>CAWUFW010000176.1:4125000-5522949 GCA_963921515.1 Calotriton arnoldi | reverse complement strand
CACTCCCTGGGAGCCATCTGTGGCTGGCATATGTCCATCTGAGACAGGCATGCTGACATATGCCAGTCACATGTACAGTGATGCGTTGTACTGCAATGGACCGATCGGTGCCTCCGGCCGGCCCATTGCATTCAATGTGTGCGGGTACGCGTTGTACACCTGTGCGCGTTGTACTGCAATGGACCGATCGGTGCCTCGGCCGGCCCATTGCATTCAATGTGTGCGGGTACGCGTTGTACCCCTGTGCGCGTTGTACTGCAATGGACCGATCGGTGCCTCCGGCCGGCCCATTGCATTCAATGTGTGCGGTACGCGTTGTACCCCTGTGCGCGTTGAACTGCAATGGACCGATCGGTGCCTCCGGCCGGCCCATTGCATTCAATGTGTGCGGGTACGCGTTGTACCCTGTGCGCGTTGTACTGCAATGGACCGATCGGTGCCTCCGGCCTGCCCATTGCATTCAATGTGTGCGGGTACGCGTTGTACCCCTGTGCGCGTTGAACTGCAATGGACCGATCGGTGCCTCCGGCCGGCCCATTGCATTCAATGTGTGCGGGTACGCGTTGTACCCCTGTACGCGTTGTACCGCAATGGACCGATCGGTGCGCACCCATTGACAATGGGCTTGCCTGGCAACGGACGCGTTTCGAATTTCGAACGAGTCGGTTGCTGGAAAATCAGTTGGTCACCCACAACAATGTTGCAAAATCATGTATGTCATGAAGTTGAAGATTTGAAGGATGCTGTGGGCGTGTTTTGGTGCTGCTATTCCATGGATTGGCCAGATTCAGAAGATGCAAACGACTTGGACCTATCACTTTGGACACAAGGGACAGTATCTGCCTCTCCAGCACATATATATTGCTGGCTGTTCCCCTGAGAGCTCACTTGCCTGCACTACATGCTCCAGGACGACATCTGCCACTGCACTGCTGCTGTCTCTGCCCCTCTGGACCCTGCAATGGCACGTACTGTGGAGAGAGCCCCAGCCTTCAGCCTTGAAGAGAACCAGGCCCTGCTGGACAGCCTACTTCCACAGTACAGCAAGCTGTATGGGACACCAGGGAGCAGGTGAGTGTTCTGTGCACTGCCTTTCTGAATGTGCATTTTGTGTGACTAGCAAGGCTGGAAGTCTGCACGCCACTGGCTAGCAGGCTCACTGAGTAGTTGTCACCCCCATAGTGTGTAGTGACTTGCACTGGACAGGTATGGTGCAGTGACAGTGCATTTGAACATGGTTTTACTTCCCATGCAATGATACCATGTAGTGACGTCTGGCAAACTGTCCATGGGCAGCTTTGCACTGCCTGTGTACATCATGTGCCCCTGTGATTGAGACATGTATATACAACTGTGTCATGCACGGATATGTTGCATGTGTGGTAATGGCCTTTTCACTTTGTCATCCTGACAGGTTAATGCCCATCGGAAGCAGGAGATCTGGAAGGACATCGTCCGGGCCGTCCGGTCCGTGGGGGTCTACAAGCGCCGGATCCGCAACTGCCAGAAGAGGTGGCAGGACCTTCGGGGCTGGACCCGGAGGATTGCACGGGTCCAGCTGAAGCTGTCGCCTCCTCGCAGGAGGGGCGGAACACGGACCCTGACCCCCACATGCTCCAGATCCTGGCGGTGGTGTTTCCAGACCTGGATGGGCAGCTGAAGGCCAGACAGCAGCAAGGAGGGGGTGAGTCAAAGACTGCACTGTGAACTCTGTATTACATGCTTTGTGCCCTCCTCTGGCCTGGTTCAACTGCCACAGTGCAGCAGTCATGTTGTCCAGGAGCCATGTCCCTCTATTGTGCACTGCCCACTGCTCATCTGATACCCAGGTGTGGCCCTTACATTCAGGGAATTGTGTCACTTGGGACTGTGTCCTTGCAGTTTGCTTCACTAAAGGTGGGGGACAGCATCTGTTTCCCTAACTCTGTTGTGGGCATCATGGGTGGGTCCATTGTTCACACAACGCCTGTGTTTGGACATGTGATCTGCGTGTTGCTTTGATATGCGGTCCACTTGCTGAGCTGAGCCACCACATGTGCCTGGGGTATGTGGCACACGCCCATGCAGCGGGTGGGAACAATGTTTGGGCCCCAGGAGTGTGCAGATTACGTGTGTCACACATACATAGCCAGCTATCCACTGTCCAGGGCACATCCCTCATTCATGTGGAGCAGGACAGTCATGCCTACTCCAGGCCATGCAATGCACTCTGTACTCCCACTCCCGTGTATCAGCTGACACATTGTGCACAGTGATTTGACCCCTCAGGTGTCTGCCTCTGTGTCAGTGTGCTGTGGATTAGTTGCCAGGACTGCTGGGGTGTTTCTTGGTAGGGGCTCAGCATGCCCCTGGAGATGTGACCATAGGAGACGATACTTGTGTGTCACATAGGTGTTTGATCAGCTGCGCGTGCAGACTGGGGTATGCGAATGTGAAGTTCAGGCAGCTGTTCCCCATTCACAGCAAATTGTGAGGGGCTCAGGTTCAGAGGGTAGTGTCACAGGTCTCCCATATGTCCAATAGGTATGACCTGGACAGATGAGGGTTAAGATGATGTGTTGTGTGGGGATGTACATGTGCACTTGTGCAGCTCCAGGACTTGCATTCCCCATGACCTACTATTGTGACACAGTGCATAGTGTTGTTGTCTGGCTGCTAAGTCATACATCACTGAGACAGTGATGTATGACTTAGCAGTCATGCCTCTGCCATGGCATGTGTCAACTTATTGGTGGTCCTGCAGGGGAGTGACATGTGCTACATGCACACCATTGTGGCGATGGCTATCAGGACATGGGTGCATCATGGTGTCTGTCGCTGGTATGCATCACATGCATTTCCTATTTGACTCTGGGCATCCCTTTCATCCGGAAACCTGTACTGACTCAGTGGCAAGAGCTGTGATGTGTGCATGTCCACATGCCACACCGTGTCCTCTGCACTGTCCAACTACTGTGTACTTGGTGCATGTGTCCAGACTGGGGTGTTGCAATCCAACAGACACCAGACAGATGGGTGCAAGGCCATGTGGGATGTGAGTGCCATGCTTGGCATCAGACTGACAATTGGCTTCTCCTGTTCAGTTAGGGCACTTTTAGCAATGTACAACTAATGATGCCAGGGCTTGCTCTGTAATGTGCTGTGCTCACAGTGGTGTGTGCGTTTGGTGCAGGTGACTGATGTCTGTCTGTTTCCCCATTGTTTGCAGATACATCCACGGCCACGGAAGGGGACAGCTCCACGGACCAGGAGGAGCCAGAGAGCCAGACTGGGTCAGCAGCCGAGGAGTGGTCGGAGGGACCCAGTGGCACGGAGGGCGAGGGGAGCCACACCGAGGAGTCCTCAGCACCATCCACCTCAGCTGAGGACCAGAGCAACTCGGAGGATGACTCCCTTGTGGAGGCGGGTGTCAGCAGCCACCACACCCCAGCTAGTGTTGCTGTCCCCGCCACCACCAGCACCACCACCGCCCTCCCATCGGCTCCCATTCCCCAGGTCCGTGGAGGCTCCCATGTTCGGGAGCGTGTCTCCTTTGGCCCAGGCACCGCACCCCTGCCCCTGTGTCCCCTGCTGCCCTGAGTGAGGAGTCTGTGTACCTCCTTCGCCAGCTCCATGTAGGGCAGACAGCCATGCTGAGTGTCCTCCATGCGCACACCGCACTGTTGACTCAGCTGGTGTCGTTCATGGAGGGCATCTCATCGGGCATGTCTGACCTACAGAGGGGCAACAGGTCCATGGACTCCTCCCTGACGGCAGCAGTGTCCCTCCTCAGACAGTCCCTCACCCCTCCTGCCTCTGCTCCATCCACACTCCCCAGCACCTTACCCGTCCCAAGCACACACACACCGGCACAGGCACACACCAGCACACACACGTCCAGCACACAGACACACACGCCACAAACTAAACGCACACGCACGCACAGTCAGGGACTGAAACCAGACTCACAGGGGATGGGGCCCTGGTACACACACACGCATCCACGGGCACTGCGCAGTCCTCAGTTGCCTCTCCTCCAAAGCACCCTCCCTTGCCTCACCTGCAACCCCAAAGACCCAGCGCCTCTTCCTCAGTGACCTCGGCCTCTTCCCCTCCGATCCAGCTGCCCCAGCATCCAGGGGGAAGAGGAAGCCCCCCACACGGAGCAGAGTGCCCTCGCCCCCGGACACCCTCCCCCAGGCGCAGACAGACTGAGGCCCCCACCCGCAAGTCCCCCGGAGTGCTAAGAGCAAGACCCCGCCGCCGCCCTGCAGCTCAAGCACCAGGTCTCCTTCCTCCATCCCTCAGGCCCCCACTCCACAGGTGCCCCCACCACACCCTGCCCCAGGTTCCCCCACCCACAGATATACCATCCCCAAGAGGCTCCGGCCTTCTCCCCTGCCACTTGCTCTCCCGGCACCACACCCCCGCTGCGCTTGTCTGTGCCACTGATGTGGTGAGGGTGTCCTCCCCTCTGTCCAGCCCACCTTGCCTGTTCCCCATTCTCCTCCCCTGGTGGTAGGCACTGCAGTGGAGTCCACTACCACCCTGTCTGACTTGGGCACTGCAGTGGCGGACCTGTCCACTCCATCTGCAGGGTCCACTGCAGTCGTGCCGGCACCCACAACATCTGAGCCATGCCCCCAGTTGTGCCGGCACACACCATGTCAGACACCTCCACTGCAGTTGTCAGTGGCTCTCCAGCACCCACCACCCCTTCCCTGCTTCCTCCTGGTGAGCCCTGATCCTGTCCCTGCGGTGCCTGGCCTACCCCCCGGTTGCCCCTCCTAGTGGATTGTCCCTGGTTTTGTGCAGGCATGTGTAGGGTGGCATCTGCCACTGTCACCCACTTGTGACTTTGTTGATGGACTGGCCATTGGCCTTTGTTTATGTTCTACCGGACTTCTACTTTTAATGCCACATATGCTGAATAAAGCAACTTTCTGTTCTCTAGTGCTTTTGCTTCTGATGTACATGATGTTGATGATGCTAACCATGCCCTTGCTGCAGTGATGGTGATATTTGGTCTCATGATAATGAAGTGTTACTGTGCAGGAACCCATGTGGTCCATGGGGAATGTGTCCTATCCTGTGGTGTATCCATGTCATCCATAGCAGCATCTGAGGGTGTCATGTGTTCAGTATTTGGCAATGGGATTTCCTACTTAGATTGGCTATTTCACATCTGTGGCTTCCACCCCTGCACATCTGTTGTGCCTGCCATTGTTCAATTCGTCTACTTCCCTGACCGTGTGGCCATCTCCACTGGACATGCAGGTTTGGGCATCAATGGGGAAGGACTCATCTGTGTTGTCAGTGCAACATTGCTATACAAGTGTGTTGGATCTGTGCTGATGATTCCGTTGGCACTTCCATGACCAGGCTGATGTGACGGGAGCCCTCATTTGGTGCTAATTGTTGATTGTGTGACCAAGTGCTCAGCTGACATGGTGGGGCCCTACTGAGGCAACATATGGCACAGCTTTCCTCACACAGGAGTGGAGTCCCCTCATGGCAGTGTGTACTCCTGTGACATTGCCTGCGCCCAAGGTGTGTGTTGTATGTGCATGTCTGTGTGTTCACTTCCGTTTAGCTGTGCATGCTGTGATCCCTAGTGTTGTACCTGTTTGTGATGCTAGCTGAGTTGAGCTATGTTCCCCAAAGTCTTCTCCTTGGGTTCTCTGTGATGTGGGTGCATGGCACATTACTGGTCATCAGGGTGTCACCCATAGGTGTGCTTGCTGTCAGGGCTGAGTTTGTGTGCAGACGCAGATGGGTCACAGTCAGGTTTCCCCTTGGCACTTGTTGTTTGCCCCTGTCATGTGATTTCCAGTTTGTGTTATCTTTCAGTGATTGTGACACGTTGTGTGTGTGACTGCTGGCACTCCTCAGGGTCCGGGCTGCAATGTTGGTTGTTGTCTATGTGTGTTCTTTGTGGGTGACCTTGGCTTCTTCATTGGTGTGTGACTGTGGCTGTGATCCCATTGGTTGGTGTGGTATTGCCGTCATGTCCATGTACGGCGTAGTGTGCAGTGTGTCAGACATTCAGGAGTCTTGTTGAGTGTCCATGTGTGATGTGTTTCTGCACCTTGGTTCCCACCCACCACCCTGGAATAGTCATGGGTGCATGTGCAATGTCACCAGTGCATGTGTGCTTCACTGCTGCACATTGTTGGAGGTCGAGGGGTGTGGTGTTGAGTGTGTGCAGATGAGAGTTGTTGCCCGGCTAGGCCCCTGCCTCCATGTTGGCCTTGGCTTACTGGCCATGCTGTTTGATTTGTGCTTGTGTAGGTGTGATGGTAGTTAGTTGCTCAGTACACATGACTGTGGTTCACAGTGTGAACCACATTTAGCTTTGTCATCACAGTGGGATTGTAATGCAGCCCAGGGTCACCACATTGTGGGGGCCCTGGGGGTGGTGCTGTGGTGTGTCTGTGTCTTGCTGTGTCAGTTGCTGTCCCTACGTGCCTGTGTGACATGTGTGATTTGTGCTCCCTCTCATCTGACAATGCCTGCTTGCCCACATAGGGGATTTGGATCCATGAGTTACCTTTGTGTGGCACTGTATGCACATCTGTATGATTGGTATTCAGGTCTCCTCATGTGTTGTGTGGTTGCCTGGGGACACTGGCACCCCTCCCCTCACCTGTTGTGTATGATGTGCAGTGTGGGTCTGCCTGTTTGTGTTTGTGCATCTGCACCACTGCATTGGCATATCTTGGGTGTGCCATTGGCTGTATGTAGTTTGGTGGGTTTCCCCTGCTGTCCCTGGGACTCCTAGGTCATCGGTCAGCACAATGATCATGGTTTGTGTGTCCCATTGCTGCCATGGTATGGTATCTGTTCACCTCACATCTGCAGTCTCCACAGGGTATCTGCATGTGTGTGCCCATTGGTGCAAATATGTGGGTCTGCATTCTGATGGTCACTTCTGTCATTGTGTCATTGATGATTGTTGACGGTGTCAGCCCCCATGGGTGTTGTTTGTCTGCACATGGCCAAAGTTATGTCTTATTTGCACTGCAGGATTTGGCTCCCCCAATTTATGTTGCAATGGGACACATACACTACTTTGCCACTGATGTGTTTGTTGTTCTGTGACCAGGAATCATCCATGCAGTTTGGCAGTTGCACCTCTTTCTTTGTCAACACTTACCTTTTGGTCACTGTGATGATGGGGGTTTGGACCCCATTGCCACAATGTTCGAAATGTGCTTCAGCTATGGACCCCACACTTACATTTTGGTCACTGTGATGATGGGGGTTTGGACCCCATTGCCACAATGTTCAAAATGTGCTTCAGCTATGGACCCCACACTTACCTTTTGGTCACTGTGATGATGGGGGTTTGGACCCCATTGCCACAATGTTCAAAATGTGCTTCAGCTATGGACCCCACACTTACCTTTTGGTCACTGTGATGATGGGGGTTTGGACCCCATTGCCACAATGTTCAAAATGTGCTTCAGCTATGGACCCCACACTTACCTTTTGGTCACTGTGATGATGGGGGTTTGGACCCCATTGCCACATTGTTCAATGTGTGCTTCAGCTATGGACCCCACACTTACATTTTGGTCACTGTGATGATGGGGGTTTGGACCCCATTGCCATATTGTTCAAAATGTGCTTCAGCTATGGACCCCACACTTACATTTTGGTCACTGTGATGATGGGGGTTTGGACCCCATTGCCACAATGGTCATGGCCTGCTTGCATTGTGGGTGCCACACACATATATGTGTGGCACATGTGCTAGGGGTCACATTGTATGTTCAAAGTCATGTTCGGTGTTGTAGGCATTTGACACAGTCTACACACGCTTGTCATGGTGTTGGGGGATGTCTTCTTCTTGCATTCCCTAGGTTGTGGTGTGCTGGTTGTGTCATGCATTGTCCATCCTATGAGTGGGGGTGGTAGTAGTGGTAGGCATCCAGCCCCCTGGGTGAGGGTGGTAGTAGTGGTAGGCATCCAGCCCCCCTGGGTGAGGGTGGTGTGTAGGCATCCTGCCCCCTGGCTAAGGGTGGTGGTAGGCATCCAGCCCCCTGGGTGAGGGTGGTAGTGGTAGTAGGCATCCTGCCCCCTGGGTGAGGGTGGTAGTAGTGGTAGGCATCCTGCCCCCTGGCTAAGGGTGGTAGTAGTGGTAGGCATCCTGCCCCCTGGCTAAGGGTGGTAGTAGTGGTAGGCATCCTGCCCCCTGGGTGAGGGTGGTAGTAGTGGTAGGCATCCTGCCCCCCTGGGTGAGGGTGGTAGTAGTGGTAGGCATCCTGCCCCCTGGGTGAGGGTGGTAGTAGTGGTAGGCATCCAGCCCCCCTGGGTGAGGGTGGTAGTAGTGGTAGGCATCCTGCCCCCTGGCTAAGGGTGGTAGTAGTGGTAGGCATCCTGCCCCCTGGGTGAGGGTGGTAGTAGTGGTAGGCATCCTGCCCCCTGGCTGAGGGTGGTAGTAGTGGTAGGCATCCAGCCCCCTGGCTGAGGGTGGTAGTAGTGGTAGGCATCCAGCCCCCCTGGGTGAGGGTGGTAGTAGTGGTAGGCATCCTGCCCCCTGGGTGAGGGTGGTAGTAGTGGTAGGCATCCTGCCCCCCTGGCTAAGGGTGGTAGTAGTGGTAGGCATCCTGCCCCCCTGGGTGAGGGTGGTAGTAGTGGTAGGCATCCTGCCCCCCTGGCTAAGGGTGGTAGTAGTGGTAGGCATCCTGCCCCCTGGGTAAGGGTGGTAGTAGTGGTAGGCATCCTGCCCCCCTGGGTGAGGGTGGTAGTAGTGGTAGGCATCCTGCCCCCTCTGGCTAAGGGTGGTAGTAGTGGTAGGCATCCTGCCCCCCCTGGGTGAGGGTGGTAGTAGTGGTAGGCATCCAGCCCCCTGGGTGAGGGTGGTAGTAGTGGTAGGCATCCAGCCCCCTGGGTAGGGGTGGTGGTGCGCATTCAGGCCCCTGTGTGCATATGTGGCATTGGTGATGGGCATCCCGCCCCTATGGTGCTGCTGTTGCTGGTGTAAGTATATTCTGCATCCCTCTGTGTGTGTGTGATGTGTCGTGTACGTGTTGTATGTGTTTTGTGGTTGGTGTCTAGCTTACCTTCTGCGCCGTACGCGTCCGTGCCTGTTCCGGTAGTAAATGTAGAATATTGGTATGATCGGGACGAAGGGATTCATGGTTGGTTCGTGTCGTTCGTCCTTCTCGTTGCTTCGCGTCGTCCTCATCGCTCGCCTCGTCCTCGTCGCTTCGCCTCGTCCTCGTCGCTTGCGTCGTCCTCGTCGCTGCCGTGTTCGTCTCGGAGCCGTGGATCGTGTTGTGGCGCGAATCGGAGCTTATGTGCGCCTCTCCCGGATGCTTTGACGTGCCGTGCGTAGCGACGGGTTCGGGCGCGTACGGAAGCGCATCGTACTCGTTCGGCCGGACGGAGCTGCATTTTGCCTTCCGTGCGACTCGATTCAGCGTTTCCGGATTCGCCTCGGTCGGGGAACAGGACCTGGTTTGGGTGAGTACGGCTCGGCCGGATTCTTTGCTGTTGTGCGCATCGTACTTACTCGTTCGGTGTGCTGTACGGATCGGTCGGGAAACAGGCTTTCGCATGGCTTTTTTCCCGACCGAATGGTGTTGGGTACGCCTCCGACCGAGATCGGAATCGGCCCCTTAGTATTCAACCTATCCTCAACAACCCTTACACCCACGGAAGAGAGAGTCCTAAATAAAGGACAAGGCTTTGTACCACCTGCGCGCCTGGACAAATTTAAACTCCACTGTGAATTGGCGGAGTTTTTCAGAAATTTAAAATTAAAAGCATTCTTTGAAAACCAGACTCCGACAGACAGTCTAGAGATTCAAAGTGATACAGGATTAAGATTGAAATCCACCTTCTTCCCTCCACCAACCTCAACACCAGTGGAGCTCATTGCCTTTGAACAGGCGGTCTTCAACGAGATAGAGGGAACCGATGAAAACAAGACCTTCCATAACCTGAGCACGGAAGAATGGAACGCACTGCGAAATTTACGAAACAATGACACAATCACCATCAAGCCAGCATACAAGGGTGGAGGCATAGTTATACAGAACAAAGACGACTACACAAGGGAATGCAAATGTTTACTTAATGACGGAAGGAACTACAAAAGACTAAAAGAGGACACGTCCGAGATACTGAAAACAAGATCCACACCGTAGTGGAAGAACCAGAAACAATGAATCACATTTCTAAACAGGAAGCAGAGTTTTTTTGCACAAAAAAGGCGAAAGTACCATACTTCTACACAATGCCTAAAATTCATAAAAACACAAGACCTCCGCCAGGCCGCCCGATCGTGTCTGGCATAAGCTCCCTTTTAGAACCATTGTCACGCGTCTGTGGTTTCTTTCTGAACCCTTTGGTAGAAAAGCCTTCTACCTACTTAAAAGAAACCAAACACCTACTCAACCTCCTTAAGGACGTGCCTTTTGACCCACTCAACAACATGCTGGTCGGTCTTGATATAGAAAGTCTATACACTAGCCTCCCCCAGGATGCTACCCTAAGAGTGATAAGTAAAACCCTGGACGAAACAATCTGGGATTTCAATACTCCAAAAGAGTTTGTGATGAAATGCGCATCTCTGGCTCTCAAAGACAACTACTTTGAGTTTGAGGGCGAGTTCTTTCTTCAAACGAACGGGACATCCATGGGCAGCACATTTGCCCCTAGTGTGGCAGGAATCTATGTGTATGCCTTTGAGAAAACCAAAATCTTGGATACCAATAACCCATTCAAAAAACACATCAGATTCTGGCGGCGTGTCATTGACGACATCCTGCTGATATGGGAAGGCCAAGAGGAGAACCTAACCACCTTTATAACATGGCTTAATGGTCGTGACCCATACTTAAACTTCACAAGCACAGCAGACAAGGAAAAACTTACATTTTTGGACTTAACTATTGAGCCAAAAGAGGGTTATTTAAAAACCACTACCTTCTACAAACCTACAGCAAGAAACACACTCCTCAAATTCGACAGCTTCTATCCGCGATCCTTAAGGGAGAATTTTTCATATGGTCAATTCCTGCGCATTAGAAGGAATTGCAGTAACATAGAGGATTACCATGAACAATCAAAAGAATTATCTGAGAAACTGAGAAACCGGGGTTACCCCAAAAAAATAATTGGGACATCCAGAAAGAGAGCCCGGAATCAAAACAGGGACATACTACTGGAAGAGAACCAAAGGACAGGCACAGCAATCCCCCTAACTTGCGTTACCACTTACAACACAATTTCTAATAAAATGACCAAAATCATTAACAAGCATTGGAAGATCCTAAATATGGGTAAACTGAAGTGGGAGAAACCTTTGTTCTCGTTTAAACGAGCAGACAGTCTGAAAGATCGCCTGATCTCGACACGCCCAAGGCTGACCACAAAACCAAAAGACACATCAGTCCTCAACGCGTAGGGCCTTCCCAGTGTGACAGGCCACTTTCCTTGTGGAAACTGCAGCGTGTGCCACCTAACTATAACCACTAAAACTTTGGAACTCGAACCAGGTAAGACCTGGTCCTTGAGGAAACATACTAATTGTAATTCCACACATGTGGTATACATGATCGAGTGCCCATGTGGATTAAGATACATTGGCATGACCAGCAGGAAAATAAAAATAAGAATTGGTGAACATAGGAGCAATATTCGTTGCAACAGGAACACCACTAGAATGGCCGACCATTTTCTTAAATCAGGACACACACCGAACCACAGGAAATGGGTCATCATAGAACAGATCGATGTCACGTCTGGAACAGCAGAGAACTTGTTATTAAACAAGGAGCAACGTTGGGGGCGTGGCTTGGCCGAGCAGCAAGATGGCCGCTTGCTAAGCAGGCTCTGCCTGCCGGGCTCTAAATCCTTCAAAATCCTACTGAATATGGGGCGATCGTGATCTCAGCCACTAAGAGCCACACTCCGCACATCTCAAGGGACAAAACCAGCTTTCCGTTGGGGTGAGGCGCCGCTCTGAGCGGTAATTACAGCCCGTGACGCTCGGGTGCGATTGGAGGCGAGGCCGACCCGGGGCCGACTCATCCGCTAAGGCGCCCTGTGCCCTGGAGCTCACCGCGCTGTCGACTGCGCGCTGACGACGCCGGATATACTCCATTGGGCGTAAGCCTCTGATTAGCTTGGAAAAGTAACTGCGCAGCCGGAGGAGCTGAGCGGGTGGCAGCGACGGAAGGAGCCGGGCTGAGGCAGAGGAGTGACGCGGTCTGCATCCTGCCCTGGAGTGCACCGCTGCTGCCTGCGGGATGTGAAACCCGGCCGGGCCTCTGTGGCGGCCGCCCGCGGAGGCGGACACCTGGTAGCGCACCTTTAAAAAAAAACAAAAAAAAACAACTACATAGCTGGAGCAGGCCGCTGCGGAGCCCGGTGACGTGTGTGGGGCCGCGGCTTTCCGGCACTGAGGCAGAGATCGGAGAGGAGACGCACGGGCCTACGGACCATGCCTGAACTGATCGGCGAGCAGCATGGAGATCGCCCTGCGAAGACTGCCCTCGACAATGTGAGTAGGCCTTGAGCCCCGGGACGTAGCTGACTTGGGCACGGGCGGGCAGGCCTTCCACAGCATCGGGGTTTTGTATTAGGGCCTTCCCCTGGTGGCTGGGAGCACCCGCTAGCTGTGTGCTGGGTTGGGGGCCCCGTGGGCTCTGGACGCAGTGTGTGGCAGTGGGAGCTGGTGCTGACCCTAGGCAGGGACGACGCGGGGCGCTGGGTCCCCAAGCAATTTGGCATATCGCTGGGGCTGGGACCTACGCGCAGTCGCGACCCCACTGTCTGAGCATCAGGTGCTAGACCCCGCTCCTCCTGTGACCCTGTAGCCTGTGTAGGCCGATTGCTGGGAAGTGACAAAAACTCGGCACGTGTATCTCTTTGCCAGAACTCTTGGGCGGCGACAACCAGAGGAGTGTGAGGAACCTGGTCCCCTAGATCGAGACACCCCATTTGCTTATAACATGGGGAAAAACGACCCTAAGCAGTCCAAACTCCCATTTGAAAACAAGCGCCACACCCGCACAATGGACACTAGCTCCGAACCCGAAACAGCCTCATCACGGAGGAGATAAACAAGAAGAGGACCTGCGCACAATCATGTTGGAAGTCCGCACAAACCTAAAATCTATTGACACCAAACTGGACGCGCTCACTTCCAGACTGGACACAGTGAAGCGTCAAGTGGACTCGCATGAGACCAGACTTGATGCACTTGAAAACCGCGCGTCGGAAGTGCACGAGTACCAAGTGGACTCCAAAGAACATCTCCTCAACATGGAAAGAGTCCTAACTGTGATTAAAGTGAAGAATGAGGCCTTGGAGGCGCGCTCCCGGCGCAATAATCTTCGCATTGCCGGGATTCCGGAAACCACTGCTATTCAAAAAATGGAGCCGTATGTTGAATCTCTTTTGCGCGAACTGTTCCCAACTGCACTTTCTGCTGTGTTTGTGGTACAACGTGCGCATAGATCCTTGGGTCCTAAACCACCTATCGGGGGTACGCCTAGACCCATAATAGCGTGACTTTTAAACTACCGCAATAGAGACTCTGTACTAAAAGCAGCCAGAGACCACAGTCCCATTAATCACCAAGGCAACAACATATCCATCTTCCTGGATTTTACCCCTCTGGTCCAAGCCGCACGGAAAGAATTTCTTCCTACGAAGCGCCTTCTGCAACGTGCCGAAATCCCGTATGCAATGCTTTATCCAGCCAAACTGAAAATCTCGTACGATGGTCAGGCTCACTTCTTCACTGATGCCAAATCTGCTCTCAAGTTTGCTAAACATATCTGTTCTAGGCAATGCTCGCCTCGCCCATCTCAGCAGGCTGAAACAGAGGCCAGACTCAGTGACAATGATTAAACATGGGCTGCCGCCGTGAAGCCGCAGATTGTATCACCTTGCCTACGCTGTCCCAGCCGACACCTGTCTGTCACTTATCTGGAAACTAGTCCTCATCACCTTGTACTTATGGCTCATTAACTTATATTGGCATGTGTTCCCTGTGCTGATTGGATAACCCGGCCACCCTGCCACCTGCGCAGGGCAGTTCGCCGGCAACTCATGCCCCCACAGGGAGAACTCCCATGGTTAAAACTGTTCCTTTCTTTTATTTGTTTGGGAGGGGGTGGGTAGGGCAATCACAACCTAATTGGGGGGTTGGTGTGGGTGGTGGGATGGGTAGGGCAATCTACAAGTTAAGAAAAGGGTGGGAGGTTAATGTTAAAACGCTAAGTCCATTCACTTCAGCATGCACACGGAGAGGTAGGACACACAGCATGACGAAACATCTCGGCTCACGTACGGGCAATTCACACTCGCCAACAGATACACGTACATCAGGGCACTTGTGGCATGCATGCCATACTCCTGACCACAACAAATGACGTGAGTCACGTTTTTAACATGGAACATACGCAGCTTAAATAATTACAGGAAGGCGAGGCTGGTCCATGCCTATCTGATCAGGCATAAGATCGACATATGTTTTCTGCAGGAAACTCATCTCCAGTGCGCCACTGACCCCAAGCTACATAATAGATATTGGGGGGAGGTGCATTCAGCAGTATACTCCAAATACACGCGTGGGACGGCAATCATGATAAGACGCAATCTGGGCTGGACTACCACTAGTTCGGTCATTGACCCCGAGGGACGCTACATCCTACTGAGAGGCATATTGCACACTACCCCAATGACTCTGGCTGCTGTGTATGGTCCCAATACTGACGACCCCGCTCTGTTTGAAACTATCTGGTCTAAGATCACATTGTTGGGGGAGGAGACGGTTATCTGGGGGGGACTTCAATGTCATCATGCAGGACTCCCTGGACCAGGTAGGGATCTCCCGACTACTACACCCCAAAGCCAATCACATGATCACTTCCATAGCACAGGAATACGGACTTATTGACATATGGCGTTCCTGGCACCCGGAAGGGAACCTGCATCTCTACATGTCATAACGCATGGTCCAGGCTCGACTACTGGTTACTGTCCAGAGACATAGCTTCTTGGACCACAGACATCAGACATATGCCACTGTCTGACCACGCCCCTGTTATGTTTACCATACCAATGTCAGCACCACGCGCTTTAAGCTGATGCCTGCCGCCACACGCACTAACACAGTATTTAGAGAGGAGGTGCGCGAGGAGCTCCTGCAATATATCGCTACAAGCGAAAAGACTGTAGATTCCCCCTCCACACTGTGGGAAGCCTTTAAAGCCGTCATAAGAGGTACCTGCATAGCCAAACAATCTGGGGTATTAAAATCTATCAGGTCCACCCTAGAGAAGTTAGAGAAAGAGATGCATCAGGAGGAGCTATTATACTTCCGTACCGGCCTGCCTGCACATTTAGCCATTCTCCGCGAAAAACTCTCCGAATACGAAGCAGAAGCAATTCGTGAAGCACATTTCCTAGGCAAGCATGCCCGAGTCCGTAGATACGGGGAGGGGGACCGCCCAGGCAGACCCTTAGCGAGCACGCTTAAGCAACAACGCACTTCCTCATATATCACTGAAATACTGGATGAAGAATCCAGCCCGATCCGCAGGCAGTCTGCCGTGCTAGAGAGGTTAAAGGATTTCTGTACATCCCTCTACACTGCCACATAGAACAGCCCAAACCCGGAGCTGCAGGCCTACTTAAACTCTATTGAGCAGTTCTGGCTGAGCGACGCTCACCGCAAATATCTAGATGTGCCTTTCACGGCAGAAGACATCACTCAGGTGATTAGAGGCTGGCCCGGAGACAGAGCCCCTGGTCTGGATGGACTGACAGCTTCATTTTATAAAACATACACTGAAGAGCTGGCCCCCTACTTACTGGCAGTATATCAGGAATCACTTGAAAGGGGTTACCTCCCTTCAACGATGCGCAAGGCCGTGATCATTCCAATTTTGAAGCCAGACAAACCTGCTAACAAATGCAAATCCTACCGTCCACTCTCCCTTATTAACATCAACGTCAAGATACTTGCTAAACTGATTGCCAGTAGACTGCAACCACTTCTCCCGATTGTGGCCAGGCCGGACCAATCCGCATTTCTATCGGGTAGATCCACCTTGCATAATCTGCACACTTTTTTTCAATTATCCATCAACTAGACCCGAACCTGCTAGCCCTATCCGCGTTTCTAGACGCAACCAAAGCGTTCGATTCCCTAGAATGACCGTTTCTTTTCACTATACTGCCTAGAATCGGCATGAGCACCAACTTCTTAAAGCTCATTCAACTGCTCTACACCCGCCCAACTGCTAGACTCAGAGTCAACGACCTAATATCTGACCCGTTCCCCATATTGCACGGTACTAGACAGGGGTATCCCTTTTCACCCCTGCTATTCGCAATAGAGATGGAGCCCCTGGCTGCCAGGATGCATCAGCATCATACAGCTAGAGGACTGGGACTCTCGGACAGAGGTCTGATAATATCAATGTGCGCCGACGATATTACACTATACATACGTGAGCCCGAGACAAACCTCAACGCTGCGTGAGGTCCTTTTGTTTGGAGGCATCTCGGGCATACAGGTCAACTGGGCCAAATCGACACTTCTCGCCCTAACACCGGCCCCAATCGCACTTGACTTGGACTTCCCACTAGCCTGGGCCGATGGTGCGGTCGAATATCTGGGGATATGGCTCAGTAGAGAGGTACAGGAGATCTGGCGTATGAACTATGGTCGGCTGATCACTTGGCTGGAGAGTAAAATAGCCATCTGGGCCAGAATGCCGCTATCCCTAGCCGGCAGGATCGCAATTGCGAAAATGGTAATATTACCTAAGTTTCTGTACCTGTTTGTCAATATCCCCCTTCCTCTCACACAGGCTTTTTTCCAGCAACTGCGCTCTCTCCTTGTATCTCATGTCTGGGCGGGTAAACTACCGCGCATTTCCTGGGAGGTGTTGACGCGGATGCTCGCGCAGGGAGGGCTCGGGGCACCAGATTTTGAGCTATACGCGCTGAGTGCACAGGCTCAATATCTTCATTTTTGGTCACACCCCATTCCATTCCAACCCCATGTCGCAGAGGAGAAGGATGTCGCTTTCCTAGCCCCGCTGCCGGCTGCCATTTACTATACCTATAAAAAGGACAAACGAGGAAATAAATACGGTAGAGACATTAAGATGGGCATGGGAGGGTCTTAGACGGCGCGCAAAGGTGCCATTGTTATATGCCCCATCGATGCCACTAGCAGATCACCCTAGTTTCCCTCCTATGCAAGACATTAGCTCTATCCAACGCGCATGTTGGATGGGACTTGCTACTTTCGAAGATCTTTATCCAGATAAGGAGTTCCTGGCTAGACCACAAAGCCCTGATGGCACCCAGACCCCCATCTTGGAACTCTTCCTCTACTACCAGCTTAGAGCTAACTGTAGACAAATTCACTTTTCCTTCCCCTCAGCACCACCGCTGCTAGCTGCACTAGAGAATATATTGGTCAACCCGTCGCCCAAGAAACTCATCACACGCATTTACAACACCACACAACAAACCTTGCCGATTACGACACCTAGGGCACTGGTGCAGTGGAGTGTTGATCTTGATCCACCTCCCACCGAGAAACAATGGGCTTTCTGTTGCGCTCAGCTTAAATTTCTCTCACCCAACTATAAGCTGAGGCTCATCCATTTTAAATATTTGCACAGATTATATCGCACACCTATACAACTACACAAAATGGGCCTGCGACCGGACGCCAAATGTTGGAGATGTGCCGCTACACAGGCATCCTTTCTCCACCTGGCATGGTCCTGCCAACCCATTTCACAATTTTGGGACAATGTATTTGACACTATTCACGAAGTGACAGGCTTCCAACTGGACCACACTCCACTGACAGCTCTACTGGGTCATGTGGCCGAGGCCCCCCCGGGCACTGGCCGTCTGTCGGCCATGATGCTCCTCTTGGCCAAGCGGCGTATTGCGATACACTGGGGTTCCCTCGGAGAACCCAAAGTAGACACATGGATACGTGACATTGCTTATTGCCAGGAGATGCTGACGGCATACTGGGATTTAATGCCCACGGCGTTCAGGACCAAAGATATCTGGGCCCCATTTGTGGCATGGGCCAACACACGCAACGAGCGAACAGTCCCAGCACCTTGTGAGTCCACATATGCACACTCTCAGACCATCACGTAACCTATCCTTAATACTTAATCATACCCCCAAGTTCGCTGTGAGACATGTAACATTTCCATATTGCACATCATGCGTGGACACTGGGAATGGCCTCAACGTACTGCCTGCGCTGTGGTGTGGGAGGGAGAGTTTTTAAAAAAATGGACACGCCTCAATATGTAATACTGTTAATTGCTTGTGGCCACGTTAAACTGTTGAATGCTATTTACTGCCTAACTTTCACATTTAAAGATATGTACTGATGCCTGCTACAGTAAGTGAATATGCCCGCCTAATATTAATCTCTGACTCCGATGTTGCTGCAAAGTGACCTGTATATGTTAAATAATGTTTTAAGATGCAAAATGAATAAATAAAATATTTTTTTTTAAAAACAAGGAGCAACGTTGGAGTTACCGTCTCTCGACCCACAAAAACGGATTAAATGACAATATCGCTTGGAACTCGCTTCACAATGCTTAAATCATGAACAATGACAAGAGATATACGTATTCACCCATAAGATTCTAGTCTTCCAGTTATTTGACTTTAGCCCCCATTTTATTGAGATACAAACATCTAAGTATGCAAGCCATAATCAAGTACCCCAATTTTTCACTGCACAATCATATGGGGTTCTATATATATATATGACAAGCGAGTTACTTGTTCAGTTACAAGGTAATTATTAGAAAGAGATTATGGGTAGTCGGTCACTACGCGACCTTACTTAGTTTTGGACAACCACACGCATACCAGACCCCGATACATGAGGAAAGGTATCTAGGTAAAATGCATTCTTTCTCTTTCCGAGATATGCCTTTGTAAGAATGATTTGTCCGAACTTTTCTTCCTTTTTAATTTATTCCATGCTTCTTTTGAAATATTGACTAACACTCCCCAGAATTTGTAGCCATTTAAATTAATCACTCACTCGACATTTCAATTCCACTCAAAGTAGTCGAGTCAAGCTAATCAGCACAATACGTGAAGCAAGGCCCCCGAAAGAGTCTTTTTTTCAAGGTCTAATACACAAACCGCGCCCAGCGTGATGACGTCATGACGCAGGCACCGAGGATGTGTCTCGGAAAACTCTGCATAATATGCCGGTCTTCCGAGCAGACGCACATCCTAGGGATCCCTAGCAAAGGCCGCAACAGGTACAAATGGAGGGCAGTAGACCTTGATAATGTGAGTAGAGCCCCCGGTCTCACCTACCGGGAAACCTCACCGTGCTGAGAATCTCGAACGAGATATCGGCGTGTTAACTCTTTGTTTTCTGATTTCAGCGTGTGACTACAGGCACTGCCTCCTTGCGGGATCCATGTCATAAAATTGAATAACGACTGTAGTAAGCATTATTGTCACTTTTTTAAGCCGAATACTCTACTCCGATGTAGGCACGGGGTACAGTCCTCGCGGGTAATGAAACCAAACAATCCTTAATTGCGCATTTTCCTATTATGAAAACCGTGATGCACGCATGGGTGTACCATTTTGTCACCACCTCATAGATCGAATATAGATCGAGCCTGACACTGCGTGTGGCATACATGAGTGCATGCCTGTCTCATGTTTATATATGTTCCATGTGTGTCGTGATGATTATTGTTTGTGTTTTGTCTTTTACCTTCTTTTACAGATTTCACCAGCACTACTAAATCGAAGAAGTAGTAGGAGGAAACAAATAGTTTCTCTCCAGCCCTTCGCACCTTAGCGTGTGCGCACTTTTCACACTCCGGTCTTGGAGAACTCCCATTGACCGGTTCACACATTTTTTGCCCTGGTCCTGACGAAAGCCAGCATATGACACAGTCTGGCTGAAACATGTAGACCTGATTTTAGGATACTTGAGCCAAAACATAAAACTCTACACGTATCCGCCTGATCAAGTTTTGAACCCTGTCACAGGGCCCCACTATTAAAATTACTTCTATCATTTGAAGGGGACCCTATAGATAGTTTTAACATCACCAATCACTGCACCATACACAAAGACACCAAAAAACCAGCTCGGCTGTAGTTCAGGCGTCGTAGCATACCCAGGGGGCACTCGGCACCTTGGGTGGGACCCGATGATGAAGCATGCCACCAACTAGGTTGGTGGGTAAGGGTTTTCTTAAGAAACCTATTGGTTTCCCAAACACAAACTAAAGGCTTCAACTACGAGCCAGTTCTTCTTGATTATACATAAGAATTGGCTTATACAATGTAGGGGTACAGGGCTCATGCACCTGTACGCTAACCAATGTTATAGTGCACCAAGCTAGAGGGGTGGCTGATCTATGCCAGGGCAGTGGGTTGTAGGCATGGCACACAGGGACGTGTGCCATGTCGATTCTTCACTTTGTTCTGCACCACAACACGCAGCCTGCAAAGGCAGTGTGTGTGTGTGTGTGTGTGTGTGTGTGTGTGTGTGTGTGTGTAAAGGTACAGGGCCTCCAAGGGTGGCACAATAAGTGCTGCAGCCCTTAGAGGCCTTCCCTGGTCACAGTGCCCTTGGTATCTGTGGTACCATTTACAAGGGGCTGACCTGTGGCCAGAGAGTGCCAATTGGGTTTTGCTTTCAATGCAGTTTTAGGGGAAGAACACAGGCCCTGGGTACCTGTTTGGCAGGAGCCCAGGGCACAATCAGTCAAAGTACATCAGCAGTTTAGCAAAACGTGGGGGCAACCATGCAAAAAGAAGGCACTTTCTTACACAACCCCCCCCCCCCCCAAAGAAAGAGGATGAGACTAACCTTTCCCTAAAGAGTCTTCATTGTCTAAGTGGAAGAACCTGGAAAGTCCATCTGCATTGGCATGGGCAGTCCCAGGTCTGTGTTCCACTATAAAGTCCATTCCCGGTAGGGAGATGGACCACCTCAACAGTTTAGGATTTTCCCCTTTCATCTGCATTAGCCATTTGAGAGGTCTGTGGTCAGGTTGAACTAGGAAGTGAGGACCAAACAAGTATGGTCTCAGCTTCTTCAGGGACCAAACCACAGCAAAGGCTTCCCTATCAATGGCACTCCAACGCTGCTCCCTGGGGAGAGGCCTTCTTCTGCTTATAAAAGCAACAGGTTGGTCTTGGCCTTCATCATTGGTCTGGTCTAGGATAGGACCGCTCCTATCCCTAGCTCAGAGGCATCAGTCTGCACTATGAACTGCTTGGTATAGTCTGGAGCTTTGAGAATTGGGGCTGAGCACATTGCCTCTTTCAGGGTGTCAAAATACTTTTGACAGCTAACTGTCCAGTTTACCTTTTTGGGCATCTTCTTGGCAGTAAGTTCTGTGAGGGTAGTCACAATGGACCCATATCCCTTCACAAACCTCCTGTAGTACCCAGTCAAGCCAAGGAATGCCCTGACTAGGACTGGGTTGTTGGAGCTGCCCAGTCCAGGATGGCCTGGATCTTGGGCTGTAAGGGTTGCACTTGGCCTCCACCAACAAGGTGGCCCAAGTATACCACAGTTCCATGCCCTATCTGGCATTTGGATGCCTTGATAGTTAGGCCTGCAGTTTGCAGGGCTTTTAAAACCTTCCCCAGGTGGATCAGGTGATCCTGCCAGGTGGAGCTAAAGACAGCAATATCATCTAGATATGCTGCACTAAGGGACTCCAATCGAGCAAGGACTTGATTCACCAACCTTTAGAAGGTGGCAGGGGCATTCTTTAAACCAAAGGGCATAACAGTAAACTGATAATTCCCATCAGGTGTGGTGAATGCTGTATTTTCTTTTGCTCCTGGTGCCATGCCAATCTGCCAGTACCCTGCAGTTAAGTCAAAGGTACTTAGAAATTTGGCGGCACCTAACTTATCTATCAATTCATCAGCTCTTGGGAGTGGGTGAGCATATGTCTTGGTGAAAGAGTTGAGCCCCCTATGGTCCACACAGAACCTCACTTCTCTCTTTCCATCCTGTGGATGAGGTTTGGGGACTAGACCCACTGGGCTGGCCCAGGGGCTCTCAGAGGGTTCAATAACCCCTAGCTCCAGCATCTTGCTGACTTCAGCTCTGATGCTCTCCTTAACTTGATCAGACCGACGATAGATTTTGTTTTTGACAGGTACACTGTCCCCAGTGTCCACATCATTGGTACACCAGTTTGTCTGACCAGGGGTTAAGGAAAAGAGCTTAGCATACTGTTGCATGACTTGCTTGCAGTCAGTCTGCTGTCGGGCAGTGAGGGTGTCTGAAAAGACAACTCCATCCAATGACCCATCTTTGGGGCTGTATGAGAGGAGGTCAGGGAGAGGTTCACTGTCTGTCTCCTGATCCTCATCAGTCACCATCAGCATGGTGATGTCAGCCCTGTCATGGAAAAGCTTAAGGCGGTTCACATGGATCACCCTTTTGTCCTGCTTGTGCCCAGGTCAACCAAATAGGTGACCTCACTTTTCTTTTCCAAGATGGGGTAAGGGCGACTCCATTTGTCCTGGAGAGCCCTTGGTGCCACTGGCTCCAAAACCCACACCTTTTACCCTGGTTGAAATTCTACCAGTTTAGCTTTTTGGTCATACCAGTGCTTCTGGAGCTCCTGGCTGGCCTCAAGATTTTTGGAAGCTTTTTCCATGTACTCTGCCATTTTGGACCTTCGGCCTAGTACATAGTCCACAATGTCTTGTTGGATTCCTGGCGAGGCTTCTCCCAACCCTCTTTTACAAGACAGAGTGGTCCCCTAACAGGATGGCCAAACAGAAGTTCAAAGGGGGAAAACCCTACTCCCTTCTGAGGCACCTCTCTGTAGGCGAAAAGCAAGCATGGTAAGAGGACATCCCATCTCCTTTTGAGTTTTTCAGGGAGCCCCATAATCATGCCTTTCAATGTCTTGTTAAACCTCTCAACAAGACCATTGGTTTGTGGGTGATAGGGTATAGTAAACTTGTACTACACTCCACATTCTTTCACATATGTTTTAGGTAAGCAGACATGAAGTTTGACTCTCTGTCTGAAACCACCTCCTTAGGAACCCCTACCCTGGTGAAGACACCAATGAGGGCCTTGGCTACTGCAGGAGCTGTAGTAGTCCTAAGGGGAATTGCCTCAGGATACCTAGTGGCATGATCCACTACTACTAGTATAAATGTGTTTCCTGATGCTGTGGGGGGTTCAAGTGGACCCACTATGTCCACACCTACCCTTTCAAAGGGAACCCCAACCAGTGGTAGTGGAATCAAGGGGGCCTTTGGGTGTCCTCCTGTTTTGCCACTGGCTTGACAGGTGACACAGGAACTGACAAACTCCTTTAGTTTCTGAGATATCTGGGGCCAGTAAACGTGGCTAACTAGCCTTTCCCAAGTTTTGGTTTGGCCCAGATGTCCAGCTAGGGGGATGTCATGAGCTGAAGTTAGTAGGAACTCCCTGTACTTCTGAGGCACTACCACTCTCCTAGTGGCTCCAAGGTTGGGGTCTCTGGCCTCAGTGTACAGTAGTCCCTCCTCCCAAAAGACTCTGTGGGTACCACTGACATGTCTCTTTTCCTGTGCAGCAGCTTGCTGCCTCAGGCTTTCAAGAGTTGGACAGTCCTGCTGTCCAAGGCACTGCTCTTCCCTAGAGGGTCCCCCTAGGCCTAAGAGCTCAACCTGGTAAGGGTCAAGTTCCATAGGCTCAGTTCCCGCTGGGGTTACCAAGTCCTCTCCCTGAGGAGAGGGGTCCTGATCCTTTTGCTGTACAGAAGCTGGTTTCCCAGTCTTCCTACCTTTCCTCTTGGACGGTTGGTCTATTCTTTCAGGCTCCAACACTTCTTGTTCACCCTGCTTTCGGCTCTGTGCTCTAGTCTTTACATGCACAATCTCAGGGATGTCAAGCATTGCTGCATCGGTTTTTAATTCTTCCTCAGCCCATGCTGAGGTTTCCAGGTCATTACCAAGCAGACAGGAAGCTGAAAGCTTTGGAGAGACCACTACCTGTTTCAGGCCAGTAACACCCTCCCCTAGTCTAATGTCACCATAGCCATGGCATGGTTTGTAGGAACACTGTCAGCATTGGTGACTGGGCAAGTTTTCCCAATCAGGTATTGCTCTGGGGAAACGAGTGTATCTCTCACCCTAGTGACACTGGCACCTGTATCCCTCAGGGCTTCTATTCTAGTCCCATTGATCCAGGGGTATTGCAAATACATCTTTAAGTTGGGTGGCCACACAGCTAAAGTGGCAAACCCAACTACACCCTCTGTGACTAGAACTGCTTCAGCGTGAATGATGATTTGCTCTGGGCACACTGTTGATCCCATCTGGAGACTGACTACACCAGTAGTAGCTGTAGGAGGACTATGGGGCGTCTTGTTAGGACAAGTAGCATCTCCAGTTAAGTGTACCAACTTCTTACAGTTGTGACACCAGGCCTTTAGAGGATCAAAGTTCTTTCCCTTGTACCTATTATTGGACAGGGAAGAGTTTTGGGACCCACCCCTCTGTGCAGATTGTTGGGGCCCTTTTGAAGACTCAGGCTTTTTATCTTGGGGATTCTCACCACCTTTCCCCTGGGGAGGATTTGCAACCCTTTCTTTTGGTCACCCCCAGTGGCTGGTTTTGTCACCCATGTCTTAACCCAGTAGTCTGCCTTCTTTCCCAATTCTTGGGGAGAAATTAGACCTAGGTCTACCCAATGCTGATGTAACTTTTCATTTTTCATTAGTGCAATTACTTAACATATGTTCTTTCATAAACAAATTGTAAAGTCCATTGAAATCATGCACATTATTTCCAGTTAACCAACCATCTAGAGTCTGTAACTGAGATCAGCAAAGTCAATCCAAGACTGATTTTGGGTTTTGTGAGCCTTCCTGAATCTAATTCTGTATTCCTCAGTTGTGAGTCCAAAGCCCTCAATCAGAGTACTCTTCATAAGGTCATAAGACCCAGCATCTGCCCCTGTAAGGGCCAGGAATCCGTCCCTGCAGTTACCAGTGAACAGTTCCCAAAGGAGTGCCCCCCAGTGTGACTTCTTCACTTTTCTCATTTCACAAGCCCTCTCAAAAGGCTGTGAACCATTTTGTGATATCATCACCCTCCTAATATTTAGGGACAATCCATTGGGATTTTAGGATCATAAGATTGCTCTTAATCCTTATTTAGTAAATTGCTGCCACCACTGATGGGAGCTAAGCCCATCTCTGCTCTCTCTTTCTCTAGAGCCAGGAGTCTGGTCTCTAGATCCAATCTTTTGATCAACCTTACTAAAAGGCTGTCCTCCTCATTGAGGCTGTCCTCAATGTCCTCAGCAGCACCTGGTCCACCTGTGTGGGCTCTAGGTACTGAGAGGTTTACTCTTTGAGTCAGGGGCACTTGGGCCCTTCTCTCCCTATGAAGTGGGGGGGTTGGTAGTTATCCTCATCCCCTCCCTCTACTTCTTCATCTGAGAGGTCTTCACCATTCTCAGAAGGATGGTCCTTAGCATACCCTGCCATCTGCCCTGGAGCTTTTGTTTGGAGGGATGGGACCCCATGATCATATTGTTAAGCCTGCATAGAGACCTTAGCTCCCTAAATTCTAAGTGGAGATAAGGGGTGAGGTCGAGCACCTCAGCCTGGTTCTCTATGCTATTGTGGTTTTCTTCACTAACAGCTTGGTTCTTGTTAAAAGACATTGCTAACAAAAAAACTTCTAGCCCCTCTTATCCCTTAACTAAAGTGAGCGTTTACTTTTCTAAAATTCTAAAGGGACTTAACCAAGGCCCTAACAAGACTTTTAGTAATTTGGAATAATGTTGTCAATTCTAAAATCAGAATTCTAAAGACAATTTAAGAGTTCTGTTGTGTGATCAGATGGTAACCAAGTTAGTCCAACAAATGCAAAGTTGTATATTCCACCACTGATCCACCAATGTAGGAAGCTGGCTCTGTATATACTATACCAAAATGAGGTATAGTGTGCACAGAGTCCAGTGGAACCCCAAAGGTAGGCAGAGGTAAAAGTAGATAGCACCTTACTCTCTATGTGTGGTAGGGTGGTCGAGCAGTAAGGTTTTATCAGAGGACAGTGTTAAGCATTTGTTGTACACACTCAGTCAGCAAATGATGTCACACACTCAAAGACTGAACTCAGACCAATTTTGTTTGTATAAAAATATTATTAAGTTATTTTATTTCTAGAACGAAGCCAAGCCTGGCATGTGGTAAGTGAAATAAATGCTTTGCAAAATCTTATGCAATGTTTTACAATTGAATGCAAGTTCAAATGCAATTGATTGAAATACAGGTAAATTAAAATGTGGCAATTACTTTTCAGATTACTTTTCAGTTTCTTTTCAGATTACTTTTTAAGTTTCTTTTTCTACTCAGTGTCATATGCCTAGATATCACACTGGGACATTTCCTAGAGAAAAGGTAAGTAAAATCAGATTTGCACAGTAGTAGTTTTTCAGGTTTTCATACAAATCAAACTCCACACTTAGAACAATTTACAAGGGAAAACAGTCAATGTATTCCTATGGAGAGAAATGAAGTTATCGGTTAATAGGTAAGTACTCGGTCTTTGGGGTTGAGTTTCTAGGGTTAGAACAAGGGTTCCCCCAGGGTCAAGGATGCACTCTAAAAGCACCCTCAGTGGCACTAGGGCAGCCGGGTGCAGAGTGCTGAGGCCCAATGTTATCCAATGGGGGATAAGGGGCCTCCGGTTGGTGGCTGCTCACGAGCAGGCCACAAGGTTGTGGGAGCAAAGAGCCTGGGGTTTAGCTCAGGGCAAAGGGGGATCAGAGTTAGCACCCAAAGTACACCCGCAGCGGCACAGGGGCGGCTGGGTGCAGGGTGCTGTTTTGGCGTCGGGTGCCCTGTTGATTTCAATGGGGTTTCTCCGGTTTTGACAAAGACTGCAGGCTCGAGGACGAAAATCTTCTGGAGGTGACCACCGGCTGAAGAGGTAAGTTGGGATGCCTGGGCATGCTGGGACACCGTCAGTTGGGCCACACAAGGCCATGGGACGTCATGTGCAGGGGTGTCTTTAGGTGTCGGGTTTTCTTACCAGCTCCGGTCGCGGAAGGGGGATCCTCCAGAAAGAGACTGCAGGCGTCATGGAGAAGGTTCGAGGCAGATCAGAGATCACCAGATCTCAGGTCAGGATCGCTGGGGAAACCTCCTCGTGGTGTTGGACCACTGAAACTCGGGCCATGGGAGTCGGGTGCAGAGTGGTGCAGACTCGCAGATTTGTCCGGAGCCAGAGTCTGTGGGTGAGCAAATCCGGTGCTCACGGGAGACAGAGTCTTTTCTGTGGAAGGCAGGGCAGGTCCTCGGAGTTCTTGAGGTTGCTGGCTGCAGGACACATCAGGATTTTGCTTCTGCAGGTTCAAGGTTGGGACAGGCCGGTAGGGCTGGGGCCAAGTCAGTGGGCGTCCTCCTCTTCTTAGCTTCAGAACGGCTCTTCAGTCCTTCTTCTTTTCTTCTTGGTTGGTTCTTATCTGAGGAGGCACGGTTAAGGGGTGCCCCTAAATACTAGATTTAGGGGCGTTACAGGTAAGTAAAGGTTGGGACCAATGGGTCCCTTCCTTGGGGTGGGTACACCCCCTATTATGCCACCCTCCAGTGGGAGGGGGGCATATGCCTCACTGTGGTTGGCTGGGTCCCCCATCTGCAAGATGGCGGGGACTGAGAGTTGTGCTTCATCTAGCCTCCCCCACCTGAGGGGTGGAGTTGGCAAAGGTGGGCACACCTCCCTTCCTCACTTGGTTTTCCCACCGATTCTCCTGCCCAAAGTGGGGGTCAGAACCGGTGGGGGCCAGTTGCTGTAAGCAGCAAAAATCCTGGGGAAGCTCACAAAGGCGACAAGCCTTTGAAGCTTCCCCCTCGTGGACCCTGCCCATCCTGGGGGGAGGAGGCTTGGCACCTCATCCAAGGATATGCTTGTTTCAGACCCCCGAAAGCAGCAGGCTCTTGACCCGGGGTCCAGAAACATGTCTGGTGGTGGCAGCTGGTGAGCAGCCACTCAGCCTGGACACTAGTGTTAGGTCGTTTTCAGGGGGCATCTCTAAGATGCCCTCTGTGTGCATTTTTCATTAAATCCCACACTGGCATCAGTGTGGGTTTAATGTGCTGAGAAGTTTGATACCAAACTTCCCAGTTTTCAGTAAAGCCATTATGGTACTGTGGAGTTCATAATGACAAACTCCAAGCACCATATACTCTTTATGGCATTACTGCACTTAGGATGTCTAAAAATTGGCTTAGTCACTGTAGGGGTACAGGGCTCATGCACCTGTACCCTCACCACTGGTATAGTGCACCCAGCTAGAGGGGTGGCTGATCTATGCCAGGGCAGTGAGTTGTAGGCATGGCACACAGGGATGTGTGCCATGTCGACTCTTCACTTTGTTTTGCACCACAACACGCAGCCTGCAAAGGCAGTGTGTGTGTAAAGGTACAGGGCCTCCAAGGGTGGCACAATAAGTGCTGCAGCCCTTAGAGGCCTTCCCTGGTCACAGTGCCCTTGGTATCTGTGGTACCATTTACAAGGTGTGTGTGTGTGTGTGTGTGTGTGTGTGTGTGTGTGTGTGTGTGTGTGTGTGTGTGTGTGTGTGTGTGTGTGTGTGTGTGTGTGTGTGTGTGTGTGTGTGTGTGTGTGTGTGTGTGTGTGTGTGTGTGTGTGTGTGTGTGTGTGTGTGTGTGTGTGTGTGTGTGTGTGTGTGTGTGTGTGTGTGTGTGTGTGTGTGTGTGTGTGTGTGTGTGTGTGTGTGTGTGTGTGTGTGTGTGTGTGTGTGTGTGTGTGTGTGTGTGTGTGTGTGTGTGTGTGTGTAAAAGGTACAGGGCCTCTAAGGGTGGCACAATAAGTGCTGCAGCCCTTAGAGGCCATCCCTGGTCACAGTGCCCTTGGTACCTGTGGTGCCATTTACAAGGGGCTGGAGAGTGCCAATTGGGTTTTGTTTTCCATGCAGTTTTAGGGGAAGAACATAGGCCCTGGGTACCTGTTTGGCAGGAGCCCAGGGCACACTCAGTCAAAGTACATCAGCAGTTTAGCAAAAAGTGGGGGCAACCATGCTAAAAGAGGGCACTTTCTTACAAGGGTCCAGCTCGCGTAGTGCAGAATGGGTTAAAAACCATGTATTTTGTTTTATTAATATTAATTTCCAATCCCCTCCATGTACAGAAACTACTGATTTCATACAGAATTGTTTGAATGCCCACGGGCGACTTAGATAGTAGGAGTATGTCGTCCATAAACATAAGTGCTGGAACCCTCATACTAGCTATTCTAGGGACGTCTTTGTCACACCTATTCAAGTGGGCAACCAGGTAATTTTTAAACAGCGTAAAAAGTGTTGGGGCGAGGACGGAGCCCTGCCTTACGCCTCTATTGACCAGAAAGGGTTCTGTCACTTCTCCTAGCCGACCACAACTGTCCTGGGCAAAGTTCTGATCATAGAGTCTCTTGATAATTTGACATAGATAGTTTGAAACGCCCATCTCAGCCAGCACATGCCACAACACATATCTGCGAACCAGATCAAACTCAGATCTCAAATCAACAAATACCATGTATAACCTACCCCTTCCCAGAACATAGGTTTTCCAGCATAATAACTACAACTTGAACACTTGGTCAACAGTGGAAGTGCGATTACGAAAACCTGCTTGGAGGGGACTTACAATGTCATTAGCCTCTATCCACTCCTGTTGTCTTAATAGAATAACTCTAGTAAATAATTTCTGTGTGGCGTCAATAAGGCTAATGGGCCTGTAGTTTGATAGCACCAAGGGGGAACACTTTTTTGTAAATTGTGATTATTTCCGCCCCGCCCAGGATGATGGAATTGGAAGTCTTTTGTAGTTAGCCAAGTTTTGTGGAAGAAAACATTAAACTGGTTGATGAAAAGGCCCCAATCTGTACAATCAAATTTAGCGCTTAAGCCAGCGATAGTCCATGAAAGGCCCTCAGTGAGAGTTTGAATTCATTGACTCTAGTCGACTTCCTACCCCCAGCTTGGTCTGCTGTCTCCCTTGTAGCTGTACTCATGGGAGCAGTATCGGGGGCCCTGGCTCTGCATTCTCCAATCTTACTTAGTTCAATAGATCTATCTGTTCCCCGGTTGAGCAGACGAGGGGATTGTCCAACTATGGTGTCCTCTTCACTATCTTCGGGTCCCTGTTCGTGGCAGAAGGCAACCAAACCTGGCTTAACTAACCTATCTGATTGAAAATCTATACAGGGACCAACGGGGAAGTTAGCATGAGGTGCGCCATATTTTTCTCTAGTAGTCAGGGGCGTGGGGAGGAGGGTTTTGCCTGGCTCCCATCTCCTTTCTTGAGTGGCCCAATCCATCAACATCACCCCCCTTAATGTTTAGAGCACTGACATTCTTCCTTGTCAGTCAATCAACTTGCTCCAGAACATAAAATTGGTTAGTAACAGTGTTAGAAACGGGTAGCGTGGTGCAGAGCGGGCGGGCCAAACTCCGGAGGAAATGTGTAAAGCATCCGCGCAGCACTCACAGGCGACACACCAGGCACACTACAAAAAGAGACTCCACACCAGGTTGCATGAGAAATAACTTGTGTATTTATAAGACACATTAGAATGCAGAACACAGGTGCATATCTTCCGTGCCAGCCGGCACCGGATAACCATCCACAGGGGACTATTTACAAGGCAGGACCAATCGGGCCGCTGCCAGAACCATCACAAGGTGTAATCAGTAATTGTAAAGTCCAACAATAGCCAAGGTATGACGTGTAAAACAGCCCCTACATAAAATTAGGCATGCACCCTGTGCCGGGGGCATAAACCACGTGAACATCGGGCCTAGAAACACATTTAGCACCGAAGCAATGCTTCCAATAGGCATGACTCACATTATGCATAACACCTTAGCGCAGGCATAACCTTAGCACTGCATAACAGGACATGGGGCATCTCATTAGGCCATAATCACCTTTGCCGGAAGCCTGGAATGGAAGCATCAGGTTAGGCATAGAAACGCAATATCATTAGGCGTCGGTCACATTGGGCATGAACATAACCTTGTGCGTAACCTTAGGCATAAAAGCACATTCTGCACAGAACCATCAGTGTAAGCCTTAGGCATAAACGCATAAATCACATTAGGTATAAATCATATTAGGCCCAAAGCTCATCAGCATAAAACACATTACGCAATAATCATGGGGCCTGAATCACATGAGGCATGTCATTAGGCAGGACACATCTTAGGCATGAAAGCAGCAGTGCCGCATAGTAACACTGGTAAGGGCCTTGTGCCCTAACACCCAAAAATGACCCCAGGCCAACTGGCCTTATACCGGGGCTCAAATGCCCTATGTCCCGCCAAGTCAGGGCTGGCTGCAAGGGCAGTGAAAACAAAGATGCGCAAAGCGCTAGGGTAGGAGGGTCCCTCACTCCTCTCTCTTTCCCTTCTGGGTAATCCAATGCCCCCAATGCGTGGCAGCTGCCCCCTGTCCTGCGGGGTAGCTGTGTATACCCAACAAGCACTGGCGCCAACAATGCAGCGATGGGAGCCCCACTCCGGGCTCTAACAGGAATCTGCCCACAAGAACACTGGCACGGTGGAGCCCCTCTTCTGGGACTCTAGAATTTCCCAAAATGCCTCTGTCGTGCAGCTGAGGGAGGAAACAAGTACTGGGCACGTTGGAGACCCCTCCTATGGGACTCTAAACACAACCAATGCCCTCCAAAGAATACTGGCACCGGGGCGGGCACCGACAATGTGCCCTGACACACCCCCAACCACAAGATGACTGAGCCCCACTCACCGGCAGTCTGGGGCCCCTCTGGATGTCTCTGCAGTCTCCGGGCACCGGCACGTGTGCCCGACAGGTCCCGCTTCTGGGACCTCTCCTGGCTTCACCTCAGCGGAGCCTTCTCCTCGTCAGCAGCGGAGGGGGCAGGCACCGACAATGTGCCTCGGGCCCCCTCCGCCGCAGGACTCCTCCTTGGCAATTTACATATAGCGCTCACGAGGCGCTAGGCGGCAGGAAAGTTCTTGGGCTGAAATTAGGTTGTAGCGCCCACAAAGCGCTAGGTCCCACACCATAAAGTGGTAGCGCTCCCCTTCACTGGCAATGAAATATAGCCCCCCGAGGTGCTAGGGAGCAGGCAGGAAGGCACAGTCACTGGAAATATAGCGCTCTCGCAGCAGAGCGCTGCAGATGTCAGCTCCTCACCTCCTGGGCAATAAGATAAAGCGCTCTTCTTCTCCAGGCGCTAGCCAGCAGGCAGGGATGGTCAGTCACTTCAAATGTAGCGCTCCTCTTCTGCTGGGCACAGTTATAGCGCTCTCGCAGCAAGCAGAGCACAGTCAATGCAAATATGGCACTCCGGCAGCCCAGCGCTGCAGGACCCACGCACCTTTTTCTCCTGGGCAGGGCTGGAGGCAGCGCTCTCCTGGTGCAGGAATAAGGTTGTAGCGCGAAGTCCCACAAAATAAAGTTGCAGATCTCCTCTTCCCCTGTGGCACAGTTATAGCGCTTTAGCAGCACAGCGCTGCAGGCATCAGCTCCTCTCTTCTCCAGGGCAGACCACGTGCTCACAGGGTGCTAGGCAGCTGGCAGTAAGATATAGTGCTCACCAGGTGCTGGGCTTAGGACGGCAGGAGAGCAGGCAGGCAATACTGGGCAAGATCAGCAGGCAGTGGGTACTCATCAGAACAGGACAGCAGCTCCTAGAAGCAGTCATCTCCCATAAAGTGGCACTCCTCCTGACACAGCAGTCTTCACTCCAGTAAAGGGCTCTCACTGGCCCTGTGGACAGCGGAGGGGTGCAGATGGGCACAGGGGCCAGCACACAGGCCCAATGTGGCGGAACCTCCTGGCAGAGTGTCCCCTCTCCAATCTAGTCCACGCTCCGTCTGAGCACATGGAGGCACAGCCCCCCTCACCCCACCTACAAGAAAGGGCTGGAAGCTTCTGGAAGGTTCCCTGGGAAACCGGTCCCAACTGGTTTTAGTGGGAGGTGTAGAGCACCCTGGGTGCCAGGCTTCCCTCCAGAAGCTGGGGGTGCTGGGAAACAGACAACTAGACCGCCAACTCACCTCAGACAGGCGGCACATGTGCAGACAGGAAGGGCGTCCATTTTAAAAGTAACATTTTACAAAGGTGCATTTCTACAATGGTGGAAATAAAGGTGCGTACACCATTGCACAGCATTAATTATTTTCAGTTCAGATACACCATGTCAGTAAAAAGGCTAGGGGGAAAAGCGAAAAATTTTAGGACAATAGGGGCCAAGTCCAACAAACAGGGACACTGTAAAGCGCATTAGACCATTGTGGGCCATTTGAGGGTACACTTGGACATGAAAAATGATGCAACAGTGATGGGGTAACATCTTGGAGTAAACAAGAATTCAGTTTGTAAAAATACCCCAAGGAGAGTAGAACAATGTTTGATTCCCCCACACGCATGTGCACTACATCAGACAGCAATTTTTCAACCAAATTGGGGTCTTTAAAATTAATAATAACACAGTCCCCTGACCTGTTTATCCCGCCCTTCCCAATCCACCTTACTCTACATGTAAAGAGTATATTGTGTGCCAGTGAGAGGGTAAAGTTCTTATTCTTCACAAGCCAGTTCAAACACTTATTGCCCAGTTCGCAGTGCATTTCTTTCTGACCGCGCAGTTCTAGAATTCCTAAAAACAATTGCCACATAAGGGCAGGGGGTAGGTTAATATCAGGGAGCTTCATTTGACACTGCAGTGATGTAGCAGACCCATCTGGCCCCTTGCCACCTCCCTGATGGGACTGTTGGTCCACTCGTTGTCCCCTTCCCCAATGGTCCCTGATGGAACCCGGTATACTCTGGTTGTAGTTGTTGGGACAGTGACGTAGTGGCCCCGTTAACATTTTCAGTAACAGTACTTGACATGGTGTGCCTAGTTGGTGCAGTCGGAATGCTTGGCACAGACCCTCCTCCTTCTGTGGGCTGCTGAGGCTGTGACTGGAGTTTTGTGGTATCTTTGAGTGCTTGTTCAATCACGGTCAGGCACGCCAAGACTGGTGTGAGTTGCATAGTCAGGATGCCCTTAACCCAGAGGTCTTCTAACTTTTTGATGCCGAGACCCCCTTGTCAAACTTTTTTAGCCGTAAGGACCCCCTTATTTCTAGAACTTGGTACTCCTCATCATCGACAACTATCGACAACCATAAACGCCCCAAATTCCTACAGCAAATAATTTTTACGATGGGGAAATAATATTAAAAAACAAAGGGCCTCATTTATGAGGAATTGGTGTAGGGCAGTGCTGCAAGTCTTCTTGCTGCGCTGCCCTATGCCAATGTGAAAGGGCTGGGATGTACCGTATTTATGAAATACGGTGCATTCCCGTCCTTTTCCCTTGTGTTGGCACACAAATTGTTGCGGAGCACCAACATAGGCAGGATTGTTTTTGTACAGAAAGGGGCACCTTCACAAAAACAATCCCGAAAGGCATTTTCCTCTTTCTACGTGAGCTGCAGAATGAGGCACACATGGAAAGAGGAATGAACGGAGAGAAATTAAAACATTTCTCCTCGTTACGCCTCCGCTGGGGAGGCGTCCGTTTACTTAATTTTGTAAATATGGGGCAGCATCAAAATCCATGGGTGTTGCGTGGGAACCCCACGCAAAGCCCATGGAACACCTCTTTGACGCAGAGTAAGGCCACGCAGTGACTTGCGCTGCTATGTCTTACTCCATATCTATGAGGCCATGCAAAGCCATGCAGGGTGACTTTGCACCGCCTCATAGGTATGGTTGAGACGCTTGCACTTCCGGAGCATCAAAAAAAGTGATGCTCTGGCGATGCAAGCCTCTCATAAATAAGCCATTTTTTAGGTCTTTCACCATCAGGCATCTACATATAAAATAATGGGCAGCGTAATGAAAAATAAATTTTAAAAGTTGTTACTCAGTGGGAAATGCACTGTAGTACATTATGAAACCTCTATAAGTTAATGCACTGCAGAGGTCTATGTGTAACCAGAGAGCCACAGAATTAAATCTTGATTGGTGCAGTGGAGAATAGTGAAGTGTATTTTTGGTGCTACAAGGTCACAGCCTATGACAGAAAGCACTGTGAATATGCAAGTCATTATTTTATACTTGCATTACACACAGTGTAAGATAGAGTGCTGCAAAACGTGCAAATAGTTTTACAATAAAATAGTGCTTCCAAAGTGTAGATTTTAGTAATACCAGAGCGTATGTAATGCAATTTATTTTTACATAACAGTCCCTTCAACACCTCTTTAGGGGTACTAAAAGCAAGCACTTCACAGTCCAGTTGTTAACTCTTTGCACTACCACTCAAAAAAACAAATCTTTGTAATCACAAAGCTTGGAGTGATCTGATCAATTAAAGCCAGAACCAGCTCCCAAGCACCCTTTACCCTTGCAGATTAACTGATGGGCACATTTGCATTTCATTCAGGCAGTCAGGCACCCTCACACCAAAGCTTTTCACAGCACTAGAGACTCAATTGCTAAAACTTCAGCTGATAACGATCTAAATGAGCTGTCCCAGGATGGCTGTCTTTTTCCAAAACGAAAGCAAACGTTTTGGATTGCAGGCACAAGTGAATCTGGGGAATACGCGACCCCCTTTCCAGGACTCCAGGGCCATCCTGGGGGTCGCGCCCCACAGATTGAAGACCTCTGCCTTAACCCTACCAACTATTTCCTCCATCAGTTCAACCACCCAACTGGGTTTTAACTGGATATCTGTTCCAGCAGATGCAGAAGAGGGATAGACAGACAAAGGGGTAATAGATGAAAGGTCATCCTGGACACTTCTCTTGGATTGCTTATTTCGAACAGACATCCTTTTAAAAAAAAAAAAATGTTTTAAGAGTTTTATATAGCCCGAACTAGACCTGAGACATCGGGTATCAGAGCGCTTTACATGAGCACCAGTTTTGTTACAGAAGGACACATTCATTTCTCTTTTGGCATCTTGTGGATATTCCTCTTGGGGGTCTCAGATAGCGGTACCCACTGAGATTGTGATTCGCTAGGTGGTTGATCAGGGGCCCATCCGCTGTACTGTTCTCAACCTCAGAGGTACCCATAGCAGAGACTGACTCAGGTAGACCAAACTGGGATTGCACAAACTCCCCAGGGCCCTAGAAAGTCTTCTGTCTGTCAGCTCAATTTCAGTTGTTACAACCCCTATCACCCTCTGTAACATCCGATCAATTGAAGTTTTTTTGGGGGAGGTGGCGATACCGGCCCCCCCCAACCTCCAAGTACACTTGCGCTTGCCTATGGTGCCTCACTTCGTTGAGCACCTAGTGTGAGAACATGCAGTGATTGCACAAAAGTACTGGATCACCTCCACGCGCGTCCCACACTGCGCTTTTTTTAGCGCTTTGATTGTTTTCAAGTGATTGCAGGTGCTGTCCCCTCGCAGAGCTCCAGGAAATAGCCCCATTGTCCTGGCTGCTTGGAAAGAGAAAGCGCGCATGGCGCGCTGAAAGTTGCTGGAAAACATGTTGTGCCTGCAGTAGGAGAAACTCATTAAAGAAAACAATGTTTACAGACTAAATATGACATCCCGTGTAACAACAGAAGTAAAAGGGCCAGTCCTCATGGGAGGTTACAAATTAAGACAAGGCAGAACTAAGGAGGGACTTACAAACCTATTAACGAATCTGAAGCCAGCATTTACAAAGGACAATGACACAAGCCAATGAAAAATATGGGCGGAGCTTTAAGGCCAAACTGGAATACAGCATGCCTTGCAGAGCAGCGCATGCGCTGCCCAGGCTAGACCTAAAAAGCAGCCCACTTTAGGGGGCATTTAGGGCTTACAGATGGCATAGTAAGTCTTACAAGCTCTGCCTAGGTTGGAACCCAGGAAAAGTGTGTAAACAGTATCACACGCAACCACTAAATTACAGAATAATGCAGAGCATGTGACTCTAGAAAAATTTCACACCACAAAAAGAAAATTTATGGAAGGTGCTCACAAAGATGGCACTTCACGAACAGACATATTTGTGTGATATTACAGATTTGACTTGCTTGTGGTGGTTAGCAAAATCTCAACCAAAAAAGGAGGCAATCGATAATCATCTAAATCATAACTGGAATCATTGTTCCAGACATTTTCATCATCATGTCAGTTACAATTATGTAGAGGATACATTTCTGAATTGTGCTAGCATGCAGGTTTGATCACTCTGTTAAACCCCATTTAGCTACTAAAGAATGACGTACTAATCCAGTTCATTAAAAGCTACTGCTCAGAGGCCTCAAAGAAGCTAGCCATCTAAGTTGTCTCTCTCTCTCAACTCCCCAGGGAATACGATGGGCCCCTTTTCATGTCTACACTGCAAATGGTGCAGCAATGTATCCCTTAATGGGTCACAGAGTACAACTGCCCAGAATGGCCCCCACTTGAAATGTATATATTTTAACGCCAGATCAGTACCTAAGCACTCACTTGAAATCTGGGATATACTAGCAGAATTAAAGCCTGACCTAGCCTTTATTACGGAGACCTGGCTAGACGATACTAACTCCCCAGATATCGCTAGCGCTCTGCCAACTGGCTATAAAATTCTGAAGCAGAATAGAATGGGCCGGAAAGGAGGGGGTATAGCCATACTTTTCAAGGACTGCTTTGCTTGCCTCCCCGAAATTGTGGTTCAGCTTGGGAAGCATGAAATCTTAGCATTTCAGATCTTGAATGGTACTCACAACATTCTTGGGGGCGCAATTATCTACAACCCTCCCGGCTATAAACCAGATTTTAGTGCACAGCTCCTCACTCAGCTGTTCCCCTCCTGCCTGAAACACAAAAATTACCTACTGATAGGAGATTTTAATGTCCACTTTGAAAATGCCAAAGACTCCGTGGCCAAACACCTAGATAGCGATATGCAGATCCTGCAATTAAAACAATGGATTAGGGAACCCACACATATTGCTGGTCACATCTTGGATCTTGTGTTTTCCAATATAGATTCCACCAATATAGTGGAAATCAGACCCCTATCGTGGACAGATCACTCCCTGATCTCTTTTAAACTCAGCCTACCGGTGAAATTAACCCGCTCCCAAATGATATCAGCAGGGGCAAGACGAGCCTGGAGGCTAGTAACCCCTGACACATTTGAGCGCCACTTCTTTTTGACTGACCAGGATGTCTCAATTCCCCTGCCCATACACATAAGCGCAGAAAGTCTCAAAGCAGACATTTTTAATACCCTCGACCTCTGTGCACCGAGACTAGGGAGCCATACCCAAGGCAGATCAAAATCTGAAAATTGGTACTCAATTGATCTCAAAGTCTTGAAGAGACAGTGTAAAACGCTAGAGCACAAGTGGCGACTATCTAAATTAGATATAGACAGACAGTTATATAAGACAGAACTGAGACTCTACAACGCCATCAAAAACGCCAAAAAGACTTACTTTGAAAAACGCGTGAATGAAAATAGCAACTCACCGAAAGAACTCTATAAAATAGTTAAAGAGCTCAGTAGCCCAGCCAGTCTGTCCCAAGTATTGTCACCCTCCCTCGAGGGATGTGAAACTATCAGCAGTTTCTTTGACAATAAAATCTCGGCGATTTATTCTTCATTTAGAGGTCAACTTCCATCAGATGATATAGACTGGAAAACTTTAGGTCCTCATCCGGATGCCCAAACTCATCTCAGCAACTTCAACCCCTTTACAGAGGAGGAGGTGGCTAAAGCAATGGCGGAAGTTAAATCAGGGTCCCCACTAGACCCCTGCCCTCACTTCTTCTTTTCACGGATTGCGCCAATCATATGCCCTTACGTCACACAGATATTGAACCAATCCCTACATTCTGCAGTATTTTCAGAGATCTGGAAGAAGGCCACTGTAGTCCCCCTACTAAAAAAAGTGGGTACTGTCGTTCAAAATCCGGCAAATTACAGACCAATATCCCAGCTTCCTTACTTATCCAAAGTGATGGAGAAGCTGGTGAACAAGCAATTAACCAACTACCTCGAGACCAATGAGCTCCTGGATATCACCCAAACCGGTTTCAGAGCTAACAATAGCACCGAGACCACCCTCCTGGCAGTGCTAGACAATATCCGGTCTGTGGTTGATCAGGGCAAAGCCGCCGCCCTGATTCTACTAGACCTGTCAGTGGCTTTCGACACCGTCTCACACTACCTCTTGCTGGAAACTTTACACATGAAAGGCATACATTCCAAAGCCCTTCAGTGGATCTGCTGTTTCTTAAGCAACCGCACACAAACCATACAGTTGGGCGCCTTTTCCTCAACCCCAAAACCATTCAAGTATGGAGTGCCACAGGGAGCCTCTTTGAGTCCCACCCTCTTTAATGCCTATGTGTCCTCATTAGCCAAAATCAGCGATGTGGGGCATCAGCATCTGCTCTTACGCAGACGATACGCAACTGATGATTGCTCTTGATGGACACGAAGATACAAGGATTAGACTCACTAGTTGTCTCACGGAAATGGCAACCTGGATGTCCGACCACTGTCTGAAACTAAATGCAGACAAGTCGGAGATTCTATTCTTCGGAGGAGCACATTCAGTCTGGAATGCAACCTGGTGGCCCCCGTCACTTGGTAATGCCCCTGCCCCCAAATCAGTGGCAAGGAATCTGGGTATTCTTGTGGATAGTGCGCTCACCATGCAGGATCATGTACGTGCACTCTGTGGGAAAAGTTTTGCTATGCTAAAAATGCTAAAAAGACTCTTTCAATGGATTCCCATTGAGTGCAGGAGAACCATCGTCCAAACCTTACTTATAAGCAAGCTGGACTATGGTAATGCCCTTTTTGTGGGCATGGCCGACTACCTCTTCACTAGACTGCAGCTAGTCCAGAATGCGGCTGCCAAACTGGTATGCAACAAGAGCAAGTACAGCTCTGCATCGGAATGCATGAGGACACTTCACTGGCTCCCAGTGAGACAAAGAGCCAAATTCAAATTGCTGAGTCATGCCCACAGGGTCTTACACCACCTGGGACCCAGAATTCTTCAAGATAGAGTTGAATTTTATGTACCTACACAGAACCTGAGGTCGTGCCACCAGGCACGAGCTAAAACTAAACGTATAAGGAGGTCCAGAGCAGGGGGTCGCTCCTTCTCCCATCTCGCGGCTACATTCTGGAACAAACTCCCACTGGAACTTCGGCTCACTGACCACTACCTGGTTTTCAGGAAAAACTAAAAACGCATCTGTTCCCTAAAGCCTGACATGTTATCTAGGTACCCTCTTAGAACTTTTCACTTGAGATGTGCTTTCTTTAGCGCCGTGATATTCATATGGATGAATGTTGCGCTTTATAAATAAACAAACACCCTTCATCTTGCTTCGGTTGGTCCATACTCGTTTTGCTGGGGGCTGAAGGGAGGGGCAGTGGAATTTTTTGGGTGCTACTATAACCTAAACAGGAGTGGTTTTTCAAAGGGGTATGTTGTTACTTGGCAGAAATTACCCAATTCCTGTAAATCACTCTTTTCATTCATTGGGAGGCCTAGCCCCCCCCCGATTTTCTTCCCTACAGCTAAATATTCTCTATGTGTGAAAGTGTAAAGCATATTTAAATCAGCGTGAACGGCACCATGCGGTGTGCAAGAGCGTGCAACCATTCGAATGGACTTTCCTGCTGCTCAAGTAGAAAGTCTACTAGAGCAGCAGCAAATCTACTTGAGAAGCAGCCCTCTGACCGCGACCGCCGCGTTAGAAAATCAGGCTGGGGACTCCAAATCTCACTCGCCAGCTCCCATTTCTGGAGCCTCGCGGGGGAAAATTCTGCCACGCGACCAGTGGCGGAATTCGGCTGGAAAATCTCGTTGCAAGAGTAACGCAGAGTTGCCAAACTTCCTGTCGGGACACCTGCAAAAAAAACATAATATCAGAATACATAACAGGCAACATGCATAATATGGTCATATACACAGCAATCTCATGGTTCTGCTGACATTTGCACACCACTCTGAATCAGTTTGTCGCCAGACCCACTAATTGGCAATATAGTACCACATGTGTGCGCGTGTATGAAAAATGCTACTTACTTCATGCCGAACTAAGGCTTGTTGCCCGGCCAGTATATCTACATGGCAAAGTTTAGTAAATGTGTGGGATTTACCATGTGGCTGCTTTGCAAATATCATCTAAGAGGATGTTGCAGTGGAAGGCAAAGCGGCTCTTTTTTTTTTTTTATGAGTGTAGTGCGCCCTAGGGGAGCATGAGTTACACTTTTAGCTTTGATGTAACCAATTCGAATGCTTTTGCCAATCCACCCGACTATGCCAGTTTTGGAAATTGCCTGTCCCTTGTAAGGTTTAGCAAATGAGACAAATAGTTGGTCAGATTTGCGGAACGGTTTGGTCCTAACGGAGGTGATGATGACTAGGAAGGCTACTTTCCACAAAAGGAACTAGAGATGGAATGAGTGCAAAGACTCAAAAGGTGGCCCCATAAGCCTGGTAAAAACTAGGTCTGAGGTTCAAAAATCAGTGCAGGAGCTGCTGTGGGGGGCTATGTCCCTTTTTAGTCCCTCCATAAATGCTATGATCACTGGTATCCTGAACAAAGACATATGCGGTCTACTTTGCATGTAGGCTGTAACTGCAGTAAGGTGGAGGCAAATTGATGTATAGGCAAAAGCAGACATTTGTAAGTAGAGAAGGTAGGTAACAATCTCTTGTACTGTGGGGTACTGTCCATGTGTTGGGAATGCAGTGGTAGATAAATCTTTCACGCAGCTGCATAGCACAGGTTGTATGTTGCCTAGCCTCTTTAAGCATGGACTTACATTCTTGGTGCAGGAGCAGGTAGCGGAAGGATAAGTTACTTACCTATAATCCTAGTTCTCTTCCAGGGGTATCCTCATCAAAGTCATAAGCACTGAATATTCCCGCCCATGCGCGGGGACCCCTGAAATAATAAAAAATATATATGAAAACATATATATACAGCTTTATATATATATATAAACATCATTTTTTCACACATCAATGCAGCTCCTATAAAAGAGGCTAATCAATGTAATAATAAACAACTGCTTTTGCAACCACATACTATAGAATATAGACAACAGGAGGGCAAGCATTACTTGAACTCTTTTTAATAAGTAGACTTAAAACCAATCTGCAAAATAGCAAGCATTGTTAGCCTATAGGCTGCATTGATAACCAATAGCATAGAAAATGAAAGCAATTGCAAACACAACAAGCATTGGCATAGCCAATAGGTCTCGCCTTTGGGACCTTATAAGTGCTTAGTCATGCAACAGTTGATGTTGTTGCACCAAGGATATTGTGCTGCATAACTAAATACTTACAAGGTCCCAAAAGCGAGACCTATTGGCTATGCCAATGCTTGTTTGTTTATGTTCTCTGTACACTGCTATGCGGATCCAGCATTTGTGAGGCTTCAGTGTTGGACTTCTCTCCCAGTTTGGATTAAGTTAAGCTTGTTCCTTTGTCTCCAGTCGATTTAGCTCATTAGAGGATATCCCAGACTGCCCATGCTGGATACCCTTATATGCTACTGAAGGCTATGTTACATGTCCTGTTGCTTTTAAAATCTGCCAATAAAAAGATTCCTAGCTTAAAAAAAAAAAAAGCCTTCCTTAAGAGCGTTTGTGTTAGAAATCGCTTTGAGCGCTGTTTCTGTAAACAGGGCTGTAAATCATGTTCTCAGAGGGTGCCTGTTCGGTGCCCCACCCCCTCTCTGCTTGCCCCTCCCTTTCCAGCCAGGTCCAGTCCTGCCAAGTACCACGCATCAGGTGTGAGACTAACGCATTTTAGTGTGGCGGTCTGCATCAACACACTGTAGTGCATCGTCACGCGGATAGGCATAGCGCCTCGGCTGTCAAGAAGTTAGCACTGCTATGCTGATTAAACTAAGCTTGAGCGGCTGGCAGCGCGCCATGGCATGCGTCCTGCTCCTGGCAGGCTTGGAGGCTGACTGAGCTAGTAGCTGCTAACTCTGGCTGCTACAATATATCTATAGAAGGATGAGATTTCCCACCCGGGACGCGGCACCCACGTCGAGGCAGTGCCCAATGGCTACTACCGAGACAGACATCTGCCGCCTCAGGTTGAGTGACACATTCAGACATAGGCGCCGCTGGACGTCACGTCCTGCTGCCAGACACAGTTATGTTTGTGGGAGGCTGGAGCCCACTGTGCAGCAGCTGTGCCCTAGTGAGAGTGATGCCCGGGTGTGGCGCACCATGCACGTTTGCAAAGGGAGTGAGTCGTTGCAGAGGCCAGGAGTTTGAGGAGGAGGAGGCAGGCAGCCAGCCCTTAAACCTCGCAAGTAAGTGTGACTGTGAGAAAGTGCCAGCCTAGCGTTAATCTACAAATTTGCTTTTTAGCAGCAGCACGTGATCAGCTGCCTGCCGGTCCGGGTCAGTGTTACTGTCTAGCTGAATTCTGCTCTGGCTCGAGGCTGATGCGGGCTGTGACCTTAATTGTGTGCCTCAGCCTGAGCTGCCTTGCCCAAATTCAATGCCCCAGGGGTGCGTGATAGTGTCTATTTCATAATGCCAAATATGTTTGCTGTCCATTGCTCGCGAAGCTCGGAGTATGAGGCAAATTCACGAAGAGCAGTTTTGTTCTTCCTCAGCTCGACCTCACGAACAGCTGTGTCACTTGTAATAACGCTCTTCATTCACGCACACTCAGTCTACAGGCTCTGCACTCTGAAGTTCATCTGATCTCTGCAGCATGTACTTAAACACACTAGGACAGCGATTCCAGTAAGTTTCCACAGTTAATCAGGCATGCTTTTCTTAATTTACATATACAAACTGAGACCAGGAGTTAACTTGTTTCATGCAGAACATGAACCACACACATCTGCCAAACTGTATTTTATGAGGAATAGCTGAGAGTTACTTCTTTTACTAGGACAGTGCCCTTCCATTTCTGGTGCTTTACAGCAGTTTTAAGATCATCTTAGAGTTTCTCGTTGCTCAATTGGGTGCAATTTCTGATATTTATACATTTCCCTTGTCTTCATTGCTTGATTTTGCTCAAGAGAAATTGACACTCATAGTCACCGATTGTCACCTATAATTACACTGAAATTCTGAAAATGTCACACATAAGTAATCTGAAAACCTGCCAACTATGCAGATCTGTGTTTATTTTTTCATCAGCCTCGCAGTTCCGTGCACTCGTGTCTTCACTTCAGTAGGTCTCACATCAGCCTCCCTCCGTTTTCAGCCAGGTCTGTGTTTATTTATTTGTTAGCCTCACAATTCCGTTTGTGCTACGCCACCTTCAGAAGACAACAAAGAGCATGTAGGGCTGAGACGTGTGCAGTGCAGCATGGGAGGGGTAGTCATGCAGAACGGCCGCTGGACTGTCCATCCCCTTAAAAAATACAAAACCCAGGAACTCTGCTCTGACTCATGTCTCTCACCCCTAGTACATGCTTAGACTGTTTGATTGTGCCTTGTTATGCCGGCCTAGAGATCTTCTCATGGGTCTTGTTCGCGCTATATAAAACTTTTAAAATCAATAAATAACCCCAGGCAACAACGCAAAAGTAGCAATGGGCAACAAACGGGCAGTGTCACTGGATGCATGCGAGGGGCGTGAAAGACGAACATAATACAGAGCTGTATAAGAAAAGAATTGACAGTGCCCCGTCATCACACATGCAACTCTTTCAGCCAGTTCTAACTTTTTAGCCGAAGCCACTTTTGCTTGGGAGAGGGGAGTATTTCCTGCTGTAGCACAAAGAGGTTTATTATTTCTTATGTGTTTTTAATAGTCGCCGCTTCGTGTGCTTGCTCTGTTTCCTTTATGTCGTGTCAGTCTCTTGCCTACTCCTTCTTGTAGGTCTTCCCTTTCGTCACTGATGAAACCCACCCCTATGCCAGAAAATGCCCTTTTCTGTTGCTGCTTGGGAGAGACCAGCATCCTGGGCTCCTCCTATTTGGCTCAGCAGCAGCTGACTGACACTTGTAGCGAGCGCAGGAGCGCCGAAGCTTAACCGAGATGCTGTGTTACATTTCTGAATACAATGGCTCTGGTCACACTTGACTCTAACGCTGATCGAGACCGCCACCAAACGCCTCACGAGCCTTCCCGTGTGAGACCTCGTTTATTTGGCACCTACTTTTCGTATTTTTGCAAACCTTTGCCCTGCTCTCATAATATTGTTTCGGCTCAAGATTTATGCGCAGAGGCTGAGGTGCGGGAAGTCGGACACCTGTTGTTTATCGAGGGAGAATGCCAGGTGTCTAATGGAATTAGAGGAAAGTCTGAGTGCGATTTGCATTGGAAAAGCAGCCACAAGCTCCTCGAGCTTAATGGACAATTACTTCTGTTACGTTTTGTTTGGAGACCTGCCCCTTTTGTTGTCAGAAGACAGCTATGCATGGTCTAATGGTTGAACTATATGCAGACTTGAGTGGGAATTAATTATCTTAAGTTTGTGCGGGCTCTGTTATTGGCGAACAATCAAATCTGACCTCTGGGTTGGATGACAGACTTTTTTTTTTTTTATTGCTGAGGCTGCTCCATGCATGCTTTTCTCGATCGGGAGAGGATGTGACATTATGGCCAGAGCTGCCGACTTTGGAACTGTCGAACCAGGTTCGAGTTTCGGCGTCGGCTAAACAGCCTGTAATTTTGGGCAAATCACTTCATCTCCCCTTGCCCTAAGAACAACAAGGACAACAATGGAGGAGCGGGGGCGAGCGAGCGCGGGAGCCTGCTCAGCTGACCAGACGCTCGTGAGTCATGGCCTTTTCCCGGCATGTGTTTCCAATTATCGCGCCCGCGTCTGGGCACGATAATGGGAAACAGATGTCGGCCGCGCGGGTAACCGCCCGAAAAAGGCCATGACGCACGAGCGTCTGGTCAGCTTTGAAAACCCCCTACATAATGCTTCGCCAGAAGCAGCGCTTGCGCGCTACTCTAGGCTCAACCTAAAAACTGGCATCGTGCCTTTAAGGCAGCCATGACCCCCAGCTTCCTATCATGCCTCAGGGGTGACAGGTCAGTTGTTCTTTGCGAAGACCCGAGGGTCACGGCACAAAGATATAGCTTAAAGAAAAAGCCTCATTTGTCTGGGGAGGCGGGTGGGTTGCTTATGACTTTGATGAGGATATCCCTGGAAGAGAACTAGGATTACATGTAAGTAACTTATCCTTCTCTTCCAGGGGATCCTCATCAATAGTCATAAGCACTGAATCGAATAGCAAGTCCATCCTCCGCCTGCGGGCAAATGAGACAAAATGACCAAACAAACAATCAAAGCTTTTTCAGCGTTGGAACAAATTTCTCAAGGAGGCCTGGCCTACTTGAGTGTCTACTCTGGTATCTGAGTCGAGACAATAGTGTCTCGTAAACGTATGTATCGATTTCCAAGTGGCTGCCTTGCAGATCTCAGCAATCGGTACATTAAGAAAAGCTGCTGTAGCTGCCTTCCCTCTAGTGGAATGAGCCTTGGGCCTAGACCAAAGCGGCTTCTGTGCTAACTGATAAGCCAGTTTGATACATAACACTATCCATCTGGAGATGGAACTCTTGGAGGCTGGAAAACCTGTTCTGATTGACCCATAATTAATGAACAGCTGATCAGATTTCCTAATTGCTTTAGACCTGTCCAAATTGAATTTCAAAACCCTTTTCAGGTCTAAAGAATGAAGGGACCTCTCAGCTGGTGTAGAGGGATTAGGAAAAAAGGTAGGCAGCGAGATGGATTGATTGACATGGAAATCCGACACCACCTTCGGAAGGAAGGAGGGGTGGGTTCTCAGAACAACCCTATTGAGATGAAAGACTGTGTATGGTTCCTTAGAACAGAGAGCTTGAATCTCGCTCACCCTGCGAGCTGAGGTGATTGCTACCAAAAAGGCTACCTTCCACGTAAGGTGTTGAAGGGTTGCTTTGTGGATAGGTTCAAACGGAGGACCCATCAGTTTAGACAGGACCAGATTCAGCTCCCAGGGAGGCGAAGGAGGCCGGATAGGAGGGTAAACCTTCTTTAACCCTTGCAAAAAATCCTTCACTACCTGCAATTGAAAGAAAGAAGGCTGAGAAGGAGACCGCCTGTACGCCGTAATGGCAGCCAGGTGTACTTTTATGGAAGAGAATCTTAGACCTGCCTTAGCTAAGCGGAGTAGGTAAGGTAAAATCACTTCCTCTTGCCCCTTGGTAGGATGGCAACCATTTTGCACACACCACAAATAGAAACGCTTCCCTTTACTAGCATAAGAGTGTCTTGTGGAAGGTCTTCTTGCTTTTTTCAGGATGGTCATGCAGTCCTGAGGGAGTCCTAAATGACCATATTGCAGGGCCTCAGGAGCCATGCTGCCAAGTTCAGTGAGGGAACGTTGAGGTGATGAATGCTCCAGTTCATCTTGGACAGCAGGTCCGGTCTGCATGGCAATCTCTTGTGTGGGCATTCTGATAGGTGCAGAAGGTCCGGGTACCACCACTGCCGTGGCCAGTCCGGAGCGATCAGAATCATCCTCGTCTTTGAGTGGGAGAGTTTGGTTACGACCTTCAGGATGAGAGGAAGGGGAGGAAAAGCGTATACAAAGCCTCCTGACCAGTTGATCAAAAGGGCATTCCCTCTCGACCTCCGGTCGGTAGAATCTTGAGGTGAAGTCGCGGCATTTTTTGTTTACATCATTCGCAAAAACATCGATGCTTGGACAACCCCATTCTCGGAAAATTTCTTCGACGACTTTGTCGTTTAGAACCCAGTCCTGCTGGTCCTCGAAGTGATGACTAAGAGCGTCTGCTTGTGAATTCTGCTCCCCTGGCAGGTGTATTGCTGTAATTGTCAGATTCCTTACAAGGAGCCAATGCCAGAGAGCTTGGGCCGACAGAGACCGCGATCGAGTCCCTCCCAGCTTGTTCAGATAGTACATGGTGGTTGTATTTTCCGTCTGTACTAGAATGGAGCTGGTCTGAATAGATGGGAGGAAAGCCTTGAGGGCTAGATGCACCGCTCATAGCTCCAGCATATTGATGTGATACAATCGTTCTTTTGCTGACCATCGACCTTGAGTCTGGAGGGACCCCGTGTGTGCTCCCCAACCCTGGAGGGAAGCATCTGTGATTAATGATTGAGAAGGAGAGGACTGATTGGACGGAACCCCTACCAACAGATTCTCCTGTCGCATCCACCATGGAATCAATGCTCTGGCTGCTTTTGACAGATGTATCCTGTCGTCCCATCGAGCCGTTCGTTGATCCCACTTGTCCTCCAGATCCTGCTGTAAAGGACCCATCCTCAGCCTGGCCTTGGGGACAAAAAAAATGCAGGATGCCATCGACCCTAGGAGAGAGGCAACCTGACGGACTTAGGGGAAGTTGCTGCGCAGAATCTGTTTGCATTTCAGAGTGATAGATGATAGTATCTTCTCCGAAGGAAAAACGTTTCCTACTGCGGAGTCTATTGTTGCACCCAGATAGTGGATTCTTTGCGTGGGATGCAGAGTCGATTTCTCAAAGTTGACATGAAGACCCAGCCGTTGGCAAAGGACTAGACATTGTTGGTAGTGTGCCCTCACGCTCTGGGTGGAAGGTCCCTTCAGAAGCTAGTCGTCGAGGTAAGGGTAAACAAAGATTCCCTGGTGCCGCAGAGCAGCTGCTACTACTGCCAGGCATTTTGTAAACACTCGGGGAGCCAACTTCAACCCGACGGGCAGGACTTTGAACTGATGAGTCGATCCCACCAGAAAACGCAGGAACTTTCGGGGATGTAGTTTGACTGGGTTGTGAAAGTATGCATCCTGCAGATCTAACGAACACATCCAGTCCCTTGATGGGGATATATTTGATGGAGAGCCAACATGTGAAACTTCTCCTTCCGGATGGATTTGTTGAGGGCGCGAAGATACAGGATTGGTCTGAATTCTGATTTCCGACCTTTCTTCCTCACTAGGAAGTACCTGGAGTATACTCCTTGACCTCGTTGCGATATAGGAACTTCCTCGATGGCTGATTTTCGCAGGAGGGTGGATACTTCCTTCTGCAGTACCTGCAGCTGGTGGCACGCAGTTTTTACTGGAGGGATCGTAGGAGGCCGATGTCGGAAACGTAGAAAGTACCCATTCTGCAGCGTACTTAACACCCATTGGTCTTTTGTGATGCTGCAACACTCTTCCAGGTGGTTGGCTATACTTCCCCCCCCCCCCCACTGGAGTGGGAAACGGCGATGGGGGAAGTGAGCATTCATTGCTTTGAAGGAGTTTTTGCTGAGGCAGAAGATTGACGAGGAGCTCCTCTCCCTCTGGGAACGCGATGTCCCTGATAGTGGGATTTTGATTGGTTCTGTTGGTGCCTCTGCCACTGAGGGGCTTGAACCCTCTGATGGAAGGGCCACCAATCATATGGCCTGTATTGGCACCGGAACTCCTTTTTTATCTCAAGTCCTACTGCCTTCAAGGTGTCTAACTCGGCCTTAATCCTTGGCCTTTTCTCATCTGTGTGAGTGCCAAACAAGAAGGATCCTGAAAAAGGGAGGTTTAGGATCCGTGATTGAGCTTTGGGTTTTAGAGCAGTTAGTCGAAGCCAGGAAGAACGTCTAGCACAGATCCCGTGTGCATAGGAATGTGCAAACAAGATCGCTCCATCAGCTGCGGCGCTGATAACTTGATTTGCCACCAAACTTCCTTCCTGCAACACCTCTTCAAAGTCCCTACGATCTTCTTTGAGAAGTTTTTCTGTAAACCTTTGCAGCGAGTCCCACAAAGATCTATCATAGCGTCCTAAGAGCGCCGAGGCGCTGGAGACCTTCAGCATGGAGGCCGAAGTGCAGCAGACTTTTCTTCCCCATGAATCCTGTGCTCTGCTTTCCTTATCGGGAGGAATTGTTGATGAGGATGCCACTGCGTGTGTCTTTTTCGCAGCCGCAATTATCACAGTCAGGAGGTGGGTCAGATCTAAGAAACAATGGATCCTCTTCCGGAGCCCTGTATTTCTTCAAGATCCTCGCTGGAGAGGTCTTGAGCGTTGCCGGTGTAAGGAACGTTTCCATAACAGGCTGTAGAAGCCCCAGTACCAAGGGTAACAACGGTCTGGCTGCTGATCTTTGATGCAAGGTTTCAAAAATCACTGAGGATGAACTCTGAGGAGTAGGCATAACGATGTTCAACTTTGTTGCACCCCTGGCCAGAACGTCCTGGAAAGTACTGACATCATCCACCAGAGAGACCCTCGAAGGTGGACTGTCTGAAAGGGTCGGAGAATAGTCCCTCTTTGAAGATTGGGTAGAAGAGTGTTAACGTGTCAGTGACCTATGCCTTCTCCGATGCCCCGAGACGTAGATCATCTTCTTGTGGAGGCTGCCGGCATACGCGTATGATCTCGACCCCTCGAGGGATTGGTAGGAGAGAGATCTACTTCTTGTACCAGCCGAGCCAGTGGAGACCTGTGTAGAGGACTGGAGTAGTCCTGTGGACTTCGTGTCCGCGCCGTTCCAGATTTCTGCCAGTGATGCAGAGGTAACATCCACCTAGGAGAGAGGTGCACAGATGGAGATTTCTGCCTCACTTCTTGTGCAGTAGTCTCAGAGCGTGAACAGGGGCATACAGGTGAAGATGCAGGACTGCTCGACGTCGAAATTATCACCTCCGGTGACCTTGAGGTTGATGACGTGTGTCTTAAACTTGACCGTGCATGATGGGTTGAGACTGACTGATGCGAGTGTCTCAACATTGAACGTGGAGTCACTGTGTCCTGAATCACCGATGGTGATTTAGCCCTCGACGTCGGGGATGGAGAGATGCTCACCGGACGCGAGACCGACGGAGACCGATGTTTCGACGTTGAACGGTGTATCAGTGACGTTGACCGTCTTCTGGGGCTAGATCTGTGCCTCGAAGTCGATCGTGGCCGGGTTGACAATGACGGAGGTGTTCGTCTTGATGTCGAACGTCCTTGAGTTGATGCCGACGGAGTCCCCTGTCTCGATGTCGAACGCCCGTGAGATGGGGCCGGAGTTTTGTGTCTCGACGTCGAACGCCTCTGAGATGGCGACGACGGAGTCTTGTGTCTCGACGTCAATCGTCTACGTGATCATGCCGACGGAGTCTTGTGTCTCGACGTCAAACGTCTGTGTGATGACGTCGATGGAGTCTTGTGCCTCGACGTCGACCGCCTGAAAGACACCGCCAACAGGGTCTTATGCCTCGACGTCGAATGCTGAGCCAATGCCGACAGAGACCTACTCCTCGATGTTGAGCGCCGCCGGGTTGACGCCAATGGAGGGTCCGTTACCTGATGACTTGACATCGAAACTGTTGTCTTCGATCTCGGCGTCGATTGATGCACTGGCACCGTCGACTGTGGAGGTCTCGACGACGACATCCGTTTCCTCGCCGCTGATGGTAAATTCGACGCCGATGGGGAACAGATAGGGATCTTACTTCCAGACGTCGATCTGGACCTCTTTTTCTTTTGTCTAACCGGAGACCTTCCTTTGGATGTAGATTTCTTCCTCTCAGAAAGCCCATAGAGACGTATCCTTTCTCTCTCCTTGAGAGTACGCCTGGACAGCTTTTTGCAATGTTGGCAAGTCTCTGAGAAGTGAGAGTCAGGAAGGCAGAGAATACACACAGAATGTGTGTCAGATTTGGCCTTCTTCTTGCCACAGGAGGGGCAAGGATCAAAAAGAGATGGCATTGTGATAGAAAAATAACCAATCTCTGTCAAAAAAAATGGTAGTACTTCACTCTAAGATGTAAAAAACGTCAAGTGAAAAGTAAAAAAAAAAAAAAAAAAAAACAATTAAATGCTGGAATATTTGACAAAAAAGTCAAAACGTCAGAGCTGTGAATTCAAGGGTCCTGACTGAAGGAGCCAGAAAGAACAACTGACCTGTCACCCCCGAGGCATGATGGGAAGCTGGGGTTCATGGGTGCCTTAAAGCCACAGTGCCAGTTTTTGTGTTTGCAATTGCTTTCATTTTCTATGCTCTTTGTTTTCAATGCAGCCTATAGGCTAACAATGCTTGCTCTTTTGCAGATTGGTTTTGAGTCTACTCATTGAAAAGAGTTCAAGTAATGCTTGCCCTCCTGTTGTCTATATTCTATAGTATGTGGTTGCAAAAGCAGTTTATTATTACATTGATTAGCCTCTTTTATAGGAGCTGCATTGATGTGTGAAAAAATGATATAGGTTTATATATATAGAGCTATATATATATAGAGCTGTATATATAGGTTTTCATATATATTTTTTATTATTTCCGGGGTCCCCGCACATGGGCGGGAATATTCAGTGCTTATGACTATTGGTGAGGATCCCCTGGAAGAGCACTCTAGGACTTCAGGTGTCAAATCTCAAGATTGAGTTGTGCTGGGTCTGAGTGTCTGATCTGATCGTGGTACTGCATGAGCAGGTCTGGTTTGAAAGGAAGTCTCTTGCGGGAGCTGACAAATATGTCCAGAAGAGTAGAAACCAGGGCTGCCTGGCCCATGTCTGAGCTACTACAGTGAGGGTGAGAGATGATCTGAGCTTCCTGATCATGAAGCAAAACAGTGGGAGAGATGGAAAAGTGTAGGCAAATATCCCTGCCCAGTTCATTCATAGTGTGTTGCCCATGGACAATGGATGTGTGTATCTGGAGGCAAAGCTTGGGCATTTTCTGTGGTGGCGAGCAGGTCTATATGCAGAGCGCCCAACAGTTTGAAATGTTTATGAAGGACCTGGGTTTGGAGTGCCCACTTGTGGACTGGTTGATATGTCCTGGTGTGTAGGTCTGAAAAATTGTTGGCTACCCCCAGTAGATGATCCACCAGTAGGTGAACGGTGCAGTGGATTTTCCATAGCCATATGCTCTGTACTAGATGAGAGAGCGGAGAACGTGTCTCTTCCTTCCTGTATGTATTACACAGCTGTCATGTTGTCGGTTAGGACTTTTCTTTGACTGACTTGGAGGAAGGCTCTGCGGGCTAGTTGTATTGCTAAGAGTTCTAAGATGATGTGGCGACCTTGGTATTGGAAGGGCCACTGTCCTTTGATTACATGGTGAGATAAGTGGGTGGCCCAGCTCATGAGAGAGGAGTCTGTAGTAATGGTTACATGTGTAACCGGGTCTGTGAAGTGCTTGTCTTGCACCATGCGATGCAAGATAATTCCCAAAAGGTGCGCGATTGTGCGCACTGGTATGAGATGGTTCAGCTAAAAGAGGCAGCGGGTGCCGAATGGCGTAGACCCTTTGTTTGCTAGTATGCTTTGGCGGCAAGAGTGTTGAGCACAGAGCCTAGAAAAGGCTGCCGTTGGGAGAGCTGGATGTGGTATTTATGGTGAATCCCAACATTTGAAGCAGGAAAACCATTATTTGTGTGTGTGCAAGGCACCATGGGCAGCTGCTGCTCTTTAACAGTCAATCGTCAAAGTATGGCAAAACATGCATGCACCGGCGGCTGGAAACATTAATTGATGGTGGAGCACTCACCATAAATGCTGCGGACCGCCGGGCACTCCAAACCGATGGTCCTCTCCCTACGTCAATCCTAGGGGTGATGAGGAGCAGGAAGGAAAAGAAAGGACTTCCCTCCTTGTGCAATGCGAATCCAACCAGGATTGGTTGGAGCAGGCTAACCCAGCCCTCATTTTGAGGCTGGGGTCCTGTGCCTGCAATCCCTCAGCTATTTTACAGCACAGAGATGGCTGCCTTTGAAGTGTGCATGTCAGATTGGCTGGCTGTAGGCAGCCGACCAATCTAACATGCGCACTCACCCTCTACAACATCAATCTGCAGGAATCTGCTGCCATCCCAACCATCCACTACCTACGGCCGGCGGCACACAGAATAATAAAATGGTAATGACCATTTTATTATTCTGTGTTTGTCACTGAGCTCACAGCAAGTGGGGCGATACTCTTCCGCCCACAAAGAGAAACCACCCCTGCATAAATGCCCTCGAGATGCAGATCCTGCCTCCACCGCTGCCAGTAACTTTGTGAACACTCTTGGGCTGTGGTGACCCCGGAAGGGAGTACTTTGAATTGGTAGTGACAATCACTTACCACAAAACAAAGGTACTTTTGGTGGGCAGGGTGGATGGGATTAGGACAGTAGGTATCTAAGATTGAGTGCCATCATAAAAGCCCCTTGCTGGAGAAGGGGGAATAACATCCTACAGTTATCCGGAAATGTTCTGAGATATTGAAACGATTGAGGAAGCCTGAGGTCGAAGATGGGTCTGAAGGAGCTGTCCTTCTTGGGAATGAGGAAGTATAATGAATACACTACTGTCCCCTGATGTTGTGGGAGTACGGCCTCTATAGCACCCTTTTGCTGAAGTGCACGCACTTCTTTGAGAAGAGATGTTTTTGGCAGTGAGCTTGTGCATGCAGGGGGGGTAGGAGGGGTGGAACGTAATTCAAGGCAGTAACCATTTTGTATGATGCCTATCACCCATCTGCCTGAGATTTGTTGCCATTGATGGAGAAAATGGAAAATTCTCCCCGACAGTGAATGTGTGATTGGTGGGGGTGGTATATGGCATGTCACTTTCGTAGGTGCGGGTCCTTAGTTGGAGTCTCCCCTACCTCTACCCCAGTAATTACCCCTATAGACTCCAATATCACATTTTCTCTGCTGGCTTGATAGAAGCAAGCCTGTGGTTATCCTTTCTAGGAATGGGTTTGGTCAGGGGAAATCAGATTTTCTTCCTCCCCTAGACTGCTGCCTACTAAAGGAGCCCTTGAAAGTTGTGATCGGGATAGCATCAATGGACTTTGCGTTCTCCGTATGTAGGAAGCTGGCTTTGTATATACTATACCAAAATGAGGTATAGTGTGCACAGAGTCCAGTGGAACCCCAAAGGTGGGCAGAGGTAAAAGTAGATAGCACCTTACTCTCTATTTGTGGTAGTGTGGGCAAGCAGTAAGGCTTTATCAGAGGGTAGTGTTAAGCATTTGTTGTACACACTTAATCAGCAAATGATTTCACACACTCAAAGACTGAACTCAGACCAATTTGATTTGTATAAAAATATTATTTAGTTGTATTTATTTCCTAGAACCAAGCAAGCCTCGCACAGGTAAGTGTATTTGATCATTTTCAAGGCAGGTTGAATAATACAAGCAAGCTGAATGAAAATGCCTTTGTAACAGGTTTGTAGATCTTTTCAATACAGTGGAAAATACTGTTAGATTACTTTACAGATTACTTTCTGGATTACTTTTTCTACTCAGTGTGATATGTCTATATATCACACTAGGACATTTCTAGACAAAAAGGTAAGTAAAGCAGTTTTTAGTTATTTGCAATTTTTAAGTTCTCATACAAAACCAACTCCACACACAGAACAATTTTCAAGGAAAAACAGTCTGTATTCCTATGGAGATAATGTGGTTTTCGGTTAACGCACAAGTTACTAACTTGTGTAACGATATATCTGTAAGAGACAGTAGTTAGTGACAGATTCCTTACCTTAGAATATCCCCAGGCGTCAGGCTGGATCCGGAAAGTTTTTTGCGTAGCAGTACCCTTGCGCGTCGGTAGGCGGCGTCGTGCGGCTCCGCGTCCGTCGTCGGCGTCGTGATCGCCGGGATGACGTCGCTGGCAGTACTTAGGCGCCGCCCCTGCGCGCTGACGTCAGTTCTGTACACGACTTTCCGCGCCAGGAACGCAGAGCCATGCAAGAAGCTGACACAGGTGTCTGAAAATACTAGGGCCCTGAAAGGGATGTCCTTAACTCCTAGAAATCAGTTCGCAGAACGGGGAGGATGGGTGGGGCGGTAGGAATCTGTCACTAACTACTGTCTCTTACAGATATATCGTTACACAAGTTAGTAACTTGTGCATCTGAAAGAGACACGTTAGTGACAGATTTCTTACCTTAGAATAGATACCCCAGCAATACCAACCCCGGTGGTGGGTCTGCGAACAAAGATCAGACAAGGAAGTCCTGGAGGACAGAACGGCCAAAGAAGCCGTCCCTCCGGACCTGACTGTCAAGGCAGTAATGCTTTGTAAACGTGTGCAGCGAGGCCCACGTAGCTGCCTGACAGATAACCGGCAGCGGAACACCGCGGCCCAAGGCCGTGGTAGCAGCCGTTGCCCTGGTGGAATGGGCACGCAGCCCAACAGGAGGCTCCTTCTTAGCCAAAGAATAGCAGGTCTTGATGCACAAGGTAACCCAGCGGGAGATGGTCCGCTTGTGCACCGCCCGACCTTTTTGGCGCCCACGTAGCCAACAAAGAGCTGGTCATCCACCCGGAAGTGTTTTGTGCGGTCAATATAGAAGGAGAGCGCACGTTTTGGGTCCAGACGGTGGAGCCTCTCTTCCTCTCTGGAAGGATGCGGAGGCGGAAAGAAGGTGGGCAAAGTGATGGTCTGCCCAATGTGGAAAGCAGTAACCACCTTTGGCAAGAAGGACGGACGCGTCCGAAGAACAACCTTGTCTGGATGAACAGACAGAAAGGGAGGTTTGCAAGATAGAGCCTGGAGCTCACTCACCCGCCGAGCGGAGGTGATGGCCACCAGAAAGGCGGTCTTCAGAGTCAGAAGACGAAGAGGACAGTTATGTAGAGGCTCAAAGGGAGCGCACATTAAAAAGGTAAGAACCAAGTTCAAGTCCCACTGAGGCATCACAAACGGAACAGGAGGGAAGAGGTGTGTAATGCCTTTTAAGAACCTGTTAACAACAGGGGACTTGAAAAGGGAGGGCTGATCAGGGAGCCTGAGGAAGGCCGAGATAGCACAAAGATAACCCTTGATGGTACCCAGGGCAGAACCCTGTTGGGCCAGAGAGAGAAGGAACAGAAGGACCTCAGAAAGAGGGGCAGAAAGGGGATTCACAGCCTTTGCTGTGCACCATGCCACAAATTTGTTCCACCTGCAGGCGTATACCACCTTAGTGGAGGGACGCCTGGCTGCCAGAATCACATCACAAACTTCGGGAGGCAAGTCGAAAGGAATCAACTGCCGCCGCTCAATCTCCACGCAAGCAGGTGTAGACTGGACAGGTTCGGGTGGAGGACCGTCCCCTGCTGCTGCGACAGAAGATCCTCCCGAAGAGGCAGACGGATCGGGGATCTACGCTCATATTGAGTAGCTCGGGATACCAAACTCTTCGAGCCCAGTCCGGAGCCACAAGAATGACTTGGGCACGGTCATGCCGAATCTTCTTCAACACTCTGGGTAGAAGTGGTATAGGCGGAAAGGCGTACAACAGACCGCAACTCCACTCGTGACGAAAAGCGTCGCCGAGCGAGTGTCGCCTTGGAAATTCCAACGCGCAGAACTGATGACATTGCGCGTTCTCTTCGGTGGCGAATAGATCTAACCAAGGCTCTCCCCACTGTAGAAAGAGTCCTTGCGCCACTTCCGAGTGAAGACGCCATTCGTGATCCATCATGCACCTGCGGCTGAGTTCGTCCGCCCTGGCGTTCAGCGAACCTGCCAGGTGTTGAACCATCAGGAACATGCCCTGATGTTCCAGCCATGTCCAGAGGCGCAGAGCCTCCTGACAGAGGGTCCACGACCCCACCCCGCCTTGTTTGTTGCAGTACCACATGGCGGTGGTGTTGTCTGTGAACACCTGCACTACCTTCCCTTTGACAGAGGGAAGGAATGCCTTGAGTGCAAGTCGGATCGCCCGGAGCTCCAGAATGTTGATATGGAGCCGGGACTCCGCCGGAGACCAGAGGCCTCTGATCTCCGCCTCTCCCATGTGACCGCCCCATCCCAGAAGGGACGCGTCCGTCACAACTGTGTGCTCTGGCTGGGGAAGGGAGAGGGATCTGCCCATGACCCATTGCCAGTTCGAGAGCCACCACTGCAACTGTTTTGCAGTCCCCTCCGAGATCTGAACGTGATCGGACAGATTGCCCTGGTGCTGCGCCCACTGGAACTTCAGGTCCCACTGCAGAGCCCGCATATGCCATCTGGCATGATTGACCAGCAGGATGCAGGAGGCCATGAGGCCCAGCAGCCTCAGGGTCATCCGTACCGAAACCCAGGATAAAGGCTGAAAGATCGGAATCATAGCCTGAATATCCCGGACTCGCCGTTCGGGAGGATAGGCCCGAAACTGCGTCGTGTCCAGAACTGCTCCGATGAAAAGGAGCTGTGGAGAAGGAATCAGATGCGACTTCGGCACATTGATGGAGAACCCCAGCGAGTGCAGGAGTTCGGCCGTAGTCTGGAGGTGGGAGACGACTGCCTGGGACGAGCCCGCCTTCAGCAGCCAGTCGTCGAGGTAGGGGAAGACTGAAACCCCTGCCCAGCGCAGATGAGCTGCGACCACCGCCAACACTTTCGTGAACACCCGAGGGGCACTGGTAAGGCCAAAGGGAGCACGGTGAACTGAAAATGCTCGGGGCCTACCGTGAACCGAAGGTAACGCCCGGTGGGTCGGCAGGACGGGGATGTGGAAATATGCGTCCTGCAAGTCCAACGCTACCAACCTGTCTCCAGGGTCGAGGGCAGTCAAGACCTGAGCTAGGGTGAGCATCTTGAACTTCTCCTTCCGGAGGAAGCGATTGACGTTCCGGGAGGTCCAAGATAGGACGCATGTCCTTCTTGTCCTTTTGGGCACTAGGAAGTAGTGGGAGTAGCAACCACGCCCTACTTCTGGGGTCGGAACATGCTCGATGGCCCTCTTGGCCAAGAGGGCCGTGACTTCCTTCTGCAGAAGTACCAAGTGATCCCCTGACATGCGGTGGAATTGAGGTGGCATGGCTGGGGGTGGACTCGAAGGGGAGGGAGTAGCCCCTTCGGACAATGTCCAAGACCCACCTGTCCGAGGTGATGGTACGCCAGTGGGGAAGGTGATGGCGGACCCTGCCCCCTACTGGCGTGCTGTGCACCTGAAAGGAGGGACTAGGAGGGTTTGGAGGCCGCGGACGGGTTGGAGGTGGTGGCCTGACCCGCACGCTGGTTGCCCGATCCGCCACGGCGGAATCCACGTCCTCGGCCACGCGAAGACGCCTGCTGCGCGGGCCGGTGGCTGGGCTGCTGACGTGAAGGGGCGCCCCTACCGTGGCCACGATAGGGGCGAAAAGCAGAAGTTAGCGGAAGGCGTGTAGCAGAAAGGCCCAGGGACTTTGCAGTAGCCAGTGAGTCCTTAAAGCGCTCCAACGCATGGTCTGCTTTGGACCCAAAAGACCGACTCCATCAAAGGGCATGTCCATGAGAGTATTCTGGACATCCCCTGAAAACCAGTGGTTCTCAGCCAGGCGTGGCGTCGTAGCGCCACCGTCGTTGCAATAGACCTGCCCAGCGAGTCGGCGGTATCAAGGCCACATCGAATTGTATATTTGGCCGCATCCCTTCCTTCCGCAATGGCGCGGGAAAGCAGTGTCTGGTCCTCCTCAGAACACTGGGGCAAAACATCCGCCACCGAATCCCACAAGGAGTGGGTATATCGGCCCAAAAGGCAAGCGGTGTTGACGGACCGCAAGCCAGCACTGGAGGAAGAAAAACCCTTCTTCCCAAATTGATCCAGGCGTTTGGATTCCCTATCCGGAGGGGCGGTAGGGAAGGCGGTTTGGGAAGCGGAGGCTTGGACAACCAAGCTCTCAGGGGTGGGGTGGACAGAGAGAAACAGGGGGTCGCCCGGAGCTGGGCGATGGCGTCGGGACACGTTCCTATCCACAGGAGCCCCTGTGTTGGGCTTGGACCAGGCGCCCAAAAGAACGTCAGTGAGGGCGTCGTTAAACGGCAGCACAGTCTCCGAAGAGGAGGCTGCCGGCTGAAGCACCTCTGTCAAGAGATTAACCTTGACCGCCACAGCAGGGAGTTGGAGATGTAAGGCTCCAGCTGCCCTACGCAACACCGTTGCAAAATTGGCTCCCTCCTCCGTAGCCACGGGAGGAGACAGCATGCCAGTGTCAGGGGAAGTATCTAGACCACTAGCATCCCATAGACCCTCTGTCCAGTCCTCATCGTACTGACACTGTTGTGTCAGAGGGTCATCAGACCCCTCCCAGTCCTCCTGGTCCTCCTCAGGTTCAAAATAAGGGGGAGGAGGGACATTTGGGACCCAAGGTCTCATCGGCGCCGGAACCGGCGTCGAGGCGACGTCCGGTCCGGGTCCATGTCCGGAGCCGGAAGGAACTGGGGAACGACGCCGCTCGGAGCCCCAGGCGGCGTCGAGAACGGCACCGGAGACATCGGCGCCGGCGGAGGTGTCGTTAGGTCGACCGGCGTCGATGGGGGTTGTGGAGCCGGGATCGAGGCCGGGGCCGGAGCCGGGATCGAGGCTGGAGGCACGGGCGACGCCGGGGCCGGAGCCGTCGGCGACACCGGAGCAACCCCATCAGGGCCCGCGGGGCCCGAAGGCGCACCGGAGGGGCCTGGAGGCCCAAGAGGCGGGCCATGGCCGACAGGAATTCCTGCACTTTGGCCGGATCCGCCCCCGAACCCGGGAAGGGCGGGTATGGCGGGGGCGACTCCACAGGCATGTCCGGGGCCGCGGGGACGGTGCCGGGAGGGGCCTCAGCCGAGTCGCGAGACCGGCGAGGCGAAGTCCTAGAGCGATGATGCTTTTTGGACTTCTTGTGTTTTGACTTACCGGACGAAGAAGACTTCGATGCCGACGACCGGTGTGGACTCCGCGATCGACCCTTGGACCTCTCACGCGACCGGGGCTTCCGGGAGCCGAATGCCGGGCCTCGAGGAGCTTTCGAGACCGCTCTCGCAAAGCTTTCGGGTTGAGGGCCTGGCAGTCGGTACAAGACTCCGTGTCGTGGCCTCGGCCGAGGCAGAAGAGACACTCCCAATGCGGGTCGGTGACGGACATCATCCGAGCACAGGCGACGCAACGTTTGAAACCGGGCATCCCTACGACACCTTGATAGAAAAACAGTGAAAAAATTCACCAAAAAGTATGGTCAAAAAATGACCAGGGCACTGCTGCTCTTCCCGGATCTGCGCTTGCTGGCGCGGAAAAAGAAGAACTGACGTCAGCGCGCAGGGGCGGCGCCTAAGTACTGCCCGCGACGTCATCCCGGCGATCACGACGGACGCGGAGCCGCACGACGCCGCCTACCGACGCGCAAGGGTACTGCTACGCAAAAAACTTTCCGGATCCAGCCTGACGCATGGGGATATTCTAAGGTAAGGAATCTGTCACTAACGTGTCTCTTTCAGATAGTTAAGTACTTGGTTTTGGGAGTTGGTATTCTGGGGTTAGAACCAGGGTTCCCCAGGGTCAAGGGTGCACTCTCAAAGCACCCTTAGTGGCACTAGGGCGGCCGGGTGCAGAGTGCTGAGGCCCAATGTTATCCAATGGGGGCTAGGGGGCCTCCGGTTGGTGGTTGCTCGCGAGCAGGCCACAGGGTTGTGGGAGCAAAGCTCCTGGTGTTAGGCTCAGGGTAAAGGAGGATCTGAGTTAGCACACAAGGTGCACCCGCAGGGGCGGCTGGGAGTAGGGTGTTGTTCTGGCGTCGGGTGCCCTGTTTTCAATGGGAGTTGCTGGTTTTGGATTTTGGCTGCAGGCTCGGTCCAGGAAGACTTCCGGGAGGAACCAACAACTGGGCAGGTAAGTTGGAGGGCTCGGGGACTTAGGTGCACCTCAGGTTAATTTCTCCAGGGCACAGGGCGGCTGGATGCAGGGGTGTCTTTTGAGGTCGGATTTCACCTTACCGGACCACTCGCGGTGGGGGGGGGGGGGGTCTCCGTGCAGAGGCTGCAGGTGACATCGGGGAGTCCTGGAGGGGTCAACCCACGGCAGACATCGACTCTGGAGCGATGGGGGACCTCGCTGGGACCGGTGGGCCACTCGGACTCAGGCCATAGGCGTCGGCTGCAGTGGTGGTTCCAGGCGTCGGGTTTCTTTGTCCTCAGCAGGCTCGGAGTCTTTCTTGGCTGTTTCTTTTGAACTGAGCTGTTCTTCACAGGAGATCCGGTCTTTGTTGAACGCAGTCAGTCCTCCCAGGGGTTCTGGAGGTCGCTGGCTGCAGGACAAGGCGACTTTTGGCACAGGATCTTCTGGGCTAGCTAATTTTTACCACCTGTCTTCCCGCCTAAAAGGATTGGAGACAGGCAGGGGGTCTGCTCCTGATAGCAGGAGAGGCTGGGGGTCGCATTACAAAGGCAGCAAGGCCTTTGAAGCTCCCCTGCCACAGATGGCTCTCCCTGGCCTGGGGGAGGTGTGATCACCTCTGCCCAGGAAAGGCTTTGTTTCTGGGCTCAGGGAGCGTAGGCTCCCACCCTAGGGGTTCAGAAACATGTCTCGTGGTGGCAGGCTGGTGTGTACCAGTCAGGAGACCCACCAGAGGCTGGTCGTTTTTCAGGGGGCATCTCTAAGATGCCCTCCGAGTGCATTTCTCATTAAATCCCACACTGGCATCAGTGTGGGTTTAATGTGCTGAGAAGTTTGATACCAAACTTCCCAGTTTTCAGTGAAGCCATTATGGTGCTGTGGAGTCTGTAATGACAAACTCCCAGCACCATATACTCTTAATGGCATTACTGCACTTACAATGTCTAAGAATTGGTCTAGACACAGTAGGGGTACAGGGCTCATGCACCTGTACCCTCACCACTGGTATAGTGCACCCAGCTAGAGGGGTGGCTGACCTATGCCAGGGCAGTGGTTTGTAGGCATGGCACACAGGGATGTGTGCCATGTCGACTCTTTACTTTGTTCTGCACCAAAACACGCAGCCTGCAAGGGGGGGGGGGAGGTGGTGTGTGGTGTGTGTGTGTGTGTGTGTGTGTGTGTGTAAAGGTACAGGGCCTCTAAGGGTTGCACAATAAGTGCTGCAGCCCTTAGAGGCCTTCCCTGGCCACAGTGCCGTTGGTACCCATGGTACCTTTTACAAGGGACTGACATGTGGCCAGAGAGGTGCCAATTGGGGGTAGCAGGTACAGTTTTGGTGAAAAACACAGGTCCTGGGAACCGGATTGGCCGGGTCCCAGGGCACATAGAGTCAAAGTGCATCAGTAGTCTGGCAAAAAGGGGGGGGGGGTTTACTGCAACAGAAACCCAGCTTCCTACACCGTATCCTTTATTTTCTCAAGCATCTCATCAACCTGTGGCCCAAAGAGACAGTAGGTTGACAAAACTCTGTTGTACCTTGTGTTAAAACCCCCAAGATATTGAGCCAGACGTAAGGGTAGTAATAGGACACTCACGTTTACTCCCTTAAAGGCTGTGTATCCAATGCACAACTTATGTTAGCGTTGGAGATGATTTTGCCCTGAGACACCATTTTCTTTCCCTCTTTTCCAGTACTGCTCTGGAAGGTGTTTGAGGAAATCCTCCATCTCCTTCCATTAAGCCCTATGGGAGAATAACTGAATTGGATATTCGCCATTGGACAGCCGCTCCTACCACCAATCTTTTGCCCGCCACGTCTATCTTCTTGCTCTCCTTATGCAGAGGAGGTGTATTCCCCAGTGGCTTGGATGGAGGGACACTTGCGGGCTGTGTCTACCACTAGGGAGTATGGAGGGACCTGTCCCCTAATGTACACGGAGTTGGTGGGGGAAGGTTTACATTTCTTTTCTACTCTAGGAGTAACAGCTCTGATTTTAACAGGCTCTTTAATATATTCTGGGAGAGATTTTAACATCCCCTTTAGCATGGGGATGAACTGGACTGACCGCTTTGTTTTCGAGAGCATCCCTATGAGAAAGTCATTCTCCTCTTGATTGGCATATGTGCCGTCTGGAGGAGAAGCTGTGATAGGGTTGTGGTCAGGTTAAGGTCCCCTGGTGGTCTACATTATAATCTTCCCACAAAGTCAACAGGCCCCTCCACATTTGGTTGGTCAGAGGGATCCCCTGTGGGGATGGTGAATAAAGTGACCTCTGTGGGGAGTCTGATAGAGGTATGGGTGGTAGGGTGGTGGTGGTGGTGGTGGTGGTGGTGGTGGTGGTGGTGGTGGTGGTGGGGGTGGGGGTGGGGGTGCGGGGGGTGAGTGTGGGAAAGGAACAAGGCTGATGGCCCTGCGGGAAACGCTTGGAACAGCCTTTTTTTCTCAAATACAAGAAACTCTGTTTCATCTTGCAAGGATAGGGTCATATGTTGGAGATATTTCCACTGAACAGAGCAATAAAGAGGTGCTGTTGCCAACCATTGAGTTCATCCTGAAGCCGCTCATGTATCAGTGCCTTGACATTCTCTTCAGAGGGAGTTGTTGAATGCCTGCGTGGCTCCTTTCTCCTGAGGCCTTGAGGAAGTTTCAGGTTAGGGCAGTGGTTCCCAAACTTTTTTGACCTGTGGCTCCCTTGACCTAATTGGCAGTTGGCCGTGGCTCCCCACCATTTTTTTACCGGTGGGCGGGATGTAAGCCCGACCTCGGGAGTACTTCCTGTTGTCTTCCTTAAATTAATTGGGATGCAATGAAGGTATGCCAGCTGCTGTTTTCAGTAGCTTTTTGGTACTGAGAGCTCTTGCATTAAAATCCATTAATAAAAACCAATTCTGTTGCTCGAATCTCCAGGAATAAACAAACGTCAAAGCCCCCAATAACGTTGAGTTGCTCATTGAGTTTTTAACTCCAGCCAAGTTCAAAGTGACCAATGAAATCGTGATAATAAGGCGCTTTTATGATTTCTTTAACGAGCTCCGTGGAGCCCGCCTTTTACAGCTGACCTTTACCACCGATGACTTACTTTCCAAGACAGAAGCCACTTCCTTATCACCCCTCCAACTCACGTGAACTCTACAGTGCAGAAAGGACTATGCCAGCACTAAAGTACCAACACCTGATGTAGTGCATCATGACAAAAACCAACACGGAACGCAAAAGAATCCGGAGTACGACAACCATAATGCAGGACAATGGGCAAGAAGCGAACGGTGGACAGCTGGAAGACCTGTCCTAGGACCTTGAACATAAAGGATTTAAAACACATCTGGCTGAAACTAAATAAAATGCTGTACTTTTGCATGCATCAATGGGAAAGCAAACAAGAACACATGGGATGAATGAGGATCCACATAAATTTGCATACATTTCCACACATCGTGGGTCAGGAGAAAATGTTCCTGCATATTTCTTGGGTTACGCCCGGTCAGAAACTCATCAAAGCTGCAGTGCTAGAAGCACGTCAGGTGAGCAGATGGCGAGGAGCAGTCCACAGTGCAGCTCTATCCCACAAAGGGCACCTAATATCAAACAGGCTTTGAAATCCTGATCACAACCACAGTATGACTGAGTGGCTAGTATTGTAGGATTTAAGAAGATCGGAATGGCATTTGATTAATAATTAATAAACAGTGCTTCAGGCATCAAAGGTTGCTAAGAGTATAACATCTAATGTGCAAAATGTTTCTACTATCATTTGTATTGCTTTCACGTCGCCCTGCCTTAAGTATACCATCAGAGCTATATTTCCTTGTAACAATGAGTAGCCATCCTCATGGTGACCATGGACGTGCATTACCGAATCCGAATCAAATCAAAGCTTCCAACAGTTCATGAAGAATATGGGCAAAGCGTACCGCACAGCGTGGTACAGTTTGTTCCCTGTACTTGTAATTCTCAGTGCCTCACTAAACCCTGAAATAGCCTTTTATTTTTTACAAGTCATAACTATGGACATTGTATTGATAAAGTTGCAGACAAGAATCCTACCTGTCCTAGGACCTTGATTTCTTTAACGGGCTCCGTGGAGTCCGCCTTTCTACAGTAAAAATAATGCTGGTGATACAGGTGTAAAACGGAGGTTGGGCATTTGATTAATAATTAATAAAATGCCATGCCGATCTTCTGCCCAACCTCCATTTTACACCCGTATCACCAGCATTATTATTCATAACGGCGCGGGATTCCTGTGTGGTCCGTTCAGTGAGTCTGTTGCACGGCAGCCAAGAAGCCAGAGGCCTTGGCTTGGCTTATATTTTATGTCTGATTTCTAACGGGCTCCGTTTTTACAGTAAAAATAATGCTGGTGATACGGGTGTAAAACGGAGGTTGGGCAGAAGATCGGCATGGCAGTTTATTAATTATTAATCAAATGCCATGCCGATCTTCTGCCCAACCTCCGTTTTACACCCGTATCACCAGCATTATTTTTACTGTAAAAGCGGAGCACGTTAGAAATCAGACATAAATATAAGCCAAGCCAAGGCTTCTCTCTGGCTTCTTGGCTGCCGTGCAACAGACTCACTGAACGGACCACACAGGAATCCCTCCCATGCCAGTCCCAACACCAACGGCCCTTCTAACTTACTTACCTTACTTGGGAAGAGGGTCCTATGGCAGAACACGGCGGGCGGCAGAACACGGCGGGCAGCAGTAACTCCCCTCAAACGGCCAGAGCTGCGTATGGCACGCGTATGCCAGTAATGGAGACTACCTACGCCTGTGAACGCAAGTACGACGCTTATACGTACGCACGTATGGCGGCAGTGCGCTCTTGGGACAAACCATGTCCCCGGTTTTTGCAGGTGGAACGTATTTTGCGCTGCGGCTGCAAGAAGCTTCACTTTTCCACATCGTGGTCGCGGCGCCCCTGGCTACTCATAACGGCGCACCGGGGTGCCGCGGCGCACAGTTTGGGAACAACGGGGTTAGGGTGTGGCTTTGGTGCCGAATCAGGTTTTGACATAGAATGTGGTTCGGATGCCAAGGGCAGCTTGGGCATAGGTGAAGGCTTTCGGATAGCACAGATGGTTTTGAGCTGATGAAGGGTTCGCTGCTGACGTAGAAACATGGGTCATCTCTCTTGGTGGGAGGCTTAGCACCCTCTGCAGGTTTTTGATGGTGCTGACTAGAGCCAGTGAATAGCAGAGGCCTGTGGTTTGCATTGATATTTAGAGTGGCAATGAGGACAATATTGAAACAGTGTACTTTCCACTACCCATACACATTCTTGTAGGAAATAATGTGTGGAAGTGTCTTTGGCCCCCAATGGGGGCTGGACACTATGCGGCTTGACAATTTTCCTGGGATTCGATGGCTGTCTGACAAACTATAATAAGGTAGTCTGAGGTATGAAGAAGATGCAGATAGGACCTGAAGGGTAAGCGATAAAACACATTGGAACCCTGAGCCTGCTCAATGCACACCTGAACCAGATTGCAGAAAAAACACTATCATGGAGTCAGGGCCCATGCACAATCTATATCAAGCGGTGTCACAAGACACCACGTGACTAGCACCTTTTACCAACAAAACTTGCAAACGTCCAAGCCCAATACTAGATGGCGGAAGTACGCTAAACATATGCATCTACAGTGAGCCACACATTCAACAAATATATATGTGTGTGAGAAATGGCTACTTAACCTGGAGCCATCTATTTAGAGTTTATAGTTCTGTAGATTCATATGCTCAGCATACTCCTGCGATCTAGTGACGTTTGCAAGTTTTTCTATGAAGACGTTTGCGTCAAGCCCTGTTGAGACCCCTCCCTTGTTCCAAATGCATCAGCACAACGGCTCCAACTCATAGTTTTCCTGCTGAAACTGAGACTAGTGCAAGTGGAGTGACTTCAGTCAGTGTGTACGGACGATAAAATATATGCTGAATGTGGGTAAAAATCTGTAATCACAGCGATCTTCTGGAGAGGAGGAAGTGTGCATGTGAATCTACAGCACTACACGCTACGAACAGATGGCTACAGGGTAAGTAGTATTTTCTGTTTGTAGCATATGTGGCTGTAGATACACATGCTCTGTGTAGCTTGTCAAGCAGACCCTCTAGAAAGTGGTGGCTAGGGAGCAAATTCTGCAGATATTTTTTTGGGGGGAATTTATTTTTATTTTCCAATTGAACAATTAGCACAATACGGTTCTAACATAGTGCATCTACAAAAGTCGATCGCATACAGTTACAAACATGGTCGTCATCAACAAAGCCACCTCCCCCCCCCTTTGATTTGTGTTGACTTGTATTCGCCACCAGTGCCCTCGCGTTGTGGTTATGCGGTTTCGTTCTGGACAGGAAACAGTAGTGAATGGGCATCAAGGATGTTCACTAGGGCGGTGCGCTCTCGGGCCCCTGTGCCGGAGTCCCCTGTGTGGTGTGCGTTATGGACTGTTGTGTGTCATCACCTCTATTCAGCCCGAAGCGTCGTCCCCACGGGTCCCAGATCTTGTGAAATTTTTTAGGGCACCCTCTGCTACGGTATGTGGTTTGCTCGGCCGTCATGTATATGTCCATCCCCCTCGTCCACTCCTGAATGGTCGGCTTGTTGGCCACCTCCAATCTCCTGGCTAGATCTCTTTTGGCTACTACCAGCCCCAAGGAGGCGAAAATTAACTGTGTTCTGGTGACATCCACCTCGCTCGGTATCCCCAGTATCACAAACCTTGGCTCCATCGGCAACGTCACCACAGGACCGTTCCTAGTAACTCGATTACCTGCGCCCAGTATGTCTGACACTCGGGACACGCCCAAACTGTGTGGAAAAAGTCGCTTTTAGCCGTGGTGCAAGTCAGGCAGAATGGTGATTCTGCCCTTCCCATTTTATGCAGCCTGTCCCCGTTGTAGTATTTTCGGTGTAGTATCTTAAATTGGATGAGCCGAAGCCTCGGCTTTATGGCAACTTCTCTGGGGTGCATTAACGCCGCTTCCCAGTCTATGTCCTCCATGGACCCCACCTCCCTCTCCCACCGTGTTCGGAGCCCTACCAGCCCATCCGGGATGTTGTTTAATAGTTTTATATGTGAAGGAGACCGCCTTATGTGTTAATTCTTCTTGCAGGAGCCTGCCTTCTAAAGGTGCGTATTCCGGGAGTTGTTCGCTTTGGATATTCTCCGTTTGCCAGGCATGACGCAATTGTGCGTATTTAAGGAATTGGGAGTTATTCACGTTGTATTCCTGCTTGAGCTTTGCCCATGTTTTAAGCTGCCTTTTTCGACGATGTCTCCTATTGTGGAGATCCCCAGGAGATCCCATGTCCCAAACCCCGCAAGCCTATGCAGCTCCCTAAACCAAGCCACTTCCCAGAGCGGTGTGCTCTTCGTGATCCGAACAGTCCAGCCCATGGTCTTGGTCGCCCTTGCCCACGCCGTCAGGGTCACTTGAGTTGCGGGCAGCAGGCGGGAACCACCCTTCCCCCATAGAGGTAGTGCAGGTGCGTATGCAGTAGCATTTCTTCCCTCTCGAGGCAATACGTGGGGTGTTCTTTATTTTTGTGTATCCACTCATTTATGGGTATCAGGTGGGATGCCCAGTAATAGGCCTCTATGTCGGGAAGTGCTATCCCCCCATTGTATGGATTGCGTTGCAGTGTTTTGAGCGCTATTCTAGGGTGCCCACCCTGCCACAATAGTGTTCGAATTTTGCTAGCTATTTCCGTAAAGATGGCTTTGGGTAAGGGATGGTACGAGTTTTGAAGGGCCTATAGGGGTTGGGGTAGGGTGATCATTTTAAAAATGGCCCCCTGTCCGAGCAGGGTGAGGGAGGGGTCCCTCCATCTCTCCACATCTGACTTAAAGTTATTCGGGACTGTTCCCAGGTTTTCCCTCCTACATATCTCCGAATGTGGAGTAACGAAATGTCCCAGGTATTTGAAGCCCCCTTGCACTACTTGCAATTCTGCGGGCAGGGGGCAGTTTATTTGGGCGTTGGTCGGGCAGTAGAGCATGGACTTGTTCCAGTTGATTTTGTAGCCCGAGTGGCATCCGTATCAGTGATCATGTCGAACAGGGCCGGTATAGTCGTTTCGGGGTTGGCGACGTACATCAAAATGTCATCGGCATAAAGAGAAATGTTTTCCTCACCGGTATCTGCGGGCGTACTACGAAAGCCTCGGATGGAGGGGTGTATCCTGATAGCGCAGGCCAGAGACTCAAGGGTTAGCGCGAAGAGGAGGGGCGAAAGGGGACAACTCTGCCGCGTCCCACTCTCAATGGGGAAGGACGCCGAGCACCTACAATTGATGCGCACCGTGGCCATCGGCTGGTTATACAGGATTGCCACCCAGCTGCAGAATTGCGGCCCAAACCCAAATTTAGCCAGAGTGGCGTCAAGAAATAGCCAGTTTACTGCGTCAAACACCTTTTCAGCGTCTAGTGATAACACCTGTGGGCTTGTCCGGTTCCTCACCTTCATTAGCCAGTTATGAGTTCGCCTACGGTTTAGACGGGTAGATCTGCCTGGCATAAATCCCGACTGGTCTTCATGGACCAGGGCCGTGACCACTCCCAGGAGGCGGGTCGCCAAAATGGTGGCCAAGATTTTAACTTCCAAATTCAGCAGCGAGATGGGTCTGTAGGAGCCACATTGGTCGCGGGGCTTGCCCTCTGTGTATGACCACGATAGTAGCCATCCTCAGGTCCGGCGGGAGAACACCCTCTTTATGGGAGTCTGTGAAAAGTCGGGGGAGGCGGGGGACTCAGGATATCAGTGTAGCGCCTATAAAATTCTGCTGGTAACCCATTGGTGCCAGGGGTCTTCCCAGGGCGGAGTTTCGCCACCGCCTCCAGGACTTCTGTCAAGGACAGATCTTCTAGGTCCTGAGCTTCCTCTTCTCCCAACACTGTGGTGGGGATTGCCGCCAAGTAGTCCCGTATCTCGGCCTGTGATTTAGGTGTTCGAGCCTGATACAGGTCCCTATAGTACTCTGCGAAGGAATTTGCCACCACTTCATCCGTGGACTGGTTGATACCCTGGGGGTCCACCACCTCCCTCACCCATCTGTCTTGGACCTCCCATCTGCTAATCCAGGCTAGCTTTCCAGCCTTGTCCCCCACCTTGTAAAGGCGGTGCAATGTCGCTAAGTGCTGTTTTTTTGCGAGTCATTTTGGGGTCCCGGCTCTGGGCAGCTTGTGTATCTAGCTCGTTTATTTTGTGTTCCAACGCAACCAGGCATTTGTCCTTCTCCCAGGCTATACAGTTTTGGGCTCTATCCCGCAACAGTCTTGTATGCTTCCCAGACCGTTACCCCGGAGGGGACCGAGTCTTTGTTTTCCAGGAAGTAAACTTCCGTATCTGCCCTAATCCCGCTTGCTATTTTGGCGTTGCTCAGGTCCCATGGGCTCAATCTCCAATTACGGGCACCATCCCGTTCCCTCAGTCCCATTTCGACCGGGAGTGGGGAGTGATCGAGAGGCATCTAGTTGTGTAGTCTGCGCGTCCTACGTCTTGTAGTTCCCCCTTGGGGATAAATATGTAGTCCAGTCTGGAGTGTGTGTCGTGGGCCCCGGAGAAAAAAGAAAACTGTCTGGCCTGGCTGTGTTTATCCCTCCAAGCGTCTGTCAGGCCCATCGTTGCGGAGAATCGTCTCAGCGGTGTGGTTTGTATGGATCTGTCTCCCCCCGGTACAGTCCAGTGCTGGGTCCATAACGTCGAAGTCACCGCCTATATGTGCAGGGCGGAGGGTGTCTCGATCAAGATATCAATCACCTTGGTCATGGTGGGCGCTTGTAGTCTAGGTGGTGAATACACGCAGTTCGGCATGACCTTAATCCTTCCCCCATAGCCCCGAAACTCACTCATATCTACCCGTGAGGTTTGAAAGGGAATGCTCTTCTTGATCAGGATAGCCACCCCCCTCGCCCCGGATGTAAATCCTGACTGTGCCAGGACCTTACAGGCCCCGCAACCTATAAAACCACACTGTGTGCCCTTAAGGTGTGTTTCTTGAAGCATTGCAATATCTGGGTGGAGCCTCTTAATGCACAAGTTACTAACTTGTGTAACGATATATCTGTAAGAGACAGTAGTTAGTGACAGATTCCTTACCTTAGAATATCCCCAGGCGTCAGGCTGGATCCGGAAAGTTTTTGCGTAGCAGTACCCTTGCGCGTCGGTAGGCGGCGTCGTGCGGCTCCGCGTCAGTCGCCGGCGTCGTGATCGCCGGGATGACGTCGCGGGCAGTACTTAGACGCCGCCCCTGCGTGCTGACGTCAGTTCTGTACACGACTTTCCGCGCCAGGAACGCAGAGCCATGCAAGAAGCTGACATAGGTGTCTGAAAAATACTAGGGCCCTGAAAGGGATGTCCTTAACCCTAGAAATCAGTTCGCAGAACGGGGAGGATGGGTGAGGCGGTAGGAATCTGTCACTAACTACTGTCTCTTACAGATATATCGTTACACAAGTTAGTAACTTGTGCATCTGAAAGAGACACGTTAGTGACAGATTCCTTACCTTAGAATAGATACCCCAGCAATACCAACCCCGGTGGTGGGTCTGCGAACAAAGATCAGACAAGGAAGTCCCGGAGGACAGAACGGCCAAAGAAGCCGTCCCTCCAGACCGGACTGTCAAGGCAGTAATGCTTTGTAAATGTGTGCAGCGAGGCCCACGTAGCTGCCTGACAGATATCCTGCAGCGGAACACCGCGGCCTAAAGCCGTGGTAGCAGCCGTTGCCCTGGTGGAATGGGCACGCAGCCCAACAGGAGGCTCCTTCTTAGCCAAAGAATAGCAGGCTTTGATACACAAGGTTACCCAGCGGGAGATGGTTCTCTTGTGCACCGCCCGACCTTTTTGGCGCCCACGTAGCCAACAAAGAGCTGGTCATCCACCCGGAAGTGTTGTGTGCGGTTGATATAAAAGGAAAGCGCACGTTTTGGGTCCAGACGGTGGAGCCTCTCTTCCTCTCTGGAAGGAGGCGGAAAGAAGGTGGGCAAAGTGATGGTCTGCCCAATGTGGAAGGCAGTAACCACCTTTGGCAAGAAGGACGGACGCGTCCTAAGAACAACCTTGTCTGGATGGACAGACAGAAAGGGAGGTTTGCATGATAGAGCCTGGAGCTCACTCACCCGCCGAGCGGAGGTGATGGCCACCAGAAAGGCTGTCTTCAGAGTCAGATGACGAAGAGGACAGTTATGTAGAGGCTCAAAGGGAGCGCACATAAGAAAGGTAAGAACCAAGTTCAAGTCCCACTGAGGCATCACAAACGGAACAGGAGGGAAGAGGTGTGTAATGCCTTTAAGGAATCTGTTAACAACAGGGGACTTGAAAAGGGAGGGCTGATCAGGAAGCCTGAGGAAGGCCGAAATGGCACAAAGATAGCCCTTGATGGTACTCAGGGCAGAACCCTGTTGGGCCAGTGAAAGAAGGAACAGAAGAAGGGGCAGAGAGGGGATTCACAGCCTTTGCTGTGCACCATGCCACAAACTTGTTCCACCTGCAGGCGTATACCACCTTAGTGGAGGGACGCCTGGCTGCCAGAATCACATCACAAACTTCGGGAGGCAAGTCGAAAGGAATCAACCTCCGCCGCTCAATCTCCACGCAAGCAGGTGGAGGCTGGACAGGTTCGGGTGGATGACCGTCCCCTGCTGCTGCGACAGAAGATCCTCCCGAAGAGGCAGACGGATCGGGGGATCGACGCTCATACTGAGTAGCTCGGGATACCAAACTCGTCGAGCCCAGTCCGGAGCCACAAGGATGACTTGGGCCCGGTTGCGCCGAATCTTCTTCAACACTCTGGGTAGAAGTGGTATAGGCGGAAAGGCGTACAACAGACCGCAACTCAACTCGTGACGAAAAGCGTCACCGAGCGAGTGCCGCCTTGGAAATTCCAACGCGCAGAACTGATGACATTGCGCGTTCTCTTCGGTGGCGAATAGATCTAACCAAGGCTCTCCCCACTGCAGAAAGAGACCTTGCGCCACTTCCGAGTGAAGACGCCATTCGTGATCCATCATGCACCTGCGGCTGAGTTCGTCCTCCCTGGCGTTCAGGGAACCTGCCAGGTGTTGAACCATCAGGAACATGCCCTGATGTTCCAGCCATGTCCAGAGGCGCAGAGCCTCCCGACAGAGGGTCCACGACCCCACACCGCCTTGTTTGTTGCAGTACCACATGGCAGTGGTGTTGTCTGAACACCTGCACTACCTTCCCTTTGACAGAGGGAAGGAATGCCTTGAGTGCAAGTCGGATCGCCCGGAGCTCCAGAAGGTTGATATGGAGCCGGGAATCCGCCGGAGACCAGAGGCCTCTGATCTCCGCCTCTCCCATGTGACCGCCCCATCCCAGAAGGGACGCGTCCGTCACAACTGTGTGCTCTGGCTGGGGAAGGGAGAGGGATCTGCCCATGACCCATTGCCGGTTCGAGAGCCACCACTGCAACTGTTTTGCAGCCCCCTCCGAGATCTGGACGTGATCGGACAGGTTGCCCTGGTGCTGCGCCCACTGGAACTTCAGGTCCCACTGCAGAGCCCGCATATGCCATCTGGCATGATCATGATCGACCAGCAGGAGGGCATGATCGACCAGCAGGAGGGCATGATCGACCAGCAGGAGGGCATGATAGGCCCAGCAGGAGGGCATGATAGGCCCAGCAGGAGGGCATGATAGGCCCAGCAGGAGGGCATGATAGGCCCAGCAGGAGGGCATGATAGGCCCAGCGAGGCCCGCCAGGAGGCCACGAGAGGCCCGCCAGGAGGCCACGAGAGGCCCGCCAGGAGGCCACGAGAGGCCCGCCAGGAGGCCACGAGAGGCCCGCCAGGAGGCCACGAGAGGCCCGCCAGGAGGCCACGAGAGGCCCGCCAGGAGGCCACGAGAGGCCCAGCAGGAGGCCACGAGAGGCCCAGCAGGAGGCCACGAGAGGCCCAGCAGGAGGCCACGAGAGGCCCAGCAGGAGGCCACGAGAGGCCCAGCAGGAGGCCACGAGAGGCCCAGCAGGAGGCCACGAGAGGCCCAGCAGGAGGCCACGAGAGGCCCAGCAGGAGGCCACGAGAGGCCCAGCAGCCTCAGGGTCATCCGTACCGAAACCCAGGATAAAGGCTGAAAGATTGGAATCATAGCCTGAATATCCCAGACTCGCCGTTCGGGAGGATAGGCCCGAAACTGCGTCGTGTCCAGAACTGCTCCAATGAAAAGGAGCTGTGGAGAAGGAATCAGATGCGACTTCGGCACATTGATGGAGAACCCCAGCGAGTGCAGGAGTTCGGCCGTAGTCTGGAGGTGGGAGACGACTGCCTGGGACGAGCCCGCCTTCAGCAGCCAGTCGTCGAGGTAGGGAAAGACTGGAACCCCTGCCCGGCGCAGATGAGCTGCGACCACCGCCATCACTTTCGTGAACACCCGAGGGGAACTTGTAAGGCCAAAGGGGAGCACGGTGAACTGAAAATGCTCGAGGCCTACCGTGAACCGTAGGTAACGCCGGTGGGCCGGCAGGATGGGGATGTGGAAATAAGCGTCCTGCAAGTCCAACGCTACCAACCAGTCTCCAGGGTCGAGGGCAGTCAAGACCTGAGCTAGGGTGAGCATCTTGAACTTCTCCTTCCGGAGGAAGCGATTGACGTTCCGGAGGTCCAAGATAGGACGCATGTCCTCCTTGTCCTTTTTGGGCACCAGAAAGTAGTGGGAGTAGCAACCACGTCCTACTTCTGGGGTCGGAACATGCTCGATGGCCCTCTTGGCCAAGAGGGCCGTGACTTCCTTCTGCAGAAGCACCAAGTGATCCCCTGACATGCGGTGGAATTGAGATGGCATGGCTGGGGGGGGTGGTCTCGAAGGGGAGGGAGTAGCCCCTTCGGACAATGTCCAAGACCCACCTGTCCGAGGTGATGGGACGCCAGTGGTGAAGGTGATGGCGGACCCTGCCCCCTACTGGCGTGCTGTGCACCTGAAAGGAGGGACTAGGAGGGCTTGGAGGCCGCCGACGGGTTGGAGGTGGTGGCCTGACCCGCACGCTGGTTGCCCGAACCGCCACGGCGGTATCCACGTCCTCGGCCACGCGAGAGACGCTTGCTGCGCGGGCCGTTGGCTGGGCTGCTGACGTGACTGGGCGCCCCTTCCGTGGCCACGAAAGGGGCGAAAAGCAGAGGTTAGCGGAGGGCGTACAACAGAAAGGCCCAGGGACTTGGCAGTAGCCCGTGAGTCCTTAAAACGCTCCAGCGCATGGTCTGCTTTGGAACCAAAAGACCGACTCCATCAAAGGGCATGTCCATGAGTGTATTCTGGACATCACCCGAGAAACCAGTTGTTCTCAGCCAGGCGTGGCGACGTAGCGCCACCGTCGTTGCAAGCGATCTGCCCAGCGAGTCGGCGGTATCAAGGCCACAACGTATGGTGTATTTAGCCGCATCTCTTCCTTCGGCAATGGCGCGGGTAAGCAGTGTCTGGACCTCCTCAGAACACTGCGGCAAAACAGCCGCCACCGAATCCCACAGGGAGTGGGTATATCGGCCCAAAATGCAAGCGGTGTTGACGGACCGCAAGCCAGCACTGGAGGAAGAAAAAGCCTTCTTCCCAAATTGGTCCAGGCGTTTGGATTCCCTATCCGGAGGGGCGGTAGGCAAGGCGGTTTGGGAGGCAGAGGCTTGGACAACCAAGCTCTCGGGGTGGGATGTTGGGAGAGAAACAAGGGGTCGCCCGGAGCAGGGCGATGGCGTCGGGCCACGTTCCTATCCACAGGAGCCCCTGTGGTGGGCTTGGACCAGGCGCCCAAAAGAACGTCAGTCAGTGCATCATTAAACGGCAGCACAGTCTCCGTGGAGGAAGCTGCCGGCTGAAGCACTTCCGTCAGGAGATTAGTCCTGACAGCCACAGTAGGCAATTGGAGGTGCAAGGCTCCAGCTGCTCTACGCAACACCGTTGCGAAATTTGCTCCCTCCTCCGTAGCCACGGGAGGAGACAGCATGCCAGTGTCAGGGGAGGTGTCTAGACCACTGGCATCCCCAAGTTCCTCAGCCCAGTCCTGATCATACTCACACTGTTGTGTGAGAGGGTTTTCCGACCCCTCCCAGCTCTCCTGGTCCTCCTCTTGTTCAAAATATGGAGGAGGGGGGACATTTGGGACCCAAGGTCTCATCGGCGTCGAGCGACGTCGGTCCGGCTCCATGTCCGGAGCCGGAGACAACCGGGGAACGACGCCGTCCGGAGCCCCGGACGGCGTCAGGAACGGCACCGGGGACGTCGGCGGAGGCGTGGTTAGGTCAACCGGCGTCGATGGGGGTTGCAGTAACACCGGAGCCGGGATCGAGGCCGGGATGAAGGCTGGCGGGACAGGCGACGCCGGGACCGGAGTCGGCGGCGACGCCGGAGCTACCCCATCAGGGCCCGCGGGGCCCGAAGGCGCACCGGAGGGACCTTGAGGCCCGAAGAGGCGGGCCATGGCCGACAGGAATTCCTGTATTTCGGCCGGAGTCGCCCCCGAACCCGGAAAGGACGGGTAATGCGGGGCGGCTCCATAGGCATGTCCGGGGCCGCGGGGACGGTGCCGACAGGGGCCTCAGCCGAGTCGCGAGACCGGCGAGGCGAAGTCTTAGAGCGATGATGCTTCTTAGACTTTTTGTGCTTCGACTTACCCGAGGAGAGCGAAGACTTGGACTCAGACGACCGGCGGGGACTCCGCGACCGGCCCCTCGACCTCTCCCGGGACCGGGGCTTGGTGCGGCGCGGAGCCGACTGCCAGACCTCAAGTAGCTTTCGAGACCGCTCTCGCAAAGCCTTCGGGTGAAGTTTCCGGCAGTCAGGACACGACTTCGTGTCGTGGTCTCGGCCGAGACAATAGAGACACTCTAGATGCGGGTCTGTGATCGACATCATTCGACCACAGACGTCGCATGGCTTGAAGCCGGGCATCCCTACGACACCTAGGAGTCGATGAAGACTTGAAAGAAACTGAAAAAATTCACAAAAAATGTAGTCAAAAATTGACTAGGGCACTGCTCTTCCCGGATCTGCGCTTACTGGCGCGGAAAAAGAAGAACTGACGTCAGCGCGCAGGGGCGGCGTCTAAGTACTGCCCGCGACGTCATCCCGGCGATCACGACGCCGACGGACGCGGAGCCGCACAACGCCGCCTACCGACGCGCAAGGGTACTGCTACGCAAAAACTTTCCGGATCCAGCCTGACGCCTGGGGATATTCTAAGGTAAGGAATCTGTCACTAACGTGTCTCTTTCAGATATGCTGTGACACTAGCCCTTGTTTAATCTTATCCCCCAGCCCGTTACCGTTCCAAGTCATAACCGTTAAGTTGGGTTGCCAGGTCATGTTACATCTGGCGGCCATGTGCTCATAGCACCAGGGTCTAGGGGTAGGTGAGTGAAACTCCCCAGTGTCCCTCAGTCTGTAGGAGTGTCTCGTCGCGGCGGCCCTTGCGATCAATAAACCAATGTGCAAACATTTAAACCCCAACTGTGCAAAACCCCATCCTTCCGCCCACCCCACCTCCCTCCACCCCCTCCACCTTCTGCCCCCCCCCATCTCAGGAAGTGGCCCTTGGCAGGAGTAGGTCGGTCTGCCCCCCAACCCACCCGATTATGAAACCCAAAACCCCAACTCTTACAGTTTGCTGCTCAGCTGTCCAAGATATTCACAATTCGAAGCTCAGGGTGCTTCAGAAGGGGTTCGATACTGGTTCACGATACCTTCCCGCCGGCGTTCAAGTTGCAGTACCCAGTTCATTCAGGTCGATCTCTGCAGGTGGAGGTCCATCTGCGGGCCTCTCGAGCTCACTTTGCTCGAGTGCCTGGATTGCCTCCTCCAATGGATGTCTTGATTCTGGTCCGGAGGACATGTCGTTGTCTTCGGAATCCGTCTGCTGGTTGGGGGATCCGGTCCTTTGAGCTGTGTCAGTTTCGGATTGGGAGCGCTCACCTTTGTGCTGATCCTGACGTCCCTTGTCATGCGTGAGTTTTTGCAGGGCATATAGAGTTCCTTTACCTAGGCTCCGGGCCGGCCCGCGGTTATGCGCCGTTGGGGGGACCCCTCCCTGTTGGTTCTGCTCCGCATCGTGCGGTTGTCTATTTGTGATCCTCCTGGGGGTCGAAGCACTGGTCTTTCCTCCACGCATGCCCATGCCTCCTCTGGGGTCTGGAAGAAGAAGGCCTTTCCTTTGGAAAAGGACCTTCAGTTTCGCCGGGAACAGGAGCACATATTGAAGTTGGAGGGCCCGTAGCTTGACCTTGACAGAGTCAAACGTTCGGCGTTGCTTCTGGACCTCTCGACTGTAGTCTGGGAATGTCATGATCTTCAGATTTTCGGAACGGACTTCCCCCTTGCGACGCATTTCGCGGAGTATCATGTCTCTGTCCATAAAGTTCAGAAGTTTGGCGATGATGGGCTTAGGTGGGGCCCCCGGAGGGGGTTTGGCGCTCAGTGCGCGTTCTACGACGAAGCATTGAGAGAACTGCTCCTCCGGTATGAGATCCGTCAGCCAGGTTGTCAGGAATGCCACTGTTGATACACTCCGCTCCTTTCGGGCATCCCACGAAGCGAAAGTTGTTCCTTCGGGATCGATTTTCCGCATCATCGATTCTCCATAACATGTCTGCTGCAGCACTATGCATGTCTCTCATCCCCTTTTGGAGGTCCTTGATGGCGTTCTCCACCTCCGACACTTGGGTCTCGGCCTCCGCTACTCTGATACCTTGCGGAGGTCTTGTCAGAGCAATGACACCTCTGAGCAGACCTCTCCAATCTTCCCTTCCAAGGATTCTCTGGAGCTTTGTATGGCTTGGAGGAGCAGTGCCGTGTCTGATGGGGGTTGCGCTGCCTCCGCCGACTCGGCTTGCGTGGGGAGCACCTTAGTGTATTTATCCATTTTTCCCTGTCACAGAAGCTTCAGATCTTGATCTTTGGCCATGGCGCTGACTTATGTCCTACTTGCCCGGAGGTAGTGGCTCCGGTCCGTATGGTCCCACGTGTCAGGTCCGAGGAGCTACTCTCCATGTCCCCCTTCAGGTGTGCGGAGTTGTATGGAGATAGTGGGGCGGTCTGCCGTTTCCAAACTCAAAACTGGGGGTAGGATGCCCTGCCGGGAATGACCTGCGGTGCTTTCCACGTGTCTCTGGCCTGAGGATCTGGCACTCAGTTTGATTGAGACGGTTCCGGTTCTCGCCCCCAGCCACTGGCTCCCCAGTTGCAGGATCCACTATACCCCACTTTGTTATGGTTCTGCCTGGCTTCGTGCGGCCGGGTGCCCTCTTCCAGGCCGCCCCCGAGTCAGGGCACGTGTGGTAACTGGCACTTCTGGCACTTACGGCCGACACTTTATTGGGCCTCTTTAGTCTCACCCGAGGATCGGAGGGGGGCCCGGGCCCGCCTTCCGGCACGGAGCCTCTGCCGTGCCCTGTCCCTCGCAGGAGATAGAACTCACACACCCCACCTGGTGTCACCCACCTGGGGCGGGCGCAACCTGCCGGCCTCTGGACTTTCTCACGCCTCGCGGCTACTTCTCAGGGGGCCCAGGGTTCTTCCGTCGCGGTGCTCGTGACACACGCAGGCTGCAATCCGCGGTTCCTTAAGCTCCTCCGCTTCGGGTGGGGGTCCCTCTCACCCCCCCACCTGTCTCGATGTCTCAAGGGCCGGTAGATTCTGTGGGCACAGCCGGGAGCACCATCCAGGCCGCGGCCGCTATCACGCAGCGCAGCCACTCTGGCACCGGCACTACTACTTCCCGCTCGGAAGGGGGAGCCACCTCACCTTCTTCCCTCCTGCCTTCCTCCAGGGGCCGCACATGGCCAGGCTGCCCCGGATCATGCACTGCCCTTGCGGCGTCTGCAGGTGGGGGCCCAGGATCCCTCTGTCGCGGCACTCGCGGGCGCTCTCAACGTGCTTAGGCCGCAGTCCACAACTCCTCGCTCTCCTCTGCTCAGGGTCAGGCTGGGGTCCCTCGTACCCCCCGCCGCTCTCAATCGCACGTGGGCCGCTGAACTCTACCAACGGAACACCGTCCGAGCCACAGGCCATTGCCACTCAGCGCAGGCCTCCCTTCCGATTCCAGCACCACTTCGCCGTGCCGTTCGGGGGAGGGGGCCACCTCACCTCGGCTGTCCGGTCTTCCCCCCCAGGGGCCGGTCATGGATGGGTCACCCCGGGTCGCTCACTGGTCTTCAGCGGCATGGAGGGGGCTCCGGAGCGTCTCCAGCACAACAAACCGTCATCTTGGTTCTTCCGTCTCAGAGTTAGAAACGCCGCACCACTCTGTTGTAGGGCGCTCACCGGGCTTCCACTGACCACCGATGGGGGTCAGCCCCTCAGGGGAGTTATTTGGAGGTGGAATTGGACAAGGGCTACTGGAGGATTTGGCGCGGGTTTAGGGCTCCGGCTGGAGCTCGTCCTCAGTGCGTCTTACTCGGCCATGAGCTAGGCCACCCCAATTATGCAGATATTTGACAAATGTCCTTAAAACTGCTTGGCCTACTAATGCTTGTTGAGGTGCAAGCACATCTACACAGTAATGCCTAGTGAAAGTGTGATGTAGACCGAGCAACACATCTCATACATACAATACATATCTCATTGATAGGGATATTTGCTATGAAAGAAATTGTGGCACCTTTTTTACCTGTAAAGTGGGCACTTGGGAGCACTGGTAATGTGTGTTTTGTTTTGAGATAGGGGTTTGGATACATTTTACCATTCCATCTATCGATGCCTACTTTGGAAATAGGAAAGCTATCATGAGGCTTGGCTAAAACAACAAAACGTTTTAGTTCTGTCAATGTAGTACATTAGCTCCCTTTTAACATCAAGAATATGGAGCACCCTCTTAGCTCCCGAGTCTGGAGATTGAAAAAAGATTGTTAGCTCAATAGTTTGGTTGATGTGAAAAGACAAGTAAAAATGTATGCTTATTGTGAAGGACTACCTAAGCCTTATGTACACAAATGTATGCCTCTTGAATTGGAAGAGCTTCAAGCTCACTAATTCATCCGAGGGAAATGATAGCTATTAGGAATGAAACTTTCCTGGATAGGTATTGTAAAGGACATGAGTGAAAGTGTTCAAAGGAGGGCCCCATGAGTCTTGAGAGTAAAATATTTTACATCCACATGGGTGCAGGAGTTATTTTAAAGGGATAATCCTTTTTAGCCCCTTCATGAATGCTTTAACAGCCACAAGAAAAATAGAGAACTGCTGTCTATTTTGCAGGTATGCTGCAACCACAATGAGATGTAAGAATATAGAAGTATACGCTAGTTCCATATTGTAAAGATGGAGAGGATAAGAAATAATTTCTTGTACTGAAACTGCAAATGGGTCTATCCGGTTAGACAAACGGTACTGCTTACATCTTTTCCACTTAGCGGTGTAGCATGCGCAAGTAGTGAGTTTCCTAGTCTTGCACAAAATAACCATACATTCTTGCAGGAGATTAAGATACTCCAACTCCAATTACTCAGGTGCTAAATCACCAGATTAAGCTGTATGGGTGCCTTAACCACCCATGCTGTTGTGTGAGAAGGTCCAGGTGTACCGGGAGCTGTGAGATTTCTAAAAGGATTGAAAACCACGATTTTCTTGCCCATGTTGATGCAACTAGGATAAGGGTCATTGAGGCCTGCTGCATCTTCCGGACTACATATGGTGTTGGGTGAAGAGGTCGAAATGTGTAGGCAAATATCTCTGACCAGTTAATCCATAGCGCACTGTCCTTGGATTGAGGTTGTGGGTACCTGGCAGCGAATGTTTAGCATTCTGTGTTTTTGGGAGTAGCAAACAAATATATTTTGGGATCTCTCCCAACATTGCAAGGACTTGTGGGTGGACTTCCCACCTCTGAACCTGCTAATGTGTCATGGTGAGATCTAGAAAGCCGCTGTCCACTCCCAGAAGATGCTCCGCTAACGACTGAATGTTGTGACTAGCTGCCCAGTGCCAAATCTCCAATGCCAACTGTGAGAGCTGAGGGGACTGTATCCTCCTTCCTTCCGGATGTAGAACATGGACATCATGTCAGTTTTTAGGAGTGTAGTCTTGTTCTGAAGCATTGGGAGAAAGGCTTTGAGGGCTGGTTTGATGGCTATCAGTTCTAGGTAGTTGATGTGGAGACCCTGGTACTATAAAGGGAATGTGCCCTGGATTGTCATGTGATGAAGGTGGGCGCCCAATGGTCACCTGTGGACAGGGGTATTGAAAGCACCTGCCAATTAAGAAGTCGTTGGGTGTTCAACCAGTGGAGACAATGCCGGGCCCTTGTTACCAACACTAGATCCTCCCAGTGTCCTTCCGAATGTACCCACTGTTTTGCCAAACAATCCTGTAAACGGCGGGTATGTAGCCTTGCATAGTGTACTTTTGCTATGCAGGAAGCAATCATGCCCAAAAGTTTCATTACAATTCTTACAGAAAAGGGAAGTTGTGTCTGAAAGAGGCAGCCGCTGCTGGATTGCTATAACCATTTGTGGGTTTGGGTATGCCTTGCCAGTTTGTGCGTTTTGTAGGAGCCCTTAGAAGTCTTTAACTTGCTGGGATTGAAGATTTGACTTTTTCACATCCATCACAACACTGAGTTTCTGCACTGAGAACATTTTTGAATGTATGTGTGACGGAGTACACAAGACAATGAAGGGAGGATTCCCCGGGGGCACTGAGCATACACGCACTAGTGTTTTGCTCGTGCGTGACTCGGATGTGCTCCTGCTTCCAGACGCTGATTGGCCGAAAGCGGCATGGAGGTCAGGATCACGGAAGAAGAGGGACGAGGACGGCGAAAGAAGAGTCGAGGCTGGAGACTGAGGATGTGGGAGTGCAGACCGAGGCCGTAGTCGTGAAGGCATCGAGAGCGGAAGCCAGAGTCACGACGACGAAGCGATGGAGACTCGAGAACAGGGGATTGGAGGACCAAGTGACTACCGGATTCGCGAAGCAACACCGAGAGACCCTGAGGGAAGGCGTTCTGGACAAGGCTGCTGTGACTGACTCCAGTCTGGAGTCATGGCCTCGGGCAAGTACACTCCATAAGCGTGTGTCTTGTGGGAGTGGGTCTCGCACTGTGGGTCCTTGTGGCTTTGTGGGAAAAAGTACTTGAGTGCCGACTACACAGGGCTTCACGTTGAAGAGTCAGCTGGGTTAAAAAGTGGCACGTCTATATCCCCCTCTCCCAGCTTTTCCCACACAAGCAGGGTGTTCCTGGGACTATATCTTACGGCTGCTTTGACTCAGTGTGATGATCAACCTGCGAACTGAACAGATACTTCACATCAAGTGGTACCTTTAAAAAGGTGTTATACCTCAGGACAAAACTGACCCACTAAGCCAAGCATGGCCAGGAGCAGTATACTAGTATCAATACTTCTGGCTGCTCTAAGCCGCTCCTAAAGGTAGAGTTGCTGACTGTTTTCCGTTCAGGAACTAGGTTTACCACTTTTTTCCTGTGCTTTTCAGGGAGGTGCCCCATTGCCTCCCAGTGATACCTTATCATATCCTTACAGTAAACTGGCTGAATTGGCAATATGCCAATGATTAGCCACCCCGAAAGAAACTCTTGCCACCTGCTTTTGTTCTTTCACTCTTTATCTGGAGGAGCATCTCTAATAGTTAGCCTACTCTTGTGCTGTGTGCACTACCTGTCAGGTACAATGATTCCTCTGATGTTGGGTGAATCTTGAGGGGCTGGCTTATACTTTTTTTCTATGCGGGGTGTTACAATCCTCACCACAACTGTCTTTAAAGATGTTGCTTCTTTAACATACCCATCACCATTGGAAAGTAAGTGACCGACTTTTCCGTTTTATAGAGGGCTTCACGGAGGAAATCCTCCTCATCCTCAACAGAGTGCATTTTAATCAAACTGTTCGAAGCTGCCCACTGTATGGACAGCATGATATGTCGTATGGTGATGGTTTCACAGATTATACCTCAATGTCCAGGTCATCCTGTGGGTCATCTTTGTAGTCTTCCAAAGGATCTTCTCCACTCCCCCCCCCGTGGCCTAAATGGCTTCCCAAATATGTCCTTAGGATAATAAGGGCTCCATTGGTCAGTGTCGACTATCTGATGAGGGAGATTGTGGTGGTAGGGGAGGTGGGAGGGGTGTTTGAGAGTGGTGGGAAGCACGGGGCAAGTGGCTATGTGCCTCATCCTTTTGGGGTTTGGTGGTAGAAGGTGAGTGAGGCTCTTCCTCACCAACTAAAGGTTTTTCTTCCGTATTGTGAGGAGGGCTGGAGCCTTTTTTGTGACAATCCACCTTGTGTCTGGATGAATAAAGAGTTTTGTTTATCTTTCATCAAAGACATCTGCAAGCCTTTCAAGTACTGACCCCTCTGAAGTTTGTGACTTTGGGATAGAAGTGTTTTGAGTCTTCTATGTCGACCTCAGCTCGAAAGGGGGTTTATGGGCTTGCTGGTGCGGTGTTGAAGGTTTCACCCTGAGTGCAGTTATACTTTGGTGCAGATGGGGCCTGTGATTTGGACACAGAGCATGGTCCCCCTGCACTCAATCATTATTGAAGCATGAGGGTCGGTGCCCTTTGTTTTGCTCATTGCAGAGTCTGCATCAAGAGGCAAAAATGTAAGGTGCATCAGTTAGGCTTTCACGCTGCACATTGTAATTGGACCAGCTTCTGCCCCTTCAGTGTTTGAAGTTTCTTAAAGTGAAACGAGAGGGAGGCCTCACAGTTCGACTCGGTGTGGTCCGAAGAAAGGCACAAGTTGCATACGCTCTGGTTATCAGACCAAGCATATTTAGTATTACACTGCAGACAAAAGTCAAAAGGAGTTCTCCATGCCAGAGTCCTTGGTGCATTCTCGAGAATCGCCTCAAGACCTCTCGATGAAAACCGTGAACCGACAGTGCTCTGGTCGAGAACATTCAATGTAGACGGAGATAAAGATCGAATGCGTTTGATGCAAGTGACTGTAGTTCTTCTCTAGAGCAGCTGTCCCCGAAACAGAACCGGATTAAGGTCTTTTGACTTTGGAGTAGCGCACAGAGCCTGATGGCAGAAGAAAACAATTTACGATGGAGCTGTTGTGCCGATGTATTCTGGAACAAGGAAAGAGTCACAACAGGTCTTGAGACTCAAATGTCTTTGAAAAAAACTTGCAAAAGTCCAGTTTCAACACCAGATGGCAGGAGTATCCAGAGGATGGGTATCCACAGCCACACATGCTAAAACACACACATATTTAATATAAATTATATACAGCAATTAAAAAGCACAAATAACTAACGCAAATAGACCATTCACAATGTCCAATTTTATTGAACCAATTTATTCTATCTTAGAATAAAAATATTTTCACAGAGCAAGGTACAATGAAAGTACACCACCATGCTGTTTGCTGCTGGGGTACAAATACTCAGATCGGAAATCCAAACCCTTGAGGAACACATTAATGTACACCTTTACAGCACGGTTTGTGGCATTATTTACAGTTTTTAGTGTTTAAATAGGACCGGAATAATTCATAGATACCATATATAGTTATTGCAACAGTATAGCCCTTGCCAATATGTTGAAACCCTCCAAACTGTTCCATGATTCTTGCCTGTTGAGAAAGCTTTGCTGTTAAAATGGAAGTGCATAACACAAAATGTATTAGCCAACTCTGATGGTTGTTAAAACTGTTTGGCGTAACCAATTACAATTTACTTTGCTTCAAGTGCTTTAGTAAAGTATACAGTCAAAGGGGTTCTCATTTGGCAATTTCCAAACACTCTAGATTATAAAGAGTGCATCTCTCCAAATCCGAAATGAATAGACTAACATGTTAAACATAAGCAAATTGTTTCCCTTTAGATCCTTTGGTGTCCTCTTGTGCCCTTCACACAAATGATGAAACCATCTGCAGTCTTGAACAGATTTAACAAAATGTTTCAGGTCAATTATAACAGACATTTCCGTTGCTTTTCATGGTCGGATCCTACCTAATTTTTCCTGGCCAGTGTATAAATTCTCAAATGACATTAACGAGCTAAGATTTGTCAAGTTTAATGAGACTCTGCTACAAATTATTACAGCAATGTCAAATATAAATAAAAAAAGACACATGAAGACAATTACTTTGTTTTAGTCTAGGTACGTCAAGAACTACTCCTTTAATTGCATGTCTGAGCCCACTCTTAGACGTTACAGCTTTCAACAGCAGGCACAGTTAATTGCTAACCTTTATATGAGAAAATAGCTATGCTCTATTCTCAATCTGAAAGCTTCTCTTTATTTGGACGAATCCTGTGATATGCCAGAAATAACAAACTTGAGTTCCTGCACTGAACAGAGTAAATCCAGTTTTGTTTATTAAACTGCAAGCCAATGCTTCAGGACTCCAAATAAAATCCAAAACCAATTTAAAGCATGAAAAAGCTAATTAGGAAAACTTACAGCTGTTCTTTAGCATTTTAACTTTTGCAGTAACGTCAGCATGTTTGCAGACTAAAAATTATTACTCTTAAAACAGAAAAAATAGTTATTCCTTTTTTTATACAGCTATACAAGTTCTTAATGTTTCTTTGGCAATGGGATATAATGCAATTTTACAACTATACAAATTAAAAAAAATCCTTTGCCTAAGAAACAATAACTGTGCAATGTAGACTCTCACAAAGCAAGCACTCTACTTATCAAGCACCCAAAGAAGTTGACAAAATACAAAAATTTCAAAAGGGATATTACAGGGTTTCCCCCCCCCCAAAAAAACAATGGATCAAACTCACAGTTTCGACGGCTTTCCACATACAACTGTCTTTCATAACTTGCAGCAATTATCAAATACAATTTAATAAGAAAAATCTTCATAGTGATGAAAAAATACTTATCAGCTCCATCGAAGTACTGCTTTATTTTTTTTTCCATTTTACTATACATAAGAAAATTACCTATCCTTCAGCCTTTTAAATAAATGTAATGCTCAACATGTTCAAAGATGGCCTTTAAAAAAAATAACTGCATTTCAACCTTTTGATGCTAAGCAGTTACACCCTAGTGCTGGTGACAGGTTTACAGCAAGGTAACTTCTTCATTCTTCATAAAGATTGAATCAATCTTCTGGACCATGAACATCAAAAAATTGGGTAACCAGTTTCTAAGGAGGCTATGCAGCAACTTTGTTGTCTTTCTAAAAGAAAAAAGAAAAAACATATGGCGATAAATGAAGCATTTCTTGAAAGTTGCATATTGCTAATCGCAATTGTGTTTCTCATAAAACATTATGAATGAATCCAGACTAAGTGACTAAGTGTCAAAGGTTGCAAATTTCAGTAGAACTTCTTAGGTCAGAGAAATCAAACAATACAATGCCATCCATACATATAAAACATTACGTTCTACATAAAGCGATTTGCACAAATTGCTTTTAAAACACAAGTGCAATCGTACAGAATATATGGTGCACATTCCAAGACAGTTCACGGAAGAAAAGAGTTGCGATAGACGAACATAGGTTTAGTGAGACGACCAACCTACAGACAAAAAGGGATTTTACCCACCTTCTGACAATCAATGTACGCAACTTGTCAATTTTAAAGGAAACCTTTTCTTTTAGAAGGCTTTCAATAGTCTCACTCCTTAACAGATAGCTGCATGCATATCAAACAAATATATCCAGACTATGTTGCACACTATCTTCTGATTCAGGTGATGATTGTTTTGAGACACAATTATTAAGCATTAGGAAGTACTAAATCTCTAAACTTTACTGGTGATTGTACCAAGTCAATCACATTGGAAGACAGACAACTATGTTTTCTCCCTTGAGGAACAAGTTGCTCCACAGCTATCAAAAAAAGGCAATTGTGCCTCACTCAGTTTGTTGCTCAACTAACAACATCCAGGAAGCCATTCAACAGCTTACATAGATCTAAGGTTTGTATTAAAGAATACAGAAGAATCAATAGTGGTTAGTCTGGTAACTTCGATTGAGATTATAATAGATTCTTAGCTCCTATCATGAGATCACAATTAACAGTCTTCTCTAATGCTGGGCACTCCATCAGGAAATGATCTGCTCAGTTTGACCCTCTAACGGGCATAGCACAATGGCTGCCAAGACCAGTAGCTGATCAAATGAGAAACAAAAATGCAAACAAGTGGTAAGCAGGTACGTAAACATTTTCTTTTAAAGTGTTTCCACACTTTCAGGTAACTAAATTATCTAACTTGTCATCAATTCCCTTTTTGATACCAACTTAGTTTGCTCTAGTTTATTGTTTCATTACTCGTGTTTTGCAGGCATTACTCCAGAGGCATTGTACTAACATTGCTAACTACAGTGGCTTCAATATGTAGGCTATAAACTTCTACTGGTCAGGTTCATTGTGCAAATAACCAACATACTTAGCTGTCAGGAACGTTTGCATATACAGGGTGCAATTTTAGGACTAGATTGGTTTTAATCACCTCTCAGCTTTCTCCACAATGTATCATATACTTAAACTTTACGTTAAGTTATCCCCTCCTGCTTTGAATATATGAAAATACAAGAAAAACAGAACACTAATCTCCAAGCTTACATCACAGATAGTCATACCACCTTACTTTAAGAATTCCATGGGAGGCGCTGCTTTCTCAGTATAAGTTGCCAAGCTCTAGGATGCACTTCCAGCCTATATTCGAAGCATACAGGAGCAATTACAGTTCAGAAGCTAGGTGAAAACAATGCCGTTTCCAAGAAAATGTAAACCATCCCATAATATGGAGACAGAACCTAGAACAATAATCACTACTTCAAGTACAATCTCAAGTCTACAGATAAACCCCAGCACAACCAACACATTTTCTTCATGATCACAAACGCACTAAACGTTGTGTGTCCAGGAAAATTACAAAGGGCTGACCTGTGTCTAACCAGGGTATTATTTGGTAAACGATTAATACATCATCCTCCTTACCCACAGTAATACCAACAGTATAACACTAAGTGTTGTGCAGCAGACTGTAGTTCAAAAAAGTAGCATAATAACTCCCTCATACTGCTTGGCCTTCTTACAGATCTGGTCTATCACCCAGTACTGTACCAATACACAACAAACCACTGATCATCATCTGAACTGGCATGGAAAAACTGGAGAGCTCCACCACATACCACTGGCCACAGAAAGACTAATTTAGTCCACTACTGCAGGTCCCAACTCACTGCACATTATGACTGCTTCTTGACATCTTGTCATCACATTCATATAAGTGATGATTGTAACAAACTCCACCCCAGTAGATCTCCTGGCCATCCCTCCACTTCAACCTATGCCTGCTCAGGCACATAAAAACCTCAGAATGCACAACCCTGTGTAGTAAACTACCTAGTGGACTGTGGTCATACAAAATATGACACAGGGACCAGGATCAAAGCTGCCAGTTTACCAAAACCATAAACGGTATGCCTGTCTCTCACATTTCGTCACCCATGACACCATTAAGCTCTGTGTCTCATAAAATGATAAACCTCCATTGTTATCAAGCATGACCTGAAAATACTGTCTACGTAGGCTCAATACTAAGACCACATCCTTTCGACCACACACACTACACAGTGTAATGTGTTGTGCAACACAGCCATAACAGTACATACATAGGTGTTTGCCTCAATGTAATCACCTAAGGAAACGTTACTTGCCCTGGATGCAGCTGTTCGTAGCATATAGTGCTGTAGATTCATATGCTTTGCCTCCTCCTGCCATCTAGTATTGGACTTGGACATATACAAGTTGTTTTTCTTCAAAGAAAGTCTTGAGTCACAGTTGACTCCACCCTTAGTTGGCAATGCAGATGAGCAGAGACTCCTTGTCAGACTGTTTTCTGCACAGTGGGTGAGAGCATTCTAGAGTGGCAAGCAAACACAATATGGTGCACCTATGCATTGTGGAAGGGAATAAAGAGCTATGCAAACAGAGCTACATGCTTCCGATGAGGAGGTGGGCGCATGTAAATCTACGAACAAATACAGGGTACATGACATTTTCCGTTCCTAGCATGTGTTGCTGTAGATATACATGCTCTGCACAGACTGTAAAGCAGTAGCCCCTTACAAGCGGTGGCTAGCATGTGGATGATGCAGATGTATGAAATAAAAGGTCTTTAAGACTGTCTGGGCCACCATTGTTTGCTGTCTAAGCTATCCACACAACAGTGGTTAGTAAAACTGTGTGGGGTTGACCAAGTAGCTGATTTACATATATATGCTATGGGGATATTGCCACGAAAGGCCCTGGTTGCTGCCTTTTTGTGTGTAGTGTGCCTCGGGGGTAACAGGGAATGCTCTTTTGCCTTTGTGATAGCAAGTTTGGATGTATTTGACTACCAATCTTGCAATACCAGCATTAGAAATAGGTTGGCCCTTATGTGATTTAGCAAATACGGGGAACACTTGGGTGGAATTGTGAAAGGGCTTGGTCCTGTGAATGTTGTACATGAGTGCCATTTAACATCTAGTATGTCGAGGGCTCTGTCTGCTACCGAGTCCGATTCAGGGAGGAAGACTGGGAGCTCTATCTTCTGGTTGAGATGAAAAATGAAAACAACCTTCGGGCAGAACCTTTGGTTATTCCAGAGTACGCCCCTTTCCTGGTGTATCTGCGTTTGAACATTTCTATTGAATTATACAGAAAAACATATCAGAAATCCATTTATAAAAGTATTAGAAAAGATACAGAAAAAAATACTACTTGCTAAACAGGTTCACACATAGGGAAACAGAGTGAATATATGCAGCTCATGGACATCGCAGGTAATGATCATTTATATAGATATCAATAAAATTAATAGGCCATCTCTGCTACAACATATTGGAACATTGCAGTGATGTATACAGCAGCATATATCCTAATAAAGTTACACCAAATTGTTAAAGGAATTACAAACCTATGAAGTCTCATTAGTCATCCTGAGGGACCCGATAACCTACACACAAGGGTAGTTAGCAGCAAGCAGTCTAGGAAAGGAATGCACTCCAAATGGTGTAAAAAACATGGAGGCCTGATCATTGAGTCTGTAGATTAGCTGTTCATGCGCTGCCATCATGGCCATAGTGATGCTGAAGGAGTAAAAGTAGTTTTCCTGATAATGCACTCAATTTGATTCAAGTAGGAATGAATACTGGGACAGGACCAGGGGATATGTAGAATCTCTCCTCCTAGAAGCCTGCATTGCCAACATGCTGCACCAGTGAAAAATTTCACTATGAAGCCAAAAAGTCATCCAATGCCAGTTCTGCAGGATCTTAAAGAAGCTGAATTTAACACATGCTTCCCTGAGGCCATCATGTGTTCATAAAAGATTGGCTCAGTCTTCTTCATGTATGTCGTTTACAGACTCCAAGGCCATCTATGTAGCGGAGTGTAGAGCTCACTTATTCCTGATGTAAGGAAACAGGATTTTTGCAGGTTTACCCCCACTTTTTGCTCCCAGTTTGACTACTAGGTACTGGTGTGAGGACTCAAATGCCCGACTGTAGGAAGCTGGCTCTGTATATACTATACCAAAGTGAGGTATAGTGTGCACAGAGTCCAGTGGAACCCAAAAGGTAGGCAGAGGTAAAGTAGATAGCACCTTACTCTCTATTTGTGGTAGTGTGGTCGAGCAGTAAGGCTTTATCAGAGGACAGTGTTAAGCATTTGTTGTACACCCTCAGTCAGCAAATGATTTCACACACTCCAAGACTGAACTTCAGATCAATTGTTTTTGTATAAAAATATTTTTAGTTATTTTATTTTCTAGAACCAAGCAAGCCTGGCACAGGTAAGCAATAAATACTTTACAGTAATAATGCAGTTTGTAAACAGTTTGAATTGTAAATGTACTTTGATTTGATTACAGTAGTGTTACTGATAATGCAATGCTTTTTCAGAATACAGTACATATACTTTGTATAGGATTTTTAGTAAAATGACCAGTAGATTACTTTTCTTACACAGTGCAGTATACCTGGATACTGCACTGGGACATTTCCTGTAAACAGGTGAGTAAAAGCGTTTTTGTTATTTAGTACAATTTTAAAAGGATTTCTTAGGTTTTCCAACTCCACACTTAGAAACTTTTCATAGAAAAACAGTCAATGTTATCCTATGGAGGAAACGTATAGTTTCTTACCTGTCGGTGTAGTTTTGCAGCGTGAATCTTTCTGGATTCACTATGCTGTGCATTATTCCGCCATCTAGTGGTTAGGTCCGGAATTGTAGTCTTTTTTCTCTCTTTTTTTCCGTGGCCCAGGTGGGCGTCGACATACCACCATTTGGTGTCCTTCGTGACGTCGACGTGCTTCCTCCGGAAGCTCCCACCTTTGGCCGCCATCTTCGGATTCTTTTTTCTTGTCTTGTGTTATTCTTGTTTTTTCTCTTATTGTGTAAAGTCTTGTTTGTGTTTACTCCCTTTCCTCCTGTCTCATCTTTTGGCGGAGGAGGGTGGGTTCGCTAGTGAATCCAGAAAGTCTTCAAGCTGCAAAACTACACCGACAGGTAAGAAACTATACGTTTTGCAGCGTGAATCTTTCTGGATTCACTATGCTGTGCATAGACTTTGTAGCGGTTTGTCCTTATTGTGGTGGCTGGTTGGAAGATGAGCACTGGTTACTGAATATGTGTTGTAAGACCTTCTGTCCCACTTGCACTTCTTTGTTCATTTGGATATCCACACAGTAGTGCTTAGTGAACGTGTGCACTGAAGACCATGTTGCAGCTTGGCAGATGTCTTGAATCGGTGTGTTGGCCAGAAACGCAATCGTTGCTCCTTTCTTCCTTGTTGAGTGAGCATGAGCTGCTCCTTGTAACAGTTGCCCAGCTTGTTTGTGGCATAGTTGTATGGTTTGTGCAATCCATCGTGCAATGGTATTTTTGGTAACTGGCCGTCCCAAAAAACTGCTTGTGAAGGAAACAAAGAGTTGTTTGGTCTTTCTGCACTCTTTTGTCCTTTCTATATAGTGCATCACCGCCCTCCTGGCGTCCAGTGTGTGCAGCGCTCTCTCTGTGCTTGTGGTGGGTTTTTGGAAAAAAACTAGGTATTTGGATTGTTTGGTTGATGTGGAACCGGGACACCACCTTTGGCATGAAGTGTGGGTCTGTTCTCATCACAATCCTATCACGGTGTATCTGCAGGTAGGGCTCTTGAAGTGTTAGCGCTTGCAACTCACTCTTCGTAGAGATGTGATAGCCACTAAGAAGGCCGTCTTTAGTGTGAGCATGTGCATTGTAGCCTTGTGCATCGGCTCGAATGGTGCCTTCATCAATTGGGTCAGCACTACGTTGAGGTTCCATGCTGGTGCTGGCATTCTGTTTGGAGGTGCGATTCTCTTTGCCCCTTCTAGGAATCTTTTTACTACTTGTGAGGTGAAGAAACTCTTACCGGTTTCTCCTCTTGTGTAAGCCACAATCGCCGCTAAGTGTACCCTTAGGGATGCGTAGCTTAGTTTACTTTGCAGTAGGTGTGTTAAATATTTTAGTACCGTTGACTCCCTTGCGATCTTTCTTTGCAACTTTTCTCTAATGCACCATTCTGAGAACCTTTTCCACTTTGCTACGTAGCATTTCCTTGTGGTAGGCTTTCTTGCCTCCCTGAGCACTGCCATTGTGCTCGCCGGTAGCTTGAGGTGTGCGAACTCTAGGTCTTCAGGAGCCATGCCGCCATACTGAGGCGCTCTGGGTGTAGCACCCTCCCGTTCTGCATTGTTAACAGGTCCCTTCGTCTTGGGAATCTGTGTGCTGGTGCTTGCGCCATCTCCAATATTTGTGAGAACCATGACTGTCTGGCCCACTGAGGTGCTACTAGTATCAGTAACATGTTGCTGATCCTGCATTTGTTGAGTACCCTGTGTATCAGTGGTATCGGGGGAAAAGCGTATGCAAAGGTCTTTGACCAACTTATCCATAGCGCATTCCCTTGTGACCGATGGTCCGGTTGTCTGGATGCGAAGTGTTGGCATTTTGGTGTGTTGCAAATAAGTCTATTTTTGGTGTACCCCACTTCTGGAATACTTTCTGTAATTCCTGTTGGTTGATCTCCCATTCGTGGGATGCTGACGTCTGCCTGCTGAGTCTGTCTGCTTTCACATTGTCCTTCCCTGGGAGATGTATTGCTAGTAGGTCTATCCTCAGTGGAATAGCCCATGTCCATATCTCCTGTGCTAGCCCTGATAGCGCTACTGACTGTGTTCCTCCTTGTTTGTTGATGTAGAACATGGTGTTGTCCGTTTGGATCAACACCCTGTTTCCGTACAGCTCCTTCTGAAAAGCTTATAAGGCTAGGAACACTGTTTTTAGTTCCAGGTAATTGATGTGCTTGACCACATCCTGTTGCGACCATAGCCCCCTCACCTTGAGCTTGTTCATGTGTGCGCCCCACCCCAGCTGGGAGGCGTCCGTTGTGATGGTCACTGTTGGAGTTGGTTGTGTGAATGGTTTCCCCTGTGATATGTTTTGTTCGTTCCACCACGCTATTTCCTGATGCACTGCGTGTGTGACAACCACTAGATCTTCCCAACTCCAAGTTGCCTGTGACCATTGCTGCTGTATCCATTCCTGGAATGGCCTCATGTGCAGTCGAATATTTTGGACTAGGTGAATGCAGGATGCCATCATTCCCATCAGCTTGCTGTAAGAAACTGGCTCTATATATACTGCACCAAAGTGAGGTACAGTGTGTATACAGTCCAACGGTCTCCAGAGGTTTGGCAGAGGCTAAAGTTAGATAGAACTTTACTCTCTAAAGTGGTAGCTTGGTCGAGCAGTAAGGCAGTATCAGAGGACAGTATAAAGCATTTGATGTACACACAGTCAGCAAATGAATCCACACACTCAAGAACTGAACTCTAGGCCAATTGTTTTGTATAAAAAAAGATACTGTTGTCTTATTTTTAGAACCAAGCAAGCCTGGCACAGGTAAGCATAAAAATATTTTTCAGTAGTAAATTACTTGTATGAACACAGTTCAAAATTGCAGTGTAACTTGTACTGGTTTTGGTTACAGTTTTAAGTAAGCAGTTTGCAACACATTGCAGGTATAGTACATTCAATTGAATGGGCTTTTAAGTAAAATGCAGTTAATTACTTTTCAGATTACTTTTGCTAACACAGGACTGGAACCTAGATTCAGCCCTGGGACATTTCCTGAAAACAGGTGAGTAAATGAGTTTTGGTTAAAGGTACGATTTTTAAAGATTATTATTGCATTTCAAAAGTTGACACTTGGAAACTTTTTCACATAGAATCACCAATGATATCCTATGGGAGGAAATTCACTTAGCAGGTAAGTTAGGTTATCGATACTTTTTCTTACTCAGTGCTGGATCCTGGATTCAGCACTGGGACATTTCCTGAAAACAGTTGAAAAAATGCATTTTTGTTATTCGGCTGATTTTTAAGGAATATTTGTAGTTTTCAAAAGTCGACACTTAGAAACTTTTTGGGAGAAAAAGTGTCAATGTTATCCTATGAGGAAAAATGAGTTATCGGTTTTGAGGTAAGTAATCGGTCTTGTGAGTTAGGGTTCTGGGGTAAGACTCAGGGGTCTCCCAGGGTCAGTGATGCACTGTTGTTGCACCCTCAGCGGCACTAGGGCGGCCGGGTGCAGAGTGTTGAGGCCCAATGTTATCCTATGGAGGATAGGGGGACTCCGGTTGGTGGCTGCTGGCAAGCAGGCCACGGGGTTGTGGGAGCAAAGCTCCTAGGGTTAAGCTCAGGGCACGTTGGGGACCAAGTTAGCACCAAAGGGGCACCCTCAGCGGCACTAGGGCGGCCGGGTGCAGGGTGCTGTGTTGAGGTCGAGTGCCCTGTTGATTTCAATGGAGATTCTCCGGGACAAAGAAACACTGCAGGCTCGGGGACGAGGATCTTCCAGGAGCTACCACCACTTCGAGGGGTAAGTTGGGATGTAGAGGGTTGGTTAGGCACCGTTTGTTTGGGCACACAAGGCCGTGGAGCGTCGGGTGCAGGGGTGCCTTGGGACGTTGGATTTTCTTACCCACTCTGGTCGCGGTAGGGGGGGTCCTCTGGATTGAGGCTGCAGGCGTCGTCAGGAGGCTTGCGGCAGGTCAGGGGTCGCCGGATCTCGGGTCAGGATCGCCGGGGGGACCTCCTCTGGGTATTTGCCCACTCTAACTCGGGCCGGATTCGGTGGGTGCAGAGTGTGCGGGATTCGCGGTTTCTGGCTGGCACCAGAAGCTGCAGTTCAAACACGTCCGGTGTTCACGGGAGAAACAGCTTGGAAAGTGAAGGCAGGCAGGTCCTCCGGGGTTTTTGAGGTTGCTGGCCGCTGGACACGCTGGGGTTTTGCAGGAGCAGGTTCGAGGGGAGACAGACCTGTACGGCTGGGGCCAAGTCAGTGGGCGTCGTCCTCTTGTTAGCTCTCCACGGCTTCTCGTCCTTCTTCCTTTTCTTGTTGTTGCTGGATCTGCCTTCCTGGTTCAGGGCTGCCCCTAAATACTGTATTTAGGGGGCGTTTTAAGGTCTTGAGGTCAGTAGTCAATGGGCTACTGACCTTAGGGTGATTACACCCTTGGTGTGCTCACCCCACGTGGGGAGTGAGCACAATCCCGAGTCCTGATTGGGGAGTGCCTGCCATCTGCAAGATGGCGAGCACTGGAGAGTGGGCTTCACCTCGCCTCCCCCACCTGAGGGCTGGAGTTGGCAGAGGTGGGCACACCTCCTGGGCTGGCTAGTTTTTCCCGCCTGTCTTCCCGCCGAAAGGGAGGGGAGACAGGAAGGGGGCCTGCTCCTGATAGCAGGAGAGGCTGGGGTGGTCGCATTACAAAGGCTGCCAGGCCTTTGAAGCTCCCCTGCCACAGATGGCTCTTCCTGGCCGAGGTGTGTACACCTCCGCCCAGGAAAGGCTTTGTTTCTGGGCTCAGGGAGCGTAGGCTCCCACCCTAGGGGTTCAGAAACATGTCTCGTGGTGGCAGGCTGGTGTGTACCAGTCAGGGAACCCACCAGAGGCTGGTCGTTTTTCAGGGGGCATCTCAAAGATGCCCTCTGTGTGCATTTTCATTAAATCCCACACTGGCATCAGTGTGGGTTTAATGTGCTGAGAAGTTTGAAACCAAACTTCTCAGTTTTCAGTGCAGCCATTATGGTGCTGTGGAGTTCGTAATGACAAACTCCCAGCACCATATACTCTTAATGGCAGCACTGCACTTACAATGTCTAAGAATGGACTTAGACACTGTAGGGGTACAGGGCTCATGCACCTGTACCCTCACCACTGGTATAGTACACCCAGCTAGAGGGGTGACTGACCTATGCCAGGGCAGTGGGTTGTAGGCATGGCCCACAGAGGTGTGTGCCATGTCGACTCTTCACTTTGTTCTGCACCAAAACACGCAGCCTGGAAAGGCAGCGTGTGTGTGTAAAGGTACAGAGCCTCTAAGGGTGGCACAATAAGTGCTGCAGCCCTTAGAGGTCTTCCCTGGTCACAGTGCCCTGGGTACCTGTGGTACCATTTACCAGGGGCTGACTTGTGGCCAGAGATGCCAATTGGGTACAGTTTTGGGGAAGGAACACAGGCCCTGGGAACCTGATTGGCAGGGACCCAGGGCACATCAAGTCAAAGTGCATCAGTGGTCTGGCAAAAAGTGGGGGGGTTACTGCAACAGAAACCCACTTCCTTACACTTGCTCACCGTCAGAACTTGCCCCTTGCGGTAATGACGTGTTTCCTTCAGTATCGCCAATGTTCTCTTCCTGCTGGGGAACACTTTGGCCTGTATGGTGTCGATCTCTGCCCCTAAGAATATCTTGATTTGCTCTGGTTCTGTTGACGATTTCTCCCAATGGATGGAGAAACCCAGTCGTGTCAGCGTCAGTATGACCTGCTGGATGTGTAGTTTGCATTGGCTGTACGAACTTGCCTTTACGAGCCAGTCGTCGAGATAGGGGTATACGTGTATTCCTTGCCTTCGTAGGTGTGCTGCGACAGCTGCTAGGCATTTTGTAAACACCCTTGGTGCGGATTTTAGGCCGAATGCCAGTACTGTGAATTGGTAGTGGCTTTGGTTGATCACAAACCTTAGCAGGCGCTTGTGTTTGTGGTTGATGGGGATGTGTAAGTACGCGTCCTTTAAATCTATAGTAGCCATGAAGTCCCCTTGTTGTATTTGTGGTATTACCTCTTGTAGGGAAGTCATCTTGAATCTTTGAGTTTTTATGAATTTGTTTAGGAACCTTAGATCCAGGATAGGTCTTAGTGTTTCGTCCACCTTTGGCACCAGAAAGTAAGTTGAGTAAACCCCTTTGGTTTTTCGGCACCACCTCTATTGCCTCCTTGCTGAGCAGTTCTTGCGCCTCTAGTTGCAAGAGCGAGAGCTCCTTCGCTGAGTGTGCCTTGCTTCTTGGTTTTCTGTTCGGAGGTTGTTTTTCTAACTCTATACAGTATCCGTATTTTATGATGTTTAGTATCCATTTGTCTGATGTGACCTTCCTCCATTCCTGGGTGAAGTTTTTTATTCTTCCCCCTACCGGTCTTGAGTGTTCGAGGTACTGTTTGTTGTTGAACGCTCGGCTGCAGTTTTCCTCTATGTCTTTCCGCCCACCCTGAGGTGCTGCTAGGGTGGGGGTCTGTTTCCTGGTGAAGTCACTTGGATGAAGGCTGCTGGTCTCCCCTTCGTGTTTGTCCTCGTCCGTTTCCGCGCCCTCGAAAGGACTGTCCCCGGGGCTGGTACTGCCAGTTCTGCTGCTGCTGTCCCTGCTGCTGCTGGCCTTGGTTGTTCCCTTGGTAGCCTTGCTGGAACGTCTGGTGCGATGTGGTAGGCACGTTGCCTCCTCTCCCACCTGGCCTTCTTGCGGGTGTGCCCCTTCTCATCCCTCTGAACTGCAACGCTCCCATGGACCTTGCTGTCTCGTTGTCCTTCTTGAGCTGCGTCAACTTGTCGTCCACTGGTGTGCCGAACAGTTGCTCTCCGTTAAAAGGTGTATTCAGGATGTTGCTTTGCACCTCTGGCTTGAATCCCGAAATTCTGAGCCATGCGTGTCTCCTCTCGGTCACTCCTATCATTAGTCTGCTCGATGTTTCTGCAGCATCCAATGCTGATTTTAGGCATGTGTTCGCCATGCTTTTGCCTTCTTCTACCAGGTGAGCTGCTCTTTGTTGGTACTCTTCTGGTAGATGCTTTAGGAGCTGCCCCACTTCATCCCAGTGTTGGTATGCGTGCCTGTTGATCAGGGCGTTGGAGTTTGCGATGCGCCAATGGATTGCCGCATTTCTCTCCACCTTTCTCCCTGTGAGATCCATCCTCCTACTCTCCTTGTCTGGAGGTGGTCCGGCATTAGTGGGCACATTGGCCCTTTTCCTAGCCGTTGCTGCAATTATGGAGTCGGCTGGTACTGACCCCTGGATGTATGCAGGGTCCTTTGAAGAATGTTTATACTTCTTCTCCGTTCTTGGCATCACAGCCTTCCATACTGCTGGTTCCTTAAAGGCCTCTCTTCCTTGATCCAGCACACTAGGGAGCATGGGCAGGAATTGGCTCCTAGTTTGTTGAGGCAGTAGAGTCTCCAGGAGAAAACATGCCTTGGGCTTCTCTTCCATTTTCACTCCATACGTCTGTGCAGCCTTTTGGACGACCATGTTGTAGATCCCTATGTCGTCTGGCGGCGAGGGCCTCGAAGGGTAAGTATCTACCCCTTCTTCTGGCGATTCTGCGTCGAGATCTTGCCATTCTAGGTCTTGTGCCTCCGAGGACGTCGAGTCCCGGTAGGATTGCAGATCTTCGTCGCCTTGTGCCTCGAAATAATAGTCTTCGTCCCCCAGTTCCTCGACTGGTTCGGGCGTTTTCGGCGGTTTGGCGTCCTCGTCGTCTTTCGACTTCGAGCGCGGGTTTCGGCGGGATGGTGTATTGGCTCATCTTCTCGTCGAAGTCCCTTTTCCGCTGCAGGATGCTCGCCATTTCGGCCTCGAGCCTCCTCTTCTTCCTCTCCATCTCGGCGGCATGTTCGGCGTCGAGGGTTGGAGCGCCTCTCTTCGGGGCCGTCGACGTCGGCGACTATGTCGGCCCTTCCTTTCTCGGCACCGAGGTGTCCTTTTCGAGGGCAACCTTCGACGATCTTGGTTTTTCGAGGGCTTTCGCCGATTGGGAGTCCTTTTCGAAGGATCCCCTCGGCTGGCTGTCCTTGGTTGCTGTTGCCTTCGTCGAGTGTTTCGGCGGCAACGCTCCCTTCGAATACTTAGTTTCACTTCTAAGAGTGTCGCTCGGGGCTTTAGCTTCACCCTTCCGAGTGTCGCTCGAGTGTTTAGGGGTCGACAACTCCCTTACCTCCTTCGACGTCTTCTTATGGACCTCGACGACCGTGCAGTCCTCCGGTCCTTCGGCGATGTTGTCCTCTTCTCCACTGGAGAGGCCCAAGTCTCGGAGCGATGGAGGTGGTCCCTGTCCCTGCATGTTGTGGTTCGCCCTTCTTTGCCTCTCCCTTACTCTGAGGGTCTTGGGTGTAAACGCTGAGCACGCGTTGCAGACTTCGCTGCTGTGGTCGGGCGGCAGGCAGAGGTTGCAGACTGGATGCTGGTCCTTCTGGGCGTATTTGTGGTGGCAATTGGTGCAAAACTTGAACGGTGTTTTGTCCATCCCCGCGCTCAGGGAGCCCCCTGCGAGCGCATTCTCCGTAGAACTTAGAGTTCTTGGTCGTAAACCTTCTCTCTCGTCGTCCCGGTTACCGGACCTGTAGTCCGGTGTAGCTGAAACTTGATATTCGTCGCTTTCCTACAATTTTTCTCGATTCCTCTTCCAAAAATTCTGGAACTCTTCGGCAACGATCCAGACCCAACGGCGGAAAAAAGAATCTGAAGATGGCGGCCAAAGGTGGGAGCTTCCGGAGGAAGCACGTCGACGTCACGAAGGACACCAAATGGTGGTATGTTGACGCCCACCTGGGCCACGGAAAAAAAAAAAAAAAGAAAAAACTACAATTCCGGACCCAACCACTAGATGGCGGAATAATGCACAGCATAGTGAATCCAGAAAAATTCACACTGCAAAAATAGTGTTATCGGTTAACAGGTAACTACTTTGTTGTGGGAGTTGGTGTTCAGGGGTTAGACTCAGGGGTTCCCCAGGGTCAAGGATGCACTCTTGTTACACCCTCAGTGGCACTACAACGGCCGGGTGCAGAGTGCTGAGGCCCAATGTTATCCAATGGGGGATAGGGGGCCTCCGGTCGGTGGCTGCTGACGAGCAGGCCACTGGGTTGTGGGAGCAAAGCTCCTGGACTTAAGCTCAGGGCAAATGGGGGTTTAGGCCAGCACAAAAGATGCACCCTCAGCGGCACTGGGGCAGCCGGGTGCAGAGTGCTGTTTTGGCATTGGGTGCCCTGTAGCTTTCAATAGGGAGTCTCCGGTTTGCAAACACACTGCAGGCTCGGGGACGAAGGTCTTATGGGTGCGACTACCACTTGGAGAGGTAAGTTGGGATGCTGGGGGTTGGTTAGGCACCATCGGTTGGACCACCCAAGGCCGTGGGCTGTTGGGTGCAGGGGTGCCTTTTAGAGTCCGATCTTCTTACCAGCTCCTGGTCGCGGTTGGGGGAACCTTCTGGTTTGAGGCGGTAGGCGTCGGCTGGAGGCAGGTCAGGGATCACTGGATTTCGGGTATGGATCGCCGGGGAGACCTCCTCGTGGTGGTGGGCCACTCTAACTCGGGCCGTGGGCGTCGGGTGCAGAGTGGTGCGGATCCTTGCGGAGCTGGAGTCTGTGGCTGAACAAATCTGGTGTTCACAGGAGACAGTCTTTGGGATTGAAGGCATGCAGGTCCTCCGGGTTTCTCGAGGTTGCTGGCTGCAGGACACACCGGGATTTCGCTGGAGCAGGTTCGAGGTGGGGCCAAGTCAGTGGGCATCCTCCTCTTGTTAGCTTCGGCACGGCTGTTCAGTACTTCTTTTCTTCTTCTGGTTTCTTGTCTGAGGAAGCAAGGTTCAGGGGTGCCCCTAAAATACTAGATTTAGGGGCGTTACAGGTAGGTAAAAGTTTGGGACTAATGGGTCCCTTCCCTGGGGTGGGTACACCCCCTATTATGCTACCCTCCAGTGGGAGGGGGGCATAAGCCTTTCCCTGGTTGGCTGGGTCCCCCCATCTGCAAGATGGTGGGGACAGAGTTGTGCTTCACCTCGCTCCCCCACCTGAGGGGTGGAGTTGGCAGAGGTGGGCACACCTCTCTTCCTCACTTGTTTTTCCCGCCGGTTCTCCCGCCCAAAGTGGGGGTCAGAACCAGTGGGACCAGTTGCTGAAAGCAGCAAGTGGCCTGGGGAAGCTCACAAAGGCGGCAAAGCCTTTGAAGCTTCCCCTTCGTGGACCCTGCCCATCCTGGGGGAGGAGGCTAGGCACCTCGTCCCAGGATGTGCATTGTTTCAGGCCCCCCCCCCCCCGAGAGCAGCAAACTCGGGACCAGGGGTCCAGAAACATGCCTGGTGGTGGCAGCTGAAAGCAGCCACTCAGCCTGGACACTAGTGGTAGGTCGTTTTTCAGGGGGCATCTCTAAGATGCCCTCTGTGTGCATTTTTAATTCAATCCCACACTGGCATCAGCGTGGGTTTAATGTGCTGAGAAGTTTGAAACCAAACTTCTCAGTTTTCAGTGTAGCTATTATGGGGCTGTGGAGTTCGTAATGAAAGACTCCAAGCACCATATACTCTTAAAGGCAGCACTGCACTTACAATGTCTAAGAATGGACTTAGACACTGTAGGGGTACAGGGCTCATGCACCTGTACCCTCACCACTGGTATAGTGCACCCTGCTAGAGGGGTGACTGAACTATGCCAGGGCAGAGGATTGTAGGCATCGCACACATCGACTCTTCACTTTGTTTTGAACCAGAACACGCAGCCTGCAAAGGCAGTGTGCGAGTGTAAAGGTACAGTACCTCTAAGGGTGGCACAAAAAGTGCTGCAGCCCTTAGATGCCTTCCCTGGTCACAGTGCCCTGGGTACCTGTGGTACCATTTACCAGGGGCTGACCTCTGGCCAGAGATGCCAATTGGGTTTTGTTTTCAATGCAGTTTTAGAGAAAGAACATAGGCCCTGGGTACCCGATTGGCAGGAGCCCAGGGCACACTCAGGCAAAGCACATCAGCAGTTCAGCAAAAAGTGGGGGCAACCATGCAGAAAGAGGGCACTTTCTCATACCGACCCCGCTAAACAGGACTCTGTGCATGTGTTCTGACCTTTAAAATGGTATATGTCTAATTGACTTGTCCCAATTGGCATAGCCCAAGCTGCTTAGAAGACCCTAGTAAATAGTACCAGGGTACCAGCTGCTTAGAAGACCCTAGTAAATAGTACCAGGGTACCTACGGCCTGTAAGTTTATTTTTATTTGCAGAGTTTTATATAGCGCTGGCTAGACCCGGAGGTATCATAGCGCTTTACATGAGGATCATCGAGTTACAGGTTACAAAAATTACATCAGTTACAAGCCAAATATAGGCATAGGAGGAAAAACATGAGATTACACAGTAATATAAGTTATTAGCGAGTAGCATAGCCAAGACGCACGTCTGTATGAGCAATGGAGGTAGAGGGGGAAAGGCAAACCGGGGAAAGGAAAGCAGATCGAGGCAGGCCGACCAGGAGGGGAAAAGAACTTCAGGGGGAACAATTCAGACAAAGAAGTCAAAGTGAAGGACAGACAAAACCGTGAAAAACCGTGAAAAACAAGGCCGATGTCCGGCTGGGTAGGTGACGGCCGAGGGGGTGAACCAGAGCCAAACTCCTCTATAGCTGCTTAGGACAGCTCCACCGGGCATCGGCCAAGGGTACTCGGACTCCGCGGTAAGTACAAACAGTTTTAGTTTCAGCCCGTGGGGCATCGTCATAGCTCAATCTAAGGCATTAGTCCCGGTGTTACTGGGAGGCGCCGTCTGCCTCGTCCTCCAGCTCCCACAGGTCGGAGGACGTAGGGAGAGATCGCTGGCGACGTCAAAGGAAAGAGGTTCCCTAGAGGTGGATGTAGTGGAAACGTCTCGCTCAGAGGGGTGTTTAGTATGCAGAGGGACGGTGCGCAGCCGCTGCCAATGACTACGAAGAGGTGCAGCTACAAGGCATTAAGGACACAGGAGTTAGATGGGACGCAGGATTAGTTGCATCGGATCCCGCTGACAATGCATCAAATGCTGTTGGAAAGGTCTCAACATGTGTTGGGCGCCATCTTGTAGGCAGAGCACTCGGCTAACCTCAACAAATGCGGACCAAAGTGCGCAACTGACCGCAGTCCACACCAATCCCAGGTGAGCAGAAGGGTCCAAGGAGGGGGTAGACTCCGGGGGAATCAGAGCCAAAAAGGTAATCCCTGGCCGGGGAGCTCCCGGTCGGAGCTCCTCACCTGTCGGCCATCTTGGTGTGCTGTGCCCATCACAGATGCAGTGCCCATCACACATCCGACGAGTGATCCTGCTGAATATGTCCAAGTATAGGAAAATGTGTGTGGTACACTTACATGGTGGAAGGCTATGAATTGTACAAGGCAGCCGCCTCGTTAGAGCACCAGCGCAGGGGATGACACCACCCCAGCCAGGCACCTCCCTCTCCCTGGGCTACACGTGGGTGTCACTAGGTTGCGGGGACGGCGGCTAGGGGCCACTCCGTTTGGTGCCGCACATGGAACTCCCCAGTGCTGTTGTGCTAAGTTGAGGTGCAGGAAGGCAGACGGATGTTGGCCCTAAAGGCAGAGGGCAAATGGGAAACACATAGGAGGCGGGCTGCTCTTGCTTAGGGAGACAGCACTATGGACTAGGTAAGCCAGTTGTCAAACAGTTTTACAAGGGTGTGTAGCCCCCTTGGTACCCACACCTCTGAGTTAGGAGCTCTGGACGCCGACAGATGGGTTCTGCCATGTTGGGAGTAGGCAGAAGGGTGCAACTTGAGATAGTCAGAACCCACACTTCCCAGGAAGTGGTAATCAGGAAGAAGGGAACCTGATAACCCATTGGCTACCAACTGCATCATCTCCTGAGGGCACTTACTGAACATTAATAGGGCACCCAGAACTCAGTTCTCAGCTGGGCTTGAAGAAGGACCAAAGAAGTACTGCTCTGCTGCACAGAGGAACCGGCAAAGAGAGGCTGTAATGGCGTGGACAGCACCTGCTGAACTGGATGGCTAGCAGAAGAGAGGGGCTGTGCCTGCTGTGTCCTGCTCCAGGAGAAGCAGTCTCTAAAACCCAACAAAAGCACAAAAGCCAAGAGTGAATCAGCTGGCTGACCACCTGTTCATAGCACAGGGTCACAACGGCTGAGAAGCCTGCTGGGGCAAGTTGGTGGCCCAAAATCTTCAGGCTGCTGCCGTACAGCACCGGAGACCAGGACCCAACGCTAAAAGTTGCACAGAGTTCGCTGAGCCCAGGAGAGTCGTCCGAGTGCAGCTTGGTCACCCAGAAGCCAAGTTATCGCCCAGGGAAGGATTTGGCTGTGATGGCGACTGGTAAGCCAGAGGTGACTAGACTTCTACCAGCACCGACATGACTTCGAAGGACATTAACCCTATGACTAGAACTGCCTCACCTCCTTCGTGGACTAAGGAGCAGCCGCAGGAAGACCCCAGTCGACCGTATCATATCCATAGCATCTTTGAGCAACTTCATCCCTTGCATAAGGACCACTTTCATAGGAATCCGCTACAAAGGGGATAAAGTGACTGGAGCTGGCTGGAGACTTTCACATGTAAAGGTAACTGATTCTGAGGACCTTGCCAATCCCCCTGACTGACTCCCTCCAGAAGTTGGTTGCCTAAAATGATTAAGTGACCGCAATACAACTATCCCAACGTTTCGCTGAAAAAAAATTTAAGTGGGAAAATATTTGAATTTGGCAATGTTTGTTAATTGTTGAGTGAAATGCTTTGATTTACTGTACCATGTAAATTCTATATCTCCGGAAGGCTCAGGTGGATCTTTTTCGTTGTGGTTTATAAAAATACACAAAAATATATTTGATTTTTATAAATTGGTGTCAAATTTCTTTAGCGTCTTGTCGATTTCTTCAGATGTTTTAGTGCTGTTTAAATGCTTTATACTTATTTCTCGGTGCAAGATTTGCTGCTCAGTGCCACAGCTACCCAGGGTTGAGCTAAACGTTTGAAAAACTAGATCTACTGGTTATAAAAGGCGTTTACATGTGAGATCACCCAACCACAACATATAATCTACCCCACTTCCTCACACCTGAGATCAGTTTTTTTTAAATACCATACCCACTTCACTAAGTAAGAATGTAAGAAATAGGAGTCAGAAGTGTATATCCAGGATTGTGGTCCTAATCAGGCTTGCAGACAATGTAGCAGGTATTGCCAGAACTGTTTTTTTTGGATAAACAGAAAATGTGTGATAAGTTTGTAAAAGACTTACGAGGGCCATGCTCAATCAAATGCCCTAGGGTCAGTATAAAACAAGTTACTTACCTGTACACTGTGGTTCTATGGTATTGATATATTTTGAAAAATCCTGAGGCAGAGAAGGAGTTGTGCCTTACTGGGAATATACAGAATGTCTTTACCCCCCTGTCGACGGGATCATCAACGGGACCATCATCGACAGGGCAGCAACGCGGGTGCGGCCTTCGGCGACGAAGTGGTTGATGAGGAAATCTTTGTCGTCGAAGATGGTGTCGTTATGGTTATGATTGACATGTCCACCGTTGTCTTGATCGTCGACTTAGTCGAAGTCGCCAGTGTGGATGTTCCTGGTGACAGATTCCGTAGACTAAGTTCTTCGCTGACGGTCGATTTTTCTTTGAAGAGGGCTCCTTGAATGGGGTATGAGGAGCAGATGGAGGTGCTGAATCAGACCTTTGATGAGAGCCAGTCGGCTCTTTTCTTGATCTTTTTTCCTCACTAGTCTCTGCTGTGAGACCTAGATTTTTTTAGAGTCTGTCAGAAGGTGAAGATTCCCCCTCTTTCTTGAGGAGGTATGAGCCTTCCCCTCACACACTGAATCGGAGTCAAAAATAGACTTCTTTTTCTGTAGCCACAGAAGCAGTTTACCCTCCCGGTCTTTGAGGGTTTTCGCAGAAAAAGTACAGAAGTACTTTAATTATTTCGGTTTATGGTGAGGATAAAGACAGTACAAGCATTCTTAATGCGGACCCTCAGACTAGAGTCTGGATTTTCCAGAACTCTTGCAAGGCCTAAATAGCCTATTTTTTTTAAACTCAGACATTGTGTGAGAAAGCACAGCCAAACACTCCCAAACTGTACCTCAGATTATGGTAGGAGGTGTAGAGATGACCTGGGAAACTACAGGTCAAAAGTTTAACAGTGACACTGTGACTGAGCAAATCTCAGGGAGCCTCCCCAACAGGACGTGTGGTAAGAAATCTGAGGTATGGTGGCTCTGCAGGGGATGAGTGTTTCAGGGTCTGGGCCCAGATTGGCTGAAGTTTGGGTGCATTAAATCAAAGTGAACTGGCTACTAACGGCTATTGTTTTTTCAATAGAGTTTAATGCTAATGCTTTAGCACTGCTTTTTATTACTGATACCGTGGGACTTCCACCATGACAACGGGAAGATACAATACTGGAGAATCCGGCATTACTCCAGTCTTGCCATATGACAGGCTTGTGATTCATCATTAGGGCAGCATTGTGACAAATAGGTGTATTGGCATTGAGTGAACATGCTCTCTGATCGTTTTAATAGTACATCCAAACCCTTTCCATTTCAGACAAAATCTGATTGTGTAAGCCTGATGCTTTGGGGCCTCTGAAAAGAGTAGGGTCCCACCTTGTAGTTGCTTTTCAATCAAAGATCACATAGGCGCCTCTATAAGGGTTAAGATGACATGCCCTTTGAGAGAGAAGATGTGCCCTGTAGTAGGTGCTTGTAGGAAAGTGCTCTTTTGGCATGGTTAACTCCCCACTTTTTGTCTGACTCTGAATGCAACTTTGACTGAATGTGCACTGGGTTCCTGCTAATCAGGTTCCCAGTGTGTGTTCCTTCCCAAAACTCTACTTTTGTTTCCACAATTGGCACACCTCTGGCCCACATATAAGTCCCCTGTAAAAAGTACCAGTGGTACCAACGGCTTAGTGACCAGAAAGGGTCTCTAAGGGCTGCAGCATGTATTATGCCACCCTACGAGACCCCTCACCAAACACATACACACTGCCATTGCAGCCTGCGTGTTTGGTGCAGCTAAAAGGGAAGAGTCACCTGGCACACATCTATGTGTGACAGGCCTGCCAGCACTGCAAGAGGCATAGGTAAGTCACCCCTACAGCAGGCCTTCCAGCCCTAATGCAGGATGCACTACCTCTTGTGAGGGCATAACTGCATGAGCAGATATGCCCCTATAGTGTTTAGGTCTATTCTTAGTCATTAGAAGTGCACAGTGAAGCCATACTGAGTACATGGGCTGGGAGCTAGTCAATACGAGTTCCACAGCTCCAGGATAGCTTCACCGAATCCCAAGATGTTGGGTACTGAACATCTCAAATTAATGAGCCCACACTGATGCCAGTGTTGGGTTCATTAATAAATGCACTCAGAGGTGCCCCCGAAAACCTACCAAACCACTAGTGTGTGGCTGACTAGTCTGCACCAGCCTGCCACTTACAGAAATGTTTATGACCCCCTGAGGTGGGAGCCTTGTGCTCTTGTGGGTCAGAAACAAAGCCTGCTCTGGGTGGAGGTGCTTCACACCTAGACCCAAGCAGGAACAGCATTGAAGGGCGGTGAGCCTCAAAGGCTTCCTGCCCTTTGTTATGCTAGCCAGGGCCTCTCCAACTAGTGGAGATTACCACCCCACCCCTGACAAAGCCCCACTTTTGGCAGCAAGGTCAGCGGGAAAATTAGTAAGCAGGAGAAGTATGTCCCCTGTCAGCCAATACCACCCCTAAGGTGTCTGAGCTGAAGCGACCCCCCCTCCTTTGAAAATTCTCCATATTGCTTTGGAGGATTTCAGCCAATAGGATTAGTGGTATGCCCCCTCCCCAAAGGGAGTGGACATACAAAGGGTATAGTCACCCTAAAGTAAGTAGCCTATTGGCTACTATCTTTCAGCCCCTGTAAGACCCCTAAACCGATTATTATGGGGCACCCCTGAACCTTAATAGTTAGTTCCTGATGACCTAAGAAGGAAGAGGACAAAGAGGAACCATGCAGCCTAAGGAGACGTTAGACATCCACTGACTTGGCCCCAGCCCTACCGGCCTGTCTGCAGCCCTCGAGATCCTACGAAAACGGACAGACTACTCGTCCCGCTGTCCAGCAGCCTCCAAAAACCTCTCGAAGGTCTGCTGCCTACTACAAAAACCAGAACTCCAAAGAACAGCGGCCCTGTTCATGAAGAAACTCCAAGAAAGGCCTCCGACATGTGAAACCACAAAACCCCGCCTCTGGGTCTACCACTGCACCCGACGCCTCCAGCCCAAGTCCAAGTGGCCCATTGATCCTAGCGAGGTTCCCCAGCGATCCAGAGTCCATCGTGGGCTGACACCTGCAGCCTCAACCTGAAGGACCCCCTGACCGGCTCCAGTAAGGATTTTCCGATGTCCGAAGACACCCCTGCACCCGCAGCCCCCAGGCCTTGGGAAGCCCGACTGTGTCCAGGTGAACCCCCCAACATCCGAACTAACCTGCCCAGCCACTGGTTTCCTTCATCCAGCTTCCTGGTCCAAGCCTGCAGCCTTTGTTTGAGATTGTCGTCCTCCATTGATTTGCATTGGGCACCAGACGTTGTGTTGGCACTCTGCCCCTGTGCCGCTGAGGGTGTATGTTTGGTGCTGCCTTGTGGCACCCCCCGATGTTTGTCCTGCCCCCAGAGGCTGACCTCCAACTCCGCTTTACTTACCTGTAATTGGCACGACTGAGTGCCCCCCGGCTCCACTGGTTAACATTGGGCACCAGACTCCGAATCTGACCTCTGCACCCGGCCGCCCTAGTGCCGCTGGTGGTGCAGTCTTGGTGCTCACTTGAACCATGCACTGTGTTGACCTTTCTGTTTTCCTCCCAAAGGATAACATTGTTCATTTGAAATATTGCACTAAGCGTGTATTTTTCTTGAACTCCAAAGTATTGCTATTTCTAAAGACTGTATCTAACTGCTGAACTGAAGTCCTGCAGTAAGTATTGATTTACTGCATTGAAAAGTATTGTCAGTTTGAAAACTGTACTTGCCTGCAACTAAGTTTCTTTGCTTCTTGTAATAAAAGTAAAGTATATTTTTACAACAAATTGTTCTGGATTTAGTCTTTGAATTTGTGTAATCATTTCTCGCCAGAGTGTGTACAACAAATGCTTAACACAGCCCTCTGATAAGCCTAACTGCTCGCCCACACTACCACAAAAGAGAGCATTAATATTACTTACTTTAGCCTCTGTAAAGCCTCTGGGGATCCACTGGACTCTATAGTGTGCACAACTTACTTTGGTATAGTATATACAGAGTCAGCTTCCTACAGTAGGCCATTGTAGCCTATGTCTATAGGCTGCATCATCGGTTTTCTTTAAGTATCTCGGCAGGCCTTCCTGAAGAAAGGCAAAAATCGACACTTAAGAAGATATATATTGAAGAAGTGCTCCGGATCCCCGCACGAGGGCGGGACTATTCGGTGCTTAGGACTATAAATGGAAATCCCCTGCGAGAGAATCTGGGGTTAGAAGTATCCAGCAGAAAAGATACTATATACATTATGTACACTGTAAATAAGCATTAAGTTGGTTTAGCTTTGGCCAGTTTTAAAAAGAGAAGACCAGGACATTTTAATATTAACGGTTCCGTTGGAATTCGAACTGTTCCAATTGTAAATGTCTTATTAGCAAGAGTAATTCTAACCAGTACACTAAAATCAAACAGATTGTTCTACTGAATATATTTTACACGAAAAATCAGCAGTTAAGAAAATAGAATGCTGGCCCTGCATTCATTTCACATCAGTCTGCGTTGCACAACGATTATTTAGGTGTTAGCATTTGGCCAGATACTTACTCTGTATTCAAAATCTGCAAACTCTCTGCCTCCTCGGGTTCCTCTAAAACCACCACGGAATCCTCTAGGTGCACCAAAACCACCTCTTTGACCTCCACGACCTCTGGCTCCACGGAAACCCATGCCGCTATTTCTACCTCTGTAGCCTCCACGACCTCTGTTTGAACGCAATGGAAGGCCAAAAGTCTCTGCATTTATTCTTCTTTCTTCAGCCCACGTTTGTCTTCTTTCCCTATTAAGCACCACAAAAATTAATTTAAAAATGTCTCCATATACAACTATCTTCATTTTAACAAAGCAGTTGTTTAAAATGAGGCAAACTTGAGATTGCACAGAAAGATCAATGCATTTGTATAAATGATACATTTCAACGTCTTACAAACTGCTTTATGGGAGAGAGTGCCTGGTTAAATATTTGTTTTAAAGAAGTGAAGTTATGAAGGCAATGGCATCCCAAAGCTATAAAGGTATACTGCAGTTAATTCATCAAATTGTGTGTGGTCTTGTTGCAGTCAGTGGAACCTGGACAGTAGCTGTGTGTGTATGATTGCTTACAATTCGTGTCAAAACAAAAACAAGCATTGACAAAGCCAAATGATCAGCAATCATTCATAATGTGTTAAAGCATGCAGTTAGCACAGAGTGAGAAATACGAACGGGGCAAACAGCTTCAGCAGTAGTTGTAAAATAGTTTCTCATGCAGTTGAATGCAAGGACTGGAGGTCGAAGGATACACCCAACAACCAGTAGCATAAGGTGAGAGATGGCTACTGAGCCAAGAAGTGATTGACAATCTCAAGCTAAAGGCTGAAAGATGATGGTTGAGTAAAGACAACTATTTAACAAAACCTACAAGAGGTGCGTAAACACCTCTTGCAGGTTTTGTAAACACATAAATAAAAGGCAGTGTCATTTACAATGCCAATAGCTCAAACTCTCGCAAATGCGAGACCTTAAGCAATCGTGGCACCCGCGCTTTAGCTTTGGATGTGGAAAGCTAAAGCGCGGGTGCCGTGATTGCTTTAAAAGTAAAGAAATAAATGTTTTTTACTATTTGTTTACTTTTAAAGCAAGTGTGGCACCCGCGCTTTAGCGTAAGATGTTTAAAGCTAAAGCGCGGGTGCCACCATGGTTTAAAAAAAATAACAAACAAACGAAAGGCATGCGGCCGTGTTCGGCCAGCATAGAACAAAAGAAAAGCACGGCTGCCACTATTGCCGAGCTGGATAAATGATAAAATATTTTTTTTTTTAAAGTGTTGAGGGAGAGTGTCCTGCCTGTGTTGCAGACAGGAAAACCTATTTAAGAAAATGGTGCTTGGAGGCTGTAATTAAAGCCTGCCGAGTAACGACATGTACCAGGGGGTGTCCTCATAGGAGGTTACAAGAAGAGAAAAGGCGGTACTAAGGAGGGACTACCAAGCCTATTGACCAATGAAAATCCACAATTTACAAGGGACAGGGGCCAATTAAAAAGATGGGTGGAGCTTCATGCCCTTATCCTGAACACAGCATGTCTCGAAGAGACAGCGCAATCGCTGCCTAGGCAAGACCTAAAAAGGGCAGGTTCAAAAGCCCTCTCAATGTATATTGTAAGCAACAGGTCAGTTTGACAGCTACACTGTACATTCCCTAGTTCATAGGTCTGGGTTTCAAGTCAAGAGTCCCTACTACAGAAACACTTGAAAGGTAGCAAATAGCGAGGAAAAGTAAGGATCAAGGAATTTTAAACATCTGAAGCTCTATTAAGAGCAATAAAAACATAGCAGCCTGTCCGTGCCATTTATCTACAATTTTCAATCTTAGCACTCTGCTTTTCCTCCAATCATGAGTCCCAAAATCTATACACTAAATACAAAGTAGATGTCAGAAAATGACTGCCAAAGTATTTACCTATTATCATCACAGGAAATGTTGTCAAAGAAGGATTTGGTTTTGTCGTAATAGCAGTTGGATGCAAGAGCTTCCTCTTCATCAGCATTACCTTCACTATTCTGGGTATCAATTCCAGAGTCACCTTTATCTTCACCGTTAATGGGTTTTTCCACCTTCTCAGGTTTGTCATCTAAAATGTAAAACTTAAATTATTTGAGAATTTAAATAATCTATTCATGGTGCTGTCTACTGCGCTTACGAACAGACTAGATAGCAATAACATACCGCATGCGAACCCACAACGATTTGTACCACAAAACGTTGGATATGAGATTTACATAAAACTCCTTAGTACATGTTGCTAGACTTGCCTGCCTCATCCGTTTGTTCATTCTTAAAATGCGAAAAGGGGGGAAGGGCAGGTTAAAGACAGTATCGGAGGGAAGGGTGTGGTAGAGGGGGGGGGGTAGTTACAGGGACAGGAGGGAGCTACACTGAAGCCATGGAGTAATCTTCTCCACTAAATGTCATCGTCAATAAATATATTACATCTTAACCTCAGTATGTATAACTTTATTACACAGAGTTCTGTTTTAACTAGAGTAGACCTGCTCAAAGTTGCCCCCTACCACCCTCAACCATCTTCTAGCTCCATGTACTTAAAGGTCACTGCTCACATTTTGGCTGAAGCAACCAATATGGAGATCAAAGCACATTGAAAGATGGATTAATTTGTAATACTTTACCAATCTGTGTGCTAGTAAATTTAGTTCTATTGCAACATTTTGTTCATGCTGTCTACACCATTGTGGCTACTATGTATAGCAATTGTGAAAAAAAGCTAGCTTAAAATTAAAAAGACTAATCTTTATAGACTGCAACTTTAAATGCATACATTTTATAAACCTTCACATTATGAATGAGGTAGATTTCCAGGTGGCTGGGCATTGTGGATCATGGGACACCAACTGAAACCCAATGCTTTAACAGTTCTAACTAATAATTGAACTGTGGGCGGCACAGTGGGGGGTAGGCCTACAACTACTATAACCCTTATCCATTTCTTAAATCGTAAAGGCTATAAACATTATTCCAACAGATCTAGGATCAGCAGGACCAACTCTAGTCTTCCACACTAAATCACCACACCAGTGTTATGAACGTCAAAGTCCTCCTGGGCCTCTGGGATTGGAACAAACAGCAAAAGGCCTGCCAGGGTTATGGGCTGGTTGAAGACAGTCCATGCTCTCACCCAATGGCCTTTGTTCCTTTCATTTGTCAACTAGGGGTGGATGGAATTTCATGGCCCGGGGGATTAGGATAAAATGCATTTAAGAATCTCTAGTCAGCTTGGCCTCGTGCAGGTTGTAGGAAAGTGCCCCTTTTTTACATGGTCATCCCCACTTTTTAAATGTGATTTCGAATGAAAGCGCACTGGGTTCCTGCTAACCAGGTCCCCAGTGCCAGAACTCTTTCCCAAAACTGTACAATTGTTTCCCCCAATTGGCAAAACCTTGAGCACACTCCAAGTCTCTAGTAAAGGGTACCCTGGTACCTATGGCCTTAGGTACTAAAGAGGACCCCCAACGCCTGCAGCACGAATTGTGCCACCCTACAGGCCCCCTCACTAAGCACACGCAAGACTGCCATTGCAAAAGTGAAAACACAACATGACATCCCTGTGTGCCTGTCCCCTGCCACAGCATGTGATACCGGTAAGTCGAGGGCATACCTGCATGAGCACATATGCCCCTGTGCTGATCTGTAGGAAAGTGGCCCTTTTTGCATAGTTACCCCCCCAACTATTTGCCAGATACCCAATGCCAACTTGACTGAGTGTGCCCTGGGTCCCTGCCAATCAGGCTCCCAGGACCAGTGTTCTTTACCAAAACTGTACCTTTGTTTCCACAATTGGCACACCTCTGGGCCACATGCTAGTCCCCTGTAAAAGGTACCCCTGGTACCAAGGGCCTTTGTGACCAGAGAGGGCCTCTGAGGGCTGCAGCATGCATTATGCCACCCTCAGAGACCCCTCACCTTAACACACACACACACCCTGCCATTGCAGGCTGCGTGTTTTGGTGTAGACTAAAATGAAGAGTCGACATGGCACCCATCCCTGGGTGCCATGCCCACCAACACTGCCTGTGGCATGGTTAAGTCACCCCTCTAGCAGGCCTTACAGGCCTAAAGGCAGGGTGCACTGTACCCCCGTTGAGGGCATAGCTGCATTAGCAATATGCTCCTACAGTGTCTGTGCCATTCACATGCATTGTAAGTGCAGAGAAGACATTTTGAGTACAGGGGCTGGGAGATTGTCTGGGGCCAAGTCAGTCGTCATCTTCTCCACTTCTGCACTGCTCTTCGGTCCTTCTTCTTAGGTCGTGGAATCTAAGGAGCAAGGCTCAGAGGTGCCCCTAAATACTAGATTTAGGGGTATTACAGGGGCACGCAGGTTGTGACCAATCGGTCCCTTTCCCGGGGTATCTAAACCCCCTCTTATGCCACCCTCCAGTGGGAGGGGGCATATGCCTCGTCCTTATTGGGGGAGTCCCCTCATCTTCAAGATGGAGGGGACTAAGATGTGTGCTTCACTTCGCCTCCCCACCTGAGGGGTTGGCAAAGGTGGGCACACCTCCCTTTCTAAGTTTTTCCAACACTGGCATCAGTGTGGGTTTAATGTGCTGGGAAGTTTGGTAACTATGATTTGCACCCTGCACCCGGCCGCCCCTGTGGCGCTGTGGTGTAGCTTGGGCTACTCTGTAGTCACCTCAACCCCTGGGGCACTTGTCCTAAGACCGCGGGTACCTACCTGCAAACCGTGCCTCTTCAAGATACCCCCCGGCTCCAATGGATAACATTGGGCCCAGTGACCTCTGCACACCACCCCAGTGCCGCTGGTGGTGCAGTACCTACCTGGTCATGAACTCGTCCTGTGCGGTCCTAAATCCCTGAAGCCTGGGGAAGTAAGTAGAGTACTTACCTGCAAATTGTTTTCCTCCATAGAATTGCATTGCAAGTGTATCTGTTGCATTGAACTAATTGTATCACTGCCAAAGCATACAACAGTACTTGATTGACAATTGCAGAAAGCATTCTTAAAACTGTAAAACTTATGCACAAGTTACTACTTGTGTAACGATATATCTGTAAGAGACATTAGTTAGTGATAGATTCCTTACCTTAGAATATCCCCAGGCGTCAGATTGGATCCGGAAAATTCTTCGCTAGCAGTACCCCTGAGCGTCAGTAGGTGGCGTCGTGCGGTTCCGCGTCCGTCGCTGGTGTCGTAAGCGCCGAGATGACGTCACGGAAACTACTTAGGCGCCACCCATGCGCGCTGACGTCAGTTCTGTACACGTCTTTCCGCGCCAGGAACGCAGAGCCATGCAAGAAACTGACCAGTGGTGCCATGAAACTACTGCCCTGAAAGGGATGTCCTTAACCCTAGAAATCAGTTCGCAGAACGGGGAGGATGGGTGTGGCGGTAAGGAATCTATCACTAACTAATGTCTCTTACAGATATATCGTTACACAAGTAGTAACGCATCTGAAAGACACGTTAGTGATAGATTCCTTACCTTAGAATAGATACCCCAGCAATACCAACCCCGGTGGTGGGTCTGCCAATAGATTACACCAGAAAGTCACGGAGAACAGAACGGCCAAAGAAGCCGTCTCTCCGGACTTGGTTGTCAAGGCAGTAATGCTTGGTAAACGTGTGCAGCGAGGCCCACGTAGCTGCCTGACAAATATCCTGCAAAGGAACGCCGCGTCCCAAGGCAGTAGTGGCTGCCGTCGCCCTGGTAGAATGGGCACGCAGCCCCACAGGAGGCTCCTTCTTAGCCAAGGAGTAACATGCTTTGATGCACAAAACAACCCACCGAGAGATGGTGCGTTTGTGCACGGGCCGACCTTTTTTGGCGCCCACGTAGCCAACAAAGAGCTGGTCATCCACCCGCAACTGTTGTGTGTGCGCCAGATAGGAGAGCGCACGTTTTGGGTCCAGAAGATGGAGCCTCTCTTCCTCTTTTGAAGGATGTGGAGGCGGAAAGAAGGTGGGCAAAGTGATGGTCTGCCCGATGTGGAAGGGCGTGACAACCTTTGGCAAGAAAGAAGGACGGGTCCTTAAAACCACCTTGTCCGGATGAACCGAAAGGAAAGGAGGTTTAGAAGAAAGAGCCTGGAGCTCACTTACTCTTCTGGCAGAGGTGATAGCTACCAGGAAAGCCGTCTTGAGAGTAAGACGACGTAAAGGACAGTTATGAAGGGGCTCGAAGGGAGCGCACATCAGATAGGTCAAGACAAGATTGAAGTCCCATTGAGGCATTATGAAAGGCACGGGAGGAAACGTGTGTGTAATGCCTTTGAGGGAACGGCTAACAACCGGGGACTTAAAGAGAGAAGGCTGATCTGGAAGCCGAAGAAAGGCGGAGATAGCCGAAAGATAACTTTTGACAGTGCCCAGAGCAGAGCCCTGCTGGGCCAAAGATAGGAGGAACAGAAGGACCTCAGAAAGAGGGGCAGAAAGGGGATCCACAGACTTAGCTGTGCACCATGCCACAAATTTGTTCCACCGGTGTAGGAAAGTGGGTTTCTGTTGCAGTAACCCCCCACTTTTTGCCTGATAACTGATGCACTTTTCCTTGGTGTGCCCTGGGTCCCTGCCAATCATGTACCCAGGGCCTGTGTTCCTTCCCTAAAAAATGTACTAAAGCCTAAACCCAATTGGCATCTCTGGCCACAGGTAAGCCCCTGGTAAATGGTACCCTAGGTACCCAGGGCACTGTGACCAGAGAAGGCCCCTAAGGGCTGCAGCACTTATTGTGCCACCCTTAGAGGCCCTGTACCCCGACACACACCCTGCCTTTGCAGGCTGAGTGTCTTGGTGCAGAACTAAACAGAGTCGACATGGCACACATCCCTGTGTGCCATGCCCACAAACACACTGCCCTGGCATACCTCAGTCACCTTTCTAGCTGGGTGCACTATGCCAGTGGTGTGGGCACAGGTGCATGAGCCCTGTGCCCCTACAGTACCCAGGGCCATTCCTGGGCACTGTAAGTGCAGTGATGCCATTAAGAGTATATGGTGCTGGGAGGTTGTCATTACGAACTCCACAGCACCATAATGGCTACACTGAAGACTGAGAAGTTTGGTATCAAACTTCTCAGCACATTAAAGCCACACTGATGCCAGTGTGGGAGTTAATGTAAAATGCACGACAGAGGGCAACTTAGAGTTGCCCCCTGAACCTAACCTACAATCCACGTCTTGTCTGAGGGGCTGCCCCGGCTGCCACACAGCAGACATGTTGCTGGACCCCTGGGTGGAGAGCCATCCGCTCTCTTGGGCCTGCAACAATGCACATCCTGGGCGAGGTGCTAAGTCTCCTCCCCCAGGATGGGCAGGGGAAGCTTCAAAGGCATGCCGCCTTTGTGAGCTTCTCCAGGCCACTTGCTGTACTCAGCAACTGGCCCCCACCGGTTCTGACCCCTTTTCTGGCGGGAAGACTGGCGGGAAACCCCAAGGGAGGAAAGGGGATGTGCCAGCCTCTGCCAACCCCACCCCTCAGGTGGGGGAGGCGAGGTGAAGCACAACTCCGGGCTCTCGCCATCTTGAAGATGGGGAGCCCTGCCCAATCAGGACTAGGCTACTGCCCCCCCCTCCCACAGGGGAGGGGCAGGATAGGGGGGTGTACCCACCCCAGGGAAGGGACGCATTGGTCCTTGCCCTTTACCTACCTGTAACGCCCCTAAATTTAGTATTTAGGGGCACCCTGAACCTTCCTTCCTCAGATTCCCGCAACCTAAGAAGAAAAAGGACGAAAGAAGACGCCCAGCAGAGGAGACTGCAGAGAACAACTGACTTGGCCCAGCCCTACCGGCCCGTCTGCAGTTTCCAGAGATCCTGCGCCAAAAATCGTCTTGTCCTGCAGCCAGCGACCTCCAGAACCCCGGGGAGGACTGACTGCCTTCAACAAAGACCGGATCTCCTGTGAACAGCAGCTCTGTTCAAAAGAAACACCAAACAAAGACTCCGAGCCTGCTGAGGAAAAAGAAACCCCGACGCCTGGAACCACCACTGCACCCGTCGCCTACAGCCCGAGTTAAAGTGGCCCACCGGTCCCAGCGAGGTACCCCAGCGCTCCAGAGTCCGAGTCCACTGTGGGTTGACCCCTCCAGGACTCCCTGACGTCGCCTGCAGCCTCTGCACGAGACCCCCCCAACCGCGAGTGGCCCGGTAAGGTGAAATCCGACCTCAAAAGACACCCCTGCATCCAGCCGCCCTGCGCCCTGGAGAAAGGAACCCGAGGTGCACCTACGTCCCCGAGCCCTCCAACTTACCTGCCCAGCTGTTGGTTCCTCCTGGAACTCTTCCTGGACCGAGCCTGCAGCTGAAAACCAAAACCGAAAATCCCCATTTAAAAACAGGGCACCCGACGCCAAAACAGCACTCTGCACCCGGCCGCCCCAGCGCCGCTGAGGGTGCACCTTTTGTGCTGGCTTGTTTCCCAATTTGCCCTGACCTAAACCCTAGGAGCTTTGCTCCCACAACCTTGTGGCCTGCTCACCAGCAGCCACCAACCGGAGGCCCCCTATCCCCCATAGGATAACATTGGGCCTCAACACTCTGCACCCGGCCGCCCTAGTGCCGCTGAGGGTGCAACAACAGTGCATCACTGACCCTGGGAGACCCCCGAGTCTATGCCCAGAACCTTAACTCTGCCAGTCGAGTACTTACCTGAAAACCGATAACCTACTTTTTCTCCCTAGGGTAACATTGACTGGTTTACACTGAAATTTCTTCTAAGTGTCGAGTTTTGAAACTTTAAATAATCACTAAAAATCGTCCGATCAACGAAAACGAAATTACTCACCTGTTATCAGGAGAGATCCCAGTGCTGGATCTTGGTGCCCAGCACTGACCCTGAAAAGTAATCATAACTGTACTTACCGGTAACTTGAATTTCCTTCCATAGGATAACATTGCCTAGTTTTTGAAGAAAAAGTTTCTAAGTATCGATTTTGCAAACTTACAAATATTCGTTAAAAATCGCCTGTATAACAAAAACACATTCTTTCAACTGTTTACAGGAGATGCACCAGTGCTGGATCCAGGATCCAACACTGAGTTAGAAAAAGTAACAATAACCACACTTACCTGCTAAGTGAATTTCCTCCCATAGGATAACATTGGTGATTCTATGTGAAAAAGTTTGTCAACTTTTAAAATACAATAATATTCCTTAAAAATCACAACTGTAACCAAAACGTTTTTACTCAACTGTTTACAGGAGATGTCCCAGGACTCAATCTAGGATCCAGTCCTGTGGTAAGAAAAGTAATCCAAAAAGTAATCTATTGCATTTAACTAGAAATTCCCATTGAGCTCAATGTATTATTGTGTTTGAAATTGTGTTGCCTATTGCAACAACTAACTATTGTATTCAAAAGTCTATTGCCTATTTGAAAAGTATTTAACTAAAGTAACTCATTCTGAGAAAGTATATTTTGATACCTATTGTTGGTTCTAAAATAAAACTATTTATTTTGATACAAAACCATTGGCCTAGAGTTCAGTTCTTGAGTGTGTGAGACCATTTGCTGACTGAGTGTGTACAACAAATGCTTTACACTGTCCTCTGATACTGCCTTACTGCTCGACCAAGATACCACTTTAGAGAGTAAGGTTATATCTAACTTTAGCCTCTGCCAAACCTCTGGGGACTGTGGACTCTGTGCACACTGAACCTTACTTTGGTTCAGTATATACAGAGCCACTTTCTTACAACCGGCAGGCGTATACCGATTTAGTGGAGGGACGCCTGGCTGCCAGAATGACATCACAGACTTCAGGAGGCAAGTCAAATGGAATTAGCTGTTGCCGCTCAATCTCCACGCATGGAGGTGGAGGCTGGCCAGGTTCGGGTGTAGGACCGCCCCCTGCTGCTGCGACAGACGATCCTCCCGAAGAAGCAGTCGGATCAGGGGATCGATCGCCATGTTGAGTAGCTCGGGATACCAGTATCTTCGTGCCCAATCCGGAGCCACAAGGATGACTTGGGCCCGGTCGCGCCGAATCTTCTTCCGCACTCTGGGCAGAAGTGGTATAGGTGGAAAGGCGTACAACAGACCGCAGCTCAACTCGCGACGAAAAGCGTCGCCGAGCGACTGCCGACTTGGAAATTCCAACGTGCAGAACTCATGACATTGCGCGTTCTCTTCGGTGGCGAATAGATCTAACCAAGGCTCTCCCCACTGCAGAAAGAGACCTTGAGCCACGTCCAAGTTCAGACGCCATTCGTGATCCATCAAGCACCGGCGGCTGAGTTAGTCGGCCCTGGCGTTCAAAGAACCTGCCAGGTGTTGAACCACCAAGGTAATGTCTTGATGTTCCAGCCATGTCCAGAGGCGCAGAGCCTCCTGTCAGTGTCCAGGACCCCACCCCGCCCTGTTTGTTGCAATACCACATGGCGGTGGTGTTCTCCGTGAACACCTGCACCACACTTCCCCGGACAGAGGGAAGGAATGCCTTCAGTGCAAGCTAGATCGCCCGAAGCTCCAAAAGAGTGATATGGAGCCGGGACTCCGCCGGAGACCAGAGGCCTCTGATCTCCGCCTCTCCCAAGTGGCCACCCCATCCCAGGAGGGACGCATCCGTCACCACTGTGTGCTCCGGTTGGGGAAGGGAGAGGGATCTGCCATTGACCCAATCGCGATTCGTGAGCCACCACTGCAAATGTCGTGCAGTGCCCTCCGAGATTTGGACATGATCGGACAGGTTGCCCTGATGCTGCGCCCACTGGAACTTCAGGTCCCACTGCAAAGCCCGCATATGCCATCTGGCATGTTGCACCAGAAGGATGCAGGAAGCCATCAGGCCCAGGAGCCGAAGGGTCATCCCGACTGAGATCCAGGATAGCGGCTGAAAGATCGGAATCATAGCCTGAATATCCCGGACCCGCTGCTCGGGAGGATAAACCCGAAACAGCGTTGAATCCAGAACTGCTCCGATGAAGGGGAGCTTCTGAGAGGGACTCGGGTGCGACTTCGGCACATTGATGGAGAACCCCAGCAAATGCAGGAGGTCGGCCGTAGTCTGAAGGTGGGTGACAACTGCCTGGGGCGAGCCCGCCTTCAACAACCAGTCGTCGAGGTAGGGGAAGACTGACACCCCTGACCTGCGCAGATGAGCTGCGACCACCGTCATCACCTTCGTGAACACCCAAGGGGCGCTTGTAAGGCCGAAGGGGAGCACGGCAAACTGAAAATGCTCCTGGCCTACCCTGAACCGCAGGTAATGCCGGTGGGCCGGCAGGACGGGAATGTGAAAATATGCGTCCTGCAAGTCCAACGCTACCATCCAGTCTCCAGGGTCGAGGGCAGCCAAGACCTGAGCTAGAGTCAACATCTTGAACTTCTCCTTCCGGAGGAAGCGATTGACGTTCCTGAGGTCCAAGATGGGGCGCAATCCCCCCTTGTCCTTCTTGGGGACCAGAAAGTAGTGGGAATAACAACCGCTCCCTACTTCCGGTCCAGGAACACACTAGATGGCCCCCTTGGCCAAGAGGGCTGTGACTTCCTGCAGGAGAAGTGCCAAGTGGTTCCCCGACACGCGGTGGAACTGAGGCGGCATGGCTGGAGGGGGGACTGAAAAGGAAGGGCATAACCCTTGCGGATGATCTGCAACACCCACTTGTCCGATGTGATAGCGTGCCAGTGGGGGAGATGATGGCGGACCCTGCCACCCACTGGCGTGGGGTGCCCCACAAAGCTCGGATTAGAAAGGTTTGGAAGTAGAAGCGGCGGGGGCGGAGGTGGACTGACCCCCACGCTGACTCCCAGACCCGCCCCTGCGGAAACCGCGTCCGCGGCCCCGCTGAGGCTGGTGCTGCACAGGCTTGGTGAAGGAACGTGCCTGGGCACCCCGTCCTTGGCCACGAAAGGAACGAAAACCAGGAGTGGCGGGGCTTCTCGTGGAAAGACCCAAGGACTTGGCCGTGGCCCGCGAGTCCTTGAAACGCTCCAGCGCACTGTCGGCCTTATCGCCAAACAGGCGAGTGCCATCAAAGGGCATGTCCATGAGTGAGTTTTGGACGTCTGGCGAGAACCCGGTAGATCTGAGCCAGGCGTGGCGGCGAAGCGCCACAGTGGTAGAAATCGCTCTACCCAAGGAGTCCGCGGTGTTCAAACCACACCGAATGGCGAACTTAGCCGCATCCTTACCTTCTGCAATGGCTTGGGACAATACAGCTTGGGTTTCCTCAGGACACTGAGGTAACACCTGCGCAACTGTGTCCCACACCGCGTGGGAATAGCGGCCCAATAGACAGGCGGTATTCACTGACCGCAGCCCCAAGCTGGCCGAAGAGAACAAACGTTTGCCGAACTGTTTCAGCTTCTTAGAGTCCTTATCCGGCGGAGCCGTGGGAAAGGCACTCTGCGACGTCGAAGCTTGGATGACCAGACTCTCGGGCGTAGGATAAGTGGTCAAAAAGGCGGGGTCACCCGGCGCCGGGCGAGGACGCCTGGCAACGTTCTTATCCACAGGGGCCCCTGTGGCGGGCCGCGACCAAGTGCCCAGCAAGACGTCAGTGAGGGCGTCATTAAATGGCAGCAGGGGCTCCGACGCAGTGGACGCCGTCTGGAGCACCTCAGTTAGGAGGTTAGTTTTGAGGGCTACCGTAGGGAGGTCAAGGTGGAGAAGGATAAGTTACTTACCTGTAATCCTAGTTCTCTTCCAGGGGTATACTCATCAAAGTCATAAGCACTGAATAGTCCCGCCCACGTGCGGGGACCCCGGAGCAATAGCCAATAATATGCATATACCTACATATATATCCATAAACACATAAGTAAATATATATATATATATAGGTGATATGCATAAAACAAACATATGCAGCCTGATATTATATACTAGGCTCAGAAAACCTGCCTCATTGCATGTAAAACCTTTTAAATTTGAACAAATAAACATACCCCATGATATAATCATGATTAAAACAAGTAAACCACTTTAGTTTGCTTTGAAACAACACAACCTTTATTTTCAAAGGTAAAAGGGGTAAGACCATAGAGGCAGGTCAGCCTAGAGAGGCTGCATATAGAACAGTTAGGAAAAAACTGGCGCCGTGCCTTTAAGACCTCTTGGAACCCTCAGGCTCCCATCATGCACTACAGGTGACAGTTAGGTCAGTTCTTTTGGACGGCGTAAACAGTGTGAACACAGTATGGGTAACAGATACATCTCACATGAACATGGTATTCGTCCGGGGAGGAGGGAGGGTTGCTTATGACTTTGGTGAGTATACCCCTGGAAGAGAACTAGGATTACAGGTAAGTAACTTATCCTTCTCTTCCAGGGGATACTCATCAATAGTCATAAGCACTGAATAGAATAGCAAGCCATCCCCATACTCTGCGGGCGAATACCATTATATCATGCCAACCAATCCAACTTATATTACCCAAATAAGTTCCTCAAGGATGCCTGGCCAACCCTAGCATCAGCTTGAGTGTCAGAATCAAGACAATAATGGCGTGCAAAAGTGTGCACCGAACGCCATGTGGCTGCTTTACATATGTCTTGAATAGGAACTTTACTCAGCATAGCTATTGTAGCTGCTTTTCCTCTTATAGAATGTGCTCTCGGCCTGCCTGAGAGCTGTTTGTGTGCTAGCTGATAAGATAGCATAATACATGACACAATCCACCTAGAAATGGACCTTTTAGAGGCCGGAGAGCCAGTGTTCAATGGTCCGTAATTAACAAACAATCTGTCAGTGTTGCGTACAGTTTTAGACTTATCCAGATAAAACTTCAACACCCTTTTAAGATCCAGTGAATGTAATGCCTTCTCAGCAGGTGTGACAGGGTTCACAAAGAAAGTGGGAAGAGTGATCGACTGGTTGATGTGGAACTCCGAGACCACTTTCGGAAGGAACTCGGGTGAGTTCTTAGTACCACTCTGTTTGCATGAAAAACGAGATAAGGCTCCGACGAGCACAAAGCCTGTATCTCGCTCACCCTGCGAGCAGACGTGATTGCCACAAGGAATGCAGTCTTCCAAGAAAGATGTTGCAGCGAGGCCTTATGTATAGGTTCAAAAGGAGGGCCCATTAACTTGGAGAGAACGATATTGAGTTCCCAAGAGGGAGAAGGAGCCCTCACTGGAGGATAGACTTTCTTTAGGCCCTCTAAAAGTCCTTAACCACTGGCATTCTAAAAAGGAAACCTGATTTGGGGACTTCCTATAAGCTGTTATCGCGGCCAAGTGAACTTTAATAGATGAATATTGCAATCCTGCTTTTGCCAAAGACAGTAAATATGGTAACAGTACCTGTTCCTGACCATGAATAGGATCATGACCCTCTGCAGTACACCACATGTAGAATCGCCTCCATTTGAAAGCATATGTTCTCCTTGTGGAAGGACGTCGAGCCTCTTTCAAGATCTGCATGCAGTCCAGAGAGAGACCCAAGTGTCCATATTGGATGAATTCAGGAGCCATGCTGCTAGATTGGGATGGAACACTTTGCCGCCCGCGACAGCAGATCTGGATGACAGGGTAGCCTCCTGTGCGGTACTGTCGAAAGACGAAGAAGGTCCGGGTACCACCACTGGCGAGGCCAGTCTGGTGCAACCATGATCATCCTCGTTTTGGATCTGTACAGCTTCCTGATCACTAGAGGAATGAGGGGGACTGGTGGAAATGCGTAGAGTAATGTCTCTGACCAGTCTATCCATAGAGCATTCCCCTTGGAGCCTTGTTGTGGGAACCTGGAGGCGAAGACGTGGCATTTTGCGTTGTCTGCATCTGCGAACAGGTCTATGTCTGGTTCCCCCAGGCTTGAAAAATGTCCTGTGCTACTTCTTGCTTTAGCGCCCAGTCGTGCGCTTCTGCGAAATGCCTGCTTAGGCCATCTGCCTGAACATTTAGGATGCCCGGAAGATGGACCGCTGAGATCTTCATGTCCCGAGCCAGAAGCCACCTCCAGATCGCCTGTGCTTCCAGCGACAGAGGCATGGACCTGGTGCCCCCTTGCTTGTTCAGGTAAAACATTGTTGTTGTATTGTCCGTTTGAACAAGGAGGGTATTGGACTTGATGGACGGAAAGAACGCCTTGAGGGCCAGATGAACTGCCCTGAGCTCCAGCATGTTTATGTGATAGAGCTGTTCCCTTTCCGACCACAGGCCTTGTACCTGCAGGGACCCCATGTGGGCGCCCCATCCTTGAAGAGACGCATCTGTTACAAGAGTCAGCTTTGGAGGTTCCTCGTGAAAAGGGCTGCCCACGAGAAGATGAGACCTCCGCATCCACCAGCCGATGGAGATTTTGACAGACAGAGGTATCGTTATCGTGTCCTCCCAGCGATTGGAGATCTGGGACCACTGATCTTCCAGAGCCTGTTGAAGAGGTCTCATGTGTAGCCTGGCATTCGGGACTAGAAAGATGCAAGATGCCATTGAACCCAGAAGAGACGAGACTTGTCTGGCTGTTGGGTAAGGTTTCCGCAAAATGGTCTGACACTTGAGGAGGATGGATGATAGTCTCTCCTCCGAAGGATACGCTCTTGCGTTTACCGTGTCCAAAGTTGCCCCCAAGTAATGAATTCTCTGCGTTGGGTTGAGGATGGATTTTTTTAAATTGACATGCAGACCCAATCGATGCAGATGTCGAACGCAGTAAGCGAGGTGTAGTTGCAGAAGTGCTGGGGAAGCACTTTTGAGAAGCCAATCGTCTAGATAGGGGTAGACTAATATTTGTTTCCTTCTAAAGAACGCCGCTACTACTGCCATGCACTTTGAGAAAGTGCGAGGGGCTGACTTGAGACCGAACGGTAGGACTGTGAATTGGTAATGGTCGGATTGAATGCGAAACCTTAGAAACTTCCGATGCTTCAGAGAGATGGGAATGTGGAAATAGGCATCCTGAAGATCTATGGAACACATCCAGTCTTGTGGGTGCAAGTGTGGAATTATCTGATGCAAGGCCAGCATTCTGAACCTTTCCTTCAGAATAAATTTGTTCAGTCGCCTGAGGTCTAGAATGGGCCTGAACTCTTTGCCGAGACCTTTCTTTGGGACTAGGAAATAACGAGAGTAAAGTCCTTGATGACGTTGCTGCCATGGAACCTTTTCGATGGCCTCCTTTAAAAGCAGGGCAGATACCTCTTCTTGTAGAAGACTTACGTGATGGGAGGTGGTCTTCCGGGGAGGAATAGAAGGTGGAGGTGACTTGAACCGGATGGAGTATACGTTCCTTACGATGTTTAGAACCCACTTGTCCAGTGTAATTTTGGTCCACTCTTCTAGAAACATACGAATGCTTCCCCCACCGGAGTGGTTAACGGGTTTAGGGGAAGCAAGCACTCACTGTTTCTGCTGTTGCTGCTGCTTGGCAGCTGGTGCAGACTGCCTGGAGGAACCTCCTCGTCCTCTGCCTGGACGTCGCTGATTGTACTGGGATCTACCTTGGTGCTGTTGTGTAGACCACTGAGGGGTTTGAACCCTCTGCTGGTAGTTGCGCCGATCGTAGGGGCGATAGCGCCGTTTAAAGTCTTTCCTCTTTTCGAGTCCCACTGCCTTGACCGTGTCCAGTTCTGTCTTCATGCGCGACATCTCATCATCGGCATGAGATCCGAAGAGCGAGGATCCGTTGAACGGCAGGTTCAGGATCCGATGTTGGGCCTCCGGCTTCAACCCCGTTAACCTTAGCCAGGAAGAACGACGGGCCCAGATTCCATGAGAGTACCCATGTGATGCTAGATCTGAGGCATCCGCTGCCGCGCTGATGATCTGGTTGGACACCAGGCCCCCTTCCTGAAGGACCTCCAGGAAGTCTTGCTTGTCCTCCTTAGGGAGTTTGTCCGTGAAACGTGACAGGGAGTCCCAGAGAGAGCGGTCATACCGACCCAGCAAGGCCGAAGCGCTGGCTACCTTCATGTAGGATGCGGAGGTGTTGCATATCCTCTTGCCTATTGAATCCATGGCCTTACTGTCTTTGTCAGGTGGTACCGTGGAAGACGCTGCCCCTGTCTGGTTCTTCCGTGCAGCCGAGACAATGACTGAATCCGGAAGTGGATCGGATCTCAGAAACAGAGGGTCTGTGTCAGGAGCTTTATATTTCTTTAAGATCCTTGAGGGAGCAGCACCCACTGAAGCTGGAGTCAAGAACTTGTGCAACGTAGGCTCCAGTAGACCAGGCACCAAGGGAAGTAGAGGTCTGGATGACGCCCTCTGATGCAGCGTTTCAAAGATGATTGAGGTTGTTGGTACATGAACAGGCATCTCAATCTGAAGTTTAGCCGCTCCCCTACACAAAACCTCATTGAAGGTGTTGAGATCATCAATCGGGGATACCCTACTCGGAGGTGTTGAGGAAAGAGTGGGTGAGTAGTCCGCTTTAGATGGTCTAGATGATGAAGACCATGAAGACGACCTATGGCTCTTACTCCTGTGAAAGCGATGACTAGGTCTAGAAGCTCTACTTCTGGGAGAGCGGGGTGTATGCCTTCTCACCGATGGAGATCTGCGTGACCGGTCTCGTCGATCATGCCGCCCTGAGGAGTGCACCGACTGTATCAATGGAGACCTGGATCTGCTACGTGAATGGACCACCCTGGTAACCTTCCGTATCTTCCACTCCCTTATATCTCTCAGCCATCTAGGAGAGATGTTTGTTACACGGTGTGCAGGCGGAGCTGGAGAGCGCTCTGGCGAGATCTGTACGATCTGAAGCCCCGGAGAGGAAGAAGCACTCCTGGAGGCCATTTGGATGTTCTCCGTCTCTGACTCAGACCTCCTCGACGCCGACCTCCTCGACGGCGATCTGGACCTCGATCTGCGGGACCTAGATCTCGACGTCGACCTCCTCGACGCCGATCTCGCTCTCGACGTCGACCTCCTCGACACCGAAGTCCTAGACGGCGATCTCGCTCTCGACGTCGACCTTCTCACCGTCGAAGGCGACTTCCTCGGAGTCTGTCTTCTCGACGCCGAACGCGCCCTTCTCGACGTCGAACCCCTGGGCGATGCCTGTTTCGACGTCGAATGTCTCGACGGCGACGGCTGTCTTGCCGGCGTCGACACTAAAACCGCTCTGCTTGACGACGAAGCTTGCAGTACCTTCGGCGTCGGTGGTGTCTTCGACGTCGTTGGAGGTGCTCTCGCCGGCGGGCTTCGACGTTGATGTGCCAACGTCGGTATCTCACCGCCTCTCGCTGTAGGTGAGCCAGATGTGGTCCGCCTACGCGATTCTTGATGACTTGGCGCCCTCGACATCGAAGGACGTTTCGACGTCGACGCTGACTCAGAGCACAACGGTACCTTGGACGTTGATCTGTCCCTCGACGGCGACCGATGTCTTCTCTCGTCATCTTTTTCTTTGCGTCTTGAGTGAGAGGAGGGCTTTCTTGCAGACAGTTCTCCTTTAGCACTTGCCTTACTTACTCTCTCCAGCATAGAGTGCAGCTTTATCTTCTCCCTTTCCTTAAGGGTTCTTCTGGAAAACTTGCTGCAATGGTAACACTGGTCTGGCTTGTGTGATGAAGGGAGACAAGCAATACAGACAGAGTGTGGGTCCGATTTGGACATCTTTCCACAGGCCGGGCACTTAATAAATAAGGCCGGCATTTTGACAGGGAAAAATGTGAAAAATTTTGGGGGGAAAACAGCTGAATCTAACAGCTAGTCAGTAAAGACGTCGAGTGAAACAACAATATTCCACTCAAAACCAGAATTAGTGATAAAAAACCACTAACTGGGGAGCTCAAACTCCAGGGTCCTCATAGAAGGAGCCGGAAAAAAGAACTGACCTAACTGTCACCTGTAGTGCATGATGGGAGCCTGAGGGTTCCAAGAGGTCTTAAAGGCACGGCGCCAGTTTTTCCTAACTGTTCTATATGCAGCCTCTCTAGGCTGACCTGCCTCTATGGTCTTACCCCTTTTACCTTTGAAAATAAAGGTTGTGTTGTTTCAAAGCAAACTAAAGTGGTTTACTTGTTTTAATCATGATTATATCATGGGGTATGTTTATTTGTTGTTCAAATTTAAAAGGTTTTACATGCAATGAGGCAGGTTTTCTGAGCCTAGTATATAATATCAGGCTGCATATATGTTTGTTTTATGCATATCACCTATATATATATATATTTACTTATATGTGTTTATGGATATATATGTAGGTATATGCATATTATTGGCTATTGCTCCGGGGTCCCCGCACGTGGGCGGGACTATTCAGTGCTTATGACTATTGATGAGTATCCCCTGGAAGAGAACCTCAGCTGCCCGACGAAGCACCACCGTGTAGGAGGCGCCCTCCTCCATGGTAGGCGGGGGAGAGGCAAACCCTGGGTCCGACGAGACGTCGAGGTCCCCGGCATCCCCCAAATCGTCCACCCAGTCCTGCTCAGAGTCACACTGACGAGCAAGAGGGTCCTCAGACCCCTCCCAGTCGTCCTCCACCTCCGCCGCCTGTGGCACCGACCATGGCGGCAGGGCAGGAGCCGGGGAAGGGAAAAACGGCGTCGGGAACGGCGCCGGCCGGGGCCAGACCGGCGCCGTGTCCCAATGCGGATCCAAGGTAGGAGCAAAATGGTCCTGGAACCTGGGCAAGGGCGGGACAAATGGTACCCACTGCGGCGCCGGAGGCGGAGCAGAGGGTGACGCTGGGGCCGGAGCCGGCAGCGATGGACCTTGTGGCGCCGGGGCCGGAGCAGACGGCGCAGGATCCTGTGGCACCGAAGCTGGATCCGCCGGCGGCGCCGACGGTCCAACAGGATCCTGACATGGGACTGCGGGGCCCGAGGGCGCGCCGGCGGGAGCCCGAGGCCTAAAAAGGCGGTCCATGGTAGCAAGAAACTCTTGCACCTGTGCGGGAGTCGCCGACGGACCCGGGTAAGGTGGGTAGGCCGCGGGACTCCCGGGCTCCAGAGGAGCCGCAGGGGCAAAGCCCCTGTCCCCCTCGTCCGCATCCGGGGACCGACGGGGGGACGTCGGAGAGCGAACACGCTTCTTCGACTTCTTTTTGTGTCGTCTCTTACCCGAATCCGAGGGTGAAGACTTTGAGCCCGAGTAGCGATGACTGTGGCCCCGCGAGCGTTCTCTGGAACAGCCCCTGGACTGGGAACAGCGCTGGGCCGAGTGCCGGACCTCCAGCAGCCTTCTGGGCCATGGCCCGACAGGACCGGGAGTCGTGGTCGGTCTCCAGGCAGTAGAGGCAAACATCGTGGGGGTCCACCACCGACATATTGCGACGGCAGGCCCCACAAGACTTAAATCCAGGCATCCCTACGTGCACCAAGGAAACCAACAGGAGACAAGTGTCTCAAAAAAGGTAGTCAAAAAGTGACTAAGGTACGTGCTCTAACCGGATCTGCGCTTACTGGCACGGAAAAAGAAAGAACTGACGTCAGCGCGCATGGGTGGCGCTTAAGTAGTTTCCGTGATGTCATCTCGGCGCTTACGACGCCAGCGACGGACGCGGAACCGCACGACGCCACCTGACGCGCAGGGGTACTGCTAGCGAAGAATTTTCCGGATCCAGTCTGATGCCTGGGGATATTCTAAGGTAAGGAATCTATCACTGTGTCTTTCAGATAACTACATTTATAAAACATTACCGCATTCCTGAAAAGTAGTACACACCACACATAGAAACGCTTCCATTTAAATGCATAAGAGTGCCTTGTAGAAGGCCTTCTCGCTTCTTTCAAAATGCCCATGCAGTCCTGAGGAAGTCCTAAGTGTCCATACTGGAGGATCTCAGGAGCCATGCTGCCAAGTTCAGCAAGGGAAGGTTAGGATGATGAATGCTCCCATTCATCTTGGACAGCAGGTCCGGTCTGCACGGCAGCCTCTTGTGTGGACATTCCGATAGGTGTAGAAGGTCCGGGTACCACCACTGTCTTGGCCAGTCTGGAGCGATCAGAATCATTCTCGCCTTGGAGCGGAAGAGCTCGGTTACGACCTTCGGGATGAGAGGAAGAGGGGGAAAAGCGTAAACAAAGCCCCTTGACCAGTTGATCAAAAGGGCATTCCCTCAACCCTGGCCGGTAGAACCTTGATGCGAAGTTGCGGCATTTTTTGTTTGTCTCGTCCGAGAAAAGATCGATGCTTGGACGACCCCATTTTCGAAAAATTCCTTCCACCACTTCGTTGTGTAGAACCTAGTCTTGTTGATCATCGAAGTGACGACTGAGGGAATCTGCTTGAGAGTTTTGCTCTCCTGGTAGATGTATCGCTGTGATCGACAGTTTCCTTGCTAGGAGCCAATGCCAGAGCGCTTGAGCCTCCAGGGACAGAGGACGCGATAGAGTCCCTCCCTGTTTGTTTAAATAGTACATGGTGGTCGTATTGTCCGTCTGGACTAGTATGGAGCTGGTCTGAATAGAGGGTAGAAAAGCCTCTTGATATGGTACGACTGTTCTTTTGACGACCACCGCCCTGGAGTCTGGAGGGACCCCATGTGTGCTCCCCACCTCTGGAGGGAGGCATCTGTGATTAACGATTGTGTTGGAGGAGGCTGATGGAAGGGAACTCCCACCAAGAGGTTCTCCTGTCGCATCCACCATGAGATAGATGATGTGGCTGCTCTCGAGAGATGGATCTCATCGTCCCACTGAGCAGATTGTTGATCCCATTTGTCCTCCAGATCCTGCTGTAAAGGACCCATCCTCAGCCTGGCGTTGGGGACGAGAAAGATGCAGGATGCCATCGACCCTAGGAGAGAAGCAACCTATTGGACTGAAGGAAAAGCAGTGCGAAGGATCTGCCTGCACTTCAGAGTGATAGATGATAGTCTCTCCTCCGAAGGAAACACTTATCCTATTGCGGAGTTTATCGTTGCACCCAGATAGTGGATTCTTTGAGTAGGATGTTGAACTGAATTCTCGAAATTGACATGAAGGCCAAGCTGTTGGCAAAGGGCTAGACATCGTTGGTAGTGGGTCCTCGCACACTGTGGAGATGGACCCTTCAGAAGCCAGTCGTCGAGGTAAGGGTACACAAACATTCCCTGTTGCCTTAGAGCAGCTGCTACTACTGCCATGCATTTGGTAAACACTCTGGGAGCTGACTTCAACCCGAAGGGCAGAACTCTGATAGTGCTTGGCTCCCACCAGAAAACGCAGGAACTTCCAGTGACGTCGGTTGACTGGGACATGAAAATATGCATCTTGCAGGTCTATCGAACACATCCAGTCCCCTTGCTGGAGATGAAGATATATTTGATGGAGAGCCAACATGCAAAACCTTTCCTTCCAGATGGATTTGTTCAGAGAGCGCAAATCCTCGACCTCGAGGGCTGATTTTCATAGGAGAGTGTATACTTCCTGCCTCAGTACTTGAAGCTGGTAGCACGTGGTCTTTACTGGAGCGATCTCTGGAGGTTGATGACGGAAACGTAGAGAGTACCCATTCTGCAACGTACTTAATACCCATTGATCGTTTGTGATGCTGCGCCACTCTTCCAGGTGGTTGGCTATACTTCGCCACACTCGACGTCAATAAGATGACCTCCGGTGACCTTGAGGTTGACGACTGTCTTGACCTTGATCGGACAGAATGATGGGTCGACGTTGAACATGGAGTCGGTGTCTCTTGGGCCACCAAAGGCGATTGAACTCTTGACGTCAGGAGAGAAGGAACAGATTGAAAATGAAGCACCGGCTGCGTTTTAGCCTTCGACGTCGATCTCGACGGCGGATGCCTTGACGTCGATTGAACAGATACCGACGGAGACCGATGTCTCGACGTCGAGCGATGCGTTGCAGAAGGCGAACGTCTACTAGAAGTTGACCGATGTCGCTTAGGTGTGGATCTGGGCCTCGACGTTGATCGTCGCCTGGTTGACGCCGACAGAGGGAAGCACCTCGACGCCGAGTGTATGTGAAGACGCCGACGGAGTCCTGTGCCTCGACGTCGGCTCTCTATGCGATGTCGACGGAGTCCTTGTGCTTCGACGTCGAACGTTAAGGCAACGGAGACCGATTCCTCAAAGTTGAACGCCGCCGAGTTGACGTCAACGGAGAAGGCGGATTTGACTGTTTTGTCGACGTGCGGTGCACAGATACCGTCGACGGCGGAGATACTAGATTCTTCGCCGTTGGAGGTCTATTCAACGCCGATTTGGAACAGGCCATAGAGAGAATTCTCTCCCTCTTCTTGAAAGTATGCCTAGACAGCTTTTTGCAATGTTGGCAAGCTTCAGAGGAGTGAGACTCAGGTAAGCAGAGTATACACACAGTGTGTGAGTCAATCTTGGCCTTCTTGCCACAGGAGGGACAAGGGTCAAAAAGAGAAGGCATTTTGTGACAGAAAAATAATAAGTCTCTGTCAGAAAAGTTAGAACCTCACTCTACAAGGTGAAAAACGTCGAGTGAAAGGTAAAAAAATAACTAATAAAAGTGAAAATTGACAAAAAGTCAAAATTAGTCAGAGCTGAAAACTCCAGGGTCCAGACTGAAGGAGCCGGAAAGAACAACTGACCTAACTGTCAACCCTGAGGTATGATGGGAAGCTGGGGGTCATGGCTGCCTTAAAGACATGGTGCCAGTTTTTATGTTTACAATTACTTTCATTTTCTATGCTAGTGTTGTTCAATGCAGCCTATAATAATGCCTGCTGTTTTGCAGATGGAGTTTATGGATTCTACTCATTAAAGAGAGTTCGAGTGATACTTTTCCTCCTGTTGTCTATATTTTTATACTATATGGTTGCTAAAACGGTGTTTGTCAGTGCACTGATTAGCCTTTTTGTCTTATTGGAGGCTGCATTGATGTGTGGAAAAATAGTGTATATATAGAACTGTATATATATGTTTTCATATATAATTTTTTATAGTTTTCCGGGGTCCCCGCGCATGGGCGGGAATATTCAATGCTTATGACTATTGATGAGGATCCCCTGGAAGAGAACTTCTGTGAACAGCAGCTCTGTTCAAAAGAAACTCCTAAGACAGACTCTGAGCATGCGGAGGACAAAGAAACCGGACGCCTGGAACCACCACTGCACCAGTCGCCTACGGCCTGAGTTCGAGTGGCCCACCGGTCCCAGCGAGGTCCCCCAGCGTTCCAGAGTCCAAGTCCACCGTGGGTGGACCTCTCCAGGACTCCCTGACGTCACCTGCAGCCTCTGCACGGAGATCCCCCCCCCACCCGCTAGTGGCCCGGTAAGGTGAAATCGGACCTCAAAAGACACCCCTGCACCCAGCCGCCCTGCGCCCTGAAGAGAACCCAAGGTGCAGATACATCCCTGAGCCCTCCAACTTACCTGCCCAGCTGTTGGTTCCTCCAGAAGTCTTCCTGGACCGAGCCTGCAGCTAAAATCCAAAACCGGCAACTGGACTACTGTACATTCGGAGAGATCCGGACCAAGCCACTAGATGGTGCAATAATGCACAATATGTGAATCTGGAAAATATTTGGGCTGCAAAACCTCCTTGCCTTGCAATACTGGAAAGCATGGGGAGCTACCGATGCAGTTTGTAGACTTGGGTCAGTGTTTCAAGGAGAAAACAGGTCTCCTTTTCTACTTCAAATTGTAGCCCGAAGGCCTCCGATGCCTTCTTCATGGCTGGGTAGTATGTGGAAATGTCATCCAGAAGGGATGACCACAAGGAACAGGATACTATTGCCTCCTAAGGGGAGTCAGCCTCTTTCTCTTGACACAGCATTTCTTCTTGTGATTCATCAAGCCCCAAGTCTTCTGAATCCATGCTTGAAATACACTTTTCCTCCTTCCCTATCTCTGTGTCTTAGCTTTCCATGAGTGATCCTTCCTGTTCTGTTATATTTTTCTATGTGGTTTTTCTATCTTCTCCTGGCTTTGCTTCCTTCAAAGTAGTCAAGGCTTCCTCGAAGACAGTCTTCTTCATTAGGTTTTCTATCTCTGCCTCCAATGCCCTCTTCTTTCTCTCGATGTCGTTGGGTGTCTAGGTGCCTGTTCCTCTTTGCCTCTCCATACTCAATCGTCCTCAGAAGTGGAAGCGATGCCTGTCTGTGTATCCTTATCGGTGAGTTTTTTTCTCAGTAGCATGCAAGTTCCCTGTGCTGCTTCGGCTGCGTGTTTATTCTGTGTAGAGTGGCTAGCTTTTTGTGACTCTGGACTGTTGCTCGAAGAATCATGCTTCGCCGTCTTGGTTGTGCTGTCTGAATGCCTTCTTGTTCGACAGCCCAGGCGTTTTACAGGAAATGAGGCACTGTGGGCGTAGGGTCTTTATGGTATTGTCTTTCAACCTCACATGTCTCAAGTTTGAGGTCTTTGTGTTCCCTGAGCCTCCTGTGCCTATATATCATTTGAGAAACCCATTACCTTCATCGATAGAATACCCCGCTTCACATTTTCCATCTCTGACAAACTCGCCATGTCAGTATTTGCCCAATGTGCTTGAAGAATCTTGTCCCTGTGAACTAGGATCTTTGGGTTAAAGTATGGGCATGGGACACAGTGCTCAGACTTATTATATTGAGGGTGACTGAACATACAGACTGGATGTTCGTTATTGAGGGCGAGATTGTGCAAAGCATGTGACTCTAGAAGAGCTTTTATGCTGTGAAACCTTATTCCATGAGTGCAAGTAAAAGAAAACAATTAAAATAGGCTTTGGTTTGTTGCTGGATTTCTGGGCCCTTTTCAAGTTTGATGCAACCCACACAAACTTGCTCAGCCCGGCCTACTACACCAGAAAGGCCATGCTTTATGGTTCCTCTTAACCCACTGAGGAATTCAAACAGTGTGGATCCTGCCTCAAGTTCCTAAGAGTAAAGAGTTATGATCCAGCGATAAAGCTGTGAGAAAACTACTGGGGCACTTTCTCCATGCACAGAGTACACGTGCAGTGATGCACAGGCATGGCAGTGGTAACAAGGAAAGGACAACCTAATCAGGATTGGCAACTGCATGGAAACTAGACTGTGAAGGGGCATAGCAGAAGGGAGAAGATCCAACCCAGCTGAACCTGCCTTCCTGATGCACAAGCAGCTAAGTGCATGCAGTCCTTTTTGGAACCAGTGATATATAATCAGGAGGCAGAGTGAGTCCGATGACTCAACTGCTTTCATCATTTTCTAGCTAGTTTCTTTATGTTCCAGTTGCAGCTGCCTTTTTGGAGAACGGTAGATGCCATTTAACTTGGCCTTATTGGGAATGATTGTGAAAGATCCAATTGACATTCCCAATTCTGGTCTAGCGATTAGCCCTTTTAATCCACTGTTAATAGATCTACAGCTTTAATTGTTTAGTATTCTGGTCACTGATAATTGCACCGTTTGTTCTGGCCTTTCAGCCTGGGATCCACCTAGCACTTCAGGTTGCTTCTTTTGGGGACCGGTTACTTGTCTCTGGACCCTTAGAATGTACGGGTGAGGAATATGTGTGTGATGCAAGCTTAACACATCCGAAGTTGGATGTCAAAAGCTCCAATTGTATGTCATAGACTGATCTATAACTACAATGTGACACTCCAATGAACCCCAGATGGAAAAGGCATATACGTCTGCCATAAAGTATTCAGATATCCATATGCCAGGTGGAGTTAATATTAACAAACCTGAAAGATAAAAGTTATCAGCCAATCCAAATGAGAAGGGAAAAAAAACTAGAAAGAAACGAGTGACTAACCTTTTAACTTTAATTTGTTGTGGAATTCTCTGTCAATTTCTTCCTTGTTGAACTGGGCATTAGCACTCTCAAAGTCAAAATCTTTTTCAAACTTCATTGGTCCATCCCTACGAATACCAAATCTTCCTCTTCCCCCACGGTGGCCACCACGTCCTCTTCTTGCAGGTGGAGCACCTGGTGCTTTAATGATAGAAAGAGTCAATTTTGAGGGGAAGTGAAGAGGCAGCACAAGACCTACTGTAATCTGCTGAATGAAGTATTTGGTGCATTCAAATTAAAATACTCAAGTTATGGGAGGCAATGCGAGGCATGCAGCTAGAAGGCATGGTTGCTACTGGGCTTGAGCATACTTGCTAAAGAAAGCTAGGGTAAGAAGCATCAGAAAGGCTAGCAGAAACCGTTCTGTAAATAAAATGGGAAAAACTGATTAAGGAGAAGGAGGAGGGGGGATATTACAGCAGGCATTCTGGATTTGGTCATTTGCAGAGCTACTATAAATGAGAAAAAAGTGAGTACAGATGTGATACATCAACTGGAAGAATTGATGCACAACCTCGATCTTAACATAACCTGAATATGAAAATGTGCGCAGCTATGCTGAAACGTCAAGAAGAGAGAGCCAATGGAGGAATATCCCAAGGAACACATCGTGGAGCCGTCAATTCTAAATATGCTCCGGGAAGCCAGGTGAAGTGATATTTTTTAAGTGCAAAATGCCCATAGCTCCCGGAGGTGAACATAAAACCTGGAGGCAAATCCAGGACCATAGTGGCTAGAATTTTGAACTACTGGGACTTAGAAGCTATTTTAAGCGTAGCTATGGAAAATTGCCTAACTGCAATTTGAAAATTATAATGTTAGTGCGTTCCCAGACATGAAATTAATAAAAATGTGCCTGCCAGATGTTAGGTAGTGTTAATGCAGCAGTAAGAGCTTAATGCAACAAGTATGCCATGCTTCAGTATGTCGAGCTCACCATTATGCATCAGGATATCGCTTATGTTTCTTTTAGAGAGGCAGAGTATGTGAATCAAAAAGATTTCGTGTTGCAAAAGAAATAGTTCCTTACCTGTTATTGTAATTCTCCTTCAGGGAAATCTTCATTGAAATCATAAATGCTAAACTGTCAGAGTTGCTGCCTGATGCCACTCGATCAGCCAATTGACAAGGCAGTGGATGATGCAAGTGCCGCCTCTTCATGGAAGGGTGGCTAACATTGCTAGGCCTTTCTTGAACACCTTTGAACACCCTTAAAGCCATGGTGGCTTGGAAAGAGGGTACATTGAACAGGTAGTGATACCCACTTATCACAAAGTGAAGATACCAGTGGTGGACAAGGTGGATAGATTTGTGGAAGCAGATGGCTGGAGGTCGAGAGCAGTCAGGTAGTCAAATTGTTTGAGCAGAAGGCTGACATCCTGGGGGGGAGGAGAGAGAGAGATAGATAGTGTGTGTTGCGAGAAGCTCTAGGCAGTAGCAGGGATAGCCAAATTATTTTTCTCCCGCAAGTCCCCATAGGGGTAAAAATTCAGATAAAGACCGATACTAAAATAGCGTACTATGATACTACATCAGTAATAAATCACTGTTCAAGCCTTTTTCCTCCTTTCATCCATCTCTCTGATCATAACAATCGGGACACTCAACGTGTCCTATTGAGCTAGTTACCTCATATGTATACAGAATAATTCTTTTACAATATTTAATGAGCTTTTCCTATCATATCAGTGTGTGACTACAGAGGAAATCGTCCCTCCCCAGACCAGACGGCAGGTATCCCCTCAGTTAGGGTTAAGATATAAATAGCTACTAATGCAATGTGCATTTTTCGATGTCTCTTTTACACATGTTTGTCTGTCTTGTGTTTTGCCGTGCAATATCATGAGTCACCCACCATGAGATCTCTTATGTCTACATCTAAAGTGTGCCAAGAATACCAATCTTGTTTTATAAAGACTCTTCTGTTGTATGTTTAGGTGAATTAACACAGACCAGGTAGGAACCTTTCTGGTCTGAATTGTGCACGATTCTTAATGGTGACTAGGCCAGTTTAAGGAATCCCCGGACCTGAAGAATGGCCTTGATCTATATACGCGACTGAATTGGGCAGTAACATGTTGGCACAGGGACGAGGGTTTGAGCCATTGCGCTCTCACTCCATCGCATAGCTGTTTTAGATGCAGCAGAAGCTATCATTAAAGGTCAAAACCTGGTTACCTCTAGGCACTTTTAATTAATCTGGATCCCTTCCGGCCTAGGAAGTTCTTTATCTAAGAACTCCCTCCAGTGGTCACGCTTAGAGGTTGAGTCCGCCCTGGTGGTATCATCCTACCAGGGTACGGAGAGGTTGCCTATGATGAAGCATGCCATATAACGTTGGTGAGGCTTTCTCTTCCAAATGATTTGTCTTCTTCTACTAACCTCTTCCAAATTGGGACCTCTCCAAGCCTGAATAGGGAAACCAGTGATACATGGACATTAAGGAAAAAGAATTGTACGGCCACCGCACCCCATTGTGTTTGGGGTAGCATGGTTAGACAACATTAGCAACCCCAATAGGCCAGTGCTTCCTAAACGTTTTAGAACCACAACCCAATTTTTAGAATGAAACTTTTGCAGCTCACCTAGCTTTAACGGACAAGGTGGGGCAATTTTTTTAATGCACTAACAGCAAATGTTTGTAGACTGCACAACCTTGACCACACCCTTCGATATGAGACTGGCCAAGATATTGATCTACCTATAAAAGTGGTATATGGTGAACTCCACTGGAGTCTGGAACACTTTTCAGAGTGGGGTGATGGCCTGTGGCATCCATTCACTAAAATCACAAGGTTTCATAAAAACCTTGTTGTATATACCTGTGATTTTAGCAAATCTGAGAAATCACTTCTAAAGCAGATCAGGTAAAAGGCTTCATATCCATATTTGTGTTAAAACAAGGCCTAGTGGTGAAATGTGGACTCAAAATATATATTTTGCAGTTTTACATATCACAAACACAGCCCAAGGGCATTGCAGTGCTTTATATGAGCACCAGTTTCCATTAGACAATGTCAGATTAATTTTATTTTAAGCAGGGGAGATTAAATGATTTGTTCAGAATCAAAAGATGTTGAGCAAAAGCCAGGATTCAAACCTGGTTCCCCAGAACCAGAGTCAGCATCTCTGGGGTTAGGCCACATCCATATTATTCAATTTATAAGAGAGTCCTACACAAGTGGTATGGTTGTGCATGATCACATATAGTGAGCACATTCTGTTGAAATGGCTTTGTGAAGCAGTAACAAATACTGGAAGGTTCACCGGGAGTCTTGCTTGGGAATACTTGCAAGGGGTTTATATTCAAACTGGACTCAAGGATATTGTTCAGCGCCTTTGCACTGGTGCACAAACAGGGCTAATAATTTTAAATATTTACATATAGACCAGATTTTTGTGACCAACCATAATGGTCTCGAGACCCAGAGTTTGGAAAATACTGCAATAGGCGAGAACTATTGGCTGGGTCAATATTTGTTTGTTTTGCAGCATCCCGTCAACATGAGGGTGAAACAGGCACTCCCTGTCAAAATGGATGTTGGAGATGCTGCTAGACTTTGGGTCTGAACCCATAAATGCTAAGCCAGGCGTGTCTTCTGAAGGGACCTGTAGACTGTAGGCGTGCAGCATACGTTTGTGTTTGAGATGATTTTGCCCTCAGACACTATCTCATTCCCCCGGTTTCTGTACTAGTCTGGGAAACGTTTGGCATGTTACTGCATCTCCTTCCACAGATACCTGTGGTAGAGAAGTCAGAGTAGGTAGCAAGCCAGTATGTAGCTACCCCTACTGCTACTCTTTTGTCCAAAGTCCTTATTTTGTTCTCCTTATCCGGAGGATGGATTTCACCTATGGTTAGTACAGAGGCCATCTTACATTCTGTGTGAGTCACTAGATAATCAGGTGGTACTGACCTCAGATGTAAATTAGGGGGGTGGGAGGGGTTTGCAGTGTGAGGGCTTGTACTTTTTCTCCACCGTAGTCGTCACCACATTAGTCTTTACTTGCTCTCTCTGATTGTCTGAGATGGACTGACACTTTACTTTAAGCAGGGATAGAAATTGCACCACGCCTTCTGACTTGTCTCCACTAGAGAATCCTCTTCCTCTTGTAGCATGTGCAGGTCTATCTTGCAATGTTTTGCTGCCCTCCAGAGGACTTCTTCGTAAGCCGTGGTGCCACTAGGTGCCTTGATTAGATAGTGCTCTAGATCACGAATTTCCCAGAGACTCAACACTGAAGTCTTTCCACAGGTCATCACATGGCCCTGTGCCTAAAGGCTGGCCATATGGGCCAGTGTGTAATATGGGCTGCCAGGTTAGAGAGTATATATATGTGAACCCCTCAGGTGAATCTGGTGTGCACCAGAGAGGTGGTGGAGGACGAGGAGACAGTGGTGGGAGAGAGCTTGTACCCTTTGTCCCGGTGCTCGGACCACAGGGGTCTCTGGGGGAAGAGCTTGTTTTTGAAGCTGAGCCTTCGAGTAAGTATGTGTGTTTTGGAAATTGGGGGAGGGGGGGTAACTTCATGGTCTTCAGTGGTGGTGCTGGTGGTTTTGCCGATACAGAACTTCAGATGGACCAGTGTCTTAGCCTTCTTTGGTGCTATAGAGAATCTTTTCTCCAAAGATGTCCAGAATTTACGAGGACAGTTGGTGGTGCATTTTGCGGACTGCCCAGAACCTCTCTGCAGTACCTCAAAATCTTCTTGGAGTGGAAGGCGAGGTGGAAATTGTAGACATTGTGGTGATCCAGCCATAGATGCTTGGAGTCGCACCTTTGGTAATGTTGGAAGAGTGCCCATCGATCATTCCCATTGCATTCTGTATTCTTTGGTGTGGTACTTAAGGAAGCACCTGTTAACATTTAATTAACATACTCAGTTGGTATTGAATTGTGACGTATGCTTTTTTTTGTGTGTATTAACTAACCATCTGTGGTGAGAAGCAAACCTACCACGCAAGAACAGAACTCATTTGAAATGGAGAAATTTCGGCATAGCTATACATAATAGACAGAGTGAGAAAATATAAACTGAAGTCTTTCAGTGTCGGATCAGTTTGCTCAAATTAGGTCCGTAACATTCAACTGGCTCAATTTAGAAGTAGAAAAAGTCTCCCTTGCCTCTCCTTTGCTGTCAGTTTATGATAATGATTGTGCTTAGGTAGGCCTCTTCAGTCTCGTACTTCAGGCATCATCCACATCAAAGCCAATCCCCTTAGATCAGAGGTCTTCAAACTGGGGGGCGTGCCCCCCTAGGGGGGGGCCTCAAGGGATCCCAGGGGGGGGCGCCAGGCTCTGGTCAAAAGAAGTATTGTGCTTTGTTTTAAGCTGAAAAAAAATGAGCGCACAAAGCAGCTCTGTAATGGGCCATCACTATCATCTTTTGTCATTTATCTCCTGGCTGGGAGAAGGTGTCAAAAGGGAAGGGACACCAAATATTCTTTAATAATCAATAATAATTGATTGCATTTTTAAAACAGTAACAGAACGTAATTGCAATGTTTTAATATGTAAACACCTATTTAAGCATTGCCAATGTAATAAAATAATTGTGAAAAATTCTGAGGGGGGCCCGATGACTTTTTTCCCCCACTGGGGAGGGGGGAGGGGGGGGGACGGCATTAAAAAGTTTGAAGACCACTGCCGTAGATGCTTACCATGATCATTTGCTAGTGTATCATCAGTACTCTCAACGCATAGTCCAGAAAAGTGTGACCACAAATATAATGGTGCCGCACGTAGAGAAGAATAATTAGATGGAACATTGGTAGAGAGCAGGAGAAACAAGTGCGTCCCCCTATTAGGCCCGCGACTACAAGTTTGGGACAAAAAGAAGAACGACAGTAGTGGCCACATATCAGGACTTGTGACTAACCCACCCCCACTCCTGCCCAGCCCCACACCCACCCCACCAACTGCCCCCACCACAATTACCTCCACCCCCCAAACACCAACAAAAAAAAAAGCAATCCATGTGGCAAACAGGAATATTAGGCAAATCTATGAGCTTGGACTGAGTGGAAGCAAGAGAAGCCGCCTTGAAACACCTCACAGACTCAAACAGAATAATCCTAGGGGAGGTCTACATTCTCATTTTTTGTTTTCTTTACTTATTATCTCTGTTTAAGGAGGAGTGGTCAATGTTGGTTTCCAAATAGGGGATAATCAGACCTGTTATGACAGCTGGCCACTGTTGGCCCTGGTTGTTTATTCATAAGTGGGTCGGGGGAACTCTTAGGTAGTGAAGCTGGGAAAGAAGGCACTAAAGGCTAAGAAAGGTAAAAATGACACCACAGTCACAATGCTAAACTATCCTCATTAAATGTTAAAGGACTGAATTGCCCAAATATCAGGCATCTCCCCGACGACCCACATATTCTCTTCATGCAGGAGATACACCAAATGCAGAAGTACCAATTCTATATGAAGTACAGGTTTAATCACACCAATAATGGGGAACAGCAAAATCAAGAACAGGGGTAGCAATCTTCTGCATAAAACCATGTGGGAAGGATTAAAAAAAATACAAGGAAGGGTGGTACATCAAGATAAATTTATATCATCCTAACCAAACGTCTGTTTTTGTAAAGTTGAAGTACATCTCAGGAGTCATAACTGGAGGGCTATTGGATATTGTACTCACTAGCACCGAGGGTCATTGAGTGGTAGTGGGAGATTATAATTTTGCATGGGACTCAGACTTGGATAGGTCCTTTAGGGATGCTGCTATGCAAGAGCTGTGACCCAAGACCAAACCAACGGGTTTGGGATTAGTGTATGCCTATATATATTATCACCTCGCAGGACAGCCAACAGAGAATGCGCAGGACAAACCTAGCATAAACTGGACTGCTGCACACTTGGCAGCAATTTTATGAACGGGGAAATGTGTAATGTTGCTAGCCTGAAATATTAAATACCAACAAGACAAAATGCATATAGCACAAATATTGAGCAAAAATACTGAGTTCCAGTGGCTTCTGAGGGATACGAGAGCAGGATAAACAAACATCATTTAGTGAGCACGTTGAAGTCCAATACGCTTGAGGACAGGACGACGCAACAGAAATTTCGTCTCGTTGGAAAAGCCCATAGACATGACAGAAATAAAAGTAGTTTGAAACCTAGGCACACAAATAAGACAGGACCGGATCACATCCCCTTAGCGGGTTATGAAATATTTCTGTCATATGTGAGAGAAGAACTGGCAGACGTACAGAACACCTTTTGGCAGGTGTCTGGAATAACCCTCCATGTTTAATTCCAAACCAGGAAACGCACAGGATTACTGTTCATCATACAGGTCGATTACTGTGCTCAAAGATGCTTCGATTTTTACAAAAAACTTGTCTTGGCAAAAAGAATGGAGGATTTGCTCCTCAGTTTGCTACACCCAAATCAAATACAATGTATCAAAATTAGACCGGGTAGTCACACTGTCTACCTGCTTGCACACCTAGCTGAGAAAGCCTAAAGACAGAACCTCCTGGGGCTCTTGATATCCTTGGGTGCAGAACTAGTGTTCGACTTGGTAAGCTGGAGATTCTTGGACTATTACAAGGAAGGGAGGATAGGCACAAAAATGTAAAACTGGATATTAGCAAATTATAAATCCCCTATGGTGACGCTTAGGATAAATGGAGGAAGTCACACAAATTTCCTCTAGAAGGGGAACAAGACAGATGTCCCCCTATCCCAGTTCCTTTTCAGAGCAGTAGCAGAGCCTCAGCAACAATATAAGATCACAACAGGAAATAAAAGGAATAGCATTTGCAAGAGAATAGCACAAGCTGTGGATGCTTGAATATTGCTTGCTGTGGGCCTGACAGACAACCTCCCCCCTCCCTCAAAGATTGCCTTAGGAATGCTGGAAGAATTAGACCTTTTTGAAAGTGTTTCAGCATTAATATGCAGAAAAGGTTATATTGAACCTGGTTGCCTAACTGGGGGGGGGGGGGGCAAATAACCAGTCAAACTATAATAATCACTATGCTAGAAGTCACACTCAAATACCTTGGCCTACTATCAACGAGGGTGGAGAGCTGGAGGGGGCTAATTGGTCAAACCTATTAAAAAAGATATTGAAGGACCTAAGGAAATGGTGCTCACTGTACATCACCTATTTGGGATGCATAAACATCTTCAATATGAATATTCTACCAATAGTGTGTCTTTCACTCCCTCTAAGTGACCCTTCCAGTGGCAGAAATGCAAACATTACAGAAATAAAACGAGATTTGAGTGCACTGGGAGACAAGCATGTGTACTGAAGAAAATTCTCATGGCACCCAAGGAGAAGGAGGAATGGGATGCCGGATTTTCTGAAGTATAATAGGGTAGCGCACTTCTGTATAATTGTAGAATATTCCGAAAAGAACAGTCTCTTAATGGATAGGGCAGTAGCGGGATGGATGTTAACTGTGGGACCTGGCCTGGCTGAGTAAAGGTCAACCACCCTGAAAAACATAGGCCTAGATTGTGAGTGGGCGGGGTGTTTTCAGATCCCTGCACAATCTATTGTTTGCATACGTGTTAGAATTACAAGTTGGGTGTTATTTAACCCACTCAGTAATCACTGGGTGCATTAAATATCTCACCCTTCGTCAAATTTTGGCAGATCAAACCAGATGGAGTTTAACAGGGGAAAAGTATATAGTATTTACTGTGCCATACAGATTTTAGTGCGGTAAGCACCAAAATCTGAATGTTATTAGTCCAAAACTCGCGATGGGTGTGATTTATTGCATCCTATAAATAACGAATCCTTCGGTATCGTTCGTTATGAGGCGTGATAAATAACACCTTGATCCCAGTCAAAACTGTGCAAGAAATATGGCAACAATTGGCAGAGAAAGGGGTGACTGACCTCCTTCCCATCACTGCACACTATTACACAATAATCCAGACTTCAATCAGGCCATGAAACGTTCTTCATTCCTCATATGGGAGGAGGGAGACTGGAGAACCCAGGTGACCCTTTTCTGGCAGGGAAAAGTTAACATACTTCAAGACAGTAGAGAGAATTTTGGAGTGCCAGAAAACAAGAAGCTGCAATATTGCCAGGTTAAGCATTGAGCCCTTCACCTCCGCAACGTACAGGCAGCTATCAGACACCTCACACAATTTGAGAAACTGATTCAGACATGCAGGATCAAAGGAACACATTGCACGTATATATAAGACACTAAAGGCAAGAGACCTGAAATCCCTATGGGCTTACCCGGGAGGGAGCTCTGCTGAGGAATATATCAGAAAGGAGGGTGTGGAGCACTTTGCATGCATATTCCACAGGACTTTAGAAATAATCCTCAAAGAGAAACTGCATACAAGTTAATGTACTAGTGAAACATAAACCCAAAACGTTTACACTGCATTTACCATGGGTCACAGATTGTTGCTGGAATGCAAAGACCACAGGGGAATCTTTCACCATATATGATGGATAGGTCAGTCTTTGAAAATATCCTGGAAGAAAGTCCTTAGACATCAAAGGGGTAGTGGGATACACAGATCCCACCAGATCCGGCAGTCACTGACTGGGACATAAATTGGACGTATTTGAGGGAATGACCCTAAATAAACAGGCCTCCACTTACCATATGCTGAAAGCTGCAAGAGGGTACACTACCCAATGGTTTGTTAGGCTTGGGCATGTGTTAGCAATGGAACGATAACAAGCAGGGTCAACCACTCAAAACAAGTTCACTATACAAGGGAGACCCTTAATATGCTACTTTTAAAGCTAGAGCACATATTCTTTATCCCTCTGAGATTAAGAATGCTCCAATTGCTTGATTAACATATAGAACTCAGTTAGAAGGGGCTAACCCAGGAAAAAAAGATTAGAAGAATTGAAGGGGAGGGGTGCGGGGCAGTTGTTGTACTTGCCTGACATCTAACATATAGAAAGATCTTTTAGCAGGGGAAGCCAGATTCCGAAAGAAAATCTGTAAGGAAAGAGTTTGGTTTGCACGGCAATCTGATTACTTTCGGGAGAAACACAGGATGCTTTTGCATGACCACTTTGTTCTTATGGAGCAATGTATATGGTTTGTGGGAAAATGCCCCTTTTTGTTTTATTGCAACCACTTTATACTAATTTTACTGCTGTTTTTTGAATTTTGCACACTGACACTGCTGTACAGTGCCGAGTTTATGTGCTACGACCAATAAAATATTGGCTATACACCTAATTGGCATATTTAACATACCGGCAAGTGCCTAGTATATGGTACAAAGTGAACACATGGTCCCACCAGTAGAGTTACCGTGCAAACCATGACTGCAGGCCTACGTCTGTAGCCTGTGTAGTATTGAAAATACATAAACAACCTGTCAGAATAACCCCATTTGATAGGCCTAAACCGTCCTTTTAAATAAGGAAAGGTCACCACCCCTAAGTAGGCCTTAATGTCTGATAATTAAATAGAACAGGGGACCAAAATCCAACTGGAACCAGGTATATAAATGAATAAAGAACGGTTACAAGTGGAACAATCCATTACATTTGCATTATTGTACAAACTATTAGAATAAATAATTGAAGAAAGAACTGGACCCATTTGTAGATTTATAAAGTTTTCTGTTTGCATTAACAGCTTCAAGAGGTTTCAGAAGGCTCTGTGCTCAAGTGATCACACAGTGGTTTACAAAAAATAAATTACACAAAAAAAAAAACTGCAATAGTGTGTGCAATACAACAACAAAAAAGCAATGGAACAATAGAGGATACTGATGTCACTACAGTTGATGGGTCCTTGAAATTCAGATACCAAAACAGTTCATAAATATACACAATACCACACTTGCTTCTCATCACCCACTGTGTTATCAGTTGAGCACTTTATTAAAGCTTCTTTTGAGGCTGGTAATAAAAATATCTCCAAACGGGACCAGTTCTCATTACCTTCAATGACTTATTCTATTGATTATAAAATAAAACAAATGGATGACAGTTGGAATGTCATGCAAATGACCATCTAGAGGCTTTTGGCAGGTACAATATTTAAAATAAATCCAACTTAACCAGTGAATTGGGCTTATAATAAGAACTATTTTAAAAGGTCAAAAAATTAACTTTGTAGCTGTTTCCCCAAGTAAAGATAACATTATTTGATTGTAATGTTATATCCCAATGCTCTTCTATGGAACAGCTATCAAGCTACACTGAAAATAGCTTTTAGGCCCATGTTTCACATTAAACCTTTACATGTTCTACTTTTAAATATCATGCACCCTGCCTTATTGCAAATTAAACAAATAACAAAACAAAGGTTTTGAGTGGAACATTAGGAGCTGAATAGCCCCTTTGAGGAGGTGTGAACTTGCTCCCAAAGCAGAGACAAAAGCCTTGGGTGTAGGGAGATGTTCTGTTCCTCTGATTGGAAGACCATCTGGGTAGTGCTGAGGAAATAAATTAACAAGAGACCTAGCCTAACCTGTCACATGCAGATGTAGCTAACACTGAGCCTGCCCCCTCCTTTGTCCATCTGGTCAGCCAGGCACCAATCCCAGTGGGCGAGGTTCCCAGCAGAACTGGGATTGAGTGACCACAGAGGATGGGGGTGCTCATCTCCGTGACCACACCTCTAGATTGGGCACAGGAGCACTGCACAGGGGAAGAAAGATTCTGCCATGTTGGATTAGGTAGAGAGGCACGGAGGGAATACTTGCTGTAGGACACAGGAACTGCTGCAAAAGTGGGTAGAGTTAGCACTGGGAACTTTTTTCCTGCTGGTTAGGAAGGGGGCAGGAGTTACCCCCACCCACAGGCATAAATGTGCCTTCACTGGGAACCCTCTTCAGAATACTACTGAACCTGGGGAGACAGAAGAAGGAATACACCTGCTGTCAAGATCTGTGATGAGACCTGAAGTGTTAGACCAGCTTCCCAGGACATAGAAGTAGACTCCAAGGGTCAGTTGGCAGACTTCCTGTTAAGCTACAACAATACAACAAGCTGCTACAAGCCCCTTTTCCTGAAGAGCCCAGCTCATCAGTTACAACTGGACCTGCCATGGACCCTACTGGTGCTTCTTCTGGATTAAATCTTGGCCCCTCAACTGCTGTTCTTGGGGTCCTTGGACCCTTGGCTGTGTCAGAGTACTCCTCCTAACATCATACAAAACCTGGGACTTAGAAACTTTTTGGCTCCAAAGACATACGGAGGACAGGAACAAACCTGTCAAGACAAGTGGACTAAGGTGCTGCCTCTGGGCCAAAGATTCAGGGTGGTCCTGCTCAGAGCTTTTCAGCAGGATGTCGTGGAGAGGCTATCCAACCTTGTGGATCCCTATTCAGGTACAGCTTTCAGCCCACTGGGGGGAATATGAACGCCAAAAAAGTGACTAAATCTGAAGGTAGAAATCTTCACTGGGCGAAGACACCAAAATTATCCCTCTGGCGAGGGATCTTCCTTGGTGCAAATTTAAAATTTCTCCTGCTCAGAGCTTTCTTGCCAAAAGTCAACAGTTTCACCAGGACCATGCCCAACTGCTATCCAGCCACATGGAACGCTTGTCAGCTACAGCCCGCTGTCTTGCCCCGGTGAGGATTTTGGGGTTCCATTTCAGACACTAAGTGGGAAGGTAAAACTTCCAACAGGACACCCGGTATCTGTATCCGATCCGTGCTCCATTTCAGTCAGTCTTAAATCGAGTCTAGATTCCGGTCAAAAACAACCATATGGATGTGATTGATGGTGAACGCTTTTTGGAGCAATTTTTATTTAAAACCTCAAAAATTAATCACTCTATTCCCCTCACTTGATTATCATCTTTTTGGTGTCATTTTTTTCCATTACGTTATTCTCCATCTTTAGGAACTGGTGTTGTTTTCGACTAACTGTTTTAGTAGTTCAAAATGCTTTACACATTAAGCCTGTCTTCGCTATGCCATTGCTACCAGCAGTTGAAATAACTGAAACCTTTACTGGATCTAACAAGAATATACTGACAATATTACTTGTAGTGGACTACCATCCACCCCCCACCCCACATAATACTCCACTTTTTCACAGCTCATGGGTATCTACAGCACACATGCCTTGAATATTTAATTTAATTTCACTAACCTTGAGTGTTGAAGTGATGGCTACAAGGAAAGCAGAATTACAAGAGTAGGGAAGCATAGTCAAGTGTCAATGAGCCTTCACTGGATAATATTCAACTCGCAAGGAGTTGATTTGAGGAGGGGGGGGGGGAAAATACCGCCCTCTGGGGAAATCCCCAACAACCAGTCTGCAAAGAGGTTTGTAAGGACATTTCCTATAAGTAGTAACAGTAGCAATATGTAACTTTATGGAAGGGAAATGCAGCCCATATCTTGCCAAATAAAGATATGATAGTGGTGTTTCTTGACAGGTACTTCTTCTTGACTTGTTGTGGGGGGGCAACGTTCTTCTGTACATACCAAATATAAAACCCTTTTTCAGAATGCCAGTACACTCAAGGGGCTGTTCAAAGGCCCATATTGGATGAGTTCAAGAGCCAGGTTGCCAAATTCAACAAAAGGAGGCTGGAATGAAGCCCTGGAACTAGCTCCCACTCCCGATCACAGTAGCAAACGCCATGCTCGAATTCAGAAAGAAACTGAACACCTGGATCTTCAAGAAGGCTATTTTCAGACAACTCAGACTGGACCTTCCAGGGCACCTGGATAACCTCCAGGGTGACAAGCATGCCAAACAAATCCTCATAAAACAACATGAGGATCTTGAGTTGCTAGTCTTTAAAGCAGAACAATCCCAGAGCACTCCAATATTTGTATAAACATGATGGTGGGAAAAACCAGTTTGATTGTAGGTTTTTGAAGAGAGCACACAAGCCACATTAAAGCCGAAGCTTTTACTTCAAAGAAAAACAACTTGCAATGCCTGCACCAGTAACAGATAGGAGTGTGTAAAGCATGTGCTATATAACAGCACATACTGCAAACAAAATTCTGGTATTGTATGGTAATCTTCATATAGTTCTTACTACCCCTATATTTGGTGCTGTAGCGCTTGCCTACATGAGTAGCACGGTACACTGTTTAGGTGCATAGTTGGAAGAGTGTTGTCTCAGTATTGGTCTATGTTCATGTTTGAAGACCACAGAATTGTAGTTATCCTGCGTTTTTTTTATTGGTGCTGCGATTAGCAGTGTGATGGTTGAAGAAGTGTGAGTAAAAGACGTGCAGCTTACGGTTTTCGGTAAGCTAGCAGCTTTGATTAACTCTGCAGGTCCCTTTATGTCATTTAACAGCCTGCTTGGTTGGTTACCTTACAGGGTTGTCGTAATGTTTATGGTCCTGAGCAGAGACCAGGTGGTGGGGGGAGAGTGACGGTCAGAAGATCGACTGGGATGGATTTCATTACAATCATACCTTACATAAATATCTTTATGAGATGTCAAGAAGTTGTCATAGTATGTAGTCAATTGGGACTGGAAGTGGGTGACTAACTCCAGAAGTCAGCGGTATGTATGTAGCAGAAGTCTTCATTTATTCCATGCTGGATTAAATAAGTGGTTTGTTGCAGTTTACTGGTACAGCACTGGGTAATGACATGAGCTGTAGGGGTTATGTCGTATGTGAGTGTAAGAGGGCCAAGCAGTATTAGGGAATTATGAGTCTTAACTACAATCCAAGTACCATCTATTTCTAAGGGACAGGAGGATTACTTAAAAATTTACATTGTCAAATAATACTCCAGCTAAACACAGGGATATGGAATGGTGTTAATTGCCTTGGGAACAGCCAAGTTTTCACCTCCTTTCTGCATTGTAAGTGCTCCATTCAGTAGGCTTCTATTCTCGGCTGGAAGGGTCCAGAGCTTGGCAGCTTCTACTGAGAATGTGGTACCGCCTATGGATTTCTCACAGTAAGCCTGTATGATGATCTGTGGTGCAAGCTTGGAGTGCAGTGTTCTATTTTGCTTGTATCAATATACATACAAAGGAGGATGGGATTACATAACCCACAGTCTGCATGATAGGACAGGCAGAGTCTCAGAGAAACCAAGAGGTGGATTATGCTACTGAAAAATGACGGGGAAAAATAACTTCTGGATTATAAAATATACAGTACTAACATTACCCTGTGTACACAAATTTTCCTGACTGCTAGGTATGTTGGTTATTCATACTATGAATCAGAACAGTAAATAAAATTAAAAGTATAATGAAGACACTGCCATTAACAATGTGCCATTAAAATGGATCTGAAGTCATGCTTACAATAAAGGTAAATCGTATACTAGAGCAAATTTAGTTGGCATCAAAGAACAAGGAACTTACCTTTGGTAACGCTCTTTCTTGTGAATTCTCTATCTAATCACAGATTCCTCACCCTTGGAATATCCTTAGATGCCAGACTGGATCTGGAAGATTTAAATACCATTGCTCCTGCGCACCGGTAGGTGGCATCGTACAGCTCCGCGCTGACTTTGTTCTGACCCAGATGTGACAAAGCAGCTGTATAAAAACGCCACACCGGCGTCAGTTTCTTTCTTGACACTGTCCGTGCCCTTGGACGTGAAGCCCAACTATAATCAGAAGTACCAATGTGCAGATCTGTAGTATAGGACACTGTTGGATGGAAAAAGACAATTCCAAAGAACAGCAAGGGAGGGTAATGAGGGAATCTGCGATTAGAATATCCACCAAAAAGAGCGTTACCGAAGCGAAGTAACTTGTTCTTGTGATGGATACTTCTAATCACAGATAACTCACCTTTAGAATAGCTACCAAAGATGTACCTCCCAAGGTGTTGGTCTGTGGAATGGCTCAGACCAAAAGGTTCCAAAAGACCTAATGGCCAAAATGCCCCACCTGGCTTTCAGAGCAATAGTGCTTTGTGAAGAATGTGCACTGATGCATGTTGCATCCAGACAGGTGTCAAAGACAGGCACTCCGCATGCCAGGGCACTGGTAGTAGACTTAGCCCTGGTGGAATGGGCACTCAAATCTCAGGAGGCTGCTTCTTGTCCAGAGACAGAGTTCCTTTTATGCACTGCCTAGTCTTTCTTTGTCCCAGAGAACCCCTCAAAAAGCTGACTGTCCGCCCGATTGTCTTTCGTTTGACTGATGTAGAACCTTAAAGCTATTATGGGGTCCAGCTGATGGAATCCCACCTCCTTTATGGAGGGGAGAGGTGGAGCAAAGAACGCTGGTAGAGTGATGGATTTGCCAAAATGAAAAGCAGTCACTTGACAAAAAAGCCTGCCCTGGTCCTCAACACCACTATGTGGGGAAAAGGTGGTGCAAGGTTGCTGCACTGAGAGAGCTTGAAGATCACTCACACGATAAGTGGTAATTACAGAGACCAGAAACAGTGTCTTCAGAGTCAGGAGGCTTAGTGGACAGCTGTGCATTGGTTCGCAGTGCATACATCATTGCACCAGGCGATTTGAACAAAGATGGGTGGTCCGGTAAATGTAACAAGGCAGAAAGGGCTGATAAATAACCTATAACTATGTCCAATGCAAGTCCTTGCTGGGCCAGAGATAAAACAAACAAGATATTCAACAGTTTGGCATGTAACTGGGTACACCAGGCTACAAACGTTCCAGCGCCAGGCATAGACAGACTTTGTAGAGGGACGCCAAGCAGCAAGGATGTGTAGGAAGCTGGCTCTGAACATACTACACTAAAGTAAGGTATAGTGTGCACAGAGTCCAGTGGATCCCCAAAGGCTTACAGAGGTTAAAGTAGATAATACCTTAACCGCGGCGGCAATTCCGCCGCGATGCGGCGGTTTAGCGGAGTGGGCAGGGCCGCGTCGGCCAACGGACGTTCGCAGCACTACAGAGGTAGTGCTCGCGACAGCCGTTGGCCGACAGACGCACGCAACGGGTTAATCTCCATTGTGGTAGTGTGGGCGAGCAGTAAGGCTTTGTCAGAGAGTAGTCTTAAGCATTTATTGTACACAGGCAAGAAATGATGTCACACACTCAAAGACTGAACTCAGACCAATTGTTAGTATCAAAAATATTTCTTTGTTGTATTTTATTTTTAGAACCAAGCCAGACTTTGTGCAGGTAAGTAAAAATATTACGTTTCTGATAATGCAGTTGAATTTAGATACAGGTAGATTAAATGTTCATAAACAGTTGTAATTACTTTTCAGTTACTTTCCATTTCCTTAGTTCTTACTTTTTAAGTTACTTTCCAGATTACTTTTTATACTCAGTGTGATATGCCTAGATATCACACTTGGACTTTTCCTGAATAAAAGGTGAGTAAAACAGTTTATATCAAAACAGTTTATTAGGTTTCCATACAAAACACCCACAACACAGATTTTTTTTAAGGAAAACAGTCAATGCAATCCTATGGAGAAAACTGGAGTTATCGTTTTGCAGGTAAGTAAACTGTCTTGAGGGTTGAGTTTCTGGGGTTAGAACAAGGGTTCCCCCAGGGTCAAGAATGCACTCAAAAATCACCCTTAGCGGTACTAGGGCGGCCGGGTGCAGAGCGCTGAGGCCCAATGTTATCCAATGGGGGGTAGGGGGCCTCCGGTTGGTGGCAGCTCACGAGCAGGCCACAAGGTTGAGGGAGCAAAGCTCCTAGGGTGAGGCTCAGGGCAAAGGGGGGGGGGGGTTCAAGTTAGCACACAAAGTGCACCCACAGCGGCACAGGGGCAGCCAGGTGCAGGGTGCTGTTTTGGCGTCGGGTGCCCAGTTGTTTTCAATGGGGACTCTCCGGTTTCAACAAACACTGCAGGCTGAGGGGAAAAGATCTTCTGGAGGCGACCACCGGTTGGAGAGGTAAGTTGGGATGTCTTGGGATGCCGACACTGTCGGTTGGGCCACCCAAGACCGTGGGGTGTCCGGTGCAGGAGTGTCTTTCGGCATCAGGATTTTCATACCGGCTCCAGTCACGGGGATCCTCCAGAAAGGGGCTGCAGGCGTCATCGCGAGACTTGAGGTAAGTCAGGATCGCAGACAAGACCTCCTCTTGGTGTTGGGCCACTCGAACTCGGGCCGTGGGTGTCGGGTGCAGAGTGTGCAGACTTGTGGATTTGGCCGGAGCCAGAGTCCGGTGGTGAGCAAAGCCGGTGCGCACAGGAGATACAATCTTGCTGGGGCAAGGCAGGGCAGGTCCTCCAGGTTCTGTGGGGCTGCAGGACACACCAGTATTCCGCTGGAGCAGGTCGGGGTCAGGACAGGCCAGCAGGGCTGGGGCAAAGTCAGTTGGTGGCCTCCTCTTCTTCCTTCAGCATGGCTTTTCGGTTCTTCTTCTGGTTTCTTCTTGTCCGAGGAGGCAAGGTTCGGGGTTGCCCCTAAATAATAGATTATGGGGCGTTTCAGGTAGGTACAGGTTGGGACCAATGGGTCCCTTCCTTGGGGTGGGTACACCCCTTATAATGCCACCCTTCAGAGGGAGGGGGGCATAAGACTCACTCTGGTTGGCTGGGTCCCCCGCCCCCATCTTCAAGATGGTGGGGACTGAGTTGTGCTTCACCTCGCCTCCCCCACCTGAGGGGTGGAGTTGGCAATGATGGGCACACCTCTCCTCCCATCTTTGTCGCCGATTCTCCCGCCCAAAGCGGGGGGTCAGAACTGGTGGGGGCCAGTTGCTGGGAGCAGTAAATAGGCCCGGTCAGCTCACAAAGGCGGCAAGCCTTTAAAGCTTCCCCTTCGTGGATCCTGCATACAAAGGACTTACATGCGGCCAGAGAGGTGCAAATTGGGGATAAACAGTACAGTTTCAGGGAAAGAACATAGGCCCTGGGTACCTGGTTGGCAGGAACCCAGGACACACTCAAAGAACATCAACATCAGGCAAAAAGTGGGGAGCAACCATGCAAAAAGGGGCACTTTCCTACAGGATGGCATTCACAACAGGAACCGCTTGGTCTCATGCATTGCGGTGAAGACTCAGGTGATTCTGGTGCAGGACCCTGCCACACAGCTGCAACAGGAGATCTCCCAAAATGGTAGCCTAATCAGAAAATAGATGTTCATGCCCAGGAGTTCCAGGTAACACTCTTCTTGCCTAATCTGTAGCCACTAGGAAGACTTGGGGCAGATCGTTCCTTATCTTCAGAACCCAGGGCAGGAGAGGCAGCAGTGGAAAGGCATGCATAAATCCTATGCTCCACTGTATCCAGAATGCGTCAAGACGACATCCTTCTTGGGAACTCCAGCGTGCAAACGTTTTAACACAGTGTTCCAGCAGTGGTAAAAATATCTAGCCAGGGTTACTCACATTACTGGAAGATATCATGTGCCACCTCGGGGTGTAACTGCAGTTTGTGATCTGCGTAACATGCCGAGTTCATCCGCCCTAGAGTTCAAAGACCCCGCCACGTGGGTTTACAACCAAAAAAACACCATGCCACTCCAGCGGCGAAGTACCTCACAGTAACAAAACACTCTACCCTGCCCTGCTTGTTGCAGTACCACATGGCGATGGTGTTCACTGAGAACCTGAACCAGATGCCCTTTGACGGGCAGTAGAAAGGCTTTCAGCACCAGGCAAAAGGACTACAACTTCAATCAACTGTTGTGGAGAAGGGCCTCTACCGGAGAACGCGGTCCACTGATCTCCACTTCTCCCAGACGACCTCCACAACCAGCAGCGATGCATCAATCACCAACATCCGCTCTAGGTGGAGCAGGGAAAAGTCTGCTCATTATCAAACTGCATTTGAGCAGCCACTACTGCAGGTCCTTTGCAGTCTCCTTCGAAACCTGGATGGAGTTAGACAGGTTGCCCAGGAGCAGGGTCCGCTGAGGCTTCAGGTGCCACTGCAGAAACCGCGTACGCCACCTGTCATAGACCACAAGCAAGATGTAGGTAGACAAGAAGCCTGAGAGCCACTCTCACCAAGCCCAGGAATGAGGCTGAAACATCCGGATCACAGCCAGAATGTCCTAGACTAGAGAAGGAGGGAAAGACCGAAAGAACAAGTTACTTACCTTCGGTAACGATATATCTGTAAGAACCATAGGTTAGTTATAGATTCCTTACCTTAGAATTACCCTTAGGCGTCAGACTGGATCCGGAAAGTTTGTCAGCAGTACCCCTGCGTGTCGGAAGGTGGCGTCGGTCGACTCCGCGTTAGTCGTCGTGGTCGCCGGGATGATGTTGCGGTAGCTACATAGACGCCGCCATCGCGCGCCGACGCCAGTGCTGTACACGACTTTCCACGCCAGAAGCGCAGAGCCATGCAAGACACTGACCACTGGTGCACAAAACTAAGGCCCTGAAAGGAAGTCCTTAACCTTAGAAGTCAGTTTGCAAAACGGGGAGGATGGGTGGGGCGGTAAGGAATCTATAACTGACCTATGTTTCATACAGATATATCGTTACCAAAGGTAAGTAACTTGTTCATCTGAAAGAAACAGTTAGTTATAGATTCCTTACCTTAGAATAGATACCCCAGCAATACCAACCCCGGAGGTGGGTCTGCGAACTAAGTTCACACCAGAAAGTCCTGGAGAACAGAACGGCCAAAGAAGCCATCTCTCCGGACTTGGCTGTCCAGGCAGTAGTATTTGGTGAACGTGTGCAGAGATGCCCACGTAGCTGCCTAACAGAGGTCATTAAGGGGGACTCCTCGTCCCAAAGCAGTGGTGGCTGCCGTCGCCCTGGTGGAATGGGCACGCAGTCCCACTGGAGGCTCCTTCTTTGCCAAAGAATAGCAAGCTTTGATGCACAGAACGACCCACCTGGAGATGGTCCGTTTGTGCACGGCCCGACCTGTCTTAGCGCCCACGTAACCAACAAAGACTTGGTTGTCTACCCGGAATTGAAGCGCACGTTTTGGATCCAGACGGTGGAGCCTCTCTTCCTCTTTTGAAGGATGCGGAGGCGGAAAGAAGGTGGGCAAAGTGATGGTTTGGCCAATGTGGAAAGAAGTAACCACCTTGGGAAGAAAAGAAGGTCTAGTTCCAAGGACGACCTTGTCCGGATGGAGAGCCAGAAAGGGAGGCTTGGAAGAAGGAGCTCGTAGCTCACTCACCCTGCGTGCAGAGGTGATGGCCACCAGAAGGAAAATGCTACTTACCAGTATACATCTGTTCTTGGCATGTAGAGCTGCAGAGTTGTACACTGTGCACAGATCGCCATCTGGTGTTGGGCTCGGATGCTTGCACTTTGTTGTTGTCTTGGAAGAGTCTTTTGTAGTCACGAGATAGGTGACTCTTCCCTTGGACGATAGTGCGCATGGGCATCGACTCCATCCTCAGATTGTTTTTCGCCATGATGGGAAAAGATGGAGTCAGTAAGAAGTAAGAGATGTCCATGTGAATGTATCTAAGATAATACTGGAACAGATACAGGTTTCGGGGAGGCGGGTGGGCGTGTACAACTCTGCAGCTCTACATGCCAAGAACAGATGCATACTGGTAAGTAGCATTTTCCGTTCGAGGCATATGAGCTGCAGATTGTACACTGTGCATAGACTGTACAGCAGTGTTTCCGTTAGCGGTGGTCACCTGTATCTGTTGCAGTAGTTTGAAACAATGTTTTGAGAACAGCCTGGCCTACAGAAGCTTGTTGCTTTGCCTGCACGTCAACACAATAGTGTTTGGTGAAGGTGTGTGGTGTAGACCATGTAGCTGCTTTACATATGTCATCTAAGGGAATGTTCCCTAAGAATGCCATGGAGGCCCCTAGTTTGCGTGTTGAATGCGCTCTAGGGGGAATTGTCAATGTGCGTTTAGCCTTTTGGTAGCATATTTGAATGCATTTTACTATCCACCGTGCGATCCCAGCTTTGGAGATGGGGTTACCTTTATGAGGTGGGGAGAAGGCTACAAACAGTTGTTTTGCGAAAGGGCTTAGTTCTGTCAATGTAATAAAGTAGTGCCCTTTTGACGTCTAGTGTATGAAGAGCTCTGTGTGCTACAGAGTCTGGGTTTTGGAAAAACACCGGTAATTCAACCGATTGGTTAAGATGAAAAGCAGAAATGACTTTGGGAAGGAATTTTGGATTTGTTCTGAGAACCACTTTGTTATGATGTATTTGTAAGAATGGTTCTTGTATGGTTAAAGCCTGGATCTCGCTTACTCTTCTGAGAGAGGTAATTGCGACAAGGAAAGCAACTTTCCATGTGAGGAACTGAAGTTCACATTTATGTAGAGGTTCAAATGGGGGACCCATGAGCCTGGTAAGGACAATGTTTAAATTCCACACTGGAGAGGGTTGCAGTCTGGGAGGAATTATTCTTTTAAGTCCTTCCATAAAGGCTTTAATTGCAGGTACTCTAAATAATGACAAATGTTGTCTGTTTTGTAAATAAGCGGCGAGCGCTGCTAGATGTAATCGTATGGATGAATATGCTAGATTACATCTTTGTAAGTGTAGCAAATAGCAAATGATGTCCTGGATGGAAGCATCCAGTGGATCAATTTTATTATTTTTGCAGTAGATGACAAATCTTTTCCGTTTTGCTGCATAGCAAGCTCTAGTGGTAGGGCGTCTGGCTTCTTTAATGATGTTCATACAGTCTGGCGGAAGGTTAAGATAACCGAACTCTAGGACTTCAGGAGCCAGATCGCTAGATTCAGTTGTCCGGGATCGGGGTGTTTTATCTCTCCATGGCTCTGTGTTAGCAATGTTGGGGAGAGGCGTAGTTTTTGGTGTGGAACCACAGAGCTCTAGTAGTGTTGTGAACCATGGTTGGCGTGCCCATGTGGGAGCCACCAGGATCATCTTGAGAGACTGTTGTCTGAGTTTGCGTACTACCAGGGGAATCAGTGGGAGTGGCGGAAAAGCGTACGCAAATTTGCCTGACCAGTTCATCCATATCGCATTGCCTTTGGACAATGGGTGTGGGAACCTGGCGGCAAAGGTTGGGCATTTTGCGTTTGCGTATGTGGCGAACAGATCTATGTCTGGTTGGCCCCACATGTGGAAAAAGGGTTGGAGAACTTGGGGATGAAGTTCCCATTCGTGTATCTGCTGTGTCTGTCGACTTAGTAGATCCGCAATCCGATTGTGAATCCCTGGAAGATGTTCTGCCAGCAGGTATATATTCTGTGGAATGGCCCATCTCCAAATGTTTTGTGCGAGCTGGGACAGCTGCAGAGTGTGTGCCTCCTTGTTTCTGTATGTAGTACATGGCTGTCATGTTGTCCATGCGGATCAGGACAGTCTTGTGTTGTAGATGTAGTTGGAATGATTTTAATGCTAGGAATATTGCTAGTAATTCCAGGTGGTTGATATGGAGCACTTTCTGTTGAGTGGTCCATTTGCCTTGAATTGTATGGTCTAGGAGATGGGCTCCCCAACCGGTGAGTGATGCGTCTGCTGTTAGTACTATCTGTGGAACTGGCTCGAGGAATGGCCGCCCTTTGGACAGGTGTCGTGTGTTCCACCACTGCAGAGAGCGATGTGTGCGGCTGTCTACCAACACCAGATCTGTAAGTTGTCCTTGAGCTTGGTTCCACTGTCGTGCTAGGCATTCCTGTAAAGGGCGCATCTGAAGCCTTGCATGAGGTACGATAAAGATGCAAGAGGCCATCATTCCTATGAGTTGCATGAAAACCCTTGCTGGGAGGGAGTGCTGCGGTTGAAATTTGTTGCTTAGGGCTTGTATACTGGCTATCCTGGCTGGACTTGGATATGCCAGAGCTTTGGAAGTGTCTACTGTGGCTCCTAGATACTGATGTATGTGAGAGGGCTGGAGATTTGACTTGGGGTAATTTACTGTGAATCCTAAGTCGTGTAGCAGCTGGATAGTTTGATGAGTGTGATGAACACAGTGGTTGAATGACTTGGCTTTTATTAGCCAGTCGTCGAGATATGGAAAGACGTGGATTTGTTGTCTTCTTAGGTGTGCTACTACTGCAAGGCACTTTGTGAACACTCTGGGTGCGGTGGTGACCCCGAATGGTAGGACTTTGAACTGATAGTGTTGTCCGTCCACTATGAACCTTAGATACTTCCTGTGAGCAGCGTGCATGGGAATGTGGAAGTAGGCGTCCTTGAGATCTAGTGTGACAAGGAAGTCGCCTTGTTGCAGCAATGGAAGAACCTGTTGCAGAGTGATCATATGGAAGTGATCGGACTGTATGTAGAGATTGAGGGGTCTGAGGTCGAGGATTGGCCTTAGGGTCCCGTCCTTTTTGGGGATTAGGAAATACAGTGAGTAAACCCCTGTTCCTTGATGCTGTAAGGGAACTGGTTCTATTGCCTGCTTTTGAAGCAGTGAGAGAACCTCTTGTTTTAAGAGCGTAATGTGTTCTGTGGACATTGGACGCTGTTTGGGTGGAATGTTGGGCGGGGTTGCTGTAAGTTCCAGGCAGTAACCATACTGGATAATTTGTCTTACCCACTTGTCTGTTGTGATGGAATCCCAGACAGGTAGGAACTGTGAAAGTCTCCCCCGGACCGGAGTGGAGTGGTCTGGAGGGAAGTCACGGTTTAGGAGCGGGGGAGGTACGAGTGTTGTTACTACCTCGGCCTCTCCCCTTGTTGTTATTTCCCCTGTATCCGCCTCTAAAATATCCTCTATTGGGGGATGTGTGAGTGGTGTTTTTATATGAAGAGGAGGCGGTGTCTGTTCCAGTGTTTTTGGATGCTCCCCTATAGAAGGAGCGACAAAAGGAACTGTGTGTGGATGGAGACTGCAATGCTCCCATGGACTTAGCAGTCTCTGTGTTGTGTCCTTCTTCATCTTTTCTAGTATGGCGTCTACAGCCGGAGCAAAAAGGTGCTCCTGATTGAACGGCTGGTTAAGGATAGCTGTTTGAACCTCCGGTTTAAAACCTGAAATGCGTAACCAGGCATGTCGTGTGAGTAGCACACTAGTGTTAACAGATCTAGAGGCTGTGTCAGCTGCATCTAGGGCACACTTAATTGATGCGTTGGTTATGAGTTTGCCCTCCTGAATTAAATCATTTGCCTGGGTTTTGTATTGATCAGGCAAATGTTGTAATAGGGTCTCTAGTCGGTCGTAGTGAGCCCTATCATACCTAGCAAGTAATGCTTGGGTGTTTGCTATGCACCAGTGATTAGCTGCTTGAGCAGCGACTCTCTTGCCAGAGGCATCTAGCAACTTAGATTCCTTATCCGGAGGTGGTGTGTCACCGGAGGTTTGAGAGTTGGCGCGTTTCCTAGCGTTAGATACTACTAGTGAGTCTAAGGGTAGCTGCCCCTTGATGTAGGTGGGATCGTCAGGGGAGGGTTTATACTTTTTATCAATCCTGGGATTGAGAATTCTAGTCCTGACTGGGTCTCTGAATATGTCTGGGGCATGTTTAATGACCCCTTTCAACATAGGCAGGGTTTGGACAGTTTTCTGGGACTGTTCAAAGGGGTCTAGAAGGAAGTCCTCCTCTGCAGGGTCTGAATGTATGGGGACACCATGGTACAGAGCAGCTCTATTGACCAGTTGTCCAAAACCAATGTTGTGATCTGGGGGAGATGGTTTTGTTGGATATGGCTTGGGAGCAGGGAGGTCGGGGGGACCTATTGGGTCATCATAATCGTCCCAATCGTCCTGTGGTGCGTCTGTATCGTTGTCAGGATCAGTGAAAGGGTCATTGATGCCTCCCCCCTCCCCCTTAAGTCATCATCAAGATTATCCTGTGGTGGTGGTGAATGTGGTGGAAGTGTTAGAGGCTGTGAAAGTGTTAGAGGCTGTGGAGGAGAGACAGGCTTAGGAGGAAGAACTGGCTCAGGATGAAGGACAGGCTTAGGAGGAAGGACAGGCTTAGGAGGAAGAACAGGCTGACAAGGAGAAACAGGAGAAGAGGGCCTTATAGGTGAAGTGGCACAGTCTTTTCTTTATAGGCACTGCAGGAGTGTCTGATGAGTCCAACTTCCTCTTCTTGTGTGGAAGAGTAGCCACATGTCCCGTTTTAGGGTCTATATGCAGCTTTTTCTGCTTGGGATCGACAGGATCCGGTCGGAAAAGTTCTTCCCGTTCGGTAACCGCTTTCGGCGCCGACTTCTTCGGGTCCGAACGAGGTTTTGATTTGTGCTCAGAGGCCTTAGGAATTGGTCTAGGGTCCTTCGGCTTGGCTATGGAGCCGGAAACGTTTTTTGGTTCTGAAGGTTTTGTCTTCGGAGCCGAGCCCGAGGGCGGGGCTTCTGAAGTTTGTTTTTGGTCGCAACTGGGGCCAGCAGGCGAAGTGTTGACCAGGGCCTTGGTTTTTTCGGGTGGAGTAAGGGTAGGGGCAGTAGTACTCACTCGTTGACCAGGAGTGATGTGGTCGTCTGAGTCGTCTGCTTCAGACACGATCTGCAGGTCTTCAGAATCGTCCTCCGGAACATCGGGGCCTTCATCGAAGATGTCCACTGGTGCCGGAGCTGATCTCTGCGCCATGATGTGTCGTCGGGCCCGGCGATCACGGATGGTTTTCTTGGATCGAAAAGAGGCGCAGGCCTGGCAAGTGTTCTCGTTGTGTTCGGGCGAGAGACACAGGTTACAGACCTTGTGATGGTCACTGTGTGGGAATTTTGCTCCACACTGGGGGCATTTTTTAAATGGAGTCCTTTCCATGAGCTGTAGGCCCGAACGGCGTCGATGGGCCCAACGGCCCGCGTTGACGACTGGAATAGAGTAGGTGAGATGCGCGTCGAAGATTACGCGATCGAAAACAATACAGTCGAGTTGTAGATAGTTTGCGCGTCGAAAGGGTTTGGAAAAACAGGTACCGGAGCGCAAAAGTTACATCCGAACCCGATGGCGGAAAAAAACAATCTGAGGATGGAGTCGATGCCCATGCACACTATCGTCCAAGGGAGGAGTCGCCTATCTCGTGACTACAAAAGACTCTTCCAAGACAACAACAAAGTGCAAGCATCCGAGCCCAACACCAGATGGCGATCTATGCACAGTGTACAATCTGCAGCTCATATGCCTCGAACAGGCAGTTTTCAAAGTGAGAAGTCTGAGAGGACAGTTCTGTAGCGGCTCAAAGGGAGCACAAATAAGGTAGGTAAGAACCAAGTTCAAGTCCCACTGAGGCATTACGAAGGGAACAGGAGGAAAAAGATGAGTAATGCCCTTAAGGAATCCATTTACAACAGGGGACTTGAAAAGAGAAGGCTGCTCAGGAAGCCTGAAATGGCCGAGAGGTAGCCCTTTAGAGTGCCCAGAGCAGAGTCCTGCTGGGCCAAAGAAAGGAAGAACAAGAGAACTTCAGAGGGGCGTAAAGGGGATCCACAGCCTTTGCTGTGCACCATGCCACAAATTTATTCCATCTGCAGGCGTATACCGTCTTAGTGGAGGGACGCCTGGCTGCCAAGATAACATCACAGACTTCGGGAGGCAGGTCAAACGACGTCAACTGCTGCCGCTCAATCTCCACGCAAGGAGGTGGAGGCTGGACAGTTTCGGGTGGAGGACCGTCCCCTGCTGCTGCGACAGAAGATCCTCCCGAAGAGGCAGTCTGAACGGAGGATCGATGGCCATGTTGAGCAGCTCGCGATACCAGACTCTTCGTTCCCAATCCGGAGCCACAAGAATGACTTGGGCCCGGTCGCGCTTGATCTTCTTCAGCACTCTGGGCAGAAGTGATATAGGCGGAAAGGCGTATAGAAGACCGCAACTCCACTCGCGATGAAAAGCATCGCCTAGCGAGTGCCGACTTGGAAATGCCAACGCACGGAACTGCTGACATTGCGCGTTCTCTTCGGTGGCGAATAGTTCTAACCAAGGCTCTCCGAACTGCTGAAAGAGACCTTGCACCACCTCCGAGTGAAGACGCCATTCGTGATCCATCATGCACCTGCGGCTGTGTTCGTCCGCCCTGGCTTTCAGGGAACCTGCCAGGTGTTGAACCACCAGGGATATGCCCTGATGTTCCAGCCATGTCCAGAGGCGAAGGGCCTCTTGACATAGGGTCCACGACCCCACCCCGCCTTGTTTGTTGCAGTACCACAGGGCGGTGTTGTCCGTGAACACCTGCACCACTCTTCCACGGACAGAGGGAAGGAATGCTTTGAGTGCAAGACGAATCGCCCAAAGCTCCAGAAGGTTGATGTGGAGCCCGGACTCAGCCGGAGACCAGAGGCCTCTAATCTCCGCCTCCCCCATGTGGCCGCCCCATCCCAGAAGTGATGCATCGGTCACCACTGTGAACTCTGGCTGAGGAAGGGAGAGGGATCTGCCGTCGACCCAATCCTGGTTCGTTAGCCACCACTGCAATTGGTGTGCAGTGCCCTCCGAGATCTGGATGCAATCGGACAGATTCCCCTGATGTTGTGCTCACTGGAACTTCAGGTCCCACTGCAGAGCCCGCATATGCCATCTGGCATGGTCCACCAGCAGGATGCAGGAGGCCATCAGACCCAGCAGCCTGAGGGTCATCCTGACCGAAACCCGGGATAGAGGCTGAAAGATCGGAATCATAGCCCGAATATGCCGGACTCGCTGTTCGGGAGGATAAACCCGAAACTGCGTTGTGTCCAGAACCGCTCCGATGAAGAGGAGCTTCTGAAAGGGGGTCAGGTGTGACTTCGGCACGTTGATGAAGAACCCCAGCGAATGCAGGAGGTCGGCCGTAGTCTGGAGGTGGGAGACGACAGCCTGGGGCGAGCCCGCCTTCAACAGCCAGTCGTCGAGATAGGGGAAGACTGGAACCCTCGATCTGCGCAGATGAGCTGCGACCACCGCCATCACTTTCGTGAACACCCAAGGGGAGCTGGTAAGGCCAAAGGGGAGCACGGTAAACTGAAAATGCTCGTGGCCTACCGTGAACCGCAGGTAACGCCGGTGGGCCGGCAGGACCGGGATGTGAAAGTAAGCGTCCTGCAAGTCCAATGCTACCATCCAGTCTCCAGGGTCGAGGGCAGAGGAGACCTGAGCGAGCGTCAACATTTTGAACTTCTCCTTCCGGAAGAAGCGGTTGACGTTACTGAGATCCAAGATAGGACGCAGGCCTTTGACCTTCTTGGGCACCAGAAAGTAGTGGGAATAGCAACCACGACCTACTTCTGGGACAGGAACGCACTTGATGGCCCCCTTGGCCAAAAGTGCCGAAACTTCCTGTTGGAGAAGGGCCAGATGATCCTCCGACATGCGATGGTACTGAGATGACATGGATGGAGGGGTAGTCTCGAAGGGGAGGGAGTAGCCCCTAAGGACTATCTGCAAAACCCACCTGTCCGACGTGATGGTGCGCCAGTGGGGGAGGTGATGGCGAATCCTGCCGCCCACTGGCGTTTGGTGGCCCTGAAAGGTCGGACTAGGAGGGTTTGGAGGCAGCTGCAGAGGGGGCAGTGGTGGACTGGCCCACCCGCTGGCCCCCAGAACCACGGCGCTGGTTCCCACGTCCCCGGCCGCGCAGAGGCTGAACAGCTTGCACCGGCCTGTGGCTCTGGGCGGGACGTGGTGGGGCCCACCTTCCATAGCCACGAAAGGGGCGAAAGGCAGACTGCGCAGGGCGGGTGGTGGAGAGGCCCAAGGACCTGGCCGTAGCCAGAGAGTCCTTAAAGCGCTCCAACGCGTTGTCTGCCTTGTCGCCGAAAAGGCGACGGCCATCAAAGGGCATGTCCATAAGAGTGGATTGGACATCCCCGGAAAAACCCAGTCGACCTCAACCAGGCGTAGCGTCGAAGGGCTACTGACGTGGAAATCGTCCTGCCTAGTGAGTCGGTGGTATCCAGCCCACAGCGGATGGTAAACTACGCTGCGTCTCTCCCTTCGGCAACCCCCCCCCCCCCCCGAGAGAGTACGGCCCGGGCCTCCTCCGGGCACTGAGGCAGCACTTGCGAAACCGTGTCCCACACGGAGTGGGTGTAACGGCCCAACAGACATGCAGTGTTTACCGACCGCAGTCCCAAGCTGGAGGAAGAAAACATCTTCCCAAGATGATCCAGCTTTTTGGATTCCCTGTCCGGTGGAGCGGTAGGGAATGCTCCCTTGGAGGTGGAGGCTTGGACTACCAAGCTCTCAGGGGTGGGGTGTTGGGAAAGGATAGTGGGGTCGCCCGGGGCCAGGCGGTGTCGTTGAGCAATCATCCTGTCCGCAGGAGCCCCTGTGTTGGGCCTGGACCATATGCCCAAAAGGATGTCTGTCAGGGCTTCATTAAACGGCAGCAGGGGCTCCGAAGAGCTCGCTGCCGGTTGAAGCACCTCTGTCAGGAGGTTAGTCCTGACTGCCAACGTAGGTAGCGCGAGGTGGAGAGCCTCGGCCGCCCTACGCAACACCACTGCGTACGACGCTCCCTCCTCCGTAGCCACGATAGGAGGAGACAACATGGCAAGGTCTGGTGAGGTATCCAGACCACTGGCTTCCCCCAGTTCCTCTCTCCAGTCCTGTTCATAAACTAACTGGTCGGTTAAAGGGTCCCCAGACCCCTCCCAGTCCTCCTCACCCCCCTCTGGCTGCCAATCTGGTCTCAAAGAGCCAGGGTAGAACAGGGGCATAAAAGTACCCATCGACGCCGGTCCGGCTCCGTGTCTACGCCGGTCCGGCTCCGTGTCTACCTCGAGATGGAGGCCGGGGTCGACGTCGGCTTGGGACACAGCCGACGCCGGCTGCAGACGTGGTGCCGGTGGAATCGGCGCCAGGGGAGGCGTGACAAGGTCAACCGGCGCCGATCCGGATTCAGGCCTGGATCCAAGGGGGCCCTGCGGTGCCGAGGCCGAAGCCGCTGGCGTAGAACGCTCAGGGCTCCCAGCTGAGCCCGCAGGGCCCGAAGGCGCGCCGGCGGAGTCGGGCTGCCCAAAGATGGCGTGCATCGCTTCGTAAAACTGACGAAGCTGGGCAGGGGTCGCCCGGTCCCAGGAAGGGGGGAAACCCGGAGCCGACCCTTCGGGGCCCGCACACGGAGCCGCGGGAGGGGCACCACCCGCATCCCTCGTCGCGTTGGCCGACGGACGGGGAGAAGTCGAAGAGCGACGATGCTTCTTCGACTTCTTCTTGTGCTTCGACTTACCTGACCCAGAGTGGTGGTGGCTCCGCGACCAGTCCCTCGACCTCCTACGTGACCGGGACCTCGAACGGTGCGGAGCCGACTGCCGGGCCTCGAGAAGCTTTCGGAACCACTCCCGCAAAGACTTCGGGTTCATGGTCCGGCAGTCGGAGCACGACTTGGGGTCGTGGTCGCGCTCCAGGCAGAAGAGGCACACGCTGTGCGGATCAGTCACCGACATCAGTCGGCTACAGGAACCGCAAGTCTTGAAGCCAGGCATCCCTCGTGCACCAGGAGTCGTTACTCAAAAAACGGTGTCGAGAAAAGCCAGTCAAAAAGTGACTGGGGGTACCGCTCTCTCCGGATCTGCGCTTGCTGGCGCGGAAAAAGAAAGAAGTGACGTCAGCGCGCGAGGGCAGCGTCTATGTAGCTACCGCGACGTCATCCCGGCGACCACGACGACGAACGCGGAGTCGGCCGACGCCACCTTCCGATACGCAGGGGTACTGCTGACGAAAACTTTCCGGATCCAGTCTGATGCCTGGGGGTAATTCTAAGGTAAGGAATCTATAACTAACTGTTTCTTTCAGATCTGCAGCATACCCAGGATGGCTCCAATGGAAGGTAGCCTCTGCAAAGGAGTCCCATGTGACTTTAGCACTTTGATAGTGAACCCCAATGATGTCAGGAGGTACAGAGTCATCTGGAGGTGGTCCATGACTGACTCTTGTGAGCCTGCCTTCAACAGCAAGTTGCAGAGGTAGGGGAAAACTGGATTCACCTACCTCCTAAGACGGATGGCAGTGGTTGCAGCACCATTCTTAAACACCAGAGGGGCACTGGCGAGGACAGAGGGGAGCACAGCCAATTGAAAAAGTGAATTCAGAGGGTGGAGTTCTAAAATTGCATAAAGGCATCCTGTACTCCTTTGGCACAAGGAAATAGTGGGAGTAATAGCCAGTCTTTATTTCTGGAACCATGACTATCACTAGAGCTAATTAAGTAAAAAGAGCCTGCACTTCTTGACCAAAGGTGGAGAGGTACTCATCTGAAACACTGATGTGGGCGCAAGGTGCAGCAGGTCTAAAAGGAATGGCAGGCCTCGCCCTTATCAAGGATCTAAAGTACCAACCTTTCAGACTTTAGATTTCACATTTTGCCACCCTTGGAGGATATGTCTGATCCTGCCTCCCACAGGGTGGTCGTGTGCCACAAAGGGCACACTAAAGTGGCTTGGTGGCCGATGCCATAGAGACAGGGCTGGGAGGTGTGCTGCACCTTGTGGACTGAAAACTGTCTGCTTGATCTTTGCCCCTAGAAAAACAGGGGTGCTTGTTGGGGGAAGAGGTGGGCCTTGTTATTGCCTATTTGCCTACCTCTGGCATAAGTTCAAAAGGGGAAAACAAATAGTTTCTTACCTGTCGGTATAGTTTTGCAGCTTGAAGACTTTCTGGATTCACTATGCTGTGCATTATTCCGCGGTCTAGTGGTTGGGTCCGGAATCGTAGTCTTTTTTCTGTTTTTTTTTTTGTGTAGCCCAGGTGGGCGTCGACGTCCCACCATTTGGTGTCCTTCCGTGACGTCGGCGCGCTTCCTCCGGAAGCTCCCACCCTTGGGCGCCATCTTCGGATTCTTTTTTTCTTGTCTTGTGCTTGTGTTGTTTATCCTTTTACCCTTTTTAAAGGTGTTTTCCATTTGTTAGTTCCATCTTCCTCCGGTCTCATCTTTCTGGCGGAGGCGGGTGGGTTCGCTAGTGAATCCAGAAAGTCTTCAAGCTGCAAAACTATACCGACAGGTAAGAAACTATTCGTTTTGCAGCGTGAATCTTTCTGGATTCACTATGCTGTGCATAGATTTTGTAGCGGTTTGCTATATTTGTGGCGGCTGGGTGGAAGATGAGCGTTGGTTGTTGAATATATGTTGAAGCACTTTTTGACCTACTTGTGCTTCCTTGTTCATCTGTATATCCACGCAGTAGTGCTTAGTGAATGTGTGCACTGAAGCCCATGTTGCCGCCAGGCAAATGTCTTGGATAGGTGTGTTTGCTAGGAAGGCTATTGTTGCTCCCTTTTTCCTGGTTGAGTGAGCCTGAGCTGCTCCCTGTAGCTCTTGGCCTGCCTGTTTGTGGCAGTATTGAATTGTTTGTGCGATCCATCGTGCAATGGTATTTTTCGTCACTGGTCTGCCTAGGAAACTGCTTGCGAAGGACACAAAGAACTGCTTTGTTTTTCTACAATCTTTAGTCCTTTCGATGTAATGCATTACTGCTCTCCTGGCATCCAGAGTGTGCAGTGCCCTCTCAGCGCTGGTGGATGGTTTCTGGAAGAAACTGGGAATTTGTATAGTTTGGTTTATATGGAACCTGGACACCACCTTAGGCATGAAGTGTGGGTCCGTCCTCATTACCACCCTGTCATTGTGAATCTGAATGTAGGGTTCTTGTAGTGTGAGTGCCTGCAACTCGCTGACCCTACGTAGCGAGGTAATCGCTACCAGAAAGGCCGTCTTTATTGTGAGCATATGTAGCGATGCCTTGTGGATGGGTTCGAACGGTGCTTTCATAAGCTGTGTTAGAACTACATTGAGGTTCCATGCAGGCGGTGGCATCCTCTTTGGCGGTGCTATTCTTTTGGCTCCTTCTAGGAATCTTTTTACTACTTGAGATGTAAAGAAGCTTTTCCCTGTTTCTCCTCTTGTATAGGCTACTATTGCTGCCAGGTGCACTCTTAGAGAAGTGCAGCTTAGGTTACTTTTTAGTGATTCTCCTGTGGAGCTTTTTGTTGATGCACCATTCAGTGAATCTCTTCCACTTTGCTGCATAGCATTTCCGTGTGGTGGGTCTCCTCGCAGCACTGCCAGCGTGCTTTGTGGAAGCTTGAGGTGAGCGAACTCTAAGTCCTCAGGAGCCACGCTGCTAGGCTGAGGCTCTCTGGTTCTGGATGGAGTACCCTTCCGTTTTGTAGCGAGAGCAGGTCTTTCCTTCTTGGGAACTTGTGTGGTGGTCCCTGTGCCATCTCCACGATCTGCGAGAACCAGGACTGCCTGGCCCACTGTGGTGCTACCAGAATTAGTGTCATGTTGCTTGTTCTGCATTTGCTGAGCACTTTGTGTATCAGCGGTATCGGTGGAAAAGCGTAGGCAAATGTCTTTGACCAGCTCATCCATAGGGCATTTCCTTGGGATTGATGGCCTGGTTGCGAAGTATTGGCATTTTGCATTCTGGTGTGTTGCAAACAGGTCTAGTTGTGGGGTCCCCCACTTCTTGAATAGTTTTTGCGTCTCCTGCGCGTTGAGCTCCCACTCGTGTGAGATTGACGTCTGTCTGCTTCCACATTGTCCTTCCCTGGCAGATGTATTGCCAGGAGGTCTATTTGTAATGGAATTGCCCATTTCCATATCTGTTGCACTAGATCTGAGAGCGCCACTGAGTGTGTTCCTCCCTGCTTGTTGATGTAGAACATCGTTGTGGTGTTGTCTGTTTGTACTAACACCCTTTGGCCGTACAGCTGTTTCTGGAACGCTTTTAGGGCAAGGAACACGGTCTTGAGTTCTAGGTAGTTGATGTGTTTGACGGCATCTGTTTGTGTCCATAACCCCCTTACCTTGAGCAGTTTCATGTGCGCTCCCCACCCCATCTGGGATGTGTCTGTTGTGATGGTCACTGTTGGAGTTGGTGGTGTGAATGGGTTTCCCCTTGTTATGTTGCCCCTGTTCCACCATGCTATCTCTTCCTGCACTGCGTGCGTTACAACCACTAGATCTTCCCAACTCCTGTTGACTGTGACCATTGCTGTTGCAGCCATTCCTGGAATGGTCTCATGTGTAGCCGAATATTGGGGACTAAATGTATGCAGGATGCCATCATGCCCATGAGCTTGCTCACTGTCCTCACTGTCAGACGTTGCCCCTTCAGGTAGCGGCGAGTCTCCTTCAGTAGTGCGAGGATCCTTTTCTCGCTGGGGAACACTCCCCTGAATGGTGTCGATCTTCGCACCCAGGAAGATCTTCACTTGTTCTGGTTCCAGCGATGACTTCTCCTTGTGTATGGAGAAGCCTAGTTGTCAGCGTTTGTGTGACTTGCCGAGTATGTAGTTTGCATTGGTTGTAGGAGTTCGCTTTTACCAACCAGTCGTCTAGGTAGGGGTATACGTGTATCCCCTGTCTTCGCAGATGTGCTGCTACGGCAGCTAGGCATTTGGTGAATACTCTTGGCGCTGATTTGAGGCCGAAGGCTAGGGCCGTGAACTGGTAGTGCGTCATGCTGATGGTGAATCTGAGCAGACGCTTGTGTCCTTGGTTTATGGGGATGTGTAGGTAGGCATCCTTGAGGTCTATTGTGGACATAAAATCCCCGTGCCTTATTTGAGGTATGACCTCTTGTAAGGACGTCATCTTGAACTTTTGAATTTTGATGTATTTGTTTAGGAACCGTAGGTCCAGTATGGGCCTTAACGTTGTGTCTACTTTTGGTACGAGGAAGTAGTTGGAGTACACTCCTGTGCCCTTTTCTCTGTATGGCACCTTTTCTATAGCCTGTTTGTGGAGGAGTTCTTGTGCTTCCTGCCACAATAGTGACAGCTCTTTTGTTGAATGTTTTTTGTTTGTTGGCCTCGTTTGGTGGCCTCTTTACGAGTTCTATGCAGTAGCCGAACTGTATGATGTTGAGTATCCACTTGTCAGTTGTTATCTTCTCCCACTCCTGGGAGAAGTGTTTTAGTCTTCCTCCTACGGGCGTTGTATGATGGTAAATTTGTAAATTTTGTCTGTGTCCTTTGTTGTGCCGCGGCACTAGCGATGTTGGGGGTGCGGGCACGTGTTGTAGTGTGGAGTCACTTGGGGCGGGCTGCTGGCCGCCTCTTCTTGTATTGCCTCGTCCGTTTGGTCGGCTACGAAAGGACTGGCCCCTCTGTTGGTTCTGCCAGCCTTGTTGCTGCTGACCCTGTTGTGCCTGGCTGCTTCCCTGAAATGTTTGCTGGAAGGCCTGGTGCGATGTTCCCGGCTGGTTTCCACCTCTGCCGTTTGGTCTTCATGAGGGGGTGCCCCTTCTCCTACCCCTGAACTGTAGTGCTCCCATGGACCTTGCCGTTTCGTTATCTTTTTTGAGCTGCGTCAGCGTCTCGTTCACGGGCGTGCCGAACAGCTTTTCCCCGTTGAAGGGCAACTTCAGGATGTTGTTTTGTACCTCCGGCTTGAACCCGGAGATCCTGAGCCAGGCATGTCTCCTCTCTGTCACCCCGATCATCATCAGCCTGCTTGATGTATCAGCTGCGTCTAGGGCCGACTTTAGGCAGGTGTTGGCCATGTTCTTCCCCTCCTCCACCAGGTGTGCCGCTCTCTGCTGGTTTTCTGTGGGGAGCAGTTTGAGCAACTGCCCAACTTCTTCCCAGTGCTGGTAGGCGTGCCTATTTATAAGGGCGTTGGAGTTGGCAATGCGCCAATGTATTGCCGCATTCCTTTCAATTTTCCTCCCTGTGAGGTCTATCCTCTTGCTCTCCTTGTCTGGGGGCGGACCGGAGTTTGTGGGAACGTTGGCCCTCTTCCTGGCTGTTGCTGTTATTATTGAATCAGCTGGCACAGATCCCTGGATATATGGTGGATCCTTTGAAGAGTGTTTATATTTTTTCTCAGTTCTGGGTGTGACGATCTGTAGGTAGATGGCTCCTTGAAAGCTTCCCTGCCTTGGTCTAGCACACTAGGGAGCATAGGAAGGAATTGGCTCCTAGTTTGTGTTGGTAGCAGTGTTTCCAGGAGAAAACAGGCTTTAGGCTTTTCCTCCTCCATTTCCACTCTAGAGGTGGCTGCCGCGTTCCTGACGACCATGTTGTACACTCCTATGTAGTCCGGCGGCGAAGGCCTCGACGGATATGTCTCCACGGCCTCCTCCGGGTCTTCGGCGTCGAGATCCTGCCATTCCAGGTCTTGAGCCTCCGAGGGTGTAGAGCCGTAGTGCGTCTGCTGGTCGTCATCACCCTCCGTATAATCGTACAGGACCTCTTCGTCTTGTTGTTCCGACGGTTCGGGAGTTTTCGGCGGCTCGGTGCTGTCGAACTCCTCTTGCGTTTCCGCTTCGACGACCGTCGAGGGCTTCGAAGGGATGGTGTATCTACTCATCCGGTCGTCGAAGTCCTTCTTTTGGATGATACTGGCCATTTCGGCCTCGAGCCTTTTCTTCTTCCTCTCCATCTCCGCCGCTTGATCGGCGTCGAGAGTTTCGGCAGTTCTCTTCGAGGTCGTAGTTGACGTCGGAGGTGCCTTCTGCTCTTTCCCCTTCGGCGTCGAGTGCGGTTTCTCGGAACCGTGCTTCGACGACCTGGGTGTGTCAAGAGCTTTCGCCGACTGGGAGTCCTTTTCGAAGGATCCGCTGGGCTGTTTGTCCCTGGATGCAGCTTCGGTCGTCGAGTGCTTCGACGCCGGTGCTCCTTTCGAGGACTTTGGCTTGGATTTTCGAGAGTCTGTCAGGGTTCTTTGGGTCGACGTGTCTCTTACCTCCTTCCTGGAAGTGTTATCGGTCTCTATGACCATGCAGGCCTCTGGTCCCTCGGCGATGTTGTCCTCTTCCCCACTGGAGAGGCCCAGGTCCCGCAGCGACGGAGGTGGCCCTTGGCCCTGCATGCTGTAGTTTGCTGTCCTCTGTCTGTCCCTCACCCTGAGGGTCTTGGCGGCGAATGCTGCGCAGGCGTTGCAGTCGTCGCTTCGATGGTCGATCGGTAGGCAGAGGTTGCAGACTGGATGTTGGTCTTTCTGTGCGAACTTGTGGTGGCAGTTACGACAGAACTTGAATGGTGTCTTGTCCATTCCCGCGCTCAGGGAGCCCCCTGTGTGCGCATTCTCCGTTGGACGTCGAAGTTTCTTCTACCTCTCACCAGCTTAGTCGTCCCGGTAGTATGTTCTTTGTCTTGTGATGAAGATCTCCAATTTTTCTCGGTTCTTTCTGCTTTTCTCTTACTTCTTCTCTCCTCTTCCAACTCTGGAGCTCTTCACGACGATCCAGACCAAACGGCGAAAAAAAGAATCTGAAGATGGCGCCCAAGGGTGGGAGCTTCCGGAGGAAGCGCGCCGACGTCACGGAAGGACACCAAATGGTGGGGCGTCAACGCCCACCTGGGCTACACAAAAAAAAAAAAAAAAACAGAAAAAAAGACTACGATTCCGGACCCAACCACTAGACCGCAGAATAATGCACAGCATAGTGAATCCAGAAAGATTCACGCTGCAAAACTGTTGACGATACTGTCATGCAGGAGCAGAAAGACCTAAGGAATTTGCGGGCCCAGCTTTCTTTAAAGCGTTTCAAAGCCAAACTGACAGCATTTATCCTATGGCATTTCGATCAGGGAGAACTGCACGTTACCAGAGAAGCTTGTGGATCTCCTCCAAACATGCCGCCGAAGCACAACTGCTCTGCCCAAGCGGTCCATAGTGTCCAGAACCGAATGAACAATATATTTTACAGCTTCTTTATCATCCTGGATGGTTTGAGCCAGGTTGGCCTGAAACTTCTCAGCGACTGCCAGCAAGATCTCAACAACCATGTTCCCATGCTTAATGGGACAGCTCCCCCACTTAACAGCTGGCACTGACTGGCGGGAGGGCTAGGTTGGCCAAGGAAAGGAAAATGCTACTTACCCAGTATGCATCTGTTCTTGGCATATAGAGCTGTAGAATCATATGCTTTAGCATAGATCGCCATCTAGTGTTGGGTCCGGATGTTGGCACTTTGTTTTTCTTCGAAGTCTTTCCAGTCAAGAGGTAGGTGACTCCTCCTTTCGGTGATGGTACGCATGGGCATCGACTCCATCCTTAGATTGTTTTGCCATAAAGGGTGATGATGGAGTTAGTAATAGCAGTAAAAGGATGACCATGTATAATGTATCCAAGTAAGATAATACTGCAACTGATAAAGTCACCCGGGGAGGCGGGTGGGCGCATAGGATTCTACAGCTCTATATGCCAAGAACAGATGCATACTGGGTAAGTAGCATTTTCCGTTCGAGGCATATGAGCTGTAGGTCATATGCTTTAGCATAGACTATACAGCATTTATTTCCCAAGCGGTGGCTAACCTGTAGCTGTTGCAGTGGTTTGAAATAGTGTTCGTAAAACTGCCTGGCCCACACTAGCTTGCGGTCTTGCTAACACATCTAAACAATAGTGCTTTGTGAATGTGTGTGGTGTAGACCATGTTGCAGCCTTGCAAATGTCATCTAGGGGTATATTCCCCAAGAATGCCATAGAAGCCCCCAGTTTGCGTGTAGTGTGCTCTAGGGGGAATTGTTAATGTGCGCTTAGCTTTAATGTAGCATATTTGAATGCACTTAACTATCCACAGTGCAATACCTGCTTTTGATATGGGATTGCCTTTATGCAGTGGTGCACAAGCAACAAAAAGTTGTTTGGTTTTCCTAAAAGGTTTTGTTCTTTCTATGTAGTATAGTAAGGCTCTTTTGACATCTAATGTGTGAAGCGCACACCCTGCCACTGAATCTGGTTGAGGGAAGAACACAGGCAACTCAACAGACTGGTTCATATGAAAAGCAGAAACGACTTTTGGTAAAAATTTGGGATTAGTCCTATGAACCACTTTGTTTTGGTGTATTTGTAAAAATGGTTCTTGTATAGTTAGTGCCTGAAGCTCACCCACTCTTCTAAGATGTGATGGCTATAAGGAAGGCTACCTTCCATGTGAGAAACTGTAGTTCACATTTGTGCAAAGGTTCAAAGGGTGGACCCATGAGTCTTGTAAGAACGTATAGTTTACCTGTCGGTGTAGTTTTGCAGCTTGAAGACTTTCTGGATTCACTATGCTGTGCATTATTCCGCCATCTAGTGGTTGGGTCCGGAATTGTTGTATTTCTTCCTTTTTTTTTTCTTTCGTGGCCCAGGTGGGCGTCGACCTCCCACCATTTGGTGTCCTTCGTGACGTCGACGCGCTTCCTCCGGAAGCTCCCACCTTTGGTCGCCATCTTCGGATTCTTTTTTCTTCCTTTTTTTTTTCTTCTTCTCTTTTAATAGTCTTTCTCCTGTTTTAATAGTTTCCCTCCTGTCTCATCTTTCTGGCGGAGGAGGGTGGGATCGCTAGTGAATCCAGAAAGTCTTCAAGCTGCAAAACTACGACAGGTAAGAAACTATACGTTTTGCAGCGTGAATCTTTCTGGATTCACTATGCTGTGCATAGACTTTGTAGCGGTTTGTGGTGGCTGGGTGGAAGATGAGCATTGGTTACTGAATATGTGTTGTGAGACCTTCTGTCCCACTTGCACTTCCTTGTTCATTTGAACATCTACGCAGTAGTGCTTAGTGAACGTGTGCACTGAGGACCATGTTGCTGCTTGGCAAATGTCTTGAATAGGTGTATTTGCTAGAAACGCAATTGTTGCTCCTTTCTTCCTTGTTGAGTGAGCGTGCGTTGCTCCCTGTAGTTGTTGCCCAGCTTGCTTGTGGCATAATTGTATGGCTTGTGCAATCCATCGTGCGATGGTATTTTTGGTAACTGGTTGTCCCAAAAAACTGCTTGCAAATGACACAAAGAATTGCTTTGTTTTCCTGCACTCCTTTGTCCTTTCTATGTAGTGCATCACTGCTCTCCAGGCGTCCAGTGTGTGTAACACCTTTTCTGTTTTTGTGGATGGTTTTTTGAAAAAACTTGGTATTTGTATTGTTTGATTAATGTAAACCGTGACACCACCTTTGACATGAAATGTGGGTCCGTTCTCATTACGATCCTGTCATTGTGTATTTGCAGGTAGGGCTCTTGTAGTGTTAGTGCTTGTAATTCGCTCACTCTTCGTAGCGATGTTATAGCTACTAAGAAGGCTGTCTTTAGCGTGAGCATATGCAGTGTTGCTTTATGAATAGGCTCAAATGGTGCCTTCTTCAATTGGGTTAGCACTACGTTGAGGTTCCATGCTGGAGGTGGCATTCTGTTTGGCGGTGCGATCCTCTTTGCCCCTTCTAGAAATCTTTTTACTATTTGGGAGGTGAAGAAACTCTTCCCCGTTTCTCCTCTTGTGTAAGCCACTATCGCCGCTAAGTACACCCTTAGTGATGTGTAGCTTAGTTTATTTTGCAGTAGATGTGTTAAGTAATTCAGTACTGTTGATTCCTTGGTAATCTTTTTCTGTAGATTCTCCTTAATGCACCATTCTGAGAATCTTCTCCACTTTGCTACGTAGCACTTCCTTGTGGTAGGTCTCCTTGCCTCTCTCAGCACCGCTATTGTGCTTTCTGGCAGTTTGAGGTGTGCAAACTCTAGGTCTTCAGGAGCCATGCTGCCAGGCTGAGGCTCTCTGGCTCTGGGTGTAGCACCCTTCCGTTTTGCATTGTTAACAGGTCCTTTCTTGTGGGGAACCTGTGTGCGGGCGCTTGTGCCATCTCCATAATCTGTGAGAACCAGGTTTGTCTGGCCCACTGAGGTGCTATCAGTATTAGCGCCATGTTGCTGAATCTGCATTTGTTTACTACTCTGTGTAGCAGTGGTATCGGTGGAAAAGCGTAGGCAAATGTCCCTGACCAGCTTATCCATAGCGCATTCCCTAGGGACCGTTTGCACGGTAGTCTGGATGCGAAGTTTTGGCATTTTGCATTTTGGTGTGTTGCAAATAGGTCTATTTGCGGAGTTCCCCATTTGTGGAATATCTTTTGGATTTCTTGTTGATTGATCTCCCATTTGTGGGATGCGGACGTCTGTCTGCTGAGCCGGTCTGCTTCCACATTGTCCTTCCCTGGTAGATGTATTGCTAACAAGTCTATTTGTTTTGGAATTGCCCATCTCCATATTTCCTGTGCCAGTACTGATAGTGTCACTGATTGTGTCCCTCCTTGCTTGTTGATGTAGAATATGGTGGTTGTATTGTCCGTTTGGATTAGTACCCTGTGTCCGTACAGTTGTTTCTGAAAGGCTTTTAAGGCTAGAAACACTGTCTTTAGCTGTAGGTAGTTGATGTGTTTTATCGCATCCTGTTGTGACCACAATCCCCTTACCTTGAGGGTGTCTGTGTGCGCTCCCCACCCCATCTGGGAGGCATCTGTTGTGATGGTCACTGTTGGAGTTGGTTGTGTGAAAGGCTTCCCTTGTGTTATGTTCCTCTTGTTCCACCACGCTATCTCGTTCTGTATTGTTTGCGTGACAACCACTAGATCTTGCCAACTCCCTGTTGCCTGTGACCATTGTTGTAGAATCCATTCTTGGAATGGCCTCATGTGTAGGCGGATGTTTGGGACCAAATGTGCACGACGCCATCATTCCCATCAGTTTGCTCACTGTCCTCACTGTCAGAGCTCACCCCTTCTGGTAAAGACGTGTCTCCTTCAATATTGCTGAGGTTGTCTTTGCACTTGGAACCACCTTGCTCTGTATGGTGTTGATCTCCGCACCTAAGAATATCTTCACTTGTTCTGGCTCTATTGATGACTTTCCCCAATGGATTGAAAACCCTAGTTGGGCTATTGTTTGTATGACTTCTTCCATGTGCCGCTTGCACTTGTTGTATGAGTTTGCTTTTACCAGCCAGTCGTCGAAGTAAGGGTATACATGTATCCCTTGCCTCCTTAAGTGTGCTGCTACTGCTGCCAGGCATTTTGTAAAAACCCTTGGTGCGGATTTGAGTCCGAATGCCAGCACTGTGAACTGGTAGTTGTGAGAAGTTGGCCTGGTATATGCTGTCCACTAATTAAAGTGGGCACCTTGCACCAGTCCAAACGACCCTTATTGATGATTAGGTTAAAGACAACCTTTATAGAAAGCTATCCTAGTGGTAGCTGTGGAGAGCAGCCTTCAGGCTAAGTCTTGAAGGAATGTAAAGCAGCTTGATTTACCAGTATATAACCTCTTGAATGATCAAATGAAAGGAGAACCACACAAGGTATATATAAAATATATGTATTTATTACTAAACACTCTCTACTAACCTCTTTATGAGATTAGAGAACAAGGCACACAATATTACAGTACTAGAACGACAGTAAATAGCACAATACACAGTGGGCTCCAGGGGGAGACCAAACCATACATTAAGAAAGTGGTATAACAACCACGACTTGACTAGACAGTGCCTAGAGCACGTAGAATCGCTGGGACCCCAAGGAACCACCCAAGGTAGTGACACAGGGGACCCACGGAGGACGGGTGCAGTGTGAGAACACAGACGCGAGCTCCGTACAACTCTATGGGAAAGTCGCGGTTGGAAATTTAAAGATTAAGGACACTTAGGAGAGGATTTTAAGCAAACCCAGTTAAACTTAGAAGGTTCTAAGGCCAGCACCCTGGTGAGTACCAAGGTACCCGTGTTACCTAGCCCTGGGAAGCCGGGTGCATAGGGGTCAAGTGGTGTCGGAAACCCTCGTCGTTTTCAATGGCGTGATGCAAAGAAGTGCTGCTGCCGTGGAGAAGAAAAGTGTCCGGTGTGACCCAAGCCTGGATCAGAGATGAGAAGAACCTGAAAGCATAGGGGACAAAGTCTGGGTCACTTCACGTGACCAGGAGCGGAGCAATCGAATGCCCACCGATGTCGGGTGCTTCAGGTGCGAAGAGGTGAAGCTTGACTCTGCAGCCACGGGGACCAGGAGACGTCAACGACGACCAGATTCCGCAGGCGAGCTGTCCCACGAAGGATGTCGAGTGCCGAGGGGTCAGTTTCTGGATTGGAGACCAACAAGCCTTGGCAACTGCAACCCACGCGGTCAGAGTAATGATGCTTCTGTGAGGACCAGCAAGGTCCTGGGGACTCCCCAAGCGATGGAGAGTCAGGGCACGTCTGGAGCAACCAGGAAAGCCCACTGAAAGTTAAAATTGCCCTCTCAGGGAACCACAGGTCAACGGGCCAGGGATCGCGAAGGGACCTCGAGAGGAATCACACAATACTAGCCCACGGAACACTCGTGGAGTGTAGGCCAGTAATCTTCGGTGGAAACACTGCTCGGGGCTTGGACTACAAGTAGCCCAAAGCACAGCCTCAGGGATCACCTAGAAGCATATGCTGCTGCAAATGTGCACGGTCCCCACGAGGGCTGCGGGTCTCAGGTTTGCTGAGAGCACTAGTCGGCCTCGGGGAAGCTTGGAAAGCCACCTCCTGTGTTGCAAAATCTTCTGAGTCCGTCGGGAGCTGCGTAGATGCAAACCGGTCAGATGCGTTGAGGTGCCTGCCTTGCAGGGGAGTAACTCCTTTACTCCAAGGGAGATTCTTCAGTCGTCCAGCAAAGCGTAGATCGTCGAAGGTTACTTGGTTTCTTTAGCAGAGCTTAGTCCAGGTAAAATCTAAAGTCCTGTAGCCAGGGGTTCCTACTTTATACCCAAGGAAGGGGTGGGACAAACTCTGGGGACCCACCTATGGGAGGGTCAGGACAGAGGGGTGGCTACACCCATGTCCTTTGTCCAGTTTCGTGCCAGAGCAGGGGCTGATAGCCCCTGCAACCGGTTTGAGCTGGACTATGCACAGGGACACCAAATGTGCCCCGAGTGCAGACATCAAAGCACTCCTGGAGTGCACCCACCCAGCCCCAATACACTAAAGCCTGTGTGGGAGGTGGTCACACCTCCCTGTGACAGGAAACCTATTGTCCAGCCTCCCCTGCCGGAGTTTCGTCCAGCAGCAGGAGGGCAGACTCTGGTCTGTGGCTGGCAGCATCCATTTTGTGATGCCAGGGTTCTGTGAAGCTGGTACCGGGTGTGCCGGTGTTGTCATATTTCTCCCTCTAGGAGGGAGGAATCATACCTCCCACACCAGTTACTGGTGTGGAGGTATGATTCCAAGGTGTTTGACACCAAACACGACATAATTCCTTGCAGCCATTTTAAAGTTAGCATTTACTGCGAGGTCATAATGCACTTAAGAGTATATGGTTGGCTGCATCACAGACAACCCCGGAATAGTGGTTCCGAAGGCTGCAGAGGGGCTCTGCTCATGCATGGGCACCCTCTCACATAAAACCCAGCACCCTGCCTTCAGGATTGATAAGGCCTGCCATAGGGGTGACTGATAGGCTTATATGTGCAGTGATCAGGATAGATGTAGTGAACCTATATCTAAGTAAGGGGTGCATGTACCACCTTACACAGGCTGCAGTAGCAGACCTGTTGTGTCATTTTGGATGGCCTCTCAGGGGTGGCATAATACATGCTGCAGCCCCTGGGAGGCCTCTGGGGTACCTATGCCCTGGGTACATAGTATACCATATACTAGGGACTTATAAGGGTACCCCAGAATCCAATCTGGAGTGTACCTAAAGTACGTGCAATCAATTTAAAGGGGAAAGCAGATAGGCTGGGGTCCTGAATAGCAGGATCCCAGCCAAACTAAGTCGAAAACCAGCAAAACACCAGGAAAAAAGTGGGGGCAACTATGCAGTCAGATTCCACCTTCCTACAGTAGCGAGTCTTGTTGATCATAAACCTTAGTAGATGTTTGTGTTTGCTGTTGATGGGGATGTGCAAGTAAGCATCCTTTAAGTCGATAGTTGCCATGTAATCCCCTCTTTGTAACTGGAATTACCTCTTGGAGTGATGTCATTTTGAATCTTTGAGTCTTTATGAACCTGTTTAAGAACCTTAGATCCAGAATTGGCCGTAAGGTCTCGTCCAGCTTTGGTATGAGGAAGTAGGTGGAGTATACCCCCTTGTTCCGTTGCTTGTATGGTACTATCTCTATGGCCCTTTTCTTTAGAAGTTCTTGTGCTTCTTGTAGCAAATGAGAATGCTCCTTTGTTGAGTGTACTCTGCCTTTTGGCCTTTTGTTTGGAGGTTGTTTTTCTAGCTCTATACAGTAACCGTATTGTATGAGGTTTAGTATCCATTTGTCTGATGTGATCTTCCTCCACTCCTGGAGGAAGTGTTTTATCCTGCCTCCTACTGGTGTTGTGTGTTGGAGGAACTGTTGTTGGTCTTGATTTAGTCTTTGTCCTTGTGTTGTCTCTTGCTGAACCCCTAGAGATGTAGGCTGGGTGTGCGTTGGTCCTACTGAGGAGTCACTTGGATGAGGGTTGTTGACCCCCTCTCTGTCCGTTTCCTCTTCCTCGGGCGCGCCCTGAAAGGATGGTCCTCGGGGCTGGTACTGCCAATTCTGCTGCTGCTGTCCCTGCTGTTGTCCTTGGTTACCTCCTTGGTGACCCTGCTGGAAGGCTTGGTGTTGTGCCACAGGTTGGTGATTTCCCTTACCTGTTGGTCTCCTTGAAGGTGTTCCCCTTCTCATTCCTCTGAACTGTAGTGCCCCCATGGACCTAGCTGTCTCGTTGTCTTTTTTGAGCTGGTTCAGTTTCTCATCAACTGGAGCGCCGAAAAGCTGTTCCCTGTTGAAGGGTGTGTTGAGTATGTTATTTTGAACTTCATTCTTGAAGCCCGAAATTCTCAGCCAGGCATGCCTCCTCTCTGTTATTCCCAGCATCATCTGCCTGCTTTATGTCTCCGCTGCGTCTAGGGCAGACTTCAGGCATGTATTTGCCATGTTCTTTCCCTCCTCTACCAGGTGGCTCGCCCTTCTCTGGTAGGTGTTTTAGGAGTTGGCTCACTTCTTCCCAGTGCTGGTATGCGTGCCTGTTGATGAGCGCATTGGAATTGGCGATGCGCCATTGGATCGCCACACTTCTTTCCATCTTCCTTCCAGTTAGGTCCATTCTCCTGCTTTCCTTGTCTGGAGGTGGTCCTGTGTTTGTGGGTATATTCGCCCTCTTCCTAGCCATGGATGTTATAATTGAATCCGCTGGCACCGATCACTTAATATACCTAGGGTCTTTAGAAGAGTGCTTATAGTTTCTCAGCTCTTGGGGTAACTGCTTTACACATAGCTGGTTCCTTGAAGGCCTCCTTACCCTGGTCTGGAAACACTTGGGAGCATGGTTAGGAACTGGCCTCTTGTCTGCGATGGCAACAGTCTCTAAGAGGAAGCAAGATTGGGGTTTCTCCTCTTCTAGCTGCACTCCATATGTGTCTGCAGCTCTTTTGATGACCTGGTTATAGATCCCAATGTCGTCCGGCGGCGAAGGCCTCGAAGGATAGGATTCTACCCCTTCTTCCGGTGATTCGGCGTCGAGATCCTGCCACTGCAAGTCCTGCGCCTCCGAGGATGTCGAGCCTTGGTAAGTTCGCTAGTCTTCCTCACCTTCGGCGTCGCCGTAGTACAGCTCTTCCTCCTCCTGTTCCTCACCACGTTCTGGTGTGGCCGGATTTCCTCGACGCACTCTTCGGCTTCGGGCTTCGACGGTATAATGTACATTTTCATCTTTTCGTCGAAATCCTTCCTGCGTTGTAAGATGCTTGCCATCTCGGCCTCGAGCCTTTTCTTCTCCATCTCGGCAGCGTGTTCGGCGTCAAGGGTTTCGGCTTTTCTCTTCGCAGTCGTCGACAAAGTCGTAGCCGCTTTCAGCCCTTCGTTTTTCGACGTCGAAGCGTCCTTTTCATGACTGCTCTTCGACACCTTTCCCTTTTCTTGGGTTTTCGCCGTCTGGGAGTCCTTTTCGAAGGAACCGACGGACTGTTTGTCCTTGGATGCAGTTGCGGACGTCGAGTTTCGACGGCAATGCTCCTTTTGAGGACTTTGACTCACTTCTGCGAGTATCAGTGGAGTGCCTGGGGTTCGACGACTCTTACCTCCTTCAGCGTTTTCTTTACGACCTCGACGACTATGGCGTCCTCCGGTCCTTCGGCGATGTTGTCTTCTCCACTGGAGAGTCCTAAGTCTTGGAGCGATGGAGGTGGCCCCTGCATGCTGTAGTTTGCTTTTCTTTGCCTCTCCCTTACTCTGAGGGTCTTCGGAGTGAATGCCGCGCAGGCGTTGCAGTCCTCGCTTCGGTGGTCGAGCGGCAGGCAGAGATTGTAAACCGGGTGTTGGTCCTTTTGCGCGTACTTGTGGTGGCAGTTGGCGCAGAATTTAAAGGGAGTTTTGTCCATCACGCGCCCAGGGAGCCCCCTGTGTGCGCATTCTCCGTCGAAACGTCGAAGTTCTCGATGTTCCTTCTCCTCTTTCGTCGTTTCCCTTACTTGACTTGTAATCCGGTATGGCCTCCGGTGAATTTTCGATCTTCCTGTAGATTTTCGATGATTCTTCTCTCCAAAGTTGTGGAGCTCCTTCACTGATGATCCAGACCCAACGGCGGAAAAAAGAATCTGAAGATGGCGACCAAAGGTGGGAGCTTCCGGAGGAAGCGCGTCGACGTCACGAAGGACACCAAATGGTGGGAGGTCGATGCCCACCTGGGCCACGAAAAAAAATCAACAAGCATTTGCAATGCAATAGGTCTCGCATTTTCGCGAGTTTGAGCTATTGACATTGCAAATGATAATGGCTTTTATTTTTGTTTTCGTTTTAAAAACATAAATAAAAGGCATAGTCATTTACATTGCCAATAGCTCAAACTCGCGTAAATGCGAGACCTATTGCATTACAAATGCTTGTTTATTGACCTTTCGAGGTCTGGAGGATGAGTCAGCACTGCAGAGATTCAATTCGGTCTCTTCTTTTGGTGACGTGTTCGTTCATAGCGTTCTACACAGCGCCTGAGTAACGGTGCTCAAGTCATCATAGCGCAACACTCCTATATAATGTGTTTCAATATCTTCAGTGTTAGCATGTGGGCTTACATCGTCCTCCATGCTCACCCCTACGCTCAGGTACCGGCCATTCCTGTCCGCAGAGGTGCAGGGCGCTCATGGTACACAAAGCAAGTACCACACGTGTACACACTGGTTCGAGTCACTTGAGAAAATGTAAGCAGAGGGAGGCTTTATTGGGCGATCATTTTACACAACGACTAGGACACACACGAACCCAGAGGTACAGACTGTTTATGGAGGTACAGCGTGGTCATCACAAACCGAGGCCCCAACCCCAACATGGCACTGTGCCCCCCTGGGTATTCGTTGTACACTCGCTACCAACGTGTGAACGGGGCTGCACGACATTCATGGTACACTTAGGTGTTAGCACTCGTACCTTGACGCAGTCTGTCTCAGGATTACACAGAAAGCGGTTCAGAAGAGCAGCCACTTCCGGTACACAGACACAGACATGCGGTATTCACATTAAATCAGTCAAATACTGAGCACTGACGCATAGACACACTCTGCGCAGAGACAAATGGACCCACTGTGCACCGAGGTACGGGCAGGAGTGCTCGGAGACGCTGGCACTCATTGTACACACAGGTGCGGACTCCCACAGTACTGAAATATGCGAGCATTTATTGTGAAAAACGGGCACTCACAGTAGCGAGAAACACAAGCACTCACAGTACGCAGAGGAACTGGCACTCTCTACACACAAGACAGGCATTCACTGTCAGGGCTTTAAGTGGGCCGGGTCCTTGGCAGTTCTGAAAAGCAGGTATTGAGACGGGTCCCTATCGGGCTGTCCATTTTTGCCCTCATCCTCGGTGATTTTTTTTTTTTTTTTTTATAAATCTTTTTATTACAACATACATCGGTTCATATATACAATACAGAAATCACTGCCAATTAATAAATAGTAATTTTGTACAGAGGAAAAGGATTACATATCTACATCAGAGGGGAGTGGCTCGGATCAGGAGGGGACATCTGAGTCAGCTATAACAGGTGGCATACATATTCCTCCTCGAAAGTCGTTCCATGGATTCCAGATTCGGACCCACTTTTTGGGGCATCCCCTGGTGGTATACACTGTCTTCTCCCTAAACATACACCAATCTAGGTCCCTCTCCCAGGCTTCCAGAGTCGGTGGTTTAGCAGCGACCCATAGTTGTGCAATGTTTCTCTTGGCTATCATGAACCCCAGGCTGGCCCATTGTATCTGATGCGTGCTCAGGTCTGTGGGCTCCCATATGTTTAGAAGGCAGCGTCTCGCCTCCAGCGAGAGGCGGACGTGTAACACTTCCCACATTACCTTATGTACCCCGCGCCAGAAGGAACTAACGTGTTCACATTCCCATATGATGTGCAGGAAGGTTCCCAGGTGTCCACATCTTCTCCTGCACTCCCCACTATCTGTTCCCCCATCCGGATCAAGCGTGGCCCGGTGATGTATACCCGATGGAGTATCTTTAGCTGAACTAGTCTCAGACGTGCCGGTATGGCGACCACCCTAGGGGAGGCCACCGCCTCCCGCCAGTCCTCATCGTCCATCTCGATCCCGTCCTCCATCCATCGTTCCCTTAATGTCTGGAGTGGGTCTGTCGTGTTATTTATCAGCTTTTTATATATTAAGGAGATCGTCTTGTCTGGTAGGTGTCCGTCCAAGATTCTGTCCTCTAGGGGCGAGGCTTCCCGGGGGTACCCCTTTGGGCAGATGCGATTGGATCGCATGTTGGATTTGAGCATATCTGAAATATTCAGTGTCGGCTAGGTTATATTCAGTCTGCAGTGTGGTGAAGGACTTAACTCTCCCCTCTTCCCAAACGTCTTTGACTTGTGTTATGCCGATGAGGTCCCATTTGTCGAAGCCCTTCGACCTCCATAAGTTACCCAATAATTCAGAATCCCACAGTGGGGTTGCCAACGTCAGTTTTCGTCCCCACCCCAGGGAGTTGGTTGCTTCATGCCAGATGCGGACCGAGTGGTTTGTTGGGCCTGTTAGATGGTATCTCTTGGGCCGCGCGTAGAGTGCCCTGTTGTAGTTGCCTCCGGAGAGGAGCCATTTGTACATGCCATAGCCCGGATCGTCGCCCCTCCCATATGTACCATGATTGATGGCAGCAAGGTGTGCTGCCCAATAGTATTTTTTAATGTCCGGGAGACCTATGCCACCATCGTACCAGTTTAAGGTCAACTTATTTAGGGCGATACGCGATCTGCCGTCCCAGAGCAGCTCTCTCTGAAGACCCTCTACTTCCCTGAAGAAGTGCGCCGGTACCGGGTCCAGGGCATTTTGTAATACATATAGGAATCTGGGCAGGGACATCATCTTAAACAGGGTCGCTCTGCCCAGTAGGGAGAGGGGAGTGCTTTCCAATTGGCGATGTCTTTCTTGAGTTTACGCAGAGGTGGAAGAAGATTGTGGGCATATCGGGCCACGGGATCCAGAGAGATGAAAACACCCAGGTAAGTAAAGCCCTCAGTTGTAATTCGAAGCGGGCAGTCTCTCGGGAGGATGGGGGCTCCCCTGAATGATGAGTAGTACGGATTTGCCCCAATTAATGGTGAATCCAGAAAATCTCCCGAATACTGCCAGGATATCTAACACTACTATTAGGGATTTCCTCGGGAGGCCAGATAGAGTAAAATGTCGTCTGCATAGAGTGAAATCCGGTCCTCCCGCTCGGGGCCCACCCCAGCCCTCGTATCCTGGGGTCCCATCGGATCCATGCAGCCAGTGGTTCCAGAGCGAGGGCAAAGAGCAGCGGCGAGAGTGGGCATCCCTGACGGGTACCACGACTGAGCGGGAACGTGGCCGACAGTTTATTGTTGACTACTACCTGTGCCAGTGGATCCTGATACAGGAGACGAGCCCACTGTATGTATTTTGGGCCAAAGCCCAGTTTTGCCAGAACTGCCCAGAGGTAGGACCATTCGACCGTGTCAAACGCCATGGTTGCGTCCAATGACACTATCACCGCCGCCTCCCGAATGGTGGATGCTCTCCCCAGCACTCCGTTAATCCTGCGAATATTTAGGGCCGTGTTTCTGTGGGGCATGAAGCCTGATTGGTCTGGGTGCACTAGGGTGCTTATTACTTTTAGCAGGCGAATCGCCAGGAGCTTTGCCAGGATTTTGGGTTCTGCATTGAGGAGGGAGATCGACCTATAGGAGGAGCAGTCCGTCCTGGGCCTCCCCTCCTTATGTATCGTAACGATAGTGGCTATTCTCTGCTCCCGTGGCAGCACCCCACAATCTCTAGATTCCTCAAACATCGCTTTTAGGTATGGTGCAAGTTTGTCGGGCCGCAGTTTATATAGTTCGATGGGGATACCGTTGGGTCCCAGGGCCTTGCCTGGTTTCAATGCACAAATTGCTTGCGCGATTTCATCTGTGGTTAAGTCACTATCCATAAAGTCGCGCTCTGCTGAGGAGAGGCAGGGGAGCCTGATATCTCGAAGGAGGTCCTGTGAGTCTTCCTCTGTGTGTGGGGTCACTGTCGTATATATATTGTGTAGGTGGGCGGCGAATCTGTCCACTATTTCTTGAGGTTCAGTAATGGAGACGTCTCTCTCGCCCCTAAGCTCCGGGACCAATCTACTCACCCATTCTTTTTTGTCTAGCCATGCTAATAGCTTCCCTGCTTTGTCACCCTGTTCGTAGATCCTACCTTGTCGCTCCCTACCTAGTAGTTTGGCCGTGTCTGTAACTAGGGCTTTGTATTCGTGTTGTTTCAGGCTGAGGGAATGGAGTTTCTCCGGTGTCACGCCCGATTCTAGGTCGCCTTCCAGCCTGTAGATGTCTGCCTCTATAGCGAGGACTTCTTTTTGTTTATCTTTCTTCGCCCCGGCGATCAAGGACAGAGCCTGTCCCCGAATCACAGCCTTGAACGCTTCCCACAGGGACTGGGATGAAGATACTGACCCTACATTCTCAGAGAAGTAGTCGTCCATGGCCTTGTGGAGGTCTCCACGGAGTTTCGGGTCTCGGAGGTACCAGGGATTAATTGGAGCCAGTCTACCCACTGCTACGTGATTGAGTATTATGTGTACCCATATCGGAGAGTGATCCGAGATGCCCCTCGCTAAGTGTCTGATTTCGTGTATGTGCGTGACTTGTGCTGCGGGGACCAGGCAGTAATCCAAACGAGATAGGCTATGATGGGCGCCCGAGTGAAAGGTGTGCTGTATCTGGTCTGGGTGGTGTGTGCGCCAACCGTCTACCAACCCCATAGTGTCGAGAAATTCGGGCAGCCAGCGTGCAGATGGTCCTATCTCCCTGGGGGGGTATCTGTCCAGTGTGCCCGAAACTACTGCATTAAAATCTCCTCCGAGGACCAGGAGGCCATCCGGTACCGTAAGTAGGACGGAGCCCAGGTCGGCGAAGGTGGAGCCCTGCACCCCCGGGGGCACATAGACCGACATTAATGTAATGGAGCGGCCCTCCCATGTGCCAGAGATCCCAGCATATCTACCCCTCCCATCCGTCCACACGGATTCCACCGTCAGGGGAAGTGTTTTTTTAACCATGATGCCCACCCCTCTGGAGCCCGAGGTGAATCCCGCGTGTGCGACCATTGTGTACCCTCCCCTGTGCATAGCTCTACAGAGATTCCCGACCAGGTGAGTCTCTTGTAGGAGTACGATGTCTGGACCCTGACGTTTTATGTATTGGAGTACCACGCTGCGTTTAATCTTGTCCCCAAGTCCGTTAACATTCCAGCTCAATATTTTAACATTTTTATCCCCCATGATGCTCGTGGTTTAGGTTACTATTGGCAGATGGCTCCGTCATCTTTGTGGCATGTGATACCGATGTTAAAACAATACTACTACATAAACATACCCCCCAACCCTCCAACCCCCCTTCCCCCAACATCCCCCACCCCGCTGCCCTGCACTCTGGGCTCAGAACTGCCCATAACAAACTTGCAGAGTGCCTGTCGCCCCAATAAAGAACTAGTAGAAGATAATGTGAGGGCGTGACAGCCCGCTTTCCCATCCCCCCCCCCGGGGCTATTATACGTTGACGAGTTCCCTACGTGGGATACACCCCAAAGGTTCCGAAGAATTGTCAACTAGAGGGGAGGCTTCTCCTCGGGATCCAGCCGCCGCACCGCCTGTTACCTGTCCCAGCCAAACTCGATGGCCAGACCTCGCTAGAGGGGATTCCTGTTCATGACGTCATTATCAGATGTGTGCCTGAGAGGCATCTTCTCCCCCAGCCGTTCGATCTCGCAAGGCCCGCTCCGTCTGATGTTCCAGCCAGTCCGCCGCTTCCTCGGGCTGTTCGAAGAACCAGATTTTCCCTCCGGCTTCTACTCGAAGGCGCGCTGGGAATAGCATAGAGTATTTCAGTCCCCTTTCCCTAAGTTTCTGCTTCACTATGGTGAAGGACTTTCGTTGACGCTGCACTCGTTGCGTGAAGTCCGGGAAAAAGGAAATGTTGGCGTTCTCAAAGCGGAGGCCTGTCCCCGTTCTGGCATTTTGAAGGATCACGTCTCTGTCCCGGAAGTTTAGCACTCTAGCCAGCATTGGGCGTGGGGGCTCCCGGCCTGGGACGACCCCCTGGGATTCTATGTGCCCTCTCAATGACAAAAAACTTACTCAGGCCCTTAGGTTTTAGGTGTTGCAACACAAGGTCTTCCACGAAAAGGTCCGGAGTCTGTCCCTCCGCTTTTCAGGTACTCCCAAAATGCGCAGGTTATTGCGGCGTAGGCGCCCTTCATAGTCATCAAGCTTAAGTTCTGTGGTTTTCCGGAATGCTTGCATGTCTTGCATTTCACCCTGGAGCAGGGCCACATCGTCTACCAGACTGGAAGTGGTGAGCTCAACCTGTTTAACCTTTTCGTTAAGTTTAGTGAGATCAGCCCGGATCAGGTTGACCTCGATGGCGATGGTGTCCATTTTGTGTTCCAGTGCAGCCTGGCCCGTAGTGATTGCTTTCATGACGTCTTTTAGGGACAGTTCCCGGTCCCCATCTCAGAGTTCTCCGGTAGCGCCACCGCCAGACTGTCGGCTCTGTAGCATATCTTTTGGGAGGGTATAGCGGTCCAGCTTGTTAGTTTGCACCAGTTTCGAACCCCTTGTACCTGTGACTTTGCTCTTCTCCGCTGCCATTGTGGCTCGTGGTCAACCCTCCGCTGCACCGCTTGGTTCTATGTCCGGTGTTATGGTGTGCGGCCCCAGTCCGTCGTCTGCCACTCCTTAGGCGATAGTCAGCGGGGCTGCAAGGCACTGCTACCCCGTTCCCGGCTGGCCCTGCGGCTCGTGGGGGTTAGATCATTTGGGTGCGGCCAGGCATCCTCCGCTACACCGCTTTATCCCAGCGTCGGCCCCGGCCACCGTGTAGGCAAGCTTGTGGACGCTTGGTGCCTCTCCTCCCTGTCGCTTATCACCTGGCCTCCGTATGGAATAGTGGAAGGTGCCTCCGCTTTACCCCCCAGCCGGATCCCTACATGGATCGGTGTTCCGGTTTCAGACTGCTGGGGGGGGGGGGGTTTGGTGTGTGGGAGTCAGGGACCCACCACTCCTTGGGCCCCTCTCGGTCTTCCCCCCTGACTTAGGGTCTCCGGACCGTTACACAGCCCCACCGGTCAGCCGCCACATGTCGGTGCCTCGGTGTCTGGAGCGGCGTCGATTGCTTCTGGTCCGCGACCGGGAGGGCCGTATTGCCAGCTCGATGTATCGCAGCCACCGCCCGCAGGGTAACTATTGCGCAGGATCCACTGGGGCTACAGGCCGCGCCCCCGTCTTCTCCCGGCGGCCGGACCTTCAAATTTAGCCCCCGGCTTCAAGTTGCGGATAGGCCCTCGTCTTCCGGGACCCAGAACTCCGGCCCTGGATGATTTAGAGCGGCGGGTGTTGGCCCCGGAGCCTCCGCTGGTATGCAGGCACGATCCGGTGATTTTTATTTTTATTTGTTAACTCCAGTGCCACTTTTAACTGCCTTTGATGTAACTTCGGAGAGACTCATTATAGCTCGTTACAGTCTCATCATTTCAGAAATGAAGCATTTTCCATATTGTATATAAGGAAATCATAGTTGTTGCTTATTTAGCTTATGCAACTAGCAACCATTGACAAAGCCAATAGTCCTGGCTTGTTGTAGGTGTCATAATACTTGCTGTATTACACATCTGGATGCAATGACAGAAGCAGCTAAATGTCAGTCGGGCGGCACACTATGCTAAGCACAGATTTTTAGCTTATGTGTTATTAAGCCACCCTTAATTACATCGGACATGCCCCTTTAAGAGACTCCCTAGTTTTTTCATCCCACTTAAAGCCCTGTTCAATGTACATGGGGGGTGCAGGTTGATCCCAGAATATACACAGCCATTCACTGTACTTTAAGATGCAGTCACTCACTGCACACCGATAGAGGCACAGAATTGCGGGAGCTGTCACCCGGAACAGCAATGAAAACACACAATGTCCCAGACTGGGGAGAGGGGGGGGAGAGAGAGGGGGGAGAGAGAGAGAGGGGGGAGAGAGAGAGAGAGGGGGGAGAGAGAGAGAGAGGGGGAGAGAGAGAGAGGGGGGAGAGAGAGAGAGAGGGGGGAGAGAGAGAGAGAGAGAGAGAGGGAGAGGGGGGAGACAGAGAGAGGGGAGAGGCAGAGAGAGGGGGAGAGAGAGGGGGAGAGAGAGGGGGAGAGAGAGGGGGAGAGAGGGGGAGAGAGGGGGAGAGAGGGGGAGAGAGGGGAGAGAGAGGGGGAGAGAGAGGGGGAGAGAGAGGGGGAGAGAGAGGGGAGAGAGAGGGGGAGAGAGAGGGGGAGAGAGAGGGAGAGAGAGGGGGAGAGAGAGGGGGAGAGAGGGGGAGAGAGAGGGGGAGAGAGAGGGGGAGAGAGAGGGGGGGAGAGAGAGGGGGAGAGAGAGGGGGAGGGAGTGAGGGGAGGGAGTGAGAGATTTACAGAACACTCTAACACTTGGGAAATACAGACAAACAAGAGAGCGAAGCGCAAAGAGAGAAACAGACCGAGAGAGAAAGAAACATGCAGGAAGAAAGCGAGACAGCACAAAAGAGACCAACAGAGAGAGGGGAAACAGTTAGAAAGGGAAACAAAGAGAGAGGCAGATCGAGTGGGTATGAGTAAGATAAACCGACACAGAATTGAGAGACAGAGCAAGAGAGGGGAGCAAAGAAACTGAAAGCGCGCCGTGCGCGCGTTCTGCTCAGACGCTGTCATTACAGGAAACGCCCGGGGAACTTTGCAAAATGAAAGCAAAGCAGCGCGTGCATATGTCCTGTCCAGGCGCGTTCACATGCTGTGTCCGTGTCCAGGCGCGTTCACATGCTGTGTCCGGGGAGGCACGCCGAAGCAAAATGAAAGCAAAGCAGCGCGTGCATATGTCCTGTCAAGGCGCGTTCACATGCTGTGTCCGGGCAGGCACGCCGAAGCAAAATGAAAGCAAAGCAGCGCGTGCATATGTCCTGTCCAGGCGCGTTCACATGCTGTGTCCGGGCAGGCACGCCGAAAGAAGACAGGGAGGGAACCAAACATGCTTCCCTCCCAATAGAAAGCACGGATTTGGCAGACACGCCAAATGCGCCGTGCACATGGGCTGTCCCTCTTCCGATGAAAAACCGACAACAATAGATCTCGCCAAGGCGAGCAGCGCATGCGCTGCGTCGCTAGGCGAGACCAAAAAAGGAAGAAATACAACAATTCCGGACCCAACCACTAGATGGCGGAATAATGCACAGCATAGTGAATCCAGAAAGATTCACGCTGCAAAACTATACTGAGATTCCACACTGGAGAAGGTGGAAGTTTAGGAGGAATGATTCTTTTGAGTCCTTCCATAAAAGCTTTAATAGCAGGAACTCTAAACAGAGACAAGTGCTGTCTGTTTTGTAGGTAAGCAGCTATTGCAGCAAGATGTAAGCGTATGGATGTATACTCTAAATTAGAACGCTGTAGGTGTAATAGATAGCAAATAATGTTTTGGATTGAAGCATCTAGTGGATTGATTGGATTGTTGTTACAGTAAACAAACCGCTTCCACTTTGCTGCATAGCATGCTCTTGTGGTAGGGCGTCTAGCCTCTGATGACATTCATACAGTCTGGCGGAAGATTAAGGTAGCCAAACTCTAGGATTTCAGGTGCCAGATCGCAAGGTTGAGATGACTGGGATCTGGATGTCTTATCTCTCCATGGTTCGGAGTAAGAAGCCTGGGGGAAAGGTGTAGTTTTTGATGAGGAACTACCGAGAGTTCCAACAGGGTTGTGAACCAGGGTTGTCGGGCCCATGTGGGAGCAACTAGGATTAGTGTCAGGGAATGTTGTTTGAGTTTGCGAACCACTAACGGAATTAGTGGGAGAGGTGGAAAAGCGTAAGCAAATTTCCCTGACCAAGTGATCCATAGCGCATTGCCTTTGGACAATGGGTGTGGATACCTGGAAGCGAAGCTTGGGCATTTTGCGTTGAGGTGTGTGGCGAACAGATCTATTTCTGGGTAGCCCCACATCTGGAAGAATGGGAGGAGGACTTGAGGGTGTAGTTCCCATTCGTGGATCTGTTGTCGCTGACGACTGAGCAGATCTGCAATCTTGTTGTTTACTCCTGGGAGGTGTTCTGCCAGGAGATATATTTTTTAAGGTATGGCCCATCTCCAGATGCTTTGAGCTAGTTCTGAAAGCTATAGAGAGCGTGTCTCCCCCCCCCCCCCCGTTTTTGTATGTAGTACATTGCTGTCATGTTGTCTGTACGAACTAGGACAGCTTTGCCTACTAGATGCAGTTGAAAGGCTTTCAATGCTAGAAAAATTGCTAGCAATTCTAGATGGTTTATGTGGAGTTGTTTTTGTTGTACAGTCCACATGCCTTGAATGGTATGTTTTTGAAGATGAGCTCCCCAACCTGTGAGCGATGCGCATGCTGTTAGCACCATCTGTGGAACCGGGTCGACGAACGGCCGTCCCTTGGAAAGGTTTTGTATATTCCACCACTGCAGAGAGCGATGGGTGCGGCCGTCCACCAACACTAGATCTGTTAACTGACCTTGAGCCTGGTTCCACTGACGTGCTAAGCATTCCTGTATAGGACGCATTTGTAGTCTTGCATAAGGAACGATTAAAATGCAAGAAGCCATCATTCCGATCAACTGCATGAACACTCTGGCTGGTAAGGAGTGTTGAGGATGAAATTGTGATATTAGATTTTACATGTTGCGGATCCTGACTGGATTGGGGAATGCTAGTGCTTTGTGAGTATCTATTGTGGCTCCTAGATACACCTGTGTGGTGGATGGCTGGAGGTGAGACTTGGCGAGGTTTACAATGAATCCCAGGTCGTGAAGCAGTTGAACTGTTTTTTGTGTGGTGTAGGCAGCTGTGTTGCGATCTGGCTTTTATTAGCCAGTCGTCTAGATAAGGGAAGACGTGAATGTGCTGTCTTCTTAGATGAGCTGCGACTACTGCCAGACACTTGGTGAAGACTCTGGGTGCTGTAGTTAACCCAAATGGGAGGACTTTGAATTGATAATGTTGTCCGTCCACCACGAACCTGAGATATTACCTGTGAGCCGGGTGAAAGGGGATATGGAAATAGGCTTCCTTTAAATCCAGAGTGGATACAAAGTCGCATTGTTGAAGCAGTGGGAGCACCTGTTGAAGTGTGACCATGTGGAAGTGGTCTGACTGAATGTAGAGATTTAGCTGAGGTCTAATATAGGCCTGAGAGAGCCGTCCTTCTTGGGAATTAGGAAATACAGGGTCCCCAGACAATAAAATGGGACTGGTTCTATAGCATGTTTTTGTAAGAGAGAGAGAACCTCTTTTTTAAGAGGGTGAGATGTTCTGGTGACATTGCATGGACTCTTGGAGGAATAGTTGGGGGAGTGCTTGTAAGCTCCAGGCAGTAACCATACTGGATAATTTGTAGTACCCACTTGTCTGAGGTGATTGAATTCCAGACAGGAAGGAATTGTGAGAGACGTCCCCCGACAGGGGTGGAATGATCGGGGGGTAGCGGAAGGAAGTCACTGTTTATTTGCGGGGGAAGTGCGTGTGGAGTTACCTCTGCTTCTTCCCTTATTATTGTTTCCTCTATAACCTCCTCGAAAATAGCCTCTGGAAGAGGGGGGGGGGGGGGGAGTGGTTGTTACCCATGTAAGAGGAGGAGGGGTGTTCGGTGGACACCGTTTTTGAGCCACCCCTGTAAAAGGAGCGGCGAAAGGAACCCCTATTAGTAGGCAATTGTAAAGCCCCCATAGACTTTGCGACCTCAGTGTCTTTCTTCATCTTTTCCAGCGAGGTATCGACAGCTGGTCCGAAAAGATGCTCTTTATCAAAAGGCTGATTAAGTATGGAGGATTGTACCTCTTGCTTGAATCCAGAAATCCTAAGCCAAGCGTGTCTGCGCAATAGCACACTAGTATTGATTGCACAAGCTGCTGTGTCTGCTGCGTCTAGTGCACATTTAATGGAAGTATTAGTGATAAGTTTACCTTCCTGAATAAGGTCATTAGCTTTTGCTTTGTACTCATCAGGTAAATGTTGCATGAGTTTCTCTAACTCATCGTAATGAGCCCTATCATAGCGTGCTAGTAGAGCCTGAGCGTTAGCAATACGCTAGTGATTTGCAGCCTGTGAAGATACTCTTTTACCGGAGGAATCAAGAAGCTTGGACTCCTTGTCAGGAGGGGGGGCCTCACCTGTGGTTTGAGAGTTAGCTCTCTTGCGAGCGTTAGAGACTACAAGAGAGTCTAAAGGCAACTGACCTTTGATGCAAGTAGGATCGGTAGGAGCAGATTTATATTTTTTGTCTACTCTAGGTGTGAGTATTCTTGCCTTAACAGGGTCTTTAAATACTTTGTGTGTTTTAACATGCCCTTTAGCATCGGTAAAGTGCGAGTAGATCTTTGTGATTGAGTGAATGTCTCAACAAGGAAATCCTCTTCTAAAGGTTCTTTATGAAGTTCCAATCCGTGGTATTTAGCAGCCCTATTAATGAGCTGAACGTATACAATGTTGTCATCAGGTGGGGAGGGTCTAGAGGGATACAGGTCAGGGTCGTTGTCTGTATCTGGTTCCCTATGATAATTTTCCCAAGGGTCAGTGTCTTGTGGCGTATCCTGATCCTGAGGCATATCCTGCTCTTCATCCCCATCCCCATACTCTTCATCCTGTGGGTCAGGTGAAAGTGGAGGTGGTGGTGAATTTGATGGTGTGAAAATCAAATTGGGATTAGGAGGATGAGAGGGAGGTGGAATGTAAGGGGGAGAAGGGTTAGTACCCATGTCCTTTTTCTTAAGAGGTATATGATAGTCCTCTGGGAGATCAATCTTCAGTTTTTTTGGAAGAGTGGCATGGATGTGTCCTGTTTCAGGATTAATAACAAGTCTTTTCTGTTTAGGATCCAAATGTGGTTCATCGGACCGAGGCTCTTTGGATGGAGTGTGTTTTTCTTTATGTGCCGGTTTCGGCGTCGAAGGTTTCGGCTCCGAGCTTTTGGGCGTCGAAGATTTCGGCTCCGAGTCTTTGGACTTAGCAGGTTTCGGCTCCAAGTCTTTCGGTGCTGAAGATTTCGGTTCCGAGCCTTTCGGTGTGGAAGGTTTTGGGTCCGAGCCTTTAGGCGTGGAGGATTTTGGCTCCGAACCTTTAGATGTGGAGGATTTTGACCCCGAGGTCTTCGGTGTCAAAGGAGTCTTCGACTTATGTTTCGGTGCCGAAGGTGTTGGTTCGGCACCAGAATGGGGCCGGCTCGAGCCGGAAGGCTTCTGTTTATGTTTGGGAGCCGAGCTGGAGGGCGAGGCATCTGAAACTTTTTGTCGGTGCCGACCTGAGCCCGAGGGCGAAGGGGGTACCGGAGCCTTTGACTTATGTTGACTGGGCACAGGGGGATCTGTACTCCCGGTACGCTGACCCGGAGTGATGTGCTGTTCTTCTTCCATGTCGGAGTCGTCTTCGGACACAGAGACCAGTTCTTCGTACTCGGCTCCTTATGGTGGATATCAGAATCTTCGCCGAAGATATCCGGAACGGAGCCGCTGTGATGTTGCATCTCATGGCATCGAGCCCGACGATCATGAAGTGTCTTTTTTTTCTCGATCGGAACGATCGACACGCGTCACAGTCTTCTTCGTCGTGTTCCGGGGATAAGCAGAGGTTGCACACCTCGTGCAAGTCAGTGCGTGGAAACTTAACACGACACCCGGGACATAGCTTAAATGGAGTCTGTTCCATCGACTGCTAACGCGGTCGGCACGGGTAGGCCCAACGGCCTGCCTCGAGTTTCCCAATCGAAGGTTTTCTTAGTTGAGGCGATGCGCGTTGAATGGGGAACCGCGATCGATAATACAGTCGAGGGTAGTGGATTGCGCGTCGAAGGGGTCCGAAACGATACCGAACCGGAGCGCTGCAATACACATCCGAACCCTATGGCGGAAAAAAACAATCTAAGGATGGAGTCGATGCCCATGCGCACTATCACCGAAAGGAGGAGTCACCTACCTCGTGACTGGAAAGACTTCTTCGAAGAAAAACAAAGTGCAAACATCTGGACCCAACACTAAATGGCGATCTATGCTAAAGCATATGCTTTACAGCTCATATGCCTCGAACATATGTTTCCTGAATGTCTAGATTTTTTTACACCGTTTGGTGGAGTCTTAGGGAACAAATTGGGGTTCAACCTACTGGTGGAAGCTTGAACCATCAAACTTTCTGGTGTAAGGTGCTGCGAATAGAAGCCTGGCACCTGCCAGTGATGCCAGACAACCTACCAGGTGCCCATAAGGGTGTTAGTCAGGTCTTCAGTGACTAGTTGCAAGCACCTGGATTTTGTTTGCTCACTTTGCAAACCTTCTGTCAGTATGTTAGTTTTGACTTCCATAGTTGGTAGCTGTAAATTCAACACCTCCGCTGTCAGTTTCATTACAACAGCAAAGTAGGGAATCTCTACCGTTGAAAGACAACAGGAAAATGCAACTCTGAGTCCCTGTAAGTGTCCAACCCACTAGCCCCTTTAAGCCAATGTGTAAATTGTCAACATCAGGGTAGGGGAAAATAACCCCCTTCTTTGCCATGGTCATGTCCAAAGGCTGGTTGCCTTAGATCAGACTCTGAACTGAAAAGCTGTTGGAGCCCTGGGATGTGACTCAGAGGAAAAGGCATGGTTCCGTTAGAATCGTAGTGGACTGTGACTAGGTGTGTCCGTAAGATTTTGTGACATGACCTTAGTCAGGGAAAAGACAAATTCGGCTCAGAGTTGGAAAGTGCTATTGGGGCATGGTTATCCTCAGACACCTTCCATGTCAAAGGGACGGAGTGGATTTTGGTGGTGGATTAGAAGTCTGCTTCAATTTCAGAGCAGATCCAATGACTGGTTCAAGAGGTTCAGATGTCACAGAGGATGGATCCACCATCAGCAACTTGAACAGAAAGTACCAGAGGGAGCCACAGAGTATTAAAGATCCACAACATGGCCTCATTAAGGCTCTCAATCTGTTGTAAAGTCACCAATGGCCCTGGGAAGTCTAGGTGCTTCAGGATTAACTGTAGAATCGGCTGATCAGGAAAAGACCGGGATCAAGAACCACACTGATGTACTTGCAGCTTCTCAGAATAAGAGAGTGATGGGACTGGGACAAATCTCATCTAGCCCTCTTATGCATCTGATTAGACTTCCCCGAAGAACTGGACTGTGATGAAGATCAGTCGTGGGAATGGATCCGCATCCAGCATTGCAGGATTTCCATGACTTCTTTCAGTGTTAGTCTATGTACAGCTTCACTTCACGTTCCCAAATTGCATCTCGATTCATAAGGGCACACAGGTGGCAGGAGTTGGAAACATGCCCAAACGTCAGAGACAAACCTCATGGGGGTCTTTCACAGTTCGCATGTTTCTTAAAGGGTTAAAGTGTCCGCAAGGTACACGATTCCCTTGCCCACTGACAAAAAACTGAATAATAAAAAATAAAAAAAACTCTTTCAACTGACAAGGAAATTGTCTGTATCTGCGTATGAAGGCACGGAACGGACAATGACGCACTGAGTTAGCACTAATATGAGGCTTCGTCGCCGCTTCTGGGGCAGAACAAATCCAAAGGAGAGACGCACAGCACCACCTAGTGGCACACAGGTGTAACGCTGTTTAAAGCTTCCAGATCCAGCCTGGCGCAGGAGGATATTGCCCGGGTGAGGCATCTGCAATTAGATTTTTCAGAAAAGGGCATTCAAGACAAGGTAGCTAATTTGGCTATCACAAAGTGCAGCAACAGATTATAAAACGTTTAAGTACCTGCTTGCCTCTTGTTTGCATCTTTGTTTTCATTTCTTAATTGATCAGCTTCTGGTCTTGACAGCCTGTGTGCTTCAACTGAAAGAGATTATGAAGTTAACATTTTAGACACTAAGCTTTATAATGTGACAGTACACTAACTTTCTTCTCAGCGAGTTGCCAACTTTTAAGGTTAAATTTATATTCAGCATAGCAATTTTTAGTTTGACCATCATAACAATAAGGCACACAGGTTTCAAATGAAGCTAAATGGGATCAGAAATGCCCCTGCCTACCATAGGCCTCACTATTTTCTGCCTCAGCCTCTGGGGTGTAGGAATGAGTGAGGTGGCAGAGGTGGATAGAATGAACAGCAAATGACCTGTGAAGGCACTGTGCCCAATTCAAGCTAGCAAGGACCGAAAAAAAAAAGAAAAAAAACATTGAATAACCAAATATCCTCACCTTGTAGGAAAGCGGGTTTCTGTTGCAGTAACACCCCCCCTCCACCCCCCACCACACACACACTTTTTGCCAGATTTCTGATGCACTTTGATTGAGTGTGCCCTGCGTCCCTGCCAACCAGGTTCCCAGGGCTTGTGTTCTTTTCAGTTCTTTTACAATTGAGACAACTCTGGCCTACATGTAAGTCCCTTGTAAGGGGTACCTATGGTACCAAGGGTCTGGAAGCCAGTGAAATGCCTCTGAGGGCTGCAAAATTTGGTCACCCTCAGAAACCGCTATCCACAAACATGCACCACTGCCAGTGCAGCTTGCATGTTTTGCTGCAGCTAAAAGTGAAGAGTCAACACGGCACCCATCCCTGGGTGCCAGGCCTGGCCAGCACTGCATGAGGTCTAGGCAAGACACCCTTAGGGCAGGGTGCACTATACCTCATGTGAGGTCCTATCTGCATGAGCAGGCAGGTCCCTGCGAGAAAGTGCCCTCTTTCTGCAAGGTATGCCCCCACTTTTTGCTGAATTGCTCTATAATATCTAAAGGCATTCTTCGATATTATAAGTGCCCAGTGAAGCCATCCTGAGTATATGGTCTAGAAACTGGTCATTACAAGTTTCCTATCATAATGGCTTTACTGGATCCTGGGCGGTTTGGTATCAAACATATCAGAATACTAAACCTGCTCTGATTCCAGTGTCAGATTTATTATTCCCTGCACTCAGGAGTCCCTTCTAGAGGGGGCCCCTGACCAAAACCAACCTCTGGTGGGTTCCTGACTTGTAAATACCAGCCTGCCACCACAAGACAAGTTTCTGGACCCCTGGTGTGGGTGCCTTTGCTCCCTGGGCTCAGAAATAAAGCCTTTCCTGGGCGGAGGTGTTCACACCTCCCCTAAGTCAGGGAGAGCCATCTGTGACAGGGGAGCTTCAAAGGCATGGCCACCTTTGCAACGCAACCCCTAGCCTCTCCTGCTATCAGGAGCCGGCCCCCTTCCTGTCTCATTCCCTTTTTGGTAGGAAAAATCCGACCAGCCAGAAGGTGTGCCCACCTCTGCAAACCCCACCCCTCACGTGGGAGAGGTGAGGTATAGCCTACTCTTCAGTGCCCGCCATCTTTGAGATGGCAGGCACCTTCCAATCAGGGTTAGGGATTGTGCCCATTCCCCCACATGGGGTGAGCACACTAGGGGTGTAGTCACCCTAAGGACAGCAGCCCATTGGCTACTACCTCGAGACCCCTAAATACAGCATTTATGGGGTAGCCCTGAACCCAGACTTCAGATCTTGACCACCTAAGAAGATAGGGATCCCGAAGACATCCCAGGAGTGAACACTCCAGGCCCAACTGGCTTGGCACCAGCCCTACCGGCCTGCCTGCAACTCCGAAGAAAACGAGGTCTCGCAAAAGGATCAGCAACCTCCAGATTTGGCGAGGACTGATCCCCCACTTCAATAAAGACTTGAGACTCCTCAGGACAGCGGCCCTGTCCACAGAAGATTACCTCTGCACCCGTCTTCCACAACCTGTGTCCCGAGGGTCCATCCGTCTTGAAGTGGTTCCCCAGCGGTGTGACCACCAAACCATCAAGGGGTGTCACTTCCCAGGTTCTGTGTCGACACCTGCAGCCTCTTTACGACAACCCCCCTCCACTGCGACCAGACCGGTAAGCAGATGACAGATGTCGAAAGGCACCCCTGCAGTATCCGACCCTGCATCCTGTGGAACCGAACCCCAGAGAGTCCCAACATCGAGGGACATCTCTACTTGCCTGCCCAGCTGTTGGTTCCTCCCGGAAGACTTCATGGACTGAGCATGCAGCCGAAAGCCAAAGACGACAACCCCCATAGGATTGCATTGGGCTCCAGACACTATCTAAGCACCCGGCCGCTCCTGTGCCGCTGGTGGTGTAGTCTTGGTGCTAACTTGGGACCCCCTTTGCCCTCACCTTAACCCTAGGAGCTTGTCTCCCAAAACAGAGTGGCCTGCCCTTGAGCAGCCAACAAACAAGGTGCCCCTTAGCCCCACTGCCTAACATTGGCACCCAGCACCCGGCCGCCCTAGTGCCGCTGGTGGTGCACCTAGAGTACTGAATTGAACCTTGGTTCTACTCCTCCAAAACTCGGTTCCCAAAACCGTTTACTGACCTGCAAACTTAACACTTCGTTTTTCTCCACAGGATTGTATGGTGGGTTTTTCTCTGAAAAATGTTCCAAGTGTTGAACCTGTTTTGTACTGCAACAAAGTAACTTAGTGTCTTCAAAAGAGCTAGCCTGCCTACTGATGTACTGTGATGTCTAGACTGTGTTAGTAGTTTGTTTCACCCCAAACTAGAATAGTAACTACAAAGTAATCTAAAGTAATTACAAGTATTCCAAAGTGCTTACAACCCATTTTTCTACTGCAAAGTAACTTGTATGCTTCTACAAAGCCAGTACACACAGTATCGTACAAAATATTATTGTATTGAAAGTATAACTTACCTACTACTGAGTAAATCTTAGTTCTAGTAATAAAAACAACAAAGTAAGAACCTTTTATACAAACAATTGGTCTGTATTTCAGTCTTTGAGTGTGCGACATCATTTCTTGCCTCAGTGTGTACAACAAATGCTTAACATTACCCTCTGATAAGCCTGACTGCTCAACCACTATCACAAGAGAGAGTAAGGTTTTATCTACTTTAGCCTCTGCTATACCTCTGGGGATCCACTGGACTCTCTGCACACTATACCTTACTTTGGTATAATATACACAGAGCCAGCTTCCTACACACCTTAATCAATCTTTCCACCTTAATCAATCTTTCATTGGACATCATTTCACAGCACATCCTAGTTAAATCCAGATCGCCACTCGATTCTGCCCAGTTCATAGCCTAGATAAACCAGTCTCCATAGTGGGCCAGGTTTTACTGGAGCTATGCAACTTTCATCTTTATTTTCCTGGAATGGAAGCTGGGATATGTTCTATTATTGCAAAGAAAAGAAAAAGAAAAATACAGCCGACCTCATTGTTTTTAGCAAATATCTTCACATATCACTACTCCCTCTGCCTGCCAAAACAATCAATAAGCAACTTTCAATTATTTCTTGAAAATCATGATTTTCTGGACTCACATCAGTTAGGCTTTCATCTGCTTCATAGCAATTAAACTACTTTAGTCTCAGTCCTTGCTGACCACCAGTAATTGGTGAGCCTAGGAGGCACTGCGCTGCTGGCCCTCCTTCACCTTTGGGCCAACTTTCATACATAACCTCCTTCTTTCCTAGCTCTCAGAAATTAGTATCAAAGCCCAAGCCTTAACTAGGTGTAGAAAGCTGGCTCTCTATATAGTGCAAAAAACGAGGTACACTGTGTAGAGAGTCCAGGCAACCCTTATTGGCTTACAGAGCCACAAGTAATAATCCCAAATGCTCTGTTTTGTGGTAGTGTAAGTGAGCAGTTTAGGCTTATCAAAGGGTAGTGCTAAGCATTTGTTGTACTCAGAGGCAATAAATGAGACACAAGAATAAATCTGAGACCAATTAAAAAAAATAAAAAGATTTTTTTTATATATATTTCAATACAAAGAACTTCGTGATCAAGTAGGTACTTTGAGCTACCTATTTTTACAGGCAAGTAAAATGTTCACTGTAGGAAGCTGGCTCCGTATACGGTATTACCACTAGGTGGTTCTACCATGCACAGAGTCCAGGGGTTCCCCAAGAGTGTACAGGGCTCACTGTAAAACCCAAAGGGCTCTGAGATTAGTGGTAGTGTGGGCAAGCAGCCTTAGGCCTAACACAGAGGAGTGTATGACATGTATTGCACAACAGCGATCAATAATGGACACATGACTCGAAAAGGAGATCCAGACAAATTTTAGAAAATTATTCTTTGTTTGTACTTTATTTATTTGAAGACCAAGATCTTTGCAATAAGGCAAGTACGTTTTTAATTAAAAATACTTTTCACTTTGTAAGGTTGACACTTAGAAACATTTCAGCACAGTTCAATGTTATCCTATTGGGAAAACAATATTGCAGTTAAAGAACAAGTTACTTACCTTCGGTAACAATATATCTGTAAGAGACAGATTAGTTATAGATTCCTTACCTTTAGAATTACCCCCAGGCGTCAGACTGGATCCGGAGAATTTTTTTGTCAGCAGTACCCCTGCGCGTCGAAAGGTGGCGTCAATCGGCTCCGCGTTAGTCATTGGCGTCGTGGTCGCCGGGATGAAGTCGCGGTAGCTACTTAGACGCCGACGTCAGTTCTTTTACACGACATTCCACGCCAGAGGCGAAGAGCCATGCAAGACACTGACCACTGGTGCACAAAACTAGGGCAATGAAAGGGATTCCAGGACCCTAGAAGTCAGTTCGCCGGAACGGGGAGGATGGGTGGGGCGGTAAGGAATCTATAACTAATCTATGTCTCCTACAGATATATCGTTATCGAAGGCAAGTAACTTGTTCATCTGAAAGAGACAATTAGTTATAGATTCCTTACCTTTAGAATAGATACCCCAGCAATACCAACCCCGGAGGTGGGTCTGCGAACCAAGTTCACACCAGAAAGTCCTGGAGAACAGAACGGCCAAAGAAGCCGTCTCTCCAGACTTGGCTGTCCAGGCAGTAGTGTTTTGTGAACGTGTGCAGAGATGCCCATGTAGATGCCTGACAAATGTCATTGAGGGGGGACGCCCCCGTCCCAAAGCAGTGGTAGCCACCGTTGCCCTGGTGGAATGGGCGTGCAGTCCCACTGGAGGCTCCTTCTTTGCCAAAGAGTAGCAAGCTTTAATGCACAAAACAACCCACCTAGAGATGGTCAGTTTGTGCACGGCCCGACCTTTTTTGGCGCCCACGTAGCCAACAAAGAGCCGGTCATCCACCCGGAATTGCTTGGTGAAAACCAAATAAAAAAAATAAGCGCACGTTTTGGATCCAGACGGTGGAGCCTCTCTTCCTCCTTAGAAGGATGCAGAGGCGGAAAGAAGGTGGGCAAAGTGATGGTTTGACCAACGTTGAAAGAAGTAACCACTTTGGGAAGAAAAGAGGGTCGAGTTCGAAGGACAACCTTGTCCGGATGAACCGCCAGAAAAGGAGGTTTTGAAGAAAGAGCCTGGAGCTCACTCACCCTGCGAGCAGAGGTGATGGCAACCAGAAAGGCAGTCTTTAAAGTGAGAAGTCTGGGAGGACAGTTATGTAGCGGCTCAAAGGGAGCGCACATAAGATAATTAAGAACCAAGTTCAAGTCCCACTGAGGCATTACGAAGGGAACAGGAGGAAAAAGATGAGTAATGCCCTTAAGAAAGCGATTTATAACAGGGGACTTGAAAAGAGAAGGCTGATCAGGAATCCTAGGAAAGGCTGAAATGGCCGAGAGGAACAAGTTACTTACCTTCGGTAACGATATATCTAAGAAACATTAGTTAGTTATAGATTCCTTACCTTAGAATTACCCCCAGACGTCAGACTGGATCCGGAAGTTTTTTCGTCACCAGTACCTCTGCGTGTCGGAAGGTGGCGTCGGTCGACTCCACGTCCGTCGTCGTGGTCGCCGGGAGGACGTCGCGGCAGCTACTTAGACGCCGCCCTCGCGCGCGGACATCAGTTCTGTACACGACTTTCCGCGCCAGAAACGCAGAGCCATGCAAGACACTGACCATTGGTGCACAAAACTAGGGCCCTGAAAGGATGACCTTAACCCTAGAAATCAGTTCGCAGAATGGGGAGGATGGGTGGGGCGGTAAGGAATCTATCACTAACTAATGTTTCTTACAGATATATCGTTATCGAAGGTAAGTAACTTGTTCATCTGAAAGAAACACGTTAGTTATAGATTCCTTGCCTTAGAATAGATACCCCAGCAATACCAACCCCGGTGGTGGGTCTGCGAACCAAAATCAAACCAGAAAGTCCTGGAGGACAGAACGGCCAAAGAAGCCGTCTCTCCGGACTTGACTGTCCAGACAGTAGTGTATCATGCCCACGTAGCTGCCTGACAGATGTCATTTAGAGGAACAGATGTCAATTAGAGGAACTCCTCTTCCCAAGGCAGTAGTGGCTGCCGTCGCCCTGGTGGAGTGAGCGCGTAGCCCTACTGGAGGCTCTTTTTTAGCCAGAGAGTAACAGGCTTTAATACACAACACGACCCACCGTGAGATGGTGCGTTTGTGTACGGCCCGACCCTTCTTTGCGCCCACGTAGCCAACAAAAAGTTGATCATCCACCCGGAACTGTTTGGTGCGATCCAGATAGGAGAGCGCACGTTTTGGGTCCAGACGGTGGAGCCTCTCTTCCTCCTTCGAAGGATGCGGAAAGAAGGTAGGCAAGGTAATGGTCTGCCCAATGTGGAAGGCAGTGACCACCTTAGGAAGAAAGGATGGACGGGTTCGGAGAACCACCTTATCCGGATGGACAGATAGGAAAGGAGGTTTTGAAGAAAGGGCCTGGAGCTCACTCACCCTTCTAGCAGAAGTGATGGTTACCAGGAAAGCAGTCTTAAGAGTCAAGAGCCGTAAGGGACAGCTATGAAGCGGCTCAAAGGGAGCGCACATTAGATAAGTAAGCACAATATTCAAGTCCCACTGAGGCATAACGAAGGTGATAGGAGGAAAAAGATGTGTTAAGCCTTTTAAGAAACGGTTAACTACCGGGGGACTTGAAAAGAGAACGCTGATCTGGCAGCCGAAGGAAAGCAGAGATGGCTGACAGCTAGCCCTTGACAGTGCCCAGAGCAGAGCCCTGCTGGGCCAAGGAGAGAAGGAACAAGAGTACTTCAGAAAGAGGGGCAGAAAGGGGATCCACACCCTTTGCTGTGCACCATGCCACAAATTTGTTCCACCTGCAGTCGTATACCGTCTTAGTGGAGGGAAGCCTGGCTGCCAAGATTACGTCACAGACTTCGGGAGGAAGTCGAAAGACGTCAACTGCCGCCGCTCAATCTCCACGCAAGGAGGTGGAGACTGGACAGGTTCGGGTGGAGGACCGTCCCCTGCTGCTGCGACAAAAGATCCTCCCGAAGAGGCAGTCTGATCGGAGGATCGATGGCCATGTTGAGCAGCTCGGGATACCAGACTCTTCGTGCCCAGTCCGGAGCCACAAGAATGACTTGGGCCCGGTCGCGCTTGATCTTCTTCAGCACTCTGGGTAGAAGTGGTATAGGCAGAAAGGCGTACAACAGACCGCAACTCCACTCGCGACGAAAGGCGTCGCATAGCGAGTGCCGCCTTGGAAATTCCAACGCGCAGAATTGCTGACATTGCGCGTTCTCTTCGGTGGCGAATAGATCTAACCAAGGCTCTCCCCATTGTTGAAAGAGACCTTGCACCACCTCCGAGTGGAGACGCCATTCGTGATCCATCATGCATCTGCGGCTGAGTTCGTCCGCCCTGGCGTTCAGGGAACCTGCCAGGTGTTGAACCACCAGGGATATGCCCTGATGTTCCAGCCATGTCCAGAGGTGGAGGGCCTCCTGACATAGGGTCCACGACCCCACCCGCCCTGTTTGTTGCAGTACCACATGGCGGTGGTGTTGTCCGTGAACACCTGCACTACTCTTCCCCGGACAGAGGGAAGGAATGCCTTGAGTGCAAGACGAATCGCCCGGAGCTCCAGAAGGTTGATGTGGAGCCCAGACTCCGCCGGAGACCAGAGTCCTCTGATATCCGCCTCTCCCATGTGACCGCCCCATCCCAGAAGGGGCGCGTCCGTCACCACAGTGTGGTCTGGTTGGGGAAGGGAGAGGAATCGGCCATTGACCCAATTCTGGTTCGTGAGCCACCACTGCAGTTGACGTGCAGTGCCCTCCGAGATCTGGAAGCAATCGGACAGATTCCCCTGATGCTGCGCCCACTGGAACTTCAGGTCCCACTGCAGAGCCCGCATATGCCATCTGGCATGATCGACCAGCAGGATGCAGGAGGCCATGAGGCCCAGCAGCCTCAGAGTCATTCTGACCAAAACCCGGAATAGAGGCTGAAAGATCGGAATCATAGCCTGAATATCCCGTAATCGCTGCTCGGGAGGATAGACCCGAAACCGCGTCGTGTCCAGAACCGCTCTGATGAAAAGGAGCTTCTGAGAGGGAATCAGGTGTGACTTCGGCACATTGATGGAAAACCCCAGCGAATGCAGGAGTTCGGCCGTAGTCTGGAGGTGGGAGACGACTGCCTGGGGCGTGCCCGCCTTCAACATGCAGTCATCGAGATAAGGGAAGACTGAAACCCCTGATCTGCGCAGATGAGCTGCGACCACCGCCATCACTTTCGTGAACACCCGAGGGGCGCTGGTAAGGCCAAAGGGGAGCACGGTAAATTGAAAATGCTCGTGGCCTACCGTGAACCATAGGTAACGCCCGTGGGCCGGCAGGACGGGGATGTGGAAATAAGCATCCTGCAAGTCCAACGCTACCAACCAGTCTTGCGGGTCGAGGGCAGACAAGACCTGAGCAAGAGTCAACATCTTGAACTTCTCCTTCCGGAGGAAGCGGTTGACGTCCCTGAGATCCAAGATAGGACGCAGGCCCTTGTCCTTCTTGGGGACCAGAAAGTAGTGGGAGTAACAACCACGACCTACTTCTGGGACAGGAACGCGCTCGATGGCTCCCTTGGCCAAGAGAGCCGTAACTTCCTGCTGGAGAAGGGCCAGATCTTCCGACGTGATGGTGCGCCAGTGGGGGAGGCGATGGCGAATCCTGCCGCCCACTGGCGTTTGATGGGCCTGAAAGGTCTGACTAGGAGGGTTTGGAAGCTGCTACGGAGGGGGGGGGGTTGGTGGACTGGTCCGCCCGCTGGCCCCCGGAACCACAACCGTTGTTCCCACGTCCCCGGCCGCGCAAAGGTTGGGTAACTTGCTGCGGCCTGTGGCTCTGGGCGGAACGTAGCGGGGCACCCCTTCCGTAGCCACGAAAGGGGCGAAAAGCAGACTGCGCAGGGCGGGTGGAGAGGCCCAAGGACTTGGCCGTAGCCCGTGAGTCCTTGAAATGCTCTAGAGCGTTGTCTGCTTTGTCGCCAATAAGGGGACGGCCATCAAAGGGCATGTCCATCAAGGTGTTCTGGACATCCCCCGAAAAGCCAGTTGACCTGATCCAGGCGTAGCGCTGAAGCGCTACCGACGTTGAAATGGTCCTGCCCAGAGAGTCGGCGGTGTCCAGCCCACAACGTATGGCAAACTTTGCTGCATCTCTCCCGGCGGCCACAGCCTGAGAGAGCACTGTCCGAGCCTCCTCCGGACACTGAGGCAGCACCTGCGCCACCGTATCCCACATAGAGTGGGAATAACAGCCCAAGAGACATGCAGTGTTTACCGACCGCAGTCCTAAGCTGGCGGAAGAGAAAATCTTCCCATGGTGATCCAGCTTCTTGGATTCCCTTTCCGGGGGGGCGGTAGGGAATGCGCTTTTGGAGGTGGAGGCTTGGACAACCAAGCTCTCCGGGGTGGGGTGTTGGGAGAGGAAAGTGGGGTCGCCCGGAGCCGGGCGGTGGCGTCAGGCAATCATCCTATCCACGGGAGCCCCCGTGTTGGGCCTGGACCAGGTGCCTAAAAGGACGTCGGTGAGGGCCTCGTTGAACGGCAGCAAGGGCTCCGAAGAGCTCGCAGCCGGCTGAAGCACCTCCGTCAGGAGGTTAGTCCTGACCGCCACCGTAGGAAGCTCGAGGTTGAGAGCCTCGGCCGCCCTACGCCCTGAAAACACCACCCAGCGCCGGCTCCGAACGACGCCGGTTCGGCTCCATGTCCACATCAGGATGGAGGCCGGGGTCGACGCCGGCCGGGGGGGGGGGAAATGGCTAACCTTAACATATCTCTAATACAAAGGTATTCCTATCCGAATCTAAACATACCATAATCAATAATCATAATAATCACATTTCATTTTCTGCGTATCCCTATTTTGAGCCTACGGCAAGGTCAATAAGTGGCTCCAGATCCTTATCAAATTAGGCCCGCCCTCCAACCGGAGTGCGTATGTGCAGGGGGCCCGTTTACCATGAGGCAGCGTCGGCCGCTCCCCAGCCTTTTATTGCCAAGCTCACAGCCAGCCAGTTGGAGGCCTGGATCCAAGGGAGGCCTGCGGCGTCGGGGCTGGAGGCGCCGGCAGCGAAGACCTAGGCCCCCCCAACCGAGTCCGCGGGGCCCAAAGGCGGGTTCGGTTCGCCCAAAGATGGCATGCATCTCCTCGTAGAACGTACGAAGCTGGGCGGGAGTCGCTCCGGGTCCCGGAAAGGGTGGGAAACTCCGAGTCGGCTCCGTGCGCGGAGCCGCAGGAGGGGCACCACCCGCGTGCCTCGTCGGATCGGCCGACGACGAGAAGTCGAAGAGCGACGATGCTTCTTCGACTTCTTCTTATGGTTCGACTTACCCGACCCAGAGTGCGAAGACTACGATGATTTCGAGCGGAATGGTGGTGGCTCCGCGACCGGTCCCTCGACCGGGACCTCGAACGGCGCAGAGCCGACTGCCGATGTTGAAGCAGCTTTCGGGACCGCTCCCGCAAAGCCTTCGGCGCCATCGACCGGCAGTCCGAGCACGACTTGGGGTCGTGGTCGCGCTCCAGGCAGAAAAGAGCGGTGCGGATCAGTCACCGACATCAGTCGGCTACAGGAACCGCAAGCCTTGAAGCCGAGCATCCCTCGTGCACCTTTTCGGAGTCTCGAAGAAAGAAGTCGACAAAAGTCGATAAAAAGTTAGTCAAAAAATGACTGAGGTACCGCTCTTCCCGGATCTGCGCTGGCTGGCGCGGAAAAAGAAAGAACTGACGTCAGCGCGCGAGGGCGGCGTCTAAGTAGCTGCCGCGACATCATCCCGGCGACCACGACGCCGACGACGAACGCGGAGTCGGCCGACGCCACCTTCCGACGCGCAGAGGTACTGCTGACGAAAAAACTTTACGGATCAAGTCTGACGCCTGGGGGTAATTCTAAGGTAAGGAATCTATAACTAACGTGTTTCTTTCAGATATAGCCCTTAAGAATGCCCAGCTGGGCCAAAGAAAGGAGGAACAAGAGAACCTCAGAAAGAGGGGCAGAAAGGGGATCCACAGCCTTTACTGCGCACCATGCCACAAATTTGTTCCATCTGCAGGCATATACCGTCTTAGTGGAGGGACGCCTGGCTGCCAAGATTACATCACAGACTTCAGGAGGAAGGTCGAAGGCTGTCAACTGTCGCCGCTCAATCTCCACGCAAGGAGGTGGAGGCTGGACAGGTTCGGGTGGAGGACCGTCCCCTGCTGCTGCGACACAAGATCCTCCCGAAGAGGCAGTCTGATCGGAGGATCAATGGCCTTGTGTAACAGCTCGGGATACCAGATTCTTCGTGCCCAATCCGGAGCCACAAGAATGACTTGGGCCTGGTCGCGCTTGATCTTCTTCAGCACTCTGGGTAGAAGTGGTATAGGCGGAAAGGCGTATAGAAGACCGCAACTCCACTCGCGACGAAAAGCGTCGCCTAGCGAGTGCCGCCTTGGAAATTCCAACTTGCAGAATTGCTGACATTGCACGTTCTCTTCGGTGGCGAATAGATCTAACCAAGGCTCTCTCCACTGCAGAAAGAGACCTTGCACCACCTCACAGTGAAGACGCCATTCGTGATCCATCATGCACCTGCGGCTGAGTTCGTCCGCCCTGGCGTTCAGTGAACCTGCCAGGTGTTGAACCACCAGGGATATGCCCTGATGTTCCAGCCATGTCCAGAGACTGAGAGCCTCTTGACATAGGGTGGGGTCGTGGACCCTGTTTGTTGCAGTAACACATGGCGGTGGTATTGTCCGTGAACACCTGCCCTACTCTTCCCCGGACAGAGGGAAGGAATGCTTTTAGCGCAAGACGGATCGCCCGGAGCTCCAGAAGGTTGATGTGGAGCCCGGACCCCACCGGAGACCAGAGGCCTCTGATCTCCACCTCTCCCATGTGGCCACCCCACCCCAGAAGTGATGCATCCGTCACCACTGTGAACTCCGGTTGGGGAAGGGAGAGGGATTTGCCGTTGACCCAATCCTGGTTCGATAGCCACCACTGCAATTGTCATGCAGTGTCCTCCAAGATCTGAACGCAATCGGACAGATTCCCCTGATGTTGTGCCCACTGGAACTTCAGGTCCCACTGCAGAGCCTGCATATGCCACCTGGCATGATCTACCAGCAGGATGCTGGAGGCCATGAGGCCCAGCAGCCTCAGGGTCATTCTGACCAAAACCTGGGATAGAGGCTGAAAGATCGGAATCATAGCCAGAATATCCCAGACTCGCTGCTCGGGAGGATAAGCCAGAAACTGCGTTGTGACCAGAACCGCTCCGATGAAAAGGAGCTTCTGAGAGGGAGTCGGGTGTGACTTCGGCACGTTGATGATGAACCCCAGCGAATGCAGGAGGTCCGCCATAGTCTGGAGGAGAGAGACGACTGCCTGGGGCGAGCCCGCCTTTAACAGCCAGTCGTTGAGATAGGGGGAAAACTGGAACCCCTGATCTGCACAGATGAGCTGCGACCACCGCCATCACTTTCGTCAACACCCGAGGGGCGCTGGTAAGGGCAAAGGGAAGCACGGTAAACTGAAAGTGCTCGTGGCCTACCGTGAACCGCAGGTAACGCCGGTGGGTCGGCAGGACGGGGATTTGAAAGTAAGCGTCCTGCAAGTCCAACGCTACCATCCAGTCTCCAGGGTCGAGGGCAGACAGGACCTGAGCTAGTGTCAACATTTTGAACTTCTCCCTCCGGAGGAAGCGGTTGACGTTCCTGAGATCCAAGATAAGACGCAGGCCTTTGCCCTTTTTGGGCACCAGAAAGTAGTGGGAATAGCAACCACAACCTACTTCTGGAGCAGGAACCCGCTCGATAGCTCCCTTGGCCAAGAGAGCCGTAACTTCCTGTTGGAGAAGGGCCAGATGATCCTCCGACATGCGATGGTATTGAGTTGGCATGGATGGAGGGGTAGTCTCGAAGGGGAGGGAGTAGCCCATTCGGACTATCTGCAAAACCCACCTGTCCGACGTGATGGTGCGCCAGTGGGGGAGGTAATGGCGAATCCTGCCGCCCACTGGCGATTGGTGGCCCTGAAAGGTCGGACTAGGAGGGTTTGGAGGCTGCTACAGAAGGGGCGCTGGTGGACTGGCTCGCTCGCTGGCCCCCAAACCCACGACAGTGGGTCCCACGTCCCCGGCCGCGCAGGGGCTGGACAGCTTGCGCCGGCCTGTGGCCCTGGGTGGGATGTGGCGGGACATCCCTTGCGTAGCCACGAAAGGGGCGAAAAGCAGACTGCGCAGGGCGGGTGGAGAGGCCCAAGGACTTGGCCGTAGCCCGGGAGTCCTTGAGGTGCTCTAGCGCGTTGTCTGCTTTGTCGCCGAACAGGCGACGGCCATCAAAAGGCATGTCCAGCAAGGTAGCCTGGACTTCCCCGGAAAAACCAGTCGGCCTCAGCCAGGCTTAGAGTCGAAGGGCTACCGACGTTGAAATTGTCCTGCCTAGCAAGTCGGCGGTGTCCAGTCCACATCTTATGGTGAACTTGGCTGCGTCTCTCCCCTCGCGACTGCACGGGAGAGCACGGCCCGGGCCTCCTCCGGGCACTGTGGCAGCACCTGAGCTACCGTATCTCACACAGAGTGGGTGTAACGGCCCAACAGACATGCGATGTTCACCAACCGCAGTCCCAAGCTGGAGAAAGAAAACATTTTCTTCCCAAGATGGTCCAGCTTTTTGGATTCCCTATCAGGTGGTGCGTTAGGGAATGCCCCTTTGGATGTAGATGCTTGGACCACCAAGCTCTCAGGGGTGGGGTGTTGGGAGAGGAAAGAGGGGTCGCCCGGAGCCGGGCAGTGGCGTCAGGCAATCATCCTATCCACAGGAGCCCCTGTGTTGGGTCGGTCCGGCTCCGTGTCCAAGTCAGGGTGGAGGCCGGGGTCGACGCCGGCTGGGGACCCAACCGGCGTCGGGAGCGGACGTGGTGCTGGTGGAATCGGTGCCGGGGAAGGTGTTACAAGGTCGACCGGCGCCGATCCGGATCTAGGCCTGGATCCAAGGGGACCCTGTGGTGCCAGGGCCGGAGCCGCCGACGGCCCAGGGCCCCCAGCCGAGTCCGCGGGGCTCGAAGGCGCGCCGGCGGAGTCGGGCTGCCCAAAGATGGCATGCATCGCATCGTAGAAACTCCAAAGCTGGGCAGGGGTCGCTCCGGCTCCCGGAAAAGGAGGGAAACTCGGAGTCGACCCTTCAGGCTCTGCATGCGGAGCCGCGGGACAGGCACCGTCCGGATCCCTCGTCGCGTCGGCCGATGGACGGGGAGAAGTCAGAGCGACGATGCTTCTTCGACGTCTTCTTGTGCTTCGACTTACCTGAGGAGTGCGAAGACTTCGATGACGAGTGGTGGTGACTCCACGACCGGTCCCTCGACCTCCCACGTGACCGGGACCTCGAACGGCACGGACTGCCGGGACTCGAGAAGCTTTCGGGACCGCTCCCGCAAAGACTTCGGATTCATGGTCCGGCAGTCGGAGCACGACTTTGGATCATGGTCGCGCTCCAGACACCAGAGGCACACGCGGTGCGGGTCCGTAACCGACATCAGCTTGCGACAGGTGTCGCAAGCCTTGAAGCCGGGCCGAGGACAACTGGACATCCCAGCGTGCACCAAGAGTCGATAGACTCAAAAAACGAAGTCGACAAAAGTCGCAAAAAAGTCAGTCAAAAAGTGACTGGAGGTACTGCTCTCTCCAGATCTGCGCTGGCTGGCGCGGAAAAAGAAAACGGACGTCAGCGCGCGAGGGCGGCGTCTAAGTAGCTACCGCGGCGTCATCCCGGCGACCACGACGCAAACGACGAATGCAGAGCCGACCGACGCCACCTTTCAACGCGCAGGGGTACTGCTGATGAAAAAATTCTCCAGATCAAGTCCGACGCCTGGGGGTTATTCTAAAGGTAAGGAAACTATAACTAATTGTCTCTTTCAGATCAGGTAGTTATGCACTTACAATTCCAGTCTTCGGAAACAAAAATCACTGCCATCAGTGTGGATTTTGGTACCAAACACTCCTGGGTTCAGTGTAGCCATCATGGTGCTGTGGAACTCTAGTTGTCAAGTTCCCAGCCCATGTACTCCCTAGCACTTACAATATTAAGGAATAGACCCTGATACTGTAGGAGCATATCTGCTCATGCAGATATGCCCACACCTGGGATATAGTACACCCGGCCTTAGGGCTGGTAAGGCCTGCTAGAGGAGTGACTTCCCTACATCTTAGGCAGTACTAGCTGGCATGGCACAGAGGCAGTGTGCCATGTAGACTTGGACATTTTTTCATCTCACTGGGGCATGTCAGCTGCATGTTCCTAGTGAGGGGGTCCCAGGGGACTCGCTTGAGCATCCAGGCCGTGGGTACCCAGGGTACCACTTACTAGGGACTTACAGGGGGGGTAGAAGTACCAATTGGGGACATGTTTTTAGGGAAAGAACACTGGTACTGGGAACCTGGACAGCAGGGAACCAGTACTCTACAGTCAAAGTACTGCAAAAGAACCCCATTTTCGCTCCGTTTATTTTTTAAAAATTGGCGTGGATCTCCTTTTTTAGTTGAGTGTCATTTATTAATCACTGTGTGCATAACACGTCTTACACTCCTGTGTTAGGTCTAAGGCTGCTCGCCCACACTACTTAAAATAGAGCACCTTGGGTTTACATTGAGCCCTGTACACGTCTGGGGGAATCTCTGGACTCTGCATATGGTATACCACGAAGTGGTTATATCATGCAGAGCCAGCTTCCTACAACAACCTTATTGGTTAAATGCATGAGTAACATTTTAGTGCTGCCTTTCTTGTTAAAAACAGGCCATGAAATGTCTGCTGTATTTGTAACATTATAAAAGATATACAATAAAAATGTCTGGTAACGCCAGGCCACCTTTCTTCAAAATCCTCCTCAATTTTTTCCAAGAGAGCCTAGCTCCCACTGAAGCCCAGATAAAACTAGTTATTTTCCCCGTACTTTTTCTATCTCTTTTTTAGGAAACGTGTGGGGGATACAATTAAAAATACAACATAGGTAAAACCGATATTTTAACCGAATTCACCTGCCCATAAATCGACTGTGGCAAGTTTCTCCACCTAATAAGGAGCCAATCAATCTCCTTTGCCACCCGCCCTACATTATGTACTGGAACCCCCCCCCCCCGCCCCCCAAGAATCAACTATTGAGATGCCCCAATACTTACTCCGTCACCTCCCGATATTACAGCACATAATCTCCGGTTTAGTTGTGTTAACTGAATAGCCTGACAGTGCCCCGAATTCTACTGCTAACTTTTCTACCCTGGGGTTGGTTTGAAGAAGGTCGGATGTATAGATTATTAAATCATCTGCGTAGAGTGCCATTTTATTACTTAGTTGTTGCGCATTAAAGGGGATTACCTGGGGGTCTCTTCTAAGTAACTGGGCAAATGGTTTGATATAAATATCAAACAAAAGAGGAGAGAGAAAGCACCCCTGCCTCGTACCTTGAAACTCTGTCAGAGCTCCATTAAATAAAATTAGCGCTGACGAGTTTGCATACATTCTCTGAACAGTCAGAATAAAACACTGGCTAAACCCTAGTACTGCCAAGACCTCAAGCAAATACGCCCAACAGACCCTGTCAAAGGCCTTGGCAGCATCTAATGTGGCAACAGGCAATGGAATCTAGCGAGCTGTGACCAGATCGATGCAGCCAATTAATTGCAGAGTAAGATCATGGATCTGGTGCTTGGGGACAAACTCCATTAGCTGAAGACCCAACTTCGCCAGCTTACCTGCAAAAATACTGGCAAAAACCTTGTAATCCGCATTTAATAGAGAAATTGGCCAATATGAGTATGCTTTATTAGGATCTTTTAAAATCAGCACTAGCGTAGCTTCCATTCATGACTTCAGGATCTGGGCATTCTCAAGATAGATAAAAGTAAAAAAATTCCCCCAGAACAGAACCACCACCTTCTTTAGTATCTTATACTGACCCATTGTCAGTGAAATTGCTCCCCCTCCCTCGCAGCTCCACCATTAAGTGAGGCCTGCCCCTGCACTCTCGAGTGTTTGGTGCTCGAGGCCCTCCTCCACCCGCAGGTTTCCCTGCGCCTCATCCCTGGTGGTCCAGTGGACCTCTATCTCCTTTCTCTAGCTCCGTTTTTCACTCGTTTTTTCACTAGTTTGTCTACCCTCTTTCTTCTCCTTTCTGCACTTTTCTGCATTCCTGCTCCTTTCTGCTCCATTTCCTTTACTCCTCCTTTCCTGCCCGCTTTTCCTGCCGCTGCTGCCCCCGCGGCCCCTCCCCCCAGCACGACCAGCGCGACCGGCCCAATCCAGTTCCCCGCTCCCGCCTCCTAGCTGTCCAGCCCTCCCCGACCCCTACTTAATGGCGGCCGCTGCGCCACTGGAGCGCCAAAGGCAAGCCAGTCTGCGCCCGTCCGCGACCCGACCGCGACCAGCGCTAGGAACCCTGGACCTCCGCACCGCCAACGCTACGACCCAGCAGCACTCCACGCACTCAACCCAGGCCGAAACAACAACTGGATGCTATCCTCACCAGCCGACACCCACGGACCCTTCAGCTGTCACCGCTGCCGACAAACCTACAGCACCGCTAGGAACACGGACCCAGCACAACCCGACCGCAAGAACACACCCGTACCGAAGACCATGCAATGCATCCTCCTCAACGTCCGATCCCTTCACAAACACACCACCTAAATCTGGGACCTCCTCAACAGCACCACCCCAGACGTAGCGTTCTTCACCGAAACCTGGACCAACACCACCTCGGGCCAGACATCTCCATCGCCATTCCCCAAGGATACAAGATCTCCAGGAAGGACCGCCCCACCTGCCCGGGAGGAGGAATCGCCATCGTCCACAAATCCACCCTCCGCCTGAGCACACTCCCAGACGAAACCACAGACCGGATGGAACACCTTCACTTCAAGATACTGACCAGCCCTACCACCACCCTCCGAGGAACCCTCATCTACCGACCCCCTGGACCACGCGGACCGTTCACTAACTCCATCACGGACATCATATCCCCGCATGCCATCGCATCCACCAACTACACCCTGCGGGGAGACCTCAACTTCCACTTCGACAACCAACTGGACCCCAACACCACATCCCTCCTGGACAACCTCCACAACATTGGACTCCACCAAATCGTGACCGAACCAACGCACTCAGCAGGACACACCCTCGACCCCCTCTTCACAACAGGAAACTCCATCACCTTCAGCCACACCACCGAACTCCCATTGACTGACCACCGATGCGGCCACTTCACCTTCAGAACACCCACCCTCCACAGACACCAGCACCTGCTCCCACGAAGAAACTGGACCAGAATCACCGACGACCAGCTCACCTCCTCACTCAGCAACTCCACCCCAACCATCGCGGGAAACGACGACCCAAACACCGCAGCCCGAACCCTGCACAGATGGATCTCCGACAGCGCCAACACCATAGCCCCCCCCAAGAAAAACAACAACACCCACGCCAAGAAAGCCAGATGGTTTACAACCGAACTTCGAGAGTCCAGACGCACTTGCCGCCGCCTCGAAAAGGCCTGGAGGAACACCAAATCCACAGAAGCACACAACAACTTCAGAGCCGCTACCAACGCCCACCACCAACTCATCAGAAAAACAAGAAAAAAAGTGATTGAAGACAGAATCTCCACACACGCACACAACAGCAAAGAACTCTTCATCATCATCAAGGAGTTCGCCCAACCCAGCGAATCGACGGACATTCCTCCCTCACAAGACCTCTGCGACAAACTCAGCACCTTCTTTCACCACAAAATCAAGAGCATCTACGACAACTTCGACGAAGACAACCAACACACTGAACCCCCGCCAACCACCCCCGACACCCTGAAGCCAGCGATTGACAACTGGACAGCCCTCACCACCGAAGACACACTGAAGACAATGAAGTCAATCCACTCCGGGGCCCCCACGGACCCCTGCCCCCACCACATCTTCAACAGAGCCGCCGACACCATCGCACCCATACTCCGCCACACCATCAACCGCTCCCTGGCGACCGCCTCGTTCCCCCCACGACTGGAAACACGCAGAGGTCAACCCCCTACTGAAGAAACCCTCGGCGGTCCCCACCGACCTCAAAAACTACAGACCCATCTCCCCGCTCCAGTTCCCAGCGAAAGTCATCGAAAAAGCCATCAACAGCCAACTCGCCACATTCATCGAAGAGCACAACATCCTCGACTCCTCCCAATCCGGCTTCAGAAAAAACCACAGTACGGAAACCGCCCTCCTCGCTGCAACAGATGACATCCGCACCCTACTGGACAAAGGAGAAACAGTAGCCCTCATCCTCCTCGACATCTCAGCGGCGTTCGACACAGTCTCTCACCGCACCCCAATACGCAGACTCCTCGACACAGGGATCCAGGACAAGGCCCTCGAATGGATCCGCTCCTTCCTCTCCGGCAGAACGCAGCGGGTCAGACTCCCCCCTTTCCTCTCGGACCCTACACCAACCACCTGCGGAGTCCCTCAGGGGTCCTCCCTCAGCCCTACGCTCTTAGTCTACATGGCTCCACTCGCCCCCATCGTCAGAACCTACGGACTCAACATCGTGTCATACGCAGACAACACCCAACTCATCCTCTCCCTATCCAACGAACCCAACGCCGCCAGACAACTTTCGAGAAGGCATGGAAGCCGTCCCCAAATGGATGAAAAACAGCTGCCTACAACTAAACACCAACAAGACAGAAGTACTCATCATGGGCCCAAACCCCGACGCCTGGAACGACAACTGGTGGCTGTGAGAAAGTGCCCTCTTTCTGCATGGTATGCCCCACTTTTTGCTGAATTGCTGATGTTCTTTGACTGAGTGTGCCCTGGGCTCCTGCTAATCAGGTACCCAGGGCCTATGTTCCTTCCCTAAAAACTGTATTGAAGCCTAAACCCAATTGGCATCCCTGGCCACAGGTAGGCCCCTGGTAAAAGGTACCACAGGTACCCAGGGCACTGTGACCAGGGAAGGCCCCCCAAGGGCTGCAGCACTTATTGTGCCATCCTTAGAGGCCCTGCACCTTTTCTCACACACACTGCCTTTCCAGGCTGCGTGTCTTGGTGCAGAACCAAGTGAAGAGTCGACATGGCACACATCCCTGTGTGCCATGCCCACAAACCACTGCCCTGGCATACATCAGTCACCCCTCTAGCTGGGTTCCCTATGCCAGTGGTGAGGGTACAGGTGCATGAGCCCTGTACCCCTACAGTGCCCAAGTCCATTCCTGGGCACTGTAAATGCAGTGCTGCCATTAAGAGTATATGATGCTGGGAGTTTGTCATTACGAACTCCACAACACCATAATGGATACACTGAAGACTGGGAAGTTTGGTATCAAACTTCTCAGCACATTAAACCCACACTGATGCCAGTGTGGCATTGAATGTAAAATGCACAACAGAGGGCATCTTAAAGATGCCCCCTGAAACTCGACCAACTTCTAGGGACCTGACAGTGGCTGCTTAGGCTGCCACCAACAGACATGTTTCTGGACCCCTGGGTCGAGAGCCTGCTGCTCTCGGGGGCCTGAAACAATGCACATCCTGGGACGAGGTGCCAAGCCTCCTCCCCCAGGATGGGCAGGGTTCACGAAGGGGAAGCTTCAAAGGCATGCCACCTTTGTGAGCCTCCCCAGACCCATTGCTGCTTTCAGCAACTGGTCCCCACTGGTTCTACCCCCCACTTTGGGCAGGCGAACCAGCGGGAAAAACAAGTGAGGGAAAGAGGTGTGCCCACCTCTGCCAACTCCACCCCTCAGGTGGGGGAGGCGAGGTGAAGCACAACTCTGAGTCCCCGCCATCTTGAGGATGGTGGGACCTAGCCAACCAGGGACAGGCTCCTGCCCCCCTCCCACTGGAGGGTGGCACGATAGGGGGTGTACCCACCCCAGGGAAGGGACCCATTGGTCCCTGCCCTTTACCTACCTGTAACGCCCCTAAATCTAGTATTTAGGGGGCACCCTGAACCTTGCTTCCTCAGATCCAGACAAGAAACAAAAAAAGAAGGACGAAGAGCCGTGCAGAGCTAACAAGAGGACGACGCCCACTGACTTGGCCCCAGCCCTACAGGCCTGTCTCCCCTCGAACCTGCTCCTGCGAAATCCCAGTGTGTCCTGCAGCTAGCAACCTCAAAAACCCCGGAGGACCTGCCTGCCTGCCTTCACTTCCAAGCCTGCTTCTCCCGTGAACACCAGACTTGTTCAAACTGCAGCTTCTGTCTCCGGCCGGATACCGCGAATCCAGCCCACTCTGCACCCGCCGAACCCGGCCCGAGCGGAAAAACACCACGAGGTGGTCACCCCGGCGATCCTGACCCGAAATCCGGCGACTCCTGACCTGCCTCAAGCCTCCAGTCGACGCCTGCAGCCTCAATACAGAGGACCAGAGCGGGTACCGTGACCAGAGCGGGTAAGACTTTCCGACGTCCCAAGGCACACCTGCACCCGACGCCCCACGGCCTTGTGTGCCCAAACCAACAGTGCCTAACCAACCCAAGACATCCCAACTTACCCCTCGAAGTGGTGGTCGCACCCAGAAGATCCTCGTCCCCGAGCCTGCAGTGTAACTTCTAACCGGAGGCACTCCATTGAAAACAGGGCACCCGACCTCAAAACAGCACCCTGCACCCGGCCGCCCTAGTGCCGCTGAGGGTGCACCTTTGGTGCTCATTTGGTTCCCTATTTGCCCTGACCTAAACCCTAGGAGCTTTGCTCCCACAACCCAGTGGCCTGCTTGCCAGCAGCCACCAACCGGAGACCCCCTATCCTCCATAGGATAACATTGGGCCTCAACACTCTGCACCCGGCCGCCCTAGTGCCGCTGAGGGTGCAACAACAGTGCATCACTGACCCTGGGGGACCCCGGAGTCTAACCCCAGAACCTTAACTCCCACAGTCGATTACTTACCTACAAACCGATAATCTGTTTTTCCTCCATAGGAGAACATTGACACTTTTTCTCCAAAAACTTTCTAAGTGTGGAGTTTTGAAATCTAAAAATATTCTTTAAAAATCGCACAAATAACCAAAACGTGTTTACTTACCTGTTTGCAGGAAATGTCCCAGTGCTGAATCTAGGTATCCAGCACGGAGTTAGAAAAGTAACGTGAAAAGTAGCGTACCTGCAATTTACTGGAAAAGCCTATTCATTCCAATGTACTGTATTTGCCAAGTGTTGCAACCTACTGCATTCCCTGTAAATCAAACAAAGTACAAATTCTATTGCATTTTCAAACTGTTCTATATTCAGCAACTTATTACTGCAAAGTATTTTATGCTTACGTGTGCCAGGCTTGCTTGGTTCTAAAATAAAACAGTATATTTTTATACAAAAACCATTGGCCTAGAGTTCAGTTCTTGAGTGTGTGAATTCATTTGCTGACTGAGTGTGTACATCAAATGCTTAACACTGTCCTCTGATACTGCCTTAAAGCTCGACCACTCTACCACAAATAGAGAGTAAGGTTCTATCTAACTTTAACCTCTGCCTACCTCTGGGGTCACTTGGACTCTATACACACTATACCTCATTTTGGAGTAGTATATATAGAGCCAGTTTCTTACAGTGGCCCCCCCGCCCTCGGAAACCCGCCCACCCCCACGGACCACGCACGCAACCTGGGAATCATGCTGGACTCAGAGCTCAAAATGGACCGCCAGATCAACTCCGTCTCGTCCTCCTGCTTCCACACCCTCCGCCTCCTACGTAAGACCTTCAAATGGATCCCCCTCGAACACAGAAAGACCGTCACTTACGCCATGGTCACCAGCAGACTCGACTACGGCAACGCACTCTATGCCGGAATAAACAAAAACCTCACCCGCAAGCTACAGAACATCCAGAACGCCACCGCAAGACTGGTCCTCAACCTGCCAAGACACTGCCACATCTCCCAGCACCTGCGCACACTCCACTGGCTCCCCATCGAGGCCAGAGTCACCTTCAAGATGCTCACCCACGCACACAAGGCCCTCCATGACACCGGACCAGCATACCTTAACAGCAGACTCAATTTCCACACACCCCAAAGTACCCTACGATCAGCCCAGCTCTCCTACGCCGTGGTCCCCCGCACCAGAAAGACCAGATCGGGAGGCCGCTCCTTCTCCTTCCTCGCGGCCAGAGCCTGGAACGCCCTTCCGCTCCACCTCCGACAGACAACATTGCTTCCCATCTTCGCAAGAAACCTCAAAACCTGGCTCTTCGACAGACCCCCTCCTTGATGGACTGGAACCTGCACCCCACCCCCAGCGCCTTGAGACCCTTACAGGTGAGTAGTCGCGCTTAACAAACGCCTGATTGATTGATTATATAGCTCCAAGGGAACAACATCAGGCCCGCAGCTTTCCCATTCTTAGTCCGAATCAAATGCTCCCAAACTTCAGTTTGCTTGAGTGTGCTTCAAGAGACTCCCTTCCTGTCTCCGTAAGCCCCGGGAGATACCCATCCCGGAGCCACCCCTATGACCATCCAGGTCTGGAGTGATCGCCTCGGTATATAATGCAAAAAAGAGGGAGACCAGATGACCTTGCATCTCCCCAGCATTTTTAGAGATGTCGCCCTGTGAGTTAATAATTAACTTATTATTCTGCAACCTCTCTGATCTCGATTTCTAGGTTAGGAGTGCTCCTGCTCTCTCCCCATACGCAAACAGGTTCATACTCTTGGCTTGCCACCGATCCCTATACTTCTTTTCACGCTTGAGCTTGAACTTTAGCTGGGTATTGTAAGAAGCTGGCTCTGAATACACTATACCAAAGTAAGGTATAGAGTGCACAGAGTCCAGTGGATCCCCAAAGGCTTACAGAGGTAAAAGTAAATAATACCTTACTTTCCATTTGTGGTAGTATGGGCGAGCAGTAAGGCTTTATCAGAGGGTAGTGTTGAGGATTTATTGTACACACTCAGGCAAGTAATGTCGTCACACACTCAAAGACTGAACTCAGACCCATTTGTTTTGTATACAAATATTTCTTAGTTGTATTTTATTTTGAGAACCAATCAGGACTTGGTACAGGTAAGGATAATAGTACTTTTCAAGAGTAATGCAGTTGAATACAGTTGCATGCAGTTGACTTTGTTACAAGTAGGTCGAATGTTCAGAAACAGTTGAAATTACTGTGCAGTTACTTTGAGTACTTTGATTACTTTTCGGATTACTTTACTTACTCAGTGTGGTATGTCTAGAAACCACACTTGGACATTTCCTAGAAAAAGGTAAGTAATTCAATTTGTCATCAAATCACACTTGTTTGGGTTTTTATACAATTCTCAACTCCACACTTAGAATTTTTTCACAGGAAAACAGTCAATGCAGTCCTATGGGAGAAAATGAGGTTATCGTTTCAAAGGTGAGTAATCCGTCTTGGGAGTTGACTTTCTAGGGTCAGAACAAGGGTTCCTCCAGTGTCAAGGAAGCACTCAAAGAGCACCTTCAGCAGCACTAGGGCGGCCGGGTGCAGAGCGCTGAGGCCCAATGTTATCCAATGGGGGATAGGGGGCATCCGGTTGGTGGCTGCTCACGGGCACGCCACTTGGATGTGGTTTAGCTCAGGGCAAAGTGGGATCCAAGTTAGCACACAAGGTGCACTCACAGCGGCACAGAAGAAGCCTAGTACAGGGTGCTAGATTTGAGTCGGGTGCCCTGTTTGGGATTATCCGGTCACAACAAACACTGCAGGCTCGGGCACAAAGACTTTCTGGAGGCAACCACCAGTTGGAGAGGTAAGTTGGGAAGCTGGGGGATGCCCGACACCGTCGGTTGGGCCACCCAAGGCCGTGGGACGTCAGGTGCAGGGGTGTCTTCAGGCGTCGGATTTCCTTACCAGCTTTGGTCGTGGTCGGGAGAACCTTCCAGATGGAGGCTGCAGGCGTCGGCTGTAAGCTTGAGGTAGGTCAGGGATCACAGGTCAGGATTGCTGTGGAGACCACCTCGTGGTGTTGGCCCACTCTAACTAGGGCCGTGGGCGTCGGGTGCAGAGTGGTGCAGACTTGTGGATCCGGCTGGAACCAGTCTGTAGGTGAGCAAATTCAGTGCTCACGGGAGACAGAGTCTTGGTAAGGAAGGCAGGGTAGGTCCTCCGGTCTTTGGGGGGCTGCTAGCTGCTGGACACGCTGGGGTTTCGCTGGAGCAAGTCGAGGTCGGGACAGGCCGGTAGGGCTGGCGCCAAGTCAGTTGGTGTCCTCCTCTTCTTTTATCATGGCTCTTCAGTCCTTCTCCTCTTCTTGCTTGTCTGAGGCGGCAAGGTTCGGGGTTGCCCCTAAATACTAAATTTAGGGGAGTTTCAGGTAGGTTCAGGTTGGGACCAATGGGTCCATTCCTTGGGGTGGGTACACCCCCTATTATGCCACCCTCCAGTGGGAGGGGGGTATAAGCCTCACTCTGGTTAGCTGGGTCCCCCAGCTTCAAGATGGCGGGGACTGACAGTTGTGCTTCGCCTCACCCACCTGAGGGGTGGGATTAGCAAAGGTGGGCACACCTCTCCTATCTTGGTTTTCCCACCAATTCTCCTGCGTGCGTGTCCCCTCCAAGGGTGGCACAATATGTGGTGCAGTCCTTAGAGGCCTTCCCTGGCCACAGTACCCATGGTACCTTTTACTAGGGACTTACATGTGGGCAGAGAGTTGCCAATTGGGTTTGCAACAGTACAGTTTTAGGGAAAGAACATAGGCCCCGAGGTACCCGGTTGGTAGGAACCCAGGGCGCACTTGGTAAAAGAGCATCAACATCAGGCAAAAAGTGGGGGACAACCATGCAAAAGGGGCCCTTTCCTACAAACTTCCATCACCCACTCAGAAGATTAGAATACTATAGGAAGTATCTGGATTACGCACCATGTACATTTTGAGCTGTGGTAGTTGGAAAAATTGAAATGCAACACTATGTTGTAGATCCTATTCGATACTTTGGTGTTTAGCTCCTGCCTGAAACTGTTCAGGATCATAACTGAACAGCAGGACCAGCTCAGACACAAACATCTACAGACAGATTAGGCACATCTAGTCATGTCCTAGTAGAATAGTAAAAATTAGTCATCGTTCAAACTGCTTCTTCAAAACTCCACCCCAAAACAGCCACAAATTTCCCCAACACCGTCATCTTCCAGAAAATAAAATTAACTGGGTTGTGTTGGACTTCCAAGCATACTTTGTATTGAAATAATCTTCAAAACCTCATTGGTAAACAAACAAATGCAAATAAAAACACATTGTACAATAGAAAAGCTTGTAAGAATGGAAATCAGCACCTCTCTTTTGCTCCTGGCCTTCTATTGTCCGTTGGTTAGCAGATGGCAGTAGCCGTGTGGGGGGTGGACTCTTCCTTCCAACAGGTCCTGGAGGCGGTAAATGTGAAGCTGGGGTAGTCTGGACAGATTGTTCCATGGTTGGACTCTTTCTCAAAGTGTCTAAATGGGGACTTGAACGTCCTGAAACATGGCAAGTAGAATAGAACAGAATAAACAATTTTAAATACAGGCTGTAGAAACAAAAAATATACACTAACTGGGGGGAAAAAATCTTGAATACATTCAAGTCATTAATCGTTTAGTGCAGTGCATTTTTAAGAGCCATGCATCCAGCTCAGACCCATTTTTGGAGATATGTAAATAGAGAAGAAATTCCTCGAACAATACATACTTTTTTAGGTTCAATAAACACACTGTTCACATAGAACACCTACTGGGAAGTAAATGCCGAGATCTCTTCTGATAAATATACACTCCAAGTCTGCTGCTAATCTTCATTTACTGATTCCATCTTCTGTTGGAAATTACCATCATTTAAGATGCTTTTATCTACAATTGTGACATTTATGGATCGATTCTTTTTTTTGCATGATTAAACCACACATTTTTTTCTTCTGCCTTTGATGGACTAGAGGTATTTGAAGATCAAGTAAGGAAATAGATGAACAATGCTAACTTTATGGAAACTTTATTACTCTTAATTAGTAGGCTCTTAGCCATTACCAACTTATGGGTATTGGCCACCAAAGGACAGACAGGAAACAACATCTATGGCTGTTCAATAAAGCTTTCAAGTAAATTGTATATCTGTAGGAGTGTGAAACATGCCCTTGCATCACCTTTATTCCTGTCCATTTGCATACCCTTCACAGTGCTTTACTTAAAAAAATCAGTTACAAATGCAACAGGCTACATATTGCTCAACCCTCTTGTAAAACTTGGTATGTCAAAGACATATATAGCATACGAGGGTTAAATAAGAGTGTATGCTGGTGTACATGTTTCACATGTTCACTTGCACTAGTTCTGTTCTTCTTGGTTCTGTTGCTACTTGAATGTAGTCAAAATAACATCTGTGCCTTATACCCATCATTCCATGACTGCCCACAATATGCCAGGAATTACCACCATTAAACCAGACAGCAATATGCTAGGGTGAACGCCATTATGTCATGCATGACCACAATAAGTCATGATTTACCACCAGTGGTCTGCATCAGAGTAAATGTCTGGGTGCCAAGGATGACCACAATATGTTACAAATTAAACCACTGTTCAACTGATGCCCACATTAGTGCAACAATTAGCAATATGGTAACAGAACAATCTGTGCCAAGATAAACAATCGAGGGATGGGGGCCACTGTGCAGTGGATGCCCACAAAATGCAAAGAATTACTAACAAAGTACAATTATGCCATGGGTGGGCACCACAATACCATGGATGCCCACAAACTAAGCCAACAATTAACCAGTATTGGGCAATGGGCATGTTGCCAAGAATTAACGACATTTCCATAGGGCAGGCAGTGGGTACAGCACACTTCTCAAAGTACAAACAAAAAGCATCTACATTTTGTTATACAAGTGGAAGGTAATGATGGTAAGGTGCCTTGGTGTATCGGCCCCCTGGCCCTCTGGCCGACTTCTCACTCCAGCTTACGGAAATAATAGCTCCCCATGTAATCTCGACTAATAAATTTCTATTGTTGGGTGACTTCAATGTGCACAGGGAATGCACCACTAACCCCGACACGTCGTTGCTCTTAGCAGACCTTGCTCTCCTAGGCTTAACCAAGCTCAATGACGGCCCGACACACACCGGTGGTCACACACTTGATACCATCTTTACCAACGCACCTTGCATCACGTGTGAACCCCCCCGGCCATTGACATGGTCAGACCATGCATCAATTGAATTCACTATTCAGGGTCCCGGGGTGGCTGCTGCTCCCCCCTTAGCCTCCCACAGTGTCCGCAGACAATGGCATAAGATCTCCCCGGATATCTTCCAGGCTGCTTTTTCGTCACCCTGGGAAGCTGAACCTTCTAACACTGAGGATGGCCTAGCCCGGTACAATTCTGTTGTTAAAAGGGCCATTGACCTGCTTGCGCCTCTTAAACCATTGCCAAACTCAGCCAGGCGCCCTCAGACAACCTGGTTCTCCCCCGAGCTTCGTGCCGAAAAACGGCAGTGCAAAAATCTGGAGAGACGTTGGCGTAGGTCCCAGGAGGCGAGGGACAAAGACAGATTTAAGAGAGCCCTCTCCACCTACCATAAAAATATAGAGGGTGCGCGGAAAGCTTTTAGTGTCCTACAGCTAGCTAAGGCAGAGAATGCCCCCAAAACCCTATTCCAGATACTCAAATCCTTTACCAGTCCTAAGGCCTGTGACAACCCTGAGACCTTATCCCAAGCTCTATGTGATGATATTGCCCAGTATTTCTCGCAGAAAATTGAACTCATCTATGATGAGATATCCCCCTCTGGGAGCCAGCAACCGGATGCTTCACCTCTTGACCCGCCAGCATCCGCAACTACACAACTGCTGGAGAGTTTTCCCCTATGTCCGCCGAGGAGGTGGAAGCCTTACTTCACACAGTAAAATCAGGCTCCCCCCTTGACGTTATTCCAGCTAAAGTAGTCACCTCCCTCTCCAACCAATTGTCCTCGCCCATAGGTACGATTCTCAACCTCTCTCTGAGAGAGGGCTATCTTCCCCGGGAATGGAAGGCGGCACAGGTCATCCCTATTCGCAAGAACTCCAAGGTCCCTATGGAAGAGCTTTCCAATCTCCGCCCCATTTCCTTACTACCTCTCCTGAGCAAAGTATTGGAAAAATACATCAATAAACATCTGTCTGACCATGTCGAAAATACAGGTAGCCTGGATTCCTCTCAATCTGGTTTCAGGCCCAAATACATCACAGAGTCTGCCCTGTTGGAGGTCACGGATAACATCAGGATGACCTTAGACAGCGGCCACTCAACGATTCTCGTGCTGTTGGACCATTCTGCCGCGTTCGACACGGTCTCCCACCAGATCTTGCTCAGGAGATTGGACTCAGAGGACTTGCTCTTCAGTGGATGACGAGTTTCCTGTCCTCCCGTTCCCAGACTGTCAATCTAGGCCCTTTTCGGTCGAAGACGATGGAACTGACCAAGGGAGTTCCCCAGGGCTTATGCTTGAGCCCTACTTTGTTCAACATCTATATTGCTCCCTTGGCCAACCTCCTCAGGTCCTGTGGCTTTTCGCCTATTTCATATGCTGACGACACCCAGCTCTTCTCATTTAACAAATCTACCACGTCGGTTCAGTCCACATTCTCTGCAGGAATGATAGCTATCGCAAATTGGATGAAAAGAAATTTTCTCCAACTCAACGCAGGGAAGACGGAGATTATGCTCTTCGGAGATGCACCTTTGCTGTGGACACCAGACTGGTGACCGGTAGCCCTTGGCTCCCCCCCTGTCCCTAAGGCCCTTGTTAAAAACCTGGGCATTCGTCTAGACCGTGCCTTGAAGGAGCATGCTGCTCACACTGCCGGCTCCTGCTTCTATGTGCTGGGCTTGCTACGACGTGTTTTCCCTCTCCTTCCGGATTCCACTAGTAAAACCCTCATTCAGACTATGGTAATGAGCCGACTCGACTACTGCAACGCTCTCCTGGTCTCAGCCAATGAGTCCTCGCTTAGCAGATTGCAGGTGGTCCAGAACACCGCAGCGCGCCTTGTCATGAATGCCCCGCCGAAAACTGCCTCCCTTCCTCTTCTTCAACAGCTCCACTGGCTTCCAATATGCAAGCGTGTTAAATTCAAAGTTTGCTGCATCGTCCACAAGGCCTTGTATAACAAAGGTCCCCTCTATATCTCAATGAAATTCAAGCATTACGCCCCTACCAGAACCCTCAGGTCAGGAAGCAAATCACTTCTCTTAGCCCCCCGGGTCAGGAAAACAAGGCTAGGCGAGAAATCCTTTTCCTACCTCGCTCCCCTCTACTGGAACCAGCTCCCCATTCACCTGAGACAATGTCCGGACTATCTGCGCTTCAGGAAACTTCTTAAGACCGCCCTATTTTAATAATGCCCGTCAGCCTGTCCAGCAGTACAGTCCAAAGCGCAGAGATACCCCTTAGGGGGCGATTCAGGCGCTATATAAAACCTACAAATGAATAAATAATGTTAAAAACCAAAGTTTTGTGATTTGTGTCGGGACAATCAATGCTTCTCTTATCACCTGGTCTACATGTTTTAGCCAAAATATAAAAGCTCCATATGGGATTTGTGGCTTTCTTCAGGACATTGACCACTATTCTTAAGCGCATACCGATCTCCCTAAACCTATACTAAATAGGTGTAAGTGTATTACACAAGCAAGCAGAAAACAAATAAACTTGAGATTTTCCCTTAAAACACACACATATATATCTATATATATATCTATATATATATCTATCTAGTAGGTTAAGGAATTTGATTTGCTCGAATGGCATAAAATGAGGTAAAAAAAAACACCACAGGGCTTCTAATACACCCACTATTGACTGAGACACAAGACCTTCTGAGGGCTACAGAAACTTTTCCAATGAGCGATATGTCTGTGTGGGAGTCCAGATGAGTCAGAGCCCTGGTATGTAAGAGTGGTCTGTGACTGAACACCTACCTTAGGTTCCTCTGCCCTAGAAGAGAAATTATAATCAAACTTGCATATTTTTAACTGTCCCTTTTAACATAATTATTGCCCTCTGCAACCAGATAGGTATATCGAAAACATGTGTCCTGCATTAGAATGAGTGGACCAGACACTTGATATGACAACATGACCGTTTTGTGTCTCCTGAAAATTGACTCCCCGTCTATCAGTTTAAGATGGCGCCTGTGGAACGAGGGAGTTTCCCCGACATACATGGCTTGTGGCCGAAGGCCCAGAGAGGAATGGAAAACAAATGTATATGTTTGCAATAGGACAATCCTCTTAACAGACTCAGTTTCCTCTCTAAGGGCCTTAGACTATTAGTTAGCGATGTATTCGTTCGTGTGGACCGCACATGTGACCGGACAATGTGTTCTTTGAGGTCTGTGTCCTGCGGCACCACTCTAAGATGGCACCGGTGGAACCAGGATGTTTCCCGATATGCTGGCATGAGCCATTTCCAGTGCGTACACAAGGATAAGTTACTTACCTGTAATCCTAGTTCTCTTCCAGGGGTATCCTCATCAAAGTCATAAGCACATGAATATTCCCGCCCATGCGCAGGACCCCGGAAACACATTACATATATGTGAAAAACCATATATGTAGCTATATATATATATATATATATATATATATATATATATATATATATATATATATATATATATATATATATATATATATATATATATATATATATATATATATATATATATATAAAACACACAATGTAGCCTCCCATAAACATGAGCAATGTTGCAAGGAATTCTCTTGTACATAAACATATTCCAATAAAGCAGGGAGAAAGAAACTTTTGAAAACTGCTTTAATACATAGCAGCCAACACAATCCTGCAATGAATAATGAAGAAAACATTGCCAGCACATAGGCTGCATTGTGGAAACAGTGTAGAAAGCTGAAAAGCTAACCCACATAAACACTCAGATAAACTGGCACCGTGCCTTTAAGGCAGCCATGACCCCTAGCTTCCCATCATGCCTCAGGGGTGACAGTTAGGTCAGTTGTTCTTTGCGGATATCCGCAGACCTTTTTACAAAGAGATGTATGAATCATGTTCACTTGCCCGGGGAGGCGGGTGGGTTGCTTATGACTTTGATGAGGATACCCCTGGAAGAGAACTAGGATTACAGGTAAGTAACTTATCCTTCTCAGGGGATCCTCATCAATAGTCATAAGCACATGAATAGAATAGCAAGCCCATCCCCTCATCCTGCGGGCAAGTAAACAGAGTACCATCAAGATACATAAACGCCATAAGGCCTATACAGACTCCAATAGGTTAGCATTGGAACAGATTCCTCAAGGAGGCCTGGCCCACTTGGGTATCTGCTCTGGAGTCAGAATCCAGACAGTAATGTCTGGTAAACGTATGGACCGATTTCCAAGTTGCCGCCTTGCAAATCTCGGCCATCGGTACATTATGTAAGAATGCAATCGTAGCAGCCTTGCCCCTAGTAGAATGAGCTTTAGGGGAGGCAAACAGAGGCTTATTTGCAATTTGGTATGCCAACTTTATACAAGATACTATCCATCTTGAAATGGATCTTTTAGAAGCTGGGAAGCCTTTTCTAACAGAGCCATAGTTTACAAACAATTGATCCGTTTTTCTAATGGATTTTGTTGCATCCAAATAGAATTTGAGAACCCTCTTGAGGTCTAGCGAATGAAGAGACCTTTCCGCTGGTGTGGATGGACTGGGAAAGAAAGAGGGTAGAGAAATTGTCTGATTAACATGGAACTCTTAGGTAGGAAGGAAGGGTGAGTTCGCATAACCACCCTATTATGGTGGAAAACCGTATAGGGTTCTTTAGAACAGAGTGCTTGTATCTCACTCACTCTGCGTGCTGATGTAATTGCTACTAGAAAAGCTACTTTCCAAGAAAGGTGTTGCAATGTAGACTTATGAATGGGTTCAAATGGAGGTCCCATCAATTTAGACAATACCAAATTCAACTCCCAAGGAGGAGAAGGAGGTCGAACAGGGGATAAACCTTTTTCAACCCCTGCAGGAAGTCCTTAACCACCTGAAGCTGAAAGAAAGAAGGCTGGTTAGGTGATTTACGATATGCTGTGATAGCCGCCAAATGCACTTTAATGGAAGAATATTTCAAACCAGATTTGGCCAAATAGAGCAAATACGGCAAGATTACCTCCTCTTGCCCGTTAATTGGACTCCAATCATTACGGATACACCACAAGTAAAACCTTTTCCACTTTAGAGAGTATGAGGATCTTGTGGAAGGCCTCCTTGACTCCCTTAAAATGTCCATGCAGTCCTGAGGGAGGTTCAAATGTCCGTACTGCAGGACTTCAGGAGCCATGCTGTCAAGCTGAGCGAGGGAAGGCTGGGGTGCAGAATTTTCCCTCCCATCTTGGTGAGAAGGTCCGGCCTGCACGGAAGTCTCCGATGAGGGCGAACCGAGAGTTGCAAAAGGTCCGGATACCACCATTGGCGAGGCCAGTCCGGTGCTATGAGTATCATCCTCATTCTGGATCGCAGAAGTTTGGCCACCACATTCAGAATTAGAGGGAGGGGTGGAAAGGCGTATGCAAACGTCCCTGACCAATCTATCAAAAGAGAATTCCCTCTCGTTCCTGGTCGGTAAAACCTGGATGCGAAGGCGTGGCATTTTCTGTTTTGATCGTCTGCAAAAAGGTCGATGGAAGGATGACCCCATTGATGAAAGATTTCTGCCACCACTTAGTCGTTGAGCACCCAGTCTTCTTGCTCTTGGAAGTGACGACTGAGGGCGTCTGCTCGCACGTTCTGCTCTCCCAGCAGATGGATTGCCGTGATCGATAGGTTCCTGGCTAGCAGCCAGTGCCAGATTGCCTGGGATTCGAGAGACAGAGGGCGAGAGCGAGTTCCACCTTGTTTGTTCAAGTAATACATGGTGGTTGTATTGTCCGTTTGCACTAGGATCGATCCGAGCTGAATTGACGGTTGAAAAGCTTTGAGGGATAAATGAACCGCCCGCAGTTCCAGCATATTGATGTGATATGTCTGTTCTCTGCTGGTCCATCTGCCCTGAGTTTGCAGATGACCCAGATGCGCTCCCCAGCCCTGAAGTGAAGCATCCGTGATCAGAGATTGTTCTGGCAGAGGTTGATGAAAAGGGACTCCCACCAGTAGGTTCTGTGGTTGCAGCCACCAGAGAATGGACTTCTTTGCTGCAGGAGAGAGGACAATCCGGTCGTTCCACTGACCCGAGGATTGATTCCATTTGTCCTCGAGATCTTGCTGTAACGGTCTCATCCTCAATCTGGCGTTGGGTATGAGAAAAATGCACGAGGCCATCGAACCCAGTAGAGAAGCCACCTGTCTTACTGATGGTTGATGAGCCTGAAGGATGATGTTGCCTTTGTCTTTCATTGATGACAATCTCTCCTCCGAAGGAAACACTTTTCCGAGGTCGGAGTGGAGGTTGGCGCCCAGATAGTGGAGTGATTGAGTTGGGTGAAGGATCGACTTGTCCAGGTTGACATGCAGGCCTAAGCGCTGAAGGAGATCTAGGCAGGTGCGAAGGTGTACCTGCACCATTTGAGGAGAGGATCCCTTCAGCAGCCAGTGGTCCAGGTATGGATATACGAACAGGCCTCGGCGATGTAATGCTGCCGCTACCACTGCCATGCATTTGGTGAATACCCTCAGCGAGCTGATTTTAGGCCGAAGGGTAAGACTTTGAACTGGTAATGTCTTGTTCCCACCGTGAATCGCAAGAACTTGCGATGTCGTGCTGTGATTGGGATGTGAAAATACGCATCTTGTAGATCCACCGAACACATCCAATCGCCTTTCCTCAGATGTGGAAATATTTGGTGGAGCGCCAACATCCGAAACTTTTCCTTTTTGATGGACTTGTTCAGAGAACGTAGATCCAGAATTGGTCTGAACTTGTTCGGTTGATCTTTTTCTGAACAAGGAAGTATCGTGAGTACACTCCCTTTCCTCTCTGCGCTTGAGGGACCTCTTCTATTGCTTGTTTTTTGAGAAGGGTCGACACTTCCTGACGCAGGAGGTCTATATGTAGATGACGAGATTTCACAGGAGGAATGTCTCTTGGGGACGTCCAAAAACGTAGTGTGTACCCATTTTTAGTATATTTAGCACCCACTGATCTTTGGTTATGTTGCGCCACTCTTGAATGTAACTTGAGATACTTCCTCCCACTGGAGTGTGCAACGGTGCTAGAGGAAGCAGAAACTCATTGCTTCCCTGGAGTTTTTGATGTAGAGGAGGACTGCTGTTGATGTCCTCCTCTTCCTCTCGAGGAACGGCGGCCTTGATACTGGGATTTGCCCTGTTTGTTTTGTGACCATTGAGGGGTTTGAACCCTCTGCTGGTAGCTTTTCCGATTGTAGGGCTGGTATCTCTTCCCAAATTCCTTTTTCTTTTCTAGGCCCACCGCCTTTAAGGTGTCCAACTCGGCCTTCATCCTCGCCATTTCTTCGTCTGTGTGAGCACCAAACAGTGAAGTGCCAGAAAAAGGGAGTTTCAGGATGCGTTGTTGTGCTTCTGGTTTTAACGCTGTGAGGCGCAGCCAAGAAGATCGTCGTGTACAGATGCCATGTGCATACGAGTGAGCCGCCAGGGACGCACCATCTGCTGCAGTGCTGATTACCTGGTTAGCCACCAGAGAACCTTCGTGAAGGATTTCAGAAAAGTCCTGCTGATCCTCCTTTGGGAGCTTGTCCTTGAAGCGCTCCAGTGAGTCCCATAGTGATCTGTCATAACGACCCAGCAGAGCTGCAGCGTTGGACACTTGCAGAGAAGACGCTGCAGAACCACAAGCCTTCCGTCCCCAAGAGTCTTGTGCTCTACTCTCTTTATCCGGAGGAGCGGAGGAGGAAGATGCAACCGCATGCGTCTTTTTCGCTGCTGCAATTATAACAGAGTCCGGAGGTGGATCCGATCTAAGGAAAAGAGGATCCGATGCAGCTGGCTTATATATTTTAAGAATCCGAGCTGGAGCTGCTTTAGCCGATGCTGGTGTAAGGAAGAGATCCATTACCGGCTCGATGATGCCAGGGACCAAAGGAAGCAATGGTCTAGTCGCAGACCTTTGGTGGAGAGTCTAAAAAATGATGGACTTGGTTGTCTGAGGAGCTGACATGGTGATGCCCAGCTTCTGAGCCCCTCTGGTGAGAACATCATGAAAAATGTTCACATCATCAATAGGCGGCACTCTGGAGGGAGGACTATCCGTCAGGGTAGGTGAGTAATCCCTTTTGGATGAATGTGTCGAAGAGGAAGACCAAGATGGTGTACGCCGCCTCTTGCGATGTCCCTGAGACGACCTGCGTTCAGGGGATCTGCCTCGGTGTTCCCTGGCCCGAGTGGTGGGTGATTTGTCCACTTCCTGCACAAGACGCTGTAATGGTGATCTGTGCTGCGGACTGGAGTAGGTCGTAGGTCGTTGAGCGTGACCTGTGGACCCCGTCTGCCAATGATGGAGTGGTTGAAGCCATCTGGGAGAGAGATGGATGGAAGGAGATCGCTGTCTCCTTGGAGAACCTCCTGGAAGTGCTTTTGTAGGCTCCTGCGAGTGAACAGAAGCACTGCGTGATGACGCAACCGTCTGGGGTGAGCTCCGGATGGAGTGAGAGGACTCTCTGCAGCTTCTGGAGCGTGATCGGCGTCTGGATGAGCGATGTGACGTCGATGGGGTGTGTCTCGACGTCGACCTGCTCTGTGTCACCATCACTGGTGAATTTCTCTTCGACATCGACCTCTGTCTGCCTGGAGCCCATAGACCTCGCCTTCGACGTTGAGCGTGGAGACCTCAACGATGAGCGGGTAGACGAAGAAAACCTTCGACGTCGATCTTTCTCTCGACGCTGATCTTCTCGCCGTCGACGGAGACCGCAGTCTCGACGTCGATCCTTCTCTCGACGCTGACCTCCTCGCCGTCGACGGAGACCGCTGTCTCGACGTCTGGTATATTTTACCCTTGGTCTTGACGTCGAATACCTCGCCGGAGAGGATCTTGCCTTCGACGTCGAACGCCGCCTGGGCGACGGCGGAGGCGATGAGTGGCTATCCTCAGGTGACTAGGTGTGTCTCGACGTCGACTGTCTGGGTGACGTCGACTGAGATGCTTGCTTCGACGCCGAACGCTGGAGACCCTGCGACGGCGGAGCCTGTCTCGACGTCGAACGCCGCATCGACGGCGATCTGTGTCTCGACGCTGGGCGAGCCCGCACCAACGGAGAGCGACTCCTCGACGCCGATCGTCGCCCGGTTGACGACGGCGGAGGATTCGACGTACCTGCGTTCTTCGACGACGACCGGTGTTCTCTCTTGTCTTCTCGTCGACGTTTTTGTTGCCGATGAAGGGATTTGAGGCGCCGAGCCCGACGCCGATGGAGAGCATACTGGAATCTTACTTGTAGATAAGCTCTCTTTCCTCTTCTTCATCGGAGGCTTGTCTTTAGAAGGTGATTTTCTCTTCTCAGCCAATCCATGGAGACGAATCCTTTCTCTGTCCTTTAAAGTTCTGTTGGACAGCAGCTTGCAATGCTGGCAGGATTTAGGATTATGCTCAGAAGGAAGGCATAGAATACAGACAGGATGGAAGTCTGATTTGGCCTTCTTCTTGCCACAGGAAGGGCAAGAGTCAAAAAGAGAGGGCATTCTGTTGTAAAACAATGTTCAACTCTCTAAAAAAAAACAGTAGAGAAATACTTTAACACCAAAAAGATGTCGAAGTAAGAGGTTTTATCAAAAATTGAAGAATTTTCTGACAGAAATCAGAAAAAAAAAGAGGTAGAGCTGAAGTAACCAGGGTCCTGACAGAAGGAGCCGGAAAGAACAACTGACCTAACTGTCACCCCTGAGGCATGATGGGAAGCTAGGGGTCATGGCTGCCTTAAAGGCATGGTGCCAGTTTATCTGAGTGTTTGTGGGTTAGCTTTTCAGCTTTCTACACTAATGTTTCCACAATGCAGCCTATGTGCTGGCAATGTTTTCTTCATTATTCCTTGCAGGATTGTGTTGTCGGCTATGTATTAAAGCAGTTTTCAAAAGTTTCTTTCTCCCTGCTTTATTGGAATATGTTTATGTACAAGAGAATTCCTTGCAACATTGTTCAGCATGTTTATGGGAGGCTACATTGTGTGTCATATATATATATATAGCTACATATATGGTTTTTCACATATATGTAATGTGTTTCCGGGGTCCCGCGCATGGGCGGGAATATTCATGTGCTTATGACTTGATGAGGATCCCCTGGAAGAGAACTGGACTTTATTAGACGAGCACATCACTGTGGGAAACGGTTTGAGAGAAGGCCCAGACACTGAGCCCGGCGGTGAGTGATGCTTCAAATATGAACGTTTGGAGTGCATAGAGGAATAGGCTGATGAGAACAGCAGGACTGATCAAAGAACCGGATAATGAATAATGAGACTCCCCGTGCTGCATGATCGTGATCTGGAGTCTGAGTAGCTGGGTGGAGGCCTCATTACGCTCTATTTTCCGACCACTTTTTGAGAGTCACTTACGAAAACATGAGGTCCATTGGGGCATTTCGGATCTATTTAAGCGACGGATTGCGGGGAATAATGGGTATGACGCATGGGTTGAAAATGTGTGTATATCCATTTTCAGGCTAACTAGATAATTCTGTCCTCCTGATTTTACATGTGGTGTGCTGGTAGGAGTCCACCTGGCAACCATCTGGTAAATACATCATACAAGAGATACTATGGCGGCCTACCTATTCGGGCCTTAAGAATACCACAGAAAATGGATATATCCTATGTATTCTCTATGTCACTTGTTGTCTCCTTTTATCTCCTTTTAAACTACAGGTCCAGTGCATCCCAAAGGTGGAATTGGGTCCCCGTGCCCTGATGAAATTGCCACAAAATAAAAAGGCAATGCAACATTTCGGCCGTTCAGGTCAAAATGGTCTTAAAATGATAATGTTTTTTAAAACGGAGTAAGGGCACAACAAATTAAAGATATATCTTTTGTGTTTTTCCGCAACTCAATTTTAACCCACGAAGTGCCAGAGAAGGCCTCCTTCTTTAACAGGGTGTCTATAAGGAACGTACTATTTGGATGTGCACAAAAATTTCTTTAGTTTACACACAGCTTTCTTCTCACTTATATTTAGGGAGTTGGTTTCCGTTTTGGAAAGTGCGGATGATGAAACAGTGAGCAAATTGGTGAGTACCTGCCAACTGCCCCCAGTTTGTTGCTTACGCGAGGCACTTCGTCAAAACATCACAATTTCTTGTCTGAACACTTGTCAGCACCACTTTGGGAGGTCGGACCTCTTAACTTTTTCAAAAGATACACATGGAGGGTCTATGAATAGACATTAAACCCTGTCCCATTGTAAAGATAATACTTGGCTCATCCCCCAAAATTTTGATATTTATGTGTAATGTGCAACAAGGGATTTGTTGATAGTACTGAGTGGGGGGCACCCTTAGTTTGCCTGTTGTCCCTTCAAAGCTCAGCTCCTCTTTGATAAAATACACCATAGGGGTGTGTAAAGCTCAGCTGGACACTCCTACTCTGCTTATTAAGTTTCCCGCCTGTCCTGTTGTGAAAAAGTGGGGCGAGGACAGGGGGGTGGGCATCTCCCTAGTTAGAGCTGCCCAAATCAGCATAACACAAGGTACCGCTAAATTGAAAGTAAGATATTATCTACTTTATCCTCCGCTATACCTCTGGGGGACTTACTGGACTCTGTGCACACTATATCTCTTTTTAATAAAATATATATTGAGCCAGCTTCCTACAGATTGGATGTACACTTGCCTCGCTCCTGTTCTAGCACCTCCCAAAGTCTCATAATACCCGTTTTGTGTTGTATTTTAAAGGAACTGAAAAGGAAAATGCTACTTACCACAGTATGCATCTGTTCTTGGCATGTAGAGCTGTAGAATCTCACGCTATGCATAGATCGCCATCTAGTGTTGGGTCCGGATGTATGCACTTTGTTTTTCTTCGAAGAAGTCTTTCCAGTCACAAGGTAGGTGACTCCTCCTTTCGGTGATAGTGCGCATGGGCATCGAATCCATCCTTAGATAGTTTTTTTCCGCCATCGGGTTCGGATGTGTATTGCTGCACTCCGGTTCGGTACTGTTTTCGGACCCCTTCGACGCGCACAGTGTCACCTCGGAAAACCTTTGATCGAGAAACTCGTGGCAGGCCGTCTGGCCTACCTGCGCTGACCGCGCTAGCAGTCGATGGAACGGACTCCTTTCAAACTCTGTCCCGGGTGTCGTGCTAAGTTTCCACGCACCGACTTGCACGAAGTGTGCAACCTCTGCTTGTCCCCGGAACACAACGAGAATGACTGACGCGTGTCGATCGTTTCGATCGAAAAAGACACTTTGTGACCGTCGGGCTCAACGCCACGAGATGCAACACCAGAGCGGCTCCGCACCAGACATCTTAGGCGAAGATTCCGACACTGAACATCAAGCTCAAGGAGCCAAAGAAGGCGATCTATGCATAGCATGTGATCTACAGCTCACATGTCTCGAACACTCATTTTCCTAAACGAATGCTGCCACTTCAGCCTTGGGGCTTTTTTTTGCAGTCTACAGACTCCTCTCATACTTTGACGTCAAGCATCAGTGCACACTTTCAAAGGGGGAGATGGAGCATCTTTTCTTTATCTTCCTCCGATGACATCTTCTCTTAAAGGTCGACTTGGACTATGAAGGCTAGTCCACACTGAGCCTTTCTTTCAAATCAGAAGGCTTATTTTTCCTTTTGCTTCTCTAGACAAGCAATTGTTTTTCTCTTGCCATCAAGTGAACTTAATGTCTCCCCCCCCCTCCCCCTCCCCAGTAAGTCAGAGGACCCATTCGGCTCAGTAAGACTTTTGGAGGCACTGTAAATGTAGACTTTCAGTATCAAGCTCTTATTAGGCACAGATTGAATATACTGGCTATCTGGCAGCACTGACTCATTGTCAGACGCATACTGCTCCCTCTGGGCCTCTTCAGTCTTCTCATCTACACCAGTCTCTCTCCGGACAACAACCCCAGTTTTTTTTAACTGAGTAATCATTTGCTTGTGGCATAGTATGCCTATCTTTCTCCCTCTCATATTTAGAGTCTGGGCAGGAAGGCTGGCCAGGCTCAACCCCATATCTTCTGTAAACATAAATAGCACACCTTACGAGTCCTTCCTAAACAGCTTGTGGTGGCAATTAATGAAAAACTCAAGGGTGTGTTTTCACACCTAACTCAGGATTAAAGAAAGACCCAAAGATAAGAGTCAGTCTCAGACTTTACATTCCTCTGTAGTTTGAGTCCCAACAAAAAGCCGGTTTCCTTTAGGTCTTTTCTTCAATGCAGTCCACGTGATCAGACTTCCTCATATTCTTGTGGTTGATGTCTGGCTTCTTAGTGTTGCCAAACTTTGGTGTTCGTGCTGCTGGATCTAAACTCTGCTTATGCAAGTCTTTCCCTGCAGGTACCTCAATGTCATATTTTCACTTCCAACAGTTTTGACACAAAGTTCTTCCTTTGTTTCGAAGCCCAATGATTGAAATGAGAATCTGACAAGGCAAATACGTACCAAGGCAATGTGCGCTTATGCCCTCAAAACTCATCCTATGGTGGACAGCCAAAAGAAAAATAAGTTTTAGGGATACCGAGAGAAGACAGAAAGGAGGAGAAAAAAAATAACTAGAAAAAGGTTTCCAGACCCATTGACCAGATGATGGAAAAATGCACAGCATGCGAATCAAGAGGATAGTCATGCTGCAAAACTAGGCACTACTGCAACTCCCAGAATCACTGGAGCAAACTGACACTTTGCACCGTATATAGCATCTTCTGAATTGGGTAGGAGTTGGTAAACCAGACCAAACCCAGAACAAGAGACATGCAAGTTGCTGTTGCACTGTAAAATTGAGCATGTCCATGTTTAGAAGAGGCGCAGGACTCAACCCGATTCTGGAAATGGTCATTATGGAAATAGATGTTTGGTCCTCAAAGGGGCATCAGCTCCCTTCTTCTAGACATCTTCTCAATAGACGTTGAAAAGTAGATGGGAGAAATACGTTATCACCAGATGTTTTCACTTTTTTCCAGTGTTATTTGCATTACTCGCTAGGGGCCAATGAGATTGTCCTCCATATATGGGGGTGAGACTAGCTGTTGAGGGTACGTCCATGCATAACTTGACGGGGGGGCACGGGGGGTGTTGATTCCATAACCAGTTAAGACCTTGCACTTTACTTTTCACATCTACTCCTAAAATGATATTCAGAATCTTCTGGGTGATAAGGGAACCCTTAATCTGCATCTAACCCAGACCAGACTGTTTCAAAAACTCCTTTAAAATATGGTCAGATTAACAGTAAGTGTAAGCACTGCGTGACTGGCTCCAAATAAGAGAAACTAACATTATATAGGTCCACTGCGGCAAATCCTCCTCTTTTGTCTATGTGATTATGCATGAGAGTTTGATGCAGCACAAGGCCACAAAACTGGAGGAAGCCTGCCTGCCCAGTTGGTAATGCAGATCACAGTATCGTCGCAATGCAGCCCAGGAGACCGAGACCAGACACTCAAAAGTTGCACCTGAGTCAGATGGACCCCGGAGAGTCGTCTGAGTGCAGTTTGGTCGCCCAGAAGAAAAGATATCGCCAAAAGAAGGGAACCACTGGTTTTGTTGTGCCCGGTGACCAGTAGTGCAGTGGCAACTGGGCTTTTGCTGGATGCCAGAGGACTTTAAGGGATGTCAAACCTGGGGCCAAAGTCCCCCCCCCCCACCACTTGGACCAAGGAGTAGACCCAGGAATACCCCCCCCCAATCGATTGCACAACATCTTTAACACCCTAGAGCATCTTTATCATCCTGTATCCTTTGTATCATGGCCACTCCATAGAAATCAATGGCAAGGGACCACTAGAACTGGGCTGGAGACGGGTTTTTTCTGACAAGGTAATTGTTTCTTCAGACCTTGTTGGTCCCCTTGACAGTCTCCCCGCTGGAGTTGGTCGTCCAAAGTACTTCCAAGTAACCACATTCATTCTTGAAGCAACTTTCTTTTGAAAAAGTTTTAGTGTTAAATTGGTTGAATTTGCCAATGCTTGTTTGTGGTTAGGTGTAAAGTCTCGATTTATTGTTCCTTTGAAAATCTATATTTCCAGAACCGGCAGGATCATCTTTTTCGTTCTGGTGTACATAAATTCATTAAAAGAAAAAGCTATTTTTGTAAATTGGTGTCTGGTTTCTTGAGTCAAGTTTATTTCTTCAATTGTTTTAGTGCTTTTTAAATTCCTTACACTTTTGTTGAAGCCCGGCTACTCCAAGCCACAGCTACACATGGTTGAGCTAAGGTTTGACAAACAAAACCTAACTGGTCCTAATACTGGTTGGTAGTGTATTACATGGTGAGGTCTCACAACCACACCGAATAATACACCCCATTTCCTCAAACTCATCAACCCACAGGGCTGAATTCTTGTAATCTAAAACCAATCATCATGTGTATAACACACTGCATCAACAATCACAATAGATAGAACGTCCATGAATATTTTCCACTAACAGCCAATTGCCATCTTAAAACGCTACTAATGCAGAAAACTGAAAATTTAATAACCAAGCAAAACATCAGCCTTTAGAAAAAGAAGATAGTAGATTTTGAGAATATGTTGCAAATCTTGCAATACCACCAAAACCAAACTTATTAGAAAATCATCTTTAAGAATGAACTAAGGAATCACGGTTTACACATTATTCTATAGACTACATCAGGGGTCAATTTAGAAAAGCAACACTTACCTTGAGATAACTGTGTTTTTAACGATCTTGCATCAGACGTGAAAGAAGAACCAACAGCACTGCTTTGGGACAGACTTGCACTGGTTGTGGTTTCAGATCCAAAGGACGTTAACGAGCTGCCTGTTTAAAACCAAAATATTAACTCACTAGTAGAATATCAATTTAACACACAATAGTAGTTTAAGGCACTCAAGAAAAGAACATTTGAAAATCAAAAAGTAACTCCCTGATGAAACAATGACCAGTAAGAGTAGAGCTTCATAACATCCGACTCTCGCAAAAGCTGAATTAAGCATCAATTTGAACACTTTTGGAATTGTTGTACCCAATGATGAATGCCAACTCTGTCCTACTATGCAAATGTTCCTTTGGCCAGCAGGTACAATTATGTAGACAATATATTGTAGCTTGGCAACCATTATGCAGTTTTTTATTAAATAGAAAAACTGCGTATAAGAAGGAGTAGATAGTCTGTCATTTTGGCTAAACCTCCCTGACCCATCCAGATTTAGAATAGTAGCTGTTTATTAACTTTTGACGCATTTGACAATGGTTAAAGAGGTCCAACAATATTTAATGAGAGATCCATTTCATGAGGCTATGCTTATCTGACTGCACGATTGTGAATCATCTTCTAACCAAAGGTTGGGACACTGGAGGCTCCGAACATGGGCACATAAATGTCCGATTGCTCAAAAGGCAGCTCAATGGCGGAAAGCATCCTTTTCAGTGCTGACAGCACAATACTAGGAAACAGTGTTGTGGTAATAGTTTAGGGGACAGAACCAAGTCAAGCTGTTCTGTTGTCTTTTGTAGGACTACATGGGACTACTTTGGTGGTAAAAGTTGAATTGGATAGCCTTCGAAAGAGTGCCTTATTCCCTAGATAGTGGCCTACTTCTCCGATTGGGTACTTCAGAGTACAAACTTCATCAGACAAGCAATTTGTAGAATAACTCTATATACCAAAGCATTCATGAACAATTCAGACTATATGGACTATATGAACGTATCAGTTATTTCTTTTGCCATGTGAGCTTTTGAGCCAAACAATCTGTTCCTCAAAAACGTCCCTCGTCCTCACCAGCGATGCAGCTAGAAGAGAAAAATACAATTTTTGAGAGTTGGTGTAGACACTGATCACCATAGCTATAAAGACCTCTACACTAGGCAAAGATCTTGAACAATAACGAAAGTCTGAAAGCATAAGTTATGAACAAAAATGTCAATCCCTGCGAAAAACATGGGACGGCATCTCATTCTTTTAAGGAAAAAACTCTTTAGATGGGACTGATATGCCTTGTGATGGTCCCCCCTACTAGCCATAAGGAGGCCTCTATGAGATGTACACGCTGAAGAGATGAGGCAATACCAGTACAGAACTGCAAACACTAGTCTTTTGCAATGCACAGAATAGGCAACAAAGGGCCCAGTAGAGAGTCCTGCGTCCTTGCTCTCTTACGAAATAGTTCAACATACACATACTGATTCGAGACCTTGATATTTTCATTCTATGCAATGTATCTGTATCAAGCACAAGTGACACTGGTAGCAGGGCCTTAATGAAGTTAGAATTTGACTCGGACATGATTTGTCACAGTACGTATTGGCTTTGACAATTGATCAGATTGCTTAATCAATAGTGAACGAAGGCATAAGCACACCCTGCCATTCTTGGAAAAACTAATTTTAACAAATCATTACCAAAGGGCCATCTCCAAATCTAGTGAGTGGACACTTTCCAACCAAGGACTTTGCAACCGATTGCGCCAGGAGAACATACCTTGTAACATTGGGGTTGGGGGGAGGAGACTATTATACTGTACCAAAAGGAGACTACCAAAAAAAAAAAAAAAAAAAAAATTACTGCTAGCAAGATTCTGAATTACATTACAGTGGGGATTTGAAGTGAAAGATGGAAGATTGGCTCCCATTAGAATGAGTCAAGCACCAGATCATTTATTAAAATTTGTGAAATGTGGCTGTATCAAGAGTCAATGTGCGACTCTGCAATGTATATGCAAAAGACAGGGAATAGTGTGCACAGATGCGTGCACGGATTGTCGAGGAATAAGCTGTTGCAATTCCATGGAAGTGGACATGGACGATGATTGAAATCATACTATTCTTATACTGAGGAGTGCTGTTTGAATTTATCTCTTTAACAATTTTCATTTGTCAGTGTCATATTGAGAAGTGCTATATTATCTAGTTGAAATTTGTTTATCCTTTTCAAATGATGTTAAAAAAATGTAAATAAAAAATAATGTCAAAACTATGTTTGGCATATTAACATATAATTATCGTTGTTTATTGTATTAATCCCAATTTGATGTTATAGTCATCAGAAACAATTTTTGATGTTATTTTTGACTTTCCCGTCCCTAAAAACATATAAAATGATACCACACATGGGCATATAAACAGTTATACCCTATATCTCAAATAATGTGCAGCCATTTTGAAAAATCCGCCATATTGGATTAACGCGTCATGATAGAGTGGTAGACTTTTCACCATCGTTTTCTACGGAAAAATTTCAATAACAATCCACTCACAGAAATTGTATTGCAATGAGTTCTAGGTTAGCCCATTTTTTTAACTAATTTGACTAGACTAGTGTAGAAGGGTTTATATTATCATACCAATTGCCAGCTGGATTGCTGTGCAAAAAGGACAGAGTCCGGTCAGACTGGCATGAAGGACTTACAAGCAGTAGGAACAGATCAAAAAAACTACTGCATGACATGTTCCTAGAAGTTGCTTTTCCTACTAGATTATGAACATAGCAAAACTGAAAAGAAAAACTTCACGTCAAGGATAGCCAGAAGCAAAAGAGTCTGAAAGCCCAAAAAGAAATTTAGTGCCAGGAGATTGCTGCATCCTGCGGCTAAGCAAAATAATTAAATAAAACACAGGGAACCTAGGCGGGAAACTTGGCGTCACAAAAGCTGGGGGAATGGTCTGCTTTCATCCACACTAGGATAAAAATCTATTACAGATGGGTGCAAAATGAAAGAATGTAGAAATGTGATGGTGATAACCAACTGTGTGTTAAACAGGCGACAGACTATTGCGGGTTATTGAGAACAAATGCACTCATCTCAGGGAATATAAATGGGGTATATCCACTAGACAAGAATTACCCTCTTGCCTCCGCTTGAATGTTAGCTCAGAATTTCTGGTCGCAGGACCAATGGGCTTCAGATGTACCACGAGTGGAACTCAAAGAAAATAATGAAGTAGTGTGCAGGGATCTGCAATCACAGTGTACCTGTGGAGGCGCACTCGGAAATGGCATTCAAAATATAAGGGTTAGACTGAAGTGTGATCCGAAATTCCATAAACACAAATATAAGCAAAAGTGTGGCTCCTGAATTTAAACAATGGGAAGAAAACTAAAAAAAACTAGTGTACTGAATAACTGGAACTCCTCTGGTGGCACAGTTAAGTGACAATTTCACCACATCTAGAAAGTGCACGTATGAGCAAACTGTTGTCCTCGATTCACAAGGATTCTCCTTTTCCTCTCCAAGGTTTGGCTGTTCACAAACTCACAAATCCACCAGCAACATTCTGCCTTATTAACACATAAGTGATATTACCGAAAACAAAGAATTATACTTAAAATAAGTTCGGTGGTGCTGACAGCGAAGTAGGTATCAGGTTTCCTTTAAACATTGACTTGGCTCATTTACATAACACTTTAACATAAAAATGTGTACTATTTCACTGCAACAGACATTTAGAATAGAATGGTAAAGCAAGCACGTACATACCTACTCCAACGGCTCCAAACTGCTGACCCACTAAAGGACTTTGATTGAACTGGCTATATGCTGGCATCCTGCTAAAAGGACCGTAGGAATTCACAGATTGGAATGAGGTAGAAGAGGATCCTAAGGAAGACTGAATTAACAACCAGGAATTAGTTAGCAAGCAAATCAACAAAAACGATTCAAATAAAAAAAATCTCTACACTAAAATATTAAACTAGGAAAGAAATACTGAAATTTAAATAATGCCAAAGAGAAGCACGGTACAAAACAAAAGAACATGAAACCCAGGAGTATGGACTTGGCTCGAAGACTGGGACATGATCAGTTGATGAAGATCCAATCGAAGTTCAAACTTGTTCAACAAAGTAAAAAAATAAACAGTTTTACATTCCTACCAAAGTAACCTTTGCTACTAGAAATTCTAAACTATTTAAAGGGGAAAAGACTCATTAAAAAGGGAAAATAGGTCTGCTTGTAGGGAAAATATGTGATGTATTCACCTCAGCCACACAAAAATGTCTTTGCTGATCCATATTGAGATTAGACTGTTACTTGTCATATTGCTCCTTTTGCAGCTTCGTGGCAGAATGCTTTCCTGAATTATAAATTTAATCAGGTTAAGGATTGCAATTGTTTTTGTCACTGTAAAGATTAATAACCTAACATTCTGCTTTTCCAGTTCCATACTTGTAAATGAGCCACTACACGATAAACACAGCAATCAATATCCTACAATAGAAAGTGGGAAATGTTTAATTTAGTTAAAGACGGTGCTAATGGTCAAAGCTCTTGACAGAACAGGCTGTGAATAGCAGCAGACTATTTCTCGGGGTGCAGCGAAACATTAAACCCCTGTTAAGTGCCCTGTGCAGTTCAGGCAGAAGTCTCTTCAGTGTGAGAACAAAATACCTGTGCCCTTCTCAATTCAAATATTGTATCGGAGGTGGGAGGAGATGGGTGGGGGGGGAATTTTTTTTTTTTTTATTCTCCTAGACGTCGAAAGATTTCACGCAAAAAAGTTATTTCTGAAAAGTGAAGCCAAAATAATAAATAAGCAAAAAAATCTAAATCCAGGCACTATACCGAGAAAGGATGAAATTAAATAATTCCATGTCAAACCTCTATGCGTGTGGAAGCAATACAATGCAAGGAGAAGCAAAGCAGCTGAAATCGGTCTTTGTTTAAAGGCAGAGAGAAATTAGGCATTAACCGACAAAATTAGCTCCACATGCAAATATGAGGAGGAGGCGCATTTCTTGACCGAACATGGAAAACCGTCTGTTTGGACTGCTTGCACCTCAATTTACCACATGCGGTGGAGATGGAGTGCCACAGCAAATCAGATTGGCTGCTGGTAACCAACCAGGGTGGGCATAAGACAGAACATTTCCAGACTGGTTGAAATGGTAACCAATCAATATTTCAAAGATTGGCCGCCCTTTCAATCAGAGTAGGACCACGTGTTAGGGCAAAATTTGGTTGGCTATTAGCATCCTGTTAAAACAGCCATTGCACAAATTTCGCAATCTGCCACTTGCTGCTAAATTACCATCCACAGATCAACTTTTAATTCAGTTGTAACAGGTTCATGCTGGGATCTGTTTCTGCCTCCTTAGAAAAAACGGAATAAAATATTCACGCAAAACAGCCTTGCTTTATTAGCACTCCTCTAAAGCAGTAAAGATATGAAGGTTGCATCAATGCACTCATCCTGCACAGAACTGCTAGTGCAGGCACTAAAGGTCTTTCTCTCATTGCTCACTTCCACCCTAACCAGCAGTAGGATGTACAGCAGGGCCTTGCAGCAAACAACTTGCCAATAACTGCGGTGAACTACTATGCAGCCTGTCTCTTCCATGCCCACAAGTGCAACTTTCTACGCCTCCGTAACTACTCATGTGCACTCCGGCCCAGATAGGCTTTTGCTCTGCACCACATCTGCACAAACTTTTAAACAATAGTATTCATCTTCTAATCACACCCAAAAAAATTAACGTCAATAGGTCTGGAATAATTGTCGTCATTTTCTTCTTTGCAAAGCTTTATTTTTGGGGAGATACTGGACCCCATGTATGTATATAGATATATATATATATATACATATACATATACATATACATATACATATACATATACATATATATATTTAAAAAAAAACTGGCTAATAGAAAGAACATATTTTATCTCCAAAAACACTCACATTGTAACAGTAGTCACTGGGACTGATGGAAACTGATGGAAACTACTTTGTGTGCAGATGTGTTCCTTGTGAAAATGCAGAATGCTACCACACACAGAGAAGTTAGCCAATGGCTGAAGTGGGTTGACCCAATGCTCCATGCTGTAGAAGGCAGAATGTGAATAACAACAACCGACTGTTGTAAAGAGGAGTTACTGAAAGCCCCTATAAGTAATAGGTCTTTACAAATGCCAGCAGTAAAAAAAAAAAAAAGTCAAGTATTTCAGCGATCAAATGCTCTGCCAAACCTACGTAAACGACACATCAGAACAGCATCAATAGTTCAAATTAGTAGGATGTTTTACATCTGGTCCTAACTTACATTTTAAATTTACATCGGAAACCAAGTACTGCTATAAACTACTACATCATAACACAAACACTGAATCAACTATGCACAAAACAAAATATGCATGGGATTCGTTGTCATTCACATCTTTCACAAGGAAAAGCAAATTGAATTCTATTACAGGACCGGAGGCTTCGTATTATGCTTCTCTTTCTATCTATTGCCACACACAGCAGCCAATGAAAACTTTGTTATGAAAAAATAAACTACATTTCCCATGATGCTCATGGTATACATCATATCCTGTATAGCCCCATAAGAGCCACCATCACCGGAACTCGTCCTCTTTCTTTGCTGCTCACGCAGTCAGATAAGTGCTTCTACGCTCTACTCTTATTGAGCTTTGTATAATGCACGTATTTTGGACTAATTGAGTGTCATTGACGATACGCGATTATCGCGTTTGGTTTTATTGTGTTTGCTCACTAGCGCGACCTCCCGCCGGTTTTTCCGGCGTGTATGCTAAGCGGAGGTGCGCGCTGCCTTGTAGATGCCTAAAAGCATCTTTTAAATTTCCCGCTCTCAAGCGGACATCAGCGCGATCGGCGGCTTTTGTGTTTGCCAAGCCGCACGCCTTTCATGTACCGCTCCGCCTCCGGCGGTGTTTTCTGCAATAATTGGAGGCGCTGAGGCCCCCCTCATAGGCCGTATGCGCTCGGAGCCCTCCCTTCACAATTTCCTCGTGTTTCGACGTGCGTAGCCCAATTGGGCTACTTCTAGTAGGATTTGGGCTACGCACGTCGATACGACCCGTTTTTTGGTGTTTCTTTTCATTATTCCCTGCTTTTCCCCACCGAGCAGTATCCCTGACGCCTAGCTGGCTGCAATTAGTGTTTTTGGGCCTGGAGGCAGCACACCTCCTTAAAACACACTGCTTTTGGCTCCACTTACGCCCTTTGGGCTGTAAAAATCACAAATACAGCTGTTGCTGAGGGACTAGGTACTAACTTGGTGTTTGTGCTCTGGGTTGGTCCCCCCATTTACTCCTCGCTGTTTGTCTGACGCAGTTTACAGGCTAATATAGCTTCGTTGGCCCCACAATGGAAGAGTGGGTGCATTATGACGAGGATGAAGTTTTCTATGAAGAGGAAGTTACTAATCCTTCCTTAGAGGACAACATTGTTGAGGCCCTGGACGCTTCGGTTCAGGAGTCGGTCAACAAGGCCCTTGAAAAGACAGTTCCGGGAACTGTACAACAGGCTCTAGCTACTGCCTTAAAGCCGATCACTAGACAACTTGAGCAGTTTGCTAAACGTCATGGGTTTACTGCTCCACAAGGCGATCCCACTGACGCTCCTAAACCCTGGCCTCACTCCGCCTCCTACTATTCACTTCCTCATCCTGACGTGGACACGGCAAAAACTAGGGGCACCGACACTGAACCCGATTCTACGGGGTCTGACACCCCGGACACATCCCCTCCAAAGAAAAGAATTAAGAAATCAAAGAATACAGAGGTACCCATAACTACTCCTTTTACCTTTAATCCAGCGGAAATAGTTCACCCCAGATCGTCTGATTGGTTGCCGGCTCCCGCGGTTGCGGCATATTTGCATGACAATCTACGCAAGAGTTTTGACAAGGAGGTGCGAAATCGCCTCCGGTCAGAATGCCCTAGACCGGACGTTCCCGACAAGGTGGCGGAGACTCCGGATATTGATTCTAGTCTCCTAACATTCTTAAAGAAGTTCACCAAAGATCCCAAGAAAGGGATTGATCGTGCTTGGCGTGGATGCCAAGATAAGCTGTTGGACGTGGTAGGACCTTTAGCTAAGGTATTGGAGATGGCGTTGCAGGCGCAGGAATCTGGAACTGCAATTGACCCCCATGTCCTCGCCGGATGGACCCAGTGGGCTATATGCCTTTTGGGCAACGCCAACTGTGCCATTTCTACGGAACGGCGCAAATCTATCCTCATGCGAATGGACTCCAATCTCACGGAGTTGGCGGCGGCGGAGCCTGGTCCGCTGGCGGACGGAAACCTGTTCGGAGACCGTTTTGTAAAGGATGTAGCCAAGTACGTGGGCACATTCACAACTCTAGATAAGGCCCAGTCTGGCATTAAAAGGGTTTTTCAGGCTGGTGTTTTCAACAGGGCCGGACGAGGCCGGGGACGCTCGTTTGGCCGTCATTTCTCCCAAGGTCCTCAGAGAGGTGACTTCGGTCGTGGCAGGGGAGACTGGGACTCCACCCGTGGCGGCACTTTCTACCCCACCAGGCAACGCTTTAACAAACGGCGTTTCAACAGAGGATATTACCGGGGAAACTTCCAGAATACCGAATCCTCAGGTGAGTGCTCCGGACCTTTGTCCGTTACCTCTGGGGGGGCGTATTCAGTTCTTTTATCACAATTGGGCTCGCTTGTCGCAAGATGCTTGGGTACTGCAGACAGTGCAGGGTTTCCACCTAGATTTTTTTCAGACCCCCGTCCAGATCAAGCTCCCCAGACAGCTTTCTTTTTCCCAACTAGAATGCGATTTTATAGATTCCGAAATCGCAGGGTTGCTGCAGAAGCACGCGATAGCATATTGCGACAAGGGCCCTCACGGCTTCTGCAGCAATATTTTTCTGGTTCAGAAGAAGGGTGGAGGTTACAGGTTGGTACTAAATTTGAAGGAGTTCAATCAGTTTTTGACGTACAAACACTTCAAGATGGAGGGCATACATCTTCTGGCGGATCTCCTCAAACAAGGGGACTGGATGGTCCGATTGGACCTGAAAGACGCCTATCTATCTATCCCCATTTTTCCTCCACATCAGCGTTTTCTAAAATTTCAATGGCGGAACAAATGGTATCACTATTTGGTCCTTCCTTTCGGACTTTCCTCGGCTCCTTGGTGCTTCACCAAGACGTTGAAACCAGTGGTAGCTTATCTCAGGGAACAGGGGATTCGCATGATAATTTATCTAGACGACATTCTTATCATGGCGCAATCTCCTACTCTGGCAATTCAGCATTTAAGCATGACCATTGCTACTTTACAAAACCTGGGTTTCGTGATCAACGAACCAAAATCAGTCCTGTCCCCTTCCCAGACAATAGATTTCTTGGGCTTTGTCATAAATTCGCAGGAGGCTCAACTGAGTCTGCCACGCTCCAAACTTCGGGACATCAAGAAGGAACTTCGATCCCTGTTATCCAAACATATGGTCTCAATCAGGGTACTTGCCAGAATGGTGGGCCTTCTGGCGTCATCCATTCAGGCAATTTTCCCAGGACCCTTACATTATCGGGCACTTCAGAGGCTCAAGATTAAACATCTGCAACAGGGTCTCTCCTATACCGACCTGGTTCCCCTTACCCGGGACGTACGGGAAGAAATTCAGTGGTGGTTAGCCCACGTCGAGGCATGGAACGGCAGAGCAATTTTCGGGTCTCTACCAGAAGTGATCATAGAATCCGATGCCAGCCGTTGGGGCTGGGGTGCGCGCTGCGGAAATATTTCCACAGGAGGGCGTTGGTCCTTAGGGGAGCTAGATCTCCACATAAATTGTCTAGAACTGCTGGCGGGATCGTTTGCGATCCGGACACTCTCACCCAAACAGGTATCGTGTTGCATCCTCTTGCGGATGGACAACATATCAGCGGTTCAATACATCAACAAGTTAGGGGGCACGAGGTCGTCCCTGTTTGTGGACATAGCGAAAGACTTCTGGCATTTTTGCCTCAATCATCAAATCTCGGTCATAGCCGAGTACATTCCGGGCAAATCCAATGTAGTAGCGGACTGGAACTCCAGGCACCTCAAGGATTACAGCGATTGGCAACTACACTCGCAGATGGTGCTATGGCTTCAAGCAATATGGGGACAATGCGAGATAGATCTTTTTGCCTCCAGACTGAATCGTCACATGAACAAGTTCTTCAGTTGGAGGCCGGATCCGTTGGCTCTGGCGACGGATGCCTTTTCCCAGAATTGGACTCACAATCTGAATTATGCCTTCCCTCCTTTCATCCTAATTCCCCGAGTGTTCACACAAATAATGCGCCAGAAGGCGGAAGTGATATTGGTAACTCCACTGTGGAAGGCGCAACCCTGGTTCCCACTACTATTGGAGGCCAGTTGCGATCTTCCCAGGAAGATTCCGTGGTCCTCAACACTGCTCCAGGGCCCTCACGGAGAGTTGCACCCGATGATAACATCGGGGCAGTTGTTCCTGATGGCCTGGAGACTTTCAGGGAACGTTGGCATATGCCAGGATTTTCGCAACAGGCTTCCGACTTTATCAACCAGGCCTGGGCCCCTTCCACCAGGAAACGGTATTCGTCAGCCTGGAAAGGCTGGGTTCGTTGGTGCGTGGAACACGTGGATCCCGTGGGGGCAGGATTACCCTATGTTGTGAATTTTTTGTCCAAAAAAGCTGCTGACGGTTTGGCGTATCGTTCTATCAATAATTTCCGTTCAGCCATTTCAGCAGGTCATGCTCAAATAGACGGCAAACCTATAGGGATGCACCCATTAATTTGTAAACTCTTGAAGGGTATTAGAGTGGCTAATCCGCCCAAACCGAAGTATTCCTCTTTATGGGATGTGTCTCTAGTTCTTTCCTTGTTCAATACATGGCCTAACAATGACATGTTGACAAGGAAGCAGCTATCTTCCAAATTGGCCATGTTATTATGTTTAGCAGCCTGTCGACGCTCATCAGATATCAAAGCTCTGGATCTTACAGGTAGAGTGTTTACTCCGGAAGGAGTTTCTTTTAATATTACCTCCAGAACAAAGACAATGTCTCGTATTGTAGAGTATCATGCTTTTCCTAGCAATGCCAAGCTTTGCGTTGTTCAATGCCTTAAAAGGTATGAGGAATGTACCAGGTCTCTTAGGCCTGATGCAATTATTAATTGCTTTACAGAACCCCTTCAAACCTGTGTCTGCGGCTACTATAGCCAGATGGTTAAAATCTGTTATGCAAGAGGCAGGTGTTGACATTCAAGTATTTGGGGCACATTCTGTTCGAGGCGCTATGGCCTCTAAGACATTCATGTTGGGTTCTACTGTACAGGATATCATGCATTCTGCAGATTGGTCCTCTGAATCAACATTTAAACAGTTTTATTATAAACCTGTGGGTGATATATCCTCTGTAGTTTTTAATCAGCGTTAAACTAGCATAATACTGAAGCCTCCGGTCCTGTAATAGAATATAAAATTGGCTAGCATTCGCGCCAAGAATTTTCAATTCTATTAAGGACACGGAGGCGAGGATTATCCCACCCGATTATTATTACAGTATTGTAATAAATACCCACCCGTTGTGTATGTGTTCTGATTTTACAGAAGTTACGGGTTGTTTTATCTCTCATTTTTCAGGATCTGAGAAGAAAACGGATTAAATTTAATCCCGGTTAAGAAGACGTACTTCCCAGTTGGATTGATTCTTCCACGTTGGAGGATTGTTGGACTTATGTTGTAATGTTGGACTTTATTGTTCGAAGCAAAGAAAGAGGACGAGTTCCGGTGATGGTGGCTCTTATGGGGCTATACAGGATATGATGTATACCATGAGCATCATGGGAAATGTAGTTTATTTTTTCATAACAAAGTTTTCATTGGCTGCTGTGTGTGGCAATAAATAGAAAGAGAAGCATAATCCTCGCCTCCGTGTCCTTAATAGAATTGAAAATTCTTGGCGCGAATGCTAGCCAATTTTATATTCTTAACAGCAAAATATGACCTACTCCCATTGTACGAGAGTTTCTCAACAGAAAGGCCAGAGTAACTATTGCCATTCTCCTTTTACCTGAACAATAGCTGGGTCTTGAGGGAGGGAGCACTGTGGCTTGGGAGGCTCACAAACAGTCAGGTCTTTTATATCACTGCCTCGGAATATGATATACTCGAACACTTCATCTCTGGGAGGGATGGGCCTGTCTGTTGGACGATCCTCTGTCCCAAAAGAGCGAACTACAGAAAGAAAAAAGACAAGTTATTATTATTTAATGAAAAGAGCTGCAGAGAGTAGAACACTACACAACAAGCAACATTTCTAACTTGCATACACAGTTCCTTGACATAGAGAGATACCAAATTCCAAGCAGGGACCCTTAATTTAAAAATGTATTGCATTCTCGGAGCTGTAGTAAAGATTCAATTTTAAGTCGGTCAGATCCCTTAACTATCAGATTAAAATGATTTTTTTTTAAAAAGCCAAGAACTAGAGAACAGTGTTCCCTGAGACCCTGATCACCTGGACACAGATCTTTTCTCAACTGATTCAGAACAATATACTAGAAGAGAGCATGCCAATGCAGTCAGGCTCAGAAGTTTGGGGCATGACCCACAACAAGGTTAATAGCACGGGAAACCTGTTACTTGCCTTTCCCTTGATCCGGCTAAATCTCTACATACTAACTGACCATCAGAAAGTACAAAAAAAAGTTGACTACCCCTAAACAAGCATTGGCATAGCCAATAGGTCTCGCCTTTGGGACCTTATAAGTGTTTAGCCATGCAACAGTTGATGTTGTTGCACCAAGGATATTGTGCTGGATAACTAAACACTTATAAGGTCCCAAAGGCGAGACCTATTGTCTATGCCAATGTTTTTTTTTTGTTCTTTCAATGTGTGGGTTTCTATAGCGTGGACCAGGCTTCATGGGCGTTGGAGCACAACACAGGAAATTGGCAATTACGTACTGAGATACTGGCAGCAGACAGATGAATTGCTTCCCTGGGGGAGAGTGCTGCAGGAAGCACCCAGTATTTATTATATATGGCCAGGGCCGCGTGGTGTGTCTAGATACACAGGCACGAGCAGGAAATCCATAACTCCTAAAAAGGAGCCTGTCTCTTGTAGTTGAGCACTAGAAGAACGGATCGGAGCATAACAAGGACTGTATTGTTGTCAAACCATCCGTGCATCAGGTTTGGCCTTCATATGAAACAGGACCCCCTTAAAAATCACAGGCAGGTGTTTGCGCAGTTCGTTCATTATAAGTGCACATGCCTGCTGTGGGCCAGTTTTACATCGGTCCTTGAACCTCGGCATAGTGAAGGGCAATTGCAAACAGATGGACAATGTGCATTAGAGAATATTAAAAATGCATGGCTCGGGGCCCGGAGCAAGCACTTGCCCCTTACTTGAAAATGCCTCTCTTTCTGGAATGTTCCAAAGATGACTTCAGTATAGGGAGAGTAACGAATGCAGAATCGTCATACCTGCTGTCCAGAAAACATTAAAGCAAGATTCCCAGCAGTCCTATGTACCATGCATATATACAGTATAGTGAGGTATGTATAGCTCTCGAGTACTAGGAGAATAAGCCTGTTTAATGAGATTCTTGCCAAGCGTGAAATTCATTTGACAGTCGGCTATGGCCACAGCTGGCCTCTTTCACATTACACAAGCACTTTTGGGCTCAAATAGTCTTGTATTTTAAAATGGAGTGTGGTTCTTCTTTCTGGTGAAGGGTGTTGCTTTGTATCCTTTGGGTTTCGGGGGTACCTTATGCTGCACTGGTATGGGTGGGGTTAAAGAAATGATTGTGTAATTAACTAGGCCCCAGGTCCAGTGCCTCACTATGCCTCCCATTCGTGCGGATGCGCATGTGTGCACCCGTTTCTGCTGGTCGAAGTCTGTCTGTTCTATCACAGATCAAGCAGTGCAAAATGACTGCAAAACCCCCAAAAAAGAAAGAAAATATGCAGGATGCACAAGCCAACACACGATGAAACCGCCAGCATCATCAGAGCAGTCACCATCCTTTCCGGCTCCCTCCGTGAGAACTCTCCAGGAATTCATAGAAAGGGGAATTCAGACGGATGGTTAGAGACAGGAAAGCACTTACCAAACCGCAGAGTATTTCAGTGAGGCACGGAATGTGCACGTTAGTGCCGCGGTGTGGGGGTTTATAGAGCTACAGAAGCTGCGATTCCTGCTCGTCCCTCTTACCTGCTGAGAACAAGACCTTGTGCTTACCTAGGGGTGGTTTCTGCCGGATACGGAGGGATCAAGAGCAAGAGGATGCTATTAACAAGCTCATCTCCCAATGTCTTCCAGTGGTACATCCTTATCCGCATGCGCAAACAGCCACCGGCCTTTGCCTCAATGGAACAACTCCCCTGGGACTCACCCTGCTTAACGCCCGCAGCTCGGCAGCAGTTCAGCAGGGCAAGAGATCGCCACAGGAAGTGGGGTCCAGGCCTGCCCCCACGCTGTTCTTACTAGACATATCCCATGGGCGGGCAGTATGTTTCAGTACACCATCGGATTTATCATAGCTGTGGAGACTCCATAGTTAGCTGGAACTGTGCATGTGGTATTACACTGCCTGCTACTGCAGCCACAATGACCCGAAACCATCTGATGGGGTGTGTTTCACACAGATTGAAATGAATTCCCACAGGATCGCCATGTTTGGGTTATAGGTATTCATGGTGGACGCGTGATGCGCACAATGTGAGGTCTGTTTGCCCTGGGCAGGTTTGTAATCAAATGCCACGCTTTTCTGACTGTGCATGTATGTGGAAGGCGTCACACAATGAGAGGAATTGGACATGGAGGGGGAGAGAGATGCAGAAAATACACAAGGATGAAAGAGAGCGAAGGGGGAGAATGAAAGATACATAGAAAAGAGAACGAAAACCATTGCATTGATCAGTGAGAATGCAAACATTGTCTCAGGGCGAGGGCACCATCAGCACATACTTTCGTTAAACACCCGCACGTGGAGAAATGTGTGCACCACGTCACACTGCTAACAAGGGCAGCGTATCGCGAGTGGTACGTGCGGCGGCCGCCATTGTGAAACTTGAAGTTCGCATGGCATGCTGAAATAAAAAAAATGAACCTGAAAGCACGCAAAGCCGGCCGTACGCGTGCACATCTCCTGTCCGCGCACATCTCCTGTCCGGAGGAGGGAGTGATTTAGGACGAGGAAGAGGTTGTGAGAGAGAGGGGGAGCAGGAGGTGAGCCCGCGAGTGGTGCGCGCGCGGGAGAGCAGTCTTCAATTTTCAAGCACTGCACTCGTGCTTGTGGCGCGCCGCTGCTCACTCCCGCAAGGTGGATGCCGCCACAAGCACGAGTGCAGTGCTTGAAAAGTGAAGACCGATGGCTAAAGGCCCTCCTAGAGCAGCGCATGCGCGCTGCCTAGGCGAGACCTAAAAAATGTCAAATTACAAGGACTGAATGTAAGAAAGTGCTCTTTTTGCATGGTTGCCCCCACTGTTTGCCAAACTGTTGATGTACCCTGAATGAGTGTGCCCTGGGTTCCTGCCAACCAGTGTTATATCCCGTATAGAGACCCTAATGTAGGCCCGTTCATACATGCCCTAAAATAGACGTATTCATATTTACCCTAATATGGTCATATTCGTACTTGCCCTATTATGGTCACAGCCGCATATGCCCTATTACGGTCATAACCATACATGTCCTATTATACTCATGATTCCTTATATAGGCTTGCTCTTTCACCTACATTGGTCCCATCCAGTACACAACGTGCTCTGAGGGCTGAACGTTATCTATCCTGTGGTTTTGAATACAGCAGGGTTTTTCCCAAGCACAGGCCCACAATGTACTCATCAATTATGCATGGCTCTCTAGGAATACACCACCTGCATAATATGCATGTACAAAGTTCACCCCTGACGTCTTCCTCATGTCCAATACAAACCATACTGAGGACCGAGACTCTTTAGGGTATAAATACACCACATCTTGCCCCGGTAAGACAGAGGGAACCGAGACTTCCATGCTGACACACTGACCAGAGAAGCTGAGGCTCCTGCATGCAGTCGCTCCAGCTGACAGTGGTCTGACACATCCCGGACGGGGTGTCCAACTCGAGACCAAGCCGGGGTCCCACACTCTCTCTATTCAGGTATGGGGGTTCGACTAAATCCTAGAAGGATTCTTGGCTATTAGGCTTTTAGACCTACACATATGCTAGGTACACTCAGGTACATCTAGATAGGCATCGTAGGAGTATGCACCTTTCTCTCCAATGCATTTTATATTCATGTATGTATTCATGATTACTGCAATATGGTAGAACTGAACTATCTATTCCTTTTTATCGTACTGCTGATAATATATCTCTGCTTTTGTCTGCTAATTGCTGAAGCACATATATTGTACACAAGAAGAACAACTGTGCAATAAATACTTATTGTAACACGCTCGACTGTTTCTTCTGTGTACCTCTCGGAGACAAACCGAATGAGTAAGCACAAATGACGGAGCGAAAGGTAGTACATTGTTTCCACGATTCTGAGGGAATCAGGGTTGTCATGTTCTAAGGTTGCCAGAAACTAATCTCTCCCCGATAAGAGGAGACACTAGTGGCACTGCGAGCTAGCTAATGCAAACCAGGCTAACATTTCTCGGTGGGGGTGCACAGAGTTAGTCTGCCACCAAACCCACAGGTTATGTTATCCAAACGCGCAGGTCCTGCAAGGGTACTATAGGAACTACACGACATGGCACCGCCAACGTTGGTTGGGTACTAATTTAACAGTAGAATCGGAGTAGTTCAGTCGTGCTATTCTCAGAGAACCTACTCACAAAACACCAGAGACGTCTGGAGTGGGTGGGCACAAACTCCGCCGCAGCTGAGTAGTACACAAATACTATTTATTGGCTGTTGGTTATTCAAGCTTGAAGGACAATTAGTTCCTACAATTGTGCATTAACACATTATCTTAAAAATCCCTTAAACACCCTTCTTCCACTTAAAAATGGTTGAACAAGCGGAAGAAACAAGGAGAACTGAAACAGCCCTCTTCGAAGAAGACCCTGAAGATGCAATACAAATTGCACCAAATTTCAGAAGGGCAGTCACCATAAAACTTCTAGAAAATGGCTTAAGAGCCAGGGGTGGCAAAGTAATTTATGTGATTGAGGCACACGAAACCAATAAAACAGAGGTGTTCTATTCATGGGTTACATTCCCAACAGCGAATCCAATTACGGATTTATTTCACTACTACCAAGAAGGTGAAACACCAGCGGACTATACTCCTTTTGAGGAGATAGAGGTTCCGCTAACCTACCAGGAACATAATTACTGGTTTAATGGCGCCCTACACCACGTACGAGGAAGAGCAAGATTAGGCCCGCTCGGAGGAGCAGGAGCCACATGGCCCATATTAGCGACATACACTCCACATCCTGACATTGGCACAATGCCACAGCCAGACTTACTCGTACAACACACAGATTTAATTAAAATCTACAGAAACCTCACACAATTTGTGATGAGGACTTTAACAGTTCAACCTGCACCAGCTGCAGCTCAAGATACTCCAGTCCAGAATACAGGAAATAAAATTACTCCACAAACATTACACGCGGTAATGGGCAAAATGCCAGCAAAACGCGAACAAATACCATTCTGGATAGCTCAGAAAATAACTCAGCTTGAGGCAGTATTCCCGAATACTACCTATGGAAAACACAGAATTATAACAATCTGCTTGCCCATGGGGATCACACCACAGTTCGAGGATTCCACCTTTTGGGGATCAGTCTTTGCTGCAATTTATACCAGAACACATGGTATCCCGTCACTAGCAGTAGTACCGGACGTATTGAGACAGATACAAAATGAGTACGGAGCAGAGCCTGCCCTTAACTTAGGGATGAAGTTGTTAAACAACTTTGAACAGGTATCAGCCATAATACTTGCTAACATTAAGGGGGAAGCAGCGTCAGTGGCGATCCGCCAATGCCTAAGGGAGTTCAGTCCAGTAGATCAACAACACAAACTACCCAAAATAATTGAAACTGCATATGCAGAACTAGGCAGAGACAGCTTAGGTGGGAAAGCTTTAAAACCACAACTGGTGGGCAGTCCTGAAAAGGACACTACAAAGAAGACACCTACTTCTTCTAAAAAGAAGTGGGATAATAAAAAAACAACAAAAGTCTAAAGACACCAGATCTCAATCCAGAGGTAGGTCTCCTCAACAGGAGCCCTCTGAAACGAGGTATAACCTCAGGAATAGGGATAATATTAAAAAACCTGACAGGTATCAGGATACTGATACTCGTTCCTCTCGTTCCTTTCAGGGTTCAACAAAAAACTCCGAGAGGGAAGGACGGTCAGAACACAGACAAGAGGAGCGTACAAAGTCCAGAGACACGCAACGCGCTGCGGACTACACACCTAAAAAAGAAGATAAACAAAAACAGAAACCTCAGTTCAAAAAGAAAAAGGTAGCAGGTCTCAAGATCAGACATGCCCAGAATTCTGAGGACACAGCTTCTGGACGGGGAATGGGCTCCGACGATGCTAGACAGTGCGGCAGAAGTAACGATAGCTCGCCAGAACCTGAAGGAATTTCTGGTGACAGCGGAGTTGAGTGAGTATATCACGGTGGAAACACCTGATACTCGGGTAAGTGTCCCACATAAGTTACATGAGATAACACTCCGGTTGGAGGGGGACAAGCCCAGAAAAATTAAAGGTCTCTTTTGGAAAAATCTGTCATCTGGATATGACATCCTATTAGCAAAGCAAGACTGGCCGCCAGCATTCGTCATGGAGTGCCCAAGGGGAGAAGAGATAATTTTTCCAGCCTTTTCCGACCTCGTTCCCATACATCTTAAACATGCATATGCGCAGGAGTGGGCGGTTGCCCTAGCTCCAGCATTGTACAAAAATCATGCTGGTTGGGATGAGGATTCAACCCACCACGTGATCCCGTTAAAAGTTTCCCCAAATGCTCAATACCCAATAAAGCAGGAAGCTAAAAAACAAGTCAGGGAGATCCTAGATCAACTTGAATACCAGGGGGTGATAGAAAATTGCACTTCACCTATGAACAATCCTTTTTGTTCCCCGTAGCCAAACCTGACAATACATATCGTCTAGTTTTAGATTACAGACATTTAAACACTTGCACAAAAACATTTGCAGTTCAAAATGCACACAGTGCCGCATTAATGAATAACATTGTGCGACAAAAATACAAAACACTTGATATCTCAAATGGATTTTTCTGCCAAAATATAGCGCCTGAAAGCAGGTACATGACCGCATTCAGAGCGTTAGGGTCCCAACAGCAATTTTGTTGACTCCCCCAAGGGTATAAGAATAGCCCGGGGTTGTTCTCAGCAAGGGTAACAGAGTTACTCCAAAATTTGGATGAAGAAGCATTGTCATATGTGGATGATATTTATCTGACGGACGATGACTTACCGAGGCACTTGACCAGGGTGAGCACCATTATTATGGGATTCGCCTCCGAGGGCTACAAATTTAACTTTAAAAAAATCAAAGATTGCCCACCTCAGTGTCCTATTTTTAGGATACGAGCTGTCAAGTGAGGAGAAAAGCCTAGCAGCTAACTTTTTAGAAAAATGTGCGCTGCTCCAACCTCCAAAATCATTAAAGAATTTACAATCAATTCTGGGATTCCTAAATTTTGGTCGAACATACATTATGGATTACGCAGAAAGAGTAAAACCTTTCTACGATTTAATAAAACCTGATTTTTCAGTCAGACAATGGACACAGGAACATACAAATAGCCTACGTTCCCTACAGGAAGACATGATAGCTTCAAAACATTTACAGACACGCGTAAACGCACACAATTTGGTGATCCGAGTAATTGCGGGTCAATGCAGGTACACTTATTTAACTTTCAATGAAGGCGAAAAAGTACCAATCGCATACAAATCACACCTGTACACAAACGCAGAAATGCGTTTCACTTCAACAGAAAAAATCCTGACAGCAGCTGTAGCAAGAGAAAGAGCACTGGCTCAGGGTAAACGCATAATTGTCGTGACCCCAGTACCAGCTTTAGAAGCTGTTACAAAAGCTAGCATTCCAAATGCTAAAGCCTTACATCCAAGATGGATACAATGGGCTAATTCTCTTACTGCAACGGATGTTGAATACAGATTTGATCCAAGTTTACAAACACAAGCATTCCTGCAATATGAACAAGAATACCCTCTACCAAATGAAATTTTGCCTCTCGATCAGTATGAATACATAATTTACACTGACGGATCTGCTCAGCCAGCCACAGGAAGCAAGCAAGCTTACAGCAATGCATGTGCAATCGTTAAAGGTCGCATGCGTGATGGCAAGTTCCATACAAGCTGTACCAAAACAGTCTCTAGGAGACTGCACGGCTCAGTTAGCAGAATTAAAAGCACTAATACTGGCGCTTGTAAATACAGAACACGAATTCCCCACACTAATTGTGTGTGATTCCTTTTACTGTGTACAGTCGTACAATGAATATCTACATCATTGGGAACAAAACGGGTCAAAGATGCAAAAGGTGGCACAATTAAGCATAAAATGCTATGGGAACAGGTAGTAGAGTTGAGAAACGAACTACCAAGGGCTCACTTGATACACACACTGAGTCATCAATGTGATGGCGTTCACGTTGAAGGGAATTCATTGGCTGATTAAGCCGCAAAAGGGGCTGTTCGCACAGCCGCAGTCACTCGTTCAAAAACGAGAATAGACGGAGAAATTATGGTAGCTGTCATTGCTTCTCGCAAAGGCAGCACAGCAGTACCAAAGAGATTTCCACTCAAGTACTCCTACAAGTTAGATGCACACAACATTCCATATGCTCAGATTCCTGGAGTGGGGGATAGAGTAATACCAAATATGGATCGTAGGTTAGGTTTAATTGTGGAAGCACACGAAGGGATAGGTTGTGTACATAACAGACTTAGGGAGACTGTTTCTTTGTTGAAATAACGATACTGGTGGCCCGTGATGAGAAGGCTGATTAGAGATTATGTCTGGAACTGCGACATCTGCAAGCAGATGAAAGGGTCCACCACAACACGTCCAGTACAGATACCATTGTTAGACAGCATTAGGTTGTCCGTTCGTGCGCGTCCATCTCAAGTTTCCCCAAGGTTTGGCCTCAGCGCTCGGCTGACGCTCGAACTGTTATAAAAGATTTGCGAGTCTTTATCGGCACATACGCAGTTGGCACGTTACATTCTGAACGTGGTCCGGCGTTTAGCTCTAGGGCTTAGAGAGGCCATGGAAGGAATGGGCGTAGCATTGCGGTACTCCTCTCCGTATCATCCAGAGGGAAATTCTGTTGTGGAGAGGAAAAACCGAGACTTAAAGCAATCTTTAACGGCTAGGGTATTAGGCAAGGGCGGTAGATGGGTCGATCACCTTTATGGGGTACAACGAGCGATTAATAACCAGCCAAGAAGCTCTCTAGGGGGTGTCACTACTTACGAGGTCCTATTTGGGACAAGAATGTGGGTACCTGATCTTGATTGTGAAGGCACAGTGGCGGAACAAAAACCATTTGATATCCATGATCGTTTGGCTGTTTTACAGGATCAAAATGAATCCAGGACACAACAAAGTAACGTGCTCCAGAAACAGACCGCCACTGAGGAAGTCAAGGCAGTGACGGCAAGACCTGTCTGGATCCCAAAAGTCAGGGATCTGGTCAGAGAAAAGATTGCAGACAAGAAAGAATTTGGATCATCCTACAGAAAGCCTGTACCGGTCCTAGCAATCCAAGGCACAAGAACTGTACTGTTGCCGCCTCTTGCCGGGAAAAAGGAGAGAAGATTTGTCTCAATAAACTTAATCAAACCACACTATGTGGCCGATACTAAACAGCAGGCCACGTGGGCTCCAGAGTAGCAGACACCCTCCTCTTGCTACAATCCAAGAAGTTCAAACAGAAAGACTCATCTCATTTGAAGAGCCACCTGTACGGAACGAAGGACTAAGCAACAATGCTATGGAACTCTTTCCACTTGAACAAGAAGTTCATCTTCAAGAAGAAAATCAACTTAACAACCAAGTTGCAATCAGACCAAATACAGACGTCTACGTCAATGTGCCTCGACAAGAGAACACAGCAATCTCAACAAATCCCGATGCAATTCCAACAATTGATCGAACTGCTTCTGGCTATTTCATGAACTTTGATACGTTTTCCCTGGACCCAAGTGAGCCGGAAACGACGCCAGCCCAAAAAAAAAAACCACACAAACAAAGACTCTTTGACTTTATGAACTTTTTTAGAAAGACTTACCTGGTGTCACCTTGGATAGAACTATGGTACATCACCGGGATTTTATTTTTCATTTTCTGGCTAGGTTTAGTAATAACTTTTAGTAGGCTTATTAATGGACGATACCGCCAGCAAAGCTCGCAAGCCCAAAAAGTGAATTTGATTTTAAAACCACACCAGTCTTCACATTGTGAACCCAGAGACTTGTCTTCAGTGAACATCACAGCAGTTCCTATACCGGACGGTATAGTATGGGACAAGACGATTATGATATATTCGGTCCGACTGAACTTTTAAAGCTTAAACATGTATTTAAAATTTCTTTAAATGATATCGTTACCTCCAGTACATTTTCTGATTATTGGGACTCTGAAACTGTAAATAATATGTCTGATTTAGAGAAAACAGCTGCATTTCCGAACAATGAAATGTTAGAAGGTACTTCAGACTATGATACTTTGTACTGTTACCAACAATATGGTCATCATTTCTTACACAAATCCATTATACCTAGAAATGTATTTGAATACCACCAGTGGGAACACTGCCCGACACCACCAAAAGGTAGTTCACAAGCGTTTGCACAAAAATTCACATATTTCTCAGGGTACAACACATCTGACCCAACGTCATTTTATTACAAAGTGGCAAAAGTATCAGGTCAGAAACTTATGTTAACTAACACCAAACATATTTACTCTGCATCCTTTCTGAACCAACTGTCTACACAGGGTTTCGACCTACGGAAAGACACGATAGATTCAAAATCAATCTGGGGTTCTAGGGACTGGCAAGTCCAGGGAATAGAAGCACTTTTTAGAGCATGCCTCATTCCACAGCAGATAATATTTCTGAACGAAACTGTGCAGCAGACGTCCGGTCTTGGACTAGCCAAGGTAAAGGATCTGAACTCGCCTGGGTTTCCAACACCATCACAGATGGGCGGGGGGGCGGAATTCAACTACACCAGGGGTAGGATTAGATGACATAACCAAGTACAACAGATCAGATCCTGATTGGAAAAATTGGCTGCTCTGGCCCCTTGACACAAACAAATGTCAGGACAGATTCATGAATACGACTGAAGGGTTTAGTATCCATAGGCCAGATCCACGCTATGTACAAAGACAACACCCGGGGGTAGTGACATCCTATAGTGTTGGGAAGTTGTGCCTTGATTGGCTAGAAACCTCAACACTTACAGAAGCGAAACATCACTTGACCTTGCTCACACCTGACATGGACCGTAGCGATTTTTTACTAGGCCCTAGGAAAACACGTCAAACGTTTCATATATGCTGGCCTTTATGCCTACTATAATGAAAACTGAAAAATATCCCAACAAGAGGCTGCAGAGAGAATACGGGAATTAGACCGTATTAACTTAGAAAAGGCATTAGCTGTAGTGGATAATGGGTGAACAACTTTGACCTCCAGGATTTACTCCTTGGGCAACATTGTGTCTTCGGCTATCGACATACTAGAACAAGATTTGGCCTTGTTACAACACGGGCAATCTCAGCTACGTTCTATTATGACGTTAAGCTGGACGCTACAATCTTTGCGTGCAGGCTATGTGCCCTGGCGTTTTATAAACACCACGTCTCTGTTTATCAGTCAGATTGTATTCTGAAAACAGACAGAAATGGCACAAAGGGGAACCAAATACACAATGCTGTGTATTGAGAAGCTGGAAAGATTACCATTCACTGTAGCCGAATCACCATCAATAGAATGGCTAATTCACGGCCAAATAACAATCCCGGTCACAACTTTTCAGTTTCGTTATTGCCTTGAGCAAAGGCAGGCAGATATGACAGGGTGGGTAAGGGGTACATCAAGGAATCTTGGGAGTTACCATATCGATGCCGGAACGGGGATCGGGAAGTATATCTAAGCGGTACAAACTGCAAGAACGCTCCAAGCGGTTCTCTCATGTGCCAGGACATCTCACTACACGGAGCCTGTAGCGGTTCAGTAGCCAACTTGTCTTGTCACATGACAGGGACCCCAGCTGCAGTGATCAAGCCGGTTTTCGAGTTGCTCTCGAATGGGAGTTACTTGATGCTGAATGATCAAGGTGGCTGTGGGATGCTTCCGGGCGTCGCCTATCTGGTCACCGTTAACTCCAGGGTTACTTGCTGTATGCAAGTATTGTTTCCGCCACTGAACACAGTCAGGGAGGCGCCGCTATGGCCTTCACTGAATGTTTCTTTTATACAGTTTGATACTCTGAGCAGACTGCAAGCCATGCTTTTACAGCAACCCGTGCCCTTAACCTCCGCTCGAGAAACCTATGAACTTCAAGTTGCAAGGACCTCGACCGAGATACAGGCACTCATACGTACAAACTGCCCCATTCATTTCGCAGAAATGGTGGGTCATATCTTCAACATGTCTGATACGAGCGGTATTGTACACCTATTTAAGACCATAGGGTCCGGACTGCTTAACACCTTTCAGACGGTCCTCGGAGTGATCCCAAATTTTATACACTCCATATATTGGGAAGCGTATTTGGAGGATTCCCGCTCATCCTATTCCTGATTGCAGGAGTCCTGCTTATCATATTGCTGCTAAGCAATGGACGGCCCAATTCCGGAAGGGTTGTTGAACACACTCCTGGAACGGAAGTACCGTGAGCGCATGGTACAACTTCTGGGCTTACCTTGCCTACGACAACTCAATGCCTCCTGGTTTCTATCGTTTAGACCAGTCTGGGTAGACTGCATATTACCTGTTCTTCGATGCCTGCTCTGCGGAGAAGAATGCTCATTGGATTTATGTCTAACATTTCCATCAGACGCGCCTCCGGACATGGATGCAATGCTGGACCCCATAAAGGCCCACGCTCTGCGTTGTCCCCAGCGGCTTCAGATTCTGATGAACGCATTCCTTGAGAATCCACAGGCGCCGTTTGCTCCTGCTGGGTTAAGCGACTCTTCCACAGGCACACAGGTTACAACTGCTGCACCAGATGCCGCAGCTCCGACTGATGGCAGTGCTCCATTCCATCGATGTGCGATTGACATTCTATGCGAGGCGTTGGATTTGTCTACTGCAGCGGCTGACACCGATATGGATGTGCTTCCCAGCCAGGACGCTTAATCTTGAATTGGCTCATCGCGTTCTGGTAAAGAATTCGGCTTTTGCTCGTTTCAAAATAAACGATCTAAATTTAGAACTTTGCTTACAAATTGACACTGTCGCTTGTAGAAAGCATGGCCTTCTCCCGCTTATAGTGATACAACTTTATAGAGAGACAGTGATTGACTTTTAAAAAGAGTGGCAACTGGAAATAGCTGAATTTTAACATTTTTATATTTAACACTTTTTAAACGAGTTTTTAAACTCCTGTTTTTACCGATTTTTAAAAAATATTTTAAAGTGTCCAGATTTTATAGCATGGTCATTATTATCCTTTTCGGAAGAGGAGTGGGTGTTATATCCCGTATAGAGACCCTAATGTAGGCCCGTTCATACATGCCCTAAAATAGACGTATTCATATTTACCCTAATATGGTCATATTCGTACTTGCCCTATTATGGTCACAGCCGCATATGCCCTATTACGGTCATAACCATACATGTCCTATTATACTCATGATTCCTTATATAGGCATGCTCTTTCACCTACATTGGTCCCATCCAGTACACAACGTGCTCTGAGGGCTGAACGTTATCTATCCTGTGGTTTTGAATACAGCAGGGTTTTTCCCAAGCACAGGCCCACAATGTACTCATCAATTATGCATGGCTCTCTAGGAATACACCACCTGCATAATATGTATGTACAAAGTTCACCCCTGACGTCTTCCTCGTGTCCAATACAAACCATACTGAGGACCGAGACTCTTTAGGGTATAAATACACCACATCTTGCCCCGGTAAGACAGAGGGAACCGAGACTTCCATGCTGACACACTGACCAGAGACGCTGAGGCTCCTGCATGCAGTCGCTCCAGCTGACAGTGGTCTGACACAACCCGGACGGGGTGTCCAACTCGAGACCAGGACGGGGTCCCACACGCTCTCTATTCAGGTATGGGGGTTCGACTAAATACTAGAAGGATTCTTGGCTATTAGGCTTTTAGACCTACACATATGCTAGGTACACTCAGGTACATCTAGATAGGCATCGTAGGAGTATGCACCTTTCTCTCCAATGCATTTTATATTCATGTATGTATTCATGATTACTGCAATATGGCAGAACTGTACTATCCATTCCTTTTTATCGTACTGCTGACAATATATCTCTGCTTTTGTCTGCTGATTGCTGCAGCACATATATTGTACACGAGAAGAACTGTGCAATAAATACTTATTGTAACACGCCCTACTGTTTCTTCTGTGTATCTCTCTGAGACAAACCGAATGAGTAAGCACGAATGACTGAGCGAAAGGTAGTACATTGTTTCCACGATTCTGAGGGAATCAGGGTTGTCATGTTCTAAGGTTGCCAGAAACTAATCTCTCCCCGATAAGAGGAGACACTAGTGGCACTGCGAGCTAGCTAATGCAAACCAGGCTAACATTTCTCGGTGGGGGTGCACAGAATTAGTCTGCCACCAAACCCACAGGTTATGTTATCCAAACGCGCAGGTCCTGCAAGGGTACTATAGGAACTACACGACACCAGGTACCCAGGGCCTATGTTCTTTCCCTAAACTGCATTGAGACAAAACCCAATTGGCACTCTTTGGCCACGTCAGTCCCTTGTAAATGGTACCAAGGGCACTGTGGCCAGGGAAGGCCTCTACGTGTTGCAGCACTTATTGTGCCAGCCTTAGAGGCCCTGTACCTACACACCTACACACACACACACACACACCTACACACCTACACACACAGTATTTTGGTGCAGAACAAAGTGAAGAGTCGACATTACACACATCCCTGTGTCGGGAAACAAAAAGAGAGCAAGGGACTAAAGGAACCGCTCCTGGTCCCCCCAAAAATTATATCATCAACACAAAAGGAGCAATTCCAGAAAGGATTACTGCTATAAATTTGCTTAAAAATGGAAAAGAATTTCCTTTTCAAGAAGAACCCTCACTCACCAACCTAGTTGGTGATATGCTTCATCATAGGTTTCCCGACCGAGGGGCCGAGTGCCTCTCGGGTGTGCTACAACGCCCGATTACAGCGGAGCGGGTTGTTTGTGCAATGTGAAAAGTGAGTGGTGATTGTTTAAAATTATCTCTATGCACCCAAGGATTTTAATGGTGTGGTCATAGGACAAGAGTAAAAACCGAGGTGGATGTTCTTTATGGTTTAATGGACCATTGACATCCGTGATAATTAAGTGACAGGGTCTACATGTTTCAGCCTTCCTATGCAAGATCGCAAGGCTTTCTTCAGGACCAGTGTGGGTGATTGTGTGCACACGCTAAGGTGCACCCACATTAATACGAGCCTGACCGTCAACTTACGGTTTTTACTCGTACTCATTGAATTTCTGTAAGAAAAAACACACTGCATGAGATTAAGTACATTCACAGGACTCTCACGCATATCATCACAGTAATCACTCGCATCAGCGTAAAAAAGTTGAGTAATACCGATCCACATGCCTGGATCTCCACAGATTAACTCTCCTCACCCGTAACGCTCAATCCGATGGTCGGGCATACGACATGCGCATGCTTGCACCCACACAAGCGAGATAATATTGTGTGTTGTGTGCTCTTGAGAGAACTCTCATGTATTCAGATTCTCCACATTTCACTACATGTGCTCATGTGGAGTGTGGTGCGTCTTACAAACGAGTCGACTTGAACTCGAAAAGGTTCCCTCTGTTGTGCCGGTGTAGGTCCCAGTATTATGGGTCCGTGTATTCTCAACAAGCCAGAGACCGAGATCAACATGGACAGTGATTCGACCCTCCTGATGAGTCTTGACATTGAAAGTCTATATACCAGCTTGCCCCAGGATGATACCATTGAGGTCATCAATAGGGCCCTAGCAGAGGCCACCAGGGATTTTAGGACACCTAAAGCTTTCATTGTAGTGTGCGCGAAACTAGCACTCAAAGATAATTTCTTTGAATCTGAAGGGGATTTGTTCCTCCAAATAAACAGGACCTCAATGGGCAGTACATTTGCCCCTAGTGTAGCGGGGTTGTATGTCTGATTTTGAGAAGAAATTCATCCTCCAGGACAACAACCCCTTCAGCAACCACATCACCTTCAGGAGAAGACATATTGATAACATCCTGATTATCTGGCAAGGACCAGACGAGGTCCTTCAGGAGTTTCTTGAATGGATAAACAGATGTGACAAGAACCTCAAATTTACCCACTGTGCAGACAAAAATGAAATGTTTTTTTTTTTTGACATAACCATCACAAAAGAAAATGGCAGATTGGAGACAAAAACCTACCACAAACCCACTGCCAAAAACAACCTCCTTAAATTCGACAGCTTCCATCCCAGAGCACTAAGGGAAAATTTGCCCTATGGGCAATTTCTCCGTCTCAGGAGAAATTGTAGCAAACTAAGAGACTACCAAGAACAGACAGTGGACCGGTCAAAAAAAAAACCTGAAGATCCAAGGGTACCTTGACAAAATTTTAAATAAATGCCAAAAACGGGCCAGGAATCATCCACGTGAAGCACTCCTAGAAGAAAATCCTAAAACAGACATCCCTCTAACATGTATGACAACTTTTAGCACCATGTTGAACTCAGTAACAAAATCCATAAATAAACATTGGAAAATTTTAGAAACAGGCAACAGAAAGTGGGAAAAAGCTTTATTCTCATTTAAAAGAGCAAGAAGCCTAAGGGACTCTTTGGATTCCACCCGTCCTAGAAAGGCGAACATGGAAAAGACTCTCAGTGCTCAACACTTGGGGTCTCCCAAAAGTGACTAGACACTTCCCCTGTGGGAATTGTAGTGTCTGTCATCTCATGACTACAGCGAAACAGCTGGAGTTAGAACCGAATAAGATCTGGACACTAAGAGCACATGCTAATTGTAATTCTACAAATGTGGTATACCGGATAACTTGCCCCTGCGGACTCGGGTATATAGGGATGACATGCAGAAAAGTGAAACAACGCATCTGCGAGCACCGTAGTAACATCAGGTGCAAGAAACACACAACAAAAACGTCAGAACATTTTTTGCAGATAGGTCACACAACCAATGATCTAAGATGGACTATCATAGAGCAGATAGTAACCCCAGGTAACACACAAAAGTTCCTCTTTGAAAAAGAACAAAGATGGATCTATAGACTTTCAACCCACAAACCGGGTCTGAACGAAAACATTCCCTGGAACTCACTGAATTAATATTACAGTATAAATACGTAATTTTCCCAGGTGTGATTAGACAGATTTCAAACCGGATACTCTTAGCCTGATAATTTTGTAAAACCTAGTTTTACTAGTCAACTAGGGCCTGGACGGGGACTGGGTCAGTGAGCTAACCACCTCCGAATTATATGGTGTTACCAACCAGCTATCCTCCAAGGGTTAATGTTTTTAGGCTGAACAACAAGCCCTCTTTCTACGATATTTTTTGGTAAAATATCCACTACGTCTTTTTTCAAAATAACGAGTTAAGTCCTCCCTTTATATACTACAAAGATGGGTTTGTTACGTTTTGCCAGCATTTTTGCCCAATAAAGCTTTGAAGCCCAAAATTTTTTTTTCAACACACCATACTTTGAGGTAGGACAGGAATGAGTTAATTCTCCTTTTCTGACTGCCGGAATCATCGGGTGATGACGCGCACGTCACCTTACAACAGTCCGACGTGACTACGTCCTCACGCACAATGCAATGACACACACAGGATCCGTCCACCAAATCAAAATCGGCAAGGCTTTTAAATATGCCCAGCCCGAAAAACCAACTATCCTCGGGATCCCGGACTGGGGCTGCAATAGGTGCTTAAGGCGGGAGCTGATCCTTCAAGTCGACTCGTTTGTAAGACACACCACACTCCAAATGAGCACGTGTGGTGAAATGTGGAGAATCCGAATACATGAGAGTTCTCTCAAGAGCCCACAATATTATCTCACTTGTTTGGGTGCAAGCATGCGCATGTTGTATGCCCGACACGCGGATTGAGCGTTACGGGTGAGGAGAGTTAATCTGTGGAGATCCAGGCATGTGGATCGGTATTACTCACCTTTTTACGCTGATGCGTGTGATTACTGTGATGATATGCGTGAGAGTCACGTGAATGTACTTAATCTCATGCAGTGTGTTTTTTCTTACAGAAATTCAATGAGTACGAGTAAAAACCGTAAGTTGACGGTCAGGCTCGAATTAATGTGGGTGCACCTTCGCGTGTGCACACTGAATCCCCTACACTGGTCCTGAAGAAAGTCTTGCGATCTTGCATAGGAAGGCTGAAACATGTAGACCCGGTCACTTAATTATCACGGATGTCAATGGTCAATTAAACCATAAAGAACATCCACCTCTGTTTTTACTCTTGTCCTATGACCCCACCATTAAAATCCTTGGGTGCATAGAGAATTTAAAAAAAATCACCACTCACTTTTCACATTGCACAAACAACCTGCTTCACTGTAATCAGGCGTTGTAGCACACCCGAGAGACACTCGGCCCCTCAGGTGGGAACCCTATGATGAAGCATGTCACCAACTAGGTTGGTGAGTGAGGGTTCTTCTTAAAAAGGAAATTCTTTTCCATTTTTAAGCAAATTCATAGCAGTAATCCTTTCTGGAATTGCTCCTTTTGTGTTGAACACATCCCTGTGTGCCATGCCTACTACCCACTGCCGTGGCATAGGTCAGCCACCCCTCTAGCTGGGTGCACTATACCGGTGGTGAGGGAACAGGTGCATGATCCCTGTACCCCCACAGTGTTAAGTCCATTCTTAGTAATGCAATGCAAGTGCAGTAATGCCATTAGGAGTATATGGTGCTGGGAGTTTGTCATTACGAACTCCACAGCACCATAATGACTTTACTGAAAACTGTGAAGTTTATCAAACTTCTCAGCACATTAAACCCACACTGATGCCAATGTCGGATTTAACGAAAAATGCACTCAGAGGGCATCTTAGAGATGCCCCCTGAAAAACGACCTAACTCTAGTGTCCTGGCGGAGTGGCTGCTCACCAGCTGACACCACCAGACATGTTTTTGGACCCCTGGGTCAAGAGCCTGCTGCTCTCGGGGTCTGAAACAATGCACATCCTGGGACGAGGTGGCAAGTCTCCTCCCCAGGATGGGCAGGGTCCACGAAGGGGAAGCTTCAAAGTCTTGCCGCCTTTTTTCTGAGCTACCCCAGCCATTTGCTGCTTTCAGCAACTGGCCCCCACCGGTTCTGACCCCCACTCTGGGCGGGAGAATCGAAAGGAAAACTAAGGGAAGTGTGCCCACCTTTGCCAACCCCACCCCTCAGGTGGGGGAAGCAAGGTGAAGCACAACTCTAAGTCCCCGCGAACTTGCAGATGGGGACACCCAGCCAACCAGAGAGAGGCATATGCCCCCCTCCCACTGGAGGGTGGCATAATAGGGGGTTTACCCACACCAAGGAAGGGACCCATTGGTCCTGACCTTTACTTACCTGTAACACCCCTAAATCTAGTATTTAGGGGCAACACTGAACCTTGCCTCCTCAGACAAGAACCGACCAGAAGAAGAGAAGGACCGAAGAAGCTTTGCTTTACTAAGAAGGAGGACGCCCACTGACTTGGCCCCAGCCCTACCGGCCGGTCCCCACCTTGAACCTGCTCCAGCGAAATCCCGGTGTGTCCTGCAGCCAGCAGCCTTCAAGAACTTGAAGGACCTCCCCTGCCTTCCCAAACCAAGACTTTGTCTCCCATGAGCACTGGATTTGCTCACCCACAGACTCTGGCCAAATCCGTGGGTCTGCACTACTCTGCACCCAATGCCCATGGCCAGAGTTACAGTGGCCCAACACCACGGAGAGGCTTACCCGGCGATCCTGACCTGAGATCTGGTGATTTCTGACCTGCCTCGAATCTCCAATTGATACCTGCAGCCCCTTTCTGGAGGGTCCCCTCGACCAGAGCTGGTAAGAAAACCCTACGCCTAAAGACACCCCTGCACCCAAAGTCCCACGGCCTTGGGTGGCCCAACCGATGGTGTCCCAGCATCCTCAGGCATCCCAACTCACCTCTCCAACTGGTGGTTGCCTCCAGAAGATCTTTGTCCCCGAGCCTGCAGTGTTTGTTGCAACCGGAGAATCCCCATTGAAAACAGGGCACCCGACACCAAAACAGCACCCTGCACCCAGCTGTCCTTGCGGGTGTATTTTGGTTGCTAACTCGGATCCCCCTAGGGCCTGAGCCTAACACCAGGAGCTTTGCTCCCACAACCTTGTGGCCTGCTCGTGAGCAGCCACCAACCAAATGCCACCTATCCCCCATTGGATAACATTGGACCTCAGCACTCTGCACCCGGCCGCCCTAGTGCCGCTGAGGGTGTTCTGACAGTGCATCCTTGACCCTGGGGGAACCCTTGTTCTAACCCCAGAATACCAACTCCCACAAATAAGTACTTACCTGCAAACCGTTAACTTCATTTCTTTCCATAGGATTGAATTGACTTTTTCCTTGAAAACTCGTGTGGAGTTGGTTTGTATGAAACGTGAAAAACTGCAAATGTACTAGAAGTGAATTACTTACCTTTTGTCTAAGAAATGTCTCAGTGTAGCTAGGCCTATCACACTGATTAGCAAAAGTGACAAAGTAATCTAAAAAGTAACGTACACAGTAATCTGTAAAGTAACTAAAAAGTAATTTCAAACTGTTGACTTACCTGTAATTCAACCAACTGCATTTGAACCTGCATTCAACTGCAAATCACTGCTTAAGATTTTGCAAATTATTTCACTTAGCTGCACCAGGATTGGTTCTAGAAATAAATTAACTAAATAATTGTTTTTATACAAATTGGTCTGAGTTCAGTCTTTAAGTGTGTGATATAATTTCTGCCTGAGTGTGTACAACAAATGCTTAACACTACCCTCTGATAAAGCCTCACTGCTCGCCCGCACTACCACAAATGGAGAGTAAGGTGCTATCTACTTTTACCTCTGCCTACCTTTGAGGTTCCACTGGACTGTGCACACTATACCTCATTTTGGTATAGTATATACAGAGCCTGCTTCCTACACTGAATATCTGAGAATGAACAATGAGAGGTAAAGGATAGATGGTGTACACCAGGAACATACATAGTTGGGGAGGCAATATGGGCTGGAGAGAGGAGCTTGCCAGGCCTCCTCTGCCACCTACACCTACTCTGATGGAATCCTACTACCATGGACACTTCACCTGCCCCACTGGATGGCTAATTCCATTAACAGGCATCACACAAAAAGGTACCAGATGTAGACGGACAAACAGTAAACAAGACTTTGCCTGTAGGCTTCTGTTGAGCCCAATTTGTGTTTCCTGTTGGCTTGGCACGGACGTCAAGGGGCAGGTTGCTTTACCAGAGTTTAGGTCCACCATAAGCTTCCTGGTGGCTTAGCACTTCTGCCAGGAGAGGAGCATTTTTGGGATGGCCATATTCAGTATTTCTCTACTTCCGCTATCACCAGTCGATCGGTGTATACCTGTTTGATCACTACGCTACTGCATGCACAATCAACTGAATGACAACCTACAGGCATGACAAACCGCATGACAAACTACTCATCAGGGGTAGAAAGTGCTAGATAAATGCCAAAACAATACATTACACTTAAAATAGCAGAAGTGACCCAACAGGGTCTTCATGGCTTTCGGTTTCTGTTGCTCATGGGTGGACGCTATATAGCATTTAACAGGTGATGTAACTGTGCCTCTGGTGGTAATGCCCCATCGTGCCTGGGAAGTCTGCCCCAACCCCCAGTGGTCTGAGCAGTTTCCTTGAATAGCAAAGTCTTGACACATTCTTCCACAGAGGATCTTCAAAGGCACCTTGAATTCAGAACAGCAAAACAAACTTGGATGCTCCGAAATCTGAAAACATTAACTCATAGATTCTCCTCCATCTTGTGAGTTGCAGCCTACCTGTCCCCCAGATTGCAGTCAGCAGAGTCCAGGAATTGGTAAGGAGGCAGACTAGTTCTGTCTCTTCCCCCCCAACAAGTTTTTAAAAAAACCGATTTTCCCTTTCTGTGATTACTGTCTTTGCCTGTGGTTGTTACAGTTTAAAATTGTAGTTTTAACCTGCCTGTGATTGCATATTTTATCACCTGTTTTGTGTGTTAAACTTGTGGTTTTTCCTGCCCATGATTTGCTTCCATTTAACGTGTTGAATTGGGGGATTTGCAGTCCACACTGTAGTTTTTCCCTCTCATTCCTGGTGACTATTCAGTTTTCCCTCCAAATTTCTCCTTTGCTCTGTGCTAAGACCTGTATGTTCAACAGTGCACCCCCAGCCACCATTTTGTGTTATCAAGCCAGTGAAACCAGCCCCCCCTGCCTCCCCCCCCCAGCAACAGGGATATTCTACATCAGAGGGTGCTTCTGTGAGCTGTTTAAACTGTGTTTAAAAGGGACTGTGCACTTCGTTTTTTGGCCAGGAGAGGGAGTAAAGTTTTATTCTAACAGTATTGTTAGATTTTAAGTTTGTGAGGCCTTTTACCGGCAGAAGTCCAAAATGTGGATTGAGCCTGTCTGTCTCCTAGGAGATTCTGAACAGGAGAAGCAGCTCCCCCAGCCCCCAGCCCAGCAGGCCTAGGACTGGGGATTGGCTATTCAGCTACCAGGCAACTCTGAGCCCTCCCCTCACACCTGCCCAGGCCCCTTAAGGCTTTGCTGGGTGCACCCCAAATCATTCTCCTCCATCTTGTGAGTTGCAGCCTACCTGTGCCCCAGATTGCAGTGAGCAGAGTCCAGGAAGTGGTAAGGAGGCAGACTAGTTCTGTCTCTCCCCCCCCCAACAAGTTTTTTTAAAAACGATTTTCCCTTTCTGTGATTACTGTCTTTGCCTGTGGTTGTTACAGTTTAAAATTGTAGTTTTAACCTGCCTGTGATTGCATATTTTATCACCTGTTTTGTGTGTTAAACTTGTGGTTTTCCTGCCCATGATTGCTTCCATTTAACGTGTTGAATTGTGGGATTTGCAGTCCAAACTCTGTAGTTTTTCCCTCTCACTCCTGGTGACTATTCAGTTTTCCCTCCAAATTTCTCCTTTGCTCTGTGCTAAGACCTGTATGTTCAACACTGCACCCCCAGCCACAATTTTGTGTCATCAAGCCAGTGAAACCAGCCCCCGCCCCCAGCAACAGGGATATTCTACATTAGACGGTGCTTCTGTGAGCTGTTTAAACTGTGTTTAAAAGAGACTGTGCACTTCGTTTTTTGGCCAGGAGAGGGAGTAAAGTTTTATTCAAACAGTATTGTTAGATTTTAAGTTTGTGAGGCCTTTTACCTGCAGAAGTCCAAAGTGTGGATTGAGCCTGTCTGTCTCCTAGGAGATTCTGAACAGGAGAAGCAGCTTCCAACTCCCTGGCCAGCAAACCTTGTCTGAGGTTGCTGGGACCTTATACAGTCTGCTAGTGGTTGGTACATGTACACACTGATTGGTGGTTGTATCTGATGCTTCTATTGGATATGGGTTAGTGTCCTCATTGGTTGGGTATTTGAGGGTTCGGATTGATTTCTGGGTCTGTGATTCAATCAATGTAGGGTTGGGACTAGGGCTAGGGTTATGATTTCTATTGGAAGTAGGGACTAGGGCTTCCTGCGTTATTGGTTGTTGGGACTAAGGTGGAACTAGGGCTAGGCCTTTAATTGGAAGTAGCGATTAGGGCTTCTGGTGTTATTGGTTGCTGGACTAGGTGTGGGACTAAGAGTAGGGTTAGGCTTTCTATTGGAAGTAGGGACTAGGGCTTCCTGTCCCATTGGTTGCTTGGACTAGGGTTGGGACTACTGGTAGGGCTAGGGCCTCTATTGGACGTAGAGATCAGGGTTTTGAACTGATTGGGTGCTTGGACTAGGGCGAAGATTGGCTGTAAGGTCCTGGTCTCCTATTGGTTCTAGATTTTTAGGGCTAGTGTTGTGATAGGATAGTGTTAGGGCTAGGGTTCCCATTGGCTGACGGGGTCACCTGATTACTAGGGCTATAAAAGGCCAGGGTTATGGCGTCTCAGCCTGGCGTCGAGGACAAGGGCAGAGAGGACAAGGGCAGAGAGGACAAGGGCAGTTGCCTGTTTGAGCCTGTTAAGGGTGGAGAGGACAAGGGTGAGTGCCTGTTTGAGCCTGTTCGAGACTGGCCAGGGCCAGAAATGCTGCCCATTTTCCCAGTTAGCAACACCCAGCCCACACCACCCACATCCACAAACAGAGCAACACACTCACACCAAATGTACACCACGCACAACACTATGCACAGATTAATGTACCAGCATGCACTACTAACCCAACCAAACCACATCTATACACCCTACTATCCCAACTACCACACATATGCACCATCACCTACAAACAGTACACAACCCTATCCTATACCACTAACCAATACACTCATCACTAACACAACGCCAATCGACACCATACATAACTACATCCCATCCAGACACACGCTCCCTGCTGTAATTACACCTAACATACCACCTTTTATCACTAACAAACATATAATCATCCTTCCATCATTTGTCCAACAAACACCCTCCTCTCCCTTCTACCATAACACTAACGTACAACACACACACTGCAGACCACCACACTTTTTAACTCTTGCAACAAACCAGTCTAAGACAAACACTCTTACCTCTACGTCATTCCCACCTACACACATCATACACTCTACTCATAAACACATCACCACCCCCTCTACCGTACAACCTCCTCTCACAAACAATACAACCAAATCCATTGCATGAAACATATACATCAGCACCCCTTTTCACTACTCCTCAAAAACAAAACATATCACACACACCAGCACAAGATCTTCAAAGCACAACACCCCATAATACTTACCATCACAAAATACAAACATACACCCACCTTTCAAACAACACAAAGGAACCAACTCCAATGCCAAGCTTTCTCTCTTCCACCACACCCAACACAGATACAGCAACACAGCAACTCTTCTAACCGCCTCTCATCCATTGGACAATTTAGAACCTTACTACATGACCCACATGCTGCACCACCACCCCTGACTAATACACCTTCCGCATTAAACACACGCAAACAATATAAGCAACATGCCATACCTCACAACTTCGCTTCCCCATGTCTACTTCACAAAAATGTTACACCACGAAAACACAGCACTCCAACTCACTCTCAAACACCATCTCCACCACATACACACGCAGGCCCATCAAAATGCCTTCTTAGCATGCTGGATGAGGAACATGATACAGAACAGCTACACGATTGCTATCCTAATACAGCTAATACCAGCTCTAAAAACACACCTGCTACAAACCCACACAATACTGACCACTCTTCTACAAAACAAAGTTTCACTATCACCAAAAGCTACTCTCTAAACGGTCTACTAATAAATGCTCGATCCCTCTCTAAAAACAAGCATCACATCTACGACCTTCTCACAGATGCAAAACCAGACATACTAAAAATGGGGGAAGGAAGGCCCTCCCTAAGATACTTTTAGGTCCAAGAGGAGGGAGGAAGGAAAAACCAAAATTAGTGTATACCTCTAGACTGACCTATTTAATTTGACAAACGACCTGTCAAGGTTCAAGTTACCAAAGAAACCCCTTCCACAACGTGCATTTATTTGAAAACCCCATAACTAAATAGATTTGCAAACAGCATAATAAACAGTATAACTTTTTTAGAAAAAATTCCTTTTTATTTAAATTTGAAAAATATATTCGTATCTCTAAGATTCACACAATTACATATATATAACACATCCAATGATTTTGATTATTCTAACATTTCATCATAATACTTTTACAGACATGAATTTATCACATTAGACATCCCATATAAAAAACAACCAAAGTAAAAATCTCACTAGCATAATTCATTCAAAGCCACTGTCATACTATCAAACACTCTCATTCATACAAACCAACTACAACATACTATAAAAAACGGAAAAAACGAATCTTTTGACCCTGTGGTGGATTATACGGTGTTTGTAAACAAATTAATGTAGTTATTTTCCAAAATACACCAATTATAGGAGATAAAATTCTCCCAGTTCTCTAATCTGAAAGTAAATTGTGGTCGTAGTTTGCGGTCTACGCGCGTTTCAGTGGAAACAACCACCTTCCTCAGGACCCGGTTTGCTTGTAGATTCAATTAAAAAATCTGGGGATGTCTTGATTAGAATTTTGTAGACAGTCCTTTATAAATGCTTGGCCTTCTATTTATTATCATACAGTGCATCATCCTTTCAATTTCGATCGATAACACTATGCAGGTAATATCCAGGCTGCGATACAGCAAATAGATGGAAATGGACCTTTATAGGAGAAGCCTCATTAATGGGAATAAATATTGCAGGAGAGAAGGAGGATCCCTCTTCACAGGTCCTACAGATAAAGGTAACTGTTTCACTTGAGTCTCTTCTCAAATCGATATTTGTCTCTGCTATAGTCAGTTCTCCCGAGGTGGACGGTCAAAGTGCCAGTGTATCCACTGCCGAAGAGACAAAGTTTCACTATCACCAAAAGCTACTCTCTAAACGGTCTACTAATAAATGCTCGATCCCTCTCTAAAATCAAGCATCACATCTACGACCTTCTCACAGATGCAAAACCAGACATACTATTCATAACCGAATCATGGTTGGGAGAGGATATGGCCCCAGTCCTGCATGAAACCATTCCTCTAGGCTATCAAACAATCACCCAAAATCGTATAGCCAAAAAAGGAGGTGGTCTAGCTGTTGTATTCAGGCAAACAATACATATCACTAAAATTGACAACATCTCCATAAAGAATTGTGAGGCTCTTCTAACAAGATGCAATCCTACACCATCTTCCTCCTGTAACTTCCTGCTCCTTTACAGACCTCCACCTAGCAAGGCGACATTCCCAGACGCACTGCTAGACACAGTTTCAAACCTGATAACAATACACTCCAACCTATGCGTTCTGGGTGACCTCAACATTTGGTTTGACAAACCCAATATGACCCATCCAAAAACAATAATCACTGGCCTAGACGCACTGAACCTCCATCAGATTGTCCACAAACCGACACACACTGCTGGACATATCCTAGATGTCATTTTTGCTAATACTGAACTAGTTACCTTTCAAACTATAACTCCAGTCACATGGTCAGACCACCACTTGCTTGCTTTCCAACATAAAACAACACTAAGCGACTCACCTAAAACTACCTTACATCCATCCACCTATCGGCCGTGGAACAAACTCAATTTGGAACATTTAGAAACACAACTAACATCAAGTACAAATCTGGAAACAATAAATTCTGTTCAAAAACTATATGAGTGGCTACAAGAAGCTTTTGACATTCTGATACCACTCAAAACCACACAACAGAACAAAAGAAAAAAAGCACCTTGGAGAAACATAGAAATAAAAGACATAAAACAACAAATTAGAAAGCTGCAACGTACCTGGCTCAAAACAAACGCCAAACAAGACAAACTTCACCTACAAAAAATTAACAGATTATACAAGTCGGCTATCAAAAAAGCTAAGAAAAGGTACTATTCAGACAGAATTCAAAACGCTAAATGTGCAAATAAAGAATTCTATAAAATACTCAATGAATTTCGCAAACCAAATTGCCTAGAAGGAACTCATCCTGTTACTCAAGATTTCACAGACAAACTGGCAAATCATTACACAGACAAAGTAGACACGTTGGACTCTTACTTAAAACAGAAACAAAGCACCAGCACTAACCCTTGTACAAAACAACAATCCAAGAATACTCTAACCAAGCCTCTCCGTTCCTTCCAACACATCTCACACGATGAATTTATGGACCTGGTCAAAGCAAGCAGGCCTGCCGGCAGCCCTTCTGACCCCTGTCCACCACAAACTTTCAAGACAATTCTTTTAACAACCTCTGCTGCCACTCCAGTAAGAAGAATCAACGATTCCTTAACTACCGGAATATTTCCAGAAGAACTAAAAAAAATTTTTTTTAAAAAAATCACACATACGCCCTTTACTGAAGAAAACAAACTATGACCCGTTGAACCCTGACAACTACAGACCCACTACAAATGGACCTTTCCTGGGCAAACTGATTGAAAGAGCAGCGTTCGCCCAGATGTCAATTCATTGAAGAGAATGACGTACTCTCAGACTTCCAAACAGGATTCCGTCCGGGAAGAGGCACTGAATCTGCCCTCCTTGCCATCTGGGATGACCTGAAAAATACAGTTGACCGCAACGGAGTTGCTGAGCTACTCCTCTTGGACCTCTCGGCTGCCTTTGACACGGTTGACCATGACACTCTGAAACAAAGACTCTATGAAGCCGGCATAGAGGGAACTGCTCTAGACTGCATCGCGTCCTACCTTCGAAACAGAACTAATGTCATCCATACCCCACCTTTCTCGTCCAAACAGTACTCCACAAAAGCAGGGGTCCCTCAAGGTTCTATCATCCCGCCCATGCTTTTCAACATTTACATGGTCATTACCAGTACTGATCAATCAATTTCACCTCACGTGCTATAACTATGCAGATGACACGCAAATACTCCTTCAACTGGAATGCCCCAAAGACATTGGAAAATCACCAATTTTCAGCTGCCTCAGAGCCGTGGATCAGTGGATGACTGAGCCATCTCAAATTGAATACTTCAAAAACGGAAATACTCACGTGTGGCGATTGGAAACATTACAACCCGCTTGCCGCATGGCCTAATGAACTGGGATCACCACCTAAAGTATCGAAGGAAGTAAGAAACCTCGGAATGACCATGGACTCCAAGCTGTCGATGAATGCCCAAGTGGACAAACTAGCAAGATCAAGCTTTGCCACTATAAAAACGCTGCGACGAATTTTCCCTCATTTGGGATTTCCGCACAAGGGCCAAGCTACCATCTCCCTTGTTCTGTCCAAACTCGATTACGCCAATAGCCTCTACCACGGATCACCTTAACGACCATGAAAAGACTACAACGGATTCAGAACTCGGCTGCCAGACTACTCTTGCATATCAAACCGCGAGACCACATCTCCCCTGCCTTGAAAGCCCTGCATGTGTTACCGGTTGCCAGAAGATCCATGTTCAAGCTGCTTTGTATCACCCACAAAGCAATACATGGAATGGGACCGCTCTTCATCAGGAATAAAATCACCAAACACATTCAACAGAGGAACCTCCGCTCTAAAGGAGCATCTCGCCTCAAAATCCCAAGATACAAGAAAAAAACCATGGGTGGCACATCCTTCTCTGTTCAAGCAGCCAAACTATGGAACTCTTTACCCCCCCAACATAAGATCCACCGACAACCACCTTATCTTCAGAAAACTACTCAAGAATTGGCTCTTCCCCACATAAGCACCATACGCAAACAGAAATTTACAGCATATCCCTCTGTATATAAGCATTTGTTCTCACTATAGACATGTACCTAGCTTTGTGTATTGCTTTGTATAAACATGTAGAATTATTATGTTGTTAAGAAGGGAAAAAAAAATAATAAATAAAAAATAAATAAATAAAAATCATCCTTGGTCTACATGTACTTACTTCCATTGTGCATCTATGTACCTTCCATGTACTTGGATCTGTGTCTCTGTTACTTTTCTCCTGAAAAAGCATATCCAATGCACTACCCTATTTCTCATCCTGTGCCTCTATCAATATCTTTAATCTACATATACTTACGTCCTTTATGTATCTATATACTTTCAATGTACTTATGGATCTATATATTTATCACTTTCTTCTAATTTAGCATTTCCAAGGCACTACCCTATTTCTCAGCCTATATTTCTCTCAATATATCTTCTAGCCCAACCTTCTGACTCATCTCAAACTTCTCTCTACTACTCTACTCTCTCTACTACACTAATACTTATGGGTTCCAGAGTAGCGTGCTACTTGCGCTTCAAAACCCCATCAGGGGTAGCAAGCGCTATATAAATGCAAACCTCTTTCCCTCTTCTATCCCGCCACCTACCCTGCTCTACCCAAATAACTGAATAACATATCCACTACTCAAATTACTTCATATTTTACTATACTAATTTTCAACACTAATCCTAATGGGTTCCGGAGTGGCGTGCTACTCGCCAGAAAAGCGCTTCAACACCAATCAGGGGTAACAAGTGCTATATAAATACAAACCTTTTTTCCTCCTCTATCCTTCTGCTATCATTCCAAATCCAAATAACTGACTAACCTATCCCCCACTTAAAATGTACTTGCACGTTTCACTATACTAATTCAACACTAATCCTCTATGGGTCCCGGAGTAGCGTGCTACTCGCCGAAAAAGCGCTTCGACGCCTCGTCAGGGGTAGTAAGCGCTATATAAATGCAATTACAATGCAATACAATAGAGAGACCAGTGACATATCATCCCCTGTATAAATAATCCTTACAGAGAGAGCACTTCCTCTTTGTCTGCACTTTAATGATAGATAACAGGCCCAGTGAACAACAAGCAATGAGCAAAAACACAAATATGGCTGGATGGAAGGAGAAATACATATCTGTTGATTCAAATGGACAGTTGTTTTTACTGCCTCACTCGTGAGTCTAATTACTTCCAAGTGATGCATACATTGTTTTTTAAAATCACTTTTGGAAAACTTGCTCATTGTATTGGGTTTTTGGTAAAATTCTGGTTCTCCTATGTCATCCATAAATTCCTTTATACATCTTAACCATCTTATCTCAAGAGTATGTTCCAAATTTAGGCTGTCCTGTAGTACAGACTGGTTAAAGGAGGATTTTTCTGAGGTCCAGATCCTATGCCACAGCATGACCGGTTGCACCTTTATAATATCTGAGATATATGGCAAACCAAGTTCCCTGTGGCAGATAAATGTGGATGTTGTTTTTGGAACTGCTAAAAGGTACCCTAAAAAGGCATTCTCCACTTTCTGTATTTCGGAGACCTCACAGTAGCCCCATATGTGGCTGAGGGTATACACTTCGCTTTGTATATTTTTATTAATTCATTTGGGGGCCTCTTTCCCAGTTTGTGTGCAAACTTTACAAGTGCTGTTGTAGTTCTCATAAACCAAAGCTTTCTAGTAATAACGGCTTGACGCCATGAGCCTTTGTCATCAAATAAAATTCCTAAATGGGGTAGGTGGGGGTTGTCATCAGTTTATTATTTAAAAAAATATCTTTCTGCTTTTTGCCTCCCTTTCCACAATTCATCACATAGGTTTTAGTAACATTAATTTTAAGATCCAGATTTTCCATAAAACCATTATAGGAGTTGAGTGCTCTTTGCAGAGCTAACGGGGTCCTAGCCATTATAACGGCGTCATCCGCGTATAATAACACGGGAATCGGTCGTTTTTCCAGCTGCGGTAAATCCTGGCACCCTTCCAGCATCACTTTTTCTAATCCATTGATGTATAGTGTGAAGAGAAAGGGTGCCAGGACACAGCCCTGTCTTACCCCGCTCTCCACCGCAAAAAGCTCCGTGCACTCACCATTAGATCCATAGCGGACTCGGGCTTTAGCGTCCGAGTAGAGTGCTTTTAAAAAGTGAATTATTGGGACCTCGACCCCTATTGATTCTAAGATTCTCCGTAATTTCTTATGGGATACACAATCAAAGGCGGCAGAGAGATCAACAAACGCCAAGTATATTTTCCCCTTCTTTGCTTTTGTATATTTCTCTATTACAATGGATACATTTAGGCCCTGATCAATGGTGCTCAAACCCTCCCTGAATCCAAACTGGTCTGATAAAATATTTTTATCCTCCGCCCATTGTTGTAGGCGATTGAGAATTATTCTGCCTGCTACCTTCCCCAATGAATCTAATAAAGAAATGGGTCGGTAGCATGCTGGATCCTGTCTGTCCCCTTTCTTGTAGATTGGTACCATGGTCGATTCAGTCCATGTTTCAATTATCCCTTTTGCACTAACAGCATTTAAGACACGTCAATAATGGAGCCCAGAGTTCGATGTTATATTTATAGATGTCTACTGGGACTCCATCAGGCCCTGGGGCCTTGCTGCCCTTGCTAGCTTGTAACGCTGATTGAACTTCTTTTAAAGTAAAAAGGACTTCTATTGGATAATCTATTGGATCTGGATTTAATCTAAGGGAACACTCTTGGTCTCCATCACAATCCCCTTTGAGGCGGAAGATGGTTGAGAAGTGGTTCACCCACTGTCTTTCGTCGATTGCTACTTCAATAGAGGGGGTTGCTTCTGCACACAGGAATGGGGATCTTACCACGCGCCAAAAAGTGCAACTGTCTTTATTAAGGCTTGCATTAAGCAAGTCTACCCAGGATTTTTCTTTCATTTTTCTTTTCCGTAATTTTACTGCATGGGTATATGCCTTCCTACACTGCTTTATTTCGCCTATATCCCTTTCCTTCTTATGCAATGCTCTTTTTAAATCCGAGTGTGCCTTAGTACAGACTGAGTCGAACCACCCCTTTTTTCCCCTAGACCCATGTTTTATCTCGATTTTCAGGGAGTTTTTTATTGCTTCGGTAATCTGAGCAAAACCGCTGAGGACCTCCTCCTGATTTGTATTTTCGTTTAAACAATTCATTATGGAATCTAGCGTTTTCATGACCACCAGATTTGTTATTTTTTCAGGATCAGCCTTTTCCCACTTTAAGGAATAGCCATTCGTTTTATCCATAAGTAATTTTGGGGCCATCAGCACCCTTTCATTATTGAAATTTTGCATTGTCATTTTGAAAAATATTTTCAAGCTCAAGGGGGAAATGATCACTGATGGATATCTTGTGTACTTTAAAACCTCTCACACAACACGAAAAACAATTCGAGAATAAAATAAAATCAATAATGGAACTAAAACCTCTACCATTAAAAGTCTGTGTAAACGGGATGGGAGGTGTCCTTAGAACGTTAAAGCCTAAATCTAACAAAAAAAGGATCTCATTTAGTGCGTTTCCCAATGCACTATGTGGAAAGTGGAAGAGATTCCCATCTTCCTCATCCACTAAACCACATATTACTTCTTTGTTAAGTGAACATAAAGTAGTATTAAAGTCCCCACCCCAAACAAACATCGTATTCTCCAATTTTGAATTCTGGATTTTCTGCAATGTATATCTTCGCTGCCTCAATATGTCCACCACTTGTTCCTTAGCAGCATTACTATAAAAGTTCACTAAGGTCGTTGTGTTACCCTTATCCTTACTCAAATTCTGCTGGGCCTTCTCCAGTAAAGCAAAAGTGTGCACAGATCTAGTGATTTCCTTAACAAACTATTCACTGAGAAGATGCTCATCTGCTGCTCCCAACTTCTTTTCTGCCATCAGTTAAATTGAGATCAATGTGCATGAGTAATGTCTTCCTGCATTTTGCTGAAATAGATTAATTTGCATCCAAGGATGCAAATTGACATTTTTATCCACCCTCTTACGACGGGAAGATCCAAAGGTCCATTGGCTGCAGCAGCTCCTCTGTGATCCCCATGACCCAAGTCAGCAGACCCAATGAATATAGAAGCTTATCCTGGCAGACCCTCAAGGTTTTATCCTTCTCCTTTTTCGGGTCCTTTCCTTTCTTTAATAAGAATGATCCTTCTGAGATGCCTCATACGTGTATTTGCATTTAAGTAAGCATTTTCTTCCTTCTCCACTAACACAAGGGAAGCTCCATCACAGGGTGATTTATCCTGAGCGTCTCTAGAACATGTGGGGCAGATGGGAGAGGAGCCTGTCCCCCCTCTTATCCCAGAGAAGACTGTATCCTGCAACCCTCACACTCCACGCCATCTCCACAGGCTGGTGACATTTCACAAAGTTAACATGCAAGTACTAGAGTTGAATTGCACTAAATCCAGGGGACTTAGTCAACCTCATTATCATGGAAAAATTGGGGGAACAGTTACTGCTCCTACACACGAAAAACTCAAGCACAGTGTGCATTTTACAGCACAATTTTCCTGATAAAAAGTTGATTTTACACACCGATTTGGGGACTTGTCAAATGTTACCAAACGTCCTGGTCTATCTAGCGACCACAGTTCTTGTGTGGGTGTTTGATGTTTTTCTTTGCTTTTAACGATTTTTTTAAAATTAATTTGGCTGGAATGGTGCATTATGATGTTCTTACAAATGGTAGAATTGAAAAGTGTTACACGGAATTCGAAGCCTAAGGGATTAGACAAGAGCTACCCTTTATGGAAGATATATCTTAGTGGCTCAGACGGCACAACTACACCTCAAGTTAATGATATATTATTAGTTTAAAATGCAGACATGTATGTATTCATTTATTTTTTGCAGTTTGTTTCAGTTGCAAATTTTCTGTTGACACGAGTACTTTAGAAATTGGTGCTCTTTATACACAAAGCAGTGGTTGAATTGTGCTTTACAGTTTTCAACATACAGCTACAAAACATGGCATTCTGAAGGCAGTTCTAAATATGTACAGAAGGCGTGTTGTGTTTATGGGTGCATGCAACAAGCTAGGTTTCAATGGAATTGCTACATATGAACTAATTTGTGCTTGCATGTTCTATATCTTCCGCACTACTTAATGTTGTGTTTAGGATTCTTCCCCATCTCTGAAGGGCGGGCACTTGCATGCTATTTGAGAAGGCCCTAGTCTATTGAATAGGGATTTTAACCCCATTTAGTTTTAGGTCTGGCATTAGAATGCCAAGATCTTTTGATTTTTAAGAGGAGATATCCCAACATTAGACAGTGGAGCAATGTTTTCATTAATTTTTCAACTGTCCGATAGTGAAACCCGTTTACATCTAGCTTCATTTTTAAAACATGCTGCGAGGGCACGTGGCACTTTATCATTATAATGATTCGCTGCTATTTGTTTTTAATCCTCGTTTTACTATTTTGTGTTATGTACGGATATGTTTTATCAGATTTACATTAATGTGATAATGTATCATGTGGATGTAATGATGATTGTTTTATATGCATGTACTTTTATGGAAAGGTGAACTTTCCGAATAAAGAAATTGAATAAAAATATAAATACTAATGACCTCCCAAAAAAAAAAAAAATAAAGTCTAAATCCTTCACTCTTCTAGCCCTCCACTATCCTTTTCAATCGAAACAGACTAACATGTCCACTTCTCAAATTTCATATTTCACTATACTAATTCAACACTAATCCTTTAATGGGTTCCGGAGTAGAGTGCTACTCGCCAAAAAAAGCGCTTCAACACCCCATCAGGTGTAACAAGCGCTATATAAATGCAAACCTTTTCCCTCTTCGATCCCTCCGCTATCCTTCTCAATCCAAATAACTGATTAATATCCACCACTCAAATTACTTTCATATTTCACTATACTAATTCACCACTGATCCTTATGGGTTCCGGAGTAGCGTGCTACTCGCCGAGAAAGCACTTCGACGCCTCGTCAGGGGTAGTAAGCACTATATACATGCAATTACAAAACAATACAATATTGTTTTGTATATGTTGCCTGTGAAACTATCCCTCAAACGCGCTTGGCGCCGATTCATATGCAAGATAGTAATACATGCTGCTCCACCAAGTCTGGAACACAATCCCAACATTAAGCAGTAATAGATGAGACTGAAACCATCATATTTCCTCATCCATTCACTGCGAAAAAAGTAACTAAGTACTCCAGCATTAGGAGAGAACTTTGGACTATCAGAAGATGTTGAAAAATACTATAGAATTTGCTCCTAAGCGGACTCCATAAAGTGATCTCCTAGTGATTTAACTATCTCAATGGTAAGGACAGTCTATTGCTCCCAAGCGGACTCCATAAAGTAGTTTAAAAGTGGTTTAACAGTGGCTCTAGAGACGAAGGGGCTCATTATGATGGCGGAAGGACCGCCACCGCCGGGCCGGCGGTGGCGGTCCTTCCGCCAAATTAGGATGGCGGTGGGAATCACAATGGTTATTATTGTTTGCAGTGTAACAAATGGTGTGATATCCTATGGGTGTCTTATGTTAAGTAGTCCTGTAAGCTTATTTTCATTTTTTGATAATACTATTTCCATCTCTAAGCAGGACAAACAAAATATCTTCCTTGACACGAGACGCCTTGAACATGAGTGTATCAAAGTAAGTAAGCTCAGCATATGACTATATAGGTTTAAAAACTACACCTTCACTAAACCCCATCTAGAAAGCAGCATCAGTCACGGGAGAGATTACTTTTAATCAGGTTCCGGTCGGGCACAATCCGGCATATGTTTTTTTTCCAGCTGGGTCAGTATGCCAGAGTTAACATTGGGATTTGCCCTTATGATGAAGCCTCGAAACAGAAAATGCTGTATTCTGTTTTTTTGTTAATTCTATGAATCACACTAAAAGGTTTTTAATTACAGCTTTATACAAAAAAAAAAGTTAAAAGATGTATTCTAGCCGAACACTTTTTTCGACTACTTTGTGACTAGGTCTGTTCGATGGTAGGGTCTCTCTTAAATGTATTGTGTGATGCCACAACGTTATGGGTGTTTATTTATGGAAAGATGAGGTTTTAACTGTGCTATTGCTTGTACTTTTATTATTATCAAAGGTATAATCGGATAAAGCTTTCAATTAGAATGGAAGTATTGTTGGGTTAGAAGATGTTTAAGCACTTTACTTTTATAAATCCTTTTCATTGACTTTATATTAGGAAACACAAAGAAAATTTGGTTGTGCATAGACATGTTTGAAAACAATAGCATCTCAGCATACATCTATAGTAGCATTCTCCCATCCCTTACCTGCTGTATGGACAATAGTCAGATTCAGTACCAAGTTTTCAAACCGAGATCTTTCCCAAATTTCCTGTAAATATAAAGGGCGACAGGGACGTTGGTGATCATTTTTTCTATACGCCAGGGATATGGCTTTGGTGTGGCCTAAATTTATCCAGCAGTCTGTCTTCCAAGGGCAATGACCCAGGGAGTTCCGTCCCTTTCAGCAGCGCTGTTCTAAGTGTATGTTTTATTTGTAAGTACCGGATGGTCTCGGTTGGGGCCAGTTCGTACTCACATTGTAGGTCTATAAAGGGGATGACCTCTCCTCAAGCCCATAGATCTTCAACCCGGGAGAGGCCAAAGAGATCCTATTTGGGAAAACCTGCTTGTGTCCCAACGTTTAAGCACATCACTAACTGTATCGTAGGTAAATTATAATGCTTTTTTTTCTTTCAAGCTTCTTAACATATGTTAAGAGGTTCATTTATTCCTGGTTGTACGTTCTAAATAAAACGCAATAAACACTAAACCTCTCCAGCTCTACTAGGAGGGCCTCTGAAGGATTACCACTGTGCAAATCATATAATCCTTAGTGTTTGTCAAAAGGGTAACCAACAATAACTCCTTGCCTACTAAGTTAATTTGTGAGATCGATGTAACAAAATATACGTATATAGGCTACGAGAGTGTAATAGCCACCTTAAAAAGTATGTAACATTGTATAACCAAAGGCTATATACCAATCATATCTATAGTCTTTATTGTTGGATTGTCATTATGACAAACTGATATCTGTTATATGGAGCATACGTTTGCCCACAAGGCACCCATCAAATTATAAACATGTACAAAATTACAACTGGGAAAAAATTTGCAAATGCTCTTTTGGAGGTGCCAATAAGGATTTGAACAGTACAAGTTTTCTACACCATACGTTTGTCCGAGGATAACGTCAAAACTCATGCCTACTGAAGTTATTTGGGAGTATTGTATTGTATTGTAATTGCATTTATATAGCGCTTACTACCCCTGACAAGGCGTCGAAGCGCTTTTTCGGCGAGTAGCACGCTACTCCGGGACCCATAGAGGATTAGTGTTGAATTAGTATAGTGAAACATGCAAGTACATTTTAAGTGGTGGATAGGTTAGTCAGTTATTTGGAATGATAGCAGAAGGATAGAGGAGGAAAAAAGGTTTGTATTTATATAGCGCTTGTTACCCCTGATGGGGTGTTGAAGCACGCTACTCCGGAAGCCCATAAAGGATTAGTGGTGAATTAATATGGTGAAATATGAAAGTAATTTCAGTGGTGGATATTAGTCAGTTATTTGGAGTGAGAAGGATAGCGGAGGGATAAAAAGGGAAGAAAGGTTTGCATTCATATAGCACCCTGATGGGTGTTGAAGCACTTTTCTGACGAGTAGCACGCCACTCCGGAACCCATTAAGGATTAGTGTTGAAAATTAGTATAGTAAAATATGAAGTAATTTGAGTAGTGGATAGGTTATTCAGTTATTTGGGTAGAGAAGGGTAGGTGGCGGGATAGAAGAGGGAAAGAGGTTTGTATTTATATAGCGCTTGCTACCTCTGATGGGGTTTTGAAGCGCAAAAAGCACGCTACTCTGGAACCCATAAGTATTAGTGTTGAATTAGTATGGTGAAACATGAAAGTAATTTTAGTGGTGGATATGTTAGTCAGTTATTTGGATTGAGAAGGGTTGAGGAGGGGTAGAAAAGGGAAAAAGGTTTGCATTTATATAGCACTTGTAACCCTGATGGGGTGTTGAGACGCTTTATTGGCGAGTAGCACGCTACTCTGGAACCCATAAAGGATTAGTGGTGAATTAGTATAGTTGAATATGGAATTAGAGAGAAGTGAACATGTTAGTCTGTTAATTTTGATTGAAAGGATAGTGGAGGGATAAAAGAGTGAAGGATTTTTTTTGTTTTTGTTTTTAGGTCTTAGCAGTAGGAGGAGGCTTTTGGATGAGTAAAAAGGAGTTTGAGGGGAGGAGTCAGAGGGAAGAGTTTAGAAAGGTTTGTTTTAGGGGATCGGTATAGTAAAAGAGGTGTCAGATGATGCAAGGAGGGGTAGAGTAGGAGAGAGTATAGAAAGGGTTATTTTGGGGATCATAGTAGTGGTATGGGGTTTGGGATAAATGAGAGTGTGGATGTAGAGGATATATTGATAAATGTATAGGATGAGAGATAGGGTAGTGCATTGGAAAGAGTGGTAGAAAGAAGTTTGAGATGAGTCAGAAGGTTGCGCTAGAAGATATATTGAGAGAAGTATAGGCTGAGAAATAGGGTAGTGCCTTGGAAATGCTAAATTAGAAGAAAGTGATAAATATATAGTTCCATAAGTACATTGAAAGTATATAGATACATAAAGGAGGTAGTATATGTAGATTAAAGATGTTGATAGAGGCACAGGATGAGAAATAGGGTAGTGCATTGGATATGCTTTTTCAGGAGAAAAGTAACAGAGACACAGATCCAAGTACATGGAAGGTACATAGATGCACAATGGAAGTAAATACATGTAGACCAAAGATGATTTTTATTTATTCTTTTTTTTCTCTCTCAACAACATAATTATTCTACATGTTTATACAAAGCAATACACAAAGATAGGTACATATCTATAGTGAAAACAAATGCTTATATACAGAGGGATATGCTGTAAATTTCTGTTTGCGTATGGTGCTTATGTGGGGAAGAGCCAATTCCTGAGTAGTTTTCTGAAGATAAGGTGGTTGTTGGTGGATCTTATGTTGGGGGTAAAGAGTTCCATAGTTTGGCTGCTTGAACAGAGAAGGATATGCCACCCATGGTTTTTTTCTTGTATCTTGGGATTTTGAGGCGAGATGCTCCTTTAGAGCGGAGGTTCCTCTGTTGAATGTGTTTGGTGATTTTATTCCTGATGAAGAGCGGTCCCATTCCATGTATTGCTTTGTGAGTGATACAAAGCAGCTTGAACGTGGATCTTCTGGCAACCGGTAACCCATGCAGGGCTTTCAAGGCAGGGGAGATGTGGTCTCGCGGTTTGATATGCAAGAGTAGTCTGGCAGCCGAGTTCTGAATCCGTTGTAGTCTTTTCATGGTTGTTAAAGGTGATCCGTGGTAGAGGCTATTGGCGTAATCGAGTTTGGACAGAACAAGGGAGATGGTAGCTTGGACCTTGTGCGGAAATCCCAAATGAGGGGAAATTAGTCGCAGCGTTTTTATAGTGACAAAGCTTGATCTTGCTAGTTTGTCCACTTGGGCATTCATCGACAGCTTGGAGTCCATGGTCATTCCGAGGTTTCTTACTTCCTTCGATACTTTAGGTGGTGATCCCAGTTCATTAGGCCATGCGGCAAGCGGGTTGTAATGTTTCCAATCGCCACACGTGAGTATTTCCGTTTTTGAAGCATTCAATTTGAGATGGCTCCAAGTCATCCACTGATCCACGGCTCTGAGACAGCTGAAAATTGGTGATTTTCCAATGTCCTTGGGGCAATCCAGTTGAAGGAGTATTTGCGTGTCATCTGCATAGTTATAGCACGTGAGGTGAAATTTATTGATCAGTACTGGTAATGACTTCATGTAGATGTTGAAAAGCATGGGCGAGATGATAGAACCTTGAGGGACCCCTGCTTTTGTGGAGTACGGTTTGGACGAGAAAGGTGGGGTATGGATGACATTAGTTCTGTTTCGAAGGTAGGACGCGATCCAGTCTAGAGCAGTTCCCTCTATGCCGGCTTCATAGAGTCTTTGTTTCAGAGTGTCATGGTCAACCGTGTCAAAGGCAGCCGAGAGGTCCAAGAGGAGTAGCGCAGCAACCCCGTTGCGGTCAACTGTATTCTTCAGGTCATCCCAGATGGCAAGGAGGGCAGATTCAGTGCCTCTTTCCGGACGGAATCCTGTTTGGAAGTCTGAAAGTATGTCATTCTCTTCAGTGAATTGTGACATCTGGGCGAACGCTGCTCTTTCTATCAGTTTGCCCAGGAAAGGTCCATTTGTAATGGGTCTGCAGTTGTCAGGGTTCAGCGGGTCCAAGTTTGTTTTCTTCAGAAAAGGGCGTATGTATGATTTTTTGAGTTCTTCTGGAAATATTCCAGTAGTGAAGGAATCGTTGATGATTCTTCTTACTGGAGTGGCAGCAGAAGTTGTTAAAAGAATTGTCTTGAAAGTTTGTGGTGGACAGGGGTCAGAAGGGCTGCCGGCAGGCCTGCTTGCTTTGACCAGGTCCATAAATTCATCGTGTGAGATGTGTTGGAAGGAACGGAGAGGCTTGGTTAGAGTATTCTTGGATTGTTGTTTTGTACAAGGGTTAGTGCTGGTGCTTTGTTTCTGTTTTAAGTACGAGTCCAACGTGTCTTCTTTGTCCGTGTAATGATTTGCCAGTTTGTCTGTGAAATCTTGAGTAACAGGATGAGTCCTTCTAGGCAATTTGGTTTGCGAAATTCATTGAGTATTTTATAGAATTCTTTATTTGCAAATTTAGCGTTTTGAATTCTGTCTGAATAGTACCTTTTCTTAGCTTTTTTGATAGCCGACTTGTATAATCTGTTAATTTTTGTAGGTGAAGTTGGTCTTGTTTGGCGTTTGTTTTGAGCCAGGTACGTTGCAGCTTTCTAATTTGTTGTTTTATGTCTTTTATTTCTATGTTTCTCCAAGGTGCTTTTTTTCTTTTGTTCTGTTGTGTGGTTTTGAGTGGTATCAGAATGTCAAAAGCTTCTTGTAGCCACTCATAGTTTTTTAACAGAATTTATTGTTTCCAGATTTGTACTTGATGTTAGTTGTGTTTCTAAATGTTCCAAATTGAGTTTGTTCCACGGCCGATAGGTGGATGGATGTAAGGTAGTTTTAGGTGAGTCGCTTAGTGTTGTTTTATGTTGGAAAGCAAGCAAGTGGTGGTCTGACCATGTGACTGGAGTTATAGTTTGAAAGGTAACTAGTTCAGTATTAGCAAAAATGACATCTAGGATATGTCCAGCAGTGTGTGTCGGTTTGTGGACAATCTGATGCAGGTTCAGTGCGTCTAGGCCAGTGATTATTGTTTTTGGATGGGTCATATTGGGTTTGTCAAACCAAATGTTGAGGTCACCCAGAACGCATAGGTTGGAGTGTATTGTTATCAGGTTTGAAACTGTGTCTAGAAGTGCGTCTGGGAATGTCGCCTTGCTAGGTGGAGGTCTGTAAAGGAGCAGGAAGTTACAGGAGGAAGATGGTGTAGGATTGCATCTTTTTAGACGAGCCTCACAATTCTTTATGGAGATGTTGTCAATTTTAGTGATATGTATTGTTTGCCCGAATACAACAGCTAGACCACCTCCTTTTTTGGCTATACGATTTTGGGTGATTGTTTGATAGCCTAGAGGAATGACTTCATGCAGGACTGAAGCCATATCCTCTCCTAACCATGATTCGGTTATGAATAGTATGTCTGGTTTTCCATCTTTGAGAAGGACGTAGATGAGATGCTTGTTTTTAGAGAGGGATCGAGCATTTATTAGTAGACAGTTTAGAGAGTGGCCTTTGGTGATAGTGAGACTTTGTTTTGTAGAAGAGTGATCAGTATTGTGTGGGTTTGTAGCAGGTGTGTTTTTAGAGCTGTCATTCGCTGTATTAGGATAGCAATCGTGTAGCTGTTCTGTATCATGTTCCTCATCCAGCATGCTAAGAAGGCATTTTGATGAGTCTGCGTGTGTATGTGGTGGAGATGGTGTTTGAGAGCGAGTTGGAGTGCTGTGTTTTCGTGGTGTAACATTGTTGTGAAGTAGAAATGGGGAAGCGAAGTTGTGAGGTATGGCATGTTGCTTATATTGCTTGCGTGTGTTTAATGCGGAAGGTGTACGAGTCAGGGGTGGTGGTGCAGCATGTGGGTCATGTAGTAAGGTTCTAAACTGTCTAATGGATGAGAGGCGGTTAGAAGAGAGTTGCTGTGTTGCTGTATCTGTGTTAGGTGTGGTGGAAGAGAGAAAGCTTGGCATTGGAGTTGGTTTCTTTGTGTTGTTTGAAAGGTGGGTGTATGTTTGTATTTTGTGATGGTAAGTATTATGAGGTGTTGTGCTTTGAAGATCTTGTGCTGGTGTGTGTGTGATATGTTTTGTTTTTGAGGAGTAGTGAAAAGGGGTGCTGATGTATATGTTTCATGCAATGGATTTGGTTGTATAGTATTGTTTGCGAGAGGAGGTTGTACGGTAGAGGGGTGGTGATGTGTTTATGAGTAGAGTGTATGATGTGTGTAGGTGGGAATGAAGTAGAGGTAAGAGTGTTTGTCTTAGACTGGTTTGTTGCAAGAGTTAAAAAGTGTGGTGGTCTGCAGTGTGTGAGTTGTGCGTTAGTGTTATTATGGTAGAAGGGAGAGGAGGGTGTTTGTTGGACAAATGATGGAAGGATGATTATCTGTTTGTTAGTGATAAAGGTGGTATGTTAGGTGTAATTACAGCAGGGAGCGTGTGTCTGGATGGGATGTAGTTATGTATGGTGTCGATTGGCATTGTGTTAGTGATGAGTGTATTGGTTAGTGGTATAGGATAGAGTTGTGTACTGTTTGTAGGTGATGGTGGATATGTGTGGTAGTTGGGATAGTAGGGTGTATGTATAGATGTGGTTTGGTTGGGTTTGTAGTGCATGCTGGTACATTAATCTGTGCATAGTGTTGTGCGTGGTGTACATTTGGTGCGAGTGTGTTGCTCTCTTTGTGGATGTGGATGGTGTGGACTGGGTGTTGCTAAATGGGAAGATGGGCAGCATTTCTGGCCCTGGTCAGCCTCGAACAGGCTCAAACAGGCAACTGCCCTTGTCCTCTCTGCCCTTAACAGGCTCAAACAGGCAACTGCCCTTGTCCTCTCTGCCCTTGTCCTCTCTGCCCTTAGCTGAGACGCCCTAACCCTGGCCTTTTATAGCCCTAGTAATCAGGTGACCCCGTCAGCCAATGGTAACCCTAGCCCCAACAGTATCCAATCACAACACTAGCCCTAAAAACCTAGAACCAATAGGAGACTAGGACCTTACAGCCAATCTTAGCCCTAGTCCAAGCACCCAATCAGTTCAAAAACCCTGATCTCTACATCCAATAGAGGCCCTAGCCCTACCAGTAGTCCCAACCCAAGTCCAAGCAACCAATGGGACAGGAAGCCCTACTCCCCACTTTCAATAGAAAGCCTAACCCTACTCTTAGTCCCACACCTAGTCCAGCAACCAATCACACCAGAAGCCCTAATCGCTACTTCCAATTAAAGGCCTAACCCTAGCCCTAGTTCCACCCTAGTCCCAACAACCAATAACACAGGAAGCCCTAGTCCCTACTTCCAATAGAAATCATAATCCTAGCCCTAGTCCCAACCCTACATTGATTGAATCACAGACCCAGAAACCAATAAGAACACTCAAATACCCAACCAATGAGGACACTAACCCAATCCAATAAAAACATCAGATACAACCACCAATCAGTGTATACATGTACCAACCACTAGCAGACTATATAAGGTCCCAGCAACCTCAGACAAGGTTTGCTGGCCAGGGTGTTGGAAGCTGCTTCTCCTGTTCAGAATCTCCTAGGATACAGACCGGCTCAATCCACACTTTGGACTTCTGCAGGTAAAGGCCTCACAAACTTGAAATCTAACACTACTGTTTGAATAAAACTTTACTCCCTCTCCTGGCCAAAAAATGAAGTGCACAGTCCCTATTAAACAGTTTAAACAGCGCACAGAAGCACCCTCTGATGTAGGATATCCCTGTTGCGGGGGGGGGGCTGGTTTCACTGGCTTGTTAACACAAAATGGTGGCTGGGGGTGCACTGTTGAACATACAGGTCTTAGCACAGAGCAAAGGAGAAATTTGGAGGGAAAACTGAATAGTCACCAGGAATGAGAGGGAAAAACTACAGTGTGGACTGCAAATCCCCCAATTCAACACGTTAAATGGAAGCAATCATGGGCAGGAAAACCACAAGTTTAAAACACAAAACAGGTGATAAAATACGCAATCACCTTCAGTATCCATCTAACAAAATGTCTGCCTATATAGTCTTTAACGGTGTAATAAAAATAAACCCTCCAAGGCCATTTGGCTTCAACATATGGTTTTCACATAAATTTCACAGTACTATCTTGTTCATAACTTTTCAACAACAAAAAATCAGACCTATTGTATCTGACATTTTTTCACAACAAACCAATTAGGCTCAATCTTTTCCAGAAGCTTATTACCTTGACACACATGCCTACTCTATTGCGCATACGTTTTTTTAATACTACAAATGCTCTAAGGGCTTGTCAGGTATATATCCAAACCCCTTGTTTTCTATGGTAATCTCAGATAGCCCATCTCACAAAATACCAGTCTGCAAGTGTTAACACTATAAACAAGCATTTGCAATGCAATAGGTCTCTAATTTACGAAAGTTTGAGCTATTGGCATTGTAAATGACAATATCTTTTATTTATGTGTTGTTTTTAAAACAGATGAAAGGCATTGTCATTTACAATAACAATAGCTTAAACTCTTGCAAATGCGAGCTCTAAACAATAAAATCTGTATTAAGGTGAAATAATAAAAAAAATGGCACATTAGGGGAAAGATAGTAGTAAAATAACAGCGAGAATACCAAAAATGGAAACAAGCATAATCCTTAAGAAAAACATTGTGAAAAGTCAAAGAAAGATAGAAATTTCATATTAAGCATAATTCCAGGAGAGAATTTAGGGGTCACACTAATCTAGATTAAACAATATCGGGCACTTTGAAGGAGAAAATCGTAAATGAAAAACTCAGGGGTGTAAACATGAAAACGTGCGTTTTGTCAAAAGCACATTAGGAGTCCAAGGCAAAACGGACAGTAATTTAAAGGGATACACTTGTGACATGTGTTGTTGTGGTAGGATTAGGATTGTCAAATTAAATGTGTTCTTTAATCGCGAGAGAAGGCTCAAAGGGAAACAAGCATTGGCATAGCCAATAGGTCTCGCTTTTGGGACCTTATAAGTATTTAGTTATGCAGCACAATATCCTTGGTGCAACAACATTAACTGTTGCATGGTTAAACACTTATAAGGTCCCAAAGGCGAGACCTATTGGCTATGCCAATGCTTGTTCTATAGTGCCGCATCACTGGGCCGCTCCTTCAACAAAAAAATATTAATAAATTCAAACTGTCAGAAAGTAAGTCGGAAGGGTTCAGAGAATGACAAGGGGCTAGTGTAAGGCTGCAAGCATCTCCACACCAGTAGCGAGCGAAGCTTGACCTGTCAGTTAGAGCTTTACTATGCAGGTCACATCATGTCCCACTGCATGCAGAGACAAATGTGCTCCCCTACCACACCCACAAGGTGCTTCTTCTGACGGACCTCCACGAACGATGGGCAGGGCAGGCAGCACAGGGTTCACACACTGAGCTTCTCGCCCGGGCAGGCGAAGGCTGAGTAGAATGACAGATCAACTCGTCCTTCCACGGCAGCAGCGCCGTGGAAAGAAGCTGCAGTGATGCTTTAAGGTGACGCATGTGGCTCTGAAATGCGAAGCCTATCGTTTAATCCCCCCCCCCCCCCCCTCCTCCTCTGGTCTCAAAAAGCTATTTAGAATCATTTCTGGGGGGAAAGGGAACCCGCGTGAAAACTCGTGACTACAGCAAAGCAGCGATAGTTGTGGTCGTACTTCGGAGCCAAGAAGGACCTTGACGTTTTGTGGAGGGAAAGGGCCTTACTTGTGTTCTTTCCTCAATTGTAGGGCAGCCGACACTGGCTACCTCCCTGCACAGCAAGTACATGTTATTTTAAAAAGTGCCTCTCAGCGTTGTTTTTTGTGGCGTTTTAGGGTCGTGGTACTGTCAGTTGTCCAGAGAGGTTAGGGTGACTTCCAATTTTTCACGACCCCAGCCATATTTTTCTGGCCTTCGTAAATGTCAACAACATTTAACTATGTCTGAATTACAGAACTCATTTGAGCTTTTTGTCTGACGCCTAATGGATGGTTCCACCTGGTCGCTCACCCAGCCGTGACAGATGAATACACAGGGACACCGCGGGCCAGCGTCTCCCCAGGCACTGTTCTGAACTGCTTTCACTCGGAGGATGTTTACATTGCAAACAAGCATTTGAAGGCACGCGCGGGGAGGAGGGGGGGGGCGACGCGAGTGGTGCGCGCGCCTCGGGCTGAAAGTTAATAAAAAAAATGAAGCGGATAGCCGCGCGGCCGTGAAAGTGACACGGGCGCGCGGCGCGAAAGTGAAAGGAAAAGGAAAATGAAGCTGACGAGGAGGGAGTGGGAGGAGGGTATTCACACGCTGTAGTGCACGTCGCGCGCGCTTGTGCGCTTGCGAGCAGCAGGCGTGACCACACGCTCGTGCACCATGGCCTTTTGCTCGCGCGTAACCGCCCGAAAAAGGCCACAACGCACGAGCGTGTGGTCAGCTTCTGAAACCCCCTTACTTAAAGTCTCGCCAGAGCAGCGCTTGCGCGCTACTCGAGGCTCGACCTAAAAATGCAATTTGCCAACTGTGTCCTCAAAAACTGTAAGCCTATTTTCCCCAGCTCACCTCATTAGCAGTTTAAACACATCACCTGGCTCCGATGTGCCGCTACCCGTCTCGTCAAGATATTATTTAAACTTTGAAGCACTCCGGAGAACTGGTTATAAACCCCGAAGACAGCTGCACACGTAAGAGGCCACTGCTAGTTTAACCACGCCCCCGTGTGGTAAGCATGAAAGATGCATGTACAACATGTAAAACAATAATTGAGAACACACACTGTCCGCGAAGCGATGCCGCTGAGCACACGCGAGGTATAGGATAGTGCTGCTGGGCACACACAGGGGCAGTGTTGCTGAGATCCCTTAAGATATGGAGCAGTGTTGCTGAGAACGCACAGGGCAGCGAGCAGCGCCGCTGAGAACCCACAGGGTATGGGGCAATGCTGCTGAGAACAAACACCTAGGTAGGGAGCAGTGCTGCTGAGAACGCACAGCCCAACTGTCCTGCTGAGCACGCACATAAGCAGTGCTGCGGAGCACAGTTACGCAACGAAACTTGAGGGAGCCCCCTTTACATGTTGCCCACCCCTCCCCTCCAGACCCATTTAAGCCAGCCGCCTGTGCAACAGTTCACAGTGCCTTGGTGGAGGCCTTGTGGGTGGCCTGGAGCTCGCCCCCCCTCCCACCCCCACCACAAGAGCTGCGGGGGCTGTTACGCCACTGGCTGAGCACACACGGCACACGGGGCAGTGCTGCCAAGCACACAAGGGACCCTGAGCGGTGCAGCGGAATACACACGGGGCGGTGGTACTGAGGATATACAGGAGCCGTGCAGAGCACAAACAGACACAGCAATATAGAGGGCAAGGCACAAATGGGACACAGAAGGAGAAAGAAAGCAATGACAACTGGAGAAAGCAGGGATGAAAAACAAGAACGAGGTGACCGGAAGTGTAGAGCGGTAAAAGAAGGATGCGCCACGAGGAATCATAAAACAGCAGCCTTGATGTTCATCACCCCTGGCATATCGCAGTGCCGGCACCTATAGACAACGAACAGTGCTTCTTAGCACACGCATGGCAGTGCTGTTCAAAACACGCAGGGCACGGAGCAGAGCTGCTCAGCACACAAAGGGCAAGGAGCAGTGTTTGAACACACACAGGGCAGTGCTGATGAGAACAAACACAGGACAAGGGGTAGCACACCTCTCTGGCCTCAAAGAGGAACAAAAGGAGTGTTTGTTTGACCCCCACACGCGATAGTTAGAGCATGTGTGACCAGCCACCACCTTGCATGTATACAACCCCCACGCTCGCGCTCCCCCAGCCATCCCTCTCCCCCACCCCTAAAGCCAGCATACCAACTCACCAATCAAAGGCGAAAGGGCGTGAACCAAAAACCCTCATTTCCAATGGCAGGCCATCGTTTAGCATAAACGGTGACGCCAGCCAATGGAAATGAGGGGCGGGGCTTCAAGCCCTCTTCTGAAAGTCCTCCTTAACAATAAATCTCGCCGAGCGAGCAGCACATGCGCTGCCACGCTAGAGACCTAAAAACGGACATTGAAAGGGGTCCCTATCAGGCCCTAGATTCTCGTCCATAACTGTACTGGCAAATAACACTGATCAATGTCTGAACAGTAAGGTTGTTTTTACATTCAAAGCAATCCATGTCAGCGATGTAGTTCCTGTTTATATTTCATGTTTGACACTCTTGCGGAATGCAAGATTAAATAAGCTATTACCAGAATATTGTGTTTCTGTATTTTTTGTGTGTAGCATATTGCTTTTTCATAGTGCATATTTGGAACTGACCTGCCTCCAGGTGTTTATAATGGGCCACGATTGAAATCTCTGGCATTGAGGCCAAAGGCAGTGCCAGTTTCTCATGGTGCCTGTCGGTGGGTCAAAAAAGTGTTCAGAATACATGGTCATAGAATCCTTGGCTTCTCTATAGAGAGCAAAAAACAACAGTCACTTATTTTGGTTGTAATTGTGGTTTTGTGTAAATGTGTTTGAAGGAGTCAAGCTGTTAAAATATTGACAAGGTAAAAGTAAAAGAAAATGCAGTGCTTACAGGTGAGTGCACACAATGTGTGTTTGCGGGGTGGTGATCAGGCCTGGGCGTAGTTCGCAGAGATTTGCTACGCGGAACTCCGCGAAATTTAAAAAAAACTCTGCAGAGTTCCGTAAGTGGCGGAGTGCAATGCGAACTGCTTCTTGCGCTAGTCTTCCTGCCGCTCGGGTAGAAATTCTATACGAGCGGCAGCTCGTGCTCGCGAACTTACCGTTTGCGATCGCGAGCAGGGAAAAAAACTCTGCTGCACTACGCGAAGCAGAGTTTTCTGCTCTCCGTGAGCTCCGCGGAGCTAGAGTGCAGAAAACTCTGCGAACGGAGTTCACCGCCCAGGCCTAGTGGTGATGTGAAGCAGATACGAGGATGGGCATTCAGGTAAGAGTAAAAAGTGTAGAAGAGGAAAGAGATAAGGTTTAAGATATGCAGATGGACAAGATGTGGAGCCCTGCGTCACATTAAACCTGCGCCAAGTATAATGTATGCAGGGTATGCGTTCCTACGCAAAAAAGCCACATAGAAGTGGCGCAGTGAAATTTACAACATTTCACTGCGTCACTCTATGACTTGACTACGTCAAAATCCTTACGCCTGTTCAGACCAGGCGTAAGTATTGACGCAGGGCTTTTAACATGGGACTCACCGCTGTGTTCTGACGCATTGCTGGAGTTACATCAGTTTTATGACCAACATCCAGCAATGCCTCACTTTTGCACCAACAGATGCATCAAAATTTCTGAAGCATCTGTTAAATCCTTGCCACATGGAGCCCTGTATTGTAAATTCTGCACATCCATGGTGTCGCAAGGACATTTGGCGCAGGCACAAGGAAACTGAAGCATAAATGCCGATGCGTCAGTTTCTTGTAAATGAGGCCTTCAGTTTACGTTTTAAAGCCATGCCATAACTACATACGCCACGCCCTTTTTAGAGCACCCCCCCCCCCCACTTAAAGCCCTGCTTAAAAATGCATAATTATTTAGCTGGCACAGATGTGCGTAGGGGCTGTTGCAAATGGTATTGCAACGGTAAGTGCTGCAATTGAGATGATAACTTGCCCAGTTAATGAATTTATGTGCTGTAAAAAAAAAATTGTAATTGCTTTTTTAAAATTGTGTTAATGAATGTAATTTTGTATACTATAGATCTCATTGTAACATCTGAATCTTTAATAAAACTTGAAACTTGCGGAGGGGCGGTTTCTTTTCTAGAAATGGGAAATTGCTGCTTATAACAACTCCTCACTGTCACTGTAGAACAAAATCCACACTCACCAACAAGGTACAGTTTTAAAAACACTGCTGTAATGGGCAGAGTGAAGGAGTTAGACTTTCATTGTAAGAATTAGCCACACGTCTATTTTGTTTTCTGCTAACACAACATCAACATACATGCTTTTCTCAAACGTGTTACTCCGAAAGATTGCAGGGGAGTCTCAGAGGGCAGGTTTAGAATTGATGCTCTTGTGTTTGAATGCAAGACAAGTCAATGGTGGCTACATAACCTTAGCCGCATCCGTACTGTACGTTTCAGTCAATCCAGCGCCATGATGACTCTGCACTGCTGCACCTTCCCAGGGGCCTTGAATCAACAGAGACACATCCTAGGAGGTCACGGAAGAGACACTCGAGCAATGCCAGGGGGAGTTGAACTTGGATAAGATGGGGGTGGGAGAGACCTTCAGTCTAACAAAACTATGCTCTCCTTAAGGGAACCCAGATATCCGTCTGCAAATGGTGATGCACGGTTGTTACGTGTATTTTAATACAGTTAGCGTTCAAGCTGTGGCCGGATGCAACTCAAGGGACTGATTGCTCAAAACACAATATGTAGACAAGCCACGTTCGAGCTGCGCAGAAGATGCATTTCACCGTGCACTGTTTTCTAAACAAAAAAACGAACGTGTGTCCAGTACGGTATGCAAGAAACGTAAAGCAATTGGCTTCTTTTAGTGAACTTAAGTTGAAATTTGAAGGAGGCAATGCATATGAAAATAATTCAATGGGTTAAAAATAAATAGGCAGTTCGTCAGAGGTAAAGACAGGAGGAGCTCTTCGGGAACTTCGCACTGAGCATCTATTTGATTAGAGCTGAGGAGAAATCACACGCTGCCTGCTCGCGCGGCAGCCCGCATCACCTCTTTGCGCGCTCTCTTCTTCCTCACCCCGCCGTTTTCCCAACTTAAATAAAGACAATGGCACTAGTTGGCTGCTGGAACTGAAAGCCACCTCACAATGGTGACTTTTTATGTGTCCTGTCTGCTCCTCTTCCTGGTTTGCTTCAGCCCTGCCAGTTCACTACAGATTGACCCGTGCAAGCAGCTGTGCCAATGCTCCGGACGAAATCTGATGTGCCAGTGGCTGGCTCCTCGCTGCCTGGCAATAAGACGAAAATCACCCTTGAACTGTGAGTATTAATCTGTCGTCTGTTACACGGGCGCGCGGCCAGGAACCCAAATTCCTGGCACTTGGTATGTGTGTGCGCTGCCGCGTAATAGCTCTGAAGGGTTGTTTCAGAAACTGCTGGTCTTCAGAAAAGCTAGTCCTATCTTTCCTAAACAGCATACTGAATTTCCAAAAAACACTCTGTGCGAGGTCGTTCTACCTATATCTATTTGCAGGTGTATTATTGCGCGTACATATCCACTGCGGCGGCGCCAGTGTGGGTATGACGTCACTTGTGCCCCTCTTCTAATGTGAAACTTTTAATGAAGCGCGCGCTTCTATGCACGCCGCATTATACTGTTTTGGCTGCACCACCGAATGTTTCTGATAATATAAGGTCAACGACGTAAGAAGTATATAACCAGTGGTGCACGCGCACCACAGAGGAGAGGGGGGAGGGGGCGCGGCAGCGAGGCGAACGCGCGCTGCTGCGCGTGCTAGACACCGGTGGGAATGGGCGCGGCAAAGGCGGTACATGCGCCCGCCTTTGCCCAATTGCGTGCTGTCTTTCTTATAAAGACGCACGCAAAGCCCAATAGCCGGGGGGGAAAACGAATCGCACACGCTCATGCGTGTGCGATTCCTAGGTCAGTTACAAAACCCCATACAAGAGGTCTCGCGCTGCGAGAGCAGTTCTGCGCACTGCAACGCTAGGCGCGAGACCTAAAAAAAAACTATCAGAGCTAGGGCATCTAACAGACCTTTTCCAATTGCAACCTTCATCAATGGCTTGTCATTACTTAACTTATAACCAACTCAGGCCTACTCTATTGCTCTTGAGCTTTCGCACAAAATTACAAATACCAACAAAATTTGAAGTGGCAAAACAATGCACAACACCTTCTGACAGGGTTAAAAAAGGATTAGAAATTGCAAAACGTCTACACCCAACATTTGTCAGAGGGGTTGACCAACATCAAACCTCTGGAGAAACACTGGCACACCAGCAGAGACCCAGGCGACCACACAGCCTTCAAAACGGCACTCAAATCCTACCACCACGTCAGTGGTTCCCAAACTTTTTCGATCTGTGGCTCCCTTGACCCACTGGCCATTGCCCGTGGCTCCCCACTGTTACTTTTTTTGGAGGGTGGGGGGTATGCAAGCCCAGCCTCGAGAGTACTTGCATTTTTCGCCCTGAAAATAACTGGGATGAAGCTGATGAAGGTATTCTAATCATGTACGCAGGGTGTTTTGTATTACTAACATGGCACCTCTAATAAAATATTCCTAGTTACACTTCTTTGCCCATGCTTTTTTTTTTTTTTTAGAGTACCCTCTCAAACCTTTTTATCCCACTTACAGTGCTAGATAGCACCCCTATGCATGAAGGCCCCGTTGCCAAAGTGTTTCTGCGCTTGAAGAATATTTGCATGCACTTCCATTTCTACCCATGTCATACATGCCAACACCTGTCTTATGCAGGGTGACTCACAATTTTTTAAACCACATAAAGCTTTATTTTTGCTGTCTCCCCCCTAAAATTGCCTCCAAATCAATGCAAGCCAAATAAATCCCTCGGAGATTTTTATTTTTAATAAAGGTCCCCGTTTCTTGCTCCAAATGTTAGCATTATTCCGTATATGGCGTTTTACTTCCCTGTGCTCAAGGAGAGAGCATGCCTGTCTGGAAATGTGTGTACTGAAAGAAATATGTACTGGAAGTACCTACGGTTCAAGTGTCAATACTTAACGTCTTTAATAGACAGGATAACTGTACTTTCCTGATAACTTGCATTGGTGTAAAATGCATTTGGAAAAAAACGAAACTATTAATGAGTAACAAAATAAAATCAGGCATCTTCCGCTTACTTTGGGAGTGTTGGAACGTGGGGATCCAGTGAAATATGGAGGTCATCTCCCTTGACATGCCATCAATTAGGCACTACGTTTACAGCTTTAGGCATGTCACTTACAAATCATCAACATCATGCTTTTTAGTCTAATTCGTTTAACTGAAGCCAACAGACCCTTCAACATTAAATGCATTAAAGTGCTTGGTGCGCGGCTCCCCTGGCTAGGTTTGACAGCTCCCCAGGGAGCCACGGCACACAGTTTGGGAACCACTGCACCACGCCATCAGATAAATTAAGAAAACAGCACTCGCCACCCGCCTCCAGTCCAACAACAGCACCAAGGAACTATTCAACATAGAGAATTCTCCTTCCCAGATGCTGTCGAAAACACCATCCAGCCCTCCCAGCCCATCTGCAACTCACTCGCCGACTTCTTCCACACCAAGATTGGCAACATCTACAAAAAAACTTTGAACCCCAACCTCCTGGCCGACTGGACACCTCTCTACACCGAAACCACAACATCCCTAATGTCATCCATCCACTCTGGAGCTCCCACAGACCCCTGCCCCCACCACGCCTTCAACACAAAGAAATCGGACCTCAGCTCACCAGCATCATCAACTCAGCATTCAGCTCCGGAAACACTCTGAAGTCAAACCCCCTTCTTAAGAAGCCCACAGCAGACCCAGACGACCTCATGAACTACTGTCCATCTTGCTCCTCCCCTTCCCAGCCAAGGTGCTGGGGAAAGCCAGCCACCGCAACTCACAGATGTCCTGGAATACAACCACCTGCTCGACGCCTTTAAATCCGGCTTCCGCCGAAACAGCACAGAAACCGCCCTTCTAGATGCAGCCAACGATGTATGAACCATCCTTGACCGCAGCAAGTCAGCAGCCTCCCACCACCTCATCATCATCATCCTCCTCCTCCAAAGACTTCACCACATCGGCATCTATGGCAACACCCTGAAGCTGCTATGCTTTTGTCTCACCGGACGCACTCATAGAATTCGCCTCCTGCCATACACCTCCGACCCAAAGAGCATCATCTGCGGTGTACCCCATGGCTCCTCACTCGGCCCCACACTGTTCAACGTCTACATGACTCCGCTGGCACCCAGCGCTCACAGCCACGGTCTCAACATAATCTCCTACGCCAACGACATCCAGCTCATACGCTCTCTCTCACTGAAGACACCACTGGAGCGAACTTCCAGAGCATCATGATGGGCGTCACCGACTGGATGAGAGCCAACTGCCTCAAACTCAACACAGAAAACCGAAGATGATCTCTTTGGAAGCCACCCCCCCCCTTACCATGGGACGACTCCTGTGGCGCTCCACCCTCAGGCCAGCTCCCACCCCCACCACCAACACCCTCGGAATCATACTCTACAGCAAATTCTCCATAAGACATCAGATCAACTCTGTCGCCTCCACCTGCTTCAACAGCCTCAGAATGCTCCTGAAAGTCTTCAGATGGATCCCAACCAACACCAGAAGAACCGTCACTCAAGCCCTCATCAGTCGACTTGACTATGAAAACGCCCTTTCACCGGAACCACCACCCTCCCCCTCAAACACCTCCAAACAATTCAGAACGCAGTAGCAAGAATCATCCTGGACCTGCCCAGACGAGCCCACATCACACCCCCCCCACCTCCGTAGCCTGCACTGGCTGCCCGTCAAGAAGAGATGCCACTTCAAGCTGCTCATGCACACCTACAAAGCCCCCCACAACACGGGACCAGAATACCTGAACAACCGCCTGACCTTCCACCGTCCCCTGCATCCGTCGTACCCGAACCAGAGAACACTCCTTCTACCACCTTGCAGCCAAAGCCTGGTACGACATCACCATCCACCTCCGAACTTCTACCTCCCTCTCAGACTTCAGGAGTAGACCCCAGACCTGGCTGTTAGTGTAGCTCCTCCTCACCCAAGCGCCTTGATACCCCTCTGGGTGATTAGAGCGCTCTACAAATATCTGATTGATTGACCCCTCGCCTACTACTTTAATCTGGGAGATGACATGTAACACAAACCAGTCTATAGGCTTGAACACAAAATAACAACAATTTACTCAGAAACACATTAGCTTTAACATATGTGCTTCATAATAAATAAGTCTGGCATAATGCCTTTCTGAGCATTTACATGACAAGCAAAAGGAAATTTGGATTCTTTTGGGCACAGTCTTGACATGGGGACCAGCAGAGTGGGGGGTATATCTAGATTTTCTTGCCATGCTGAATGGCTGCACTATTTTGGCCCTTGCTCAGCCACCAAATAGAGAAACATACAAAACCTAGACGTTTCTGAAAACATTACACCCAGGGGAGTCCATGGAGGTGCCTTGCGTTTTCCTACTCATATTGCCCTGCAAAACACAAGGTTTATCAAAATCAAACACTTTCATCACATTTCTGTGACGGAATCTGCAGGGATCCAAAAATGTTCTATCACTCAGTGTTCCCACACTTGCCTAGATAAAAACACTAGGACTGAATGAAACCAGGTAGAGTAAGGGAGGAGGGCAATGGGAGGCAAGGGTCCCTGATCGGTCATGTTGTGCTTTGGGTCCTTCTGTGTCTTGGGCACTAAGCCCACCCACACAATTGGGGGAGCATTTCTATTGAAACAAGTGTGGGAACACTGGGTTGTGGGTAAATGGTTGATCCTTGCAGATTCTGGAACTTTCTATCAGAAATAGGAGAGAAATATGTGGGTTTTTTGCCTACATTTGAGGTTTGAAGAGCGTTGTAAGAAAGGGTAGGGGATGTATATTAGACACCACCATGGACTCCTCTGGGTGTCTAGTTTTCAGAAATGCCTGGCGTAGGTAGGTTTCCCACAGCTAACCACATTAGGGGAAAAAAAACAAATTAAATAAAAGTGTTGATTTTGCTGGGTGAAATATAAGGTCTCTGGGTCACGCTTTGTTTAGGCCCAACCACACAAGTGCAGTACCATTATATAGGGAGTCGTGTGGAAACATGATAGTAGAACATTTGTTACCAATTACATTTCTCTGCATTTTTGGCTTTCATTTGTAACCCAGTGCGCGAGACGACATTTTGCAAAATGTCCTCTGCATCACGATAGAATGCTTAAGCCCAAATTCAAAGGCGTACAAAGAACCACTGTTCATTAACTCAGTATCTTGTGCACATTTCAGACAAAGGTGTATGGTTTTGTACATCGGGCATCATGAAAAACAAGCATTGGCATAGCCAATAGGTCTCGCCTTTGGGGCCTTATAAGTGTTTAGCCAGAGCTATTGACTTTGCCAATGTCTTCAAGCTGTGCTGTAGAGAAGTGTGGCTGCTGTGCGGCATGCTGAAAAGCTATAATAAAAAAGTGTCAGAAGCATTTTTGTTACTTTATATATGACCAAGAAGGCATTATGTAAAACTGAACGACCATATTAAAAAAAGTATTTACAATAAAAAATTTCCTCAGTTTTCTTTTGTTCTTGCAATGCTGGCAACTTGTTTCTGCCTATTGCAATGGTTGTTTGTTAAAGCTTTTTTTTTTTGAGGGGCATAAACAATCGGAGGGTAAAGGTTGGGAACTAGTACCTGTATTATAACACTAGCAGCGGCCAGACGCTAGGGGAGAATCAACAGATGCCAGATTCCGAGAGCAGGCTGAGGTGGTGGTGACTGTTGCTGAGTGGTGCGGTGATGGCGTGGAGTGGTGCGGTGATGGCGTGGAGTGGTGCGGTGATGGCGTGGAGTGGTGCGGTGATGGCGTGGAGTGGTGCGGTGATGGCGTGGAGTGGTGCGGTGATGGCGTGGAGTGGTGCGGTGATGGCGTGGAGTGGTGCGGTGATGGCGTGGAGTGGTGCGGTGATGGCGTGGAGTGGTGCGGTGATGGCGTGGAGTGGTGCGGTGATGGCGTGGAGTGGTGCGGTGATGGCGTGGAGTGATGCGGTGATGGCGTGGAGTGATGCGGTGATGGCGTGGAGTGATGCGGTGATGGCGTGGAGTGATGCGGTGATGGCGTGGAGTGATGCGGTGATGGCGTGGAGTGATGCGGTGATGGCGTGGAGTGATGCGGTGATGGCGTGGAGTGATGCGGTGATGGCGTGGAGTGATGCGGTGATGGCGTGGAGTGATGCGGTGATGGCGTGGAGTGATGCGGTGATGGCGTTGAGTGATGCGGTGATGGCGTTGAGTGATGCGGTGATGGCGTTGAGTGATGCGGTGATGGCGTTGAGTGATGCGGTGATGGCGTTGAGTGATGCGGTGATGGCGTTGAGTGATGCGGTGATGGCGTTGAGTGATGCGGTGATGGCGTTGAGTGATGCGGTGCTGGCTCGGATTGATGCTGTGCTGGCTCGGATTGATGCTGTGCTGGCTCGGATTGATGCTGTGCTGGCTCGGATTGATGCTGTGCTGGCTCGGATTGATGCTGTGCTGGCTCGGATTGATGCTGTGCTGGCTCGGATTGATGCTGTGCTGCCTCGGATTGATGCTGTGCTGGCTCGGATTGATGCTGTGCTGGCTCGGATTGATGCTGTGCTGGCTCGGATTGATGCTGTGCTGGCTCTGATTGATGCTGTGCTGGCTCTGATTGATGCTGTGCTGGCTCTGATTGATGCTGTGCTGGCTCTGATTGATGCTGTGCTGGCTCTGATTGATGCTGTGCTGGCTCTGATTGATGCTGTGCTGGCTCTGATTGATGCTGTGCTGGCTCTGATTGATGCTGTGCTGGCTCTGAGTGATGCTGTGCTGGCTCTGAGTGATGCTGTGCTGGCTCTGAGTGATGCTGTGCTGGCTCTGAGTGATGCTGTGCTGGCTCTGAGTGATGCTGTGCTGGCTCTGAGTGATGCTGTGCTGGCTCTGAGTGATGCTGTGGTTGCGCTGAGTGATGCTGTGGTGTTGCCGAGTGAGAGAGAGAGTGGAGATATAATGCCCAATTAGAGAAGGTGGTGAGAGAGAAAGAGAGAAAGGGTGTACATAGAATAAAGAGTGGAGCGGGATAGAGAGAGAAAGAAGGGGAGAGAGAGAGTGAATGAAGGAGTTTGAAAGAGAAACAGATAAAGGGGTGAGAGAGAATGAAAGGCTAAAAAAGATAGAGAGGGGAGAGTTAATTAAGTAGAGAGAGAATTAGAGAGGGAGAGAGACAATAAGAGTGGGGGTGGAGTTTAAATAGAGTTAAGAAGTGACGCGGAAAAAGTAACCTTAAATATAGCTTTGTGCGAATAAATATTTTTAAAAAAAGTGAGACAAAAATACTGGTAATTAGGCTGTGACTCCCAATATAAAACAAATAGCGATATAAGGTGAAATCAACCCACCGAAGCAATATTTCTAACTAGACAAAAAAAAAGCTTGCATTTCAATGCTAATCGCTGTTTTTCATGTGACTGTAGTCCAGGGCCCTCAGTTGGTAATGTGAGCTGCTGCTGCGATTGAAACATCAGAGTCCAGAGAGTTAATGAGCCATGACGAGGAAATGAGGAAGAGATAGGAAACCCAGATGCCAGCTGCGCGTGCACGCCATCGTGAACTCAAGCTGGTCGCCAGCCGAAAGACCGTGTTTGCACTTCCAAAACCCACTTACTAAAACTCTCGGCCAGACCAGCGCAAGCGCTGGTGCAGGCCGAGACCTAAAAATGGCATATGAAAATGTCCCCAGTAACTTTTACCTACTTAACATTTTTTTTTATTTCACCAATTAGTTTCTTTGAAAAAACCTTGAGGGATCTACACAGTGACCTCTCACTGAATTAAGACTTTTGTCTACTTTTCAGAAATGTATAGCTTTCTGAGATTACCTATAGGTTTCATGCCAGCTTCCAGCAAATGCTGCAAGTAGGTTGAAACCACATAAAATAGGAAAAAATTACTAACTTTTAGAACAAATCGAAAACAACATACAACCCCGCTTGCTCCTGGAAGCTGAGAAAATTGTGACCTTAGTACAGCAAACCTTTCATTGATGTCATTTTTATCAAATAAAAAATATGCTTCCTTGCACAGCATTCCCCCATTTTTCACCCCAAAAAACATTTGCTATAGTTTAACAATTTTTCGGTTCCTTCTAGGGGATTGCACAAATCCTGGGAACCTTCAGTACCCCAAGGATGTTTCAAATAAGTTGGCAACTTTTTTCCAGGGACCTTTTCTGGAGGGAAAAAAGTTCATAAAGGCCTAAGAGCGAAGTGCCCCAACCATTAAAAATAATGGTTTAACACTGGGGGTGGAAAAGCTGCAGGAGTTAACAGGTATTGTCAAATCTCCAACCCCCCCACCACCCCCTCTCCCCCACCCCCCCTCTCCTCACCACACCCCTCAGCCAGGGTTCGTCAGAGGAAAAACAATGTGTTAGATTTCATGCAAAACAAATTCTTTAGTATAAGAGTGAAATAATCTACCCTTGGAGGGCTACTGGCTTTAGCATAGGCCTTTCACAATAAATAATTGAAGGGACTACTGCCTTTTTAGAGGTTTTTATAATACACTGATTACACCCATGGCATATGGCTAGGCTGTCCGGTTTTAGGTTTAAACCTATAATAACTGATAAAACCCCACTGAAAGATAAATAGCCATCACCAATGAAAACATATAAACACTGAAAAAACACCTGCACAACCACAAACTAAATGCCATTCAAAGAAATAAAAAAAGAGTGGAAGAGTCATTTTTTCTTCCTGAAGGGGCCAATACAATGCAACTTTGTTATACAAGCTAGCAGCAAGAAAGACTGGGCTAACATTATTCTGCTTGGGTGTTGTTGTTTAGGGATGCCACTAAAATATTGTTTCTTCGTTTTGTTTCAGTTTTGTGGTCTTTGGTCTAAAGATGCAGGGTTTAGAAGCATGTTTTAGGTCTTGTTTAATTATTTTATAAACTGTAGAGAATCAGGAAATATCAAAATCATATTTGATATTTTGGCTGCGTTTTATTCTTTCACTGATGGGTAAAAAGGCTGGGAGTCATTCCCAATATGTGTCATCACATTTACCCACAGAGAATGCGTAAAAATCCTCGATACATCAGCCCCCAGTTTCTAGTGAGTCAGAATATTAATAGTAGGTGAATTGCCAACACCTCAGGCTTTAAACATTCAATGCAAGGTATAGTGACAAGTGTATGTGAAAAGAGTGCTATCACCAAGCATCTGGGAGAGTGGTGAAAACATGGCACCAGACTTTTGGAAAACATGGAACGCAAGTTCAACAAAGATTGGAGTGATATTGTTTGTATTTGCAGTGATTCAGCTACGTATATGAAGAAGTTGTCGGATGACCTGTCAAAATCGATACCTGAGCTGAAGTTCTTCCCTGTAAGAGATCCTTGCCACTTGTTAGATGGTATGCTGAAAGCATATTTACAATCTTCAGAGTTAGTGAAGAATGCTATTGACTTTTTAGTCCATTCTGGTGCACTGTTTTGTTATGCACAGGAACTAAAATGCTAATCTCTCATTTTGTGCTTTGTGTGGCATCAAAGAAAGAGTCATTCCAACTGTGTCACTTAGATGATGGTTCTCAGTCCAAGGGGCTATGAATGCTATATTATCCATGTGGCAACCGTTTGCAGAATTTTTGCTGAGTGATGATGCCAAAGGCAAGAAATGTGAGGATCTTTAGTCACATATTGATAGTGACGTGAAAAAAAGTACACTACTGCATTCTTAGATTTTTACACGAAAACATAACTGCTGTAGCGGACATAATAAAAAAAAAACTAGAGGCTGAAAACACCCTTGTCTGCCAAGTGTTCAGCATAATTGGTGTAGATGTGAAACATCTCCGAGAGTAGGCTGGGTGACACCTTTAGTGACTTTGGCACTGCAATATGTTCCATGTTAGAGTGCTAGCCACTTGGTAAGCAAAGTAATGTTGAAGAGCAATTCAGGAACTTTTATTTAACAATGTATGAGAAATGGCTTGCAATGATGCATAGAAATGTCCCTTCACCAACCGTGGCATTTTGAAGTCAATGAAACCTAACTGTGGTACTCTGTACAAGTTCTAGATCCCTTGCGTAAAGAGGAATTTCCTCCGTAGTTTCAAAAGTGCGGCTTCATTTTTGACCGCTTCAATAACTGAGGGCATAAGCGCCCAGTTCAACGCAAATGTTGCAGAACCTGCCCCGAGAATCGCAATCTTCAAGTGCACCAGTATTGGCATGGAAAGCTATGTCAATGGTCCGAGTTAACAAATTGTGTACTGGCTGTTTTAGTGTTGCCCGTCTCAAGTGCCAATGTTGAGAGGGCCTTTTCACAGAAAAAAGTTTTCATGGGAAGGAAAGAGCGAGCGCACATGACCAAAGACTCACTGAAGAAGTATTGTATGGTGTAATATAATAATTAATTTGCAAAAATGTATTTGGACCTCATATACACTATACGTACACAGTCTATATACCATGCGCTATCAGTGCAGAAAGCAAGCAATATTAAAAGAAAAACGTACCATAAACACCGGAAAAACACTGTTTATGTTGTTTTTAATGGCGCGAAAATGTGTAACCACTGATAACCAATGTTTTTTTAAGGTATTGAAATCATTTGAAAACACTGGGGAAAAAAAACACCAGAATTTACCAAAAATAGAAACTGAAAACAGGAAAGCCTACATATGGCATAGCTTTTTCTATTGAGTCATTCGATCTTCTAGCCTTCCTCATTGCCTTGTAACCATAACCAATACGGGCCTACTAAATGTAACGCTTTCCACACAAGGCACCCATCTGTCAGTCATACTATTGCAAATACTTACAACAGCAGTTCATAACATATAGTACTCTTTTTATGGCTGCCTAACAAAGATTACCACAGTGCATATCTGCCCCAAGGGTGTGTTGGAGGGAGTAACCAACACCAGACACCTTGCATACTACTGTAATCTGTGGCTTGAACACAATATTACAATTCAACCTTTAACGGTCACTGTCTTTAAAATAGGTTTCTCGCAATAAATAACCACGGCCTACTGTCTTTGTCATAACTTTTTATAATTAACAGATCGGGCATATAACTTTTATCATTGGCCTGTCAGCAGAATCCATTAGTTTTTTTTTTTTGTACTGGGCAGAAGCTTTCACCAATAATAAAAATAAAAATTACAATGCATGCACCCTTTCAATCGAAACATCCAACTTCTGCCCAATCAAGTGCTGTACTCAAGGTAACAAATGGCTGAGTGGTACTAAAGCCCCTCAGTAGTGCAGGGCCTGAAAACATAGTTATCAGCAGCATGCCCTAGCTATATGCACACAGTTTTTTTTTTTTTTAAATCATTTTCAATTGGCCCAAAAAAGATACGAAGTCAGGACTATTGCAAAGAAAATACCTGTGATTTTAAAATCGTAGTATTTTATTTATTAAAAGCTCAAAATGCTCACATCTATTTATTTACCCCCAAGAAAACATGCTATCACATTCTTCGCAAAGTAGAGAGCAAAGAGTTCTCACATCAAAACCGGAATCGGAGAACGAAGTATAAAAAAAAAAATAAAAAAAAAAAAGGACAATGGGGAGAAAGGTAGATAAACGTCCAAGCATCACTTAATATTTGTAACGAAATGGAAGCATTCAAAAACTTCCAGCTCAAGGCGGGGACGACGTTTGTAGGTATACGGAGACACAATGAATACAGAAGATTCAGTTATGTCCCTAAAAACCATATCACCTTTCATTAATACATCTGTATATTGTTCACTTCAGTGTATTCAAACCGAGAAGCCAACGCTTGCTATAAATCAACTTCCAGTCTATAAATATTGTATTTTATTATATGTAAAAATACAGCTAACAAGTGGGGGTCATCAATTAAATGAGATAATAGAAAATTGGAGGCTAGTTAATGCAAATTACCTTAATGGATACTTTAAAAGGTGAGACATTTATAATAAATGGAAGCAAATTTTTCCCTACTACACTTCACTTATTGTTCATATCCCTCTTATTCTTTTCTTGTACTACACAAGAGCACCAACAACTTAAGATAATCTAACCCAGGTGTCACAGATCGCTCATGAGCTACCAGTAGCTCTCCGGCTACCTTAGAGTAGCTCTCCTGTGTTCAGCCCAGCCTACTAATGTAGATGCTTTTGTTTGGCTGAATTATTATACATATATTAAAATTTTAAAGGGTTTACTCAAGATGAAAATGGGTCTATTTTCAGAATGCATAAGCTGATATTTGGTGAAAAATGATTACCTTAGTGCCCAGGGGATTGCAGCTAAGGCTTTTATTTATTACCCATGTACAGTCATTTCAAAATGCCAAAGGATTTGCATACATTAGTGCTGGAAACCCTGCCTCATGCACTGATGTGATCACTGCTAACAATCTGGGATGGGGTGGTCACTATTACATCACTAACATTAGTAGCTCGGGATGATTTCCATTAAACAGAAGTAGCTCTCATTACAGAAAAGGTTAGAGACCCCTGATCTAACCCCATCATAAATAGGTGGATGAATACTTTACTATTTATGCGTAAGCCGCTTTTCCTCCAGGCCTCGCCTACAGACAGCATTAGCTGTCTTGTTAACCATGAGTAATTAAAAAAACAAATAAAAACACATGCTCGTATACAGAGGAGCTTTTGTGCAGTCCTCTTCTTCCGTTGGTATGTTAAGTTATTCACATTTTGCTTCTGCTCACCACAGCATACAGCATGGGGCAATGGGTGAGCATACTTCAGAGCCCGGCTCTTTTAGACTATGAGGGGCAGCATTTTTGCCTGGTCCAAATGTGCACAGCCGCCTACAAAGCAATGTACTTCAGTGCCAGTGGGCTGGTACTTTTCCAAAGCTTTTTCTTTCCATTTTTTCCCTTTTTCAACCCCCAGTCATTCTGGTGTGTTTAAATTTGGTCTTCATGTTCTAGTAATTCAAAGCCAATAGTACATTTTTCCACCAATAAGAGCAATATTTTCAATGCACATTAAAAGTAAAAATGGTTAATATACCTGTTCTAAGTGTATCAACCTGCAAGGAAGAACTGTTGAACTAAAATTAAGTAAATTTAATATTGCAAGCATGTTATTGCTGTGTTTAGGCTGCAGAACTTAATATATTTTCAACAAGTATTGGTAAAGCCAAAATGTCTCGTCTGAGATCTTTTTGCAATGCTGTAAAGCTGAAGGGAAAACAATATACTTGTTCACTAAAGCTGTAAAACCAGCAAAACGATGCAGGCGCCATTTGCTTTATGTGCTGATCCAAGATGGCTGATGCCACTTGAAGGCAAATAAATAAAAGTATTTTTTTAAAGTACTTGTTTCAAGCCCTGCTTATAGAGGTCAATCAAAAACTTTTCTGAATCATTGTGCCCCTTTGTCTCAGATTTCTATGGAAAGATGGTAGGGTGCGACTTCCACAGAGATTACTACAACGCCCAAAGAGGGAGGGGGCCTGGCATTACCAGACTTTCACCTCCATTATCAGGCAGCACAGTTGAGGGTCATTGCCGAGTGGTCCCTGCGGGAATCAGATAAACACTGGTTACATATGGACCAGGCGAAATAGGATGAGTTATATGGGATGTTTGGTGGAAACCGAAAGAACATCGCCCCACCAATGCCAATCTGAACACCCCCACGAGGACTACGCTCAACACTTGGGATAGAGTAAACAAGAGGGCCGGATGGACGACCTTCCCCTCCCCACAAACTCCTATTCACTTCAATCCGGCATTCCTGCCGGGAATGGAGCCCGGCCCATTCGACGCTTGGAGGGAGTAGGTTGTCTCACGCTAGCAGATATATTCCACAATTGGGTTATCCTGACGTTCGAAAATTGTAGACGAAATTCCAATCTGCCGGACGCAGAACTTTTCCATTACTTATAACTGAAACATTGGGCTTTGACACCTGATATTAGGGAGGCGGTGACGAGGAGCTTAACTCCTATCAAGCAATTTGTAAGGACAGTGGGGACGCCTAGGGGTACTATCACATTCTTTTATAACCTCCTCACAGCCCAGCATTCTCCTCAGCCAAGACACACAACCCTCTGGGAAAACGTCCTGGGGGAGAGAAGTGTCAGAAGGGGACTGGAGGAAGTTGTAGAACGAGATCGCTAAATGTAATCACTCTCTGGGTATGCGGGAGGCTCATTACAAAATACTATATGACTGGTACCTCTACCCGATGAAACTGAAAAAAAATCTTTCCGGAGACGTCGGATCTCTGTTGGAGGGGATGTGGTTTGTTGGGAGATTTCCGACATATCTGGTGGGACTGCCCAACCATCAGGACTTTCTGGCCACAAAATGGCTCATGCGATTATAGCTATGGAAAGGATGGCAGACATATTTAGAGACGACTTTACATTTTTTTAATATGCTTGGGGTCTCCAAGTGTAGTTTCTCTCTAAAGGCCTTCCACTCACAGCATGCTCCCCTAGAACAAGAGCACTACACTTGTCCCAATTCTAGAGCATCGCACCCTCCAACATAGGAGGACTCCACTTAGAGGCCATATTGCTAGTCTAAAGTTCCTCTAAGATAACAAGTAGAGATAAGACACTGTAGCTAAGACTAGGTGATACTGAGCATAAACGGTTTACTAATTATTCACCTTGTTTGTGTTTCTTTGTTATTATTCTCTTCTTTATTTTATCTTTAACGTTCTGGGCCTTTTTTTGTTAAGTCAGTTATGGCTAAATATACAGGAAGGGGGAGGGAGGAGGATATGCTAAGAAGACAGAGAAGCTCAAGTACATCTACCGGGAAGGATCACCATCCGGAACTAAAGAGACACTACTGATATTGTAATCTTACTTACACTATGTGGAACTGTAATTTTCACTAGCAAATGTTTGTATGCTGAAGGGTGATTGTAAAAGACGGGATATGTCCAATTGCACAGTCTTATTTTGTAAAAAAAAAAAAAAAACTCAGAATTTTGACGGAAAGTATTTTTTTTAATATGAAAACAAAATAAACTACAGGTTTGTCGGACGAGGAGGAAAGCAGAGCATGAGGGAGAGAAGCACACAGAAAATCAGACTGCAAGGCGGGCGGAGGACACATGAAAAGAATAGGTACATAAAGGTGAGCGCACAACAGGGAGCGGGAAGAAGCAAAGGAGTGTAAGAGCAACAGGGGAAAGAAACATGTGAGGGAGGGAAACAGTGTGAGGCAGGCGAAGATGTGCACAAGAGAGCAAGCATCACATGTGAGGGCAGCACGGAGTGCACAGGGAACATTTCAGAGGAGGGGAGCAAACAATAGCTGGAAAATATCAGACCTTGAGAAATCTACTCCCCCACTCGCTATGGCGAGTCAGAATTTATCAGGGCGAGATATTATTAGGGCCCATTTGACCATGGCGAGCTAATAAAGAACAGGTGTTCAGTTATCTCAGAAAGTGAATGAGCAATAAAGATGCCTTTAAATCTTGTTTTTACCTGATCACGTTTGATCTGCGTTGAGAGAGAGGTCAAATGTCAGCTTATGTCTAACAATTTACAGAGAAAGAAAAGTAAACAACTTCCAGGATAAAATAAGCAGCAGAGTTTGAGGATTTTGTAAACTGAACTATCCAACAATGGCGATGTACAAAGAATGTAAAATGAAAGGCTGTAGGGTTTTTTTTCTAACATTTAAATAGCTTGTAAATGAACTGTACAAACACATATATAATATATTTTTGTAGTTATGAAAGCACTTTATTCTCTGATGAAGAAAAGTTTTAATAAAATGAAAACAAATCAGAACTCTTTACTTGGTGATGTGTAAATGAAGATCATTTTTGCTGAAACCCAATTTCCACAGATTACCGTTTATAAGATATATAGTTTTAGCAGCAAAACAGCATGCTCGTGGGAACGTTGCTGAAACTACATTTATGAAGGTGCTCGCATATGTGATAATGAAAAAAAAAGGCAGCTCTGTAAAATAAAATATTTTTTAGGATCACCCAATTGGAGACCAGATTACAGGTCAAGTACATTACAGTTAAGTCGAGTAGATTATTTAAGTCACTAGACCTGCAGGTCTAGTAACATTTTCATGAATATGCACCCTCAGCAAGTATTTAACCAAAATGTATATATATATTTTTTTTAAACAAGCTTTGGCAAAGCCAAATACGTCTGGCTTCAAAGGAACGTTGTATGGTAATGTGAATCATCACAAGTAGATATCATGAGAATTGTTATATATTTGTGTGGAAGCAAAGAACTGTAGAATATTGGTGTAGATTTAAAGGTCAGGTGACCAGTGCAGTGTCAAGCCAGGCCTTAAAATCCATGTAGGTTAATGACTGCCCTGTTCCATCTGTGGAATGGGCAGTGAAAAACACCATAAATTATCTAGTTATCAAAAACATTTAAATTTTATTACAATGTCATGTGTGTGCGCCTGAAATTTCAACTTCAGGCAGTTGGATAAACAAATTAATCAAAGCTGTGCTGTGCCAAAAATAAGTCTTGCACCGTCTTGTAGGCGAACTGTGAAAAATTAATTAATCAGCGCACCAGCTTGTTAGGACAAGACCTACTGGCTTTCGCCAGAATCTACTGCATACCGAGGTATGCAATCATATTGGCTAGCCTGAGACACCAATGATAAACTACAGAACCCACACAAAACACAGCCCAGTAGCCACTGACTGTGTACCAGGACATAGAAATTTAATATTTTACTTTGTCATATACGAAGCGGTAAAGTCCCCAACCTGATTTTAAATGTCTGATGCGTCCCAATCATACTTACTAGTTTGGAAATCTGACATTCAAACCCCACTTCACTACATTTAAAGTCAAATCAAGTACCGAGCTTCCCTTTTCCCCCCCTAACAAATGTAGTTATTACCCAATAATGTACATTTAATAAAAGGCTTGACTTAGTGGTTAGCAATGTTATCATTTACTCTGAAAGCATGCCTGGCTAAATATTAACCCTCTTTTCCATCCAAAAAACAAGCATTTGCAATGCAATCGGTCTTGCCTTTGGGGCCTAAGTATTTATCCATGCAGCAAACTGTCGCATTTTCAGTTGAAGTGTAAGGCTGCAACTCAGTGCTAGAATACCATACTATTGTCTGTAAGAGCAGCTGACGTGCTTCGGGCAAGTTTGAGTCATATGTGGAGTGCGTTATTGGTACTTTTTTGTCGCTTTATATGGCGTGAACATAACCTGCCGGCGTGAAAGCGCTGTACATGACTAGCACATTTTCTACAAGAAAGCATACTATTTTGTTTTTGTGGCATGGGGAGGTCAAATAAATTCCAGCGTCGGGTCAACTTCCTGTGATTCTGGGGGCAAATCCCCTAACCCCCCCCGCGTGCCATAAAAACAGAAAAGTATGCTTTCAAGTGAAAAACTTCTGCTTCACGTGTAAAGTGCTTTACTGCCCTTGGGCTAAGTTCGCGCTATATAAAGCTGCAAAACTCATACGAAGTACGTGCACCTTTTACATGGTAGAAGAAAATGCTGATTTAAATATCTGTCTCACAGCCACGATATCACAGCAAATGCTCAGACAGCAAGCGTTTCCAATCTAGAGGCACGCCTGGATGCGAGTACTGTGTTCCAGTAGTGATCGCTGCAGTTAAATTAAATACGGCGGCCATTATGGAGCGGATTGTTATCTCTGCAGGAGAAAGACTAAAGCCCAGAGATGATGGATTATGTAGCAAATTTGGGGAATCCATTTTTTGCACCGAAACTGCAGAAGGCGCAAAATAACACAATCCCAGTGGCCCTGCCTGCCAATAGGTCACGCCGGCCTCCAGTTTCATTTTGCTTCTGCCCAAGTGCAGCAGGACACCCATTCCGTTACTTCCGAGAGCTGCGGGGCTGTGACCATGTCAGTGCCTGGAAACAGGGTGTCTCACCGATGGGTCTTAAGAGCTTCGTCTGGTTGTATTCGCGGTGAGCCGTTCCCGAAGGGGTACGCCTGTCTCCTCGTGAGAGCATAGACCTCTGGCAAATGGCAAGAGATTCCAAAAGGACCACAGAGGAAGAAAAAAATAAAAGTAGTCCCTCAATCACAGCACGATCAGCGGAAAGACAGCAAGCAAGCTGAAGCACTTGGTCCATGCTTCAGCTAAGAAGAGAAAGTTAAGCTGGGAGGTGCTGGCCAATTAGAAGGCAGCAAATAGGAGTGACAAGAAAGAATACAAATACTAAGCAATGGGCTGGCTGTAAGCCCCTTGTTGTATGCAACCTCTTGCCATTGCAGACAAGACCTAAAAATTAAGTTCAATAGACTGAGGAGGGGTGAACAGTAAAAACTTCAAATGCCTGCTTCTTTGCCTACCTGCACTCACCCAATAATCACTTTACATTTTGGAAGCATTTAAAAACTTCAGTGGTCTGTAATTAAAGAGCTTTAGTTCCTTGAGTGGTCAGCTTTCGCCAGTGCCAGGATTTCCTAACTGGTAATTTGTATGCTTTATAAAACCATTTAATACAACAATAAATAATCACGGTCCGTTTATATTGAAATAGCCATTAGTTTGAATCATTTGGTTTGAAATTACCATTAATTTCTTATAAGGTGGATTTTAGTGCTAACCACACCAATCCTCATGACTCTATAAATACTTGACATTTTTTCCTACTAAATTCGAACAGGCTTGACCTGGAGAAATTTAACAGGGTATAAACACTGGTCGCACGCAGTAATTACAGGTTAAAATAGCATTTGCATAATTTATAATTCCAACCCCTGCTTTTGTTTTTACAGGGGTTTGTGCCTGGGTCAGGAAAGACTTGGGCCACTCTTACTGAGGGTCTTACTGTTTCCACAGTCTGGTTCATTCTTTGGCTGGAGGCTTGTCCCCAGGGTTGGTGTCAGACATGTTTTTCCAAGTACTGGGGGCTTGGCCCCAGTCCCACGATGTGTCCTTGTGATGCTCTGAGTGTAGGATGTGTCAGCAATTGAAGAGGAGACATTAAAAATGGCACCTCTGCTTTCAGGGGGGCCGGAAGTGCCAACATTCAGAATATGCCGCCCCCACCCAGTCTCTCACGCTCTGCTTATAATTCTGGTTATCTAGTATTTTTTTGTGATCCTTGCTTTTTAGACTGCAGTTTTGATATGTCATTAAACTACCCCCTGCCTTTCATTGTAAGGATAATGCACACCACATGAAAAAGATGCCTGGTTGCAAACATGAAGAATAGTAGAATCCTAGTCCTAGTGGCAAAAAATACATTCAAACAAAATTTAGTAAGTACTTGCAAAAACGATATTAGTATTAGTTGGATGCAATTACGATCAATAAATAAAATTGCCGTAGCCAACAATGTATAGAATTATTAAGAGACATTCCATCTTTCCTTAATCACATAAAGCCTGCAAAAAAAAGCATGTTTCCATAAATATTTCCTTTCTTCTGATCACTTTTTGTTTTAGTAAAACTGATCAAAAGAAGGACAAACCAGTCCTTGCTTTCGTGGTTTAAAACTGCAGCTTTTGGGGGGCGTGGCTTGACTAGCCATCATGGCGGACGCAGCTTAGCTGAGCTCCGTCTACCCACGCCATAATCCGCTAATTATCCTGCATAAATCCTGCCCGGAGACGACTCAATAAGCTCCGTCGTACACCTTACAGGCTCTGGAGTGTGGCGACCACCTTGCTTTGCAGATCGGCGGAGCGGAGGCTGGAGGTGCCGCGGATCCGAGGGCCGGACCGCCGAGCGCCGTTCCCGCTGCGGTGGGCGACTTGGGACTGCTGGAGAGCAGCGGTGCACGCGCCGGACGGGGCGAGGGATACGGGCCTCGGAGGAAGGGGACCCGTGCCTCCGGCTGGCAGCTGTGGTGTGGAGCGCAGCATCGGTGAGTGGAGCTCGCTCTGGGCCCATCCCCCCTCGGCCTCCCGGCCGCCGCAGAGTGGCGTGGTGCGGGGAGTGAGACGCCGTCAGCGCCTGGCCGCCACCATAGCCCCACAGACTCGTTGATGCCTGGGACACACGCTGGGCCCCGGGGCGATACGTAGCAGTGGAGCGCAGTGCCACCGTGCGAGGTTTACCACCGGCCCCTCCCCCCACTGCTCGGCAGACGCCATCTCTCGGAGGCGCGCTGGTGTGCGACGGCTCGATGGTGTGAGAGACCCGAGGACCTTGCAGCCCGCGATGGGGATTGACAGCCGCTGCTGACTGCGGGCCTGATCGGGGCGAACTGAGTGCAACGCCGGCTGGGTACAGGGGTCGGGGCACGACCCAGACGGTGAGCGACCCCATCAATACTCCTCTCCTCCCCCCCCCGGCCGGGACGGGCGGGGGGGCACTACTGACGCCCTGGAGGCAGCCTTCCCCCACCGTGAATATACCGCAGCAACAGCTCTGGATTGGTGCGCGGGTGGCCCTGAGGCGGCCCTAATTGAGATACAGGGCTAATCCACATTGGGCCCCACAGCCAGGCCTGTATTGCAGGGGGTCACTGGCGCACTGAGACGGGCCGCTAACACAGCGGAGGCTCCCGTAGCTGGTGTGGCTCACGATCTCTTCTGACGCCCTTCCCTGGCTGGCTCCCCCTGGGCCTGGCGTGTTGGCCTTAACGCATTGGACGACGCGGCCGCTCTCCCGTCGACAGACGCTGTTCCCGACCTGACCCTCAGCGTGGGCCGGCTGCTGGCTCTGGGACTGCGCCCCCCTGGCCTAGGCCATCCCGGTTCCGTCCGGGGGCGGGCTCGTCGCCCCTTCAGTACAACTCATCCGTATGGGCAAGGGCGGGCCGAGTGGGGCTGGCCCCAAACAGGGCACTATGGACCAATATACCACCGCGGCTGGGGGTGCCGCCGGCGGAGGCGGGGGAGGATCGGCCCCGGACAACGCAGCCCTCCTGGCGGCAATAAACAGTGCTCGAGATATGTTGGACGCCAAGATCGGCGCGGTGGGTTCAGAAGTCTCATTCCTCCGCCAGGATCTACGTAAGGCAGTGGACCGGATCACTGAGGCCGAAACTAGAGTCTCAACGGTGGAAGACTCTGTGACCTCCCTGCAAAAGAAAGTCAACAAACTAACTGTCGTCACGCAGGAACTTGCCTCTAGGGTGGAGGATGCGGAGGGCCGCGCTCGGAGGAACAACCTGCGCTTTGTGGGTCTGGCTGAGGGATGCGAAGGGACATCCATGACAAACTTTATCACAAAATGGCTCACAGACATCCTGCCTAAAGACCTCCTGTCCTCTGCTTTTGTTGTTGAGAGGGCGCACAGGGCCCTGATGCAGCGGCCCCCCCCGGGCGCGGCCCCAAGGCCGGTCATTGCAAAAATTATGAACTTCGCTGACCGGGACGCCATTCTGCGATTCGCCAGATTACACAAAGATCGCTTTATGCATGATTCACGTTTGATCTTGATATTCCCGGACTACACACGTCTGGTCCAGCAACAACGCCAATCCTTCATGGCCGCGAAGCGCAGACTGAGAGAGTTGAATGTTCAATACATGCTGCTCTATCCGGCTCGGATGCGAGTAATATACAACTCCAAGTCTTACTTTTTTGATACTCCTGAGGCGGTCTTCGCATGGTCGGATGAGCGTCCACAGTTCCGAGCAGGCTCTCCATCTGCCGGGGACTCGGACTCTTCTCGCAACTCTCGCTCTCAGCGGCCGCGCCAAGTCCCAGAAGCGGCGGGGGCCGGGCGGAACATCACCGAGCCCTGAGCGACCGCCTTGAATGATCCGGACTGTTCCACACTCCAAATGGTGAACTGTAAGACACTGCACCTGTGTTAATGAATATTAGTTTTGTTGTTCTCCGGGTGGGCGTGGGCATTAGACCACGAGCTGCGTGGCCACGGGCTTCTTGCACTCCCGGTGTTCCTGGGGTGGTAGGGTGGGGAGGGATCCCTTGGTGTGATTTCTGGGGGCCCCCCGTTGGGGGTCCGCTGCTCATTACACCGCGACAGATGCTCCTTGTTTTTGGTAGTGTCGGGTGGGGGGAATATCCCTTTGGATATGGTGTGTTACAATGTTCATATGTTTTTGAATTTGCAGGCGGTGGGAGGTCTTTCATTTTGTTTTTCAAGCAGGTCTACTAGCTCTACTCAGCTCTTACTCTGACCCTCATGATGCCAGGTGACGAAAACCCCCTAGGGGACATAACAACGGTATCTTGGAATGTCCGTGGGCTACTGAATAAGGTAAAACGTGGGGCCGTTCTGCGACAGGCAAAGCGGTATGGGGCGGATATCCTCCTTTTACAAGAAACCCATTTACTGGGGACAAAAGCCCCGTGCCTTGCCCGCTTCGGTTTCTGTCACATCTATCACGCAGGGTTCACAAGGGGCTCTAGAGGAGTGGCGGTCCTTATACACCGCAGGGCTCAGTTTAAATATATCACTCATAGGGCGGATCCTGGGGGCCGATTCCTATTCGTCACGGGTGAGATTTGTGGTGAACAGATCACTTTTGGGAGCATTTATGCCCCCCCACCATTAGGCACCACCTTTATTGAACACCTGTTGGGGGCGTGGGGCTCCCTTCCAGCTGGACTAACCCTGATGGGAGGCGATTGGAATGATACCATGGGCCCCTTAGACCGTCAACGCATTCCTGACTCCCCGCAACCACTGGGTCCTACCAAATTACTAACCTTGACATCGACAATGGACTGGGCTGACATTTGGCGGGAGTTTCACCCCACTGAACGTGAATATACATACATATCGGCGGTCCATGGGTCACAGTCCCGACTAGACTATTTCCTTGTCCCCCGGGTCTTTCTTCACCGATTCTCGAAAATACAACATCGGCCTCGCGGCCTATCTGACCATTCCCCGGTTACAATGCAATTTCACACGTGCTCCCGCAGGCCCCCATTCCGCTGGAGAATGTCCCCTTGGCATCTCCGCAGTCTGGCCTATCGAGATATGCTCAATACCGCGATAACCAACTATCTAGCTGATAACGGTCCCTCTGCCCCTTCGAACACAGATCTGTGGGAAGCCCTCAAGCCGACTGTCCGGGGCTGCGAAATTAGCTACCGTACACAAGAGAAACGCAAGCGCCATGAACAGCTCGATGCCCTAGAGACGCGCCAGATGTCCTTCTCTTCCCAGCTAAGCGCCAACCCCTGCCCCATCCTCCGCCGCCAATTAGTCCTCGCTCAGCAAGAATTACGTCAATATCTGTTGGACGAAGCCAAGGAGATCTGGGCGGCATCGCAACACCGGATATATCAGTGGGGGGATAAATCCAGCAAAATGCTTCACAGATTGTGCCAAGCGGATGGAGCCCCGGCCGTCACACCCACTATTCGTGGATCTGACGGGTCCTTGCACGCGTCGCCAGTGGGGGTCGCGGAAGAATTCGCAAAACACTTTACGTCCCTATATGCCCAGCAGGAACAGATCTCGGCCGCTCTTATAGCAGAGTTCCTTGTCTACACCCCACCCCGCAGACTCTCTGACTCAGTTCGTGAGCGCCTGGAATCTCCAATAACCCTGGAAGAACTGACTGGCACCCTCAATGCGATCCGGCCTGGTCGCGCCCCGGGTCCTAATGGGTTCCCCATGGAATTTCTACGCTCCTACATGTCTCTCCTGGGGCCTCATCTACTGGCAACCATTGTCGATGCTGCTGACCAGGCAAGGCTGCCCAGTGACTGGCGTCACGCGGAGATAGTGCTCTTTCTCAAACCTGGCCGACCCCCTGAAGACCCATCCTCCTATCGTCCCATTTCTCTCATAAATTTTGAACCCAAATTATTAGGGAAAGTCTTGGCCGACCGCCTTAGAGGGTGCATTACTGATCTGATACATCCTGATCAGTCGGGCTTTATGCCACAGAGGGCCACTAGGCATAACATCCGGAGAGTCCATAATGCCCTTGCCGCGGCCCCCGCTTTAGGCCGTCCAGCCGCCCTGTTGTTAGCAGACATTGACAAAGCGTTCGACTCTCTAAGCTGGGTCTACCTTTTCCAATTGCTCGAGGCCATTAACTTCGGTCCACGTTTCTTGGCGTATGTACGCCTGCTATACACAGAGCGGTCGGTATCCGTCCGAATTGCGGGACACCGCTCACGCCCCTTCCCGATTCAGAGGGGCACCCGCCAGGGTTGCCCACTGTCTCCATTGCTGTTTGCCCTGGCGATTGAGCCTCTGGCGGCCTGGGTCAGAAGTGACCCGGTGCTCCGGGGGTTCGATTGGACCCGCTCGAGATCGGACCGCATAGTACTGTATGCGGATGATGTCCTGTTTTTTATGACAGACCCGTGGTATTCAGGACCGCGTATATTACAAATCCTCAGGGTATTCGGGGAAACCTCTGGCCTTCACGCAAACCCTGCTAAATCCATCCTTTTTCCTGTATGTGGGCATCAAGGTCGTGAGTCGTGGGCAGCGCAGCTGTCCCGGGCCACAGACGGTTTCATATATCTGGGGATCTTCATTTCCCCGTGCCCTAAGATATCATGGGCACACAATATCGCCCCATTGACGGCTCGCCTCAAAAACGAAACAACAATATGGTCCGCTCTCCCTTTATGGGCGCTCAGCCATCTTTAAGATGGTTTCCTTGCCCCGTGTCATATCGCCTCCAAAATTTCCCGTATCCAATCCCTCGCACATGGTTTGCTCAGGTAAACGCAATACAAAATAAATTCCTCTGGGGTAGCGGAGCAGTTCGTGTGGCGCTCCGCACCTGCACACAATCCACGTATTGTGGGGGAATCGCGGCTGCTGACATTTACTCCTATTACGTGGCATCCCACATCCTGGTAATTAACGAATTATGGTACAACTCCCCCACCGATCCGGCATACGCTATCGAACATGCCGCAATGGAACAAGTCCCCCTACTACATCTACTATATAGCAATACAAGGCTAGACCATGTACCACCAGCCGGCAGGCAAGTCATACAGTTATGGAGGGCAATGACCAGACAAATGGGATGGAAGGGGCGGCTCACTCGGCAAACCCCCTTGTGGCATGGCACATACCTTGGATCGGTAAACACTCTGCGCGGGTTCCGGGGATGGGACTTGGTGGGGATTTCGACTCTCGGGGATGTGATGAGGGGCGATACCCTCAAATCATTCCAGCAACTACAGACTGACTTTGACCTCCATAAATCTCAATTTTATAAATGTTTACAGCTCCGACATGCACTGTCCCCCCAGATCCGACATACGGAGACTCTCCCAGAGTATCAGCCTTTGGAGGGCCGCCTGTTGATGGGAGACCTAGGACTTCACAAAATTAGGCAGATATACCAAACCCTGACGACACACACATCCACCACTCTGGACAAGACCAGACACGCCTGGCAGGCAGATATTCCTCAACTGACCGATGATGATTGGGCTGAGGCGCTTGCTAGCCCGCGGGGTGCGGCAGTCTCCACCCGTTATAGGCTCATCCAATTCAAATACCTGCATAGGGTCTACTACACGAGAGTACGATTGTGGCGAATGGGGGTCATTCAATCCCCAGTGTGTCTGCGGTGTGGCGGAGAGGAAGGGTCCTTCTTCCATACGATTTGGACCTGCACGGCCTTGCAGCCCTTTTGGAGTAGGGTTCGGATATGTCTTAATGAGGTGCTGGGGTGGGTGCTCCCACTGGACCCCCGATTGTTTCTGTTGCATGCGACTGACGATATTGGGGGGGAAATCGTTATAAACAACATCTGCTGTTCCTCGCCCTCACTATAGCCAAACGTGACATAGCACAGGGATGGAAGGCGCCCTCTCCCCCAACCATAGGCAAATGGAAAGCCGAATTAGATAGGTGCATGGGAGCCGAGATTGCTGTCTTTGAGGCTAGGGGCTGTGCACGGAAACATCGCAGGATATGGTCGCGGTGGGCGACGTACCGTGGTGTGGACTTGCCCCCCCTACCTGAGGAGGACTGATGGGTGGAGTTCCCTGTTCCCTGCCATGTGTCACTCAGGTTCTTAATGCTGAGTGTTATATTCTTTCACTGAGATGTATATTTACACCTGCTGCACTGTATGCTCTGTCTCGAATTTCGACCACTGTCTGCATTTTGTATTATTTGTATTGTTTATTTTTCTTTTCCACGCATGTTTGGCTGGGATTATATATTTTCATGGAAATGGTTATAGATGCACATATTGCTCGAAAGATTCAAAGTGCCATAACAGGGCCGACGCCCGCTGTATTGAAAAATGACCAAATAAAATTTGTTGTTAAAAAAAAAAAACTGCAGCTTTATTTATGCTCCATGGCTTGACTTTCACCTGGGCTTTTGGCTCAGGTAGCAGGCGCTACGACGTCACAGCTCAACTGTAATACGTCATTACAGTGGAGCAGCTTCATCATTTCGATATAGCAGGTGAGCAGAGATGTCGCTACCCGAATATAGTAAGAGGAGACTGGCTTTTATTCAGGGATTGCAGGCTCTCATTTGTTTATATAGATACTTGGCACTCCAGCTTATTTGTTCAAAACACTCTGAAGCCACCATGAGTGGTTAGGGTGCTTTACACCCCCACCACACACATAGAATGTGCTTTGGATACTGTCTTGAATGGATTTATTAGTAAGCGTTTGCATGGAAAGTCAGTGTTTCCAAGAGTGTTAATGGTTGACCTGATAACAGTGACGTGTGAATGTCCACCCTCTCCCACACTTGACTGTCTCCATAGATACAAACACGTTAATAAAATTTGAAACAGATTCAATTTTTGCATTAATAAAATGCAAAGTTGTCTGGCCCATTGCAACCATTGTGTGTGCTTTTTTGCAATGAATTAAAATGCCTGTTTAAATTCCATTCCAAATTGTGTATTGTGACACCTTCGGCCAGTTATGGTTTTAGAGCAGCAGCAGTTTGAATTCTGGGACTTGTATGCCCACACATACTATGGAATGAACAGGAACCGCAAGCCTGGGAATGCAAAGTCCTGTTGGTAAGTCAGCAACGTCTAAAGGTATCAGGCATGCCAGAAGCCCACTTGGCAGCTAGGTTTGTACAAATGCACTGTTCAGTTCACACCATGCATAAGACGAGCTTCATCGCAGAATGAAGCATACATGAAAAGGCAACGTTCCAGAGGCTGAGTGAGAGTGTCCAGAGATCCATGGATGGGAGGGGCTGTTGTAACAAAGCTAGAGACAACACTTGGGGCAGAGGTGAAGAGAGAAAGTTTGAATAAAATGAGAAAGTGATAAGAGTTTTAAGAAGACAAAAAGGAAGAAAGATTGACACACAAACAGAGAAGTTGTTTTATTGCATGTTTCGAATTCTATAGCGAACATCTGACCTCAGAGTGTATATATGTGATATTTATATATCCTGAAGCTGGTTAAAATAGCGGCCCATAGGGTGGAAGGAATAGATTCAACCGGAGAGTGAATCCAGGCGGGGGTGCTGGGCTCTGAAAGGGCAGGGGGGTTATTTAATGTGTCCCGATATGGCCCTAGAGGTAGGACTTCAGTTCTTCCCTAAATGGTACAAGGGTAGCCGGCTGTACCCCTACAGACGAGAGGGTCACAGATATCAATTCAAAAAGGACCACTATCTATCTCTAGCCAGGCCTACCTCTTCCTCAAGCCTCACCTGCCTCGGAAACACTGGAAACCAACATTTGAATGCTATCACGGCACTCGTGCTTTAGCTGTAATCCTCTTAAGTTGAAGCGCGGGTACCCAGATTGCTTCCAAAGTAAGGAAATAGAAAAACACTTTTTCCCCATTTCTTTACTTTTGAAGCAATCGTGGCACTGCGATTGTAACCAAAGTAAATAAAGAGAAAAGAAAATGGAGACGGCAGGTCTTTTTTTCTCTTTATTTACTTTGGTTAAAATCGCCACACTCGTGCTTTAACTGTAAATATCTTCAGCTAAAGCGCAGTGCCACCATTGGGTCAAAAGTAAAGAAATTGATTTTTTTTCTTTTTCTTTACTTATAAAGCAATTGCAGCACCAGCGCTTTAGCTTAAGTTGTTTACAGTTAGAGCACGAGTGCAGCGATTTTAACAGAAGTAAACAAAGATTTTTTTAAAATGTGCGCCGATTTTAACCAACATAAATAAAGATTAAAAAACTATTTGCAGCACTAATGGCACGCTGAAGGTTAGCAAAGCACGTCGTGACTGCAGGAACAGAAACTCATTTAAGAAAATTGTTTACAAGACTAAATAAGACATGCTGTGTAACAACTGAAGTAAAGGGGCCAGTAGCCATGGGAGGGTACAAATGAAGACAAGGCAGTACTAAGGAGGGACTAACAAGCCTATTAACCAATCAGAAGCCTGCATTTACGAAGGACAAAGACAGAAGCCAATGACAAATATGGGCGGAGCTTCTCTTCCATACTCCACTACAGCAGCTCGCCAGAGCAACGCATGCGCGCTGACTCAGGCTCGACCTAAACAACTGTTTTAAAATCCATTAGTTCAATGTGGTATTGTAACCAGCACAATGATAAATAGATAGATCCCCCAGCAAAAAAGAAAAAACGTTCTGTTGATCCCGGGAGACGAAGCCTGGCATAAACATTCAAAGCTATGGCTGGCTCTCGCTGCAGTAGTGGCAAAACTGAACACTGCACATTACTGGGGGGGTCCCAACCTTGCCTAAAGTGGTAGATTGGGAAAAAGATCTTGACTGGTGCAGGCAAGCAGAGTGTACAATTTATTTGAGCAGAGGATGCCCGAAGAAATGGGAAAAGATCTGGGGGAACTGGTAAGGCTATAGAGGGCTGTAAGAGGGTGGGGGAGGAGTGAAGCGAATCTGTTGCCTCTCTATGTGGATTATTCATGCATTACCGAAACCTCTTAAATGTAAATCAAAGTAAGTCAGAAGATGCGTTCACTTGTAATCTGTAATTGTTGTTAGAATACACTGCAATAAAAAGAAAAACGTTGAAACCAAATTTCAAGGTTCCCAGTGTTTTAATTCCACAAACAGAAGTGGCAGCGTGCTTATTCTCATCGTAGTCCCGATGCGTTTCAGCACTCCTCAAGAGCCTTGATCACAGGTGTACGAGGTTTACTGAATAGAGTGAGCACGTGATTTAAATTAAGGGTGAGGTGTGCCCAGTAGTCCTTGAATAATACAGCAACCAGCATGCACTACGAATGAAATACTCAAGTTCCCTGCACACTTGCAGTGCACATAAATCCAGGTCAAATATCATCAAATCACTAAAGGGGCATTATTGTTCGACATTTTTTAATGTGGCAATTGTGCACAAGAAAATGAATCTTTCATATTTTAAATGCACTCGGTCACTTTATTCTGCCAGCAATGTCGTACTTTGAACAATAATGCCACTGCAGTGATTGATGGTAATACCCATTGACGGAGTCCAGCTGAAACGAGCCAACTGCGTTTACTTTTTGCACTCTTGACAAGTGTGGGAAACCGATAGTAAGCGCACAAATATTTTGGACCATCAGCTGCTGTGGATTTCTGTGTTACCGCACCACAAGTTGAGGAAACGACTATGTGAAAGGGTGTGTGTGTGGGGAAAAGAAAGAAAGAAAGAAATCTCTTAGAATAAAAAAATGACATCCTAAGTCCAATTAGAGTTTCCATTATAAATAAGACGCAATTATCTTGCTTCAACCTACAACAGGGTTTTTAAGGAACAAAGATCTCAGTAAGAGAAATATTCAGCAGAGTTGAAATTGGGAAATGGATATCCCTAATGTGATAGATATTAATGAGTAGTATAATCGGAGGAGAAACACAATGTACATTTAGACCATATCTTGAAGACCCTGGCACCTTTAATGACAGTTTAGGGTGTGTGGATCAACATCTAGTCATCTTTAATGTGATTACACAGACAAACTAATTGTACCCCGTACAGTTCTGTAAGCTTTTAAAAATACAGCTCATTTAACTTTATCATATGCTCTATATGGGTCTGCCAGTGTCTCTTTGTAACCCTGAAAACAATATACATACCACAAACTCATACCCCTCTGCACATGTGCATTCTTTAACAATCATCTTGATGCATTTCATTCCACGTGCTCCTACCATCTTCCTCTCCACCATTTCCTCCATCCTCTCACCCCACTACCTGACTCCTAATCAAAATCAATAGTACATATAATAAAAATCAAACTAGAGAAAATGCACATTAACCACCGGTTAATTTTTAAACAAGAGCACACCCCGACTTTGATAGCACAACATTATCTGTTCAACTAATTCTATTTCATTCAAAGTTGCTTCATTATTTCATTCAAAGTAGAGAAGACAGTTGCTTCATTATTGACAATTAGCACAGAGTTGCAGTGTCTAATACCAGAGTGAAGAAGCCTACCTTCACAAAAACGAACTGTTTTGTCTTCCAAACACTTGTACTACATTTTATCCCTCTTTAGAATCCTCAGGAAGAATCTTAAATTCATATACCTCACTTTTAAATAGCTTGGTCACTTGCCATTTGCATCACGCCCTTTACTCGCCAGTCAAACAAAAAAGTAAGAGTTGGACCCAGGCCAGTGCCATTCAGAAACAACTAAAGAACCATACCAAAAAAAAAAAAAATAACAAGTTCAAGACAAAATATGCTGCACTGGTACCTTCTTTTCCATTGTGTAAACCATCAAACATTCTACTTTCTTGAAAACTTTTCAATCCTCCCAGCAGCATTTTATTGGCTGCTTTTTCATTTCCCTATTTGATTTGATCCAGGAACTTTTCCAAATTTTGCTGCTTACCTTGGTGAGTGACAGATTACAAAGAGCTTTCGTAATCAGGTCAACTTTCATCTAAAACAGTACCTCAAAGTACTTCTCTGTTCAATAAATATTCAAATGTCTGCTTTTAATGCTGGTAGGATGGTCTTAAATCCTGTTCTTAATGTACTTTCTTTTTTCCAAATGTATTGGGTGACAAAGCTAAACCACAACATCCTTCAGTTGATGTAAAACTAAAATCTTTCAGTACACTGGTCCCCCTCATTGCTCGTCCAGACCAATCGGGCTTTATATCGGGGAGGTCTACCTCTCATAATCTTCGCACCGTCTTTTCGGTTCTACATTATTTACACCCGGACGTGCAGGCGGCGGCGGTATTCTTGGACGCAACCAAAGCCTTCGATTCGCTTGAATGGCCATATCTGTTTGCAATACTAGAAAGGATAGGATTGAGCCCTCTTTTTATTAACTGGATCAGATTATTATACACTGAGCCAACAGCTAGGTTACGTACTAACGGACTCGTGTCCGAGTCATTCCCGATATTGCGTGGCACGCGCCAGGGGTGCCCTCTGTCCCCTTTACTATTCGCCATCGCGATGGAGCCGCTAGCCGCGCGCATTAGACAACATCACACAGCGAGGGGAATAGGGTTTAGTACTAGAAGCCTCCTCATATCACTCTATGCGGATGATGTGACTGTATATTCAGGACCCGGCGCAGAACTTGGATGTAGTTCTATGAGAATTTATTAAATTTGGAGGACTGGCCGGGATATCTATCAACTGGACCAAATCTGTTATATTCCCCCTGACTGACAACACAAAGGCTGTGGTCTCTGAGTTTCCGCTTAAATGGGAAGATGAGAAGGTAAAATATTTGGGGGTCTGGATAAGCCGGGACCTGCAAGAGGTGTGGAACCTTAATTATGGCCGCACTATGCATTGGCTGGAAGAAAAAGTTGCTCTCTGGGCTAAACTTCCGCTATCCCTGGCAGGGAAGATCGCGCTGACGAAAATGGTTATATTACCTAAATTTTTGTACCTCTTTGTAAATTTGCACCTCATACTAACACAGCCTTTTTTCCGAACACTACGCTCACTGTTAACATCTTTAGTTTGGGCAGGTGGACAGGCCCGAGTATCGTGGGAATTGTTGTCTCTGCCGTTAAAACAGGGAGGTCTGGGCGCCCCGGATATGCAACTATACGCACTCTGTGCGCAAGCACAATTTTTGCACTATTGGGTCCACCAAACACCATTTCAGCCACATGTGGCGGTGGAGACGGACGCGGTGGCACCGGTTCCTCTCCAAGTAGCCCTGTATCAAAAATATAGACGTCCCACAGACTGCATCGACACCTCCGAAACCCTGCGCTGGGCTTGGGATGGGTTGAGAAAGCGTGCAGGAGCCCAGATCTTGTATGGCCCATCGATTCCCTTGGCGCAAAACCCAATGTTGCCCAACAAAGGATCAGAAGTAAAAAGGTAGCGCGGACAATGAAGCTCCATACATTTGCGGATCTATACCCAGATAACACATTTAGGGACCCCCCCAGCTGCAGAAGAGGGTCAGAGGGTACCATTCGGAGAATTGTTCCTTTACCACAAGATTCGAACTGCCTGCCGGGCATTAAATAGTGAATTCTCAGCCCCCCGATCCCTTTGTTGGCACTAGAAAATTTAATGACATCACCACGAAAACTTATCACCAGACTCTATACACAAATGCAAAGCACGGCCCCTGTGATAAGACCTAATGCATTGCAGAGGTGGAATGAGGAGCTCCCACACCCACTGACTGAAGATCAATGGCAATATTGTTGCAGTCAACTCACTGAGCTCAGACTTCGGTTGATTCATTTCAAATTCCTCCACAGATATTACAGAACACCTATAAGTTTGCACCGCATGGGACAGAGATGATGAGAGCTGCTTGCGGTGTGGGGTAACCCCCGCTTCTTTCATACATATGGCATGGGAGTGCTCTGCACTGGCTGACTACTGGTCGAAGTTATTTCAGCAAATTAATCAGATCCTGAGTGTCTCTTTCCCCATCCCCAATGTTGGGCCTGCTAGGCTATGTAAAGGACACACCTGTTAAGAAGCGTAAACTACATGCACTCCTATTGCTATTTGCCAAACGTCAAGTTGCGGTTCACTGGGGATGGGGGAGGAGGCCTACGACCATGGAATGGCTTAGAGAGATCACATACGGCCACTCCCAGCTCACCACTTTTTGGGAATTGATGCCTCCCACCTCCAGACCAAGGGACATATGGGAACCGTTTGTGGAATGGGCTAGAAAGCAGACAAATGGGGAGGAGGATGTTCCGCCAGACGATGCCCGTACTGCGGGTGTGGGATAAAGATAGAATGATTTTATGAAATGTCTCAGTGATAGACGCTGCCAGATGGTGACTGACATCTGCTATTATATTATTGTATTACTATCTCTCCTGGTTTTAGTTTCATGGCTGATGGTCCTGGTGGCACTGAAGCGCAACGTTTTGGAAGACATATGTAGATGGCAGATGATTGTGTGTATACTGCGATATTGTAAGACTAGAAAATGTATACCTGGCATATTGGTTTGTTGCATAAAAACGTACATTGTATGTAATTGAAAAGAAAAAAAAAAAAAATTTCAGTACACTTTGTACCAAAGCTTCACCGAGGGATAATGTGTTTAACAGCTTTTTTTCTACCAGATAGTTGTCATACAATGTTCTATTTTAAATGAGACAAGATATTAAAGTAGAGAAAGCATCCGTCCCACTAACTTGATTATCTCGCAACTAATTGCCAAGAAATCTGAAACAAATTGCTCACTGCAAGTTGTTAGGTAAAACAAGAGTTATAACTAAGACTTTTAGCTTACCGTTTTCATAAATACATAAAACAGTTACCCATTAACGTTTGTTTTAAATTCAGGTAAAAAAAAAAAATTTATAGTGTTATCGTTTTAAGTTGCATGCCAATTCTATTAGTCATGACTGACAAAGTGTGCATATTGACAGCTTACGGTGTTAAAGATTACAATAAAGTTTAAACTGTAGCTCTGTTCATTTTCTTGTGCTACAACACAAAACACCTCAGGTGAGTGCACTAAGCTAAGAATAGCACTGACATTCAACAGGTATACAAGTATACATTTTATAAATATATGGGGAAAATATTGGTTGTAACTTTTCAAAGAACACAAAAAACGATCTTAAGTGCAAATAATAAAATACAGGAATGCAAAAAGAGATCATCATAACGGGCTGCACTACTGGTAGTGTATACTTTTTACTGCAGCATACACAATGTCGGTTTGTCAGGTCCCAGCAACACTATTCACAATGCATGAACCAATAAAGCTCAGTTTTCAGGCATTTAAGTATATACATTGATCTTGGTCCAAAGTGATTTGTGTAAAACAGTTAATCAGCTCAAAGCAACAGTTCTGTTTCTTATTCAGCACATAGTTCATAACAGGCCTACTAACCTTCCTCAAGCAACTATCATAAACCATGGCAAGCATAACATGTCTGTGCCACCTTGCACATAGTAAATGTCACGAGTACTTGGATGCGCTAGAATGCTCCTTCCTCTGCATCACATTTAGTGGTCTAGACCGGGTGAGAAACCAGGGGCAATGGATTCCAAAGCAATCTTACACAAACTTGAGACAGTGCAAGATCAAAAGCAAATTATTTCCTCGCCGGCCGACTGGTCAGTGAAATATATAGAATTAAACAGATTTCATGTGTGCCAACTATATACCGCAAACAAAAAATAATTATCCACAGTGTAACCCCTTATCTGCTGAGGATTGTCCTGCCCAAGTGCTAAGCCCCTTTTTTAATGTTTAGAACAATTTGAGATTAAGCTTTCATACCTTTTGTGCATAAAAAAAAGTTATCAAGGCTAAAATCAGTCATTTGCAGGACTGGCTTGAGAGCGCAGCCGCTACCAGACCGTATGTGATCAGCAAAATAATAGCTTTCGGAGTACTACTGAGAGAAGGGCTTAGATTCCATCCACATGTTGGTTCCCATGAGTATAGGATCTGAATTAGCCGCAATTGTGTGCTTCCACTGAAGGTCTCTGATGAGAGGTAGTACTTAGATTAGCCAACTATATTTTGGTATACCTTTGTAACTGTGGGAAAACTAACACTCAAAAGAGCAGGCCTGAGTTAATTATAGGCCCGATTAGTGCACAGGGAAAAGTTATGTCCGATAACACGGGTCTGATATGCATATTATAAAAATTTATGACAAAGGAATTAATTGTGGAAAGCATTAGTTAAAGCCAGTAGGCCTTTAACAGTGTGTTGATATCATATTAGATTACTCTTGACAAGCATTTCATTAGATAGAATCTCACAAATTAACGTAGTAGTCAAGCATTTTGGTGTCAGCCACACCCTCGGACAAACCCTGAGTTTTCACTGTGATAATTTTGTTAGACCCTATTGACGGGTTGTAAAATGTTTTGTAAACTGTATTTTTCTACAGATTTGTAATTTTATAACAGTATGTAAGATGGTTGCCAGATTATGAGCACCTGAATAGAGCCGTGTTGGTTATTTGGTTAACAGTGAAGGCTTTGCGGCTTTTCAGTTCAATGGGAAAGGTTTTGCCAAATTCAGCAGGTTTCACTGGTTTATTATGAAATGTTATGAAGAGGCAAACAGGCCCGACATACTTATTGTAAAAAAGCATGTACCTAAAGGCAATAGCATTCTATGGATGGATTGGAATTAGACTGAGCTAAATAAAGCCTGTAGGCAAGAATGTCATTAAACGGAACCTCACAGATTAGGGTGTAGACAAGTGTGTTGGTTACCCTCTCTGACAAATCTTAGGTATATAAGATTTGCATTGTGAGAATCCTTGTTAGGCCATTTGAGAGAGCGCAGTTTATTTGGAAACTAATTTAGTATACATTTGTAATTTTGTGACTGTACGCCTTATGGAAAAGCTCACAGTCAGTAGGAGGCCCAAGTTGGTTTTGGTGACAAGCCAACAATAACAGCTGTAGACCCGATTGGTGCACTGGGAAGTGTTAGGCCAGGTGCCACAGGGGTGATTATTATGAAAAGCTATGACAAAGACATAAGCCATGGCTTACTATGAAGAACATGTGTTAAAGCCAATAGTACTAACCGTGGATTTAGGTTACAGGCTGGCGACTTTATTTTACAAACAACCGCACAACTACCCATAGTGAGTAAGGGTTTAAGTGTTGGTCACCCACTCTGACAAAGCCAAGAAATAGAAGATTTTCATTGGGATGGCTCTTTAGGCCCCAAGGGAGTTTGAATATTGTTTTGCGAACTGTGATTTTGTACATTTGTGATTTTATCACTGTATGCATGAGGGTGCCAGTTTGTGTTCACTTCAGTAGGTCTTTGTTGGTTATAGTATCGAGTCAATGGTAAAAGTTATAAGCCTCATCGATTCACTGAGAAAAACGTGTCAAATTCCTTGTGTGATCTGTTTACAATGAAAAGTAAACCAGACTTGTTTATCGTGAAAAGCAGGTACTTAAAGGCAATAGGCTTTTAAGGGTTTTCGGTTTTGAGAACTGTAAAGTTGCACACTTTTTTAAAAATATTTTATAACGATATGCTGGACGGTTGCCTTGTGAGATGGGTTGTGCCCAACACAGTAGGTCTGAGTTAGCTATGCTGACAAGCCAATGATAAAAGTTAGAAGCCTGGTTGTTCTTTATGAAAAGTTGTATTAAAGGCAGTATGCCTGACTGATTGTGAAAAGCATATGTAAAAGCAAAAAGCATTTAATGGTGTATTGTTATTACTCTCTTTTAATCATTGAATACATCCATACATACAAATACATATTCATGGAGAGCCTTGGTGTCAGCCCTCTTCTACCGCTGCTCTGTCCGAGTACCATTTACACTCTACTTCCATCCATGCAAGCTTACTGCATATAATACGGTCGAGTACACATCAGTGTGAACGAAGGCTTTTTCTGATCACATGTGCACCTCACCCTGAAAACGAGAGCACTTCAGTGTAAAGGCTGGTTGGCCAGTCCTTTCATTTTCTCTTATTATAGTTTCCCTTTCATTTCTTTGCTTCTCTTTTTATTTAATTTTTCTTACAAAGCTACTAAAGCTCCCCAAGCAATTCTAACTGTCCACCTTCTTGCTGCTCATTTCGTCTGCAATGTGCCACATCCCAATTAGATCCTTCCTCTAAATCAGGTGACCATTACAGAATGGTGTTATCCATAGTGTATCTGCTTTATCATTCTGCTTCTAAATATAGCGGCTATGCTGCATCTTTAAAACAGTGATAGACTATGAACACTAAAACTGCAAGGGAGAGAGCCGCTGCTAGGCTTAGTTTCATTGTGCAGGCCTATGGCAGCCTTGTTTAGGCAGCCACACGTTTTCTTTTTTTCTACTTTTATTCTTTTAATTTATCGTACATATGTTTAATTTGTGTGTGTTTTACTGTGGTTGTGTGAAAGGTTGAATGCAAGAATGAGTTAGTAAATGATGATGAATGGATGCTCGAGTACAAAGCTGAGTAACTGAGTGCATGTATAATGACTTAAGTGCCCAAATCCAAAAATGACAAGGCACTTTCATTCAAAAGTCAAACCTATTGGCAGTGCCTAGGCTTACATCCTCAGGGTTTGTGGATTCCCCTGAAGGAACTGAGAAAACAGGCAAAATATAGTATATTTGAGGGTTTCTTTTTTTTTTTTTTTTTTTTTAATGGTGAAAAAAGCTGATCAAGTATATATATTTTTTTTTACTGAAACGGTCATCAACAAAAGGTATGCTGTGCTGAGATAAACATCTTCCCAGCTTACAGGAATAAGCAGCGCTGCACAAATGTTTGTGGAGGAAACTGAGCGAAACCCATGGGTGAACCAGGAAAGGTGTACATTTCTGAAAATAAGATGAAACTAATTCTGGAAAGGTTATTAATGCAGACCACTCACGTTTTACCTAAAGAAACTAACTGTTAAAAATAATTAAAGTATATACCACTGATTTGTGAACTGAGGGGCGGACTGGGAAGGTATTAATAAAAGGGCAGTTTTGTTAAATGCCATGAGGCTTTCTTAGCAATAGCTAAATGTCTTTCACTACTGTTTTATGTTACAACTGTTGCTGGTTACTTTTTCTAAGAACAGTTTGCTGTATAAAGTGAGAAAAATCAATAAAATGTTTTAAAAAAAAAATAAGAAAAGTAGGAAAAAAACTAGCAACTAATGCCATCATTTTGATTTCTACTTTTTTGCCACGTTGGCTGATTTAATAGAAGTAATATATCAGGACGTCAGTCAAATCATTCTGGTCGCAGGTAAATATTTGACATTTGTTGTTGTCCAAAAACACACGATACCCAGAGCAAACCGAGCTGCAGCTTGTAATGATTTTTAGGTTGAAACCTACCAGACAGCACAGCTGTCTAGTCGAAAAGAGATACTGGGGACATGCAGAAAGCTTACCTATAAATGCATTTCGCCAATTGCTTACCGACTGGCTTTTTTTTTTTTTAACTCACATTTGCTTCCTTTCTATTTGCTGGCTTTATTTGTTTTATGCTGTCCAGCATGTCTTTGTCCCTCCCGTGGAGCATAGCCTGTATACCACCTTTCTTAACTGGCTCCTTGTATTCTTCCACGAGTGCTTGCTTTCTGGGAACTCTTTCTTTTTGAGGCACTCCAGAAGAGTACATGTGTTTTCAGTTCTCTCCCTTGTATGCTACTTCAACAAGCACTAAGCATGCTGTATTTCTTTGTAAAGGTTTTGTGCCTTCCCTGGCAGTGCTCTACCACACCATGCATACTCCACTCTACGTCACTTCACGTCATGTCACTATGCCATTCTAAAAACACTCTCCTCAATGCCACTAACGTTTAGTCATGCTGAATAGCAGCCACACTGGTGTACAACATGACTAAAACACATTGGCAAAGCCAAAAGCTCTTGCATAGGCGAGACCTATTGGCTTAAACAACGCTAGTTCATTGTGTAAAGACCATGCAGTAAGCCATATGGTAAATTCAAATGGACAAAAAAATGGGTATGGAGGAAACCTTTGCATTTTTTAAATGTGCCCAAGATACTGAGATTCGGGATACCAGTCATTTGCACAACTCTGTATTTGGGGTCACCCATACCATCATGCGATTCAGAGGGGATTTTGCAAGCAGTGTTGCACACTGTCTTATACTGGGGGAGGGGGGGGGGGCAAAGATGAAGTCAATACATAATATTCTCACACTTTTCCCAACAAAAATGGTACCCCACCCGTGTGGATGAGCATATTGCCCAAGACATGAAAGGCCCACAAAACACAATTTGGAGACATCAGCATAAAATATTCGCCATGAAAAATGACTCCTATTGGCAATGTAGGTAGCTGAGAAATTTGGACCCAGGCATAGCTGCTATTTCCTATCAAATTCAGGCATATATCTGAAAACTAGAAAACCAAGGCAATCTAGAGTGGTGTGACCATTACCCTTAACCAGAATGACTTGCAATCATCAACACCCGAGACAGAAACAAAGCAAACCAGAGGCCAGGCGAAAACCATATTGACTTCATATGGTCACAGTTTTAAATCATTCCTGCCGCAGGCAATAGGAACAGAGGTATGTCCCCTGAGCACAGATCAAAGTGAAATCAGAAAACGCCTAATAACTTTTAGTCACTGTAACTTCAGGGTGCTAAGGGAATCTCTTTCCTCACATTCAGAGACCCTTTTACTTTTTTTTAAAGGGAAACTCTTTCTGATGCAAGCTCCAGGATGAGTTTCTCAGGGTATGCACAGGATGAGATGTTCAAGTCCTCCACATTCCAAGGGCAATGCAGACGAGTTACTTTAAATAAGCCCAGATTATGCTTGCAGTCCAATGTTTAATTTGCCATCTAAGAATCCACAAGATCGCAGTCTGACCTTCTCCACTTCACCACACCGTGTACTTCTTTAGCAAATCAATTCATTTAAGTGATTCCCAGTTCCCTCAGTTGCCATAATTGTGATGATATATAATTAGCACTATATCAGTGACTTTACATTTATACTGTACAACTGAACAAACTCTGCAAGGTCAAAGCCAAAATATTATGGGCCAGACTTTCAAAGCTATATTGGAATGTAAGTTTAGCATACAAAAAGAAAAAGTTCGTTTTACACTTATTCAAAAGTTGTACAAAGCAGGACGTTTTCTGTGTGACAAAATCTACTCACAAAGGCAGGAAGCAGACAATTAAGCTGCAACATGTAATGATGGTTCACCGTGTACAGACTATACTGAAATTTATATCCTAAAATCAAATATTTGTATGAAGGAAACTTATGTATTTCTGAAATGTGCATAAAAACGTTAAGGCATAATGGGGTTTTGCAAACGTGTTTTTTTTGCACATTGGCTCACATTTGGAAGCCAAAATAGAGAAATCCAGTTGGCAATAACAAATGTTTTACTATTCTGTGCTCCCACACTTTACCCGATAGAATAAACGGTACCCCACTTGTGTGGGTGCAGGCATACGACAGGAAAGGCCCAAGATGCAACGTGGAGGAATCAAATTTCTAGCATGGCAGTGTGGGTAGCTACGGAATTTGGGCCCAGACTTGGCCTCCACCCTAGGGAACCAACCAAAAAAAAGACATTTCTTAAAACTAGACATTTAGAGGAATCCTGGGCGTAACAGCTTGCGTGGATCCCACTACATTTTCTTGCCCACAATGCCTTGCAAATCTCATTGGCTAAAATCATATTTTCCTCACATTTCAATGAAAGGAAGTTCGGGAATTTTGCTGTGATTCACAAAATTCTTCCACACAGTGTACCACACTGGGGAGAAAAAGACTGAGAGGACTGTTAGTACATGGTTGGTTTTGCATTTTTTCTCTTCTTTTTCTTTCTCTGGCCTCTACAGGGCACCGGTATACTACATTGTGTGAATATCATCAGGGCATGATTAAGCATCTATGGTAATGTCTTCTGTCACCTATTCTAGAAGATTTCAGTTTTTACAATGAATACAAGTTTTAAACTGTTATACAGTGGGATACATATCTTGCTCTAGCAGCAAACTGTAAAGTGGCAGAAAAAGGGATTGTGGTTAAAGGGCCATGCCTACAAAAACATGAAGACTTTTTGTTCTTGACCCAAAACAATATGGCATGGACATCAGGCGATGAATTCCCCACGCCTGCAATTTGCTGTAGCAATCCTTCAAAATGTCTCTGCACCAGACAGCATCACTCACCATTAAGACCTCCCGGACAGACTAACAGCTGATTCTGAAAACTGGCGGATACACAGATGAATTCAATAAGTCCCTTGAAACGCAACACCACTCATGGGTTCTAATTGCCAATGTTCCGAGCATCAAGAGATCATAAATGAGGTGGAAGATCAGGTTGATAGCAGGGGTAGCAATCGACTCCATCCATAGTAACTGGGCACTACCCAAATCCTGGCAATAGTAACAGACTGATGTGAACTGGGGCTCACGCACAAAAGAGCAGCAGAATGACATGCTGTGTCTCAAAATCAATAAAACTGGCATGAGTTTATACCGGTCTGACAATCAATGACAGCTGATTTTCAGAGGGAGACAAAGGTCATCAAAAGTGAGTTGTAATATTAGTCAAAATATACTCTGATGTTACAGGGCAATTTAAATTATTACGATTACAACATCCTGAGAATTACCGGCAATATTCACTTACACAGCTTGTAGGAAATTAGAAAACAGTTTGTTTGTGACTCTGGGGGAAAAAAAAAAAAAAAAAAAAAAGAAACCTATTCTGGGGAAGCTTTCCCCACATTTCATTAATCTTTTTTTCCCCAAATTATTGGTCTTGCCAGCTTGTCAAATCCACCCTATCATAGTTTTCTCAATACACCTTCAACTCTTTATTGCCTTTCTCCCTTATACTATATAACTAAGCAAATTCCTGCCCCGAATCAGTAAAATATCTATTTTTAAAGTATTTTTTTGCTGCATTTGCGATACATTCTAAATTTGTGCCAAAGTCCAATAAAATTGTAGCATGCAGTCAATGAGTCTCAGATTTCAGGGGGAAGAAGAAAAAAAAAAAAAAAAAAACACACGGACATTTATAACAAAAAGTGATTTGTTTGTCATTGAAATTGAATATATAGAGACCATTTCTATTTGTTTTTAGGGTACATCACAAGTGTTTGGGAAACTCCAGTATCCAGAGCGGTGAGTGGGGGCGAGTGTCTGAAACGTTTCAGCGCTCCGTCCATCATCCCCTTGTGTTTGCTTTCTTTGTTCACCCTACGTTGGCAGGGTATGCCCAGACGTGGGTCCCTTGCTCACTTTGCCACTGGATTCCAGCCAGCCTGGCAGATGATGGGTGAAACCACGAAACTGGTCCCAAGATGCTTGTTTCTGGTCCAAGGAAGACCTGGCTTGGCAGCTCGGGCTGGACTGTTCCCATGAGGAACAGGGTCAAGACCGATTTGCATATGGCTGGATCTGAACTGGAGTGGCAAAGTGAGCTAAAGAACGATGATGGATTACACCCAGATCTGTGACTGGGGGAAGAGTGTCTGAAAAGTTTCAGCGCTCCGGCCATCATCGCCTTGTGTTTGCTTTGAACTCCAGTACAGAACAGTCAAAAGCTCAAGGCAAGTTAATTACATCTATTGCACAAGTGCAAAGTAACACCAACTTATTTTTCTAAACATTACTTAACTATGGAAAATTGTAAATGTGCCAAATTAGTCCAGTTTCTAAAAACGAAAAAAAAACATCTCAAAGCATGATTGCTGTTGCGTGCATCCACTCCATATTTCCGCTTGCCCTCACTACTTTTACAAACAATCCTTTCATGCAAACTGAATACTTCAGTCAAAACTTAACTTTCACAGCAACCCACAAGTGAGCAAATCAAATATAAACCAACTGAAGTGAAACAGTGCAGCAATGGTAGTAACGGATAAGCTTGCGTTCATGTCTGCTTATACCAGGTGTGCAGAATGCCTATGGCCTGCAAAAAAAAAAAAAAAAAGTTCATGTTTGTTCTGCGCACCAGACAAGTAAGCCCAACCCTCTGCAGCACAAACCCTTTGGCTGCCACTCTACAGTACTACATTAGGAATCTGTTAAGGTGAATTGCCTGCCACATATCAGAGAGACTATTATCAGAGCTCTGCAATGATGAGAACATGGTCATGATTTGTCACATCACTGCAAGGCACCTAAATGGACAAGTAGATTTCTAGAGCATCCAGTGCCTTGGACAACCGGACATTCTATAAAATTAAAAATCCCTGTTATACTACTACATGGACCATCAAAAGGAAAAACATTTGGAAAAAAATAATAGTGTTCTGTCACAGCTACGCACTTGATACCCCAACGAACAAGCAATAAAGTAAAACAAATTGGGCCCTGCTACTTGATGCAACAGAATAAAATGCTACGGAACAGTTTTTCGTGTCCACTGTACTGCTGAACAGGCCAGACGACTATGTTGAGAATTCTTGCTTCTCCACAAATGTGTGCAACCCAATACAAGACTTATCTGTTTACTCTACAGTCGCCATCAATGGCACCGTTTCTAACAAATAACAAAAAACTGTGTGGTTGTGTTCGCTCTTGCAGTATCCACAATGCTTATGTACCGCACCACTTCTACTTTGCCTCGAAACCGAATGCACTGCAATTAACTTCACAACATAGACCAAACTACTACCACCCCCCCCTTTCAACCACACATCCAGAACAGAGGGCAGCCAAGAACCAGATAAAAATAAGAGCACTCCAGGCCCCAGACATGGTTACAAACCACAACAAATTATACATGTAGATTAGTTACTTAATAAGTCAAAAACTGCTTTATGACTTACATGGTGGAAGTAAAGCTCTACATAAATACAACACAATTCTGATTTACAATGTCAACTTAAAAACAGACTAGAAAACAAGCATTTTCAATGCAGTAGGTCTCGCAGTTACGAGAGTTTAAGCTATTGTCATTTACAATGGCAATAGCTCAAACTCTTGCAAATGCAAGACCTATTGCATTTCAAAGAAGCAGCTGCAATTGTCCGAGGCTGCTTGGAAAGTGAAAGCGCGCAAGGCGCACTGAATATTGCAGTAAAGCATTTGGTGCCTGCAGTAGGAGAAACTCATTAAAGAAAATCGTGCTTACAGACTAAATAAGACCTACAGTGTAACAGAAGTAAAAGGGCCAGGAGGTTACAAATTAAGACAAGGCGGTACTAAGGAGGGTCTAATAAGCCTATTAACAAATCAGAAGCCAGCATTTACAAAGGACAATGACAAAAGCCAATGACATATGGGTGGAGAGTGAGCGGGGCTTCAACTCCATACTCGGATAATACAACATACCTCGCAGAGCAGCGCATGCGCAGCCCAGGCTCGACAAAAAAACTGTGGAATTGCACCCATATGTGTTACCATAGCATGATAACTGCACCCTTAGAACGGACGGACCACAGTGCCTACAGTCAAAGCCACATTTTAGTATGCGCTTGAACGCAACAAGTCCATCACTCACCAGGTGTGATAATGGCCTCTTCTCGTGCTCTGGCATACGGACCACAACGTTTTGCTAGTTTGCATAAAGAATGGACATAAAGGTCCAAAAGGCAGTTATAGCATTTGCAGTGTGTAAAAGCCAAGTTACCAGAGGGAAAATTTTGTGAGCCAAAGTGTCAAGTTTCTTGGACTGTCTAGAGAGGCTGTAGGAAAGCAATTTGTGTTCTGTTTCAAAGACATCAAAAAGCCCAGAATCTCAGGTGATGGATGGAAGGACTAAACATATTTGCCACCAGGAGCTGAAGCTACAGCACCTGGCTATCAGCCTTTGGACTGCTGGGCCTGAAAAGATTTCTCTCTTGCTACAATTATAGTGTCTTGGCATACCTTGTTAAAAGAAGATAAGACTTAACAGAAACTGTTGAAGAGGCGGGATCAACTTACGAATCATAATCCTCCATGCGTCTGTAGCCCTTCTCCATTTCCCAGGTATCTGTATCTAAACCAATAATTTCCTCTAAATATCCTTGGCATAGGGGAGATGTACACAGTGATTCATCACTGAAGTTAGCCTTGATTTCTTCCCTTGCCATATGGATGATAACTTTTTCACATCCATGCATCAGCCAGCTCTGGGGCTAGCTTTGTGGGCAGCATCACCACCTAGTTTGGGGTTGGCACAGAGGGATTCCCCTGAATTAATGGGGGCATAGGGTCAAGACAGTACTTTGGTTAGTTTTGACCACACTTCAAGCACTTTGGCTGAACTTGCAGAGAGAGCAGCCAGAGTAACCTAACCGGCGACATAGTGAAACCTTTTATCGAGAAAAAGAAAAAAAACACAGGATCACATCTAGCCTTCTTTCTGTAACCCAAAGTTATTGGTAGCTTTTCAACAAGGAAAACTTGATTTACATATATATGTATTGCCTTATATCATGCAAACTTGCCCCAAAATGGGTTTCAGAGCTCCGCACAATCAAAGTGGAAGCAGCAGGGATGGAATATAAATAGGATCCACACACAACACACAAGAGCCGTATTTCCAATAAGAGGCGGCGGCTTCAGAGCGCTATACAGCTGCTTCAGAGCGCTATACAGCTGCTTTATAGAATCACATTAACCTAGAGTGCAGCCAAATTAGAAGGCGCTGAACACTCAGGCTAGCAGTGAGCAGGTATGACCAGCTGCAGGAAAGGTACAGGATGAGCTAAGTAGAAACAAGCATACAATCTGCTGTTGAGCACATCATATAGGACGATTCCAAAATGTGTGCTATTTCATTAAGGTCCCCATCAGTAACCAACCACGGGTAAGTTTGCACGCTCTGGTCTTAAGCGAGAGACCCATTGCACACAAATAGCTGGGTGTTGGGCATGTTCTGTTTTCTCATACAACACCATCATCAGAAACACTTGATTTCACCCAGGGCGTTTGGATAATGTTCAAGTGGCACAAAGCTTTGGAGCTGGCATCCCAGGATGGGTAAGCCTCATCAATGCAGAAAAATTTAATGGCCGAACCGGTCCATCTCCTGATGTCATATTTCAATCTCAGAGGCATTGTAACAAAAAGAAACCATTTAATTGGCACCAGAAACATACAAAACCAGTGGTCACTTCACATAAGACAATTTAAAGACCAAAATGCAAGGAGGAAAGGAGAAACTCTGGGGGTAAGGACTGAGTGCCCCATCATACCTCGCACCTGGAGGCGGGTTGACTGATTGAAGCACAGGGCAGATTACGGGCAGCTGTACAAAGTGTTCACGGTGTCCTGCAGTGCGGGACGTGCGTGGGCATTCTGAACGCACATTTTTTAGAGTACTTTCATAACCGATAATGAAGGAAAATAAGTTTTGGTGAAATAATATATTTACCTAAAAATCAGACAATTTACGAGGGGAAGCCGCGATTTATCCAAGTGTTCTCGTTTCACTTTGTACCAAATAGCCAGCAAATTGTTATGCATTTGTCTTCCCTTAGGCTAAGGCTTTGCTTTTTCCTGTGTACATTTCCATATGCTTGTGACGTCACGAGAGGGAATACCGTATTTCTCCTGCAAGTTCACGCACTTTAAAGTCACCACATGCCTACTGGTAATAAGGTACACGCTATATTCAGTAGATAATTACAAAAAAAATCAATGCGAGTTACACTTTTATGATGTAACACACTAAAAATTAATTAAAAGAGCAAACAGTGCATCTATACTGTGTCCACAATCCACGCATAAAAGCAAACACAAGGAGATGATGGACGGAGCGCTGAAACTTTTCAGACACTCACCCCCCAGTCACAGATCTGGGTTGAATCCATTATCGTTCTTTAGCTCACTTCGCCACCCCAGTTCAGACACCGCTATATGTAAATCAGTCTGACCCTGTGCCTCATGGGAACAGTCCAGCCCGATCTGCCAAGCCATGTCTTCCCTGGACCGGAAACAAGCATCCTGGGACCGGTTTCAGGCTAACAGCCCTCATCAGCCAGGCTAGCTTGAATCCAGTGGCAAAGTGAGCAAGGGACCCAAGTCTGGGCATACCCTGCCAACTTAAGTCGAACAAAGCAAACAAGGAGACGATGGACGGAGCACTGAAATCCACGCATGTCATGGCATTGATAATTCCGGGACGCAGCACGCTGGGTGAAGACCAATCAGTAAAACATTTTACGACAGGCCCACGAAACAAAAAGGAACACATTGTGTTTACAACTGTACCTTAGCTAAATGCAGAGGCGAAGCTCTGTCTTCTTCCCAGCCAAAGCCGTATTTACAGAGCCTATTGTGGACGAGTCTGCGGGAAGGGCCAATTAGGTACGACTGAACTTGAGGGGCGTCTGGACCCGGTATCAGGGCCTGAAAAGAGCTTTATCATTTGTTTGATTACATAAGTCATCGCTCACTTTATATTCAGCGATGGGCTGGGAGGTGTTAAAAGGTCTCAGCAGTGCTTCCTGGTAATCAGCACGCAAGCATTGTGCGCGTCCCTGCTCGTTCCCGCGACAATACTCCATGGGAGTTAACTTGCCAGAAAAGGCGGGTCAGGCACCCACCAGTAGCCATTTGCAGGTGACAATTTTTTAAGGTCATACATGAAAGCCTATCCAAAGCGTGGGAGGAGCCAGACCTCCACAAAGCACCTACAACAGATCGCCTAACCGCGCAAGCGCTGTAGGCTGGACCTAAAAAATACTAAGGAACAATGCCACAGGAAAAGGCAACAGAAAACACTTACTCTACTTCTCATGTGCTCATCATTTGATGATGCACGCAAGCAGAGCAATCCAATTCACACTTTCTACACATATAGGTTTGGTACAGGTTATTAACCTAAGGGCATTCAATATACTCGTACTGTGAGAGCAGAATCTACCCACAGGTGTCAGGAACTTGCTCAACACCATAAGCCACTAATATGCTGACAGCAGTTATTACTAGTAGGCTTGAAGAGGCATCTGGCAGTGGAATATTCTCTCGCAGAGAGAGATGCATAATGGCCCATGCTAGGGTCCGAACTGTAAATTGTTAACCAACAAGCTGTGCCCATGTGAATTCATGCTTCTGAAGATTCTCGTGACGCCATACTATCCCGGGAGAATTTGTGTCTACTCAAACAAATGAAGGACAGACACCATAGTGACATCCCTTTCAATATGAAACATGAAAAAGGATTCCACATCTGACTTAATTTGCTGAGTATTCCTAGATTAAGATACAAGCTCTATCTAGTTACAGGATCCACATGTTTTCCAAAAGATCTATAAATGTACTTTGGCACACCAAAGGAACCCCATCTCCATTGTGCACTTTCATGGGTCTCTAACTTTCCAGTTCCGTACAGGTAATCTCCATAACATAGCTTCGAGTTACGCATTATTTTTCATTATTCGCTTGCCACTACTTGGAAATTACTTAGGTGAGGTTTCCGTGGCTATGTTGCAAGCCATTTCCTGACTAGCTTCTTGAGGCACCATTTTCAGTCCTTCAGCACCATACAGATCTCAAGCTAGCAATAAAAGTTGTCCATATTACCACAATAGCTTGTTGCTTTAACAACTGCTTGGTTCTCCAGTGGTTTAAATATTTTAAACGGCACTTCACTCTATAAATGGGTACGCATGCCTGTTCGTGTATCATTCAACTGTATTCATACCAACACTATTTTATACAAGAAGGTGAGTGGATGTGTGCTGAAAACGTGTTTTCAATTCAAGCTAGATGACAAGTGCAGGGTACATGGCTTAAATCGTATACAGTCCCAAAAACTACACCCAGTTTCAATTAATCCGCAGTTAGTATACTCCCACATATTAAACACACTCGAATTTAAAGATATTCCATTATAATGTACTCCCTCATAACTCTCCTATGCAGAGAACTGAAACTTCTGTTGCAACTGAAATGTCATACATCAGAAAGACGACAGACAATGAAGATAGCCACGCTTTCTTTCAGTGAATTTTTTCAAATTGTGCTCACTGCTGCAACACTGGCAGCTTCAGCTCTCTACCCTTCCTAAAATATATATCCAGCGGAAAAAGGAATGTGAATAATAAGTATATCTGCAGCCAAGTTAAGTAGTCATTTCTTTTGCCTCCTACAGCGATTAAATTAGTCTTATTTCAATACACCCGTGTAGTTCGGTATAAGGCACTTATTAAAGTTTGTAGGTCACGATCCTCCGTCAGACTACAAACCAACAGAGATCAGCAACTACAGAAGAAAGGGTAATAATTACCTCACGAGCATCATTTACAATTAAGCAAACGAAGGGGGGGCACTTGCACCATCCGTGTCTAGTTTCAAGTCTCACATGAAAGAGAAACAAATACACAACTCTGACATGTTGTTCATTAGGAGATAAAGACGTACACAATGTAGTTACCACGAGCTTTCATCAGTAGAAATCATTCTCAGTAAATAACATACTCAGTAAATAAAGTTAATGGGGCTGAAGTAGAATACTATTTTTCCCAGACAATACTACTTGCAGTGTTTTCCGATTAAGCCGTACTTAAGAGAAACACTAAAGCACAAATACGTATGTGAAAGGTTCACTGCACATCAGCAGATGCTTTCAGGAAACAGATGCAGAGGCTACAAAAACACACAATTAAGTGCTCCCAGTCTGAAAACAAACTGACATGGGATCAGAGGTGCAACGCTTCAGTGAAGCCGTTATATGTGGCATTTTAAAAAACAAGCAAGGAGGTTGATAGGCACTTTTGGAAAACCACAAAGAACGTGATAGAGCTGCATCGAGAGCGGGACGCAGAGAGTAATACAACTGGGAGAGGACTGGAGGTACCACTGCAAACAAAAGTATGATATAAAAGGGTAAAGTGATAGTTCACCTGTGAAAACCACATCACCACCAGAGGTTCCAAAGCACATCCATGCGGCTAGTGGGGCAAGTAAAAATCTTAAACAGCACACCCTCTCCCCGTTGGGAAGGCCAACAAGGAGGCCATGGAAGTTAAACACCCCTCCCCAACCCCTTGTCCTCCCCTACCCAAACCACCGTTGGCCCATACAATTTTGTTACTCGCAGTCTTTGCCTAAAACCCCGACCCCATTTCCAGCACCTTTGGCCAGCGCCACGGTGGAGTTTTCTGTGTCGATGGTGTACAAGATGCCCTCATAACGAATCTCGGCCTTGGAGATCAGACTGATCTTGCTGCCAATGTAGGGCGTCCCGCCGCTCATGGCTGCTACCGGGTTGGGAATGCTCCCCAGGTACGGATGGATGCGGATGGAGAACAAGAACCTCCCACTTAGAAGAGAATATCACAGAGGAACCCCAGTTATGCCAACATGGCCGCCTTCATGCCCCTTCGAGTGAAATGGACGCTGGGTTGCCATCTGTTGTTCTCGCGAGAAGATAGTATTCCACCATAAAACAACGTAGACGTTGGTCTGCGCACAGCGGCTGCGCAATGGGCGGGCAGTGTCTTGAGTGACTGCCACGTTGCTTCCAGGCGAAGCTAAGTATTCTGCCGTTAGAATTGAGCCACGCCTCCATGATATTTCCTGCTTTCAATTGGTAAGTCCTCGTTTTGCCTGGAAATAACATGGCCGCTTATGAGAACGGCCCCGCCCACAAGTGACATTTTATTTATGATTCCCTTAGGTCTTAGGAGAAGCGCACTGTTTTTACTACCAGTGATTCATTTACATAAACATGCACAAATCGGCAAGGGCTTTAGCGACGTAGAGAAAAAAGTACAGACTATAGTTTTCAGGTCTGCTCTAGAAGCACCTTTATCCTTTACAAATGTCTAGTAATAAACAAAAACAAACAATAACTTAAAAATACATAGATGAGCTTCTTCTTTTATTGGTCCGTTCAAACGCTTCGTTAGAGGTCGTAAAGGCTATATAAATGCAATTACAACTGTAATTCACATTTTACTTAAGCCCACCACAACATGGGGATGTTAATCAGCCTCTTCAGTTACTGGCTTTCTTGCATTGATATTGACCAGTTTTTATTGAACACATGCAGTGCTTAAAATGGACAGGAACTGTCCAGTACTGAGTACCTACATTTCTTTAATTTAAAAGGGAGAGTACCTGCACTTCTCAGTACTCCTACAATACATTTAACGGGACAGTACTGGCACTTCTCAGTAGTAAACAGGTACTCTAAATAGTGAGTACCTGCACTTCTGTATTTCTATATAAAGCACTGGTTACATGTGCACATGTGCCTAAAAAGAAATGTAATTCAGTCACAGAGCTGTTATGTGCATAAAAACTAAAATAGTTTTTATAACCAGTCTAGGTACAGGACATATCAGGAACATGCTTACTGTTCTATTACAAATATTTGAAATGGTTAATTATTTTTTAATTTAAAATTTTCCTCACATGAACAGGGTGGCCACATTTAGGTAGTGTTTATGTTTAATGGAAATGAGCAAACTTAGTTCCAAATAGAAGAAAAATCTATTTGCATCCTTCCCGAGGGGTCACGTCATGTATTACATGGATTTTAGCCAGGGCTACTACAATTATGCGATTATGCGGCTGCAGTGATTTTCGCATAATTATACATTTGCTGCATTTGGCACATAATCCATAATCTGCCACATAATCTGCAGATTTGAAGGAAAAAAAAGTTTTGTTTCTAGCTCAAACAGTTCAAAAGTTACTAAAAAGGCAGAGACATATGCTCCAGCGCAGTCGAAGGCCCTTTTCAAAACGTGACTGGTCAGCTTTATGTTGCTTTTTGCTATATTTGGGTGTTAAACTGGTACTAAGAAGGTGCAACCAATGCCCAGATAGTGTTACTAAGTTTAAAAATGAAATAATGAAGTAATACTATTAGAAAATGTGCCACATTATGACGCATAATGTGCCTTTTCTTGCCACATTTAGTCAACCCTGCCGCATAATTTGACCCTCTCCTGCGGCATAATTCCAGTGGCCCTGATTTTAGCACACAACTGAGAGTGCTTTAAAGGGACCACATCTTCACAAGATCTGTTTTGTAAAAGATTTAACTACTGCTACAAGAACAACCTGGTTCCCAAAGAGGAAAGACCTTATTTGCCACCTCCACCATAACACTATACATTCTCTGAAAAGAAGGAGATGCTTTTTGTATACATGAAACACAATGACTATCACATGCTCACATCTTTTCTAGTCCAGGACTTTCTTTTTCCACATAATTGTTTTCAGGTATATTAATTAGTTCAATTGAATTTAAACTAAACTCAAACTAAAACTCACAGTAAGCACTGAGTTGATAAGCAAAAGCACAAGGCTGAAAAGAGTGACCTGGAGTATTCTGAAAACCATACTTTGTGGGAACAGGCTATTTAAGTGTCGTCAACTTTTCTTTATCATCTCCGCGGACACTTTTTGTCAAGCACTGGATGTTGAGAAGGTATCTTGAGTCCCCTTCTTTGTTGCCCGAAGAGATGGTGACTCCTCCCAATACGTAAATCAACAAAGAGGGAGTAAAGGGAATTTTATAGAGGTCAATCATACACCCTCCGTACCATGATACACAAAATCAAAAAGTATGACATCCCACAAGAGATAAAGAAATTATATTATCTCAAGTCAAAGGACATAAGAACCCACACCCACTTATGTGGCATGTTTCATCATCAGGTTCTGCTCCTCATTGTATAGACTGTAGAGTTTGTTATTCCCAATAGGCTCCAGTATACTGTAGCTCTTGATGAAGAGCTTTTGAAGGACATTTCCAAGATTTAAGGAAAGGAATGCGACAAAAGGGAGGGGGGGCTCAAACAGAAGGTAAAAATAACTGAAATGTGAACAAGCCTTTTTATTATTGTTCTGTGCAGTAAGAATACAAACGCAGTTAGGACATTTAAGATCTCAATTGCCCTTGTTGTTGTGAGGTACAACAGGGCCCGTGCACAAGTCTCCATTTTAGTTACACATTTTAAACTTTACATCTTTTTCTGTGACTTTTTACTTTTTACATCCTTTGCACTTACACAATAACTTACTTAGAAATTATTCTGCATGCAACACATTTCTTGGTAAGCATTTTATCATGTCGTTCATACATTCAGTTCAAGGCTAAGGAACAATGAACACAATTCCCTTGCATTTAGCTGTCCTGTCAGAGACAGCTCTGAGTCTCAAGACAAACAATTACATTGGTGCTGCATCTTTGACACAGTGCGATTGGGAACAGTGATTTTATTATATAAACCACTTTTGAGCCAAATTGGACAGAGGAGCACTTCAGCTGAGATTATCCTGGAATGCTGTGCCTGAGATGCAGCCCCGCTGACTCTAGCCTTCATCCTGCTGAGGACGGTTGCCTGCTCTACACTAGATCGGCTACCTGATACATCATATACAGGTATGGCGTGTTGGGTTGTCCCAAGAGATCTGGCAGATTGTACTCCCACTATGCTCTCGCTAGTGTAGGTAGTAATAGGATAGGAGTATACATATAATCATACTGTAATGTTATAATGTTTGAACTGTTTATGGTTTTTCACCATTCTTGTAATGCTGGTTACAATGCTTTGTCTCATCCTACTCTTAACTGCGCTCACGCTTTTTACACCAGAATACAATTGTTTTAATAAATGCTTGAAAAGTCAATTTGTATCTTTCTTGTGTCTCCCTTAGGTATGCCGGAGTAACAACGAAAGGGTAGATCAGTTTCCACGATTTCCATGGCAAAATAGAGTGGTCCTGTTCTGAGGTTGCAGATACCATCTGGTACCCTGGTAAGGTAGGGGTACATATGGGGCACTATGAGCTAGCTAGGAATTAGGCCAACATACTCTGATATGTGTGGAATCAGTCCCCATATTCTGACAGCTATGTTGTCTGGATACACAGTCCTACCTAATTCGTAGGAACCATATGACACTGTAGATCCCTCAAGCGGACCACAAGCTGGAAAGTGAAAAACAGGGAGATATGTTTTAATCCCAGCCATACCAAAAAACAAATTCTGAGCTCTGAGGCAATCACTTTTTGAATGCATTTCTGTGCTTCTGTGTTTTTGCAGAGATCGTAAACCCTTAGAAGTAGGATAAACACTGGTTGTGTGTGATAAGAAAACAATGCTAGTGGAGGGCGCGCTGCGGCGATCCAAGATGGCCGCCTTCTAGAGAAGCTCTGCGACGCCGAGGATCGGTCGGAGCTGAAGGGCTTTTCCTCGTTAGCGGAGAGGCATCTTAATTAAGGATTTCCCTGTCGGAAGTTGTGTGGAGGCTGAGGCAAGGTTTTTTTTAGACCAAAACGGTCTTTTTGAACACTTTTCTCCTCATTACACTGTGCTTCCATGACGCCTCACATTTCGGCCGCCATTTTGTGTGCTTGCCTCCCTCATTTTTCATGGGTTACGGCGCAATTTTTATTCCCTTGTGGCTGATACTTTCTACCCATGTTGACTCTTTTGCCGCAACTTTATCTATTTTTCTCTAATTAGAGAGGATATTTACAACAGGCAACTATTTACCTCGTCAGGTGCCTATGCCTTCTCCTCATTTCTAAGTAGGACTACTCTTTCCAATGTGTTCAACTAAGTTTCTAGCTGTTTTGCTCATTTAGCGTCCTACCATATTGCAGTTTGCACAACTTTAGAGGTCTTCTGTGGGTCTTTTGCTGGCGTAATTTTCTCTTCGCATATATGGATCACACATACCCAAATAAGCCCCAGGGGGCTGCTGGCTCCAACACTAATGGTCGCAAAGACTTGGTCAGCATTGCCAACAAACGTATTAAAAAAGACCCGCCATCTCCAACAAAAACGTCTCTTCCTCTGACGTTGGAAGACATTATGGACGAATTGCGCAACTTTCGACCTTTTATGTCTGAAACCACTGCAACACTTCAACGTATTGAAGAAAAATGGTCGGGTCTTGACTCAAGGCTTTCGGACGTTGAGCAAAAAATTAGTGATGCTCAGGATGTTGTTGTTAAAGTTGACTTTCTTTCTCGCGAGGTCGCGCAACTGAAGAAATCTACAGAAGATTTAGAAAACCGAAACAGGCGCAACAACCTACGAGTTTACGGAATTCCGGAAGGTTCTGAAGGCTCGGATATAATCGCCTTCTTGAAGACCTACATTCCACAGATTGTTGGCCTGCCAAAATCTGCGGACCTCAATATTCAAAGGGCACACAGAATTGGCCCTCAGAATACATCTTTCTCAAATAAACCGCGGGGAATCATCGCATATTTCCTGCTGTACTCCGACCTTATGGCGATCCTCACTGCGGCTAAACAACACAAACAGATGTTTTGGTCTGGACATAAAATCTTCTTCAGTCAAGATGTCTCCAAGCCAACTGCTAATCGCTGCAAGGAATTCCTCGACCTCAGACCTACGCTGAGATCCATGAACGCTCGCTACGGCCTTATTCACCCGTGCTTCTTCAAAGTAACTTACAAGGACAGATCTTTTACTTTCGAGGATCCTGCAGAGCTTCGAAACTTCATCCATATCCACAAAGGAGAAACTATGGAACTGAGCAAAACTTAATTGTTGTCTTACATGTTCTCTCTTTTATCCCACAGGTTTCCCCTCCGTATCTTGTTCGACGCTGATGTCTTTATTTGCACTATCCACACGTTGTGTTGTGTTTGCCTCACCCGCTGCATTGTTTTCCCCATTGTTTGGTAAGTTCTCTTCCATTATGTTGCTTATGTTTACGTTTTTTTATTACAGTTTCACTGACCCTCCGTTGTCATTAACTTTGTTCTCCTCGGTGTCCCTCTTGTGGGTGGCCTCGGTCTCCTTCGCCCCCCCTCCACATTATTGTTCTTACTGTTTGTGATCAATATGACTAAAGCCCGTTGGCTTTTTGTCGTCTCTTCTTTTGTTATATCTCATGGGAGATGGTGTTCTCCTCTTGCCTCTCTCCCCTACCCCCCTCACCCCCCTCCTGTTCTGTCCTTTCTTCTTTTCTTCTATATCTTATTCTTCGCTGCAGCTTTTCTTTGTCACTACATCCTCATTTATGTGGTTTCTCATCATTCTCTTCCTGGTATGTTTACTTTGCTACATTTGTCTTCTTCTTCTCTCACTCCTATCTCCCAATTTCTATTTTTCATTAGTTTTTGGCCTACATTTGCTCTTCTCTTTTTCAGTTTTATTTCCACTCAGGATTTACACTGTTGAATGATACTTAGCCTTTTGCATTTCACGTATTATATTTTTTTTAAGTTTAATATTTTTAAATGTTTATGTTTATGTTTATGGGTTTTATAGAGCGCATAGCTGCCAAAGGGCCTCCCAGCGCTGCGAAATAGGAGTAAGTGCAGATACCTATCAGCCTGGGAATAGCCAGGTCTTTAGTTTCTTTCTGAAAGTTTGTTCCTCCGTGGTCATTCTTAGCTCTAGTGGAATTGAGTTCCATAATTTCGATGCCAGATGTGAGAAGGATCTTCCCCCCCATCTGGCTCTCCTTATTTTGGTAGTTGTGGCAAGATGTTCCGAGGAGGATCTCAGAATTCTGTCTGGAATGTATGGAGTGATCAAAGTTTTCAGTAGTGTTGGGCCTTTTCCCTTAAGGGCTCTATGAGCTATACATAGCGCTTTAAACTTGATCCTTGCATGCACGGGCAGCCAGTGTAATGATTTCAGGGCTGACTTAGTGGATTCATGCCGAGGAATTTTTCGTAAAAGTCTGACTGCCGCGTTTTGCACCACCTGCAGTCTGTTGAGAACATATTTAGGTGACCCCAGAAAGAGAACATTCCCATAGTCCAGGCGGGACACCACCAATGCCTGAACCACGGTTCTCTGTGCTTTCTTTGGGATGAGGTCCAGGATTTTTCGGAGCATCCTCAGGATTCCAAAACAAGTGGCCGCAAGTTTGCTGGCTTGAGTCTCCATTGTGAGGTGGTTATCTAACCAAATTCCCAGGTTTTTTATGGAGTTTTTATGTCCTGGTGGGTGCCCTAGTTCTTCCGGCCAGTTCACGGAAATTTGTGGATTTATTTTATTACCCAAAAACATGAGTTCAGTCTTGTCCCCATTAAGTTTTAGCCTGCTGTGTGTCATCCAGCTGGCTATTTTTATCATGCATGGGACTACCGAATTATTTATAGATTCGGCATCCTTTGCCACAGAAATTACCAATTGGGTGTCACCTGCATATGTAATTATTGACAGTCCAAATTCCTGGACAATGTCAGCCAATGGCTGCATATATAGGTTGAACAGTGTGGGGCTCAGGGAAGAGCCCTGAGGAACCCCACATGTAACTTTGAAACTATCTGATAGCAATCCTCCTTCAGTGATTTGGAAGGATCGGTCATTCAGAAAAGATACGATCCATTTTAGGGCCTGACCCTGAATTCCTGCCCTTTCAAGCCTGGATGTGAGCGTCGTGTGGTCCACAGTATCGAATGCTGCGCTCAAGTCTAGCAGAAGGATAGCGGCCTCGCCCCCTGGTCTAGAATGCCCTTCAATTTTTCTGTTACCAGCAGTAGGGCGGATTCAGTACTATGTGCGGGTCTAAAGCCCATTTGGGTCGGGTGGAGGATCGAATTCTCCTCTAGAAACTGGGACAGTGAGGAATTTACATGCTTTTCAGCAATCTTACCTAGCGTGGGAAGGAGCGAAATAGGGCGAAAATTGGCCAGGTCTGTTGGATCTAGATGTGGTTTTTTAATTAACGGGCGTACTATGGCATGTTTCCAGGTTTTTGGTACTGTACCCTGGCTGAGGGAGAGGTTAAGTAGAGTTGTAGCAGGTGTTATAACTGTATCACCCGCCTGTGCCAGTATGTGGGGGGGAATAGGGTCCAAAGGGGAGCCAGATTTCATTCCCTGTAGGATCTTGGATGTAATGTCTACATTCAATTCAGGGAATGCTTCAAGTGTAGATTTCCCCCAAGTCTCTAAGTACACTGTGTCACCCTGCAGGTCTCGAATGTGAACATTCTCTGACAGGGAATTGTAAATAGTGTCAATCTTATTTTTGAAGTAGGTCGCTAGTTCGTTACATCTTTCTATAGATGAGGATATTGTAGGGGCCTCAGGTGCTAATGTTGTGAGGGATTTTACAATTTTAAAAAGTTCTCTCGAGGAGTTAGTAGCTACCTCAATTTTCTCCTGCAAATGATTTGCTTGAGCGATTTTAATTTCATTATGGTAGAGTCTAATCTAATTTTGTATTGTTTCTTTAGTGCATTGTCGTAAGACTTCCTCCATTTCCTTTCTGTTTTTTTACAGGCTTTCTTTAAAGCTGCCAGGTGGCTGTTAAACCATGCTGGTCCCTTCCGAGGGCGATTAGAACAAGTTCTCCCTTTTTGTTCCCTCTGTTCTGCCGCCTTAGTGAGCCAGTCATCCCACCTTCTGTCAGCGCTCCCAACTTCCCCAGTAATTGTAGGAGCACCTTCTTTTAGGGCTTCTATTAGTTTAATCTGGAATAAGTTTTTTCGATGAGTGGTTTGCGCATTATTTCTTGGAATGTTAAGGGGATTCGTAACCCAATTAAAAATACAACGTATTTTATCCCACCTTGCCAAATTGAAATGCCAGGTAGCGTTATTGCAAGAAACGCATCTCAAAGAACAGGATTTGTCTTCTTTATGTAAACTATGGGTTGGAGATGTTTTCTGTTCCCCAGCAGTCAATAACAAAAATGGCGTAATTTTGTTTCATAAATCATTAACAGTTTGTTTGCAAAATGAGGTCAAAGATATCAATGGTAGATGGCTTTTACTAAATGTTCAAGTTAATGATACTCAATTCTCTATTTGTAACGTATATGGTCCCAATGGTATTGATTTAGTATTTTGGAATGACTTTTCCGCTCTCCTTTCTTCTCATGCCTCTGAAAACCTGATTTTGGGTGGTGATTGCAATCAACTTATGGACCCTTTTTTAGATCGTAAATCCCAAACCAAATATATCCCTAATACTATGCAGAAGATTTTTCACAAAATGGTCACAGCTAGAGGGTTGGTGGATGTGTTTAGAATCTCCCATCCTGATGTCCTGGAATTTTCCTTTTTTTCTCCTGTTCATAGATCCCATTCCCGAATTGACTACATTTTTCTCACCCAATCATCTCTTCAATTTATGACGAATGCTGAGATTGGCTCCATTCTCATTTCTGATCACGCCCCTATCATATTAGATATGGAGTATCCCTCACATCCACCTACCTCACGCAGATGGCGTTTTAATAATGCCCTTTTGTTGGACACTCAATTTGTTGAACAATTCACACAGTTTATGCAGGAGTTTTTAATAATAATCTTTCCTCTGTCTCACAATTCCACCTTATCTGGGATGCTTTTAAAGCTACGGCTAGAGGATTTATAATAGATTTTGTCTCCCGGAAAAAAAGAAGGCACTTACGGCGGCGACACTAATTTTAAAACAAATTAAAGCCCTAGAGCATGCTTACTTTACCACGAACTGTCCGGATATTTTGTCTAATCTTATTAAAGCTAAAATACAATATAACAAACATTCCTGGGATAATGCCTTCAACAATCTTCTTAAATTCAATGCAAAAATGTACGGTGGCCGGAACAAAGCTGGCAAATTCCTAGCCAATTACCTCAAAATTACCTCAAAATTAAAAAACAAAAATCCAAGATCGTTGCCATTACAGATAGCAAAGGAGTTGAACATATTACAGATACTAAAATCCTCAAATGTTTTACCGAATACTATACCTCTCTCTACACTCCTGAGTTAATTCCTACTACTGATCAAATTGATTCTTTCTTTCAAACCATTCCCAAATCCTCTGATAATCACGTGGACCTCACATCTCTGGATAGCCCTATATTAGAACAAGAAATCATTAATGCTATTATTCACCTTCCCAAGGACAAAACACCCGGTCCAGATGGTTTTACTGTACGTTTTTATCTTCATTTCAAACAATTCCTAGTCCCTCAGTTGTTAACCCTCTTAAATCATTTCTTAGCCTCCGGTGCGTCAAAGGGTTCCTTTACTCAAGCGATGCTGTGTCTGATCCCTAAAAAAGATAAAGATCCCTCTTTGTGTAAAAATTATAGACCCATCTCCTTAATTAATACTGACTGTAAGATTTTTGCCAAACTATTAGCCCTTCGTATTAATTTGATAATCCCGGACCTAATAAATATATATCAATCAGGGTTTGTTAAAGGTCGGTCCATTACAGATCATTCTCGGACTCTTCTCAATATCATTCATTTAGCCTCCAAGATGAACTCACCGATTGCTGCAATTGCGTTGGATGCTGAAAAAGCATTCGACAGGGTAAATTGGGATTTCATCTTTGGAGCTTTGAAATGGCACGGGTTCAGCCCTCCCATTCTCAGATACATCCAGCTCCTATATTCCGCACCCTCTACTTCCATTTGGGTTAACGGTTGTCAATCCAAATACTTTTCACTTCACAGAGGAACTAGACAAGGATGCCCCTTATCCCCTCTTTTATTTATTCTCGCCCTAGAACCTTTTTTTGAAAAAATTCATCGCTCCTCACACTACACATGTTTTCAATTTAAACACACAGATATTAAGTTTACTGCTTATGTGGATGCCATTTTATTGTACCTCTCTACCCCCAATACCTCTTTGCCTACATTTTTCTCCTTGCTAAAGGAATATTCTCTAGTCTCTGGTTATAAACTTAATCTTGACAAGTCTGAGGTGATGCCACTGAACAAACATTGCTTTTCTCATATGTTTCAAGATACAGGCTTTAAGTGGAACCCCAAGAGCATTAAATGCTTAGGCATCCTTTACACCAAACTATTAAAATTAATCTTACTGACATACTTAAAAAACTCTCTGCTCTCATAGATAGTTGGTCTCCACTGTTCTTGTCCTGGTGGGGCAGACTTGCTACAATTAAAATGATGCTACTCCCGATCATCAATTTTTCTCTTTCTATGCTTCCAGTCACTCTCCCACTCTCCTTTTTTAATACCATTAATCGCCCCCTGACCAAATTTTTATTTAATAACCGTAAAACTAGGATCTCACTCACCCGACTTCAGCAACCCAAGGAACTTGGAGGGGTTAATTTTCCTAACATTAGGCGCTATCATTCTGCATTTACCCTGAAACAAGTTTGGACTTTTTTATCTGACTCCTCACATACACCTTTAACGGCCTGAAGTTCTTTGGAACAATCCCAATACGCACCATTCTCCCTTGCTGTGGCCACCCGACTATCCCAGCCCCTTAGACGTTTCTCATCGCCCATTTTCTCACACTCGGCAGCAGTTGCTACTTCTTTGTTTAAAGCTCACTCCTCTCACTCCGATAACTTTATGCTTACCCCTGTCTGGTATAACAAACACTTAAAGATTAAAAACAGAACTCTCTTTTGGAAAGAATGGATTGATAAAGGCATTATCGTATCGGATCACTTGTTGATCAATGGGTCTCTTATGGATTTTACGGAGATCCAAGATAAATATGATATATCTCCTTTACATGCTCCCCAGTATCCTCACCTTAGATCATCTATCATTCACTTCCAATCCCAAAACTCTTCCTTAGCTTCTTACAATCAGACATCCACCCTCTCACTAGATTTTTCAACTCAGCTCAAAGCCTCTCATATATATATATAAGATATTATCTCATCCCTCTGTTCCTAGAACCAAATCCAGTATTGAATTCCTTTGGGAACAAGATCTGGCACATGAATTCTCGCTTCAAACCTGGGGCTCCATTTGGACAAAAATTCATACCTCTTCACGATCTGCGAGCACTACGCAGACCCTTTACTATTTTTATAATAGGCTCTTCCTTAACCCCACAGATCTCCAAAAGTTCAGATTAATGGATGATTCGCAATGCTGGTCTTGCTCCCCGGTAATAGTGACTTACTCCATATGTTTTTTCTCTGCCCTTTGGTCAAGAATTTTTGGTTACTTATTTGGAAGAAGTTGAATTACATTTTATCTACTAGTGTTCCCTTTGATATTGTACACGTTTTTCTGGGCAGTTCCTCTTTCATATGGAATTCCCAGGGAAGTGTGGGTAAATTTATCGATTTGTTTATGGCTATTACTTGTCAGATTATCACCTCCAATTGGAAGGACACTACCAAAATCTCGTATCAAGCTTGGTGGAACCTGTTATGTCATCATCACAGACTAGATCGTGCATATGCCACCTCCACATCCCTACTGATCAAAAAGGAGTTGCTTTGGTTACCACTTACCACATTTCTTTCCAGGTTACCCGTGTGATTTATCTTGTATGTATTTTGCCATGACCCTTTTTGATAATTTTTTTTTCTTTTGCTAATACTTTCTTTTTCTTTCTTATCGTTATCTCTGCATTTTTATCTTGCTGCCACTTATCGTTCCCCCTTATCTCTCCTTTCTCCCCCTCCTTTCTTTTCTTCCTTCTTTCTTTCCCTCTCCCCTCCTTCTCAAATACTAAATCGCACTTGTCTAAGTATAGGTTCAGAAGGTTCAAATTAGTTTTAATTGCATATTTCCTATTATAGTCCCAATTTTGTTATTCCTTTTTTCTAGTAATGTTACTTTTTGACCTCTGCTTGGACAATGTATACTGATGTTCTACTTCGTATTTCATCTCAATAAAGCATTCTAAACTCAAAAGAAAACAATGCTAGAATCTGTCACATATTGGAAATTATACTTGGGGAGGCCACTGAGTTTCATAACACCAATGTCGGCGTAAGGACCAAATGAGAGGGAGTCCTCTTAGGCTCAAACATAGATCTCTAACCCTCCACCCCCCAGCAGGAGGACAAAATATTTCCCATTATAGAAAATAACGTTTTATGTTCTGATGCTGGCACATCATTTTCACTAATAGTAAACAGATGCTTTTGCATGGAAAGACTGATTTCCTTTAGTGAACAGAATGTCTTGGTCCCTGAGGCCGGCTTTTCATTTTCTCTATGGGTACTACATAGTTCTGATAGGGACAAGCTAGTAAAACTTAAGCCGTATATTTGTAGAGAAAATGTCCATCCTCCAGGAGGTTTCTTGATGCTGCTGCCAGATAAAAGATGTTACTGTTACCCAACTCAATGGTTCTCATTTTATTGACCTCAGAAGGATGAAAGGCTGAGTGATATGGGATCAAACAAAGATTCCTGCAATGGAAACAAATCACAATAAGCAAAAAGAAACTGCCTTCCAATTAGAATGCCACCCTCAATTCCCTGATACTATCTTGAAACTAATATAGATGTTATTGTTAGAAGAGGCTAGTCCTTATTAGAGAAAAGGACCCTCTTGGGACCCACAGGTTGGCCGGTACTTTTCTATTATGAAAAACACTTTTGTTCTGCAGGAGTTGAACTGGTTAGTTTCCATTTGAAAAGTCCCTCTAGGACCCCACAACAAGTTAACTGTTTTTATTCTTTAATTGCAAAATGTGCTTCCATTTGGGAAGGCTAGTAGAAAAAACACCTCATATACACCCCCCACACACACACACATGGCTCCTTCTAGATTATTGGTCATTTTCTCCATTAGGAAATATCTGTGTGATAGGAATACGATTTATTCCATTAGATAACAGTACATCATCATTCTTCAGGTTGGCCTGTCATTTAAAAGGTCTTGCCTCTGTCTGTCATTGCATAGCCATTGTCTACAATACTTACAATGGGCTTTGAGTCAGCCCCTTGCTCATGATTGGATGGCTCATATCTCTATCTTAGTTCCCTACTCCTTATTTAATGGTTGTCCTACCTATTCTTGTGTTTGTCTCGTTCCTGGAGAATAGCTTTTTACATCAATTCTGATTAAAAGATTTGTATAATTCAATATCTGACAAGAGGGAACTGCTTTTTTAGTTGTGCTTTAGCACTCCTCTCACTATCACCCCACATATCCCCGCTTCCCCAGTAGTCCCACACCTCTCCTCAACCCCTTTTTCTTTACCTTTTCTTAATATGTCTTGTAGTGTTGTTTGTGTGAAGGTCCTACAGCAACACACTGCTACCCATTTTTTTCTTCTTTTTTTTCTTAATATCAGTGAAGGTCCACCAACCACACATTGCTGCTGGTCCACCTGTTTTCCTTCACTGCCCCTCCCATTTATGCACCCATTTAAAAAATGTAAGCAAGGTCCTGGCAACTGCATACTGGTGCTTGTCTACTCACTTCTTTGTAGTAGCGCACATAGGCTTTTTCTTTGTACTATTCTAAGTTAGCTGTTAGCTACTATGGAATGATAAATTCAAAAGGTATGGTGTGTGGCAATGCATTTGCACCCATATGCACTCATAGGGCTCTCACCATTCCAATCTGACCACTTTGAGTGCATATGCAAAAAAGCATTAGCAAAGCCAATAAGTTGACACTCACTTTATAAATGCCCAACCTACTGGCTTTGCCAATGCTTTTTCCAAATTACAGAGGCACAGTCGTGCCACTATATGTAAGTTTGACAACTTACTTTATATGAAATCTGATTTATGTCCCCTCATTAAATGTATTCCCTCTTAAATCCAATTCTAAATGTTTACATCACGCTGTCATGTTTGCATTCATTATTGCATTAACAGATATCCTCCTCCTTATCGTCTCTTATCATCCCATTTGTCCTAACACATCACATACCAAATAAAGACAACAGCAAAAGTAATAACATTCAATCACCAATTTATATGAAAATAATTTTTTTTAAAAACAATATCTATCAAAACAATAAGGGTCCTTTCTAAGATATGGATACTCCAGTTCCACATTGTATCTATTTACATCCTTTCTTAATTTAATGGTTTTCTTATTCACTAAGTATTCCTTATATCCCATTAGGTCATCTTGTATTTCTTCTAATTTGCATTTAGCTTCTTCCAGTGCCACATTTTCCTTCAGCTGTGCCTCAAGTAGTTCTATCTCATATCTCTCCATTATTATTACATCCTTAGCCGTCTCGATTATTAAGGTCATCCAATCCCGGCTGAATCTATTTGGAATTAGTGTCCAATTTTCTATGAATTTCTAATTTTTACAAAGAAGCCGGGCTCATTCTTTACTTGTAAACGTTTTGGGATAATACCATTTTTACAATACTCTATAAGGAAATCTGAATGCAATTCAGTACAGATTACTTTTTTCTTCAAATTCCAAAAATTATTTCATTTCTCACTGTCATTTTTATATAGAGTGATTGTGCTGATGTTCTTAGAGGTACCATTTATAATTTTATTGAATTGGTCCTCAGAGAATCCAAATGTTTTTAATGTATCCATTTGTTATTGTCAAATTATTAGTGCTAATTGCACCCCCGGTCTCACAATACTCTCAAGCTAACAACCTGTACATGCACCTTCAGATTAAAAGAAGAGTCACTCTTTCAAGCCAAAAGGGGCGGGGTAGAGTCCACCAATGAAAAAAAGTTTCCCTTCTGTACTGTTGTAATCTATGTGGAACCCGCACTATTATCTCTATAACCCAGTAAGAATGCACCAAACATAAATTTTCATCAAACCAAAATATTACCATGTCTTCTTTTTGTAAAATAATTCAATACTTTTTTATTGTTATCATCCAAGTTTAAATGCAGTGATCAATAGAAAAATTCACATTAACAGATTCAATGAACAATTTTTCAAGAATTCAGTGTATTAGCGCAATTAAAAAACGTATATATATAACTCTCAAATCCAATTCTAAATGTAGACATCATGCTGTCATATTTGCATTTATTATTGCATTAATAGATATTCTCCTTATCATCCCACTTGTTCTAACACATCACATACCAAATAAAGACAACAGCAAAAATAATACCATTCAATCACAAATTTATATGAAAACCACCATTTTTAAAAAACGATATCTATCAAAACAATATCTGTCCTTTCTAAGATATGGATACCCCAGTTCCACATTGTATCTATTTACATCCTTTCTTAATTGAATGGTTTTCTTATTCACTAGGTATTCCTTATATCCCATTAGGTCATCTTGTATTTCTTATAATTTGCGTTTAGCTTCTTCCAGTGCCACACTTTCCTTCAGCTGTGCCTCAAGTAGTTCTATCTCATGTCTCTCCATTATTATTACATCCTGAGCTGTCTCGATTATTAAGGTCATCCAATCCCGGCTGCATCTATTTGCAATTAGTGTCCAATTTTCTATGAATTTCTCATTTTTGACAAATAAGCTGTGTTCATTCTTTACTTGTAAACCTTTTGGGATAATACCCTTTTTACAATACTCTATGAGGAAATCTGAATGCAATTCAGTACGATTTACTTTTGTCTTCAAATTCCAAAGAAGCCAAAAGAGACTGGGTAGAGTCTACCAAGTCAAAAACTTTCCCTTCTCTGCTGTTGCAATCTGTGTGGAACCCATACTTTTATCTCTATAGCCCAGTAAGAATGCACCAAACATAAATTTACATCAAACCAAAATATTACTCTGTTTCCGTTTAAAAAAAAAATTCAATACATATTTATTTTTATCATTCAAGTTTAAATACACCTATTAACATAAAAAATAAACATTAAAAGATTCAATAAACAATTTTTCAAGATTTCAGTGTATTAGAGCAAAAAAAAGCCGTATATATATAATTCGCAAATCCAATTCGAAATGTATACATCAAGCTGTAATGTTTGCATTCACTTTCACATTAATAGATATTCTCTTACTTAGGGGCTGATTATGATGTCGGTGGGACTGCCACCGATGTGCCGTCAGTGTCGGTCCCATCGACATTTCCAACCGCGGTCAGAGCGCCGCATTAGGATGCGTTCAGTCCGACTGCATTGGCCAAGGGACCAACCAACAGCTTCTGACTGGCTCAAGGAGCCCATTGGGCGGGCGGTCCGGACGCATTCCCCACAATGGAGGTGGTGCCATGGGGATTACGATAGACCTTTCCGCCAGCCATTACGCGTTGTTTCTTCCGACATGAAAAGGCTGGGAGGAAGGCTTTTTTGGGGCCCTTAGCAGGGCTCCTGTACCCTGTGGCCCTCCGCTAGGGGCTCCTAAACGTCCCTTCATCGTGTGGCAGGCACTGCATAGTGCCTGCCACAGTGTGCAGGGATGTTTGAAAACATGTCCCTTTTCTGGGCCGCAGCACAAGAGCACAAGCCTCAATGCAAATAGGCATGTTTCAGACCGCCTCCACGGCGGTCAAATACTAATTTGGCAGGCAGGCCCACCAACTGTTTTTAAAACATATTTGAAGGTATTTTAACCAATTGTAACCATAACTTAATTTTAACATTTGTCAGTTTCAGTGAATTGCTAGGGTTGCTTGATCACATTCCACTTAGGTCTGTTTTTTTGTACCTCAACCTCTGTTTACGGCTAACCATCATTGCACACACACTTTGGCTGTGCATAGTAGGGAATGGCTGCAGCCTTCGTACACAACCTGTAGTAGGCAGTTTAATCCTGATCACACATGGCCTATAGCCATGAGAAGCATGGATTCATTACAGAGCATGGCAAGTTTTATACCCTACCTGTACTATAGGTTGTGTAGGAAAAGCCTGTTCCCAAACCAACACAGACAGTGATACTCCTCTGTTCACTGCCTTTGGCGATGTGCAGTAGTGGTGGACTATAGGACCTGACCTTCAGCCTGGCCTCTGACCCAACCTATGAGGAGTCCAATCTTCACCGCGCCCAGCCAACGGGGTAGGCTGCAGGATTGGTTACCGGCCAGGTCTTGCACCTCACCTTCAGTGGACGTCCTACCCATGCTGCACATAACTTTCAGACATACATAGCAGGGGTGGCTCCAGGGCCTGGCTAGAGACATGGCCCTGTGCCTCAGCCTCCATGGGCATCCAACACATACTCTGCAAAGCCTTCAACCGTGCTCTAGGGTGGGTAGGCCGCAAGGTCCTGCACCCCACCATTGTCAGATGGGTAACAGCAGTAGTGCACAGCTTATGGTCATGTTGAGTTTTCATAGGTTTCTTTTTTTAATGGAATCTCGTTTTTGTAAGTTTTTTGTTTTCATGTAAACTTTTTTGTACATTTTCGTGGTTCATCCTAATGGTTACTTAAAAAAATTATTTTAACTTGTTGAACAAACATTGCTTTAACTTTTTTCAAACTGTACATTTTTTTATTGGTTCAAGCTTTTAGAGAAGCACTAATGATACTTGTTAAAGTGTCTCTACTTAAATGAATATAGTGTCTCTTCACTGACGATTATAGGGTAGGGTGGCTTCTCTGCAGCACTTGACATAATGTGTGCCTCACTTTACATGCATAAACTTTTTTTTTCTTCGGTGAGTAAAGAAATTTCAGGCAATAGATTCTGGTTTTGGGCTCTCCACTGATTTTGAGGTTTATGGAATCTCAACAATGTTCTTCCTTAGTCAATGATGGAGATTCTATGTTGTTGCTTGCTCCCTTTGCACTTTGAATGCACACTTCCTTAGACATCTTACTTCTCAAGTGAAAGGGCAGAGATGTAATTGAAAATGTTCTGCTCTGCACAAACTGGAAGGCAAAATTGTGTCTTGTAAAGGTTAGACTCCTTGTTTCTAGAGGCTATGAGCTTTCTTTTTAGATTGTGTGGATTGTTTAACCACTCAGATGGCTCCTTTCATTTTTAGTATGCAATGATGCCGCTGTACTCTTACGAGAGCGGAAAGGAGGGACTTCCTGTCCAAGGTCACAGACCCAGTAACATTTTACAAAGTGGAGTTTGATAAGAAAACAAATTCATTTTTATTGTTTGACGCTAGGGATTTGCTATCAGGAACTTAAAACTCAGGGCTCTAGTGGTACATTTCAAACTTTCCAATGTAATATTTTTTAGAGTCATACCAGGAAACAGTACTGCAAATCCAGCGCATTTTCCTGGTATTGCAGAGCATTCACAAATCCTTAGACATCATTGGGAAAATGTCATTAATTCCTGTAACTGTATTTTTTCCCATTCAAATAGTTTTTGTCCTTATTATACATATCAATACACTCCTTGCTGCAAGAACTCAACAGCAAAGGAGGTTGGCTGTTTTTTTGGTATAAAAAAACGTTTCTTAACTTAGGTATGGCTTATGTTATGTTATCTGTATTTGTAAAGCGCACTATCACCCACAAGGGTATCCGGGCGCTGAGATGATGTATGTGCCTACCCCTGCCTATGGTTGGTTGGTTGGTTAATTGAAAAGCCAGGTCTTCAGTTTCTTGTGGAATTCAAGAAGAGAGAAGGATGCTCTGATATGGAGTGAGAGGTTATTCCACACTTTAGGAGCGATGCAGGAAAACGCTCGTCCTCCTGATCTGATTCTGTGTATGTGTGTGATGTGTGCGCGCGAGTAGGAGTCCTAAGGAGTGGAGGTGTCTGGGTGGTTGGTGGAAAGAGTTGTGACTGTTCATGTAGGTGGGGCCTAGGTTGTGTAGTGCCTTGAATGTGTGAGGAGTTTGAATGAGCACATTTGTGTATCGGGAGCCAGTGTAGTTCCATTAGGTGTGGTCTGATGTCAGTTCGGTGTGGGAGGTTGAGGATGAGTCTGGCTGCTGAGTTCTGGATGCTTGTAGTCTTCTAGTGAGTAGCTTGATGATCCCAGTGTAGAGGGTGTTCCCATAGTCCAACTTGCTGGTGACTAGGGCGTGAGTGACAGTTTTTCCAATGTTGCTTGGGAGCTAAGATCTTCCATTGCATCTTCAGGGTGTGAAAGTAGGATGCAGCAAAGGCGCTGACGTATGCGGTCATGTTCAGTTTGCTGTAGATGATTATTCTAAGGTTCCTGCTGTGGGTTCTGGAGGTGAGTGTGGGTCAGAGTTCGGGCTGCCATCAGTTGGAGTCCCATGGTGAGGTGTTCTTGCTGAATATTACTACTTCTGTCTTGTCGTTGTTGAGCTTGAGACAGTTGGCTTTCATCGAGTTAGCGAATTTGGTCATGCAGGCGGTGAAGCTGTTTCTTGTGTAGAGGGTCTCGTCCAACATGAGTATGAGTTGCATGTCGTATGTGTAGGAGAGGATGTTGATCTGTAGCGGATGACATTGGCCAGAGGGATCATGTATGCACTTAAGATGGTGGCACCATGGGCGTCAGCAGCATTTTTTAGGGGGTGGCATAATTTTAACGTCATCCATCCTCCGACCCTTTTTGACAATGTCAAAGGGCAAGGGCATAGTAATTAAAGGGCAAGTGAAAAATCCAGGTGGGACAAGCGCCCCTCTTACGCCCCTGCATACGCACATGGGTGGCACTGAGCGATGAATCTTGAGGCCCTAGGTGAGTTTGCAGGCTTCCGAGAAGTAAGGTGCCAGGCTGACAGCTTATGTTCTATCTGTTAAGAGGGAGCAGATCCAATGGAGAACACGTCTTTGGATACCAATCTCATTCAGGCGACTGATAAGAATGGGGTATGAAACATTGTGAAATGCTGCCCAGAGGTCCAGGAGAATGAGGGTTGCCATGTCTCCTCTGTCAGGGATCATCCGAATGTTGGATGTGGCAGTGATGAGTACTGTTTTTGTCCTGTGGTTGGGCCTTAATCCAGACTGTGTGGCGTCAAGGAGCTGGTGGCTGCTGAGGTGGTCAGTGAGGCACCGGTTGATTAGTTTCTCTAAGACCTTTGTCGGGTATGGTACGAGGGAAATGAGTATATAGTTGGAAAGCGTGGCTGGGTCAGCGGATGGTTTCTTGAGCAGGGGCATGATAGTGGCATGTTTCCAGGTGTCCAGGAATGTGGCTGAGTCAATGGAGTCATTGAGAATGGGTGTTGGTGCTTCGCTGATTGGTGGGAGTCCTTTGGTGAAGACCTAGCAGGGGCGAAGGTCAGATGGACCCCGAGTGGATGGTCTTCATGGTAGAAGCAATTTTGATCAAATCAATCAATCAATCAGGTACGTGTATAGCGTGACTACCTACCCGTAAGGGTCTCTAAGTGCAGTAGGGGGGGTGGAGGGGCACTGCGGCTCAGTTGAAGAGCCAGGTCTTGCGGTCCTTCCTGAATTGAGGAAGTGATAGCGATTGCCTGAAGTTTACAGGCAGGGTGTTCCAGATCTTTGCAGTGAGGTAGGAGAAGGATCTTCCTCCGGCCGAGGTCTTGCAGATCCGTGGGATGGTGGCCAGGGCCAGTTATGCTGAGCGGAGGTGTCTGGTGGGTGTGTAGAAGGAGAGGCGGTGGTTGAGGAATGCAGGTCCGATGTTGTGGAGGGCTTTGTAGGTGTGTGTGTGTGAGGTGCTTGAAGGTGATTCTTTTGTTGAATGTGAGCCAGTGAAGGTCTCTCAGGTGACCGGTGATGTGGCTGCAGCCGAGGATGTTCAGGATGAGTCTGGCTGAGGCGTTCTGATTGTTCTGCAGTTTCTTCAGGAGTTTTTGGGTGATGCCAGCGTAGAGTGCATCGCTGTAGTCAAGTTTGCTGCTGACAAGCTTGTGCGTGACCATTCTCCTGGACTTGGTGGGGATCCACTTGAAGATTTTTCGAAGCAAGCAGAGCCTGTGGAAGCAGGAGGACGATACAGCGTTGATTTGGTGGTTCATGGAGAGCGAGGAGTCCAGGATGATGCTGAGGTTTCGCATGTGGTCCGTGGGTGTGTTGGGGCGTCCGAGCACTGCAGGCCACCGGGGGTTTTGTCCCAGGTTGAGAGGGTGGAGCCCAGGATGAGGACTTTGGTCTTGTCTGAGTTGAGCTTAAGGCAGCTGTCCTTCATCCAGGAGGCGACTGCCTTCATCCCGTTGTGGAAGTTGCTCTTGGCGGCTATGGAGTCATCGGTGGGGGCGAGAATCAGCTGGGTGTTGTCAGCATAGGAGACGATGTTGAGTCCCTGGTTTCTGACAATAGCTGCAAGCGGGCCATGCAGATGTTGAAGAGGGTGGGGCTCAGGGAGGAGCCTTGAGGCACTCTGCAGCTGATCTCTGTAGGTTCTGAGTGAAACAGTGAAAGTCGGACTCTTTATGTTCGGCTGGTGAGGAAGGAGCGGATCCATTCCAGGGCTTTGTTGTGGATGCCGGCGTCGTGGAGTCTTGCGCGGAGGGTGTGGCGGGAGACGGTGTCAAAGGTGGCCGAGATGTCCAGGAGCATGAGGGCTGCAGTCTTGCCTCAGTCTAGGAGGGTGCGGATGTCGTCTGTAGAGGCGAGGAGAGCGGTCTCGGTGCTGGGGTTACTTCTGAAGCTGTATTGGGAGAGGTCCAGGATGTGGTTCGTTTCGATGAACTCGGAGAGTTGGGCGTTGATGGCCTTCTCGATGTCCTTGGCTGGGAAGGGGAGCAGAGAGATGGGTCTGTAGTTCTTGAAGTATGTCGGGTCGGCAGAGGGTTTCTTCAATAGGGGGTTGATCTCTGCATGTTTCCAGTCTTCCAGGAAGGTGGCGGAATTGATGGAGCAGTTGATGGTGTGGCAGATTTCAGGGGAGATGGAGGTGCTAACTCTGTTGAAGATGTGGTGAGGGCAGGGATCCGAGGGAGCTTCGGAGTGGATGCTCCTCATGATCTTGAGGGTGTTATCAGAGGTGAGGGGGGGGTCCAGCTGAGCAGGGTCTGCTGGGGTCTGGAATTGATGGGTGCTATGGTTGCAAGAGAGGTGGGTGGGTCTTGGGTAGTGAAGCTGTCGTAGATCTCCTTGATCTTGCGGTGGAAGAAGGTGCTGAGGTTGTTGCAGAGGTCTTGTGAGGGAGTAATGTCTGCTGTATCTGCGCTGGGTTTGGCGAATTCTTTGATTATGGTGAAGAGTTCTTTGCTGTTGTGTACGTTGATGTTTTCCTGTGTGGACGTTTTCTCTGTTGTTCTGATGAGGTGGTGATGTCCGGTGACGACGGTTTTGAATGCTGTGTGGTCTTTCAAGATCTTGCTACTCCTCCATCTTTTCTCGAGCCGTTTACAGGTGCGTCTGGACGGGGGAAAACCAGATGGTGGCGACGGCAGGCCGGGAGGTCAAGGTTTATTTATCAACAGTAATGTGAAGTTGAGTTGCAATGGTAATGGGGTCCATTTGAGGGGCGAAGTTGTTGTATATGGAGGTGATTTTGTTACAGAAGAATTCCGAGAGTTTGAGGCAAAGGTCTTGTGACGGTGTGTTGTTGCTGTAGAAGGCACGGGGAAATCTTTGATGAAGGTGAAGATTTCCTTCATGCTGTTTGTGCTGGCATCAATGCAATCTGCAAGAGCTGTGTGCTTGGTGTTCCATGTGTGCTATTGGTGGTAGCGTCTTAGGGCTGTTTTGGAGATGTCTTTATCTGGAGTGTCTTGACTTGTTCTCCATTTGTGCTCCAGTTGCTTGCAGTGGTGTTTCGTCAGCTTGAGTTCCTCTGTGTACCATCTGGCCTGTGGTTGGGCTCCTGCTGTTGGGTTGTGTTTGAGGGGAGCTAGGTTGTTGGCACATACGGTGATGCAGCTATTGAGGTTGTGGATGGCTTTCAGCAAGACACTGGTGTGATCGGGCCAGTGATTGGAGAGGGCAGAAGCCTACTCCTCATCTGAGATGCTTTTCCAGCTGCAGCGGGCAGTTCCGGTGGTGGTAGGTTTGTGATGGTGCGGGATGGGTATGCTGAAACTGACGAGGGTGTGGTCTGTCTAGATCATAGTTGCTGAGGAAATTGGGTCCAATAGGTAGCCGGCAGTGCGTGTGGGTTCAGTAATGTGCTGGGTGAGACCAAGGTTTCTGAGGTTTTCTAGAAGGGTTGAAGAGTTTGGGTTGGTGAGGTCTTCTAGGTGAAAGTTAAGGTCTCTGAGGAGGATGAAGGTGCTGGCATTGATGATGGGTGCAACAAAGTCTGTGATGTCGCTGGTGAAATTAGTGCGGGGTCCTTGTGGTCTTCATACAAGGGTTCTGCCCAGAGAGAAGTTGGTTGTGATATGTATCTTGAACGTAAGCTGTTCCATGTCGCTGGTGGGCGTGCACGTGTAGGTGGTGCAACTGATGGTATCTTTGAAAATGATGGTGTCTCCACCTCCGGTCTTATCTAATATTATTATAACCGGCAGGGATGGCTGTAGCGATACCCGGTGCCGAGGATGAGTTTAGCCATGTTCCTGTGAGAAAGAGCAGGTCAGGAGCATGGTCGTGCAGTAGGTTCCACATCTTTGTGTCATGTTTAATGAGTGAGCAGGTGTTGAGGAGCATGCATGCAAGTGTGGTGTATTGTTTGGGTGGAGTTTGGTCTTTGTAAGCATGAGCAGGTGGCTGGTTTGCGTGAGTGTGTGCATGTGGGGTGATGGATGTGTAGGAAGCTGGGTTTCTGTTGCACTAACCCCCCCCCCCACACACACACGTTTTGCCAAATTTCTGATGCACTTTGACTTTATGTGCCCTGGGTCCCTGCCAATCAGGTTTCCAGGGCCTGTGTTCTTTCCCAAAACTGTACCTTGTACCCCCAATGGGCACCTCTATGGCCACATGTAAGTCACTTGTAAAAGGTACCATGGGTACAAAGGGCACGGTGACCAGGGAAGGCCTCTAAGGGCTGCAGCACATATTGTGCCACCCTTAGAGGTCCTGTACATTAACTCACACACACTGCCATAGCAGGCTGAATGTTTTGGTGCAAAGAAAAGTGAAGAGTCGACATGGCACATACCTGTGTACCATGCCTGCAACCCACTGCCTATGGTAGAGGTAAGACTCCCCTCTAGCTGGGTGCACTATACCACTGGTGAGGGTACAGCTGCATGATCACTGTACCCCTACAGTGTCTAAGTCCATTCTTAGACATTGTATGTGCAGTAAAGCCATAAAAGAGTATATGGTCTGGGAGTTTGTCATTACGAACTCCACAGCACCATAATGGCTTTACTGAATTCTGGGAAGTTCGGTATCAAACTTCTCAGCATAATAAACTTGCACTGATGCCAGTGTGGGATTTATTATACAATGCACTCAGAGGGCATCTTAGAGATGCGCCCTGAAAAATCACCAGCCTCTGGTGGGTGGGTTCCCTGACTGGTACACACCGGCCTGCCACCACGAGACATGTTTCTGGACCCCTGGGGTGGGAGACTTCACTTCCTGAGCCCAGAAACAAAGCCTTTCCTGGGCGGAGGTGGTCACACCTCCCCCAGGCCAGGAAGAGCCACCTGTGGCAGGGGAGCTTCAAAGACCTTGCCGCCTTTGTAACGTGACTCCCAGCCTCTCCTGCTATCAGGAGCCGGCCCCCTTCCTGTCTCCCCTCCTTTTTGGCAGGAAGACAGGCGGGAAAAAGTAGAACAGCCCAGAAGGTGTGCCCACTTCTGCCAACCCCACCCCTCAGGTGGGGGAGGCGAGGTGAAGCCCACTCTTCAGTGCCCGCCCCTCCAATCAGAATTAGGGATTCTGCCCACTCCTGCACGTGGGGTGAGCACACCAAGGGTGTAATCACCCTAAGGTCAGTAGCCCATTGGCTACCGACCTCGAGACCCCTATAACCCCCCCTAAATACAGTATTTAGGGGGCAGCCATGAACAAAGAAGTCAGATTCCCGCAACCCACGAAGAAGAAGGATGAAGAAGACGCCCAGGAGAGGAGACAGCAGAGAAGAACTGACTTGGCCCCAGCCCTACTTGCCCGTCTGCAGTTTCCAGAGATCCTGCACCAAAAGTCACCTTGTCCTGCAGTCAGCGACCTCCAGAACCCTTGGGAGGACTGACTGCCTTCAGCAAAGTCAGGATCTCCTGTGAACAGCAGCTATGTTCAAAAGAAACTCCCAAGACAGACTCTGAGCCTGCTGAGGACAAAGAAACCCGACGCCTGGAACCACCACTGCACCTAACGCCTACGGCCCAAATCCAGGTGGCCCACCGGTCCCAGCGAGGTCCCCCAGCGCTCCAGAGCCCGAGTGCACCGTGGATTAACTCCTCCAGACTCCCCGACGTCGCCTGCAGCCTCTGCATGGAGACCCCCCCCAACCGCAAGTGGCCCAGTAAGGTGAAATCCAACCTCAAAAGACACCCCTTCATCCAGCCGCCCTGCGCCCTGGAGAAAAGAACCCGAGGTGCACCTACGTCCCCAAGTCATGTCGAGCAGTCACCAACCGGAAGCCACCTATCCCCCATTGGATAACATTGGGCCCCAGCACTCTGCACCTGGCAGCCCTAGTGCCGCTGAGGGTGTTTTGAGAGTGCATCGTTGACCCTGGGGGAACCCTTGTTCTAACCCCAGAAAAGCAACTCCCAAAAAAGTTTCCCATTGGTGCGAATGCGAGATCCTACAGAGTGAAATGAAGTGGGCAAAGGGGGTCAGAGAAACGGTTGTTACGGTGTGTAGGGAATTGAGATCTGATGTATGCCAGCAGAATTTTCATCCAACCATAAGAAGGAATTTAGGACAGTAGGGAAAGAAATATCATGGGACCAGGATAGGCAATCTATGGAAGGGAAAAGATCTGTATGTTTTATGATGAAATCTTGGCAAAACGGTCAACAGTTACCATATATGGATATTCTTCCCATTCGTTGGTTAAGGAGAAAATGATTAAAAATAAGGATTGGGATTAATCCATGTTATGAGAATGATAGGATTAAAAAGGCCATGATTGACCATGAAGGGAAGTGTACCTGTAATCTAGGCACAAAATGTGATATTTTGCACATCTTATTAGATTGTCTAACTGTTCTTGATGCACGAAAACTGTGGCTACGACCAATCTTCCTAAAATATGAGGTTAGGAATCGTGCACAGGCAGTAGACTTGTTAGCTGATATGCATTCATTAGATGTAGCATGTGCAACAGGGAAAATCATGCTTGAAGTTAAAAAAGTGTTTAAAAATGTGTAGAGGGATGTTTTATTACCAGCATTGATTTGATGAAATGTACTCCACTCTTTACTAATGATTCTTGGAATTTAAATAATTGTTATAGAATATTCTACTTTTAGAAGATTTTTTAATGGATTAGGAGTTTTATACGGGTATTATATCGTTTTTAACACAAGCTGGTTTTAAATCGAGGATCGCTATGTTTGTATGTTTATATAGGTTTAAGGACCTAAGGTCTAAATAAACAAACTTTTTGACTTGACTTGACCTCTCAAAACTAAGTGCTTACCATTAAACCGATAACTTCATTTCCTCCCGTAGGATTACATTAACTGCTTTCTTGTGAAAATTGTTCCAAGTGTGGAGTTGATTTGTATGAAACCCTAAGAAACTGCAAATGTACAAAAACTGATTTACTTACCTTTTCTCTAGGAAATGTCCCAGTGTGATATCTAGGCATATCACACAGAGTAGAAAAAGTAACTTAAAAAGTATTCTGAAAAGTAACCTACAAAGTAATCTCAAAAGTAACTGTAAAGTAATTTTGACTGATGACTTACCTGTAAACAAACCAATTGTATCCAACTGCATTTCAATTGTATTCAACTGCATTCTACCTTCAAAGTATTGTTTCACTTACCTTCACCAGGCCTGGCTTGGTTCTAGAAAATAAAATACAACTAAATAATATTTTTATACAAACAAATTGGTCTGAGTTCAGTCTCTAAGTGTGTGACATCATTTCTTGCCTGAGTGTGTACAATAAATGCTTAACACTACTCTCTGATAAAGCTTTACTGCTCGCCCACACTACCACAAATAGAGAGTAGGGTATTATCTAATTTTACCTATGCCTACCTTTGGGGTACACTGGACTCTGTGCACACTATACCTTACTTTGGTATAGTATATACAGAGCCAGCTTCCTACAGGGTGCTGTTGGTTTGGGAGTGGTGGGTGTAGGGTATGGGAGAGTGCATGAGAACTTGCATGAGGCACATGGAAAGCTCCTTCTGTGTTGTGGGGTGGGGTGTTGCAGCAAAGTAGCAAGAGGCAGCTGTGGTTAAGATTATGAAGGGAAGCAGCAGAGTATCAGTGGGTAGGGGCACAACAAAGGTCCCTGGCGCTGGGCATGGTGCAGGCGTGGATGGGCTTAATCAGGCTTGCCTTTGGTGTGCTAGCGGTGCGGTAGCATCGCATCCTTGACGAAGCTGCCATTAAATAGGTCCTACGAGCAGTGCAGGGTACAGTGGTCCGGGAAGCCAGTGATGTCACTTCCTGGTCAGATGGATGATGGGAAATCTAGTGATGTCACTTCCTGTGCAGATGGATGATGGGAAATCCAGTGATGTCAATTCCTGTGCAGAAGGGTAGTTGGGAATGAATCCCTCTAGCTTGGCTTCTTCTTTTAAGGATGGTTTTGTGACATTGATGTCACTTCTGAGCAGGATGACCAGCAAAGGGCCAATCGAGATCAAGGACCTCGAAATATTGGTCAAGGTCACGCCGAAGACTCCAGGTATCACCTGAGTCAAATGTGTGGTGATTTTGTTTACCATCCTTCCTGGTGAGAAGAAGCTGCCAGCAAAATTTATCATTAAGTGAAAAGAAAATCAGCCAGTAAGTCGGGGTAAGTATTCCTTTGGTATGCCTGGAATGCATAAGCAACTAAATTCTTAGCATCAAGGCAATTTAATGCAGCCATACGTAAAAAGAGCTCTGAAGAGGCAGTATCAACATTTGCTACTGCATTACAGCATGCCTTCACTCCACAAGAGATATGAGAGTGATGCTTTGACGCTATTGGTTGGTTTACACCTCCGTGTGTAGGATGGTAATCTCACTTGGACAACAGAGTGTCTGTGACAGAGCGACAATGTACTTGTTCAGATCTTTTAGTATGCCCTTGTGACTCTGAAGGAGTGGTGTGTGCTGACACATGTCCCTGAGTGTGACTCTAAATATATCATAGTGCCTTTGCCTTCAGTGTATTGTCACAAATTCAGTGATGGTATGCTTGTTCAGGTCTGTAAGTGTGTCTCTGGGTATCTGTATGAGTGGGGGTATGGTGACACATGTTGCTGGGTGCGACTCTGACTATGTCATAATGCCTTTGTCTCTGTTGCACTGAGTGTCAGTCACAGAGTCAGAGATGGTGTGCTTGTTCAGGACCCTGAGTGTCCTTGTGAGGGGCTATGTGGTGGCACCCCCCTCCCATTGGTGACTCTTAACTATGTCAAAATGCCTTTTCCTTAACTAGACTGTCATTGCATCAATGACAGTATGCTAATAGAGGTCTTTGAGTGTGCCCATGAGACTCTGTGGGAGTGGCTGTGAACTGACACATATCCCTGGGTATAACTCCAAGTATGACACAGTGCCTTTGCCTCCATCAGACTGTCACAAAGCCAGTGAAAGTGTGCTTGTTCGGGTCTGCAAGTTTGCCCCATAGTGTCTGGATGAGTGGTTGCGTGTTGACACATGTCCCTGGGTGTAGCACTGGCTTCTTCATAATATTTTGAGTTCCTCTGAAGCTTGCATGTGCCAAATATTTCTTGACATTCTTTCTAAAATATGCAGTTGTAGGTTCAATGCACCTGCTGCTGTATTTCTCACTAAAACAGTTTACCAGTGGTAAACACTGCAGTTTTTGCTATAAAAAAATCACTCAGTTTCTCTTTAATTACTTTTCTACATTTTGTATCTCATTAACTTGTCACTTAAAGAGCTTTAACCTTAACAGTACATCATTTATCACAGACAGTAAATTTTATTATATGCTTAGTTAATAAAAACCAGACAGTAGTTTAGGAGAATGAATCACTTGCAGAATGTCGCGATCCTGAGCCAAGGAGGGGATTGTGCTGTGTATGCTCCTCTCGAGCCATGTTATGCATGTTTGTTGCGATCTAAAAAGAATAGGGCGCCACCTAAAACAGCGCAGGTCCCAAAGAACTACAAGGCCCAGAATGCCAAGGGACAACGACCCGCGCACCGCGGTAGGAGCCGACTGCCTTTCCGGCTTCTATAAAGCCCCACCCCTTCCTGTACTCGGGGCTTGACAAACTTCCCGTTCTGCCTCGAGGAAACAGCGCTTAGCGGATGGTATTCCCCTCCTTGCTTGGGCTTTTTAGTTTTCCGTCGTTTGTGGAGATGTGGGTGTTTGCATCCTGAAAGGAGTCGGTCTTTCGGGTATCTTTGCTCTTACTCGACACTCCCTAATGAAGTGTCCACTTTTCCCGCAATACAGACATAACTTCTGCTGCCGTCTTTTCTCCCTTTCCTCATTGGTTAGCGGGCCCCGAAGACCTCCAATTTGCATGGGTTCCGATCCTTCAGACTGCTTCGGGTGTTCTTCAGAAACGGATTTAGATCGGGGGAGGAAGAAACGGGTATCACTTCTACTTCTATCCCCCTTTCTTTCCTGTAAACGGTGATCCAACTGAACGGTGAGGTCAATTAATTCTTCGCAGGTTTGTGGTAGTTGGACTACCTGCGATAATACGTCTTTAAGTTCTCCTCGGGGGGCGCTAGAGGGCGCACGGCAAAATGGCCGCACTGGTGTGAGGCTCTGCCCGGCCGAGCCGTTATCCGACCATTATCTGCTGCCATACGGGGTAAAAGTACCCGCAAACCACTGGAGTGCCTCCCGGAACCGAAGCGGCACCAAAGGGCAGGATAGCTGGGTCGGCGACGTCAGTGGGGACACGCTGGCGGCGATTGACAGTGCGGAGGCTGCCACTCAGAAAATGGCGACCGCTACTCGGGCGTAGGCCTCCCTGGGCCGGCATGCTGTGTTGCTGTCCTGCAACTGCCTACTGTCCGTAGCGACGCTGTGTGCTGGACTCTGCGTCAGCGGCGGCCCCCCCCGGTGAGGCCGAGGGCCCGGTGAGGGAACTGCGCAGTGGAGCGGCGGAACGCTACTTGACTGCTGGGCCTGCAGCGGCGGGGACGCAATCGGCAGCACTGACATCGGCTGCGACTACCTGTGGACCCGGACGCCCATCGGCGCCGGTTGCGGTGAGTGGGGTGCACGGCTGGGCCTGGGCTACAGCTGCGTAGGTGGGTGCGGGCCCGGGCCTGGGCTGCGGCCTGCGAACTGTGGCTGGTGCGGGGCATAGGGGATTTTGGCTGTTGCGGCTACGCAGGGACCACGGAGGAGATCGCTGCTTGCCTGCTGTCCCGGGTATTCGACTACGCTGGATGCTGGCATACATGATAGTCTGTGGCGAGTACTCCCCCCGGCTTGAGGTGTGATCTTGGGGCAACATCGCTACTACCCCCTTGGCGCACTTGGTGGGTCTGCACTGGAGGGGTCCCATATTGATGCCCAGTGGGTGACGCTGCAACCTTTCCCCCCTCCCGCCGTGGTGTCGGCGCTCTGTGGTGGTGCTGCCTACTCGCTCTGGGTGCCAGGAGGCGCATATACTGGGCACACCATTGGGAGATACAATTGAACAGCGATCGGCGCACTGGGCTGAAGCGGCTACTGGGGCTACATAGGCACTGATCCCCTCAGTGAGGGGAGTGCAGGTGTAAAATGGGGAAGACGGACAAGTCCCAGCCGCGCTTGACATTCGACCTGCGCAAGCCCGCGAAAACTGCGCAAAAGGCGGCCTCTGACTCGGAGGCGGATGCGCAGGCGGACGGCCCTACCACACTAGAAAGCACGCTGCTAGCCATGCAGTGCTCTCTACAGACCATAGAAGGCACGATGGCCTCGGTCAACAACCGCCTTGATCATGTGTCCTCCCAGCTGGAGAAACAGAGTGCACGCATGGGGGAGGTGGAGCAGAGGGTGTCTGACACCGAGGATGGTTTGAGCACTGTCGCAGAAAAAACGTTGAATATGGAAAAAATACTGGCCGTGATTCAAGCCAAGAATGAGGAGTTAGAGGCGAGATCGAGGCGCAGCAACATCCGCATCACAGGCCTACCGGAGTCAACAAATGTGGGGAAAATGGAGACGTATATCGAAGGCCTGGTATCAGAGATCTTCGGGCCTGAACATCTCTCCAGAATGTTCATTGTGGAGCGAGCCCACCGCTCGCTAGCTGCCCGTCCGGCCCCGGGGGCTCCTCCCCGCCCTATAATTGCCAGGATCCTAAATTACAGAGACCGAGACACAATCTTACGGCTCGCCAGGGAGAAGGGTTCGATAGTACATCAGGGCAACGCGCTCTCCTTTTTCCCGATTTTACGGTGGCAGTGCAGGCTGCCCGCCGTGAATTTGGCTCCGTAAAAAAGCTCCTACAGGCCAATGGGGTCCCATACGCCATGCTGTATCCAGCTCGTCTTCGCATTGGCGGGGACGGTGACTCCAAGATCTTTGCTTCTCCTAAGGCCGCGATGGAACACGCTAAACATCTGAAGCGACAGCGACGAGAGTCTGGTACAGCTCCCGAGGACGAATAGAAATAAAAAGATGGGAACACCTACCTGAACTGGCACGCACATTAAGTTTTTTATATTGGCTGGTAGACGAGGGCGTTTAACTCTTTTGGAACATGTGGACGCTATACAACATGTGTTACTGGACATCGGAGCTGGCTGGGTTATTGTCCTTAACTTGCTTCCCTCCCCTGGGCTCCTGCCTTATAACTCTTCCTATAGTTTTGGGGATTGGCGCTGCTTGACCGTAGCCGGTTGGGACCTGCTGGTTGTTTGTCCGTGTGGGGTGGGCGCTGGTGTCGGGGTCATGGCACTCATACACATCTGTGACTGTAAATATGGGCGATTCCCCTGTATTGGCAATTAGTAGACCTACTCGGCCACCTCCTGTTTTGTGGGAGGTTAGTAGCACTCATTGCCCCCCGTAAATGGGTATACCCCAAAGTTGCGTTTTGTTTATTGGGATAGGGGAGGGGGGAAGGGTTGAGCTATGGGATGGCTTTGGCGTGTTGGGAAGCTAAAGTGGGTGGGGGGAGGAAGGGTCCTGGGCTGGGCAGGCAGAACGTGGGGGTTTATTGATCAAATTATCACTGTGTGGGTGGGCACGGATTCGTGGTTATCCTTGAAGAAGATTGTCCATTCTTATGTTTCTAATGTCCCACTATGGCCGGCCGGCTGCAATGACTTCTCCATTTAAATTCCTGACTTGGAATGTTCGAGGCTTGAACACACCTAAAAAGATTAGATCTGTAATTGCCTATTTAGATCGGGTGGGTGTCCATGTTGCCTTACTACAGGAGACACATTTAACCCGGGAGTCAGCTGGTAAGATAGGCGCACGCTGGTCGTGCGTAAAGGTTGCCTCGTCCTTCTCCAGTTATTCTAGGGGCGTGCTCATCCTGGTAAAGAGAGGTGTGCCTTTCACTGTGGTTAAATCGGAGACGGATGACAGCGGACGAGTGGCGATGGTGCATGGATGCTTGGGGGTGAAAGTGTGCTGATAGTTAATGTCTATGGTCCGAATGTGGATGACCCCTCTTTTTATTCTGATGTGTGGCGGAGAATATCGAAGTTCCCCCAGCGGCGATAGTGTGGGGGGAGATTTTAATTTGTGTTTGGATGCAGCCATGGATAGGGTAAGTAGTGGTATGTTGCGGCCTAAACTTGCGACAGATATGCTGCTAGGCCTGATGGATACTGGTCAACTAATTGATATCTGGCGCTCACGGAATCCAGAGGCCCGGGAGAGCACTTTCGCTTCGGCGGCCCATGGTTCCTGGTCCCGCATTGATTTTTGGCTCGTCTCGGCGCAGGTCTGTAATTGGACTACAGTAGTGTCGCATGAGGCACGTACTCTGTCGGACCATTCCCCTGTACTTCTGGAGCTGCAGATCCCGACCTACCAGAGACCGCCCTTTGCGTGGAGGCTTCAACCTTCAGAGCTCAAAGACCCGGTTTTCCACCAGACCGTGGCTGAGGCAATCAGGAATTATTTTCTGGAAAATGAAGGATCGGTAGACAGCGCGGGCACGCTCTGGGAAGCGTTTAAGGTTACCATAAGGGGAACCTGTATCGGAGCGCAGTCTGGTATCCTGCGAGATATTCGCCGTAGAATACGGAAATTGACATCTGATATCTCTCAGCGGGAGCGAGAATTCGAGTCTGACCCATCCTCAGCTAAACTTGCGGCCATGAGGGAGCTTGTCTTGGAACACAATGAGGCGGTGGATCAGGAGCTCTCACATTGCTCCAGACGGCGGATAGCGCGCTACTACGGGGAGGGGGCAGACCGGGCCGCTCGCTAGCACAAAAACTTTCGGAACCGCGCTGTCAAGTTGACATTGCGGAGCTGTTGGATGAAAATGGGATCGCCCGTCATTCAACTGTGGACCTCTGCGATACGGTTTTGCAATTCTATACAAGTCTCTATGCCACAAGAGAGTCTCCATCGGCGGTGGAGATAGATGCCTATCTCGACGAAATAGCGTTAGGATGGTTATCTCCAGCACATCGAGAACACCTCGTACAACCATTCGGAGTGGAAGATGTCAGGGAAGCTATCACGTCGTTACCAACCTGTAAAGCCGCAGGACCTGACGGGCTACCTGGCGAATTTTACAAAACCTATGCAGCGGACCTGGCCCCTCGGCTCCTGGCTGTATATGCAGAGGCTTACGATAGTGGGACACTGCCGCATTCCCTCCGGGAGGCCCTCCTGGTCACCCTATTGAAACCAGATAAGCCCCCAAATCAATGCGGCTCCTACCGACCTTTGTCCATCATCAATATCGACGCAAAGATTCTCGCCAAAATGATCGCCACCAGGCTGCAGCCGTTGGTTCCTCTACTGGTGTTGCCTGATCAGTCCGGCTTCGTCACGGAGCGCTCTACGACACACAACTTGCGCACGCTCTTCGCCACGCTACACTACTTTGAACCTGATTTCCAGGCGGTGGCCGTATTACTTGATGCGGCTAAGGCCTTTGACTCTTTGCAGTGGCCATTTATGTTTGCCGTGCTGGGCTGCATGGGCTTCCCGCCTTTTTTTCTGCAGTGGATTAGGGTGCTTTACAGCGGACCGGTGGCTCGCGTTCGGGTTAATGGATGGGTGTCCTCATTGTTTTGCATTGAACGGGGTACAAGGCAGGGATGCCCTCTGTCCCCTATGCTTTTCTCTTTGGCGCTGGAGCCCCTCGCCTGTATGCTGCGTCAGAAACATGCTGCGGCGGCTCTGAGGTTCAGGCTGCGACCCTTAATTGTCTCACTGTACGCAGATGACATGCTGCTGTATGTTCGCGAACCTGCTACGTACCTATCTGCGCTGCTGCGAGAATACGTAAAATTTGAAAGATTCTCGGGCCTGGGGATTAACTGGTCCAAATCCGTAGTGTTTCCGTTGACTGCGCGAACAGCTGAGGTCGAGGTGGACTTCCCATTGGCCTGGACATCGGACCCGGTCAAATATCTTGGAGTTTGGGTGCACAGGGACCCAACTGTCGTTGTCTCCGAGAACTATGGTCGCACGGTTTCACGTATATCTGAACAAGCCGTGCGGTGGGCACACTTACCTCTCTCATTAGCCGATAGAATTGCCGTTGTGAAGATGGTCTTTTTACCCAAGCTGTTGTATTTTTTCGTTAACATCCCTATCAAACTGAATATGGCACTGTTCCGCACGTTACAGTCTGCGCTCTTAACATTTGTGTGGGGTGGTAAGAAGCCCCGGTGTCGATGGGAACTGCTGGTGCTGCCATTTGACCGCGGTGGCTTCGAGGCCCCAGACTTTCGTCTTTATTATCTATGTGCGCAGGCGCAATTCGCACATTACTGGCATTTCCCACAGTGCTTTCAGCCCCACGTGGCGATTGAATCAGATGCTGTTTTTCCTCTTCCAGTACAGGCAGTTGCGCTTTCGGGGGAACAGGAGGCCCACGAAATGAGATCAACCCCACGCAGTGCACGGCGTGGGCGTGGCGAATGCTTGCACTCCGGGCTCAACTTTCTTACCTATACGCTTCATCCGTACCATTAGTCTCACATCCCGATATCTCTGCGGCACGAGAGTCGACGGCCAGGAAGGAGCTCACGGCTGCGGGCATCACCACACTGGGCGACTTGTATGAGGGCGGTAAATTCAAAGACTTACGGGCGGCGCAGGATGGCGTAAATCGACCTTTTATGTTTAACTTTACCTATGTCCGGGTCCGGCAGGCTGTCCGTGCGGCATATCCAAATTATCCAACCGAACCAACCACTCTGCAGGCGCTGCAGGTGATGCTCTCAGGTGCGTCCCGAAGGGGTCTCATTACTAGGCTGTATAACGCCTCGCTGCGGGAACGGGAGCAAGAAGACTCCCCCTCGTGTGTACGGTGGGGAACGATGTTGGGCACCCCTATTACACCCGAGACCTGGAGGGAGTGTTGTCAGCTCACGGGACGTCTCACAGCTAATTGCAACCTCCGAATTATTCATTTTAAATTCCTACATCAGGTATATTACACCCCCTACAATTCCATAAATATGGTCTGAGAGAGGCTGCTAACTGTGTGAGATGTGGAGCCCCGGATGCGGATTTTCTTCATGTGGCTTGGATGTGTCCGGGTGTGCTTGCGTTCTGGACTGCGGTGACGACCATGCTTACGGCGGTTGTGTCAGAACCTGTGTGCTGTACCCCTGAGATGTGCTTGCTGGGCCACGTCAAACCTCTCAAACCATGTAACAGGCGCCTAGTGGCACTCTCGACTCTTTTTGCAAAAAGGGCAGTAGCGCAATGCTGGGGAGCCAAGGTAGTACCCACTGTTAAGAAATGGCTTAAGGACTTACTATACTGTAGGGATCAGCTTCGGATATATGGCGAAGAACTACCTGAGTCTTCTCGCCCCAAGGACTTTTGGGCTCCCCTTGCAATATATTTGATGTCTCACCCTGACCTGGCATGAATGATGGATGCCCCTGGGAGCGGGACCAGTTGGCAAGCATGGTAGGCGCTGTCTCCATTTGGGACGTTACTACAGGTGTGTTCGAGTTGGCTGGCCATGGATGTGGACTGTGTAGGAGAGTTTTTATCACTGTCACCACCCACCATGCATACGTTGATTTTTTTGCAATAAGCAAAGTGTTTTGGAAATCTGTTAAGGATCTGCCTGGGAGGGAGGGTTAGGGGGTATGGGAGGGAAGTACTGCGAAATTATTTTTCTGAGTTCATTGAATTGATTATTGGCTTGTGTATACCGAGTTGTAACTATGCACTAAAATCAATAAAAAAAAATAAAAAAATAAAAAAAAGTTCTCCTCGCAGTCCCTGATAGAACAGAGTAGTCCGTTTCTCTTGGGGCCAGTCTGTTTCCACCAGGAGGCGATTAAAAGTAGTGATGTAGGTCAACAAATCCTGTGACCCTTGCCTAAGTGTTATAAGTTCCCGGTCCAGAGACATCATGTGTGACTTCCGATCAAACAGCTTCCTCATCCCCAAACAAAACTCCTGAAAATTATGCAAGATGGGATCATTACGTTCCATCAACGGGATTGTCCAGCTGGCTGCGTTTCCCCCCATGTACGACATTACAAAGGAGGTTTTTGCCGCTTCATCCTGAAATACTGTAGGTTTGCAGAGGAAGTGGAGTCGGCATTGATTAAGGAAGGTCTCAGATTTTTTGGGGTCGGGTTCGGGTGGAGCCAGGGGTATACCATGGTTCTGTATTACATGGACTGTAGGAGTAGACCCCTCTGGAGGTGTGGTGGCTGCTGGTACTGGTGCTGCTGGTACTGCAAAGAACCCTGGGCTCTGTGCACCTCCCCCCAAAACTGATGTGGTTCCCCCTCGAGACCGGAGGGGGAAGTGTCCAGTCCTTAATGTATGACCCTTTCCCCACGCCTTTTCTAGCAATACCCGCGACCTCCCTACGCAAGGTGCCCATTTCTTTTTTCAACTCCTGGTTTTCCAGGCGAGAGGTATGTACCTCTTGCTGCAGAGCCGCAAGGCTCTCCAACAGCGAGGCCAAAACCACATTGGTATCCATCGTCCAGGCTGGGCAACTACTTAGGCTTGACAATCTGTCGGGACGCTAGTAGTATCAAACCATAAAAACCACTAACCTCTCAGGCCGGCCAACAGAGACGATGGCGTGAAGATAATTCCCTTCCTCCCCTGGACACAACCATACACAGAGGAATGAAAACACACCCCTGAGCTAGGGAGCACCCCGGGGGAAAAGGGAAATGGATAAAATAATAAACACTGCGGTTTATGGATAGCGTCCTGACTGCGCCTGGTCTGAAGAGTCTCCAGCGTCTAGTCACTATCCTTTTTGGTTGACTGCAAAGGGAATAAACAACAAGGAAACGACCGTGAGGTGGAGGGAATTCAATATACTCAGACATACAACACTCACCCCTACTATTGTCTAGGAACCCTTACTCACTTTACCAGACCACAAAGACTCTGGAGTATGAGGAAATCAGGATGACGTATACTTCAATTGTCACCCACAGGAGAAAGCGGAAGAACCACCGGTCTCTAGGGAGGGGAGATGCTTGTTAGGTCACAGCACCTCCTACAAATCATATATTTAGAGGGAGGGAGTCAGGCGCGGTAATGAGTCTGTTGAATCCTTCTGGTGCCCACTCTCGCTGTTCAAGTCACAGCAAGCACGGATTCCATTTAAACAACACAAGAGGAACAGCCCCCGTCAGAGTTCGGGAGACTGCTTTGATACCAAGAAGTCCGGGATACTGAAGAGCGCGGTCCTCGCCACTCCTCCAAATTGCCTAAATACCTGAAAAGGGCGTTCGCGCCCTGCAGAGTGCACCGAAAACGGGAGCTCCAGCTTCCCGAGCGTGAGAGAATCCACGAAGGCACCAACTCCAGCGAAGAACTGGAAACGGACTTCTCCGGGTTCAGAAATGCAGGAAGAACACAGTGCTCGTCCTCCAGTGGGGAATACCATCCGCTATTCGCTATTTCCTCGAGGCAGAACGGGAAGTTTGTCAAGCCCCGAGTACAGGAAGGGGTGGGGCTTTATAGAAGCCGGAAAGGCAGTCGGCTCCTACCGCGGTGCGCGGGTCGTTGTCCCTTGGCATTCTGGGCCTTGTAGTTCTTTGGGACCTGCGCTGTTTTAGGTGGCGCCCTATTCTTTTTAGATCGCAACAAACATGCATAACATGGCTCGAGAGGAGCATACACAGCACAATCCCCTCCTTGGCTCAGGATCGCGACACAGAAACATAAGTAGTTATCATACTACAGATTCTCAAATAATTTCTAGAAAGGCATGCACTTATTCCTATGAAAATCTTCATAAGCACATTCACCTACACATATTTCTTCCAGTATAAGAACTGATCTCTGCTTCCATATAAAAAATTATCATATGAATCTCAAGGATCAGGTTGTAATATCTGATTAGACAAGTGTGTTTGAAATATTTCTTGCAAATGTCTTACTTGAATTTGTATACCTTTATATCTTTACCCAATAAGAAAAGTTCCTTTCTTCTGTACACCAGTTTCCAAGGTTACAAGATCAGACCATGTTACATTTTTCTAAACAGGTCAAATCTTCACTATGCATGCCTGTTCTTCAGGAGAATTCCAACTTTGAAATAATTCATAGTCCTTGGTATCACCTCATGAGTTTAAACCGATTTCTTTTTCTTTTTATTTTGTCAAATGTATTAAAGTTCCTTCCTACTTTTTTTATGAGTTAGATCAAATGCTACGTCATTTTGTCTGGTCTGGCAAGAAACTTCAGACAAAATTTGAGACTTTACAGCTATCTATCCAAGAGGGTGGTCTTGCACTTCCCCACTTTAAAAAGTATTATCAGGCAACGTTTTTTGATTGGTGTACAAGATCAATCACTAGACGTGACCTGGGAAGCAACTTCTATCTGAAGCAAATGCTTCTAGAATCTGGCACCCAGCTTGTTCCATTTATTAAAATTCCTAGGCTCCTAAAGCGTAGCAGATATAAGATCCCTCCGATTATTTTTGATAGAATCTTCCAATTGAAGGAGGAATATCAGTTTCTCGCCTTTCATCCTGAAATGTTAATTACACATAGTTGCGGGATAGGCCTCATATAAGCCAAAAAAGTATAACAACTTGGGAAAGGGCGGGAATATGTATCGCTTTAAGGATTTCCTTGTAGAAGGTACAATGAAATCTTGGAATCAAATCAAATTGACTAATCCGGGACTCCCTTCTTCATTACTCTGTTCCTTTTTTCAATTCCGGAATTTCTTGAGTAATTCACAAGTCCCCCAGACGCTCTGGCAAATCTGATTAGCATTAACTACTCTGTTAAAGAGACCGGAGGGGTAGGAAACTGGTACCAGATTTTGCTTGATAAATTGCATGTTAAAGTCGTGCCACAAGCACTACAAAAGATTCAAACTCTATAGGCTGTAGGTTAGATATGCAAACATGGAGAGCATACAATATATGGGCGCATAAAGCCATAAGGGGGGCTAATTTCAAACACATGACTTTTTTTTGCAAGTGGCAACTTTATTATACCCCATCTCGTCTCCACAAAATGTACCCTTCTGTTTCGGGAGCATGCTTTAGATGTAATTTCTACAATGGGGACTGGTTTCATATTTGCTTTTCATGTCCAGCTTTAATTAAATTTTGGAAGCAAATATGTCATTGGCTTAGCAACAAGCTTCAAATAAACTTAGATCCTGAAATGAATACTGTTCTTTTAGGAATTATCAATACACTCAAATTATCCATCCGCCAGCAACAGTATATTTTTATTGCATCACTTTTTGCTAAATCTCTGATTTTGCAAAAATGGAAGGAGGCTGAGCTCCCAACCTTTTCCCAATGGTTACTTAAGATGTCCCGAATTGAGGCGAAGGAGATACTATATTCACAAAAAGTACGAGCTTTAGGAAAGATTTTTAAAATTTGGGGCAGGATGTAGGTTTATGCTTATTTATATCTTCGAAAAGGGAGCATGGTATATTTAATTGCTAGCAAGGTTATGTTTATTTAGGCTTTTATTCATATACATTTGACAGCTATTTATCATGTATTATGCATATTAATGACGATACTTGTATTTCAATGAATTGCTTATTTGTTTGTTTTTAATAACTGCAAAAATAAAAATGTCTTTAAAAAAAATTACAAAAAAAGAGTTTCAACCGATTACTGTAAAGACCATGCTTTGCAGTACATGGTGGTCACTTGCAAATCTGAGAAGGGAAGCTGCTTTTTTCTGCAAGTGTGAGGAAAGCAGTTTATTATATGGTGTGGTTGTGATGCCTCACCGTGTAATAAACTCCCTACCTGTACTGGGTCCAGTCCGAATTGTTTGAAAAATCTTAGCTCAGCCCTGGGTAGCTGTGGCTCTGAGCAGTCAGGCTTAACAAAGAAACAAGTGTAAAGCATTAAGAAATCTGACAACAGTCAAATAAGAAAGAAACAGGACACAAAAAATCCAACACCAATTTATAAATATAGGTTGTGTTTTATCTTCATATAGATACCTCAACGCTCCTTCCCTTCCCAACCCTGACAGAACAGTATGGACTGCATGAGGGCCGATTTCTCCTGTATGCCTCAATGGTAGATGTCCTTCTCAATATTTGGATGATCCAGGGTACGGAACCGACCACCCATGGCTTCATCCAGATCCTACGCACAATGGGAAACGGCTGGTGACTGATCTGCTGGATTACCAGAGTTCTGCTGGACATCTGCCAATCTCCATGCGGCCCCTAGAGAAGGTGTGAGAGGAGTTCAGTAGGCCTCTACACGATAGGGAATAGACCAGGGCACTGACACACCCTAGGAGAATCTCCAGTAATGCTCGCTTCAAATTGATTCAATTCTGTATTTTACACAGAGCATACCTTTCCCCAAAGAGCATTGTCTGATCTTCCCGGGTGCCCCAGAAACATGTGCCAGGTGTAACGCCCCAGTAACGGGATTGAGACATATACTTTGTTACTGCCCCCAGATCTGTCCCTTCTGGGAACATATACTGGCATGACTAGGGAGAATCAAAGGCATTTCAGGGGTCAACTCCTGCGAAGTGGGAGCCCTAGGCATCTTAAAACATTCCCACAAATACAAAGCAGCAATGCCGTTCTTTGACCTTGCCTTCCTTCTAGCCAAACGTTCTGCCACCATGAAGTAGAAGCTCCCCCAACTCCCATCTATGGAAGCCTGGACTCAGGCCCTGATCAAATGGGCAGCTGCTGAAGCCAGAGCCCTGCAACGTGAGAAGACCAGGGGCCTTAGGCGCCGCCCAATTGCTCACGCTTGGAAAGAGTTACTGTCTCGACTACTGACACCCTCAGACTAATCAGAACCCAAGACTGAGGCTCCTGCCTCACCCTAGCCTACTCCATGAGGAAGCCTCCCTACCAGCCCGGGGAGGGGTGAGCTGTGCTCCTCACCCCCACATTGGGCCCTCCTCTGGGTGCAAAGCCTATCACCACTCACCAGGGACCGTTGTAGTTCCTTCAATTGGTCTGCCGGACTACGTCAATAAGCAGACCCACCCCCCCACTCGTCTTCCCTCCCCTTTCTCCCCCACATCCCATCCCCTTACTGACTCGACTACTCGAGCCCTACACCCTGTTGAATGCACAGACATACTCCACTAATCTGTCACGCCTGCCCATGGAGAGACACATTCTTCCCTCCAATTGTCCCCCTGCAGCGATCCTTTTGTCACGGCACTTGGGCTACCACCAGACTTCCTCGATGGAAACAACACCTCAACCGGGGGACATGGGGGGGGGGGCACAATCCTAGACCGGTATGACCCATTTCCTACAGCTAGGATGTAGATCATGCACCAACTATATAATTGCATGGCTGTTTGAGATAATGTTATTTGTGTGTACTGTGTTGGATTTTTGAGGGGGAAAAAACGATAAAACATGCAGGAAAGAAATAGAAGCCTCAATGACAAAAATCCACCAGACAGTTCCAGAGAATCTTTAATGGAACAATAAAACACTGCTTTTCCATCCAATGTAATAAATCATTGTAATGGACCGCGCTCACTGTCAACTTGGTAAACTATGGAAAACTTTTATAAAGTTGTACACTAATACTCAGGCCTGCTTTGGGTGACCAACTCAGCAGGGAGCAAGTCACAGAGGCCAAAGAGGCTTGGCTGCACAGTTACCTCGCTGTCAAAGCAGTCTCCAGTGCAGTTCCAGGTTCTATGGGCAAACCGCCATAGACTTCAATGGAGTGGTCCTGATACAACATATACAGGATGCTGAAGATGCCGATCTGGTGATGGGAGTCTTCCTAAGGCTACTCCTCAACCCCTGAACACAGTGGGGCAACTTTTGGCACAAGAGTTGATGTCCCTTGAAGTCCAGACAAAAACCAGTGCCCACAACTTCCACGGGTCCAGCAAACTCAGATGGAACTTTTGAGGGTCAGGACTTAGTCTCCCAGGCTGCATGCCGGTGGTCAGAGGCAGTCAGGCATTCTTGGCTACCAACTCACTAAGACAGGCTTCTTCAGATTTTGTGGCTCTGTAGCTGTATCAAGAATTTAGCAAATGGACTATTGGAGTCACTTCTTCTGTCTAAGGCTCGGGGGTGACTTTTTCTCAAGCAGGGCACCACGGGCACAGTCCTCTCTTTGATAGCCCAAGGAGCAGCAGATGCAGCTCAGTCTTGGTGCAGCCTCCATTTGCTGGATCCAGGGAACAGCAGGGCAATCCTTCTTCGGTCCACTCTTCAGTACAGGCGTTATATGAGGTCTAGGTGTCAAGGGTGACAATTTTACACAGAGTTTGTGCCCTCTAAAAATGTGCCAACTACTTGCCAATGGGCTACCAGGTTCTCACCCGCTTAGTGGTGACTTCCTGTGACATGTGGCATCTAGATAGCCCAAAATGCACCATTCAGCCAACTCCCAACATAGCACAGGCCTTCTCTTGGTGTGTTAAGCTCCCTAGCTCACCTCAGAGGTGTGGCTAACTAAAGGCTCCACACCCCTGGAAAAAAACAGTTTGGCCATGGCTTCCCCCTCTCTATCTTTGATCCCAACCTGTCTGCAAGAACAAAAGAGCTGCCCCTCTCATGTGTGTCACCCATTTGCCCTTCGAAGGAGGTTTCCCCTTTGAAGCTCGCCTTTTGGGCTCAAATCCTGTGTAGCCTTCCTGCCAGGGAGAGGTCACACCTCTTCTAACAGCAGGCCATTTGTATTCCTTTCTAAGAGTCATTCACACCTCCCCCAGGAGGGCAGGAGGCTGTCTCATGGCCAGCAACCGTAAACTGTCACTGGAACACTTTAGGCAACAAAGTGGCTACTTTCTAAAGTGACCACTTGAGCAAAAGGTACATTAAATTTGACCTGAGCATAACGTCAGGTATAATGCAACGATTCTTTTGATACTTTGAAGTATTATATTTAGCAATCCCATTCAAAAGTTAGCACTGCTAAGTTGTCAGCGAATAACCCTGTACTCGCCAATGGGGCTACTAGCTTTTCTACAGTAAAAACAACAATGTGGAGTTGTTACTGCCAGGACAGGTAAAAACACATGTCCCACTTTTTAATATACAGCACCCTGCCTTAGAGCTCGTTATGCCTGCCTTAAGATTGACTTATAAGTATAAGGTAAACCTTAAAAAATCTTACGTAATGGTTTGTGGCCCAAAATTAACAAAAACCAAAACTTTTTATTTACAAGGAATCTCAGTGGACAACTTTACAAATTTTTGCTATTTGGGGGTCCTTTTTAATAATCAATCAAAATGGTATACTCTTTTATCCGTAAGGGTGCAGCAAGTTAATAGGGCAATTGAAGCTCTTTCCCGGTTCGCATCAAAACTTGGCTTGAAGCCTGTTAGGGAAATGCTAATGTTGTACAGAGCACAACGTACTTCAATTGCCACCTATGGGGCTGAAGTTTGGGGGCACACTGAGTGCTCTAAGCTTCAACTTGTTGAGAATGCTTTTCTTAGGAGGCTTCTGATGGTCACCCAAGGTTCTTCAATCTCATTTTGCCATTCCAAAGTGGGATTGAATCATCTAGAGGACTGTATAGGTCTTGCTCCCTTACTATTATGGGATTTAATTGGGTCTACAGCTGAGCTTTAATTTTCTAGACAAATTTGACTTTATTGCTCGTCTGTACGCAATTTTGAGTAGATTCCGTGGATAGGATATGTCAAACGTGTCTTTAGTGATCTGAGCCTTATTGATTTTTTTAATGACCCAGCCTACATCTCGTCTCTAGGTAAAGCCCAAATTAAGGAAGCTTTTTGGGAAAGGGCATTGGCCAATCATCAGAGACCTACCCCCAAGCTACTGCCTGTGAACGAGCCTATTGATATCTCCTCTATTCCAGTGATGCAATTTTATTTGTGGCTCGTTTAAAAGCCCCAGCACAGATTTTACTTGACGAGATTTCACCTCGCCACCGTGCTCTTTTTAGGGGCATTTCCATTACAAGGGAAATGGTTGCAAACCCACCCTCCATGCGCTTGCGATAATATGTCAAGTAAATCTATAGTACATTTTTTACTCTTTTGCAATCTCTATCACTCTGTAAGAACAACTTTTCTACTTCCTTTACTGAGAGTGTATAGACCATGTTCCTATCAAGATGGCTTTAGATTTTTGTATTCACTGGAAACACATGAAATTTGTTATGCTGTTCTCAAATTTATAAGACGGGCTCTTTCTATTAGGAAACGTTATGGTTAATTGATGTCCTGAGATTTGATACTGATATCGACTGACATACTCTTGTGACTTGCACTTTTGTAAAAACGCACTTTGCACTTTTCTTATCTTTTATTACTTACAGCAATTTTTTAAAGAAACTTGCACTTGGCCTTGGGTTGTCAATCGTTCTGAATTTTAACAAACTTTTATTGTTGTTGTAACTTATTTGTGTATATATAACATGCTTCTATGATTGATCAAAATCGAATAAAGCTTTATGACATGACTGACTGACATATATAGTAAAAAGAAAGTGTTGGGCTTTGCCATCACTTTAAATGGCAAAGTCGAGGTAGCTGTTTGAAAACTGCTCTGGCAGCCATCAATGGTGGGCTGGGAGGCACATTTTGCTTTGTCTCACTCGTGGTGTCACAATAAGTGCTGCTGTCTACAAGAGACACTTGACTTACAGGCCCTGGGTACCCCTGGTACATGTACAAGGGACTCATAAGTAAGGTAACTTATGCCAATTGTGGTGAATTAATCAGACATAGACCTTTTAAGGATCAAAGCACTGGCACTGTTTAGCAAGCCTCGGTACACTTTCAGAGTCGAAAAACCAGCAGCATCAGTCCAAAAACTTGGGGGTGATCATACAAAAAGAGGCATTTCCTTCCACTAATGCACAAGAACAATCTATCAATTTATTGGTTAGCTTTCCTGGTGCTTTTATGTGTAACCTAATGTATGTTCTTCTTCACAGAAAGCAGCCAATAACAACTTAAAATAGTCACTTTTTTATCCCAATCACTCCAATTTGGTGTAATTTTCTCAGTCTGCAGCTCCTTCTCTGAGCTACATGAGTATTCTAGCGCCCTAGTCCATATGTGGATAGTCACTTCTTTTTCCACTGGGCTTGTGATTATGCAAGATCTTGCAGCATTGACCAAGATTTAGGGCTGCCTAATGTGGACATTACATGGATTGGGATCCGTGGAATTAAACAGCACCAACGTCTGCCTTTTGTGGAAACCATTTCATCATGTAAACAGCCACATGTGATGATTGTGCATTGCAGAGCAAATGATTAAGGCACAGTTACTGGTGTTGCTTTATCATTTGAAATTGAGGAAACCTTTGGAAAGTTGATGGATCTCTTTCTCTACACAGCCTTTGTTTATTACAGCAAAAATGTAATGTGCCACTAATTCTATAAGTACAAACACTTTGGTAAAGCGTATGTTCTTTAGCCAGGCATTCTACCCTACCCCCTGTGGGCTTTCGCCTCCTGCTGAGCAAGTCTGAAGGCCACTGGCCAAGCCATTTGCTCCACCCTTCAGGGGCACCTTACCCCCACTGTGGGGTTGGCGCATAGGACCTGCCCTCCGAGGCCCTGCACCCCGCTCTCCACAGACCTCTTTCTCCTGCTGCGCACAGCTGAAGGCCTCTGCCCAGGCCTTGTACCCCATCCTCCACAGGCGTCTAACATCCACCGTGTCCCAACCTCCGTGGGAATCCTCCTCTGATAAGGTCCTGTGCCCTATCCTCCATATGTGCCTGAGCATCGCAGAGCTCTGCCTTTAGGCCATGCGAATGGGGAAAAGGGCCGGGCAATAATAATTTATGTAAGCCTATAAGTACCTTTTGTAGTTGTAATGGTACTCACAGTGACTTTACATGGTATGATTATGGAGACAATTGGTGGCAATGTCACCGATTTGCATTGTAATTTCTAATTTCAGGTTCTTGAGAGTGGTCCAGAGGAGGTTTTAGAGATAAAAATGAAAGGCCAAAATGCCTCGAGTTATAAAGAGGCACATGGATATTGAAATACAAGGAGTGATAAAGGATGCTATTTTTGACAAAAGGTTACTAGATGAGTACTACAGCCTGCTTTGAAAGACTCTGTAACCTCTATATCAAATTAGTTCAGAAAACAAAGCAAATATTTGAGTTATATCCAGGAGGATTATTGACTCAAATCTTTAAATAATACACATTGATTTTAAACATGTAATGGATTAAATAGATGCAACAAATAAATTATAGTAAAAAAAGAATATAATACTGTACCTTGGTGTGACAAAAACATACCAATTTATTGATGAATGAAGTAAGTGAAATTACAGATAGAACCAATAATTTGTTACCTGTAACCCAGAGGCAGTTTTACCTTTTTGAAAAATAGTCATAGATCTATCCCACAGAGAGAACTCTTTGAGTATTAATAAAACTCCGTTGAAGAAATACTGTCATCAAAGGTATGCAAACCCTTTAAACTTTCACATATATATATATATATATATATATATATATATATATATGATCAATCTGTGAATGTATGCCTAATGAATCATTCGGAATGAAAGTACAGTATTCAGCGCATACAATCGCAGATGTCCTGTTTTGTATCTAGGACAAAATCAAAAGCTGTTCAGTTTGCAAAATCACAGCTTGGTGGGCCTCTGACTGGCTTGAGATCAAACCCAAGGCAATTTAAGTTGAGTTTGCTACTTCCCTGAGTACTTTGGCAGTTTGGCGTATCTCGTAAATGAATTGTACAATCACATAACTAGCGAACAGAATGACAAAGGATCAAGCAATATCAGAAATGTTTCTGGGCAGTTGTGTGTGTAACACTGGGTCACACGACTTGGAGTGCCTTATGGCAGATATGACTTCAGCAGAATAACCAGATCTGGATGAGTCTTTCGGCCTCCGCTCATGTACACAATTTCTGCGCATAATTCCAAAAAAGAGCAGTATTCACTCTAACTGACCTCACAGGGTTTTGCATTGTTAATATGTATACAGTAGTACTAAACCTTCTAATGGTCCTACCGATCCGAAACCATAAACTAAAGTGAAAAACAATATACAATAGGGAGTGCTTAGAAAGTCCAGTGTTTTTACTGAAAGTTCACTTAATCACACAATATTCCAGATTATTCAGACATATGAATTCTTCTTATAGATCCAATATAACGCAGGAGCCATGATAATATATTCCCAAAAAGATTTTCTTTATTCTTCACAATATTGAAATGCAGCCCAGCCAACGCGTTTCCTCCTGACAAGGGACTTCATCAGGGTTCAGAGATTTCTTAGTGTTTCCTTGTGGGCAAGTATAAGCCACACAGAAGAAGAGGGGGCTGAATAGTGGTATCACCCAAGGTTCATTAAAAATTCCTTATTGATTCTTCCTAGATAAGTGTAAATAGAGAAGGGAGAAGTCTGAATATCTGTATCCCCAGTGGGACCCGCCAGGTTTAGCAGAAAGACACGGCATCCCATCTACAAAAAGCCTTCTCATTCCTTCCCAATAAGAAATTTTTAATGCAGCAAATTCAGTGTGGTTGCTTCACCAATGTCCCTCCCCTCCAGACAATGCCATAGGATGAGCCAGTCAGACAGAATGGCAGCCAGACCTACCAAGCAATAAGTTAGATAGGAAGCTCCCAACTACCGGGATCACAGGCCATAGCCATGGGCAGCAGGAGGGGCTGCTTCTTGATGATGCCTTCTTGATGCTGTGCCAGGAGCAGGAGCACTTCTAATTCCAGGCGCTGTGGTACTTCTGGTAGTAAATGCAGGACCAATTCAGGTCACAAGTGCAGGAGCTCTTTGGGTCTCAGGCATAACACATACCAGCATACATACCAGCGGTAGGTTTATGCCGCACGCTCATGCCCTCACACGCATGCTGCCATTGACTTGAACTAAATGCACCTTGCATTTTAGCAACGACCAAGACTCGTGTAGGAAAGCTGTTTATAATAACTGCTCTGGAAATAGCTTTTTTAATTGTTTTTAGTGCGACACTAGCGCGAATTGAATTTACCTGCTTTTTTCTGTGTTCTGTGCCCCGTTCCACCGCGGCTGGTGCCGTTTGTAGTGGAGGGCAGATTGAACCGGAAATTCTTGACTGACTTCCGGGTCAGAGGAGGCAGTCACTTGTGTGCGCGCCAAATTCCCTGCCACTTTGCATAAATACAGGATGCAGCAGCGGACGCGCGCCGCTGGCGCGCCGAAGGCGCACTAAGGCAAGCCCGTCTGCGCCCGTCAGCGCCTGGACCGGGCCGAGGGCCATTACCCCTGTTCGCCACACTCCAACAGCAAGTACAAGACTGACGTACTCTAATGTCACTCTTATGGACCTCAATAAAACATATCTTAAATCCCCCTGTCTTCAGCTCGACCTATCTAATGAGCTCAAGTCATGCCCCTACTGCAACGCAAAGTTTCTCTTTACTAAAATTAAAGCATGCTCCACAGAAAAACATATCCCATATGGACAGTCACCAGCCCCTAAGACAGTTACAGGCTTGCTCATTAACACCCGTTCCCTAATAAAACACAACATAGAATTTGCAGAATTATTGATTTCACATAAAGTAGATATGGCCTTTGTGACCAAAACCTGGGCAAATAGCACCTCTGATTGTGATCTGGCCCTAGCTATATCCCAAGGATTCTCAATTATCAAAAATGATAGACGGGGAGGTGGACTAGCGATCATAATCAACAACTCCCTGGAACTCAAAGGATCCCCGGCAGGAAGTAGCCCTGATTGTGAACTACTTTCCTTCAGAATCACTCTGAGTGCTAACTACACTTTCAATGGCTCATTACTGTATAGGCCTCCCAGCTCGAAAAGCAAAAGCAAATTCGAGGAAATTATCAGCCAAGTAATAGAATCAAGCACCAACTCAGAGGACTACTGTATATTAGGCGATTTTAATTATCACCTTGAAGATTTAGAAGACCATAATTCAGCATCACTAATAGAGATGATGTCTAATGCTTCACTGGAACAGAAAGTATTGCACCCCACACATGATGCTGGTCACACTTTGGATGGACTTTTCACATCCAATTCCCATCTTAAAATACAAGAAATCCTGCCAATTCCATGGTCAGACCATAGAGCCATCTTGTTCACAATAACCACCACACATCACATCTCCAGCGCGCACATACCCCATAAGATAATTAGAGGTCGCAACTGGAGGAATATTGGTCCCCAGCAGATGCAATACACTCTGGCATCCTCTAAACCTGATCTAAAATATGAGACAAATCAAGCAACAGGTAACTTCACCAACTGGATTATATCCGCAGTGAACTTACTGGCACCAGAAAAAAACATCACGACCAAGCGCATAAAGAAATCTGAGCCCTGGTTCTGTGTTGCCCTGCGCAAACAAAAAACAACTTTGCAGAAAGGCAGAGAGACGCTGGAGAAGCAACTACTCAATAACCGATAAAACTCTATATTCTCAATCTTTGAGCATCTATAAAAAGATGTTACTGGAAAAGAAAAGCAGTTACTTTTCAAATAAAATCCAACAGGCAGGCAATTCCAGCAAAGCACTATTCTCAACATTGAAGAAGCTAGTCAAGCTTCCTGAACCACAAAAAAAGGACATCAGCGTGGGTTTCTGCAACCAACTAGCGGGGTTTTTTTAAGGACAAAGTACAAATCATCTTCGAATCCCTTTCAGATTGGGAAGACGGCATGGCAGCCACTCCCGCCCCAATCTCCCCATACCCCACCAATGTCTTGCATTCGTTCGAACCACCAAACATAGAACAGGTAGAGGTGGCAATTAAATCAATAAAATCCAGAGCACCATCAGACCCCTGTCCTCCCAACATATTCCATATGGCACCAGACACAATCAGTGAACAACTCAGCATTCTTTTTAAAGAAATAATTACCTCAGGTGTCTTTCCAGACGCATGGAAGACAATATCCATTCTTCCACTATTGAAAAAACCCAATCTAGATCCCAATGACAACAGCAACTACAGACCAATAGCAAGGATCCCCTTCCCGGCCAAGGTCCTGGAAAAAATTCTAAATTTCCAATTAACGACCTTCATCTCGTCGACAGACCTGCTGGATTCCTCACAGTATGGTTTCCGACAAGGACATGGCACTGAAACCGCCCTGATCATGGCAGCAGAGGAGATCCGGGCAATACTGGACACGGGTGCCAAGGCCGCCTTGATCCTGTTGGATCCGTCGGCGGCCTTTGACACCGTGAACCATGACATCCTAATCAGGAGACTCCAAGAGGTGGGAATCAAGAACTCTGCCCAAACATTGCTCAAATCCTTTCTGAACAACAGATATCAATATGTTCAGATAGGGGACTCCTGCTCGGAACAGTTTACTTTGCCTTGCGGGGTACCACAGGGCTCCACCTTAAGCCCCACCCTGTTTAACCTTTATGTGACCCCTTTAGCCAAGGTCATTAGGCAATTCGGCTTTACACTTATATCTTACGCTGATGACACCCAAATAGTGGTGTCCATCTCTAGTAAGCCTGAGGAAACAGCTGAGCGTTTTAACCAATGCATGTCCCACATAAACCAATGGATGGGGACAAACTGTCTAAAGCTGAATGGAACAAAAACTGAGGTACTTTTATTAGGCTCCGACACATCCTTTTGGTCACAAAACTGGTGGCCTTCTAGTATGGGCGCTGTCCCTACCCCAGTCCATAAAGTGAGGAACCTGGGTGTCATTTTTGATGACAGACTGACCTTCCAACATCGGGTAAATAAAGTCGTCTCATCGGTGTTTCTCACTCTAAAATCAATCCGTAAAGTGCGCTCCTTCATTCCCCCGGAAGCAGTAAAAACGCTAGTGACGGTCCTAGCCTTGGCTAGACTGGACTATGGAAATGCACTATACTTAGGCCTTCAGAAACAACATATGGCTAAACTTCAGCGAGCACAAAACACTGCTGCCAGATTTTTGCTAGACGTTCCCAAATTCCAATCCATCTCCGAAGGTTTGAAAAAACTCCACTGGCTTACTATGAAGAAAAGAGTAGACCTTAAAGCCCTATGTCTAGCACACAAAGCTGCCCACGGAAATGGACCAGCATTCTTGAAGCAACACCTCACCTGGTACCATCCATCAAGGCACCTACGCTCAGCACAGAGCAAACTCCTCCAAACACCAAAATTCAAGAAAGCTAGCTGGGGAGGAAGAAGCTTTGTCCTGGGTACTGTGAGGTTGTGGAACTCACTTCCGTTAAATATCAAAAGCTGCCCAACACTACTTGGTTTCAGAAAACTACTAAAGACATGGCTCTTTGCAAACTAAATACACCATCTCCGGCAATCTCCTCGGCAAAAGCGCCTAGACGCTCCAGGGCAATCGTGCGCTATATAAATTCCAAAATCAAATCAAATCAAACATATCTTGGTTCAGTGATGTGCTTGTAGTGTGAGGCACAGAACCTTTAAGCAATGCTCATGATAAGCAGGATCTCGTAATGCCTCACCTCTGGAGCACTGACTGTGTGGTGGTTCTTCACATGAATCCAATCTCCTGACTTCAGTTGTGAGAAGCCTCTGTCAGGGTAGTGGTCAAGGCAGCGCGGACCTGAGAAAGGAATCTGTTGGGAAAGAGAATCAGTTGTTTACAGTAATTGCCTGGTTAGGGGTAGCTCGAATTGACTTGAATGCCAAAAGTATTCACCACACATCTTAGGCCTTTTTTTTCACGGTTTCATTAAACCATACTCTGTCACTGAAGACTTTGTCGTATCGCCATGCCTGACCTGCCTGTAACGCCAGGGTCAGGCATGGCCGGAGGCGGAAGGGGAGGAGCAGGAGAGAGTAGCGGCAGATAGGGAGCAGCGATGATAGAATAAAGACGTGTTTGACCCCAGCTGGTGTCCGCGTTTAATTTGGTGTGCGATCCGAAACCTGGCGACGAGGGTGGGATGCGGAGACACCCTCCTCTGATCGGCACACGCAGAATACGCCGACAGAGCGCTGCAGCGTCAACGGTGAGCATAGCACCTTCACCATCGCTGTGAGTGCGTGTGGCGGTGCCTGTCTGTATTCCTGTCTGCAACGGAGAATTCACCGCCAAGGCTGCCAGCAGCCTGCTATCGGAAAAATCCCCTGAAGCTCCGACGAAGCAAACGTCGCGTCAAGCTGGGGTAAGCCCATTAATCTCATTACTGAGGCTGGTATGCAGAGGTCGCATTCGGCGGCCATTTTGAAGTCAGGCACACCTATTGGAAAGCCTGGTCAGCAGTCCGCAATATTGTATTCTCATAGGGCTGCATCCAACATCCTTGTTATTCCACAGAAAAGAGGTTGTGGTCCTGTTTGTTTTCTTTTCTTTTCCACAGGTTTATGTTTCATTTATTAGGGACATTGTTTATTTATTGGGATTATGTTGTTTGCCTATTTCCTGGTCTTCACACTCGCCTGATGGAAGCACAAGTGTTTGTTTACAAATGGTTGCCAGGAAACCAGCTTCCTGACAACCACGTTGTTCTCACACGCGCTCCAAACACGCGGAAACGCTACCGGCAACGCCCAGGGACCAGCTATAAATAGCCATGATCCCTCCGCCCCGTGCTTGACTTCGTTTTCAGCCGCCCATCCTGTTAGCTGCACAGGATTCCCTCGTCGCGTCAAGAGCCGGCTCCATCGCGGGACATCTCCTCGTCAGACAGCTAAGTTCTGTGAACGAGAGTGCATTCAAAAGCCTTCGATTCTTTTTCTTTGTATTTTATGGGACATCTGTTTCTTCTCAATGTCGGATGCACGAAGGAGACTCACTCCGCGTTAAGGAAGTTATTCCTTTCTGTGACTTTTGAACAGATAATTAATCTGAACTTTGGAACATTTAGTGCGAATTCTGAAAAGACTTTTAAATGTGACTTTCTGAAAAACATTAGGTCTTTACTTTTAACTGCTTATTTACGTGTAAGGTTTTGTCACATATTTGGAGTGTTAATCCTGTGGAGAGAGATTTAAAAAAAAGGTAACATTATCTCTCTCTTCATTTAAATTTAAAAAGAAACCCGATAATGAAAAAGGCTATTCCTTTTAAATGTGTTTTGTATATCTCTTCCCTGATAGTATGAGTCTTGATTTCAAGTGATGATCTAATGCTGGAACAAAAACCACAGAGAGTAGAAAGGTACTACGCATTTCAAGGTCTCACAGTCTTTAACAGGTGATTAGTGTACTACTTGAATGTTTCAGGATACCGGTAACACTTGTAGATTCATTTCGAGGTTAATTTGTGTTTCTCGTTCTGTAACAGATAGAAGTAGACGATTCTGCATATACGATCCCGGCAGGTCCAGGTTGCAGACCACGGCAGTCTCTCTTCTCTCTGTTTGTCTCTCTCTTATCCCAAACCCCTTCCCTCTTAGAATATTTGCCGGAATCGCTGTTGTTATATCAAGTGGTCCCGAGAGATATTCTGAGCGGATTGGGGCATCGTCATCGCCCCTGTTGACTGCCTGGATTTCAGGTGAGTGGTTGGACCAGACTAACAGAAAGTCAAGCCACAACAATTAACGTCGACCTGGGCGATGGACACCTCAACGGACGACCTCACAGCTTCAGCAGGTCAGGAGTCCCTTACCATGCAGGATCTAACCAGAATGCTTGTGGGTTTACAACATGAGGTAGCATCTCTAAAACACGAAAATACCATGTTGAAAACTGATTTACAACGTTATAAACCGCGTGAGAGCCCTTGGGACGATGGTATGGTTAAGCCCAAGGTAGTGGTTCAGCCCCCTCGTTTTACCTTTAACACCACTCCTGCTGAAGCACCTGTAGTCCAACCCGTCAATGTTTCTGTCACCACCCCTACTCCAGTTCCCCTAGCCCCTCCAGAACGTTTCTTTGGGGACCATAGTAAATATGACATATTCATGAACTAATGTCAACTACATTTTTTATGTCGTCCAGCAGCCTTTCCCACTGACGCTGCAAGAGTGGCTTTTGTTTTATCATATTTGGGCGGAGTGGCCGCTACCTGGTCTATTCCTTTTGTTGAGAGAGACGATCCTCTACTGCATAATTTTCCGCGCTTCAAAGAAGAGATGCGGAAGTTGTTTGCCAAACACCAATTTATTCAAGCTAGCGATAACGAGCTTTTGAATTTGCGTCAGGGCAATAAGGACTTATTGACGTATATTACGAGCTTTAACCGTCTCATCACAGAAACTGAATGCCCTAACGAAAAACGTACATCCCAGTTTTACCGGGGACTGCGAGACGACCTAAAGGATATACTCGCTCAAATTGTGGACCTTCCTACTGATTGCACAGAGTTTATCGATCTGGTTGTTCGCCTAGACCACCGTTTGGGTGAACGTAAGGGAGAAAGGAATCGTAGTGACACCACCAAATTATTTATACTTAAGCAAGAGAAAAAAGAAACCGCCCACTCTGGTTCAGACATTACTGAACCTATGCAAATTGGTAGCGTTAGAGGACCGTTGTCTCAAGACGAAAAAGATCGCAGACGGCAGTTAAAACTGTGTCTGTATTGTGGGAAACCCGGCCATTTTGCCCGAGACTGTTCTGTGAAACCTAGCACCTCGCGCAAAGCAGTAGGGTGTACTGACACGCCAGTAACTGACCTTGAAAAGTCGGAAAACTTATCAGCCCGATAAGGAAGGAGACCTCCTTATCGAGCAACTGTGACACTAGGGTCTCCCTACACTCTTTGGCCAATACCATCTCCTCCGTTCCTCGAAATTTAACTCTTATAGTTACCTTGCTTTTCGCTGTTCAAACCAGGAAGGTTATCCCAATTCTCCTTGACTCGGGAGCCACAGGAAACTTTTTAGATATAGGGTTAGCTAACACGTTGAATATCCCTACTATACGGAAAGATGTTCCCGAACCCGTTCGAGCCGTGGACGGTTCAGAATTGACGTCTGGCTTGATCCAATATCAAACTCTTCCTGTCACAATGATTTGTGCTGACGGGCACTCTGAGCAAATTCAGTTTGATTTAATCGACACTCCAGTATTTGGAGCCATTTTGGGAATACCTTGGCTCCAGGTTCACAATCCCAAAATCGATTGGGTAAAACGAATTGTCTCTTTGGATTCCACTCATTGTTCTCAGTGTTGCTATCAGCAGCGACAATTACCTATTACACCCTTGCATTGTGCCTCTGTCTTCGAAACTACAGAGAAAGTAGATCCAAGCTTACCACAACCGTACAAAGACTTCCACGATGTTTTTTCAGAAGTGCAGGCCTCTCAGCTACCCCCACATCGGTCGTACGACTGTCGAATAGATCTCGTTCCTGGAGCCACCCTGCCTTGCAGTCGTGTTTATGCCTTATCCGAGCCAGAGACCCGTTATCTACGAGAATACCTTGACGATTTATTAATGAAGGGGTTTATTCGTCATTCCACCTCTCCTGTGAGTTCTCCCCTTTTTTGTTCGTCCCAAAGAAAAATAAGGAACTTAGAGCCTGCATCGACTACAGAGCATTAAACAAGGTCGCGGTTAAGAACAGGTACCCTCTTCCGCTCATCCCCGTCCTATTGGATCAAGTGCGAAACTCCACAATTTTTACGAAGCTGGATCTAAGAGGTGCTTATCACCTAATCAGGGTCAAAGACAGGGATGAATGGAAAACAGCATCTAGAACAAAATTCAGCCTGTTTGAATATACTGTGATGCCGTTTGGGCTCTGCAACGCTCCTGCAGCGTTCCAATTTTTTATCAATGAAGTCCTACAGGAGTTCTTGGACGTTTGCGTCATTTGTTACATTGACAATATCTTGATTTATTCTTCTTCCACTGACAAGCACGTGGGGCATGTAAGAGCAGTCTTACAACGCCTGCGGGAACACCACCTCTTTGTCAAGTTAGACAAGTGTATCTTTCATGCCACCACCGTTGATTTTCTGGGCTACGTTATCTCACCTCACGGAATTTCCATGGATCAGTCAAAAGTGCAGGCTATTTTGCGATGGGACACTCCCGGATCTGTTAAAGACATCCAAAGATTTTTGGGCTTTGCTAATTTTTATCGGCGCTTTATCCCAAATTTCTCCGCCATTGTTTCTCCCATCACTTGGCTCTTAAAAAAGGGGGTCCGTTTCCACTGGTCAGATGAAGCAGAAAAAGCTTTCCAACACCTAAAAAAGGCTTTTACAGAGGCTCCCATCTTACATCACCCTGATCCAACACAGCCTTTTTATGTGGAAGCGGACGCTTCCCTGGTAGCAGTGGGAGCTATTTTGTCACAGAGGGATCCGGTCACTGGTCACCTTCATCCGGTGGCTTATTTTTCCAAAAGTCTGTTACCTGCTGAGCAGAATTACACGGTGGCGGAACGTGAGTTACTGGCAATAAAATTGGCCTTTCAGGAATGGCGTCATCATTTATTGGGGGGCTCGTCACACTGTAACTATATATTCTGACCATCGAAACCTACAGTTCTACCAAAGTGTTAAGGCTCTGACACCACGCCAACTTCGTTGGTTACTCTTTAACGAGTTCGATTTCATCATAACCTCTAGACCCGGCAAGGAACAACAGAAAGCCGATACCTTGTCCCATTTGAATTATCACAGTCTAGAGGTTGACAAAGACCAGACAATACCCCCCATTATCCCAGAGGATAAAGTAGTTGCCCTCTGTATTCCACAAGAGTTCTTACCCCAAATACAGAAAGCAGTCAGACCTCAGTGTTACCAGGTTTGGTTAAAAAAGGTGACCTATTGTATTATAATGATCGGTTATATGATCCAATACAGGATTTGCAACAGACAGTTTTATCATGGATGCATGATTCAGTTTTTGCTGGTCACCCAGGTGTTAAGAAAAATATCGATTTGTGTCAAAGACTGTTCTGGTGGCCTACGCTCATTGATGATGTCAAGGACTACGCTCAAACCTGTCCTGTTTGTGTGCAATCTAAAGCCCCCCATCTAGCACCAGCTGGTTATTTACAACCAATGCCCATACCATCTGCACCATGGCATACCTTAAGTATGGATTTCGTCACTGATCTACCCACTTCCAACGGTTACACCATTATCTGGGTCGTCATCGACTACTTAACCAAAATGGCCCATTTTGTCCCTCTTAAACACATGCCTACTGCGAAAGAACTTACGGACCTTTTTGTACAACATGTAATCAGGTTACATGGACTGCCCACATCCATTGTGTCCGACCGAGGTCCTCAATTCGTCTCAAGGTTCTGGCGTAGTTTTTGCTCATCAATGAACATAGACGTTCGTCTGTCTTCGGCATATCACCCACAAACAGATGGACAGACAGAACGTCTCAATCAAACCATGGAACAACTATTACATTGCTATTCCTCTGTTTGGACAACAGAATGGGATAAAACCTTGCCTTTAGTCGAGTGTGTATACAATAATTCTATCCACTCGGCAACAGGAGTGTCTCCCTTCTACTGTCTGTTAGGTTATCATCCAAGAATGTTACCTATACCTCAACTTTCGACTGTAGAAACTGTTCCAGCAATTTCTGCACATCATGCTCATCTCCACAAGATACAGGAACAGGTTTTTGCCCATTTAGAAAAATACCAACAACAGGTTAAGAAACAGGCTGACAAACATAGGAGGTCTACTCCAACATACGCTATTGGGGATAAGGTCTGGTTATCATCTAAAAATTTACGTTTAGACGGTTCCCGTAAGCTTCAGCCTCGATTTCTAGGCCCCTTTTCCATCAAAAGAATTATTAATCCAGTTACAATGGAACTTTCCTTGCCCAATGATTACAAAATTCATCCTGTGTTCCATGTTTCTCTTCTTCAACCTTATGTCTTAGGTACTCGAACTGGACCTCCTCCCCCTCCTGTGAAAGTACATGGAGAATGGGAATACGAGGTCGCCAAAATTCTCGATTCTAAAAGAACACGAGGTATCTTGTATTATCTTTTGGCATGGAAGGGTTATGGTGCAGAGGAAAACTCCTGGGAACCAGCATCTTCGGTCCATGCTCCTCGGTTAGTCAGACAATTCCATCCTCAAAACCACGCCCAGTAGCAGGGGTTTTGCGGGGGAGGACTGTCAGGTTTCAACGCACCTCAACTGGTTTACTTTCTTGTGTAATTTGGCAATTATCCCAGGGGCACATCTTGAATCATGTCAAAAGGTAAACTTGGCAACCATATTGCTCATATACTATTTCCAAACCGCAATATTGTATTCTCATAGGGCTGCATCCAACATCCTTGTTATTCCACAGAAAAGAGGTTGTGGTCCTGTTTGTTTTCTTTTCTTTTCCACAGGTTTATGTTTCATTTATTAGGGACATTGTTTATTTATTGGGAATATGTTGTTTGCCTATTTCCTGGTCTTCACACTCGCCTGATGGAAGCACGAGTGTTTGTTTACAAATGGTTGCCAGGAAACCAGCTTCCTGACAACCACGTTGCTCTCACACGCGCTCCAAACACGCGCTTGGAAACACTACCGGCAACGCCATGGGACCAGCTATAAATAGCCATGATCCCTGCGCTCCGTGCTTGACTTCGTTTTCAGCTGCCCATCCTGTTACCTGCACAGAAGGATTCCCTCGTCGCGTCAAGAGCCGGCTCCATCGCGGGACATCTCCTCGTCAGACAGCTAAGTTCTGTGAACGCGAGTGCATTCAAAAGCCTTTGATTCTTTTTCTTTATTTTATGGGACATCTGTTTCTTCTCAATGTCGGATGCACGGAGGAGACTCACTCCGCGTTAAGGAAGTTATTCCTTTCTGTGACTTTTGAACAGATAATTAATCTGAACTTTGGAACATTTAGCGCAAATTCTGAAAAGACTTTAAAATGTGACTTTCTGAAAAACATTAGGTCTTTACTTTTAACTGCTTATTTACGTGTAAGGTTGTGTCACATATTTGGAGTGTTAATCCTGTGGAGAGAGATTTAAAAAAAAGGTAACATTATCTCTCTCTTCATTTAAATTTAAAAAGAAACCCGATAATGAAAAAGGCTATTTCTTTTAAATGTGTTTTGTATATCTCTTCCCTGATAGTATGAGTCTTGATTTCAAGTGATGATCTAATGCTGGAACAAAAACCACAGAGTAGAAAGGCACTACGCATTTCAAGGTCTCGCAGTCTTTAACAGGTGACTAGTGTACTACTTGAATGTTTCAGGATAACGGTAACACTTGTAGATTCATTTCGAGGTTAATTTGTGTTTCTCGTTCTGTAACAGATAGAAGTAGACGATTCTGCATATACGATTCCAGCAGGTACAGGTTGCAGAAAACGGCAGTCTCTCTTCTCTGTTTGTCTCTCGCTTATCCCAAACCCCTTCCCTCTTAGAATATTTGCCGGAATCACTGTTGTTATATCAAGTGGTCCTGAGAGAGATTCTGAGCGGATTGGGGCATCGTCATCGCCCCTGTCGACTGCCTGGATTTCAGGTGAGTGGTTGGACCAGACTAACATAAGGCACACGGGTTGGCTTCAATGCACCCCCCCCAAAAAAAAAAAACTAGACCCCGAACATAAATATAGTAGCAACTTCAGGCATCATAAAAATAAAACTGTATGTGGACAAAGGGGTCTGATGGGGCGAATGAGCAGCTGGAGTAGTTTTGCTCCGTTTACCATATTGTGTAGGCTTGGCACACAACACAGGCATGGCAGTGTTGTGAGCAACAGAGTGGAACTAGGTCGCGAACCAATTGACTACTGACATGGGCAACACCATGATATAGGCAGGCTAAATTTACGAGGCGCATTCTGGGGGCAATTATCCTCCCCTGTTTATCCTATCCATACTCTGTATGGATACTGTTTCTAATCATATTTCGACCAGACAGTCATTTCAATGCTTGGAACACATTATTGTAATTCAGCAAATTATTTAAGGTGGGCATAAGGGGTTCAGTGACTTGGATATATATAGGGTAGCATCAGAATGCGGGACAGGGCAGCCTTTTTAGTAGCACCGTCAGCAAAGTGTTACCTTGGACCCTTCTTCCTGTGTGTTTAGGTGTGCAGTATATTTTACAATAGCAGTTTGTAAGATGGAGCTAGGTACCCCGCAGGAGGAATCCCCTGACTTACCTTTTTTACCGCAGTTCCCCTGCTTTGGCTCTGAACCTCAATGACACCGTCTGTGCAAAGAAGAACAACAAAGGGTTAATCCTACAAAAACGGATTCTCCTACACAAGAAGAAGGCGGGCCTACCAGGACCGGAGACAAATCTGGGAGCCCAAACGGAAGAGAAAAGGACGTCACCAACACACGAGACACACATGAAGACAGAGGGTGGAGTTGGGGAATCCCAGAAGACGCCGAGAACAGAGGATCGAGAAAAATGCTGGCGGATAGGGGAGAAAAGCCAACTGGAGAAGCCTGCCCGAACGAAATGGAGGAGGAAGACGCCGAAGCTCCATAGGACTGGAGTGAGGAGTGATGGACACCCACGGGGGATGCATACACGCCACCCAACTGAGGAGAGTTGCGGCATTTGCAGTACATACTACAGAAGGGGGAGGGAGTCAAAGGGGGGTCGGGTTTAATTAAGTAGTGTAGGCTACAATAGGAGTGTGACGAGCGCAGTACGGTAGCTTTGAAGAAGTGTATTTTTTTGTTGTGTGTGTGCTATCCTTATGTGCAGTATAGTGATTCTATAAGTTTTTACAACATGAGAATAGGATGACACACTGACCTTGACTTGTGACAAAATGGGTTCTATGCATTAGCAAACAAAGGGACAAGAAACAGTCCTATGTAGTAGAAAAGTTGACCACTCATAATTTGATCACAAACCTTTTATTTTCTCTTATACTTTCCCTTTTTTTTTGCTTTGTCTCGTTACCTTTGAGAGGGGGGGGGGAGAAGGAGAGATCTAATAAAACCCAGGTAGTGAAGTTGCCAATCCGACTGGAGGGGACCTCACATTCTATCTCACCACCCCTAAGCTTGGGTTTTGTTCCATTTCCATCACTCCAGGGTGTGGTGAAGGATGCTATCCTAAACCTAACTGTAATAAACCGAGATACTCACCACCAACTTCTTCTCTTTCCCGAGCCTCCTGGGTAACACCCTCCTGGAAGAAGAAGGCAACCTAGGAGAAAAGAAGAAGTGAAGAAGTAACCTAAGGGGAGAAGACCTAGACTCTTACTGACAACCTTTATCTGTCCACCTCCCTAAATAAAGTACGCCAAGATTGAGAAGCACATTAAGCCTCCTTATTTCATTTTCCTCCTGTCCCTCCCACAGGTGGTGTCAGAAGTGGGATCGGAGGAAATGGAGGCAATTGTGCATAAAATGGCGGGAAGTCAGGAAAAACTGGGGAAAATAATGGAAAACTTCCTGGCAGTGGCTGAGGAAGACAGAGAAAAACTACATAAAACCTTAACTGAGCAAAGTCAAACTCAGGAAGCTGTTATAGGAAAACTGGCGGAAACACTCAGTAAACAATGGAGTCACACCACCCTCCCCTTTGTGGTTATGCAGAAATACGTCAGTGGGGAAGACCCTGATTTCTTTTCTCAAACTTTGAAATGATGGCAAGAGCAGCGGCATGGCCTATGGATAAATGGTTGACAGTATCTTGGTCCACTTCTCTTCGGTGATCTCTAGGCCACCTACCAGGCAGCCAATCCTCTTGGAATAACCCCATATGAGGACGCTAAGAAAGGCATTTTAGAAAGAATGGGGGTGGACGAAGAAACATATAGGATCCAACTCCGACAAATTAGGGAGAGGGCCCCAAGAAACTCCAAGAGCCCTATATTATCAGGTGAGAGACATGGCAGACAGATGGCTGAAACCCTTGACTTCTGCTAAAGAAGAGATATTTGAGAAAGTCTATTTAGAACAATACTTCTCATCCCTGCATCCACCCATACTGAGATGGATTCACCAACATACTCAACTAAATCTAGACCGAGCAGTAGAAATAGCCAGTGCTTTCAATCGGGCACAAGATAAACAAAAAGGTGGAGAGGTAACCCAATGGAAACTTACAGGGGGAGTTATAACAAAAACCCAAAAGGTCCCACCCTCAAGAAAAACAGAAACAGTAATGCTACTACCTGGACTCCTACCTATGCCCACGCGACCTCCACCCAATCCCGAGCCCCAGTGTTTTCAATGTGGCATGTTCGGACACATTGCACGCATGTGCCCCCAGAAGGAGGAACCCATGGAGGTGGAGTAAACCAGGTCCCTCTATTGTGCTCAATTAGGGCATATCCCTCCTTACCATCCACAAGTGTCCATAAATGGAGAGCCTAGAAAAGCCTTTAGTGAACACTGGATGCTTACAGAGCATTATGCAACCCCAGGCTATTCCAGGGGGAGTACAACACACTTCTGGGGTCGTCAATATCCAGTGTGTACATGGAGACAGCAAACAGTATCCCACTATTGACGTATGTATATAACACGAGCCCTCTGTAAACCTGATTCCCACACAAGTAGGGTTAATTCCCAAGCTGCCCGAACCCCTGGTTCTAGGCAATGACTATCCCTATATGAATAGTTTAATTCAGGAAGCATGGAGAGAGGGAGAGGAATGGAAAGAATGGCTCCATTCTCCCACATGCCCGACCATCAATTGCCCCAAGGGAAAACCTGAAAAAGTAGAAGGCAGAGAAGTAAAGAAAGACTGGACCCGAGTCGCATTAGCCAAATCTAAAGAAGACAGCCTTTGGGAACATGACCGAGGTTTTCATACCGCTCAAAGGGAGGATCCCACTCTATGTGAGGCATGGAACAGAGCCTCTCCCACAGAAGATCCCAATCAAGTAGGTCCCCAATTCTTTATACAAAAGGGATTACTATACCGAAAAGGGGGAAAAACCCTAACCCCACAATTGTTAGTTCCCCAGCAGTTTAGAGAGAAAGTGTTGTTTCTTGCACATAGTCATCTGCTAGGGGGAAACTAGGGGGGGAGGACAGAAAAGGTTATACTTGAGAAGTTTTACTGGCTTGGAATTTACCACCAAGTCCGTAGATATTGTAAGGAATGTCCTATTTGCCAGAAAAACTGTAGAATGTTGCCCATGAGAGCCCCGTTAAAACCTTTACCTATAATCGAAGAGCCCTTCTCTAGAGTGGGAATGGATATAATTGGACCCCTTCTTCCCTCCCGTAGTGGACACCGTTACGTACTGGTCTTAGTAGACTATGCCACATGTTTTCACGAGGCCATGGCTTTACAATAACCTAACGCCATTCAAATTGCCAAAGCTATGATTAATATCTTCTCTCGGGTGGGATTCCCACAGGATATCATAACAGACCAAGGGACACCCCTCATTTCCAAATTAATGAAACAGGTCTGCCAGCAGCTCAAAACCAAACAGATACCCACTGCTGCTTACCATCCACAAACACCCTCAAAACAACCCTAAAAAAGTTATTTAGCTAGAGATTCGAAAGTGGGAGGATATGCTACCCCAGCTCTATTTGGCATCCGATGTAAACAACAGAAAAGCACAGGTTATTCTCCTTTTTAATTGTTATACGGTAGGCAGCCCTGCACCTTATTGGACATGATAAGGGAAGAATGGGAAGAGGAACAAGATGGATTCAAAACACTTCCTGAGTATGTTATTAGCCTGAATTCCCACTTGAATCAAATCCAAAATATCGTAAAGACCCATCTAGGACATGCTCAGGCTTCCAAAAAGACCCAAGATGACAAAAAAGCTAAAGAGCGATCCCTAGAGATAGGTGATTTGGCACTACTAATGACAACCACTTCTGATCACAAATTGTTAGGCCAATGCCAAAGTCTTTTTCGGGTCATAGAAAGAGTGAATCCAGTTACATACCGCCTTGAAATGGACCCTGAGAAAAAGAATAACACTCAGATATTTCATATTAACCTGTTGAAGAAATGGGAAGGTGCTAGGCCCGCATTGTTAGGAAAAGTAGAATTACCCACCCCATTGTACCAACAAAGCATAGACCCTGAGTTGTCTGTTCAGCAAAAGCAGGAATTGAATGTACATGTGCAGCCCTTCCAGAATGTGTTTTCCCTGACCCCCTAGGATAACTTCGGTAATAGAACATGCAATACATACCCCCCAGAGAAAAAGGTATGGTGGCACCCTTACCGTATACCGGAGTCCCGGCAGGAAGCCATTGAGAATGAGATACAGCAAATGCTAAAAATGGGGATAATAGAACCATCCAATAATGAGTGGAATTCACCCATTGTGATTGTCCCCAAACCTGATGGATCAATCAGGTTTTGTATTGACTTTAGAGAAGTCAATAAAATATCACGGTTCGATACGTACCCGCTCCCATGCATTGATGAAATGATCGCGAGACTAGGAGAGGCACAATACATCAGCCCATTGGATTTGTGCACAGGCTATTGGCAAGTGCCCTCAAGGGAGCAAGATAAGGAAAAAACTGCCTTTTTCACTCCTGGGGAATAATATAAGTTTACCATACTACCCTTTGGATTACATGGAGCCCCCGCTACCTTCCAAAGGCTCATGAATTTAGTCCTTAAACCATGTGAAGCCTTCGCAGCAGCCTATCTTGATGATATTATCATTCATAGTGCCTCTTGGGAACAACACCTGACCCATCTAAAGAAGGTGATCCAAGCCTTAAAAGAAGGTGGCCAAACCATTAATCCGGAAAAAAGCCGCCCAGCAGCAAGATCGGTAAAGTACCTAGGATACCTCCTGGGAGAAGGATGCATTAAACCCCAAGAGGAAAAAGTAGCGGCCATATCGGAATTGCCCTTTCCAAAAAGAAGAAAAGACCTTAGAGCCTTTTTAGGCATCTTAGGATATTATAGAAGGTTTATTCCAGATTTTTCCCAAGTGGCTGCCCCCTTAACCTACTTGTTAAAAAAGGATGTAAAAACAGAAAGGGAGCTTAGACAGCCTTCTCCCACTTCCTTTCAAGCCTTCCACCAGTTGAAACAAACCCTCACTTCAAAACCTGTCCTGCTCAGTCCTGATTATACCAAACCGTTCATCTTACAAACCGATGCTTCCGAGTATGGTTTAGGGGCCGTCTAATCCCAGACAGACTCCCAAGGACAAGAAAGACCCGTTATTTACATCAGCCGCAAACTATTTCCTCGTGAAAAAAAATATGCAGTAGTGGAAAAGGAAGCATTAGCTATCAAATGGGCGATCGAATCCCTAAGATATTACATTGAAGGTAGAGAATTTACCCTGTATACGGATCATGCCCCAATGGAATTGCTCTCTCGTAACAAAGGACACAATGATAGAATCTTACTGTCAGGGACTGTCCGGGACTATGTCGGGAACACAGTCAGGGACTTGAGCAAGGACTGGGTAGAAAACCTACTGTGCACAGAAAGAGTAGTACAGCGCTGCCCAGGATCACACAAGGAGTCAGAGGAGAAAAAGGGATCCAAAGGGGAAGCCTGTACAAGATGGCTAAGAATCAGAAAGGAAGGGCACTCACAAGGCAATTTAGCATTCAGACTAACTACACCCAGGACGGACGTGCAAGACATATATATAATACAACATTAACAATAAAGGTAATATGGGGTAAAGCACTCAGGAGCTTCACACGGTAAGACTGAAGCTCAGTAAGTTCCTCACCCACAATTGCTGTTACAGATACTGACTGAAAATCCCCACATATAGGATATGTATGCAAAGGCAGGGTCTGTGGAGCTTATACCTATGGTGATGTAACAGTAACTCAAAGACAATACTCACAGTGAACAAGAAACACCACCTAGGTAGTCAGCTGTGCCCACGGATCCTGGCGATCAAATAGGAACACGCAAGGCAGTAACAGCAAAGGGGTAGAACTAAACACAAGCACAATAGACAAGGAGCTAGCAAGGAGGAGTGCTTAACAGGAAAGGAAGGAAATCACAGGGCACACTTGGCAAAATGCAGGTAACAAACATACAAGGTAACAGAAGCAAGACAGCAGAATAGAAAGACAGCAAACTAGAACTGGAACCAAGGAAATGGGAAGAAAGGCAGGGGCTGGAAAAGGATATACAGAAGGGGAGGCTACAAGGGTATACTAGAATAGTGCAGGTTCAGGAATCAAGAAAACAAAGTAGCATAGAAGGCAGTGCTGGGGCAGGAACAAGAATTGAGCAAAAGCTCAGGAATCAAAGTAGCACTGCAGGTAGTGCTAGTTCAGGAGAAGGGAAACTGCTGCAGGTCAGGAACAAGGAATGCTGAGGCTCAGGAGTCAAGGTAGCACTGCAGGCAGTGCTAGTTCAGGAGAAGGGAAACTGCTGCAGGTCAGGAACAAGGAATGCTAAGGCTCAGGAGTCAAGGTAGCACTGCAGGCAGTGCTAGTTCAGGAACAAGGGAAACTGCTGCAGTTCAGGAACAGGGACTTACTAAAGCCCAGGAGTCAAGGTAGCACTGCAGGCAACGCTGGTTCAAGGAAACAGGAAATAGCTACAGCTCAGGAAACAAGGAGTCAAGAGAGCACTGCAAGCAGTGCAAATCAGGAACAAGAAATAGCTGAAGCCCAGGAACAGGAACAAAGAATAACTATAGCTCAGGAACTCAGGAAACAAGGTAGCACTGTAGGCAGTGCTAATTCAAGCACAAGGAATAGCTATAGCTCAGGAACTTAGGAAACAAGGTAGCACTGCAGGCAGTGCTAATTCAGGCACAAGGAATAGCAATAGCTCAGGAATCAAGGAACAAGGATTAACTATAGCTCAGGAATGAAGGAATACCAAAAGCTCAGGAAACACTGGAAACAAGGTTATCAAAAGCTCAGGAAACACTGGAAACAAGGATCGGCCTCACCGGTATACAGCTACAATGACCAACACTGGGCTGAAGGGAGCTGGGACTTAAAAGAGCTCACAGTAATCACATGCATCAGGTGTGAGCAGGCTAGCAGCAGCCAGCCACAGGTGAACTGAATTCCTCCACCCATCCTTGGCCTACAGGGGTGGAGACAAAGAAGTGAGCAGGGGATTATAGGTAATGGAGTTTCCAGCATGAGCAGACTGGCTTCCACAAAACCCGGCATGGATTGGGAACGGATGTCAATTCCTAAATGATGTCCAAATGCCTGGAAGTCAGGATATGCATACAGAGGAGTGTCTGGAAGCATATTAGAATACTGGAAAGCCCCACAATTCGGCCACCTGATGGTGGGAACGAGAGCACAGGGAGTGAATCGTGACAGTACACCCCCTCCAACGACCGGCTCCCGGAATCTGAGACTCGATTTAAAGCCTTTGCTGCTATGAAATAAGTCCATTTCCATCAGAGATGTAGTGCAAGATACCAGAGGACTGCAGGAAAAATGTGATGTTCTGGAGGGTAGAATAATACGCTGTAAATTAACAGCAGTGTCAGAGGCAGGACCTGAAGAGTCCAAATCCAGTAAAAGGGGCTTAGAAGCCTGAATCAAAGGTGTTTGAAGTCCTGATGATGGCAGGCTAGAGTAGCACTCTGAAAACAAAAGAAGATTGACTGTAGGGCCAAAAGCAGATAACGGATTGGCAGGAGGCACAGAGGTCAAAGACAAACTGGCTGAAGACAAAGGAGGTGACAGGAAGCAGACCTGAAGTTCTGGCCCTGGAGGAAACCATACAGAAGACTTGCATGCAGGCGACTTTGGAAGCAGGTATGCAGGAGACCCAGGCCCTTGAGGCTTACATGTTGAGAGTTTTGTCTCTGATGCTGGAGATTCAGTCTCTGAATGTATACGAACTGAGTCCTCTGAAAGCTGGCAAACTGGATGCACAGGGTCAAAAAGTAGGAAAGATAGAGGCTCAAGGTCAGAAGACAGGCAGCCTAAAAGCTCTGGTGCTGAAGGCAGGCAGCCTGGAAGCTCTGGTTCTGAAGGCAGGCAGCCTGGAAGCTCTGGTTCTGAAGGCAGGCAGCCTGGAAGCTCTGGTTCTGAAGGCAGGCAGCCTGGAAGCTCTGGTTCTGAAGGCAGGCAGCCTGGAAGCTCTGGTTCTGAAGGCAGGCAGCCTGGAAGCTCTGGTTCTGAAGGCAGGCAGCCTGGAAGCTCTGGTTCTGAAGGCAGGCAGCCTGGAAGCTCTGGTTCTAAAGGCAGGCAGCCTGGAAGTTCTGGTTCTGAAGTCAGACAGGCTGGAAGCTCTGGCTCTGAAGTCAGACAGGCTGGAGACTCTGACTTAGTATACAGGTGAGCTGAGGGCTTGGGCTCTGAATGCAGGCAGTCTGAAGGCTCCAGTACTAATGGCAGGCAAGCTACAGGCTCAGGCACAGATGGCAGGCAGGCTGCAGGCTCTGGCACAGATGGCAGGCAGGCTGCAGGCTCGGGCACAGATGGCAGGCAGGCTGCAGGCTCGGGCACAGATGGCAGGCAGGCTGCAGGCTCGGGCACAGATGGCAGGCAGGCTGCAGGCTGAAGTTCAGGAGGCAGCAGGCCGGCTGAGGACTCTGGAAACTCTGAAAGCAGCAGGCCGGCTGATGACTCTGGAAACACTGAAAGCAGACTAGCTGATGGCAGAGAGGCACAAGGATGACAGGATTTAAATTTTGGGAATGGCAATAGCCCGTGAACAGTAGATTCCCTATTGTCAATATTGAAATCTTCACAGTTCCTTGGCTCATTAAAACACAGAGGGGCTTTCTTCGGGATGGCTAAGAATACTGCTAATCTTAGAGTCTCTGATGACCAGACTCCCTTTACCATTTGGCAGTTCACATATCTTAGTCAGAGGAAATAGGTCTGAGACTTCTTGGTCATGGGACATTTGTTCAATTCCTTCTGCATTACAAGGTGGTACAGATGCATCAGAGCATAGAGTAATATTATGTCCTGACTTTTCAATATGTGTCGTGCTTGAAGGCGAGAGAGCAAACAAGGGGTCAGGATTGTGTTCCTTCTCAGTGAGGAGGTTGGCGTCAGTCGCAGAAGTTAGACCAAGAGCATAGACTGAGTCAGAGGGTGTTGTCACATCAGGGATTATGTTGGGCACTGGTTCAGGTTTTGTCTGTATGTCAATGGCCAGTGTATGTGATACCCCCGGGGTGGAACTGACCTCACTACCAGGAAGAGAAAGCAAACAAGTATTTAGTGTCTTTCCTGGCATCTGGGGTTCCTGAAAAGTGAAGGGATACATCTCAGATGTAGCGCCTAGATGTAATTTAGCACTAGAAGACAAAACACCAGAGGAGTTAGAAAATTCAGACTTCAAACACATACTTTGGTTAACTGCACTGTGAGACAAGGTACTATGGCTTTTCTGCATGGAATCAGAGTGATCAGCCACAGTATTATTCACACAATTGCTGGACCAGCTCTGAGGGGAACGCAAAAGAGAGCACAAGGCTTCATTCTCCATTTCTAAGGAGGCTAACATAGAGGTGGAAAAGTTGTTTTCTATAGGGGTTTTAGATTCCCACTTGAACTCTGGGTTATAATTTTTTAACAGAGTCTGAAACATTTTATTCTCTTGTTGTAATTCAAGAATCTTAGATGTAATTATATCCTGTGAAGACTGCAGATCTTTCTCTACAAAGACTGTGGTAGACTTGGCATTTTCACAATAAGAAACAGAGCGACACCTTGGATTTTGTTCAAACTGGCTATTAGCCGCCTGTGTTCTAGTAGGTCTTTTCTCTCTTTTGTTAAACTGATTATGGTTTACTTTGAATGTGGAATTTAACAAGGTCCCTTTAGTATCTGGGACTGTGCTCTTTACTGGACTACAAGACTGGGTAACATTATTTGAATGAAGACCACAGGTTATAAAAAGCATCTGCTCTTTCTTTGGTTGTGTGGTTGAATACTGTATTTTAAATCACTTACAGCAGACATGCGAGATTCAGAATTCTTGTTCAGCAAACTGAGTAAGGTAGCATTCTCCTTATGCAATGCTGACACAGACATTGAATCTGGATCAGAACAGAAGATTAAGTCAGGATCTGGCAAAGAGGTGTTTGAGAGCCAATGAGTAAAATATTCAGAACGTAAATGTCCATTTCTCATAAGAGGATTCATTGTTTCAGGGCTAGGGTGAACATTCTCAAATTGTAAAATAGACACTAAATGCCCCTCATTGGTGGGCACTGGTGGACTGCCCTGCACAAACTTAAATGATGCACTGGTGTGTTTCTTTCTTAAACCTTTCATTAGGACACACCTTCAATAGTTTCACACACAAATGTAACAGAAAAATGGTAGCTAACTGAACGCGAAGAAACCTCACAAGTGACTCTGGAAACGTGGGTTGGTCATTCTGTCAGGGACTGTCCGGGACTATGTCGGGAACACAGTCAGGGACTTGAGCAAGGACTGGGGACTGGGTAGAAAACCTACTGTGCACAGAGAGTAGTACAGCGCTGCCCAGGATCACACAAGGAGTCAGAGGAGAAAAGGGATCCAAAGGGGAAGCCTGTACAAGATGGCTAAGAATCAGAAAGGAAGGGCACTCACAAGGCAATTTAGCATTCAGACTAACTACACCCAGGACGGACGTGCAAGACATATATATAATACAACATTAACAATAAAGGTAATATGGGGTAAAGCACTCAGGAGCTCCACACGGTAAGACTGAAGCTCAGTAAGTTCCTCACCCACAATTGCTGTTACAGATACTGACTGAAAATACTGAACCTAAAACCCGAGGTATCGGGTAAAGGGCCTAGCCATTAGACAGGGATAGGGTTTCCAATCAATGAGATCCGGAAACAACAACAGGAAAGAAGAATTTCTTTCTAGAGTCCCCTCACTCACCAGGGTTTCCCCACGGTGACATGCTTCATCATAGGGGCCATCTCAGCTCTCTACGAGCAGAGGCGTGCTACTACTTGCGATATTTACGTAGGAGCACTTTTTTGGAAGACTATGTGTAGTGTAAAAGTGTAGTGGAGTGGGCTAAAGTGAGTTAAAAATACCTTGCTAGTGGGCAAAATACTTTATTGTTGCTCCTAGTTTGGTATGTCTAAAAATAGGGTGTGATACAAGTAGACCTAACTATAATGGGTTAGAAATCCTTAGTATACATCAACATGTTTCGAGCTTCCCCAAAGCTCTTCGTCAGGACCACACAGGGACCAGCCCTGTGTTTGCCACTCCTAATCAGCCAAAGTAAGGCAATCTAAACAATGAATAAATAAATAAACGCTGCAACTATAAAGCATGCGTTAATCCATACATACGATCAAGACTTTATCACGTATTATCTGTGTGATAGAAAAAACAAACAAAGTTAGGGGAACAAAGGCCCCCCTCTCTCCGAGTAGGTGGGTATACTTCAGTATTCAATGCGCTTCCACATTCTATAATGCTCCTTAATGGTGCGTGCGATAATCCAGTTCTGCGCGTGGTTTTTAGCCTGTGTAGGATAAAAATGCATGCTGGAAAACCGTGCCGCTAGTGAATAACCAAAAGTTAAAATGACATAAAAAACGACATAAAAAACACACACCTCGTGACTCTCAAGAAACACACACAAGACAATATTGCCGGTACTGCGGTCGTAATTACATACTTCTAAAGAAGCATATATATGCCTCATGGACCGCGGGGGTTGAGGGATCTCTTAGTCCTAAATCTGGGAAATGAGGAAAAACTGGGAGAAATAGCCTCGTTAGTTTCAAAATGTACCCGAGTGGTGTTTGTTCGGGTCTGAAGCGAGCTCTGCCAGGACCAGCCTATGGAAAGAAAACACTTACTTGGTATGAGAGCGCCTCACAGGAAAATACCTAGTCGTCTCCCCACCGGACCGCATATTAGCGTGTCTGTGGACGGGGACCGACTAAATACTTCCTGTATCCGCCTAGTCACTGTGGGGAATCACTAGACCGTAAGAGTTCCCAAAATGGCCGCCGCTTTAGGCATAGTGTCGGCCATCTTGGGGGAATACGCGGGTGATCTCCGTGTATTCCCTACGTAGATGTAGTACTCCTACCCTGTGTGAGAGAGGGAGGAGCGTCTAAAAAGAGTGGCTCACGACTCCTGATGATAAAAGACTAAAGGCTGAAATAATAAAAAATAAGTTGGTCAAGATGAGTTAGTCAAATTCTAGATGATTATTATTGTCTAATTCAAAATAGTAGGCAGTGGTGTTCTCAAACGGTGGGGGCCTGAACATATCACTACCCATGTTCAGCCATAGAAAAGGGAAAAACCTAAAAAACTATCTGGTACACACACGCCCTACTAGCACACCGGAAACGGAAGGGGCTCTACGTAGGCTACATCCACTCCGGCAAGGACACTACCCTTGCAGTAACTGCAGTGTCTGTCACCTAACTACTGCCACCAAAAAAGTAAAATTCAACAACAACATTACATGGGAACTGCGCAGTTTTACCAACTGCAACACAACAGGTGTTGTGTACCTAATCACCTGTACATGCAATCTCCACTACGTGGGAATGACAACCAGAAAAGTCAGCACTAGGATAGTGGAACACTGGAGCAACATAAGGTGCAAACGAGCAACCACAAGAATGACCACCCACTTCCTAGAAAAACAACACACCCCCAATGATATGAGGTGGGTAGTACTGGAACACATTAAGTGCCATGAGAACTTAGAAAGAAAGTTACATGAAAAAGAACAACGCTGGGTGTTCAAATTATGTTCAGACAACCAGGGCCTGAATGATGATATCCCGTGGGGACAGTTTTGCTAAAACACTATATTGAAGAAACCGATGCCTTTTTCTAAAAGACCCCCCCTTTTTATACCAAGCAACCGGAGGGAGGTAGGGCCGCATTTCCTACAAGAATTTGAAGAGCGATTCTTTCACTATGTTCTGTGGTCGACATCACTGCAGATAGACTTGGAATAGACAGAAATAACAATCTAGATTCTGATTAACCTATAGATCTAGATCATCTTAATCACAGCCATTGGCTATTCCAACCTTTAGTCATTTTTTTTCCGGTTATTGACCATCTGGAGCCAATAATCATACTCTTTTGATGCTCCACCTGTTCAGACTCATGGTACGAACATTACATCTGTGCAGGGTATATACTGAGATCACCAACGAATTCCCTTAATATGGCCGACACTGTGAGCCAAAAGCGGCGGCCATTTTGAGAACACCACTGTCTACTATTTTGAATTAGACAATAATAATCATCTAGAATTTGACTAACTCATCTTGACCAACTTATTTTTTATTATTTCAGCCTTTAGTCTTTTATCATCAGGAGTCGTGAGCCACTCTTTTAGACGCTCCTCCCTCTCTCACACAGGGTCCTCCCTCTCTCTACATCTACGTAGGGAATACACGGAGATCACCCGCGTATTCCCCCAAGATGGCCGACACTATGAGCCTAAAGCGGTGGCCATTTTGGGAACTCTTACGGTCTAGTGATTCCCCACAGTGACTAGGCGGATACAGGAAGTATTTAGTCGGTCCCCGTCCACAGACATGCTAATATGCGGTCCGGTGGGGAGACGACTAGGTATTTTCCTGTGAGGCGCTCTCATACCAAGTAAGTGTTTTCTTTCCATAGGCTGGTCCTGGCAGAGCTCGCTTCAGACCCGAACAAACACCACTCGGGTACATTTTGAAACGAACGAGGCTATTTCTCCCCGTTTTTCCTCATTTCCCAGATTTAGGACTAAGAGATCCTTCAACCCCCGCGGTCCATGAGGCATATATATGCTTCTTTAGAAGTATGTAATTATGACCGCAGTACCGGCAATATTGTCTTATGTGTGTGTTTCTTGAGAGTCACGAGGTGTGTGTTTTTTATGTCGTTTTTTATGTCATTTTAACTTTTGGTTATTCACTAGCAGCACGGTTTTCCAGCATGCATTTTTATCCTACACAGGCTAAAAACCACGCGCAGAACTGGATTATCGCACGCACCATTAAGGAGCATTATAGAATGTGGAAGCGCATTGAATACTGAAGTATACCTACCAACTCGGAGAGAGGGGGGCCTTTGTTCCCCTAACTTTGTTTGTTTTTTCTATCACACAGATACTACGTGATAAAGTCTTGATCGTATGTATGGATTAACGCATGCTTTATAGTTGCAGCGTTTATTTATTTATTCATTGTTTAGATTGCCTTACTTTGGCTGATTAGGAGTGGCAAACACAGGGCTGGTCCCTGTGTGGTCCTGATGAAGAGCTTTGGGGAAGCTCGAAACATGTTGATGTATACTAAGGATTTCTAACCCATTATAGTTAGGTCTACTTGTATCACACCCCGTTTGTAGACATACCAAACTAGGAGCAACAATAAAGTATTTCGCCAACTAGCAAGGTATTTTTAACTCACTTTAGCCCACTACACTACACTTTTACACTACACATAGTCTTCCAAAAAAGTGCTCCTACGTAAATATCGCAAGTCGTAGCACGCCTCGGCTCGTAGAGAGCTGAGATGGCCCCTATGATGAAGCATGTCACCGTGGGGAAACCCTGGTGAGTGAGGGGACTCAAGAAAGAAATTCTTCTTTCCTGTTGTTGTTTCCGGATCTCATTGATTGGAAACCCTATCCCTGTCTAATGGCTAGGCCCTTTACCCGATACCTCGGGTTTTAGGTTCAGTATCGATAAAGGAGGGTGGACCTAGCTCAAAAAAACCTCTACCTCCCCCCCTTATTTTTTGTACTGACTGAAAATACCCACATATAGGATATGTATGCAAAGGCACGGTCTGTGGAGCTTATACCTATGGTGATGTTATAACAGTAACTCAAAGACAATACTCACAGTGAACAAGAAACACCACCTAGGTAGTCAGCTGTGCCCACGGATCCTGGCGATCAAATAGGAACACGCAAGGCAGTAACAGCAAAGGGGTAGAACTAAACACAAGCACAATAGACAAGGAGCTAGCAAGGGGGAGTGCTTAACAGGAAAGGAAGGAAATCACAGGGCACACTTGGCAGGTAACAAACATACAAGGTAACAGAAGCAAGACAGCAGAATAGAAAGACAGCAAACTAGAACTGGAACCAAGGAAATGGGAAGAAAGGCAGGGGCTGGAAAAGGATATACAGAAGGGGAGGCTACAAGGGTATACTACAATAGTGCAGGTTCAGGAATCAAGAAAACAAAGTAGCATAGAAGGCAGTGCTGGGGCAGGAACAAGAATTGAGCAAAAGCTCAGGAATCAAAGTAGCACTGCAGGTAGTGCTAGTTCAGGAGAAGGGAAACTGCTGCAGGTCAGGAACAAGGAATGCCAAGGCTCAGGAGTCAAGGTAGCACTGCAGGCAGTGCTAGTTCAGGAGAAGGGAAACTGCTGCAGGTCAGGAACAAGGAATGCTAAGGATCAGGAGTCAAGGTAGCACTGCAGGCAGTGCTAGTTCAGGAACAAGGGAAACTGCTGCAGTTCAGGAACAGGGACTTACTAAAGCCCAGGAGTCAAGGTAGCACTGCAGGCAGCGCTGGTTCAAGGAAACAGGAAATAGCTACAGCTCAGGAAACAAGGAGTCAAGAGAGCACTGCAAGCAGTGCAAATGAGGAACAAGAAATAGCTGAAGCCCAGGAACAGGAACAAAGAATAACTATAGCTCAGGAACTCAGGAAACAAGGTAGCACTGTAGGCAGTGCTAATTCAAGCACAAGGAATAGCTATAGCTCAGGAACTCAGGAAACAAGGTAGCACTGCAGGCAGTGCTAATTCAGGCACAAGGAATAGCAATAGCTCAGGAATGAAGGAACAAGGATTAACTATAGCTCAGGAATGAAGGAATACCAAAAGCTCAGGAAACACTGGAAACAAGGTTATCAAAAGCTCAGGAAACACTGGAAACAAGGATCAGCCTCACCGGTATACAGCTACAATGACCAACACTGGGCTGAAGGGAGCTGGGACTTAAAAGAGCTCACAGTAATCACATGCATCAGGTGTGAGCAGGCTAGCAGCAGCCAGCCACAGGTGAACTGAATTCCTCCACCCATCCTTGGCCTACAGGGGTGGAGACAAAGAAGTGAGCAGGGGATTATAGGTAATGGAGTTTCCAGCATGAGCAGACTGGCTTCCACAAAACCCGGCATGGATTGGGAACGGATGTCAATTCCTAAATGATGTCCTAATGCCTGGATATGCATACAGGGGAGTGTCTGGAAGCATATTAGAATACTGGAAAGCCCCACAATTCGGCCACCTGATGGTGGGAACGAGAGCACAGGGAGTGAATCGTGACACTTACGGTGGTTTCTAGCCTTACAAACCTTCCTATTTACCCCCTTCCATAGGAAAGGAAAAAATCAGACCAATGCTGATTATTTGTCCAGATATCCTTTAGAGTCATTTCTTGCAAGCAAGAAAGTTAGGAAAGGGGGATTTAAGAACGAGCTAGGTACCCCGCAGGAGGAATCCCCTGACTTATCTTTTTTACTGCAGTTCCCCATCTACAGCTCTGAACCTCGACGACACCGTCCCTGGACAGAAGAAAAACAAAGGGTTAATCCTACAAAAATGGACTTTCCTACACAGGAAGAAGGCAGGTCTACCAGGACCGGGGACCAATCCGGGAGCCCAAATAAAAGAGAAAAGGGTGTCACTAACCCACGAGACACACATGAAGACCAAGGGCGGAGTTGGTGAATCCCGGAAGACGCAGAGAAAAGCGGATCGAGGAAAACCCTGGTGGATAGCGGAGAAAAGCAGACTGGAGAAGCCTGCCTAGACGAAATGGAGGAGGAAGACGCTGAAGCTCCAGAGGACTGGAGTGAGGAGTGGTGGACGCCCTCGGGGGATGCATACATGCCGCCGGCATTTGCGGTACATACTCCAGACGGGGGAGGGATTCAAAGGGAGGGTCAGGTCGAACGTCGGTTTAATTAAGTGGTGTAGGCCACAAAAGGAGTGTGGCAAGATCGCCGTACGGTAGCTTTGAGGAAGTGTATTTTTGTTGTTGTGTGTGTGCTATCCTAATGTGCTGTATAGAGATTCTTTAAGTTTTTACAACATGAGAAGAGGGTGACACGCTAACCTTGACTAGTGACAAAAAGAGTTATACGCAATAACAAACAAAGGGACAAGAAACAGACCTATGTAGTGGAAAAGTAAGACCACTCTTATAATTTGATCACAATCCTTTTATTTTCTCTTATACTTTTTTTTGTTGCTTTGTCTCGTTACCTTTGAGAGAGGGGAGGGAGAAGGAGAAATCTAATGGGGGCGTGGCGAGCGGCCTAAGATGGAGGACGCGTGAGCGCTGAGCTCCGCACCGGCCCGGCAATTATCCTGCACAAACGTGGGGCACAGCCTGGCCTCACACACCGGACGTGGTGGTCTCGGCGCGGGAGACTGGGGCGAAGACCCTGAGGTGACTCTGGGCGCCCGGACCCAACCGCCGGCGAGCGGCTGTCGAGTGCAGTGGCAAGGCCGGGAGCTCCGGCCTCGAGTGCTGAGATGAGGCGGACTCTGCTGGAGCCGCCCATATACAGGAGCGGAGTGTCTGCAGGGCTCGGGCTGGAAGTGCTGGGCCCGCTGAGGAAGGGTGCCCCTGCGCCTCATGCCGAGTCGGACTCGGATCGACATGCCCGGAACGGGAGCTGTGACGATGGAGTGGAGCGGTGGGGCCCGGAGCGCTGGCCTTGAGTGCTGCAGAGAAGCAGAGCCTACCGGAACTACCCAGTGGAGGCTGCGGAGCGGTCAAATCCCAGGCAGAAAGATGCTGAGACGAGGGAGCCCCTGGGCGCTAAGTGGAAGAGACTGCTGGCTGGCCTTGGTAGGGTGGCGGCGCTGTGGCCTGCTCTGTAGCAGTGACGCAGCAACATTGTGGTGAGGACTGCTGGCTGCCCCAGAGCTGCGGAGACCCCGAGGGGCACAGAGACGGTACGTGGAGGTCTGGGGTGACTGTGGTCCCCGCCTGGGGGTCGGTGACGGCCCCCGCTGAACTTGGGGGGCCCATTGGAGTGCTGAAGCAGAATGTCGGCCTGGGTTAGGCAGAGCACCGGGAAACTGGGGCGTTCCCCCTGTGAAGGAGTGAGGTGAGCGAGACCTGCGAGGAGCGGCCTGCGCATCGGCAGGACAGTTGCGGCGCCGATTGCTGGCCATACCGGGGTGCATCGAGGAGTGACAGCGGGGGCAAGTGTGCATGGGGGAGGGACCGGATGGTGGAGCTCTGAGCCACTTACCTGTGGAGGCACGACTGAACGTGGGTGAGTGCCCGGTGGAGACGGGGCTGTGCAGTCTACGGCCTGGAGAGGGGCCAGGGGTCAACGTTCCGCTCTGGGGTGTGGAGCGCTCTTTGGGAGACAGCGGCTCCCTTTTGGACAGCGCAATAAGTGGATACCATGGATAGGAAGGTTCCACATCCTGCGGGGACTGAGCCTTGGCGAGTGACTGCATAAGGGATAACCCGGGCCTGGTGCACAATATTCTGTTGGCTGCCTCTTGAGTGGGGACTGGGCCTCCTCCCTGCTTCCACCTGCGACGATGGGGAAACCACGGGGGAAACACGCCAGAACCACCCCTGAACACGAGGAGAACCAGACCGATCAGGCACGGGGTAGCCCTGAACCTCAGGTGCGACCGGACCCTGCAGCTCTCCAAGATACTGGAAGCCATCTCAGATACAAAGACCACACTCCACCAAGACATAGGCACAGTGTCAGTGGGCCTTGGCCTCCTCTGAGCCGAACACCAGAAGCTCAATGAGAGGGTGAAGGCGGTGGAATCCGGATTTGAGGAGCTAGCACCTGACCACAAGGCCCTTTCCCAGCAAGTAGCGGAACTGACGGACAGGGTCCGGACCCTGGAACGGCGGGCGGAAGATGGTGAGGGTCGTAGCCGCCGCAATCATCTGCGAATTCTTGGCCTTCCGGAAGGGATTGAAAAAGGGGACATGGTGGCATATCTAGAGCCGTGGCTTAGAGAGGTGGTGGCCCCAGGAGTGTTGACACAGTTTTTCACGCTGGAAAGAGCGCACTGTGTGCCGGCCCTCCCGGTGGCGCCGGGCCGCCCCCCGAGACCAGTGGTGGCCAGGCTGCTGCATTACAGGGACAGGGACACCATTTTGCAGAGAGCACGCACTGACAGCCCCTTTGTGGTCAACAACGCCAAAGTCTCCATGTTCCCGGACTACACGCTGGAGGTCCAACGGAAACGGGCCTCATACTTTGAGGTCAAAAAGTCACTCCGGTAAGAGGGAATCCAGTATTGCATGTTTCCGGCCAAACTCCGCATTGTGGTGGATGGCAAGACCCACTTTTGCGAAACCCCCCAAGTGGCTTGGGACTGGATTGAGGCCTATCGTATGGAGAAGCCGGGCCAGGCGCCGAAACCTCAGCGTACAACGAAGGTCCGGATATCGGGGAAAAGATCCCAGAGACGGTCAGAACGCATAGGGGCGAAGAAGCCAAACTCTTCGCAGACGGAGCTGGAACGAGCAGCAGCGCTGCAGGCAGTGGTGGAGATAGCCCGGTAAGGGGATTCCCCGTCGGACCAGGGTTCGAGGTCAAAGAAGGGAACGGGAGGCTCCGAATCGGACTCCTTGGGGAAAGGTAGCTTGGATCTCCCGGTGGTGACCCCACACACGGCAGACAGGATCATCTAGAAGAGAAGGCCGGACTGAGCTGCTCTGAGACTGGGCCGGTGCTGGAGGCCTTGCACCAATGTTTATAGTGACTTGTTAGCTACAGATCACGATAGACTCGTTAAGTCAGCACAGCCGCGACCCCCCTGGAGGTCTTCACCATGTTTGGTTTGGGCCTTCATTGCTTTGATTTTTGTAAAGGTGGAGTTTGGGCAGATGGCTGTTGCCAGAATGCCCTGGGACCGGGGAGTTGTTTTACGTTTGGGGTTGTTACAGTTCATCAGTCATGTCTCTCATGCGGGTGGGAGTGTCCCATTAGTGAATCCTTTTGTCTTGGGGTGGGGGTGGGATTGCGGGGGTGGGGGTTGGAATGCACTGAACAGCAATGGCACAACATGAGGTGAAACTACTTACCTGGAACATCAGGGGTATGGGCTCCATGTCTAAGCGCTATAATATCTATAAATATTTGAAGCAGCGGGGGGTGCAGATTGCCCTGTTGCAGGAGACTCATTTGACACGAGAAGAGGTGGGTCATTTGGGGAGGCGATGGAGGGGGCAGGTTAATGCCACTGGATACTCTGCCTTTGCCCGGGGGGTGTTGATATGGGTATGTCCAGGGGTTCCCTTTGAAATGACCCGCACCTTAATGGACACTGAAGGACGGTATGTGCTAGTGGCGGGACGACTGCTAGAACAGGAGATAACACTTTTTTGCTGCTACGCCCCCAATCACGACCAATTGACATACTTGACATCCCTCTCTGAGCACATAGCGGACATAGCGGTGGGGCAGATGGTGGTGGGAGGAGATTTTAATTGTGTAGCGGATGTACAACTGGACTGTTCTCACCCCCCCTGGCGGGAGCACAGACGCATAGGACAGCAGCGGGGTTGCAGGAGTGGATGGCACATTGGGATTTGCATGACATATGGCGCCTGCAACACAGTGGGAACAGGGAATACTCCTACTACTCGCACTTGCACCACCTCCACACGAGAATTGATGCATTTTGGTGCTTACAAACCATTGGCTCTCTCACCCACGCTACCAAATACCTGGGCCGCACGTACTCGGACCACAGCCCTTTGCTGCTGACTCTCCGCCCCCAAAGGCGTAGACCCCCGATACCTGCATGGCGACTCAGCCCTGTGGCCTTGGAGGATGTGCCGTTTGCGGATTCGTTGCGCACTTCAGTAGACGCATATTTCACCGAGAATGCAGACACCGCATCTACGGCCTTGGTTGAGTGGGAAGCTTTTAATGTATTTTATTTTATTTATTTTATTTGCAGAGTTTTATATAGCACTGGCTAGACCCGGAGGTATCAGAGCGCTTTACATGAGGATCAGCAAGTTACCAGTTACCGGAGCAGAGTATAAACAAAGGAGAAAAACAGTGATTATATACTAACATGAGTTATTAGCTCATAGCATAACCAAGACACAGGTCAAATGGGAAATGGAGGGTAGAGGGGAAATGGTAAAAAAAGGGGTAAGGAATGCAGATCATACAGGCAAAGTGGAAAGTAATTCAGGGGGACAAAATAGTCAAGGTAAAAGACAGAACAAACCGGCTGGGGATCAACAATCCAAATCGCCCATGTGTCGGTGAAAGTATAGGATGGGAGGGGTGTAGACTACCTAAGGAGGGGGGGAGAAGGCAGGGGAGGGAAGGAAACACAACGGAGAGACGAGGAAAAACTATGTCCAATGTCCGGCTGGGTAGGTGCCGGCCGAGGGGGTGAACCAGAGCCAAACTCCTCTATAGCTGCCTAAACAGCTCCACTGGGTATCGCCCATGTTGCTCGGGCTCCGCGGTCAGTAAAACATTCAAAAGGTTTCCGCCGGGGGGGGCATTGTCACAGGTCCATCGGCCGTACCAGTCCCGGTATTGCTCGGAAGCGCCTCCTGCCACACCCTCCAGCTCGACCCCAGGAGAGCTGAGCGTGCCACCGTAGTTCCTTGGTCTACGCAAGGGGAACTCAACTTATTAAAATGTAGTGGTGCGGGGGCACTGCATGGGGCAAACTGTTGGGATACAGAGGGAACTCCATAAAGAGCTTACAGAGACAGAGGGGGAATTGCGGACCCTGGATAATATGCAGGGGCCGGATCCCCGAGCCTGTGAGCAATTGTTGGCTAAGCGGAAGCAGCATGATGAGGCTTTGGAAAGGCTCCGATCACACGATTACAGAGCATATATGGACAAAGTGCAGAGTGAGGAAGGTAAAGCGGGGCGGCTATTAGCGTGGTTCATTAGGCCTGAATCTCGGGGATCCCAGATTACCCAGATCAACATTGTGGAGGATAGGACTGAGTATGACCCGGATAAGATAAACGGTGCCTTTCAGACATACTATGAAACACTGTACATGGCACCGCCAGGACCCTCGTGGGAGTAGATTGCCGCCTTCTTGGCCCCCCTGGCCCTGACAGAGGTTGAGGAAGACACTGTGGAAGAACTGGGGGGTCCGATCACTCTTCAGGAGGTCAGGGGAGCCATAGCTCTGCTGGCTGGAGGCAAAACACCTGGCCCGGGTGGCCTGCCTGCCGAGTTTTATGCGAAATCTGGAACCGCGTTGGCCCCTCGCCGGGCAACCATGTATAACGGAGCCCTTCGGTTGGGACACTTGCCGCCCTCCACACGATCCGCAACTGTAATACCACTCCCCAAGACCGAGCGCTTAGAAGCCGGAGTGCTGGACTATAGACCGTTGTCTATGCTTAACACCGACTTTAAGTTACTTAATAAAATCCTGGCGCTCAGACTGCTCCCCCACATGAAAAATCTGATTCATCCGGACCAGAACGGGTTTGTCCCCTCCCGTAACACGTCGTATAATCTACGTCGGTTGTACTCGGTTCTGTACCATTCTGAGGTGAAAAGCCTGCCCCGGGCTGCGCTTCTCTCAGTGGACCTGGGTAAAGCGTTCGATACGGTCAATTGGGACTACCTAATGGAGGTAATGCGGAAGATGGGACTGGGATTGGGTTGGCAGAAGTGGGTCCAGCTGTTATATACATCCCCAACGGTGCGGGTCAAAACGGGCGGCACCATTTCCCCAGAGTACGCAATAACCCGCGGGACCCACAGGGATGCCCCTTGTACCCGCTGCTGTTCGCACTGGCAGTGAAACCGCTGGCTGCACTTTTTCGTACAGGAGGCGAGGGACTGGGGATACTGTTGAACGGGAGAACATACATAATTTCCCTGTATGCTGATGATCTATTGATCTATCTTAACGATGCTGCTAGGGGGGCGAACTCTGCTTTTGCGGTACTGGAGGGGTTTGGCAGCCTGTCCGGCTTACAGGTGAACTGCCGCAAGACACACTTGTTCCCAGTGGCTGGACCTTCCCCTAGACCTGAAGATCTTCCTGACAAGTACAACTGGACACCGGCTTCCTTTCGGGATTTGGGTATTCAGATTTTCCACTCCCTGGAGGATATGAGGGAGGGTAACTTGGGGAGATGGGAGACGCAGAGTCGCGTTGCGGACACTGCGGCGTCCTATGACAGAAGGAGGACTGGGAGTGCCAGATTTTGAATTTTACCAACTGACTGCGCAATTGCAGTGGTTGGCGCAGTGGTTGGAAGAGGTAAATCAGGAAGGAACATACTTAGTAGAGCCAGGACAACATCCACGATTATTATTGGCCAAATTGCTGATTGCGGCCACAAAAGTGCCATATGCATTGACTTTGCAGACCACAGCCTTACAGTGCTGGAGAAGATGTATGGCTCGGCTACCGGCAGCTCTGAGATACACACCGGCGCTGCCACTGATAGGGCTACCCCATGGAGAGCCTCAGGCGATTCTGGGAACAGAGCAATTGTCTGCTTGGACTGCAGCAGGGATCGACATGACCGTGGACTGTTTCCAGGACCAATGCTTGCTTCCCTTTGCGGAGCTTGTGGAGGGCTGTGGACTCCCGCCTGGCCAGTTCTTCTTGTATGAGACGCTGGGGAAGACGTTTGAGCGACTGTGGGGTGCAGGGCGAGAAGAACCAGCGACGCATGGGGTTCTCCACTCGGTGATTACGCTGGGCACATCCGGGCATCAAATTAAGTGGTTCTACGCATCACTCCTGGAGGCATCCCTGTCCCCGTTGTTAGATTTACGGGGGAAATGGGAGAGATCTCTCAACAGGACACTCACTGATGCAGAATGGAAGCGCGTTTTAGAGTCTCCCAAGAAGGTTTCCCACAGTTCCCACCTCATATAATTACAGTTTAATTATGTCCATATGACATATATGACCCGCACCGCATACAGGTTGCCTTTGGAGGTGAGCCCAGAGAATGCCCAAGGTGTCAGCAACTAGATGCTGACTTCCTCCGCATGACGTGGAGCTGTGCAACTGTACAACAGTTTTGGGAGGCAGTGGTGACTAAACTTAACGACACATTAGGCCACGCGCTGGCCCATTCGGTGGAGGTTTGTCTCCTGGGGCTATATCCCAGACCGCCTAAGCGCAAAGTCAGGAGCCGCTTTATTGATCTGTCTCTGGCCTTGGCCAAGAGGCGAATCGTGATCTCATGGAAATCAGCCATGGGGCCACAGATTGGAGCTTGGACCCTGGAGGTTCCACGTTGGGAGACGGCGGAGGGCAGGGCTCTGCACAGGGAGGAACTGAAGGCCTTGCGTAGGTGCGCCACCGCCGAAGCTTGGAGCGAGGTTCTATACAACTGGGAACACCCGAGCTGCCCCAATAGCGAGGAGGAGGAGGGTGGGACGGCCCCAGTACAAGGGAATTAAATTACTGGAATGCACAGGGAGGAGGGCAGGAAGACCGCTGGAGAGGCGACGCCACAAGGTAAGTGCATATATTTTAAACCCCTTTAACATTATAATAACTTTAATGAATTAACCTAAACAAATTACATATAAAAAAAAAAATATATATATATATATATATATATAGATATCGCCAAAACCCCTGCTCCCAAAGGAAAAGAGCACACACACGAAGAATGCAAAGAATAAGGCTTCTTTTAATAAGATGGGCCTCCCACGACCCGGCAACCAAGAGAGAAGCGTTTCGGCTGTGTCAACAGCCTTTATCAATCTGGTGAGCGCCATTTTTTTATACAATATATAGGCTCACAATCATAGATAGAGTAAAAATACTACATGCAGAATCCAAAAATAATATACATAGCCTCATGCGTAAAAGTACATTGCAGGATGTGCCTAAATACATTAAAATCATATTGTAGCACTCATAAGCTTACAATTTGGTTATCAAAGAGGTAAACTACCCATATTCTCATGATGTTGCCAATACTAGTGTAGTCCCACAGTATATAGATATCACGTTGCACACTTAGCATGAAGTATACAAAAACATGTTGATTGTTAAAAACATTGCTCTTCATAAATTCAAGAGATAGGCGCTAACCACCGCAGATAGCACTAACGTGTGACATGGGCTGATGCTGTATGTCTCGTGGTGTGGCCGTGAAATTGCCTTATCTAATTACAAATTCAGCCTGCCTCTCATCTGCTGAATACCAAAGTTCGCATGCAGTCGTGTCGAAATGAAAGAGATCTATATAGCATCAGAAACAAAGTGTAGTACTCACAAATGTTCCACCTAAACGTAAACAGTGCTACGAACACCTCCTGTGTGCAATAAGAGTCACGTGAAACCCTGCTCCTGCCAACTCACTGAAGAGAAATTGCGTATATATATATATATATATATATATATATATATATATATATATATATATATATATATATATGTTTTAAAATATATTATATATTAGCCAGTGGGTAGTTATAGTTAGAAACACATTTCTATACAAAAAGCATTTTTTGGGTTGCTCATAACTTTGACACCATTTGACAAATCTGCAGGAAACTTTCCAAAGTAAAAGACTCACCCACCTCAGTTCCTTCCTGGAAAGCTTTGAGGTGAGGCTTCAAGCAGGGGCCGAGAAAAAGGAGGTCCCAAATACGTTTTCTCCATTTATTTTCCATAGGAAAATTGAGTAGTGACACGGCAAAAGCTGCTGAATGGAATTACACCAAATTTGGCAGAAAGCTAGATCTAGGTCCAGAAAGCATGCTTTTTTTGTGATTCGATGTAAATCTGTTCAGTAGGTTTTGAGAAATAACGGAAAAAAAATATAGCTATCCCACGTCGAGGAGGATCCATGGAGCCAACAGATCTTGAAATAGGATCTGATTGGCTGTCACCACATCAAAAAATATGTGATGGTAGCCATTTTAGGACTCAGGAACTCAGTCCCCTGTTCTGAAAATAAGTGTGAAAAAACATATAGCGGGGCAGGATAGGGATACCCTACCCCCACAGGTCTGGTGGGGGGGAGGGGGTGTCCAAAAGCAGCATTTCTTTTTTTAAACAGCACCACGGATATGCAGAGGAGAAGAAAATGTGGTGGTTTCCTGCCTTTTTTTTATAACCCCCTCCCCCCCGGAGTGATCCCCCTCCCTAAGCCTTGGACAGGCCCCAGGGACCTCAACCCCAGGGTCGATACATTAATATTAGGAGGAGGAAGTGTGTGCACCCCCCTCCCAGAGCGTTTGACAGGCCCCAGGGACCCCATTCCCCGGGCCAATACGTGCAATAAGGGGAGGAGGCATGCAGCCCCTCTCCTCAAGCCAATGATCAGTCCTGGGGACCCCATCCCCCGGGGCCTGATATTATTGCGGTGTCCTGGAGATCCCCCGGGACACTCTAGTTCCCTGGCCGGAAGAGTGCAGGAAGGGAAGATCAACTTTATTCCCTGCCTGCACTCTCCCGGCCAGGGAACACAACTTTGCTTCTTCACGTCACGGGCGGAAGCAGTAAAAAATGCTGTTCCCGCCCAGGGGGAGCAAAGTAATGGAGCCAGCTACTGCCAGCACCCAGTATGGTGCTGGCTGGGGCACCGGCTGGACTTGTAGGGGGCTTTGGGGTTCCCCCCAAAGTCCACAATGTTTATGTGCATGTGGGTGACCCGGGTGAGCACTGGGGCACCTACGTAAAAGTTTTTTTTAAATTGTGGCCCCCGCCACGCTGGTGGTTGGGGAGCCTGCAGGAGCCGCGGGGCCCTTGGGGTTCCCCACTCGGCCTCCGACGTTTTTTGCATGTGGGTGCCCCGAGTAAACTTTAGGGAGAGACTTGGAGGAGCAGGACTTACAGGACGGAGCACAGGGGGAGGGGCTTATGAGATCATTTCAGGGGTACCTTTTTTGTAGCTCAAAATCTGTGCTAATTGGGGTGCTATGAGCCCCTCACATTCCTGAGCCCCAATGCAACTGCACCTGCTGCACTAATGATGGCTGCAGGCTGTCTTCTCTGCCTCTTTCACCCCTTCCACACCATGCCTGCCCATCACTCAAATTCTAAAACAGACTCACTGTCTCTTTCAGAAATAAATTAGCTTGCATTCGCTTGCATGTGTTTCCCCCTCTTTGCAGCACAGATTTCCTAAGCTCTAATGCTACCAAGGCTACCAAGGCCCCATGCCTCTTTCAGAAAAAAAGACAGCCATGATTGCGATGCAGTGGACCCGTTTCACCTCTGGTCCCCAGTGCCACATTACCTGCTCCACTAATGATAGCTACTGCCTTGTGAAGTGGAAAGTCTCCTCTGCTATTTGTTAAAAACATGGGCCCAATCTTGCACCACCCACCAAAGGTACACAAGGCCATAATTGGGGTTTAGTTGGCCACTCACACCCCTGGAACCCTGGGCCTTGGTACCACTGCACCTGCAGTACCAGTGACACCTACATCCCTATGAAACAGGCTTCCTCCTTTGCCCATCCCCCACTGGGCCATCACTCGTAGATCTTATGCCAAAAGCAGGCTGTCTGCCCCCTTTGTGTAATACAAAAAAGTGAAAAAAGCCCCACATTTCGCCCCCCCATTGCTTGGACCCTGTTCCCAGTGCAACAAGGGTGACAAGGACCCTAATACTAGCAAGGAAAATGGGCCCCTACTCCACCTTTTGCTGGTAAGACAGCAATATTTGGGGTGATGTGGCCTCCCTCACACCCTGGGTTCAAGTGCCACCACTGCACCTGCTGCACTAATGGTAGTGCTGGCCCTTTCATAAAGAAAAAGAGAGTCCCCATATTTTGTTATACTCCTCAGGGCATTTCCCTGAGAAAGCTGTCTCTGTCCCTTTTTAGATGAAAAAATGTACCCAGATAGTACTCCCTCCTATGGACCGTGTCTTTGGCGCTATTCATGGAACTCACTCCTTTCCTATTTTTTCTGAGTCCTTACTCTGAGACCCCTGGGGTCTGGATGATCAGGACTCAGCATCTGAATGCAACCCTGCTGGCCTCCCTGCCACCCCTCAACGCACCTGAAAAAACTTCTACCAGTCAAAGTGGAAGGGATCTATGAGACCGATGTGCCCTTGCGTTTTTTAATTTGACAAAAACAGTTCCCATAGTTTTAGTTAAAAAACAACCCTCCCAGAACGGTTAAAGTGGAAGAGGGCAGGATAGATAGCTAAAGACCAAATATGCCTCTCATCAAGGTTTCTGCTACCTGAAAGAAATGTAAATGTGGCCAGCTGGATAATCACCAAATGTAAAGGCTGCTTCAGACCCAGTATATGCAGTCACTTGAAGTTTCATGATTACAAAGATTTATTCTTTTTGAAAGGTGACATAAGGGTGTTGAGTTCTGGAAAGTGTCCTTTTAGTGGAAAAATGCATGTACTAAGTCCAGTCCTATTGCCTATTACTAAATATATATCAATTCAATTTTTTGTTTGGTTACACATAGGTACACCATAAAAGTACAGACAATAAATCAATCCATTAAAAACAATAAAAACGGGGGCGTGGCCGAAGAAGATGGCCGAACGGACTTGATCCGTGTAGGCTCCGCTGGAAGGACAACAGAAAGACAAGATATCCCCATGCATCGTGCCAGAATCTGCCCACCGATACACCGCGCCTGACTCCCCGAAGGGGGGAAAAGTAATAAAGAAGTGGAATCCACATCGTGAAGCGGAAATCTGCGGCCGTACCTAACCCCGATCTGGTAGGATGGAACCAAGGCGCACTGAGGCCGATGAAGACGGTGGGGATCGGAGATAGCACTTACCTACTGTGAACCCTGTAGGTAAGCCTCAAGACAAAAGGGGCGCCCCTACACAGCGGAATACTGGTGAAGCCCGGCAGACACAAGGAGAAACGGGCGCAGCCCTCCACCTAGGCCGCCACCTTGGATGAAACCGGAGAAGCGTAGCGGAGCAACGGCCGAGAGAAGACCAGAATACGGCCCCAAACGCAGACCCCCAGTTCTGGCACTTGAGGACAGGCACAACAGGACACCCGGTGCAGTAAGTAGACTAGAATTGGGAAGAAACATGTACCACAGGGTTGGCCCAGAGGAGGTAACTTGAGTGCCTGACCTTAAAATGGTGGCCTCCTTGGCCAATGCCTGGCCTCAATAGTACCGTGTAAGGGAAGAGTAGGCCGCATGTCGTGAGGTTCAGGTAGAGGGAGAGGCAATCCATGCATATCTGCATACGCAGAATGGCGAGGCGCTTGAGGCAGGCTTAAGTGAATCGACTGAGTGCCAGGCTCCGGAGCGAGGGCCTCTTGTACAAAAGAGTGGCTGTGCTGCTACTACCCTGTGAGGCCCACCGGGAAAGCTGTAACTAAGAGAAGTGAAGGTGGTGACTGGGAGTTCCTCCTGAGATCTTCCACATCTCAAGACCTGCAGCACCTGGTGCTCATATCCCCGGGTCCACTTAGAGAACCCATAGAGGGAGACCGGCGGCTGCCCCACTCCCAACAGAAGTGCACACTCTGAAGAGGGGGGAGGGCACCGCACTTGCTGCCTGCAGGGGAAGGAAGGACATTACCATCTAGGTGGATTAATGACCACCACCAGCTGGGGCAACTGAAGGAGGCCATACAACACAATATCGACCGCAGCCTCCACCGGGGGTGGAAGGCCTCAGTGTCATAGGAGTGAATCCACCAGGAGCACCAGACAAACTACCACACAAAGTGGGAAGCCCCTAGATACCGAACACACAACGACGCCCTAAAGCGGCGGGACAGCGGAGGGGGGGGCGGTGGAGAGCACCTTGCTCGCAGCCTGAGGGGACTATTTGCAGCATCTACATCGGCCGGCTACCAACTTTAGGCCACCTAAGAAAACCCAACCCAACCGGGTTTCCAGTTATTTTACCCCAACAACCGGACAAAACCGGAGACCTCCAGGCATTAACTAAAGAAGACCTCCTGACTTCTCAGCAAGACTTTAAAAAAGAATTAAGGGCAGAACTTAAAGCCGATCTCCAGACATCACTAGAAGCACTCCGCGCTGACATACAAGTTAAACTCACCTCCCTCCAACAGGACGTAGACTCCGTGGGCAGCCATGCACTGGAACTAGAAACAAAAATGCAGGAAATTGACCACCGCACAAACCAGACAGAGGAATCGATGGACACCGTCAAGGCTCAACTTCAGAACTCCATCCTAAAGTGCGAGGACCTAGAAAACAGATCTCGGAGAGAGAACATAAGGCTGAGGGACCTGGAAGAGGGAGCTTAGGGGTCCGACCTAGAGGCATTTGTGATAGGTCTCCTCACAGAATAATTAGGCCCAACAGGAACAAAAGTCAAGATAGACAGAGTCCACAGAGTGGGACCTCCGGGACAGAACACCAAAGAGTGACTGAGAGATATTCTGGCCAAACTCCACTCCTTCAAAGTCAAGGAATCAATACTGCAGGCTGCCCGCAAGGCGGGGGAGGTCACTTTTCAAGGATTTACATGCAATCTCTACCAGGACATTGCTCCGGTCACCCTGGCACGCCGACAACAGTTCAGACCTATCACAGAGAAACTTCGAAGAGACAATGTCAAATATAGATGGACATATCCTTTTGGCTTGGCATTCACCCTCCAAAACAAAAGCCACCATGTATCTGAACTCAGGAAGGCGGCAAGGGCTGTGGGCCTAGAACTCCACAGCCCGCGACCGGCGGAGGAAAATGAGTGAAGCAACCAGGACCCACGACGGAGCAGAGAGGAGAGAGAGCAATGGAAAACACAAGCTAGAAATCGCCAACGCCGCAAGTAAAGCGAATAGACTAACGGAAGAGCCAACTTTTCCACGCTGGACCCCCGACGACTGGGGATCTATGTTCGGGGACCACGCCACAGAACAGGTGAACCAGAGGCCAGGGACATCTACATGCTACCAGTGCATGCCCCGGAGAGACCCTGAACATCCCCAGGATTCCTGAAGTAGGGGGAAGCAGGCCTCATACATTGCGGGTCCCACCGAAGGATAGTAAGAACGATGGACAGTTCAGGTTTTAGTTAGACTGTCTTTTCTTAAACTAAGTAAATACATCCACCTTGTATTAGCAGACATTGACCTAGACGTTCCCTATGAAACTTTTTCGAGAGATAACAGGTTTTTCAGGGGAATCTCTCCCCATTTGTTTATTTTGGGGAATTTTTGCCAGGGTATGTGTTTTATGGGGTTTTGGTGCATGGGATGGGAGTTATGCTCAGGAGATGGGGGGCCATGGGGGAAGGTGGGGCGCCCAAAGGAGACATCTAGGGAAGCATATAGGAAAGTGGGGAAACCGGCCAACAGCTATGGGCGGACAATGGAGAGAACGAGAACCCAGCTAAGTAACCCACAATGGCAATCACTACACTCACATGGAACAGTAAGGGGCTCAACTCTCCAGCAAAGCGCCAAAAGTTATGGAAATATCTCCTAGATGCCAGACATGATGTGGTGGCGCTTCAAGAGACCCACTTGAAAAGGACGAAAGAACACAGGCTCTTGCACAGAGCATACCCAGTCATATACAAGTCTTCATCTCCTAGCAAGCACAATGGGGTTGCACTTTTTTTTCACTCCTCCCTGGGGTTACAGCCAGAGGGTAGCAAGATGGACAGAGAGGGGCTGTTCATTATGGTTAAGGGAAAACTCCAGGGGCGCCAGTGCACCTTTGCGTCTATATATGCTCCCAACATGAACCAGGGTCCATTTCTCTCCTCCGTATTATCGACGCTGGGAGGGTTCACTGAGGGAGACATCTTCTTGATGGGAGATTTTAATCTCACCTGGGAGGTGGGCCTGGACAGCTCACCCATCCACAGAGCGACCATGGGTTTCTTCACTAAAGCCTTGAAAAAAGAATTTGGCGCACTAGGGCTCTTTGATGCATGATGGGCGCTTCACCCTAACGATCGCAACTACACTTTCTTTTCGCACTCCCAATGCTCTTATTCTAGAATTGACTACATATTTCTTAGCCAGGCCCTAGCACCCACTCTACAAGCTGCCACGACCCACTCAATTACCATCTCTGATCACGCGCCAGTCTCTGTGACCCTTAGATGGGAACAGGGACCCCCGAAGAGCAGACGCTGGTTCTTCCCCCATTCCTTGATACGAGATAGTAAGATTAGAGATGAATTCAGGGTAGCTATAAGGGAGTACTTCTCGTTCAATGATCCACAACACACAAATCATACCAACAACTGGGACTCTTTCAAGGAGGGGCGGCTCCTCCACAATGGCGGAGGAGCGTTGCCCCACTGCCTGGCTCAGAGCCAGTAAATGAAAAATAAAACAATGGCATCGTTTTATTTTTCATTTTACGGCTCTGAGCCAGCTTCCGCAGGGAGGGGCGGGGCATGGGGAGTAGGAGTGCAATGTGCACTCCTTAAGTGAGCATATGAGTTTGGCCGGCCGTCTCCGGCCGACCAAAACACACATGCACACTTAGGTTTCTCCAGCCACCCAGACTCCCTGGTCTGAGCAGGGCGTCTTTCCTGCCTGCTCAGACCAATCCCCGCGCTGCTCTCTCATGAGAGCAGCAGGGGGATTGCAGGGAGTCCGTGACGTGGCCTCAGTGCTTTCTGGGACCAGGAAGAAGGAGCCGGAGCGCGACGCAGGAGGCAGGCGGCACCTCCAGGTAAGTTTTTCTTTGTATTATTTTTTTTATTATAACCCCTTCCCCCGTGCGCTCCCCCACGCCCCCTCCACCCCATCACTTTATTTTGGGTGCCGCTACTGCAGTCTGTGAAAGGCATTTATGAGGGGAAGGCAGCTGGTGAATATCTTACTGACAAAACGTGTTTTTATGTGCCGAGTACTAAAAACAGAAGGGCAGACTTTCTTCAGAAGTGTTTCACATGGCAACCAAAAGTCACCGATAAGATCAGAAGGACGTCACCAGCTCTAGTTCAGAAAGAAAGAAATATGGACAAAGTGCGCCCGCTTCTCATCTTTTTGCAGTAATGTGGTGTACACATTCTCCAACCCATTATTAACGATTCACAATTCCTTGTCTGCCATTGCAGCGGCTGACATACTTCACTCATGGAGGTCTTTCCCTCCTCAAGTGGCGCAGTCATGGAGCTCCGTTTGTTGCCGAGAATGAGCTGCTTGAAGAGGGAATTTTCCCAGACAGAGGTGAAAAGAGTAAATGTGTCACTGACACTAGTATTTCGCATTAGAGTACTGAACTGCAGGGTTTGCTTCCAGAAATGAGAACTCACCTTTGCCACGTAAGCTGTAGTGTAGATATTTCAAGGTGATGGGGTAACCATGTGTTCTTACCTATTACCTCAATGATATGGCCAGGTATTGCAGAGTCCCCTACCATCAGGTTGACCCCAACCTCCCTTCCAGAGACCCGGGGGTACTTTCCGTCCCCACCTTTCCCCCGAGGCACAGATAATAAATCAACATCCAACACAGATCTTGGAATAGGGGTCGGATAACCCTGGCCGTATTTTATTAAAATTAAAAAATCATAATTTGAAAATTTTGAAAACATTTTACAATACGCAGAAAACCCACACATATTCAATAACTTTATACATTTTATATAAAACGTATTTACACATTTTCATGGCTAACCTTAACACGTATTTAATACATAGCCATACCTAACCTAAAAATGAAATATGTACAATTTGTTTTCTGCGTATCCCAGATGAGCCTATGTGCAAGGTCATGACAGGTCCCAACTACTTGCTAGGTCCCCCTTCTTACCGGAGTGACCTTGCGCAGGAGGCCCGGTTGCCCATCAGATTCCTTCCCTTGGGCACCCCCTACACCCTCCAATACTACCTCCCAGGGACTGCTGTTAAGCCAACTTAGCACCCATGCCCCTGTGCAGGGATTGGCCCAAGGGCCTGCCATAAGTGGAACTTCCTACCCCCCACACCCTTCAGCCTACCGGCCGTGAACACCCCCTGGAGTGTGATGAGGGACCACTGTCCCTCCCCCAGGCGCCCCCATTAATAATGGGATGCCTACTAACAGATGGAAAATTTGACCGACCAATCATGACCTTACCGCAGACCAAGGATACTCAAACATAAAATACGATAAGCAGAATGACGTCGCCCTGTAATACAAAACATACCAATATGACATACTTAGCACAACATTTCAATACCTGAAAGGGAAAAAACCACAAAATTCAAATCTGCAAGAGAAACCGATGCATAAAGCCTACTCATGAACATTTCCTAAAATTGCTGCCTCAGGGGATGTTGGGTGGGGAAAAACAAAGAATAAGGGGTTACATGAAAGACCTCCGTCGCGTGGACGGAGGCGTGCAGTTGTCCCAAGGCGGAGCCGCGAGGAAAAGACCGTGCCGCCGCTCCGCGCTCCTTTTTAAAGGAGCCCAACACCACAATACCGGTTGAAACAGGTCCCGGCAGGATCCGGGACCTGTTCTTCCTACTTTGCCCCGGAAGTGCTTGTTGCGCTTCTGGGGCATTCTTCAATTAACCAATCACAGCCCGCGGGGGTGGGCGCTGGCGGCGTCATTGGCCGCTGACCCCGCCACCCACAGGAGAAGCATCCCGGGGACCGGCACAACCGCCATATTTGCGACGTGCCCGAGTTCCCGGTGGCGCCTATTGATATGGCCAGGTATTGCCGAGTCCCCTACCATCAGGTTGACCCCAACCTCCCCTCCAGAGACCCGGGGGTACTTTCCCACCTTTCCCCCGAGGCACAGATAATAAATCGACATCCAACACATATCTTGGAATAGGGGTCGGATAACCCCGGCCGTATTTTATTAAAATAAAAAAATCATAATTTAAAAATTTTAAAAACATTTTTCAATACCCAGAAAACCCACACATATTCATTAACTTTATACATTTCATATACAATGTATTTACACATTTTTATGGCTAACCTTAACACGTATCTAATACATAGCCATGCCTAACCTAAAACTGAAATATGTACAATTTGTTTTCTGCGTATCCCGGATGAGCCTACGTGCAAAGTCATGACTGGTCCCAACTACTCGCTATGTCCCCCTTCTTACCAGAGTGACCTTGCGCAGGAGACCCGGTTGCCCATCAGATTCCTTCCTTCGGGCACCCCCTACGCCCTCCAATACTACCTCCCACGGACTGCTGTAATGCCAACTTGGCTCCAATGCGCCTGTGCAGGGATTGGCCCAAAGGCCTGCCGGAAGCGGAACTTCCCACTCCCGCACCCTTCAGCCTACCAGCCGTAAACGCCCCCTGGAGTGTGATGAGAGACCACTGTCCCTCCCCCAGGCATCCCCATTAATAATGGCATGCCTACTAAGAGATGGAAAATTTGACAGACCAATCACGACCTAACCTCCACAGGCCAGTATAGTTGACCGACTATCTGGCCCCCACCTTCCGCCTGCTGACAAAAGGTCATGCCCTGTCTTCGCCCCTAACATCCAGGCAAGCACGTTTTCAATGAAATAATCATTGCCCAGCTTAGAGAGGTGAACCCCGTCCTGGAGAAAAAACTGCTCCCCCCGGAGGCACCCATGCGCAATAGTCTGCAGTCTGGGAGACCGAAAAAGCCTATCAATCCTGTTATTGATTCTCTTCACAGAGTTATTCTAAGCCCACACCGACTCACCCCCCCCGCCATTGAAACCTCGGGATCATGTGAGACCAAATCAACACTGCCTGTGGGCACTTCTTGGCCAACCACCCCATTTCCGTGATCAGTGCCTCCACCACTCCTTTCCTACCCAGGTGCAACATGTCATTACCTCCCAAATGCACTATTACTACGGCGGGTGCCTCCGGAGTCCTAGCTAACAAAGCGCCAAAAACATTACGAAACTGGCATAATCGCAATCCCCTTGTCCGTGCAGTGACACCATGAAACCCGCATGGCGGACACTGTCCGCAAAATTTCCTGTGGAAAAATGTTGTTTCAACCTGCTCACATATGAATGACCTACGATCCAGACTTCTTTTTTGCCCGGCCCCCAGGCGGGGACCTGGAATGGGTGAGGCTCCGATGACCGGTGGACGACGGCTAGCTCCCCTCCCTCGGTGCAGGATGTCGAAACTGCGAGAAATTGAAACAAAACCAACCATTAGCCAATAATACTTAAAGCAGGTGTAAACGCACATATTGTTTGTAACAGTCAGAAGACCAATGCCCTATTCTCTGAACTTCATGACCCTGCAGTCCCCGAGCCGTGGCTTCAGCGGCTGCCCCAATCCTAAAAGAATGGGTACCAAATTTTGATGTATCCAGGCCTGCTGCCCCCAGCGCCAATGTCAATACCCTGCCAAACTGAAATTTTGTGAGGGGGGTCCCATCCTGGTGAATGAATAGTAGCCCTCCTGCGCTTTGTGGCCTGCAAGCCAGAAAAGCCTCTAGGTTGCCTACCGGGCAGCATGTGCTCTCTCGAGCCCTGGGCAGAATAACATGGTCACCCCTCCCGTTCTGGTCCGTCTTGGACCTGGGAATTGATAGGGATACAGATCCTCCCTGCAGGTGAACATGTGCAAATTGCATCCCACCATGCCAATCATGCTTGTTAATGCGCCACCAATTCTCCCACCCTGAAAACACCATAGAAGGCGAGGGAAAAAGCGGACCTGAAAAGCTGGACCTCCCCAGTGGATCTACATACTTTCCCTACTGCCTCCATGAGGGCTGACAATACTTCCACGCTAATCGGGTGCTGGATGTCCGGCTGGGAACCTTGCAGGCGCTGCCACCCTTTCAGAGCCCTTTGTACTACAAAAGTGCCCGTGGGAGCCCTATGTCCCTGCATCTTTCCAAAAAAGGTTATCGTCGCCATGTGGCGTCTGGCGCACGCCACAGAGCGCCCCCCATCCCTCAATTCCTTCACGAATGATATGACAGACGTTGGCTCGTGCCATGCCTCCTCCCAGCCATCCCCCAGAAAATTGCAATAGGCGGTAAAAGCCCCTTCATATGCCCGCCTGGTCCTGGGTGCTAGGCTAGCTGCCACGAGGTCTTATAGGTTGGGGCACCAAGTTGCCACAGATGCTCTGGGAAAGGCGTTGGACTGTCCGCTGCTCCTGGATGGTAGGACCTGAAAACCTACATCTTGAAACGAGACAGTGCATCAGCAGCGTGGTTGAGTACTCCCGGGACATGCCTGGCCCTAAACATCACATTTAATCGCATGCATTGAAGCACTATCTCCTTTAACAAGCGAAACATCATCCTACAATTAGCAGACTGCTGATTAATGCATTCCACTACTGCCATATTATCAGACCAGAAAACCATTGATTGATTGCGAAACTGGTGCGGCCAAATGGTTAGGGCTACCAAGATGGGAAATAATTCCAGAAAACCAATGTTACCTGTTATACCGGCGTCAACCCACCAACTTGGCCAACGTTGCGCTGCCCATTGTGGGCCCAGAATGGCACCAAAACCCTCACTCCCAGCAACGTTTGTCATGAGACCAAGGTCCGGGCTGGACCTAGCAGGGCTGGGCCACACTATAGTGCCATTGAAATCACGCAGGAATGCCATCCAAATCCGCATATCCTGCTTAACCTCGCTGGACAACAGAGTGTGGTGATGCTTCTCTTTCAAACCAGACATTGCTTGTGCAATGGAACGCGAAAAGGAGCGGACCATTGGAATGATTCTTAGCGCAAAATTAGGCATTCCCACTGCCTTGTGCAGTTGATGTAAAGTGACCTTCTCCTTGCTCAAGCAATCTTCCAATGCTAGCGTGAAACCTCCTACCTTACTCATTGGCAGGCGTGACACACCCTCCACTGAATCCAGTTCTATGCCCAGAAACTCAATTTGTGTGGCCGGTCCCACTGTCTTTCCTGGCGCCAGGGGGACCCCAAACTCACGCATGAGTGCGCAAAATGCTTCTAAAGCCCTGTCACACTCCTGTGACCCTGGCGCCCCTAACAACAGGAAGTCATCCAAATAGTGCAGTACCCAGTGGTGCCCAGTCACCTGCCTGAAAACCCTCTCCAGAAAGGAGCTGAATTTCTCAAAATATGAGCAAGAGCCAGAGCTCCCCATTGACATGCACTTGTCCATGTAGTACTTCCCCTCTAGCTGGAACTCCAAAAGATGGAAATCTTGTGGATAAACTGGCAGTAAACGGAAGGCAGATTCTATGTCAGATTTCGCTAGCAACGTGCCTGGGCCAAGCGACTGCAGCATTGCAATCGCCTGATCCAATGACACGTATTTCACAGTGCACCGGGCCCCATCAATAGCATCATTCAATGATTGACCCCTGGGAGCGGATAAGTTATGAATCAAGCGGAGCTCCCCCGGGTCTTTTTTGGGCACCACCCCCAGTGGTGAGCAGACAAAATCTTCAACAGGTATCGTATCAAAAGGACCAGCCAGTCTCCCTAAACGCAATTCCTTCAACACTGTAGCTATTGCCACAGACTTGTTATCCCGCACTGATTGCTGGTTGCGGCAGTAAGAGACCCCAGAATAGCCAGGTGCAGGAATCCTAAAGCCATCCCTGAAACCTTCTAACAAAGTCTGGGCTGTGTTTGGGCAACAGTATTTATTTAGCCAAGGTATCAAAGCCATTGTTTTTTTGGGTGAGTGTGCCTTGCTAAGCAACAAGCCCTCATTCCTGTTTTTTACCTCCCTTATCGTTTGATTTCTTGAAACATTTGGATTCTGGGTGGGAAGATAGGCCACAGAAGGAACAGGCATGCCTGAATTTGCACGAACCAGTGGGCCTAGTGCAGGTCCGCCTGTTAAAATCCCAACAAGCCCCCTTCTTGTCCCCCCTCCCCGCTATTGGGTGTACCTGACCGAAAGGACTGCCCTCTTGGTGAGTCTTGGCTCGGGGTTTTCATGTGCCGCAACCACAAGATGACATCCATTTGATCCCAGTTTAAGCCCGGGTCAGATGCCTTCGCCCTCCGGAAATCCTTGTCATACTCCTTCCAACACACTCCCCCGTACTCATCATGCGCACAGGTGATCCTATTCTGATAGCACGCTAATTGCGCGCCCAGCCCGGGGAACCATTCCACCATTATCGCATGATAGTTGGAGAATGCCTTTATCCAATTAACCAAAGTTTCATCAATCTTTTTTCTGGTGGGCCAATTGCCCCAATCCCTTGGATGAGCCCATTCCCTCATCTTTTTAGCCTCCTCCTTCTCATCCTTATCAACTAACAAAGAAAACATGTTCACATATTCCCCTTTTGCAGATTTGTTCCTTCACCTCCTGTGAAATGTGTCTCCCCAGATGCTCTCGGGAGGAGCGCAGCTCTCCCAAACCTAAACTCGGTAACACTTGCACCCTACCTGCAGTCGTGCCAGCTTGCGTCTTGACGTGCTCAGTTCCTGTAGATGTGCCAGCTTTGGAAGGCTCAGGGCCACTCTTGTGGCTCACTGCGCTGTTTGGCCCTGCCCCGCTGGTAACCCCCACAACTGACGCCGGTGGGCCCATCTCAATGATTGTGGCACCCCCAGCTTAGCCCCTTCCACTTGTGCTACCAACTTCCTGGCCCTTTCCACTGCATTCCCCTCGGCTAGCAGGACACCACTGCCTGCAGAAGGGATCACTGTCCCTGCTTTGGCTAACCATGGGAGCACTGCCGCTAGACTGGCCACCAAATCTGGTTGTGCAGGCACACTACTCGCCGGGGACCCACAGGGGGGTACTACCGGCTGGGTCGGGCCCCCTCTAAACTGGGACCCCCTGATGCGCCTCGTTGGCTGGTGCCCCCCCGCCCCCTGGTGGGGTTACTCCCAATGGAGCTGCCCCATTCCCCTCCTCTGGTCGGGATCCCTCTGCTGGGGCTGAAGGCCCTGGGATCCCTGGGATCCCTGGACTCGGCAACCCTGGAGGCGCAGCCCCCCCGCTCCCATGCTTGGGTTTAGACCTCTGGGGTACCAGAGGGAATGCTGCCCTGGGGGCCATCCCTGAATGCCTAGGCCTTTCTTCCGCTTCCTCCTGCCCATCTACTCTCCTACGTAACTCTGACAAGGACTGCCCCATATCAGTCATCGTGCGCATCATTGCCTCCATCCACTCCTCCATCCGAGTTGGAACCTAACCCCTCTTTGCCTTGGGTGCCATTACCAAATTAACACACGAAAAGAAGGCCTCCTAAGATATATGGCTGCTAGCCTAATGTCTTTGACCGCGGCCTACCACACAAGTACACAAGTGATGTGGCCGCAAAAACCCCTAGCCCTAATGCACCCCCGGGGTCCAACTACCCTGGGTCCGGTTAGGGCGATGCCCAAACCCTTACCTCCCTTTTAAATTAATCAACAGTCCAAGCCCCGGTCGGCCGCAAGCACTCCCACAGCCAGAACCACTCCCACAAGTCCAGTCAAGTGGGGCAGGTGAGTATTCACTCTAACCCGCGTGGCTCCCAGCTGTGGTGAAGTGTAGGTCCACTGAGGCGGAAGGAAGAGTGCCCCAAGCTGCTGCTCCAATTGCTGTGTTCTCTCCTCGCGCTCAAAAGTCCTGGGGAATTCCAAAGAAAACAGCCTGAAAAAACAAAGAATAAGGGGTTAAATGAAAGACCTCCGTCGCGTGGACGGAGGCGTGCAGTTGTCCCAAGGCGGAGCGGCGAGGAAAAGACCGTGCCGCTGCTCCGCGCTCCTTTTAAAGGAGCCAAACACCACTATACCGGTTGAAACAGGTCCCGGCAGGATACGGGACCCGTTCTTCCTATTTTGCCCCGGAAGTGCTTGTTGCGCTTCCGGGGCATTCCTCAATGAACCAATCACAGCCCGCGGGGGGTGGGCGCCGGCCGTGTCATCGGCCGCTGACCCCGCCCCCCACAGGAGAAGCATCCCGGGATCCGGCACAACCGCCATATTTGTGGAAAGTACATAATACTAAGACTAATTGCAAGATGTAAATGACTGACTCACTCACTCACTCACTCCTGTAATCTAGAGCACACGTCGTAATTTTCCTTAAATCTCTCATTTATACGTTCTGAAAGCTGTCACTGGTTAGCCGTGAAACATATTTTTATTCTGACAGGCTTGAGGTGGCAGTTTCACCTCGTCAAGCCGCAGATACACTGGCCTCTTGTTTGTGGAAAAGCTGCCGATTTATGGCTTCTTTAATCTGTTCAACTTTCCTCTGGGGGCGCGTTTATTTAACTCTGCCCCTACGTAGCTGGTTTCATTAAAAATAAGAAAAGGGAAAACACGCATGTAAATAAAGAGTTGCACCTATCTATCAACACTGGTTCTACACTGGGAGCTCAGATCTGTACCTAAGGTCCAGCGCGCCTGCATATAGTTCACACTCCTCCTGATACCTCATCAAATGGCATGCCACCTGTGCAGTGGGGCTGTCGGCTGCTCTGAAAGCCTCTCTGGTTCCTTTCATTCTGTCTGACTGCACTGACAACCTGGGCAGGCATGACCGCAATTTAATCTGATATGGTAGGCTCTGCAATGGAAATCCTGCTTTGTGCCTGGTAAACTCAGATCATGTTTATTCAGAGGACTCAGGACATTTTAGTCATTACAGAAGAAGAAAGAGTGAAAGGGTTATAATGCAATCCTTTATTTGCCACCGGTTTTCACAAAACATTGAGGCTCTCATAAATTTGGAGAAATTACCAGGCGGTAACACTGTCTGGAGAAATACTGAGCCTGCCGACTTTGGTTTAACTGCCCCATTCAAAGTTTTCCAGATTGAAAAAAAGGTAACACAGTAACACAGCACCATTTTCCTTGTTTCTGGTTGCAATGCTAGGCAAAGTCAAGTTTTTACAAACACACTTGTTTTGCCTGTAAAATCCTGGCAAAATTTGTACTCACGGTTTTGTGCACAAGTACGCAGATGCAGACGGACATTCACAGATAATGCGCACAGGTAAAGTGGATGCAGAAAGTAAACTCATGAATTGCGCCATGGATGCATACTGTGGATGCACTGTATTCTATGAAGCAGCCTGAGGCATCTTGAAAACCTATGAGATTAAATTCATATGAATGCTTGGGAAGGCGCCTGGCACTGACATTTGTCCAAACCCCTTTGTTGTCACAGCTGAAAGCCCTGTAAATTACTGGTTTTATTATTGTAAAGACATTCATTTTGGGCTAAAATGTTTTCTCCTTGGTCACTGCTGCCTACTGGAGTGTGTAGAGCGAAAGTAAACATAAATAATGCCACACAGAAGGGAAAGCTGGTCGGAACTGTAAAGGGGGACATTCACATTTTAAGCAATTGAATTTGCCTTCTGTGGGTTTTCAGATTGCTTGTGTGCGACATTTATATAGTTTCAGTGTACTGTACAATTTGCACACTACAGTAACTGTTGAACATATTTAATGCAGTAAGATATGGGGCGGTTTTTAATGTGTTTAAATAGTTCAAGACCACACATTCAAAATTGCTTTATAAACCTCCTTACTTTCTTAAAGTTGCTTTAAAATGCACCATTTGCCACTGTTTTCTTCAAAAAGTTCTCTGGAAGGAAAACCCCACACACACCTTCTGTTGGTCGTGCTTGCGCGCTTCACGCGCTCGGGATGTAACACTCATACCCAACTTTTACGCCTCACCACTTTCAAATGTCACCAGCCGCCACTGCTTTCAAGGCCACATTACCTGGCAAATGCATTGCACTGATGTCCGCCCTCAACAAAGAACGAGCTAAAGATAGAATTGCCCTAGAGACGGAACTCCTCCAGGCAGAGCAGGCGCATAAGGCACACCAGACACTTCCTTTGCAGAGAAAGGTCACAGCTCTTCGAGGCAAGCTCTTTGCTATCTACGCCAATAGAGCGGGGTTCACACTTTTAAAACTCAAGCGCACCACATACGAACATGGCAATAAAGTGGGAGCCCACCTGACCAGGCAGCTACATGTAAAGAGGGAGAAAGAATACATTGGATCTATAAAACTGGATTCAGGGAGATTGGTCACAGAGCGAGACAGAGCAGAGAGCATACTTGGAAGGAGTTTCCCTTCCACATGTATCAGTGACCTAAAACGAACTGTTACAACAACCAATTGAGGAACAGGAAGTCCGAGCGGCTATCACAGCGCTGAAGCCTCATAAGTCCCCAGGGTCGGACGGCCTAACGGCTCATTTTTATAAAACCTATGGATCGGAACTTATCCCGCACCTAGTCAACCTTTTTAATGCCATGGCAGACTCTGGGGCGGTCACTCATTCAATGAGCGAGGAATTACTATCAGTAATCCATAAGCAAGGTAAAGACCCACAACAATGTGGCTCTTATAGACCGTTAGCGTTACTTAACTTAGACGCCAAACTATATTCAAAAATATTAGCCATTAGAATGGAAACCATCTTGCCGGAATTGATCCACCCAGATCAATCGGGTTTCATACCCGGTAGGCAAACCCATGATAATCTCCGCAGAGTTATACACTTACTTGAAAAAGCGGTCAAGAAGTCAGTCCCCTCAGTCTTACTCGCGTTAGATGCAGAAAAGGCCTTTGACCGAGTGGACTGGCAATTCCTATTGTCTACTTTGTATTGCTTTGGAATTAGCCAGAAATTCATCACTATGCTTAAAGCCAACTACGTGCAACCTTGTTCTCGGGTCCTGATCAACGGCATGAGTTCGGAACTGGTCCGCCTGGAGAGGGGGACTTGCCAAGGGTGCCCCCTCTCGCCCTTATTATTTGCAATTAGCATTGAGCCCTTTGCAGTAAATATTTGTGAGAATCACCAGATTCGGGGCATCCTCTTTGGGGCGGATGATCACAAACTCTCACTGTTTGCTGATGATGTCTTAATGACACTGACAGCCCCCGGGACCTCCCTAGCCACAGTACAGTCGGAATTACAGGCTTTTGAGCGAGTATTCGGTTTTCGTATCAACCTTACCAAGTCTTCTCTCCTTAACCTAACAGTGAAGCGTGAGGAGATGTGGTGGCAGCTACGTCCTTTTGTGAAGCCAAAAAAGACATACTATACCTAGGAGTCAGGATCACGCCCCGGGCCACAGATCTCTTTAGGGCTAATTTCTCCGCCATCTTAAAGAGGACCTCCGCAGGTGGGCACCAGTGTACATCTCCTGGCTGGGACGCATACAAGTAATTAAAATGAATGTGTTGCCCAGATTGCTGTACCTCTTCCAAGGTCTACCAATCGAACTGTACAGGGATTTCCTCCCACCACTAAGATCCATAGTCACAAACTTTATCTGGCAAGGGAAACGAGCTCAACTTCCCTACAGCCAACTTCAACTCCTGAAAAACAATGGGGGGCTGGCACTCACAGATTTTAACATCTATTACTAAGCCTCCCAACTGAGAGTTATTATAGAATGGTCTGCATGGGAGTCTGATAAACATTGGCTCCACATGGACCGAGCGATAGCAGGCAGATACATATGAGACTTGCTCTGGAAGCCTAAGGGAGATAGACCACCCCAAGTATACCTCAGTACACCCACTCGAACCACGCTACGAGTATGGGATGGAATCCCTACACGATCAGGTAGGACGACCTTTCCCTCCCCCTACACCCTGATACATTTCAACCCAGCATTCTCCCCGGCTCTACAGACCGGCCCTTTCGATGCATGGCGACAGGGAGGGTGTCTCACGAACTCTGACCTCTTCCATAATTGGGATCTCAGAACATTTGAGAACTGTCAAAGAGACTTTCGCCTGTCGGCAACGGAACACTACCATTATACCCAACTCCGACACTGGGCTCTTCAACCAGAAATACGAGAAGCCGCCACTAAAAGCTTTCGGCCCATAGAACAATTTGTCCGAAAGGGGGAAGGATCAAAGGGATGCATTTCCTTTCTGTACTCTCTCCTGCTAACTTCTACCACCCGCACGCACTCACGCTACAAAGCCTTCTGGGAGAATATAATAGAATCCCCAATCACAGACAAGCAGTGGGGGGGGGGCTCTGGAAGGATATATCACGGTTCAACCACTCTATGGGGATTAGGGAAGCGCACTACAAGATAGCATATGACTGGTACCTTTACCCCACCAAGCTGAAGACGATATTCCCAGAAACTTCAGACTTGTGCTGGCGGGGCTGTAGACTGCAGGGAGATTTCAGACACATTTGGTGGGACTGTCCAGGGATCCGCCCATTCTGGGAGGAAATACTGGCCCAGATTAAAGACATTCTGGGTTATCCCCTACTGAACATGATAGGGTTCACATTATTGGGAATCAGGGATGACTCTCTTAAATACCAAAGAACTGGGGATCGATCTATACTATGGTTCTGTCTTGGGGTGGCGAAAATGACAATAGCGCAGGCCTGGAAAAAGAAAGAGGCCCATCATTTCTTCAATGGCACGCTAGATTGTGGCAGGCACTCACAATAGAGAGAATGGCAAGCATTTTTATAGATAACTATACGAATTTCGAATATACTGGGGGACACCAGTGGCCTACCTCTCCAAAGGGCTGCCTCTCATGGCATGCCCCACTCACACAAGAGCCCTCCACCTCTTCCAATACTAAGAACCTTCCCATAGAGACACCCTAGGCCTCGTGAAGCTGGTAGTCTTTACACCACATGACCCCACCTAGCCTAGGTCCCCACACCGCACCACATTAACTTGATACGTGCAGTTCGCCCATCCCGCGCACCAACTGATTAGGGTTTTGTTTGATATTTTTTTGGGGGAGGGGGAGGGAAACTAGAAGACATACAGATGTATAGATTACAGTTGTCACATTGTGGATTACAGGAATGCCCACTGAGACTTGTAGAAACTGTATCTGGAAATGGCTGTTTGTACCATATGAACGGGGCAATATTTGACTAAGCTGTGCCAATATATCTATGAAAAACTAATAAAACCAAGTTTGACAAAAAACAATAAAAACTCTGAAACTCATCTATCCAAAGATTCACAACTCAAATTTTCCAAGTCAACTAAACGTTTCCTTTCTCATAGAACCTGTAATATAAAGGACACAGCAGCTTTGCAAACTATTGGATTATCAAATTTACACAAATATAAAAATGCAAATTTATAATTATTAAAATATTTTTTTTTTAAATAATGGATTAAAAAATATATGTATACTTTGAAAGACTTTTTTATATTAAACACTCAATCATTCTGAAGAAGCCTATCTTATACTGTGTGTAATACAGGGTTAAAAATATAACTTACATATTCACAGTACTTTTTGTTACAAGCTGAGGTCTCATAGCACTATAAACACACAAGCCCCTGTTCCCCACTGCACCAACCGGAATTTAATTCTGAGACTTTCTGTCCTCACACAAAGATATCTCCAATAACTGCTTAACCAATTGAGGTTTCAGAATGTAAAATAGTGCATTTCCCACTGATTAGTTTAACTTGCATGTATTTTTCATTTAGGTGCGTACCTTTTTTTATCTGCAGTTACCAGAATGTGAAAAAAGAACAAAATAGTTACAGAATATTTTGTTCTTTTTCGCCATGTCTTTGACCCAACCACAACAGCGTTCAGGATCACAGCTTTCATACTTTTTTTGTAAGTGCTTCAACTGCTACTTGTAAATAAAAAGCGCTAAATAAACAAAGTCGTACTGCCAGGCCACATTAATTTCGAAGTACTTACTGAGGTATTTGCGCCTACCCTGGGAACACAACCACGGACCTCCACTGGCAAACGCCCCACAGTTTGAAGACCTCTGGCCTAGGGCATTTACAAATTATATATTTTTTTCCTGGTGATGCCTCTACTAGGGACAGGGGTACCAAACATTTTTTTTATGTTGTGGGGGGCTGTGGGGAGTGCAGCAGCCCCCCAAAATGAAAAAAACTGAAAATCTCCTCATTCATTGAATCCATGACTCCATTAGAGCTTACCATATTTTATTAAAGCACTCCGAGCTGAAACTGTATGCTCCTTAGCTGGAGTGCAGGGACCAATAGTGGTTGGTTCTATGGCTGAACTTTGTGGCCTGAAAATGGTTAAAAAAAAAATGAAAGACATGTTAATGTTTCCTTAAAAAGGCTTTATTGAAAATATTTTATCACTATTATTGAAAATTTCAAAGTGTGAATTTATTAAATATACATTTGATTATGGTTATTGGTGACTTTTCGACAAACGCAATAGGTCAGCTTTATATGTGTTGATGTGGTGACCCCTTGTTAAAGCCAATAGGCTCTGCCACTATTATTTTGGTATTTTGAGTCTTTGACAAAGTAAGTCAGTCTGCCTTACTAAAAATGACATCTTTTATAATATTACATTATATAGCCAGCCATGCAAAGTGTGGGGGGGAGGGTTGGGTGCAGGGCCTAGCCGCAGACCAGGTAATGCGCCATGTCCATGGTCATCCTACTTTACGTAAAAAAAACATAGAAACTCACTAGAAAAAAAACAAAGGGTAAAGTGGCATTATAGTTAGGACTTGTAATATGTTACTTTACATTAAAACACACCTTAGAAATTCACTGAAAAAAAACAAAGGTTAAAGGGACTTTTTAGTTAGGTGAAAATGTCAGTTAAAACATACTGATTTAAACTAACAAAACCGCTGAAATTCACCAGTTATAGTTATATCAAGTAACTATAACTCGTGCCCTAAAGTAATTATAACTTGCACTCTTGCCATGCTCTTCTAATTAACTCCAATATTATATCACCAATGACATGTTCTATGACACCATTGATAACCTCACAGCAACATCTGAAATTAGATCATTGATGACAACACTGTCCATGGTGGGGCACAAGCTATAATTACGTTAGGGCACAATTTATATCCAAACCCATGCGGCGCACAGCCACCAGACCCTGTGTCCAAACTCCTGCAGGCAGCCAATCTCCCACTGCACACGGCTAAAGGATATGCACGGCGTGGGGTTGGCAGCAGCGCCTTGCCACAGGCCAGGCCCTGCGTCCAGCTCGGAGTGTGCAGCAAACCCTCCACCACTCACACGGCCAAAGGCTGTGCTCGGTGTGGGGTTAATTTCGCAGGTACTGGATGCACTCAGGTAGACTTACTGACTTTGCCAAAGAGTCACAACACCAAAATATAAAAAGTGAGCCTATTATCTTTCTCCAAGTTTCACCAATATTTTTAATCTAGTATATATTTCAGCTATTCACACAATGGAATATTTAATAGGAGAGATTATTATAAAAATGTTTAATGAAGTTTAAAATTTAAAAAAAAACATGTATGTGAGTCTTTCTTTTAATATAGTTTTTATTTTTGGATTTTGTGGGCTGAAAAGTATTAATAGAAGATATATATATATATATATATATTATATTATATATATATTTTTAATTAAAACCTATGTCTCTGAGGCTTTCTTTTAACATTTTTGAGCCCACAAAATGAACAAATGAAAACAACCACAAGAGAGCCTTGTAGTCCAGCTGAAGAGCATGGAGCTGTAGCTAGGAGTGCTTTAAAAAATATTGTAACTTCTCCTGGGGTCATAGTTTTAATGACCCAGGAGACTTACTGCTTTTTTTTAAATGTTAATGGGGCTGCTTCACTTCCTGCTGCAGCCACTCACAACATAAAAAAAAAAGCTTGTGGGGGGCGTGGCCAGGCATCATGGCCGCTCGGACGTGACTCCGAACGGCTCCGTCCCAGACCCCGTGAAGCTTAATTACGAAAAGGGTACTGACCTCACCACCGACCCTGGCCCCAGCTGTGTGAACTGTGGGAGAACCACAGCAATGCTGAGGCGGGCTCCGAGGAGCTGAGGAACGAGAGAAATGGGAGGCGAGATCACAGTCCTCCGGAGCGGCGCGGCGACCCACAAAATGGCGGCGGAGACGAATCGGCACTGAAACCAGGGAAAGCTGCCGGTGAGGACGAATCCCGAAGCACATCGGATTTCTGCTGAAGACCGCAACGTGTGGCCCCCTCGGGAGAGGAATATCCCCCCAGCACAGCGCAGTGGTCTCCAACTGGGCAACGGAAGCAAGTAAGGCCGTGAAGGGGGGGCTCCCAGCACGAAGGCGAGTGAGTGGGCCTCCGGGTCCTTCCCCGGTGACGGTGGGAGGACCCACTCACATGGGACACGCAGCAGGGGAATTCAAACCGGACGCCTGACCTCCCCGAACCCGGTGCCTGACTTCAAAATGGCTCGCGCTGCTCCCTATCAACACAGAGCTATTGCCAGTTTTAAAATGAGCGCCCAGCCCTCGACCACGCCAGCATCTTAGGGCAAGCACACTCTCCCCCCCCAGACGATCGCAGCAGCAGAGGAGCCCCTGAGAGGACCAAAGGCCGGCTCATGCTCTGGCAGGTGGGCCTTGAGGGCCTGAACTGATACAGCGTTCCCCCCGGCGGTCCCAGCACCTACACAAATCGTGGGAGGGAACGGAAAGGGATCAAGAGCCTAACACCCAGAAGCGGGACGCCCCCTAGTGGGCAGGGGGGCTCTGAAAACAGGAGTGCAAACGGCCAGCAACGAAGTTCCCCAGGGTTGACAGCCTTTAGTCCAAACGCGCCGACCAGAGGTGGGGCAGCCCCGGGCAGGTTGTGCCCCCGACACCCTTATGTCACCCAAAAAAGTAGGAGCCAACAAAGTCTCCAACTACTTAACTCAGCCTGGCCCAGGCGCAGCCAAGGAGGGAGAAACGCATCCAGGGGGCAGCATGGCGCTTACCCGAGAGGACCTGCTGGCATCCCTCAGGGACTTCAGGAAGCACCTGAGGGAAGATATCAAGGTTGTAAACCTAGAGTGGTATCAGTTCCTAAGTGAATAGAGGTAAGAGAAAAGAATAATTGGCCATCCAATTAGGGGAATGGTTAAACTAAAGTGTGTCTCCAAAAGAGAGTAAAGTGCTCGTGAGTGGGGGAGAAATCTCCTTTCTGTTCTTGTGCCCTCACACACCCTTACAAGTGTAAAGCATCATCATCGGGCTATGCTCCGCGTGGGGGTGGCGCTGCAGTCCCTCACGGGCCCTACAAGAGGGCTCTCTGTTGGAGATCTTTTCAGGAGATGCCGCAGTTGTGCATGTGGGTGTGTGGGAATGCAGGTGATATAGTGAGTAAGTGATTTTAAAATTACCTGGTAGTTACCCAGAGGTTTAATAAGGAGTACTCCAGGTAAGTTAAAAATGGGGCAGGGTTGTAGAGCCTCCTCAAATGAATAAAGGGGGGATGAGTTAGTTCCCACCGCTCTCAACCCGCGAGAATAGTGAGTGAAAATTAGGAATGTGAAGTGGTCGACATGTTTCGCGCAATCTGTCGGTCCCTAATGGATCCCTGTGCGCTTCTTCAGGACCATAAGAAAAGGTTAGAGATGTAAAAGGAAATAGGTTTTGGGGAAAACACACCCTATAAACCCACCGGCGTTGGAAGGCAGACTGTTAGGTTGCAGAGACGTCAGATCGGGGTGATCCACCTTATCACCCCGCATTTGCACGACCAGCCGATGTGGCCTGACTCTACCACGAGGAGGGTTTATAAGCTTGAGCACACGAATAAGACGTGTCTCGTACGCTGTGACGTCCCTTAAACCTTAAGATAGGTATGGTGGGTTTATAGGGTGTGTTTTCCCCAAAACCTATTTCCTTTTACATCTCTAACCTTTTCTTATGGTCCTGAATCACTTACTCACTATATCACCTGCATTCCCACACACCCACATGCACAACTGCGGCATCTCCTGAAAAGATCTCCAACAGAGAGCCCTCTTGTAGGGCCCGTGAGGGACTGCAGCGCCACCCCCACGCGGAGCATAGCCCGATGATGATGCTTTACACTCGTAAGGGTGTGTGAGGGCACAAGAACAGAAAGGAGATTTCTCCCCCACTCACGAGCACTTTACTCTCTTTTGGAGACACACTTTAGTTTAACCATTCCCCTAATTGGATGGCCAATTATTCTTTTCTCTTACCTCTATTCACTTAGGAACTGATACCACTCTAGGTTTACAAGTTGTTCTCGGGAGCATTGGTACAGGACCTACACTTCTTTCTAATTAGCTCCCAGTCCCTCCTCTTTATTGTGTTGAAGATATCAAGGTTGACATAGATGCCTCCTTCGAAGCCTTCAGAGTGGAGATGAGGGGGAAGCTGGTGGCCCTGCAAGCTGACGTAGACTCGGTGGGAATGCGCACCCTGGATCTAGAAGCGAAATGCCAAGAATTGGAAGAACGGTTGGGCCCACTAGAGGAGAACGCGTCGGAGTTGCGAGACCAATTGCGGGCATCTGCCCTCAAATGTGAAGATTGGGAGAACCGCTCCCGGCGAGACAACATAAGGGTCAGGGGCCTGGAAGAAGGCTGTGAAGGTCCTGATCTAGAGGCGTTCCTGGTGGGCCTCTTCTCCACGGTTATCGGGGAAGGAGGACCAGAGGTCGGGGCCGAAAATGTCCCGAACCAACAAGAGGCCAAGAGACATCCTAGCGAAATTTAGCTCCTTCAAAACAAAAGAACTAGTGCTCCAAAAAGCGAGAGGATCAGACAAGGTCAGCTTCCAAAACGCCACTTGCTCTCTGTTCCAAGATGTAGCACAGGCCACCCTAGCTCGTAGGCAGCAATTTCGACCGATTACGGAAGCCCGGAGGGAACGACAAATAAGGTACCGGTGGACTTATCCCTTTGGTATCGCCTTCCAACTAGATAACAAGCAGCTTCACTACACGGAGATGGAAGACGCAGCGGCCCTCCTGGGCATCAATCTCCCCCCTCCAACAAGAAGATCCAACCCAAAGAACGGCGAAGGGGAACAGCCGAAGGAACAGAGAGGAGGCGGTCCATGGAGGTCGAACGGGCGCGGGGGTAAAAAAACGCCGGCCTGAAGAAGAGGAACCCTGACATCACTGGAAGACTCCCACACGGTCATTTCTCCCCTGTAGAACCCAATACAGAACTCAAGGTATGGGGGGATAACGAAGGGAAACCGAAGGGATGAAGCGCCCCTACAGACTTACCAAGAACTGAGACTAACAGTCGGCCGGACATCTGGCGTTCTTGGCACATGGCACAACCTAGGGGGGAGGAAGTCTGAACTAATTTCGGAGGCAACGATGTTAGTACCCTGTCGACATGATAACAGGGGTTCTGGGAGCGGAAATGGGCTCGCTCCTAGAGTTGGACAAAATGAGGCCTTCCTCTGGGATGGAAGTCCCCACAACTCTCAGTTATAGTTTTTTTCTATTGGTTTTTTTATGTATCATGGTGTTTTTAAAATTTTATTTGGCGGGTGGAGTCGGGAAGGGGAAAGAGGGGATGGTGCCTTGGGGGAGGCAAGCGGGGATGGGGGAGGCCCTTACACTAACTCATGGCAGTTAACTGCCTCTCCTGGAATGTAAGGGGGCTTAACTCCCCCAACAAGAGGCAGGCCCTATGGAAGTTTCTCTCTGACCACCAGATCCTGATAGCCGCTCTGCATGAAACCCACCGAAAAAAATGCGATGAAGGCAGGCTAAAACACAAGTGCTATCCCCAGATTTTCTGCTCCTCTGCATCTACGAAACAAAATGGGGTGGCTCTTCTCTTCCATTCCTCGATCCCCTTTAACCATCAAGCTACGAAATCAAATGCGGCAGGGCGCTTCCTAATGGTTCGGGGCAAGATCAGAGGGCAGGCTTGCACCATTGCCACGATCTATGCACCTAACACGGGCCAATTGGACTTTCTGGATTCCTTCTTATCTACACTGGAGGGATTTGCCTCGGGCGACATCTTACTGATGGGGGACTTCAATCTCATTTGGGACCCCACACTGGACACAACTCACCCGCATAGAGCGGCGGGCGGGACTTTTAGCAAGACTCTCAAAACATCTCTCCAACGCCTGGGGTTACTGGACGCCTGGAGGGAAATTCACCCAACAACGAGAGACTACTCTTTTCTCTCCCACTCCCATAGAACCTACTCTAGAATAGATCATATATTCCTCAGCCAAACCCTTCTCTTTACAATAGCAAATGCACAGTTCCACCTGATCTGCCTTTCAGATCATGCCCCCCTGGAGTTAATCCTAAACTGGCCAGCACCACGTACGAAGCATAGGAGATGGTATTTTCCCAATTTTCTCACCAGGGACCTACTCCTCAGAGACGAATTAAGATCTGCAATCACAGATTTCTTTAAAAACAATGACCCCGCCCTCACCTCTTTCGCTACTATTTGGGACGCCTTTAAGGCAGTTATTAGGGGCAAATGCATAGAACTAGCCACCACACTTAGACCCAGCAGAGGAGGGAGAGGCTTTTACTGGAAAAGGAACTACAAGTGGCGGAGAAGAGCCATCAAGAGTCCCCATCGAGGGGGGCGTGGCTTGCAGCCGCAGAAGATGGCCGCAGGCTAATAGAGCTGCGCTAACAGCCGACGATCACTGCCCGACATCCGTCACTATCCGGCACGCTGTGGGGCACCCGATCGCACCGAGGGACATCGGAAAGGTGCGGCCGCAGTCTGCGGCATAGAAATAGCCCCTGTAACCACCGGAGGCGACGCGGAGGCTCGATTCGCCGGACGGCCCCGACCCTCAAAATGGCGGCCACTGCGGGGCGGTGAGCGGAGACCGCCGGACCTGCGGGGAGCCCTGGCTGCGAGGCACAGACGCGACGGGGTGAGTTGACCCCCGGGACACAACTCCGAAGGAGGCGGGGGTTGCGGCACCCCCCCCATGTCTGAGGAGCTCTGCGGGTGCTGAGTGCGGACCGACACGAGAGCTGTCTGGTGCATCGCCTGAGAGCGGGGGGCTGCACAGGTGCGGCGAAAGTGCGTCGGTGGCCCCGTGGAGGCTGGCCTGCCTTCTGGATCGCGGGGCAGAAGTGCGACGGTCCTGACGGGGAGACACTGATCATCCCCCGGCTGAAGTGCTGAGGCTCAGGGGAGCTTCTGGAGGTGGGTGGCTCCACTGCAACCATTACCGGCTGGACGCTGGCGGCGATCATACGCGCTGTGCCCTTGCGCTGCGATCAGGCTGTTGAGGGGGCGACGGTCCTGACGAGGGTTGAAGACTGATGAGGCCCGTGGTGACCCGGGGCCGGTGAGTGGAGACCGGACCCTGATCGACCGCATCTCGCCTCTGAGGGGAGGAATCCATATACTTAATCTGATCTACAACCATCAAGAGCGCGGCGACCAGTTGGAACCAGGCGGCCACGCGGAGCCTGGGCCCAGATCCAAGGCCTACATCGAGCGAAGGAGGGGCGTGGGCGCAGACAAGACGCTGATTGTACGACGGCAGGGGCCTCCGGACAGCGACCGGCGGTAAGACGAGCCAGCGGACGGCCCACCCGACTGGGAAGACACAGGCGACGGACCGCTGCGAGCGCCGGCATGGGCCGCACCAGGCCACCCGGCCCCGGCCAGGCAAACCAAATAGACAAGTACACGGTCGCCATGAGCCGCGACGAAGACGCGACAGGAGGAGGCTCGCAGGGCGCGGAAGATGGGGACCCCGACCCCTCACTTAAAGACATCATGAAGGCCATCAGGGACTTTCGAGGCACCCTTGAGCCCAAATTAGACTCTGTGACAGAAGAGGTTAACCTCCTGCGGGCGGACTTCCGAAAAATGTCAGAGAAGGTCTCGGAAGCGGAGACTGGCATTGGCAGCCTTCAAGCTAAGACTAAACGTCTGGAGGAGCAGGTGGCTTCCCTCACCAAAAATCAAGACGACATCTACGCGCGCCTCGAGGATCAGGAAGGCCGGGCCCGCCGCAACAACGTACGCCTGGTGGGGGTACCGGAGGGCATGGAAGGCCCTTCGGTAGACTGGTTTGTCGAAGACCTGATCCTCAACCACTTAAAGCCCAAACGCCTGTCAAATTTCTTTTCGGTGGAACGGGCCCATAGAGCGCTGGGAGGCAAACCAAAACCGGGGGCGCCGCCGCGTACTATTATTGCCCGGATTCTCAACTTTCGGGACAGAGATGCCATCCTACAAGCCGCACGGACGGCAGGAGACCTCCACTTAGACAACGCCACAATTCGCTTTTTCCGGACTTCACACTCAAGGTCCAGCGCATGCGGCGCTCCTTTGATGGAGTCAAGAGAGCTCTTCGAGAGCAAGGCGTAAAATATATGATGTTATTTCCTGCCAAGCTCAAGATCCTTGATGGTGGGAAAGTCCACTTCTTTGACAGGCCAGAGGAGGCCAGCGACTGGCTCGAGGGGTGGCGCACTGTGAGCAGGCGAGACAGGTCGGAGCGACCTGAGCACCGAACCGAGTTGGAATCAGATGACTGGAGGAAATCAAGCGGCCAGAGACCAGAGCAGCCGTCAGATAAGTGACAATGGGTGGGGCTACATGACTATGAAAGGCCATCTCAAGAGAAAGGCGGTTCTGCCTCGGACCATGGCGACCTGGCATTAGATGTGCTTTGGTGGATATAGGGGGCGGGGGAGAGACGCGTGTCTCTATTACAGCCCAATGGGGCGATTGAGCGACTGGGGGACGGGGGGGTTGCGGCATGGCCCCACAGTGAAAAGCTGAGCATTGATATAGGGGCAATTATGGTAATCACTGGAAATATCTATCTCCATGCTGGCTGTAGGCACACAACCTCACACTATTGTTTGTGTTTCTGCTATGGGGCGACAGGCACTCTGCCAGTTCCGAGGGTGGGAGGTTGGGGGCTCACCTAGCAGGGTCGCAGGGCGGGGGGTGTGGGGGGTGTTTGTTTTGTTCATTGTTGGGGGGACATGGGAGTTAGCTCAGAATCAGCATAGCGACAATCTGTGGCACTACATACTAGACACTGCAGCGGGGGGGAGAGAGGGAGACTCACAACAACAGCCACCACCCCGGGATAATGGGTGACCCAGTCAGTTTACAGGTGTGGACCTGGAATGTCAACGGCCTGGGGGATAAAATTAAACGCACTCTAGTCCTGCAACACCTGAAGCGACATATGCCGGACGTAGTGCTGATCCAGGAATCACACCTTTTGGGTAATAGATGTAGGGCCCTAGACCGATTTGGTTACAAGATGGTGACACACGCGGGCTACACTACAAGTGCTCGCGGGGTGGGAATATTGGTACGCACCACACTGCCATTGGTAATAACAGGTACATGGGCGGACAGCACAGGATGCTTTGTGGCGGCCGGAGGTACCTGGGAGGGATGGTCACTGGTTTTTTGCTCCTGCTACCTTCCCCCGGGCCTCCACTCTACTTTTCTTCCTAAACTGGGGGGTTTCTTGGCAGATCTCCCCTCGGGAACCCTTATCCTTGGGGGTGACACCAATGCCGTAATGGACCCATCATTGGACCGCTCCAGTCCGCGGACGGAGGCACGAGAAGAACGGGGACTGGCGGGCTTTGTCGCAGCCCTCGGTCTTGGTGATATATGGCGGGCACATAACCCTCAACATAGGGAATACACATTCTACTCGGCCAGTAACGGGACTTTCTCTAGGATCGACCACTTTTTCACCCGGCTTCCACAGCTGGGGGATTTTATGGACGCCAGGCACATGGCACGTGGGATCTCGGACCACTCACCAGGGTGTGTCTTCTTGAGGGGACCGGTGGTGAACAGGGCCCCCTGTCCTAGACTAGACTCCTGGCGTCTGCGGGACCCGGAATTGAGTGCTAAGCTCAGAGAGGGCTCTAAACTATACTTTGAGGAGAACCAGGGATCCGTCGACTCCCAGATCATTATGTGGGAAGCCTATAAAGTGGTTCTACGAGGACAGGCGCAGGCATTAATAGGAGGACAGAAGAAAGAGGAGGCCCTACAGATGCGCCAGCTGGAGCGGGAGGTGGGAACGTTAGAGCGCGACCCCGCGTTGACAGAGTCAGCGGACCTGCGGCACGAACTAGCTCTAAAGCAAAAGGACCTGAGGGCGATAGCGGAGAGGGAAGCGCGAGCCTATGCGCTGGCTACCCAGCATCGCTTATATGATGTGGGCGATAAGGGACTGAAGCTACTGGCGTGGCTAGAGCGCCGAGACAGGGAACGCTCATGGGTAGCAGGTGTCTGGAATAAATCGGGAGCCTGGTGCTCCAATAGCGGGGATATAGCAGAGGCATTTGCAGTCCACTTTGAGCAGGTATACTCACCGGTAAGCACTCGGACTGAATCGGACTGTGCGGAGTTTCTACGAGACTTTGCGCTGCCCGTGCTATCTCCGGAGGCACGTGATAAGTTAGAGGCGGACCTCACGGAGGAGGAACTGGGTGCGGCCCTAAACGCCCTGCAGTCGGGAAAGGCGGCTGGGCCAAATGGACTGCCGGTTGAAATTTATAAACGACAGGCGGCGGTGGTGCTGCCTCCCTTGCTTCGGATGTTCAATGAGGCGAGGGAGGTGGGGCGGCTTCCCCAGATCAACGGGAGGCCACAATTGTGACCATCCATAAAGCAGGAAAACCCCCGGATCGGTGCGAGTCATACCGCCCGATTTCATTAATAAATGTGGAAGCAAAGGTGCTCGCCAAGGCCCTGGCGGAGCGCTTGATATCGGTCATCACGGACCTAGTCCACGTGGACCAATCGGGGTTTATGCCCCATAGGAGCACGAGACATAATCTACGAAGGCTCTACGGAGTACTCCACATGACAGAGGACGCCGGGCCTGTGCAGATGGCGGCGGTGGCTCTGGACGCATCCATGGCTTTCGACAGCATGGAGTGGCCATATCTTTTTATGGTCCTCCAACGGCTGGGATGCGGGCCGATCTTCTGCAGCTGGGTACGGCTGCTTTATGTGCTCCCCACGGCGCGAGTCAGAGTCAATGGGGCGGTGTCCAAGTCCATTCCCTTGAGAAGGGGCACTAGACAGGGATGCCCGTTGTCCCCTCTCCTATTCGCCTTGGCGCTGGAACCCCTGGCGCACTGGATAAGGAGAGATCCTATGATCTGGGGTATCGTAGCCCCAGGGGGGTGGGAGGAGCGGGTGTCCCTCTATGCGGACGATATTCTCCTATACCTGGCCCGGCCATATCATTCGCTTGCCCGTGTCCTACACATTCTTGAATTGTTCGGCAGTTACTCTGGGTATACCACCAACTGGTCAAAATCTGTGATTTTCCCGCTCTCGGGCCCCATGCCACGAATTCCGCCCCGCTGTGTGGCACCAGTAGTCAGGGAAGGGTTCAAATACTTGGGAATCCACATCACAAGAAACAGGGAGGTTTTCCTGGCTAAAAACCTGGAGCCCCAACTTGCCCGCCTAGGCTCGGATGTAAGCCACTGGCGCTCTCTCCCGCTTACACTCATGGGCCGTGCAGCCCTTTTTAAAATGCTCACGCTACCAAGGTTATTATACTGCCTTCAGAATATGCCCTATCCGGTCAAGCCGCACTCCTTCAAGCGGATTTCTCAGGCGGTCCGTTCCCTACTGTGGGATGGTGGGTCCCCGCGGATAGCGCTGCGCAAACTCCAGAGGGGAGTTTACGATGGCGGCCTGGCAGTCCCGGACACCCAGCTTTACTACTGGGCGTCACAGCTACAGGTTGTAAATGATTGGGTCTATGCAGACACCTCAGAACCGGCATATCGGGTCGACAGGATGGCCATGAGCAGGGGAGCCTGCGAGTCGCTACTATACACGGCAAAGATGCAGCGGAGTTGGCCGACACACACACGGGTAGTGGTACAATGTTGGAGGGAGGCCAACAGATTCCTCGGGTGGGATCGGAAATTGACCGGGAGGACCCCGCTGTGGCTTGGAGACCAGCTTCGAGACGTGGCAGCATTGACGGGGTTTAGGGGCTGGAGGTCCATAGGGATCGAATATCTGGGTGATGTATGGGAGGGTGATTCCCCCACTCATTTGAATTCCTACGGAAAGAATACGACATGCACCCATCACAAAGTTTCCATCACCTCCGACTGGTGCACGCCCTAAGAGTACACATTCAGCGGGATGTGTCCATACCAGATTACTCCCCACTGGAGGACCGGTTGTTACTTGACCCGATTGCGGAGAAGCCCACATCGACGATTTACCGCAAGCTGGTCAACAACAGTCCAGACCCTCTGGTGTCCCTTAGGGCAGCGTGGGCGGTAGACCTGGGCACCCTGGAGGACGAAGAGTGGCTAGAGGCGCAGCAAAGCCCCAGAGAGGTAGCAATTAGGGCCAGATTCAGACTGGTGCAACTTAAAATACTACACCGCACATATTATCCTTGCACGCTATTGTATAAATGGGGCAGACTACAATCAGGGTGCTGCAGAAGGGGATGCCAGCAGGAGGGTTCCTTCTTCCACATTCTATGGGAATGCCCCGAGTTATCAACCTACTGGGCAGGAGTTACGGCCACTATGTCCAGAGTTGTGGGAAAGGAGGTTCCGAGGGATCCAAAGTGGCTGCTCCTCATGATACGGGGGGAAGGGACCTGGTCCAAACACGCCGAACTATGGCTGTTCCTAGCGGCAGCAGTGGCTAAACGTAATATTGCAAGGAGTTGGGGAGCGCAGGTGCCACCGCAGCTCATTGATTGGAAGCGGGACCTGGATTGGTGCCAACGGGCCGAAGAGATGGTATATAAGAGCAGGGGGTGCGCCAAAAAATGGGGAAAAGTGTGGGGGCCATGGAAGAGATACAGAGGCCCTGGGCCGTCAGAGGAGGGGTGTTGAGATGGATCATAGTTGGGCTAGAGAGTGGTCTCCCCGGATCTTTGTCCCTGCTGAGAGTTGTCACATGATGTTTTATACAATTGTCACACCACAGATGTACTGGAATAATATATGTTCTTCTGAGCTGTGTTAATAAAAATAAAAAGATTTAAAAAAAAAAAAAAAGAGTCCCCATCGAGCCAAACACTGCGCACAGTCACTTCCCTGAAGGGTAAATTAAAGGCCATATATACCAACAGAGCAGAGAATTCCATTCTCCGACTCCAGGCCCGAGGATATGATAGCGCCAACAAGATAGGAACCCTACTAGCACAACAACTAAAGGCAAAACAAGAAAAGGAATACATTAAGCAGATAGTGGATGACGCGGGCGTCTCCCATCTCAGCGAAGAGGGTAAAGCGGACGCCTTTGGGCAGTTCTATAGTAACCTTTATACTGCGGCCCCAGTAGACGACCAGGCTCAGGAAAACTACTTGAGCTCCCTGAAACTACCCCAGATTTCGGCAGATTTGAAACTGCAAAAGGCCCCAGGGCCGGATGGTCTTAATGCCCACTTTTATCGTACATTCGCTCCCGAACTGACTCCCCATCTGGTGATCCTTTTTAATGAACTAGCGAATGCCCAGAGGGTGACTGACTCCATGGGGGAAGCATTAGTCTCAGTAATACCCAAACCAGGAAAAGACCCAAAAGCCTGTGCCTCTTACAGGCCTATTGCATTGCTGAATCTGGATGCCAAGTTGTACTCTAAAATGCTGGCAACCCGCCTAGAAAACCTCCTCCCTGCACTGATTGACCCGGATCAGTCGGGGTTTATTAAGGGTAGACAGACCCATGACAACTTGCGTAGAATAGTACATATAATCAAGAAAGTACAGAAGAAAGGCATCCCCGCGGCCCTTCTCTCATTGGACGCGGAGAAGGCCTTTGACCGAGTCGATTGGGCCTTCTTACTCCGAACCCTGAGAGGCTTCGGCTTTAATGAAACCTTCATAGGTATGGTGACGGCCAACTACCATTTCCCCAGTTCAAAGGTGCTTGTGAATGGGGCAGCTTCTAAGGCCTTTAAGCTATCGCGGGAGACAAGACAGGGGTGCCCCCTACCCCCCATGTTGTTTGCTCTTAGCATTTAGCCCCTGGCAGAGAGGATCAGAGCAAACCCTGATATAAAAGGGGTAGCCTTTGGCACCGACGCCCACAAGATCTCACTCTTTGCGGACGATGTGCTCCTCCCTGTCACTGACCCACTGGTTTCGCTACCCGCTATTCAAGCAGAGCTCGATTGCTTTGAACGAGTTTCAGGATTCAAGGTGAACCGCGCTAAGTCATTTCTGCTAAACCTAACCCTACCGGGAGAAATGTTAGAGCAAATAAAGGAGACTTCTCCCTTTTGTTGTACGGGCAAAGACATTACATACCTGGGGGTCAAGCTCACACGAAAAATTTCTGAACTCTATAGGGCCAACTATCCCCCCCTGATGAGACAGATCAAGGCGGATCTAAATCGGTGGAAATCGGCCTACACCTCCTGGATATGGAGAATTAATGCAGTGAAGATGAACATACTCCCCATGCTCCTCTACCTTTTTCAGGGCCTCCCGGTAGACAGGGAACTATTTATCGATCTCAAAAAGGCAATCACTAAATTCATATGGTAGGGCCAACGTGCTAGGCTATCATATCGGGTCCTTACTAGGCCGCGACTGGACGGGGGTTTTGCCCTCCCGGACTTTAGAGGTTATTACCAAGCGGCTCAACTCCGTGTCATAACGGAGTGGTCTCTCAGAGAGTCAGAAAAGCACTGGCTCCATATGGACCGTCAGATAACGGGCAGGACCATCTGGGATCTTCTATGGATGAAGAAGCAGCACAGACCCCTAAACTCCTACATTAGCACCCCCATGGCCACTACCTTACGAGTATGGGACCTACTTACTAAAACACTCTCCCTCACGACCTACCCCTCGCCATACACCCCCATACATTTTAACCCTGACTTCCCCCCTGCACTTCGAGACGGCCCCTTTACGCAGTGGAGACTGGGGGGATGCCTCACGATATCCCACCTATATAAGAAAGGGGACCTCCTAACATTTGCGGAATGTGCCACAGCTTTCCACCTTCAGCCCTCAGAGAGCTTCCACTACACGCAGCTCAAGCACTGGGTGCAGCAACCCCTGGAGCGGCTCGCCGCCACCAGGGACCTGCTCCCAATCGAGAAATTCGCTCAATCAGGGGCTTCCACCAAGGGATCGGTATCCTTCCTGTACTCTCTCATTAGGGCAATGAGCCCTCAGGCGCTGCCGAGACATAGGGGTTTCTGGGACGCCACGCTAGATACACCAGTAGAGGAGAAGCAATGGGGCCGTTTCTATAAAGATATTGCCAAACACAACCGCTCCAGGCACCTACGAGAAGCGCACTATAAAATAATGTACGATTGGTACCTGTATCCCCAAAAACTTCATAAAATATTCCCTAACACTTCGGACAGATGCTGGAGGGGTTGTGGTTTGTTGGGAGATTTCCGACATATATGGTGGGACTGCCCCTCGATCAAGCCATTTTGGAAGGAAATTCTTGTGCAGATAAAACTGATACTAGGATACCCCATCCCCATACCCCATCCCCGAAACCATAGAACACACCCTCCTGGGACTTAGAGACCCCTTACTGAAACGACAAACGACAGGGGACCGAGCTATCATGTGGCTGTGTCTGGGTGCTGCCAAAATGGCGATCGCTGCGGCCTGGAAAAGGGCAGAAGCCCCCTCTATTACGCAGTGGCACGCTAGACTTTGGCAAGCATTAGCGATGGAACGCTTAACGGACATCACAGAGGACACGAGGAAGGGCTTCGAATACATCTGGTCACCGTTGGTGGAATATATGTCAGAGGGACTACCCCTATTTGCTTGCAGCCCTAGACTGCGGGCACTCCACCTATTCCACATTTAACTAAAGAGAGAGCCCAATAGAAATTCATAGTCTGGGAAACATACGACCAGGGTACCAGCCTCCTGACCACCCCACAAAGGACTCCGCATTGGAATATAACCACCATACATCGTTTGGTTTACTCTTAGTTTTTCTGTTTTCCACTTTTTCTCTCTCTTGGTTTTTCTGCTTTTCCTTTCATAAAGCCCAGCATTGGGCTAACAGTTCGGGCACGACACTTCCGTACACCTGAGCTGAGGTCCTACAACGAGGTAGTTAAACAGGGGAAACGCTGAAGAGGCTGTAAGCTACGTCTGGGACCCAGAAGCGCGGATACCTAGGGGGACGAGTCCTTGTTCACAAGCTGTGTTTACCAATTAGCCATCTGTAACACTTGTCTGGTTTGTTGTACTGGATTTGTCAGCCATGTTATCTTTTTGTATTGATGTAAAAATTCAATAAAAAGATTTTGAAATAAAAAAAAGCTTGTTAGTGTCCCTGTTGTTCTAGGGTCACCGCAAGCATAAACATAATATATATTGTAATGGGCTAGGGCATTACAGCGAATTCCTTTCTAGGAGCAGTGAATAATATAGAAGCATCTCCTGCCACTCATTTATCATTCATTTTTATTTTTTTTATTTTGGGTGTCCCGGTGCGTACCCGGCACTCCCGCATATTAATTTTTTTGTTTATAAGGAGAGAAGGGCACGTGGCCCCCCTCCTCGAGCCTTTTGTAGCCCCTTGGGACCTCATCCCACAGGGCTGTTTTTTTAAAATTAAGGTATCCCCTGGGGTCTCAGGTGGGTGTCCGGGTGCCCACCTAAGGCACCCCCAAAACATTATGTTTGGGCCCGCGGAGGGAGGCCCAGGCCATCAGCAGCTCCGGCCAGCTCCCGAGCCAGCACTATTCAGGGTGCTGGCAGGAGCCAGCACCTTTCCTTTGCTGACGCCTGGGTGGGAGCAGCAGTTTTTTGCTACTCCCGCCGGATGGGAGCAAAGTGAAGTTACCTATCCAGGAGCGTGCGGCAGGGTATGCCCGCATTTTCCCGGGCAGGCAATCACAGTGTTTTGAAGATGGGCTCCCTGGGACACTGTGTACTATTGTTATTATTATAATTATTTTCTAACCTAAATGGGCTGCCTACTTTTTGATACCAAATATCTACTGAAAAGACCTGTAGAACTTGCACAGAAAGGACTTAGATAAAATCTTCTGCAGTTGCTGGAAGTAAACCGCCATTGCAACGCAAGGCTTGCTCAAGAACCACATTTAGACAGCACATGATGCTAGCTTAGCAACCATATTTAGAAGTGGCACCACTTACGTGTCCCTAATGTGACTGATGTTGCAAATCATGTCTGATCATTTACTCTTACCTGTACATTGCATTAGTCCAGAAAGTTCAGAAATGTCACAAGCAAAGGACACATGGGTAGCAACAGCCACACCAACCCACATCATGCAGGTATCACGCAGTGCTGGCCTCTTCTGATTGGCCTAGTGTTCTGTACTTATGTAACCCGCTGAGGCTACTGATGGGAAGGAGCCGCTCCTTTGCTTAATTTCTGTAGAAAAAGTCTTAAGCTTGTTCTTCTACTGAACCTTTATTGCATAAATAACTAAGTTTTTCCCTCTGTGGTTGGGATGCATAAAAGATTGTGGAAGACTTCTCCTTGTTGGACATTCAGCGGCTTTGCTGTCTGTTCCCGTGCGGCACATACTCTTGTTTTCTATCTTGTCTTATAATAAATTTTCTCTTTTGTCATATGTGCTGACAGACTGGTATTTCTTGAGTAGGCTTTTACACTATCACACTATGGGGGTTGGGGTCCCTGTGACAGATACCAGCACGAAGAAGGGGTTGCACAGCCACGGTCCCCGCTTTGTAGATTTTTGGCCTAGAAGATGGGGTCTCCAGGGCCCAACAGAAGCTCGGAGAGAGCACCCACGTTCCCCCTTCCCTTTTTTTGGAGAAATCGGCCCCTGGGATTAGTGGCTTGGAGAAGGAGGCCATTTGCTCCCTCCCCCTGAATATGCATATGGTCCCAGGGATGGGGTCCCCAGGGCCCAGAATGGCTTAGGGTGGGGGGGCCCCACTCACAAACCCTACCCATATGTATTTAAATAAAGACCCAGAGCCCTGGCCCACCCAGGGGTTAAATTACTGAATTTAATAATGAAGGTTTTTGTTTGTTAAAGCCACAGCTTTTAAAATGTATAGTTTTTAATTTGACTTGCCCCAAGGGCTAGAGGGGCAGGGTATTCCTACCCTGCCCCATTATATCTTCTTCTGAAAAGAAACTCAGAACAGGGAAATAAGGGCCTGATTATGAGTTTGACGGTGTGGGAGCGGGGCGGCATGCCACCACCCCGCTCTCACACCGCCAAACTCCACTGCCGACCGCCCGCCGGATTACACGTTGTAATCCCGGCGGGCGGTCCTGCGGCGGCTGGCCCATGGCGCTGCCTTTCAAAGGCTCATAGGAGAGCCTTAGAAAGGCAGTGCCGTGGGACCGCCACAGCGCATTCCAGCATGGCATGGACTGTAAAGTCCATGCCATGCAGGAACTGGGGGGCAGAAAGACAGGGGGGCACACGGTGTGCCCCCCTGCTTGCACCGAGGCACTTAGGGGCCATATAGGGCTTACCGCCATGAAAAGGAGGGCAGTGAAAAAACTCATAATATGCTTCCCATTGCAGCAGCTGCAATGCCAGCATATTGTGGCCTCAAAACCGCTACTAGGTCACCAGGGATCGCGGATCGCGGGCGGTAGCAGGAGTCCTATGTCGGTCTGACCGCCAAAGTCATAATACGGCAGTCGGAACGCTGGTGCGGCGGTTGCCACACTGCCACTGTGGGTTTGGGGTCCATCGGACTGCCAAACTCATAATTAGGCCTTAAGTCTCCGAGTCAGAGCGGCCGCTCCCGTGGGAGCCTTACTCCTGCGGAATTGAGTTGGTCCAAGGGAAAAAAGCCCCCTAGGCCAATCAGAATGCTCTATTTTTTAAAATTAGGTTTGAGGGATTCTCCCAAGAGTCCCTCACACCCAACCGCCCAGATATACAAATATTTTTTAACCCTTAATTTCTCTAAAACTACTGAACGGATTTACACCAAATCACAAAAAGCACTCTATCTGGACCATGATCTACCTTCCTGTCAAATTTGGTTTAATTCCACTGCTAAAAAAATATATGGAAAATGCAGCCCCCCCCCCTTTTTTTCTCACCCTCCCCTGCTTGACGGATCATCCAGAAACTTTCTGTGAAGAATCTTGTCATAAAAAGAATCGTTTCTGAAGGTTTGGTGTAGATTTGTCAAAGTTATTAGCAAACCAAAATAAATATATATATATTTATCTTTCAATGTGTGTGTGTGTGTGTGTGTGTGTGTGTATATTTATATATATATACACACAACTTAAATCTCTCCTCATTAGGGAAAGAAACGGCACTCTGGAACGGAATAACATCAGCCTCGATTTACTGAATTAGGCCACTCCGGACAGGACGCGTTTCGGCTGAAAAACAGCCTTGATCACCTGAAGTGCGCCATTTTGCAAACATTATAAATACTCTTTAAGACATAGACATAAACAAAATACTCCAATATACAAGTGAAAACACCATAAATACAATTAATAAACACTCGGGGGGAAATAGTACTACCTACAAAACTATCACAAAATTATGTAAATTAACATTTTCACATTACATTATTGTTTGCTTAAGGCGCACCAATTTTATATCTCCAAATTCCAAATAGAGATCCCATTTTTGGTTAAACGATAATCCACCTATATTATAATACAATATGCAAGTTGCCACAAGAAGTCTTTGAGATTTTTCAAATGTCACATTCATCTTATGAGCAATTGACTTTAAACAATTGAAACGTCTTTCAAGCTAAAATAGCTAATAACTCTATAGGTCTCTCTCGATGGCGTGATTTCATTAGGCGTTTAAAAAAATATGTGGTGGGTTCTCCAAAGGACATCACGAACTGAAGCAATTCAGTGTAGTGCGCGACGTTGTTAATACGGCCCGAATGCATTATTAGCCTTTAAAATTTCATAGTTCTTGTCAAAGCAAAACAGCCAGTAACAGCAGTCAATGCGGCTAATTACAGCACAACTAAATGTCAATATGTCTTTGAAGTTCACTTGGTAAGCACAAACCATTTAATCACGTAGGGCCTCAGTACCTCACGATAGAAGCTTTACCAATAAGGTTCCATATTGCCGCTGTTACTCAGTTCCGGAGTTTACCAATTGTCCAAAATCCGATTAGAAGCCTCCGTCCCTCACCGAAAGGACAGTGCCACGGTGCCCAGCTCCAAACTTAAGGTAAGTGTAGTAAAGGGGCTGTCAAGGAAAGAAAAACCCAGCCAGGAGCACACAAGGGCTCTCCACACTGAGTTTTCTAACACTCTGGCCTCCGCTCCTCCAACCATTCCTGTTCAGGGGCTCGCCGACTTGCATACTGCATGCATAATCACAAATATTTATATATAAACCGCAAATATCTATATATATATAAAAAACACACACATTTTACTTACCAGTCAGGTCCACCTCCAACTTATCTCTGCAGCGCCACCATCCGTCACCTGGTGCTGAACCGGGGATTTGAATGCTGGTTGTGTGGGTGGAAGTCAGGAACTCACCCACTGGACCAATCTTTCAGCTCATGACCTCCCACAAACCCCCCTTTATCTCAAGTAGGTGCAATAGAGACAAAGCTGTATCTTTCTTTATCAATGTATTCATTCTTTGTCCTTGAAATTTGGTGTATTATAGTGCGTAAATGTGGCCTCAGGGTTTATAACTGAGCACAAGAATGTGAGGAAGGTGCTACACTGATCGTAAATTAGGTTGGATGGTGGTGATTTTTCATTTTGCTTTGAGCCGATCTGTGAAGTATGAGCTCTGGCTAATCAAATGATGGGTAAAGTTTGAGGCAAGTGAAACTCCCTTTATTAGGTGCAATAAGAAGCTAGAAAAGTTGTTTTCTTCAAGAGGCAGAAAAGAGCAGAGTCAGGCCTCTGCTTCAGCAGGTCTGCATCATGCCTACTGCAGCAGGTGAAGGGATGGTACGTTACATTACGGCACAGCGCAACACAGCACGGGGCTGGGCTGGCACTGGGGCTTTGAACGCCTAGGTTCTATATAGAGGATGACTGCAGGCAATTTGGGGCCCTGCTAAATGAGGGTGATGTCCCCATGTGCGACTTTCGACTGGCAAAATCCTTAGCCTAAGATAGGCTGCTTTTAAATTTGGCTGAAGAGGATATGTTGGAGGAGGTATCACAGCGCAAGCCTGCCACTGTCTCAGAAGAAAGTAAGCATGGGATGACATTATTTGCATAGGACAGCCCTCTTCTCAGTACCATTATTATGCTGCAATTGCCGTGTAGTGTTGCTAGAGGGCAGTAGTATGAACATATGAGCACACCGAGGCTTTTTTTCTGCTTGCTGATATACCTCTTGTTCATGTTGGTCTTGAAGGGCCTATGGAGTGGCGGACTGAGATAACTGAGTGAATGAGTAATGAGGAATGGCTGGCCTGTATTTGTGGTGAAGTGGGAATGTTTGGAAGGTAAACAGCAAGATGAAAGTGCCAGAGCATACATGTTTGCTGTGTGATTGAGTGAGTGTGTCACTTGTCTTTTTGAAGGGACGTGAGAGAGAGGAACAGCAGCTTCATAGTCTTCAGATGGGAGAGGAAGCACAGATGAATATTTTCCTCAAATAAAAACAGTTACACCACCTCAAAGCTGACAAGTGCGATATGATGCTTTGCAGGTGTAAGGATTTGCCATGTTTGGTGCATAAATATGCAATATTAGTGAGGTTTTTCAGAGAATGTCAGTAGCGCACCCCTTGGGAGTATCCTTAGGCCAGAAATGTCAGGCACTCCTTTGGGGTTATGAGGCCAAGAAAAACTTTGAGAAGCTTGCACCATTCATCTGCAGGATAGAGAGATACTGGGGAAAAGTTACAGAGGGAGCCAGTTTGCACAACATTTGGTCACTGTTGGACAGAAATCTTTAGCAGGGACTTTTGACCACCCCTTACTATGGGACCAGCATCATCATACCCCTGTGCCTCTGACACCTTTTTTAACCTCTGGATACCACCATCTCATTACCCCTCAAATGTTCCCTCCTGGTACCCCAGCTTTGCCGGTGCACCAACCACATTTCAAACCTTTGAGTGAAGACAAACACCCTTCCTATGTGCCCTCCATTTACATTCCGTCAGTAACCCAGCTGCTTCTGTCACTGTTCAGTCTCAAGTGACCGGTTGGATGCACATTGATGGAGTATACAGGCACGTACCGCTCTGTACAGTCCCTCTCAGCACACCCAGACTACACTTCTTTAAATCATGAATACATGTTCTGCCTAACAGTAAGGACTGGCCTTCCCTCTGTTGATCATACCCAACGTAAGGAGGACAAATAAATTGAAGAGCACACCAAACTCTCTACAGACACTGCCAATACATGCACTGCTGCCTATTTGCCTGCCACGATTATTCTCTATGACCCCTCTAACCAATTGCCAAAGGTACCCTTTCCCTGCCTCATTCGTCTGCTCCACTTTCCCCCTTTATTTAGCAAATGTTAGTGCTCTCAGATTTCATAGCGGGAATCCCTTTACTGTCTGCTTTCAAAAGAAATTTCCCAAGCGTCCCTATACTATGCCGCACGGAGAGGAGGGGTGGCAGTAAAATCTTGGGGAGCCCTGCAGGCAAAAATACCACCACATGCTCCTTTTTGTACCTTTCAATACCATAACCGCAGAAGGATTGTATGGTGCGCCCTTGTGGTTGGTAATAGAAACTGTCACAAACCTGTTTTCCCCCTAGACACCCCTGTTGCCCTATCCTTTTGTGGTTCACCCGATAATGGAGGAGGGGAGCAATAAAAGCTATGGGTAGCTACCCCAAAATTACCCAGAAGGCATGTCATTCTGTGCCCCCATCACCCTTCATAATACACCCCAAATCTCTTTTAATACTGCTCCCCCCAAATTCGACTGCCACCCCCCTCAAATCTGATAGTGTAGCTGGGGTGCAGTAAAAAAAAAAAAATGGGGTTCCCCATCCTATGTAATCACCCCATCTGGGGGCTAGCAAACCACCACATGAGTGCCCACATCTGGCCCCACTCTGCTCTGGCACCTCCTCTGTGTCCCAAGCTCCTCCTCCCTTCTTTGTACATGGTATCCCACCCACCTACCCTTGCACTTCCCCTATACCTATCCCCTAAGCCCACCCACCCTACTATTTCAACAACTGTTCTCCTTCTTTCACGTGTCACTAATCCCCACCCATGCTCTCACCAGACCCATGTTACTTACCATCCACTTTGCATTCACCATTCGTTCGGCATGACTCAACTCTTACACAGCACGCACACACACACATTCTACTTACCAGGCAGGCCCACCTCCAACTTACCTCTGCTGTGCCACCATCTGTCACCTAGCGCCGAACCCAGGATTTGAATTTTGCTGTCTGGGTGGAAGTCAGGAACTTACCCACTGGACCACACTGGCTTCCCTTTAAGTAGCCTTTCACATCGTCCCTATATCATGGTTAGGCTTTCCTGTTTTCAGTTTCTATTTTTGGTAAATTCTGGTGGGGTTTTTTCAATACCTTAAAAAACAGTGGTTATCAGTGGATACACATTTTCGCGCCATTAAAAACAACAGAAACAGTGTTTTTCACGTTTTTATGGAATGTTTTGCTTTTAATTATTGCTTGCTTTCTGCACTGATGGTGCATGTGTATAGATAGCATGTGTACAGGGTATATGAGGTCCAAATACATTTTTACAAATAAATCTTATTGTAGTACACCATACAATACTTCTTTAGTTAGTCTTTGGTCATGCGCGCTCGCTCTTTCCTTCCTATGTAAATGTTTATCTGTGAAAAGGCCCTCTCAACATTGGCACTTGAGACAGGCAAAGCCAAAACAGCCAGTACACAATTTGCTAACTCTGGCCAATGACATAGCTTTCAATGCCAATACTGGTGCACCTGAAGATTGTGATTGTCTAGGACATCTTCTGCAACCTATGCGTTGAATTGGGCACATATGCCCTCAGTTATTGAAGTGGTCAAAAATGAAGCAGTTCTTTATAAAGTCTGGAGAAAATTCAGAAGGGATCTAGAACTTGTGCAGAGTACCTCAGTGAGACTTAATTGACTTCAAATGCCATGGTTGGTGAAGGGACTCTATGCATCATTGCAAGCCATTTCACATAGACTGTAAAATAAAATTTCCTGAATTGCTCTTCAACATTTCTTTGCTTACCAAGTGGCAAGAATTGAAACATGGAGCATGTTGCAGTGCCAAAGTCACTAAAAGTGTCGTCCAGCCTACTCTCAAGGAGATGTTTCACATTTACACCAATTAAGCTGAACACTTGGTAGACAAGGGTGTTTTCAGACTCTAGTATTTTCATTAAGTCCACTAAAGCAGTCATGTTTCCCTGTAAAAACCTAAGCATGCAGTAGACTGTACTTTTTTCACATCACTATCAATATGTGACCAAAGATCACCACATTTCTTGCCTTTGGCATCATCACAGCACAAATTTCGTAAACGGTCGCCACATGGATAATATGGCATTCACAGCCTCTAGGTCTGAGAACCACCGGCTAAATGATTTTGATGTTTCCTGATTCTCTACAGTTTTTTAAATAACTAAATAAGACCTAAAACATGCTTCGAAACACTGCATCTTTAGACCAAAGACCACAAAACTGAAAAAGCAGAAGGAAGAAGAGACAATATTTTAGTGACATCCCTAAACAACAAAACTCAAGCAGCTTAATGTTAGCCCAGTCTTTCTTGCTGTTGCCTTATATAACAAAGTTGCATTGTATTGGCCTCTTCAGGAAGAAATAAAAATGACTCTCACTCATCTTTTCCTTTCTTTGAATGGCACTTAGTTTGTGGTTGCGAAGGTGTTTTGTCAGTGTTTATATGTTTACACCGGTGGTGGCTATTTTCCTTTCGGTGGGGTTTTATCAGTTATTATAGGTTTAAACCTAAAACCAGATAGCCTAATCATGGTCATCCTTTTCATGTGTAATGAAATCACAGGCAATGACACCAAGGCCTGTGTGTTGCTTATAGTTACTACTGCAAGGGTTGAGACAACCAAGTAGCTATAGCTCAATGGTAAATCTTGTGCCTCTGGTGGCATAGGCTCGCACAGGGCAAGGGTTCAAATCCTGCCAATGCTTTCACGATATCCCAAGGTGGTAAATATTCTGGTGGTGCTTTTATTTTCATTTGCTAAGTTTATTTCCACTTGTAAAAACAGAGGAGAAAAGTGGCCCCTCTTTTTGGCACGTGCACCCCAAAATGACAAATCTTTTCCCTCATGACCTCCCACCAACCCCCCTTTTTCTCAAGTAGGTGCAATAGAGACAAAGCCTTATCTTCCTTTATCAATGTATTCATTCTTTTTCCTTGAAATTCGGTGTATTGTAGCGTGCAAATGTGGCCTCAGGGCTTATAACTGAGCACAAGAATGTGAGAAGGTGCTACACTGATAGTAACTTAGGTTGGATGCTGGTGATTTTTCATTTTGGTGTGAGCCGATCTCTGAAATCAGGGGTTTGGTGCCTGTGAGGTTGGCTATGAATAAAGGTAAAGTATGAGCTCTGGCTAATGAAATGATGGGTAAAGTTTGAAGCAAGTCAAACTCCCTTTATTAGGTGCAATAAGAAGCTAGAAAGGTTGTTTTCTTCAAGAGGTAGAAAAGAGCAGAGTCAGGCCTTTGCTTCAGCAGGGCTCCATCATGCCTACTGCAGCAGGTGAAGAGATGGAGTGTTACATTACGGTACGGTACGGCGCAGCACTGGGCTGGGCTAGGCTGGGCCGGGCTGGGCTGGCACTGGGACTTTAAACAACCCCTTCGCCCACGAACGCCCAGGTTCTATATAGAGGATGACTGCAGGCAATTTGGGACCCTGCTAAATGAGGGTGATGTCACCGTGTGCGACCTTCGAGTGGCAAAATCCTTAGCCTAAGATAGGCTGCTTTTGAATTTGGCTGAAGAGCATCTGTTGGAGGAGGTATCGCAGTACAAGCCGGCCACCGTCTCAGAAGAAAGTAAGCATGGGAGGACATTATTTGCATAGGACAGCCCTCATCTCAGTCCCATTATTATGCTGCAATTGCCATGTAGTGTTACTAGAGGGCAGCAGTATGAACATAAGAGCGCACTGAGGCTTTTCTTCTGCTTGCTGACATACCTCTTGTTCATGTTGGTCTTGCAGGGCCTACGGAGTGGAGGACTGAGATGACGGAGTGAATGAGTAATGAGGAATGGCTGGCCTGTATTTGTGGTGAAGGGGGGATGTTTGGAAGGTAAACAGCAAGATGATAGTGCCAGAGCATACATGTTTGCTGAGTGATTGAGTGAGTGTGTCACTTGTCTCTTTGAAGGGACGTGGGAGAGAGGAACCGCAACTTCATAGTCCTCAGATGAATATTTCCCTCAAATAAAAAAACTTACACCACCTCAAAGCTGACAAGTGCGATATGATGCTTTGCAGGTGTCAGAATTTGCCATGTTTGGTGCATAAATATGCATGGTTAGTGAGGTTTTTCAGAGAATGTCAGTAGCGCACCCTTTGGGAGTATCCTTAGGCCAGAAATGTCAGGCACTCCTTTGGGGTTATAAGGCTAAGAAAAACTTTGGGAAGCTTGCGCCATTCATCTGCACGATAGAGAGATACAGGGGAAAATTTACAGAGGGAGCCAGTTTGCACAACATTTGGTCACAGTTGGACAGAAATCTTTAGCAGGGACTTTTGACCACCCCTCACTGTGGGACCAGCCTCCTCATACCTCTGACACCTTTTTTAACCTCTGGATACCACCATCTCATTACCCCTCAAATGTTCCCTCCTGGTACCCCAGCTTTGCTGGTGCAGCAACCACATTTTAATCCTTTGAGTGAAGACAAACACCCTTCCTATGTGCCCTCCATTTACATTCCGTCAGTAACCCAGCTGCTTCTGTCACTGTTCAGTCTCAAGTGACCGGTTGGATGCACATTGATCGGGTATACAGGCACTTACCGCTCTGTACAGCCCCTCTCAGCACACCCAGACTACACTTCTTTAAATCATGAATACATGTTCTGCCTAACAGTAAGGACTGGCCTTCCCTCTGTGGATCATACCCAACATAAGGAGGACAAATAAATTGAAGAGCACACCAAACTCTCTACAGACACTGCCAATACATGCACTGCTGCCTATTTGCCTGCCACGATTATTCTCTATGACCCTTCCAACCAATTGCCAAAAGTACCCTTTCCCTATGTTAGTGCTCTCAGATTTCATAGCGGGAATCCCTTTACTGTCAGTTTTCAATAGAAATTTCCCAAGCGTCCCTATACCATGCCGCACGGAGAGGAGGGGTGGCAGTAAAATTTGGGGAGCCCTGCAGGCAAAAATACCACCACATGCTCCTTTTTGTACCTTTTAATACCATAATTGCAAAAGGATTTTATGGTGCCCCCTTGTGGTTGGTAATAGAAACTGTCACAAACCTGTTTTCCCCCTAGACACCCCCTATCCTTTTGTAGTGCACCCCATCATGGAGGAGGGGAGCAATAAAAACTATGGGTAGCCTCCCCAAAATTACCCAGAAGGCATGTCATTTTGTGCCCCCATCACCCTTCATAATGCACCCCCAAATCTCTTTTAATACTGCTCCCTCCAAATTCGACTGCCACCCCCTCAAATCTGATAGTGTAGCTGGGGTGCAGTAAAAAAAAAAGGGTTCCCCATCCTATGTAATCACCCTATATGGGAGCTAGCAAAACTCTACATGAGCGCCCTGACTCTGCTGCCTCCTCTCTGTCCCAAGCTCCTCCTCCATCTACAACCCCCTTCTTTGTACATGGCATCCCACCCACCTTTGCACTCCCCCTATACCCTGAGCTCACCCACACTACACCTCCTTTCATCTGTCACTGATCCCCACCCTTGCTCTCCAGACCCATGTTACTTACCAACCACTCTGCAATCACCATTTGCCAGGTATACCTCCACTCTTACGTAGCACACACATTTTACTTATCAGGTAGGCCTACCTCCAACTTACCTCTGCTGCACCACCATCTGTCACCTGCTGCCACACCCAGGATTTGAACCCTGGTTAACTGGGTTAAAGTCAGGAACTGACCCACTGGATCACACTGGCTTCCCTTTAAGTAGGCTTTCAAATTGTCCCTATATCATGGTCATCCTTTTCATGTGTAATGGAAATGACACTAGGGCCTGAATGTTGCTTATAGCTACTACTGCAAGTGTCTAGACCACCAAGGAGCTATAGATCAATGGTATGTCTTGTACCTCTGGTGGCACTGGCTTGCACAAGACAAGTGTTCGAATCCTGCCAATGCTTTCAAAGTATCCCAAGTTAGTAAATGTTCATGCAATACTTTTATTTTCATTTGCTAAGTTTATTTCCACTTGGAAAAACAGAGGAGAAAAGTGGCCCCTCTTTTTGGCAATTGCGCCCCAAAATGACAAATCTTTCCCCTCATGACCTCCCACCAACCCCTCTTTTTCTCAAGTAGGTGCGATACCACCATCTCATTACCCCTCAAATGTTTCCTCCTGGTACCCTAGCTTTGCTAGTGCACCAACCACGATTCAATCCTTCCAGTGAAGACAAACACCCTTCCTATGTGCCCTTCATTCACATTCCGTCAGTAACTCAGCTGCTTCTGTCACTGTTCATTCTGAGGTGACCGGTTGGATGCACATTGCTTTGGTATACAGGCACTTACCACTCTGGACAGCCCCTCTCAGCACACCCAGACTACACTTCTTTAAATCAGTGCCCCGTTACCCTTCATAATGTCTCTTTCTCTTTCCGACACGGTCAATGATGTCCATATGGAAAAACATAACCATTGCAACAGCAGGATTTGAACACATAACCTTTGGAGTAAGAGACCTTAACCACTAGGCCACAGAGACTCATGAATAATCTGCACAAAAACTTATATACGACATTCAAATCAAACACTCCAGGGTATACAGTGCATTAGGTTAGCATTCACCTATAGGTTAGTGTTCACCTATGTTGACATCATTGACAGTCTTGAATTGAAGGAAAGAGGGACAGAGAGAGAGAGAGAAAAGAAAGCGAGACGGAGAGAGAACATTTGTATTCTTTGGCTTAAGACATACTTGTAAAGAGAGATAGTCAAAGAAGGAGAAATTAAAAATATTTTCCAACATTTATCAGATAAAGCTCCATTGCCTATAACTACACCTCACAAACCACATTCAGGGAATCACCAGGATTTGAACACATAACCTTTGGAGTAAGAGTCATAAACCTTAACCACTAGGCCGCAATGATTCATAAATAACATGCATGAAAACATATATGATAGTTGAATCAAACACTCCAGTGTATGCAGTGCTGTAGGTTACAGTTCACCTATGTTGACATAATTGACAGTGTTGAATGGAAGGAAAGAGGGACAGAGAGAGAAAAAGAAAGCGAGACAGAGGGAGAGAGAAGATTTGTATACTTTGGGGTAAGACGAACTCATAAAGAGAGATATTTAAACAAGGAGAAAAGAAAAACCTTTGTCAAGGAAAATAGCATTGTCTTTACTTTTGACTAAGAACACAGAATCATTGAAACACCAGGATGAGAACACATAAGCTTTGGAATAAGAGTCAGAGACATTAACCAATAGGCTGCAGTTACTCAAGAGCAGTCTCCACAAAAACTTATATATGACATTCGAATCAAACACTCCAGTGTATGAAGTGCTGTAGGTTAGAGTTCACCTATGTTGACTTCATTCACAGTGTTGAAGGAAGGTAAGAGGGACAGAGAAAGAAAAAAAAAAGCAAGATAGATGGAGAGAGAAGATTTGTATTCTTTGGGGTAAGACATACTTGGAAAGAGAGATAGTCAAAGAAGGAGAAATTAAAAATATTTTCCAACATATATCAGAGAAAGTACCTTTGCCTATAATTTAACCTCAGAAACCACAACCATTGAAACACCAGCATTTGAACACATAATCTTTGTAGTAAGAGACTGAGGCCTGAACCACAAGGCCACAGTGACTCATGAAAAGCATGAACAAAAACGTATATATGACATTCAAATCAAACACTCCAGTGTGTGCAGTGCCATAGTTTAGAGTTCACCTATGTTGACATCATTGACAGTGTTGAATGAAAGGAAAGAGGTAGAGAGAGAGAAAAGAAAGCAAGACAGAGGGAGAGAGAAGATTTGTATCCTTTGGGGTAAGACAAACTCATAAAGACAGATATTCAAACAGGGAGAAAAGATAAACATTTATCAAAGAAAGTAACGTTGCCTTTATTTTTGAATGAGAACTCACAACAGGATTTGAATACATAACCTTTGAAGCAAGAGTCTGCAACCTTAACCACTAGGCCACAGAGACTCAAGAGTAGGCTGCACAAAAATATATATATGATATTCGTATCAAACACTCCAGTGTATGCAGTGCCATGGGTTACTATATCGACATCATTGACAGTGTTGAATGGAAGGAAAGAGAGAGAGAGAAAACGAAAGCGAGACAGAGGGAGAGAAAAGATTTGTATTCTTTGGGGTAAGACATACTTGTTAAAGAGAGATAGCCAAAGAAGAAGAAATTAAAAATAATTTCCAACATTTATCAGAGAAAATACCATTGCCTATAATTTCACCTCAGAAAAACAGTCATTGAAACATCAGGATTTGAACACGTTATCTTTGGAGTAAGAGTCTGTGACCTTAACCACTAGGTCAAGCTGATTCATGGACAGTCTCCACAAAAGTGTGTATATGACATTCGAATCAAACACTCCAGTGTATGCAGTGCCGTGGGTTAGAGTTCACCTATTTCGACATCATTGACAGTGTTGAATGGAAGGAAAGAGGGAAAGAGAGAGAGAAAAAGAAAGCGAGACAGAGGGAGAGAGAAAATTTGTATTCTTTGGGGTAAGACATACTTGTAAAGCGAGATAGTCAAAGAAGGAGAAACTAAAAATATTTTCCAACATTTATCAGAGAATGGACCATTGCCTATAATTTTACCTCAGAAGCCACAACAATTGAAATACCAGAGTTTGAACACATAACCTTTGGAGTAAGAGACCTTAACCACTAGGCCAGAAAGACTTATAAGTAATCTGCACAAAAACGTATATATGACATTCGAATCAAACACTCCTGTGTATGAAGTGCTATAGGTTAGAGTTAACCTATGTTGACATCATTCACAGTATTGATTGGAAGGAAAGAGGTAGAGAGAGAGAAAAAGAAAGCGAGACAGAGGGAGAGAGAAGATTTGTATTCTTTGGGGTAAGACAAACTCATAAAAAGAGATATTCAAACAAGGAGAAAAGAAAAACATTTATCAAAGAAAGTAACCTTGCCAAAAGAACTTGACTTCCCGGGGAAAAGAAGATGGCGGACTGACGCCGCCGCTGAGAGCTGCACCCTGAGCCCTCGCCACTCCGCCACTCCTCGGCACCGCTGTACTGGTCCGCTCACCCGAGCGCAACAACTTTTCGAATCCCGTATGGAAATGTACAATGCGGGTGTATTCCTGAGTCGCGGTGGAAAAGGACGCCGACTTTTCTTAAAAAGGGAAAGCCGAGAGTCCCGCTGCTGCCACCCGCCAAAGTTCGAATCGAGTTCGAATCGAGTCGGGCTCACCTGATGCTGCTCACGCTGTTCCCGGCTGAATCACTGCTCGATCTTACTGCCGCAATGCTACGAGGCAGCAAGTCACCAGATTTCCGCTTGGAAGCGGATTAAAACGGATAAACGAAACTTTTTCTAGACGCTCCGTGGAAAACAGGGACGCTCACTGTTAATAGAGGGAAAGCCCCGCTGCTCGGATCTGCAATTACCTGATGCTGCTCCGGATTGCTGGGAAACCGCTGTGGAGCTTCTTCCGGCGCTCTTCCCTTGCATGGTTTCCCCTTGAGCCTTTCTCCTCCTGCTCCTGCTCTTCACGGCCCAGAATGGCACCGCTGAAAACAACAGGCCAGAAAGGGGCCAGAGCCGGCACTCGCGCTCTCACAGCTGCCTCGGAGCAAACCGCACTGATGAGCAGGGATGAACCACAGCTACAGCTCACAAAAGGTACTGTGAATCGCTCTACCTCTAAGGTAGGGCGCCCTATTCTTAAAATGTTACACTCAGACAATGTGAATCAGCTAATCTATCCTGGGGGAACCACAAACCCACCTCCAGAGGGGGAAATGGTGGAGGCACTAATTGAGGCAGTTTTAAACGGGTCAAAGGAATTTATCGCTGCACCTTCGGTCCCCTCTTCTTTACTCTGCGTAGAATGTCCCCCAGGGCAGGAACCTTCACAATATAACCTCTTAAGCTCTGATGGAGAACTTCTGAGCTCTGGCTCACCAGTTGCAGGGTCGATCGAAGACGTTGTTACTTGTTTACCTTTGGAAGCTGCAGCAAAAGGGGATGCCATATCTAAACAATGCGACAACACCACAACAGGGGACACACAAATAGGAGACCCGTTACCATCGCTTATCCACCAAGCAGGCTCAGGACATCCCCCTGACACAGATAGCGCTACCCTACTTGCTCAACAAAGTAATGGCAAGAACCGGCAGCAAGGTGAAGATTCCTTAGGAACTGTAGCTGATGCACAGACTGATGACCTTCAGGCAGCTTCGTTGATGAGGCATGAGCAAGATTCTGCTTCTCCTACTTCCCCAACTATTACCGGCGCTCAGTCATGCCGTCGTAAAGACGGAAATCTTCACGTTAACGACACAGCATTAAGTTTCCCCGGTGACTCGATTCTCGGTGATACACAGACAACAGATCATTCGCTTTGTTTATCCAGTGGGAAGGAGGGGAAAAAAAGAGGCAACTTTAATATCAAAAATACCAGAAACCATAAAAAAGGAAGTGACAAATAAAGTGTCCCGCGCGGTCTCAACCCTGCATCTGTCGCGATTGCGTGAGAATGGACCGGGAGCAACGAACTACAATGATGGCCGCCGGCTTAGAACACGCAGGCGCGGGGACAGGTCAGGCAAGTTAAAGCCCAGCCTCCCTCAAGCAGCAGCACTTCGCGTTCTAGTGTGTTGCGGTGGTCCGATTTCCGTCTTGCCTGTTTTCTTCCGGGTTGTCGCGCTCCTCGTGTTGATCTCGGCGTGGTGCGGCGTTTCTCCAGTCGGGTCGTCTTTCCTTGGCGAGCCTCAGGACATCGTTCCAGTTTCCTGCAAGGACAACAGAGATAACAAACATGACAAAACAGCATTATTGTCTATCACGGTAACAGCGCTCTCGCGCTGACATGTTAATTTAGTAATTATTGTTTATATCGCTTACCTGATCCTGTGCTCTTGGCGCTGTGGGGATCCGCTCCGTCTATTAGGATCTATTGAAAAAAGAAGACAGTTATTTACCGGAGTATAAGGTTTATATCATTTACGAAATACATCTGTTCAAGACCGTTATTGGGGGATTGTTTCCACGAGCTATACTTGATGTATAGGTAGGCACATACATAGTCTCTCTTACCTATTGTGTCACATCATTCCTAAAAGGGGCCCCTTTCACTTACTTCTCTTTATTATTTCTTCTAGCACCAGATGCAAGCTTTAAACTCCGTTATATTCTCACTACCAGTTTATTGAAGAAGGGATACCCTAAGGTAGGGAAGAGAGACATAACAAGCCATACAGAAGAGCCAGCATATGTTTCTGCTTTCTAACTTGTGCACTGACTCTCTCCTACACACAGCCTCTTGCCTTGTCCTGATGGATCCTGTGGTGGTCTGAGTTCCGAAGTGGAGTTCTTTCTCCTTTTTTCCTTGTTTTGTTTCCCTTCTTCCCCGGGTTACCATTGCCACCTTGATATTGTCAGGTGCAATAGGTGACTTAGAGAAGTCGTGGACCTTACTTCAAATCCGTGACGTTCCTGCGGAAACATAGGTGAGATTCTTACAGAACGCGAAGCCCAAAAAGAATAGATTTTCTTTCTGCCCGGACGCCATGGATGTTAGTCAGGTGACACTTGCTGATTTGGCCCACATGTTGGGTAATCTACAAGTGGAAACTCAATCCCTATCAAACAGAGTAGATACCATACAACGTGAAATGAGAACAGATCTAGGTAGAGGGTCCCAGAGTCCCGGGACTAATGTTCCAGTGATACAAGTAACTACACCTCCATCTATCCCTTTGGTGCCTCCTGAGCGTTGTTTTGGGGATACTACTAAATTTGCTGTTTATCAGTCAGTGTCAGCTTCACTTCATGTGCAAAGCCTCCTGTTTTCCTACAGACCAAGCTAAGGTGGCGTTTGTTATTTCCTATCTAGGGGGGTCTGCTGCCAATTGGACCATACCCCTGATAGAAAGAAACGATCCATTGTTACAGGACTATAGTGCCTTCAAAAGAGAACTCAGAAAACTGTTTGATAGACATACCTTCACACACTCAGCTGACACTGAACTTTTAACACTAAGACAAGGAACCAAGGACTTAACCACTTACATTTCCACGTTCTATAGGTTAGTAGCTGAAGCTGGGTGGCCTGAGGAAAAGCGTAGCGCTTTGTTTTACAAGGGGCTGAGAGAAGACTTAAAAGATGCATTGGCGCAAGTGGTAGACCCTCCTGAGGCATGCACTGCTCTTGTAGACTTGGTGGTCAAGTTGGATCATAGAATCAGTGAGCGTAAGAGAGAAAGAGGCAGGTCAGAGGGGAGAGTTTTTGCGTATAGAGAGAAAAAACCTGATCCTGAGAGAATAGTAGAGGAATCAGAACCCATGCAGATAGGGAGCATAAGAGGGCCCCTCAGTGAAGAAGAAAGACAGAGAAGGCGCGACAAGAAATTATGCTTGTACTGTGGAAAGCAGGGCCATTTTCTCAGAGAGTGTCCTGTCAAACCAAGACAGACAAGACGTTCGGAAAACTAGTGAGCCCGAAGTCTCAGGAGACAAGGACTTCGGGTAATTCAGGCTTGATTGTCTCATCTGTGGAGGTAGCGGCATCTCAGCCACGTCACTTCCTTCTCCCCTCACGTCTAAAATGGGAACATCAAGAGGTAGATGTGCACATAATGATTGATTCTGGTGCTTCGGGTAATTTTATGGATGCACAGTGGGCTCAGAACAGGAAAATCCCTTGGGTGTGTAAGTCTTCTTGGGAAGAAGTCACAACAATTGATGGTAGTACTCTGAAGTCTGGTCCCATTAAGCACACTACAATTGGTTTGACGCTAGTTATTGAGAAGAAACACCAAGAGCTTATTGCGTTCGATCTAATACAGTCTCCTCAGTTTCCAGCTATTGTAGGGCTACCCTGGTTATGCCAACACAGTCCCTTTATTGATTGGAAGACAATGACATTAACCTTTAACCACGACCTTTGTAGAGAGCATATTCTTCCCGATCCAGGTGATCCCGAGAAGAATGTTTCATTCACTAGTACAGACGACTGTGTTTTACCCTCCGCTTATCAGGATCTCAGGGAAATATTTGATGTAGAACAGGCCTCTAGTCTCACACCACATAGTGTCTATGACTGCAGAATTGATTTACAGCCGGGGGCTCGTATACCTTGCAGTAGAGTGTACTCCTTAACGGAAAAAGAGAATGTGTATTTGCGTGAGTACCTGGACGAAATGTTGAGAATAGGGATAATCCGTCCTTCGAGATCGCCTGCTTCATCTTCTCTTTTTTTTATACCGAAGAGAGAAGGGGGTCTCAGATGCTGCATAGACTATAGGGCACTGAATTCCATTACCATCAAAAATAGGTATCCCTTGCCACTGATATCCTCCCTCCTTGATCAGATAAAAGATGCCCAAGTGTTTACCAAGTTAGATCTGCGTGGGGCATACCATCTTGTGAGGATCAAGGAGGGAGATGAATGGAAAACGGCTTTTTGTACCAAGTATGGGTTATATGAATACCTAGTGATGCCCTTTGGGCTATGTAATGCCCCTTCGGTTTTTCAATTTTTCATCAATGAGGTACTAAAGGACATGTTGGATTTATGTGTCGTTGCTTATATCGATGACCTCTTGATTTATTCTCCCTCCATGCAGGAACACGTATTCCACGTAAAAAGGGTGCTAGAACGTCTGCGAGACAACGATCTGTATTGTAAGCTAGAGAAATGCCATTTCCATACTCAGCAAGTAAGTTTCCTGGGATTCATAATCTCCCCACAGGGACTTAGTATGGATCCACAGAAGATAGAGGTCATTCACCGTTGGCAAGCACCACAAACGGTTAAGGAGACTTCTTAAAGTCAGTTAAGGAGGCACAAACAACCACAGACTTAGAAGAGATAACAGGTACACAGGACGTCACTGTAGAACAGGAAATGTCCTACGTACAGGGAGGCTTGGTACTCCCCACTCAAGAGCTGAGATTGCAGGCCTTAGATTGGTGTCACACTCATCCCCTTGCAGGGCATCCAGGGTACAAGAAAACACTTGACTTACTACAGAGACACTTTTGGTGGCCTGCTATGGGAAGGGACACGAAGCTCTATATTCAGACTTGTCACGTATGTGCCCAGGGAAAGGCATCTCACCAGAAACCTGCAGGGTTGTTACAGCCTTTACCTACACCACCTAGTCCTTGGCACACAGTGTCCTTAGATTTTATCGTAGACTTACCGAGGACTGCAAAAGGGAACACTACCCTTCTCGTGGTAGTAGATCTATTAACCAAAATGGCCCATTTCCTCCCAATGGCAGGCCTCCCCACCTCTCGAGTATTAGCTTCTGTATTCGTTCAGCAGGTGGTACGCTTACATGGCCTCCCCTCTGTGTTGGTATCCGACAGGGGGGCCCAGTTTATCTCTAGGTTCTGGAGAGGGATGGGAAACCTATTGCAGATAGACGTACGGCTGTCCTCGAGTCACCACCCTCAGACAGATGGTCAAACTGAGAGAGTGAACCAATGTTTTGAACAATATATCCGGTGCCAGGTCTTACACACTCTTGCAGATTGGGATGAGATGGTATGGATAGCCGAGTGTTCTTATAACAATAGCTACCACACTTCCACTGCTTACTCTCCTTTCTATTGCACTTACGGTTTTCATCCCCGAACCATGCTATCTCCCCTTTCCTCCTCTTGCTCTACTCCTGCAGCCATAGACTTTATAAAGGAACTACAAGATGTACACAAGACAACACAGGTGAACCTGGAAAGGGCCAAGGCTAGCTATAAAAAGGGAGCGGATGCTCACAGACGCACAGAGCCTGGATACAAACAGGGGGACAAGGTCTGGTTATCCTCTAAGAATCTGACATTGAGAGGAACTTGCAAATTCAAGCCTAAGTACATAGGCCCTTACGAGATCTGTAAGGTGGTGAACCCTGTCGCTATGAAACTGGACCTTCCCGCCTCAATGAAAATTCATCCGGTATTTCATGTCTCTCTCCTGAAGCCGGTAGAGCCAGGCACGCGTCTCCGTAATGTCCCTTCGCCAGTAATGGTGGACGATGAACAGGAATATGAGGTGGAGGCGATCATAGATTCGCGTAGGGTGAGACGCAGGTTCCAGTATCTGGTACACTGGAAGGGTTACGGTGTTGAGGAACGGACCTGGGAGCCGGCCAGTCAAGTACACGCCCCTCAGTTGTTGCGCTTATTCCATAGAAGACATACTGAGAAACCCAAGCCGGTAGGGGGGTCCTTGGGGGGAGTGTACTGTCGCGATTGCGCGAGAACGAACCGGGAGCAACGAACTACAATGATGGCCGCCGGCTTAGAACACGCAGGCGCGGGGACAGGTCAGGCAAGTTAAAGCCCGGCCTCCCTCAAGCAGCAGCGCTTCGCGTTCTAGTGTGTTGCGGTGGTCCGATTTCCGTCTTGCCTGTTTTCTTCCGGGTTGTCGCGCTCCTCGTGTTGATCTCGGCGTGGTGCGGCGTTTCTCCAGTCGGGTCGTCTTTCCTTGGCGAGCCTCAGGACATCGTTCCAGATTCCTGCAAGGACAACAGAGATAACAAACACGACAAAGCAGCATTATTGTCTATCACGGTAACAGCGCTCTCGCGCTGACATGTTAATTTAGTAATTATTGTTTATATCGCTTACCTGATCCTGTACTCTTGGCGCTGTGGGGATCCGCTCCGTCTATTAGGATCTATTGAAAAAAGAAGACAGTTATTTACCGGAGTATAAGGTTTATATCATTTACGAAATACATCTGTTCAAGACCGTTATTGGGGGATTGTTTCCACAAGCTATACTTGATGTATAGGTAGGCACATACATAGTCTCTCTTACCTATTGTGTCACATCATTCCTAAAAGGGGCCCCTTTCACTTACTTCTCTTTATTATTTCTTCTAGCACCAGATGCAAGCTTTAAACTCCGTTATATTCTCACTACCAGTTTATTGAAGAAGGGATACCCTAAGGTAGGGAAGAGAGACATAACAAGACATACAGAAGAGCCAGCATATGTTTCTGCTTTCTAACTTGTGCACTGACTCTCTCCTACACACAGCCTCTTGCCTTGTCCTGATGGATCCTGTGGTGGTCTGAGTTCCGAAGCGGAGTTCTTCCCCTTTTTTCCTTGTTTTGTTTCCCTTCTTCCCCGGGTTACCATTGCCACCTTGATATTGTCAGGTGCAATAGGTGACTTAGAGAAGTCGTGGACCTTACTTCAAATCCGTGACGTTCCTGCGGAAACATAGGTGAGATTCTTACAGCATCCACCAAACTGGGTATTACCAGTAGCCCACTTCGTAAATGGGTTACAGCAAAAGGGGAAGTGAAAACCCTGATTTCAAGACTTTCTGGCTCCGGTTTCAGCCCTGACCCCAGCCTTACCACTGGCCGTACTCTGGGGCCAGGGCTAGGCTCTGGCTTCACCTCGCTACATCAAGACTCAAGCTTGTCACGCGTATCTGCGTCAGCATCAGGTAGTGACCTCAGACACTCAGTAAGTTCTTCTTCTCTTCCGTCTCTTCCAGCCCCTTCCCCAGCTGATACTCAACCGAATGTTCTACCTGCTGGCTCACTGGATTCTTCTGCTGTTGCAATCTTACAGGCACTACAGGCTCATAGAGAAGAAGCCCAGGCATATTACTCGCAGGCCAAAGCAGACAGCTCTGTGATTAAGCAGGCTCTTGCTGAGGTAAACAACAAAGTAGCTGCATAAACAACGGATATCACAGAGCTGAAACAACGAGTTGCAGATACAGAGGATCATACGATTAGGGCCGCTTAGGTCTCCGACTCACACGAAAATCAGCTCTTCTTCTTGCAAAGTAAAGTCGAGGACTTAGAAAACAGGCAACAACGTAATAACATTCACCTGTTTGGTGTACCGGAAAATGAAGAAGGCGCTGACCCTAGAGCATTTATTGTACAACTACTCAAGAGAGCATTTCCTGATCTGGATGACTGGGACTGGGACAGCCAAGTACAACAAGCACATAGATTGCCATCTGCTGTCAACAATCCTGCAGGTCGTTTCTCTCAGCCTTTTCTTGTTTATTTTGGAAACTATCTCTTGCGACAAGCAGTCTCCATCAAAGCTCGCCCTACTGCCCCTATTAGTGTGGGTTCTTATTCTATTTTCTGTAGGTCTGATCTCTGCAAGCACACGATGGATAGACGCTGGAAACTGTGCCAGTTCATAGACTCCTTAAAATCTGTAGGAGCACAGGTCTTTCTACAAGAGCCGGCCCGTTTGAAAGTCATCAAAAATGGCCAAGTTCAACTGCTGTACACGGAGCAAGCCGCTCAACAGGCTTTGGCAAAGTGGCAACTAGAAACTAAATAATCTCGCTCTTCCTTCTTTCTTTCTTCTTTACTCTAATGATATCATAAAGTATTGTTAATGAGGGGAGCAAATGGATACTAGTGGGGTCATACCAACAGTAAGCAACGTACTGATACTGACATTCTGGGTTTTTGGGCAGGCCCATTCTTTAGCCTCTGTTCTCACAGACTCTTCTGAGTTTGAGTTTCACGGTGTATTGGAGCGGTGGGGCGGTTCCCAGGGTGCTGGCGCTCTCATCAGCTGTCTTGCCAGCGACAGCAGGGAGGGGGGGTGATTCTTTTCCTAGGACACGGGGTGGGATCCTGGTGGCTTAACTTCGGGATGGTGGGAGGGTTAAGGCCTAAGGGGTTGGTTAAAAGCAAAGGGGGTACGCGAACGGAATGGCAGGGTGCAGCTATTAAGCTGCAACTATATTGGGGTTGCATTACGAATAAGGTCTGTAAATGTATGTATCACACTAAAAAAAGTACTTATTTACAAGGAAAATCTATAGAATGTGTTCAATTTCTGATATTTTATGGCACTACTTAAATGTCTTAGTTGGAATGTCTCTGGTTTGAACGCTGCTAGTAAACGTCGGCTTGTTCGGGAAGAGCTAAACTTATATAAACCACATTTGGTATTTTTATCAGAAACACACCTAGCTCATAAAGATAGGAAACTGCTTAGCGAACTAAAATATCATACTATTGTCTGTACTTCACAAAGTCTTTCGATCAGAGGAACTGCAATTCTTGCTAGAAAAGCACTCACATACACAATATTCAGAGTTTTAGCAAACCCAAGAGGGAGGTGGGTGATCGCTCAGTTGGCTATCTTTGATTTAAATACGTTTTGGTTAATTCGTATGGCCCCAATGGCGACGATCCCGAGATTTTCAATGAACTAATGCTAATCTTATTGGAACTGCAGGGGGTGCTGCGAATTATGGGGGATTTCAACTGTGTGATGAACTTCGCCATAGATTCCACTAGCCCTCGTACCACTGTAAGAATGTCAAAAGTAAGGGCATCGTTTTTGGAATTAGCACGTCTACATAATCTTAGAGACATATGGCGGACGCTACATCCAGATCTTCCGGGCTACACGTATTATTCATGCCCACACAGGCAGTACTCTAGGATAGATATGGTGTGGGCTCACGATCAGATTCTTCAGACTGGGGAGATCGAACTCTGCCCAAAAATCACATCGGACCATAATCCCTTAATTCTTAGCTTTCAAACTCACCTGATAAGTAAAACCAGATGCTCTTTTTCTTTTCCTCGATATCTACTGTCAGATAATCAGTATATTGCTCACATGGAAGGGCTTCTGGTAGAATTTATTCATCATAACGTTAACTCTACTAATTTATGTATTCTCTGGGACTCAATGAAACTTATAGCGGCATTACTCAGGAGTTCATTTGGCGAGAGAATAAAGCCAGAGAGTGTGTAACTAAAGCCGCCTGCTCGTAACTTGTCAATTTGGAAATCTCTCATGCTACTGCTGTTAAACATAATAAGCCTAGGCAATCCCAGATTTACTCTGATATGATTTCTGCACGGGCTTTAGCTGGGCGGTCCCTAAAGGAGAAGGTTGCTGCGAACTATAATAAACATCGGTCTTCGCAGTATGAATATGGTGAACAGGTGGGGAAGATACTGGCATATCAACTGGCGGACAAAAAAGCCAAAAACTCAATTAAGGCAATCAAAGCAATGGATAATACGCTTCACACTGAGACCAATATGATTCTTAAACAGTTTATAACATATTATGAAACTTTATACGCCGAATCAGACCCGATAAACTCTGAGGAACTTTCTAAATATTTAGAGAGTGCAGCTCTTCCCTCTTTGCAGGAGGAAGCTGCTTTGCAGCTGACTTCTGAAGTCTCTCAGGAGGAACTATTTATGGCCTTGTCAGCGTCACCATCAGGCAAGCCAGCTGGGGACGACTCGATTCCCGTGGAATTTTATAAACTGTTTAAGAATATCGTGATACCTGTGCTCGCCAAGGTTATACAAGAGATTGGCACCTCCGGGACCACTCCATCAACGTGGGACATCTCCAACATCGTATTTTTCTTAAAAAAGGGTAAGCCTCCCGATGAATGTGGCTCGTATTGGCCAATATCCTTCATTAAAGCGTGGATGCCAAGCTCTATGCCAAGGTGTTGGCTAATCGTTTGGCCCCTTTGAAGCCGGGCCTGGTTTCAGGTCAGCAACACGGCTTTATAGTAGGTCGAGGAACTACAGCACATACCAACAAAGCGATTATGGCTTCCGATTATGCTAATCATACAGGGAGCAACTTAGGCATGATACTCCTAGATGCAGAAAAGGCCTTTGACCATGTAGCTTGCGGTTGCCTCTGGTCTACTCTTACGGCCTTTGGAATTACTGGCCATTCCTTATGTGGATTTGAGCCTTATACTGTACACCGCAGGCCAAATTGAGCTATTTAGGTATTCAATCCGTGCCCTTTCACATCCATAGAGGGATACGACAGGGGTGCCCCTTGTCCCCACTCTTGTTCGCGCTATATATTGAGCCCTTAATACAGACACTGATGATTAATGACAAAATGATACCCTTACTCTCCGGAATATGTGCGCTCAAGGTAACGGCTTATGCAGACGACATCGTGATTTTTACAGCTGATCCAGCTGCTTCTTTAGAAATAATCATGAATGAGGCAAAAACCTTTGGGACATTCTCTGGCTACAAATTAAACTCCAGTAAGACACAGGTGATTATTAACTTCAAACCTGCTAGACCTATAGCAGGAGTATGCTATGTAGCAACTTATCTCGGTGTCCGTATTACTTCGGAACTACGAAATATACTAAATTTGAATTGCGAATCTCTGTTACAGGAAGTCACCAAAAAGCTAAAGCGATGGCATAATCTCCCTATCAGCATTATCGGCAGATGTAACATAATACAGATGTCGATACTACCTAACTTTTTTATACTTGTTCTGTGCTATCCCTCTAAGAGTTCCCAATTTGTTCTTTAAAAAACTTGATGGTGTTATAAGCAGTTTCATTTGGGGCTATAAGCGAGCTCGGCGAGCGATTAAGTTTATAAAATACCCATACATACAAGGGCGTGTTCAATTACCTGATTTCAAGCTTTGCTTCTGGGCTTCTTTTTCGGGGTGTTTACATAGCCTTCTCTCAAATAAAGACCAAGATTTTAGCCATCAGCTTTTACTGGGCCAAGACAGTGGTAGATTCCTCTATCGTACCCTAGATCCTAACTATTACAAACGAGTTAGTTTTAAGACTATCAGAGATACTGTTACTGTTTGGCGGGAAATTCTTTCTGGCTACTCGCTCCCAATATTTCACGATAGGTTCCCTCTATGGGACAACCCATTTTTGCCCGAGATCTTCAATGACAGGGTGACAAAAAGGTGGGCTATGTATGGGGAGGAAAGACTCGGTCACCTATATGATTTTAACGGTTTTAAGACCTTTCAAAGTCTCCAGAACACGTTCTCCCTTCCTCAACAATTTTACTACAAGTATCTGCAAATCAGAGATTTTTTCTTGAGATCACAAAAGCTCGTATCCATATCTGCCTATGAGATTCTGACATTAATCCAATAAACACCCCATAAACACTCGATCCGTAGTGCTTACCAACACCTAACGCAGCATACAATAGATCCATGTGTCCAGCTTGCGTTGAAGTGGAGCCGCATTTTGGGGACAGACATCTCTGTCACTGTAATTAACGATGCACTTACTACACTAAAAGAAGCTGTAGCGTCAGTCAATCTAAAGCTCCAACATTTTAGGACACTGTGTATGCTATATTACACCCCTAAGAAGATAGCAAGTTGGCGGGAAAAAAGAGGCGATGAAGCCCCTGATGAAAAAACTAAATGCCCCAAGTGTGGAGCCTCCGCGGTTGACATAGTGCATATGTTCGCTACATGTCCGCTGATTCGGGCGTTTTGGGAGGGTGTTAGCCTCGTTTGTAAAGACAGACTGTATCTAGAATTAAGATTTACTGTACAGGAGATTATGCAGGGATTCAAGGCCGATCCTAGCCCTGCACGCCGCGCAATATTTGCTATTATATTCGTTACTGCAAGGCTTACCATCACCAGGGCTTGGATCTCCCCCAAACCTAGTAGCTCGGTAGAATGGTGGATCATGTTGGTCAAGATTTGTGAGAGGGAAAAAGCTTTGGCAAAAACCAGAGGTATACGTTCTATGCGGAAATTTCTAACTGTTTGGCATAAGCTACTTAAGGATCAATAATGTAATCTAATTTTCCTGTTTTATATTTCTTTTTTTCCCGATGTACCAAATTGTTTTATGAAAATTATGTGATCCTGCAGCTACCCCGTATTCCCATTGTGGTATATTTGTATACATTGTGATGATACCCCTTTGCATTTGCATTAATAATTAAAAAAATTTTTTTTTTTAAAATAAAGTAACATTGCCTTTAATTTTGACTAAGAACTCACAACCATTAAACACCAGATTTTGAACACATAACCTTTGGAGCAAGAGTCAGATACCTTAACCACTAGGCCACAGTGACTCATGATTAAACTGCACGAAAACCTATATATGACATTCGAATCAAACACTCCAGTATATGCAGTGCCATAGGTTAGAGTTCACCTATGTTGACATCATTGACAGTGTTGAATGGAAGGAAAGAGGGACAAAGAGATAAAAAGAAAGCGAGACAGAGGGAGAGAGAAGATTTGTATTCTTTGGGGTAAGACGAACTCATAAAGAGAGATATTCAAACAAGGAGAAAAGAAAAACATTTGTCAAAGAAAGTAGCATTGCCTTTATTTTTGACTGAGAAAAACAACCAGTGAAACATGAGGATTCGAACACATAACCTTTGGAGTAAGAGTCTGCAACCTTAGCCACTAGGCCACGGTGACTCATATATGCTCTGTAGAAAAACATATATATGACATTCGAATCAAACACACCAGTGTATGCAGTGGTGTGGGTTAGAGTTCACCTATATTGACATCGACAGTGTTGAATGGAAGGAATGAGGAAGAGAGAAAGAAAAAGAAAGCGAAACAGAGGGAGATAGAAGATTTGCATTCTTTGGGGTAAGACATACTTGTAAAGAAAGATAGTCAAAGAAGGAGAAATTAAAAATATTTTCCAACATTCATCAGTGAAAATACTATTGTCAATACTTTTACTCAGAAAACACAACCATTAAAACATCAGGATTTGAACACATAACCTCTGTAGTAATAGTCTGTGACCTTAACCACTAGGCCACAGTGACTCATGAGTAAGTTGCAAGAAAATGTATATATGACATTTGAATCAAACACTACTGTGTATGAAGTGCCATGGGTTAGAGTTCACCTATATTGACATCATTGACAGTGTTGAATGGAAGGAAATTAGGAGAGAGAGTGAAAAAGAAAGCGAGACAGATGGAGAGAGAAGATTTGTATTTTTGGGGTAAGACATATGTAGGAAGGTAGGATCCTTCTGCCTGGTTACCCCCACTTTGTGCCTGGTGTTAAGCTTTGTTTTTGACTAGTCTGACTGGGATCCTGTTAATCAGGACCCCAGTCTATCTGCTTTCTCCTTAAACTGTTGTGTTATGGACTTAGGTACACCCCAGATTGGATACTGGGGTACCCTTGTCAGTCCCTAGTATATGGTACCCATGTACCCAGGACATAGGTACCCCAGAGGTCTCCCATGGGCTGCAGCATGTAAAATGAAACTACAGGCCTGCCATTGCAGCCTGTGTAACGTGGTGCATGCACCACTTACGAAAGATATAGGTTTACTATATCTAAGGGTCAATGCACTTAAAACCTATAAGTCACCCCTCTAGCAGGCCTTTACAATCCTGAGGGCAGGGTGTTTGGTTTTAAGTGAGAGGGGGCCCCTGCATGAGCAGGACACCCCTGCAGCCTATGGAGTCCATTCTCCCGGGTTGTCAGTGGAGCAGCCATATACTATATAGAGGGGCATTGCGTGACCGCATGATGACCATCTCGAAAACGGCTGCAACGAATCCTATCATATTTGGTATCAAACCTGTTGGAATCATACCCCCACACCGTAAACGGTGTGGGAGGTATGATTCCAAGCACAGGGAGAGCCCTCTGTTAGGCTCTCAGTGTTACCGGTGCCAGCCTTCTAGTCCTGGACAGCACAAAATGGTTGCAGCCGACCAGAGACACACCTTTTCTGCCCTACTGCTGCTGAGCCAAGCTCGAGCAGGGGAAGGCAGAACAATAGGCACCCTGTCACACGGAGGTGTGACCACCTCCCACACAGGATTTAGTGTATTAGGGCTTGGTGGGTGCGCTTGCCAGCGCCTGAAAGTCTGCATGAGGGGCACATTTGATGTCCTTGTGCATAGTCCAGTTCAAACCAGTCCTGGGAGCCGTTGGCTCCCGCTCTGGTGCGAAACTGGACAAAAGAAATGGGAGTAATATTGCCCCTGTCCAGACCCTCCCCTGGGAGGGGCCCCTGAATCTTCCCAACCCTCTCCTTAGGGTACTTAAGGGCTTACCTGGGTGTAGGTCCCTAGATTTGTCGTGGACAAGATTAAGAACTGAAACCACTGCACTTCTACCGTCTGGGCATTCTGGACTTCGCTGGACTTCGTTTGGGCCTGACTTCGTCTCCCCTTCAGTCTGCTGCATCGTCTGTGCCTGTGCACCATACAAGATCCATGCAGGACCTGTGGCGCATCCAAGACACTTGAAGATAATCTCCCTTGAAGTGAAGGAGTCACTTCCCTGCATTCACAGGCACCTCAACACTGCTGGCCGGTCTGCTGATCCCGAGCTCCTGTGGGCTCATAAGGGTTCAACAACACAGTTGGTGGTTATCTACGTCTCCCGAGGCCTGAGCTGCCCTCTCACAAAGTCTGGGGTCAGAATCCCTCGTGGGGGCTGCATTAACGGAACCCCTGTGCACCGCGTACTTTTGCAAGTGCATATGCTTGTTGGCAACTCTGCGACAAGTGCATTGCGCTTCAAGTAGCTCCAACCCCCGGCAACTTCTTGCAGCAAGATCTTCAGCCACACCACCTCGTGGGCACCGTGGCCTGCTCCTTTTGGTGAGCTGCTCAAGGTCCTCTCGCGACTCCTGTGACTCCGGCCTGTGGGTCCATTTGAGGGTCATATTTGTTTTATCTTGGGCTCCCCTGATTGCTCGGGCTTGCCCTGACTTCCCTGCTTGTGGTGAATCTCCTGGTACTTGCTGGTCCCAATTGTGCACCTTCTGATTTCCTACGTGGGTTGCATTTGCCAAGGCTTGTTGGTGCTCCCGCCGGACACCGACCCCTCAGCACTCGACATCCTTCGTGGGACAGCTCGCATCCGAGTCTTGGTCATCCTCAGCATCGCCTGGTCCTCGCAGCTGCAGAGTCAAGGTCACCGTCATCCTTCCTGAAGCACCCGACGACGGAGGGCATTCGTCTTCCAAGTCTCCTGGTCACCCCTGAGTGACAAAGAGTCTGTTCCCTCTGCTTTCAGGTACTCCTCGTCAAGAATCCATGTTTGGATTCTTGCCAGACACTTTCTCCTCTTCCAACAGCAGCACTATCCTGAAGTCCTCCATTGGGTTTGACAGAGGTTTCCGACGCCACTTCACACCTATGCACCCGGCTTCTCTCCACAGCTCCACTGCTCCCCACAGCTACCACTTGGATAGCTTTCTAAGGTTATCTGATACCTCTTAAATCACCATAAGGGTTGTCTGGACTGGTGCAAGGTGCCCACTTACATTAGTGGACATATTATACCAGGCCAGCTTCTCACATTGGTGTGCAGCGTTTGGGATTCAAGCCTGTATTGTTTTACCAGATAAATCTTTGTATTGATAAACTGAAAAACCACTAGTACTAGGCACATATAATACAAGCTTAGAATTGTAAGTTCTACTGAACTTGGGGTTGGGTAAGTCAAGGGTCTAGCACACCATTTCTCCAACCTCAGAGAGTTTAGTTCCCACTAGATTAGGTAGATGCAACACCACACCTCACTTAGTATGTCTACTAAAGGAGATGCCAGTGGCTCTCTGCCTAATAGATACAGTAAACCTTCGTTCCAAGAACTGAACGCACTGTGTGCATCTATAAAGCTGAAGACAGGGAGAAGTGCCAACACTCAACGCCTTGTAGAGGTGTTACTGTTAGATGACCTGAGGAAAGCCTCTGGGTCAGATGAACAGGACAGAGTGGGAGGGCCAGAGAATGAAGATAGGGCAGGAGGAGATCCCCTCTTTGACCTAGAATCAAACCCTGACCAGGGGGAGCCTGATGGCTCCCACCTGGACAATTCAGAACTCCCAGAGGAGAACACAGAGGGACCAGAGGTTGCCCTCTTTGATCCTCCTGGGAAGGTGCTGTGTAGACCAAGGTGGTCTAGATCCTCGTCTGCAGAATACAATGCTTCTAGACAGTCAGTAGGGACCTCCATTTCTAGTAAAGGAGGGAACTCTTTGGATAGGGAGTACCAAATGCTTGAACTTGAGAAAGCTAGGCTTAGGCTCAGGAAAGAGGAGTTGGCCCTTGACAGAGAGTCCCTAGAAGTCCAGAAGGCAAGGAAGAAGTTGGGACTAGAGTCCCATGGTGGCAGCAACAGTGTCCCTAGAAGTAAGGAACATTCCTTTGACAATAGGAACCTGAGCAAGATTGTCCCTCCCTACCATGTTGGGGATGACATCCATAAATAGATAACTGTTTTAGAGAGGGCCTGTAAAGTTCAGAGGGTCCCTCAAGAACAGTGGGCAGCTATCTTGTGGCTCTCCTTTGCTGACAAAAGTAGAGATAAGCTCCTCACTGTTAGAGAAGAGGATGCTGACAATTACTCAGTTTTGAAGAGTGCTCTCATTGATGGGTTTGGCTTAACCACTGAACAGTACAGGATTAAGTTCAGAGACACCCAGAAGACACAGAATAAGGACTGGGTAGACTTTGTGGATAGTGCTATTAAGACTCTGGAAGGTTGGTTACTTGGCAGCAAAGTGCATGATTTTGATGGACTGTACAATTTGATTATGAGGGAGCAGATCCTTTATAATTGACAGAATCAGCTATTGCATCAGTACCTGGTAGACTCAGAGCTGACGTCTCCCCAAGAATTGGGAAAGAAGGCAGATAAATGGGTCAGAACAAGGGTGAAGTAGAAAAATCAGAACCATGGTGGTGACCAGAAGAATGAAGATTCTTCAAAAGCTCAAGATAAGGGTGGGGACAAGTGTAAAGTCAAAGAGACTTCATCAGGGCCACAAAAACCTGCATCTGGGGGGGGGGGGAGTCACAATCAAACAAGGTAAAAGGCAAAAAGAAACCATGGTGTTACTTCTTTAAGGTAAAAACCCATTGGACAAAAGATGCTGATTGTCCAAAAGCCAAGGAAACTACTCCTACCACCACTGCCCCTAAGGCAACTGCTTCCCCTCGCACAGGTACAAGTGGTGGTACAGGGAACAAGGGATAAATGGGGTTAACCTTGGGGTCTGAGGTGGGTTCTGGCTTAGTCAGAACTCCAGCTCAGTCTGTTTTGGTCTGTGATGGTGGCATGGACATTGCCACCAGTAACCTGGGAAAATACAGACAACATCCTTTGATCAATGGAACAGAGGCAATGGCCTACAGGGACACAGGGGCCAGGGTCACAATGGTGACAGAAAAACCTGTGTCTCCTGGACAGATCATACTTGGTGAAATGTACCAAGTGACCAATGAAACAATGTCATGACTGATCATTCCTTGGCAGTTGTTAATTTCAGCTGGGGAGGTGTAACTGGCCCTAAGAAGGTTGTGGTAAGTTCAGACCTACCAGTAGATTGTTTGTTGGGCAATGATTTGGAGACTTCAGCCTGGGCTGAAGTTGAATTTAGGACTCATGCAGCAATGTTGGGCATCTCTGCAGATGTGTTTGCTGCGACCAGGTCACAAGACAAACTGACATCCACTGAACAGGCCCTGGATTTTGGAACAATGGATCAGGTGCCTTCCAAGAGAAGGAGCAGGAGGGGGTAAGGCTGTGTCTTCCTCCCAGACTCAGAGAGAGGATCAGTCTCTTGAGGGAGATGATCTCAGTCCCTGTGAAAGAACTGTCCCAGATGAGCTTGAGCCTGATGAGGTTGAGTTATTGGATACATGGGGCCCTTCAAGGGCAGACTTGAGTTTGGAGCAGCAAACCTGCCCCTCTCTAGAACCCCACAGGCAGCAAGCTGCTGCTGAGGCTGCTAGGAACGTCAGTGGGTCCCACAGGATCGACTGGGATGAGGGACTACTTTATTCAGAGGGTAGAGGCCCCAAGCCTAGTGCTACCAGGAGGTTGGTTATACCTGTGAAGTTTAGGGGTTTCCTACTCACCCTAGCACATGACATTCCCCTGGCAGGACACCTAGGCCAAAGTAAGACTTAGGACAGGCTTGTCCCTCACTTTCACTGGCCTCAAATGTCTGAAGACACCAAGGAGTTTTGTCACTCCTGTGCCACTTGACAAGCCAGTGGTAAGGCAGGTGGCACCACAAAGGCCTCCCTGATACCACTTCCAGTGGTGGGGGTTCCCTTTGAGAGGGTTGGGATTTACATAATTGGTCCCATGAACCCTCCTACAGCATCTGGGCACAGTTACATTCTAGTGGTGGTGGACCATGCCACTAGGTAACCAGAAGCCATTCCCCTTAGGACCACTACAGGTCCTGTGGTGGCAAGGGCCCTCATAGGAATTTTTTTCCAAAGTGGGCTTCCCAAAGGAGGTTTTAACTGACAGAGGTACCAACTTCATGTCAGGTTACAACACTGCAATGTGGAAGGAGTGTGGAGTGAACTACAAATTCACCACACCCTAACACCCACAATGCAATGGGTTAGTTGAGAGATTCAACAAAACCCTCAAGGGCATGATCATGGGCCTCCCAGAAAAGCTTAGGCGAAAATGGGATGTTCTTCTGCCCTGCCTTCTCTTTGCCTACAGAGAGGTTCCCCAGAAGGAGGTTGGCTACAGCCCTTTTGAACTTCTGTTTGGGCATCCAGTTAGGGGTCCCTTGTGTTTGGTGAAGGAGGGATGGGAGTTACTCTCAAACCTCCCAAACAAGACATAGTGGGCTATGTACCTGGTCTCCGCTCCAGGATGGCTGATTACAAGAAGAAGGCAAGTAAAAACCTGAAGGCCAGTCAAGAATGCAAAAAGCTTGGCATGACCAAAAGGCTATCCTGACTGTTTACGAGCCAGGCCAGAAAGTGTGGGTGTTGGAGCCTGTGGCCCCAGCAGCTCTCCAAGATACATGGAGTGGACCCCACACTATCATTGAGCAAAAAGGTGAGGTCACCTATCTGGTGGACCTTGGCACTCCCAGGAGCCCCCACAGGGTGCTCCATGTGAACAGGCTCAAACATTTTGTGGACAGGACTGACACGGACTTGCTCATGGCAACTGATGAGGGACAGGAGGAAGAGAGTGACCCTCTCCCTGATCTCCTCTCACAAAACCCAGATGATGGGTCAGTTGATGGTGTAGCCTTGGCAGGCAGCCTCACTGACCAACAGCAGACTGATTGCAGGAAGGTCCTCTACCAGTACAGGCATATGTTTTCTATGAAACACAGTCAAACCACCTGGTGTACCCATGAAGTGGACATAGGTGAGAGTCTACCTGTTAAAAATAAAATCTACAGGCAGCCTGACCATGTCAGAGATTGCATTAGGACAGAGGTCCAAAAGATGCTAGAGTTGGGAGCCCTCAGATAGTCCTTTGGTTAGTCCAGTGGTCTTGGTACCAAAGCCTCACACCCAGGGTGGTAAGAGAGAGATGAGGTTTTGTGTTGACTACAGGGGACTCAATGCAGTCACTAGGACTGATGCTCACCCAACTCCTAGGGCAGATGAGCTTATTGACACTTTGACCTCAGCCAAGTTCTTAAGCACATTTGACCTGACTGCTGGCTATTGGCAAATCAGACTAGCTGAGGATGTCAAACCAAAAACAGCATTCTCAACCCCTAGTGGGCATTATCAATTTATTGTGATGCCCTTTGGCTTGAAGAATGCACCTGCACATTCCAAAGGCTGGTGAACGATGATATAGCTGTCTTTAGCTTCACCTGGAAGGGTCACCTGGTCCACCTGAAGAATGTTTTGGAGGCTCTGCAGAAAGCAGGCCTCACTATCAAGGCTACTAAGTGCCAGATAGGGCAGAGTAAGGTTGTGTACCTGGGCCACCCTGTGGGTGGAGGCCAAGTTCAACCACTACAGAGCAAAATCCAGACCATAATGGACTGGGTTGCTCCAACTACCCAGACTCAGGTCAGAGCTTTCTTGGGCCTGATTGGGTATTACAGGAGATTTGTAAAAGGATATGGGTCCATAGTGACTCCCTTGAATGATCTCACCTCCAAGAAAATGACCAAGAAAGTTCAGTGGACAGTTAGCTGTCAGAAGGCATTTGATGATCTCAAGCAGGCCATGTGCACTGCTCCCATTCTGCAGAGTCCTGACTACTCCAAGCAATTCATTGTCCAAACAGATGCATCTGAGTTGGGGGTAGGGGCTGTGTTGTCACAACTTAATACAGAGGGTCAGGATCAACCAGTAGCTTTTATTAGCAGAAGGTTGACCCCCAGAGAGAAACGTTGGTCAGTTATAGCGAGGGAAGCCTTTGCTGTGGTCTGGGCCCTAAAGAAGCTGAGGCTGTACTTGTGTGACACTCACTTCATTGTTGAGACAGACCATAAGCCCTTCTTATGGCTAAAACAGATGAAGGGTGAAAACCCCAAACTTTTGAGGTGGTCCATTTTCCTACAGGGGATGGACTATACAGTGGAACATAGACCTGGGAGTAACCATGCCAATGCAGAAGGACTCTCCAAATATTTCCACTTAGAAAATGAAGACTCAACTGGGCAAGGTTAGTCGCATCTCCTTACGTTTGGGGGGGGAGGTTGTGTAGGAAAGTAGGATCTGCTTCTTATGGTTACCCCCACTTTTTGCTTGATGTGATGCTGTTTTTGACTAGTCTGACTGGGATCCTGCTAATCAGGACCCCAGTCTATCTGCTTTCTCCTTAAACTGTTGTGTTATGTACTTAGGTATACCCCAGATTGGATACTGGGGTACCCTTGTCAGTCCCTAGTATATGGTACCCATGTACCCAGGGCATAGGTACCCCAGAGGTCTCCCATGGGCTGCAGCATGTATTATGCCACCCATGAGAGACCATTCAAAATGGAAGTTCAGGCCTGCCATTGCAGCCTGTGTAATTTGGTGCATGCACCACTTACGAAAGATATAGGTTTACTGTATCTAAGGGTCACTGTATTTAAAACCTATAAGTCACCCCTCTAGCAGGCCTTTACAATCCTGAGGGCAGGGTGCTTGGTTCTAAGTGAGAGGGTGCCCCTGCATGAGCAGGACACCCCTGCAGCCTACGGAGTCCATTCTCCCGGGTTGCCAGTGAAGCAGCCATATACGACATATAGAGGGGCATTACGCGACCGCGTGATGACCAACTCTAAAACGGCTGAAACAAACCCTATCGTGTTTGGTGTCAAACATGTTGGAATCATACCCCCACACCGGTAACCGGTGTGGGAGGTATGATTCCAAGCACCGGGAGAGCCCTCCGTTAGGCTCTCAGTGCTACCGGTACCAGCCTTCTAGTCCCGGACAGCACAAAATGGTTGCTGCGAACCAGAGACACATTTCTGCCCTCCTGCTGCTGAGTCAAGCTCGAGCAGGTGAAGGCAGAACAATAGGCATCCTATCACAGGGAGGTGTGACCACCTCCCAGACAGGATTTAGTGTATTAGGGCTGGGTGGGTGCGCTTGCCAGTGCCTGAAAGTCTGCATGAGGGGCACATTTGGTGTCCCTGTGCATAGTCCAGTTCAAACCAGTCCTAGGAGACGTTGGCTCTCGCTCTGGTGCGAAACTGGACAAAGGACATGGGAGTAACCTCCCCCCTGTCTCCCTCTCAGTCTGTAGCATTGTCTGTGCCCGTGCACCATACAGGATCTGTGTAGGACCTGTGGAGCATCAAGGACAACCAAAGATAATCTCCCTTGGAGTGAAGGAGTCACTTCCCTGCATTCACAGGCACCTTCACACTGCTGACTGGTCTGTAGATCCCAAGCTCCTACGGACTCCGAAGGGTCCAGCAACACAGGAGTTGGGTTTCTACATCCCTCGAGGCCCGAGCTGCCCTCTTACCAAGTTTGAGGCCAGTGTCCCTCGCGGGGGCTGCAATACATGAACCCCTGTGCACCGCGTGTATTTGCAAGTGCATGTGCTTGTTGGCAATTCCTGAACAAGTGCATTGGGCTTTGAGTAGCCCCAACCTCTGGCACCATTTTCTACCAAGAACTTCGACCTCCTCGCACTGAGTGCTCCGTGGGCTGTTGTTTGGTGAAATCGCTTGAGGTCCTCTCGCGACTCCTGTGCTCCCGGCCTGTGGGTCCAATTGAGGGTCAACTTTGCTTTTCTTGGGCTCCCCTGGTTGCTCCAGGCTCGTCCTGACTCCCCTGTGTGTGGTAAGTCTCCTGGGCCTTGCTGGTCCGAATCGTACACTGCCTTGACCTTCTGCGTGGGTTGCCGTTCCCAAGGCTTGTTGGTGCTCCCGCCGGACACCGACCCCTCAGCACTCGACATCCTTCGTGGGACAGCTCGCATACAGCTCCTGGTCATCCTTGACATCTCCTGGTCCCCGCAGCTGCAGAGTCAAAGACTCCATCAACCAACCTGAAGCACCCGACATCGGTCGGCATTCATCTACTGAGCCCCTGGTCACTCCCAAGTGACCCAGACTCTATCCCCTCTACTTTCAGGTACTCCTCGACAAGAATCCACCTTTGGATTCCAGCGGACACTTTTCTCCCTTCCAGCAGCGGCTCTTCTTCGAGGTCCTCCATTGGGTTCGACGGCGGTTTCCGACGCCCTTTCAGACCTATGCACCCGGCTTCCCTGGGATAGGTAACTTGGGTACCTCAGTATTCACGGGTGGGGTGGCTCTCTGACCTTCTGTCTTCCACTGGGTTTCTTCGAAGTCCACTGGGAAGGGTCCTTAAACTCAAAAATTTCAACTGCGACTTTCCCATAGACTTGTACGGAATACGGGGTCGTGTTCCCACACTGCACAAGCACACCGTGGGGTCCCTATCAACTCACCTTGGGTGGTTCCTTGGGGTCCCAGCAATACTACGTCCTCTCGACACTGTTTTGACTCGAGTCGTGGTTCTTATACCACTTATTTAGTATATGGCTTGGTCCCCCACCCGGGGCCCACTGTGTATTAGTGCTATTTACTGTCATTTCTTTGCTTAAGTATTGTATGCTTTGTGATTATCTCCGTGTAGGAGATACTGTGTCGTACTAGATAGTGTTATAATAAGAAATACATATTTTTATAACTACTGTGTGGTTCTCCTTTCATTTAACCAATACTATAAGATTGCATTCTGGTAAAACAAGCTGCTTAACATTCCTTCAAGACTAAGCCTGAAGGCTGCTCTCTACAGCTACCACTTGGATAGCTTTCTAATGTTATATTTGAGCTCTTAAATCACCATAGGGGTTGTTTGGACTGGTGCAAGGTACCCACTTTAATTAGTGGACAGCATATACCAGGCCAACTCAAAATCAGAGTTATTCAAACACCAGGATTTGAATACATGACCTTTGGAGTAAGAGTCAGAGACCTTAACAACCAGGCCACAGTGACTCATTAGTAGTCTGCACGAAAACGTATATATGACATCTGAATCACACACTCCAGAGTATGAAGTGTCATAGGTTAGAGTTCACCTATGTTGACATCATTGAAAGTGTTGAATGGAAGGAAAGAGGGACAGAGAGAGAAAAATAAAGAGAGACAAAGGGAGAGAGAAGATGAGTATTCTTTGGGGTAAGACATACTTTGAAAGAGAGATAGTCAAAGAAGGAGAAATGAAAAATATTTTCCAACATTTATCAGAGAAAGTACCATTGCCTATAATTTTAACTCAGAAACTACAGTATTTGAAAACATACCCTTTAGAGTAAGAGTCTGCAACCTTAACCACTACGCCATGTTGACTCATGAATAGTCGCAAAAACAACAGTTGATGGACAGAATGCAGAACAATGTCATACATTCACCCCAGTACAGAGATCTGGGCCTAAATCCATCGTTTTTTTGCTCACCATGCCATTCCAGTTTGAACCCAGCCATATGCAAATCAGTCTTGACCCTGTGCCTCATGGGAACAGTCCAGCCCGAACTGCCAAGCCAGGTCCTCCCTGGACTGGAAACAAGCATCCTAGGACCGGTTTCGGGGTTTCACCCCTCTACAGCCAGGATAGCTTGATTCCAGTGGCATGGTGAGCACGGGACCCACGTCTGGGCATACCCGTCCCACTCAGGGTGACAAATGCAAAAACAACAGTTGATGGACAGAATGCAGAACTCATGAATAGTCTGCACAAAAACGTATATATGATGTTCGAATCAAACACTCCAGTGTATGCAGTGCAGTAGGTTAGAGTTCACCTATGTTGACATCATTGACAGTGTTGAATGGAAGGAAAGAGGGACAGAGAGAGAAAAAGAAAGCGAGACAGAGAGAGAGAGAAGATGTGTATTCTTTGGGATAAGATAAACTCATAAAGAGAGATATTCAAACAAGGAGAAAAGAAAAACATTTGTCAAAGAAAGTAGCATTGCCTTTATTTTTGACTAAGAACTCACAACCAGTGTAACACCAAGATTTAAACATATAACCTTTGGAGTAAGAGTCTGCGACCTTAACCAATAGGCCACGGGAACTCATGGGTAGCTTGCACAAAAACGTATATATGACATTCGAATCAAACACTCCAGTGTATGTAGTGCCGTGGGTTAGAGTTCACCTGTATTGACATAATTTACAGTGTTCAATGGAAGGAAAGAGGGAGAAAAAAGAAAGCGAGACAGAGAGAGAGAGAAGATGTGTATTCTTTGGGGTAAGACCTACTTGGAATGAGAGATAGTCAAAGAAGGAGAAATGAAAAATATTTTCCAACATTTATCAGAGAAAGTACCATTGCCTAAAAGTTTACCTCAGAAAACAGAACCATTGAAACACCAAGATTTGAACACATAAACTTTGCAGTAAGAGACCTTAACCACCAAGCCACAGTGACTCATGAATAGTCTGCACGAAAACTTATATATAACATTCGAATCAAACACTCCAGTGTATGCAGTGCCATAGGTTAGAGGTCACCTATGTTGACATCATTGACAGTGTTGAATGGAAGGAAAGAGGTACAGAGAGAGACAAAGAAAGCAAGACAGAGGGAAGATTTGTATTCTTTGGGGTAAGACATACTTGTAAAGAGAGATATTCAAACAAGGAGTAGTTAAATATATTTTCCAACATTAATCAGAGAAAGTACCATTGCCTATAATTTTACCTCAGAAACCACAACCATTGAACACATAGCCTTTGGAGTAAGAGTCTGCAACCTTCACCAGGATTTGAACCCTGGTTAATTGGGTGGAAGTCAGGAACATACCCACTGGACCACACTGCCTTCCTCTGAGTAGTTCATCAAATGGTCCCTATATCATGGTCATCCTTTTCATGCATAATGGGATCCACAGGCAATGACACCAGGGCCTGTATGTTGCTTATAGTTACTACTGCCAGTATCTAGACCACCAATGAGCTATAGCTCAATGGTAAGTCTTGTGCCTCTGGTGGCACAGGCTCACATAGGACAAGGGTTTGAATCCTGCCAATGCTTTCAAAGTATCCCTAGCTGGTAAATGTTCATACAGTGCTTTTATTTTCATTTGCTAAGTTTATTTCCACTTGGAAAAACAGAGCAATGGCCCCTCTTTTTGGAATGTGAGCCCCAAAATGACAAATCTTTTCCCTCATGACTTCCCACCAACCCCCCTATTTCTCATGTAGGTGCAATAGAGACAAAGCATTATCTTCCTTTATCAATGTATTCTCTCTTTGTCCTTGAAATTCGGTGTATTGTAGTGTGCAAATGTGGCCTCGGGCTTATAACTGAGCACGAGAATGCGAGGAAGGTGCTACACTGATAGTAAATTAGGTTGGATGGTGGTGATTTTTCATTTTGGTGTGAGCCGATCTCTGAAATCAGGGGTTTGGTGCCTGTGAGGTTGGCTATGAATAAAGGTGAAGTATGAGCTCTGGATAATGAACTGATGGGTAAAGTTTGAGGCAAGTAAAACTCCCTTTATTAGGTGCAATAAGAAGCTAGAAAGGTTGTTTTCTTCAAGGGGCAGAAAAGGGCAGAGTCAGGCCTTTGCTTCAGCAGGTCTGCATCATGCCTGCTGCAGCAGGTGAAGGGATGGAGCGTTACGTTACGTTACGGCCCAGCACAGCACAAGGATGGGCTGGGCTGGGCTGGCACTTGGGCTTTAAACACCCACAAACGCCCAGGTTCTGTATAGAGTATGACTGCAGGCAATTTGGGATCCAGCTAAATGAGGGTGATGTCCCCATGTGCCACCTTCGAGTGGCAAAATCCTTAGCCTAAGATAGGCTGCTTTTGAATTCAGCTGAAGAGCATATGTTAGAGGAGGTATCACAGCGCAAGCCAGCCACCTTCTCAGAAGAAAGTAAGCATGGGAGGACTTTATTTGCATAGAACAGCCCTCTTCTCAGACCCATTATTATGCTGCAATTGCCACGTAGTGTTGCTAGAGGACAGCAGTATGAACATAAGAGTACACCAAGGCTTTTTTTCTTCTTGCTGACATACCTCTTGTTCATGTAGGTCTTGCAGGGCCTACGGAGTGGAGGACTGAGTGAATGAGTAATGAGAAATGGCTGGCCTGTATTTGTGGTGAAGGGGGAATGTTTGGAAGGTAAACAGCAAGATGAAAGTGCTAGAGCATACATGTTTGCTGATTGATTGAGTGAGTGTGTCACTGGTCTCTTTGAGGGTACATGTGAGAGAGGAACAGCAACTTCATAGTCCTCAGATGGTAGAGGAAGCACAGATGAATATTTCCCTCAAATAAAAACACTTACACCACCGCAAAGCTAACAAGTGTTATATGATGCTTTGCAGGTGTAAGGATTTGCCATGTTTGGTGCATAACTATGCATGGTTAGTGAGGTTTTCCAGAGAATGTCAGTAGCGCACCCTTTGGGAGTATCCTTAGGCAAGAAATGTCAGGCACTCCTTTGGGGTTATGAGGCCAAGAAAAACTTTGGGAAGCTTGCGCCATTCTTCTGCAGGATAGAGAGATACTGGGGAAAAGTTACAGAGGGAGCCAGGCTGCACAACATTTGGTCACGGTTGGACAGAAATCTTTAGCAGGGACATTTGACCACCCCTCACTGTGGGACCAGCATCCTCATATCTCTGTGCGTCTGACACCTTTTTTGACCTCTGGATACCACCATCTCCTTATCCCTCAAATGTTCCCTCCTGGTACCCCAGCTTTGCTAGTGCACCAACCACGTTTCAATCTTTTAAGTGAAGACAAACACCCTTCCTATGTGCCCTCCATTTACATTCCGTGAGTAACCCAGCTGCTTCTGTCACTGTTCAGTCTCAAGTGACCGGTTGGGTGCACATTGCTCGGGTATACAGGCACTTACCGCTCTGTACAGCCCCTCTTAGCACACCCAGAGTATACTTCTTTAAATCATGAATACATGTTCTGCCTAACAGTAAGGCCTGGTCTTCCCTCTGTGGATCATACCCAATGTAAGGAGGACAAATAAATTGAAGAGCACAGCAAACTCTCTATAGACACTGCCAATACATGCACTGCTGCCTATTTGCATGCCATGATTATTCTCTATGACCTTTCCAACCAATTGCCACAGGTACCCTTTCCCTGCCTCATTCGTCTGCTCCACTGTCCCCCATTATTTAGCAAATGTTAATGCTCTCAGATTTCATAGCGGGAATCCCTATACTGTCTGTTTTCAATAGAAATTTCCCAAGCGTCCCTATACCATGCCATCCTCGGTTACTGGTGGGAGGCAGCACCGGCACTCACTTCTTTTATTAATACGCCTGCAGTGCTGCTGCTGCTGCTGCCCTCTCAAAGTTGTACTGAACACCTGCTGGTCACGGTGACTTGTGCGGTGCGCATATCACCGATAGGCTGACAAGGTCCCGACTCTTCAACCGCCTCCCATAAACTGCAGCTCCCAACATTCCAATCACAATGACATCAATGAATGTTGGAATGTTGGCAGAGCCCCTTACATAAGCCAGCCACAACATGGTGAATCAAGACCTCACCAACTATTTGTCGCATCATCTTCAGTTTACATTGCCTGAAAAAACTGCGGACGGTTTATTAACAGGTCACATCTATTTGGGCAATCAAGCAATTCAGACCCCTGTGTCAGTTAGAAATAACAGGCAGCTCCAAAATCTCCACAGCTATCAATAAAAGCTGATTTTACACAAGCACAAATTCACGCCTTCCCTCTAGAGCCCGCACATTCATCAGTTTTACTGACGGTTATTTTTGCCCAAGATCTAGCTGATCAAACAATGGCAGCTGGACCTGATGGTATCCCGCTTCATTACCATCCAGCAAGGAAATTAACCTAAAGGACTCTCTTATCTAACTGAAGAGGATTTAGCTTTCCCGGAAATATGTATCTCCCCACTTGAAGAGAAGCCAATTTTTATTTAAAATTCAGTAGCTCTATTAATGATGTTCTGTCCAAAACTGTGGTAAATGAGAACTCAAGCCTCAATAGGCGTACGCTGTGCAGAACTTGAGAAATGCCATCCGCCCAGCCGATCTTTGCAATAATGAGATTTATGAGTGATTTACAAGATTGAGACTGAGGCAAAAAGATTTGCACCTGCCACTTTTAGTAAATTAAGTTAGTCAACAAAATAGGGGCGGTGCACAGATCAAGAAGATCAGCTTCCTAATCTTCCATACAGGAGCACAGCTCCATAATATAATTTGCAAAAGAATGATTAGCACACACACCATATCGCATAAAGTACAAATGAATTTAATTATATAATGCACAGACTCCTAAAAGTTTTTCTAAAAGAGTTCCTTTATTCAGTCAGAATAACTTTATTTCAGTTCAACGAACCATAAAAGTTTCACAATATAAATTTATCAATTCGAAAAACTTTGACAAAGACAAATTAAAAACAACATATTACCACCTTAAAAAAAAGACAGCAAAATTAACAATATAATTCCCTGGCAGTCTTATGCAAATTTCACTCATATCGCTTTCTGATCACAATAGAGCCCCTAATGAAGTTTGCTACAGATGTCAGTAGAGGCCAATGAGTACAAATAGTTAAAACCATCGCTATATGAACATGGACGAATGTTCCTCAATAATGGTAGCAGAAATCTAGTTCTCACTGACTTATATAAAGTGCAGAATAATAAAAAGTGCATGGTGCTTTGCCTAGAAGAATTATCACACAGGCAGGGCATAAGCTTGTCCGCCCATCCTCCTTGACAAGGGAATGCTAACAGAAAGTGCACAGTGCGTAGCCGAAACCTGATGAGGTAGAATCTGGTCTAGGAATTTGTGGAAAAAGTTAGATAAAATTGTGGAGGGGAGGAAGGCAAGTGAAAAACTCCAGAATAACCTCGATGATGACAATTGCACATGTTATCCCTTGTAAGGAGCGCCTGTTTGATAATGGCCTTAGCATTTGGAGGAATTCTTTCAGGGTGTTCAAAAAAGTATCCTAGACCTATCTCTAGGAACTTGTCCCTCAAGAAGTGGAGCCAGGGGATCTTTACAGCATTATGCGTATTAAGGCAATCCTTAATAACATCTCTTGAGAACTCCAAGTCCTCGAAGAGCCAGATCTTAGCCCATAAATACAATGGGGCACACCCAATATGGTGCTCTATAAACTCTTGGCCCAGTTCAGCATGACAGAGTGATGTGGAGGCGCTTTTTGTTACCATCAGTAATTTTTTAATAAACGTATTCTCTACTAATTGGAGATGTTGGCTTCTATTATACTCCCAAACCCCGGCCCCATATGTAGTGATAGGAAGGCATTTAGCTCTTTAAAAAGAGTTCATAATTCTGTCACTGGTTTTTGCCCCAGCTTACAAGCGAATCGAAATAACGCCTCCAAAGCCCTACTTGTCTGCTGTGCTCTAATGGTCAAGAGAGGTTCCCACTTCATCTGATTATTACATAAGTTGCCAGGTATGAAAAATTACTAGCTTTTTCTATCTCCTTTCCGTGGACAACAAAAGTTTTCGTTTTTGTGGTCTTTGGGCGACATACCATAATATATGATTTGGTAAAATGAACTTTTAAATCAAGAGATGTCATAAAATCAGTAAGGGCATCAAGAGATTTCTTCAAGCTCATAGCTGCCCTTGCCAATAACACTGTATCATCTGCGTATGAAAGCAGGGGGACAAATTTATTACCAATTTTGGGGAAATCAAGCTTCCTTTTTAATAAAAAGGCCTCCAGTCCATTTGTATAAATTAAAAATAAAAACGGGGCTAAAATACATCCTTGGCAAATCCCCTCCGTGGAAATGATTGGGTGCGTTTTTCCCCCTTACTACCGTACCTTATGGTGACTAAAGTATTCGTATGAAGCCTACGGAGAAGGGTTACTAGTGCTTTTTCAACACCCATATATTCCATCATGACCCACAATTTGTCCCGATTGACAGTATCAAAAGCACTAGATAAGTCCTTGAAGGCCAAATGCATAGAGCTCTTCATGGACCTCACATGCTTACTGACAATTAGGGACAAATTGAGACATAATTCAGTCGTGCCCAGACCCCTTCTAAAACCATATAGTGTGTTTGACAAGACCCTCTTAGTGGATGCCCACTCTTCTAAAGGTGCAAGAAGGACCCCGCCAAATACCTTTGCTGTTGAATCGATCAGTGAAATGGGTCTGTAATACACCGGATCACTTCTATCACCCTTTTTAAAAACAGGAACTACAATCGCCTCTTTCCATGACCCAGGCAGTGGACCAATAATGGCTGCTTTAAAAATAATCGTTAGCAGTGGTGCCCACAAATTAGGATTTCTCTTAAAAAGATCAAGGGGCACCCCATCTGGACTGGGGGCTTTCAAACAGATGCCCTGTGCAAGAGCCACCTCTACCTCTTGAACTGTAATGGACAGACTGAGCTGTGAGGCTTTGATTAAGTCATGGGGTATTTCCCATCGTTCCTCCGCCATCATCCTGGTGGAGAGGTGTGGTGCAGCAGCCAGGGCAGTTGACTTCAAAGCACAGGGCTCACGGTTGTCACGATTTGCTCCCTGTGCTCTCGTACCCACCACCAGGGGGCCGCATAGTGGGACTTTCCAGTCTTCTAATAAGCTTCCAGACCCTCCCCTGCATGCATATCCTGACTTCCAGCCATTTGGACACTTATTGGGAATTGACATCCATTCCCAATCCATGCCGGGTTTTGTGAAAGCCAGCCTGCTTATATTTGAAGCCAGCCTACTCATGCCTGAAACTCCATTACCCAGAATTCCCTGCTCACTGCTTTGTCTCCACCCCTGCAGGCCAAGGATGGGTGGAGGAATTCAGCTCACCTGTGGCTGGCTGCTGCTAGCCTGCTCACACCTGATGCATGTGATTAATGTGAGCTCTTTTAAGCCCCAGCTCCCTTCAGCCCAGTGTTGGTCATTGTAGCTGTATACCGGTGAGGCCAATCTTTGTTTCCAGTGTTGCCTGAGTTCCTGAGCTATAGCTATTCCTTGTACCTGAATTAGCACTGCCTGCAGTGCTACCTTGTTTCCTGAGTTATAGCTATTCCTGTTCCTGGGCTTGAGCTATTTCTTGTGCCTGATTTGCACTGCTTGCAGTGCTCTCTTGACTCCTTGTTTCCTGAGCTGTAGCTATTTCCTGTTCCCTTGAACTAGCACTGCCTGCAGTGCTACCCTGACTCCTGAGCCTTAGCATTCCTTGTTCCTGACCTGCAGCAGTTTCCCTTCTCCTGACCTAGCACTGCCTGCAGTGCTACCCTGACTCCTGAGCCTTAGCATTCCTTGTTCCTGACCTGCAGCAGTTTCCCTTCTCCTGACCTAGCACAGCCTGCAGTGCTATCCTGACTCCTGAGCCTTAGCATTCCTTGTTCCTGACCTGCAGCAGTTTCCCTTCTCCTGACCTAGCACAGCCTGCAGTGCTATCCTGACTCCTGAGCCTTGGCATTCCTTGTTCCTGACCTGCAGCAGTTTCCCTTCTCCTGTACTAGCACTATCTGCAGTGCTACTTTGACTCCTGAGCTTTTGCTCAATTCTTGTTCCTGCCCCAGCACTGCCTTCTATGCTACTTTGTTTTCTTGATTCCTGAACCTGCACTATTCTAGTATAACCTTGTAGCCTCCCCTTCTGTATATCCTTTTCCAGTCCCTGCCTTTCTTCCCATTTCCTTGGTTCCAGTTCTAGTTTGCTGTCTTTCTATTCTGCTGTCTTGCTTCTGTTACCTCGTATGTTTGTTACCTGCTTTCTGCCAAGTGTGCCCTGTGATTTCCTTCCTTTCCTGTTAAGCACTCCTCCTTGCTAGCTCCTGGTCTATTGTGCTTGTGTTTAGTTCTACCCCTTTGCTGTTACTGCCTTGCGTGTTCCTGTTTGATCGCCAGGATCCGTGGGCACAGCTGACTACCTAGGTGGTGTTTCTTGTTCACTGTGAGTATTGTCTTTGAGTTACTGTTATAACATCACCATAGGTATAAGCTCCACAGACCCTGCCTTTGCATACATATCCTATATGTGGGTATTTTCAGTCAGTATCTGTAACAGCAATTGTGGGTGAGGAACTTACTGAGCTTCAGTCTTACCGTGTGGAGCTCCTGAGTGCTTTACCCCACACCCCTTTATTGTTAATGTTGTTTCATATATATGTCTTGCACATTCATCCTGGGTGTAGTTATTCTGAATGCTAAATTGCCTCGTGAGTGCCCTTCCTTTCTGAGTCTTACCCATCTTGTTCACTTGTACAGGCTTCCCTTTTGGATCCCTTTTTCTCCTCTGACTCCCTGTATGATCCTGGGCAGCGCTGTACTCCTCTTTCTATATACGTTTTCTACCCAGTTCCCAGTCCTTGCCCAAGTCCCTGACTGTGTTCCCCACATAGTCCCGGACAGTCGCTGACAACGGTTCGATCTCCGGCAGCAGCTCAGCACCATGTGACTCTGGGCAATAGCTCACTTAATTTCCACGACGGCCCCCAGCGCCTTGAGACCCGTAAGGGTGAGTAGTTCGCGCTTTACAAATACCGATTTAGATTTCTTTAGATCCTATCTGAGGGGTTAAAAATACTGGAAAGATGGGCTTCCCAGGATCAATGAGTCCATCTGTCTCACATCTTCGGTGAACATTGGGTGATTAATGATTTCCCAAAACTTTTTAGAATCTTTAGGGGAACCTGCTCTTTCCAAATCCTCCTTCCTCAGTTCCATCTTCCTGCATTCAATCACCATTTTATATATTGTCCTCGTAATTTTTATTATCTCTCTATCATGAGGAGTGGCATGTAGGGTCGTTTTTAGTTCCTTATGAGCATTCAGTATTGAACCATCGTGCCCCTGGGGTTTGCTTTTGAAGGATGTTCTTAACCAACCTCTGGGCAATGTCAGTACAGAGCACCTCAAAATCCCGTACTATTCAACCAGGCTAGAATCTGGCTTCAGGCACCCATCTATAAGATTATAATTTCTTAGGATGCTATCTTGTTCAAATTTTGATGGGTCTACCTGATCCGGATTCCTTTATTAGGTTTATATTAGATCGGAGGTTCATCAGTGGCCCACGTCTTAGGCTTTATGTTAAGAGAAGCTATGAGTGGATTATGGTCGCTAGAGCAGTTTGGTATGATTTTAAAATCCTGAACAAGGAAAGTATATTTCTTTGTCATTAACGTGAAGTCAATAGAACTGTCCCTACCACCCCCAACATAAGTTGAACACTGCATGAAGGGATTGTGGGCGCCATTATTTAAGAAAATTAAGTCGTTTACTACCAAATGGATTTTAGGGCTACTCCCAGGGATGACTGATTAAAATGAGCCATGGGCTGGCCCTCACTATGTTCCAGCCCACACACGCGTTGTGTGCTATATTTACAAATCGTGCAATTAAAATCTCCGACCCATAAAATACATAATGGCTGCCACTTAGCGGAGGCTTGAGCGATTTCCGTTTGCAGGGACTCTATTACTTGACAATTGCTCTTGTCAAAGATATTATAATACAAGTTCACCAATAATATGTCGACCTTGGCCAAACCAGAGATCACTAATAATTGATACCAGGGAGATGAGCAAATGCATTTGGTTTTTACGAAAGCGTATTTTTACAGCAATAAGCACCGCAATACCACCCTTGGCCCAACCTGATGTGGATGGAATCGTTGAGACACAAAAGGAGCGATACCCATTTCTAAAAATATCCTCTGTGGACCAGGTTTCTTGTAAACATAAAAGATCAAAACCTCCAACAAAGCCCAACCAGTCCTCGTTCCCCAATTTTGAGCGGACTCCAACTTCGTCCTGCTCGTCTTCCCGACAGGGCGAGTCCTGCTGTCAATCTATGTCAGTTAGGCTAGAGAGTACTTCAAAACGATGTGTCTGATTAATAGGCTGTAAGCTCAGAAAGTTGGAGTGTTTAGGCTGAATTTGGTCTTGCCTTTGTTGAAAGCTGGGTCCTATATGGGGGGAATAGAAGAAACCCAGTGGATATGCCATTATGGAACCCTGCTTTCCCATCACTTTCGTAAGGAGTGTGAACACAAAAAGCACACACCTAGGGTCCTTGAAGTTTAAGACCACACAGTCTCCCTCTACCGATTTCAGCGTGCGGCCTAACCAGCTAACCCTACGCGCTATGATGATATTTTCAATTAACTTCATCTGACATCCTATTTTTCTAATGCACCAGTGGGCTGATTTATTTATAAGACTTTGACAGTCTTCCTGTTGGCCCAATGGTAATGGGGGAACTCCAGTTAATATCAAGGTGTAAGGGGTGCTATCTGTGGGTAAATTCAGCATATCTTGTGCCTCTTCCCCTCGAATAGATGTATATGTTGTATGATTGGAATTGATGGAATGCTGTCTGTCAATATTCTGCATATTCTGACCAAATCGACAAGCCTTATTGGTACTAACCCCAACTCCCACTTTATGATCTTTCCTTGGGGGCACTGTTCCCCAGGAGTCCCTTTCGATTTGCGAAATTGACTTACTTTGGCACAGCTCATGCAAATTTGGCGTATGTATTATTATTGGTTGGGTACCCTTTTTGTGGAGGGTGACTTCCTGATCACTAGTGTAAGTAGACTCATCCCTCATTGTACTACGTTCTGATTTCTCTTTTACATCCCTCACCACAAGGCAGAGCTGCACCTCAATACATCCTAAACATTCTAAAATAGGCTTCAGGGCATCCAATATTAATTGACTGACCCTATTAAAGAAAGAAGAGTCTGCTGGCTCCGATGGAACCCCCCTACCCACTCCGCCCCTAATCCTAGTGACGTTCCCCTTTGAAGAATCTTGCCGGGTCTTTTTCAACACGGGGCACTGCCCCTTTAATTTCATACCCACCTCTGTCCTTTTCCCTTCCCCTCCCCCGGTAGCTTGTGAGAAAATAATCTCACCCTCCATCAGGGCAAGATTTTGTGGATTATGTATACTAGCACTTACAGATACATTAGTAGTGTCAATAATGTTCACCATTCGAGAGAGTAGTACCGGAGCCCTAGGTTCAGTATCGGTCACAATAGCTGGAGAATCCTGGGGTGATAATGATAGAGTAGGGACTAATGATAATCTTCTTTCCGTAAATTCAATTTCCTTACTAATTATACCCCCGGCATTTTGTAAAAAAACATCCAATGTTGAACTAGTAGGATTTGGGGCTGGTATATTTTTCCGCCTCCCCATAGCTTCAATTTCAATATGTGATGTTCAGAGTCAATGTCAATGGCTCGCTTCTTCGTTGCACAAGTGCTTGTTTTGTCCTTGTGAGGTTAATATGATTAATAAATTACAAAAATTACCTCTGCCAGGAGCTTCAATTTACGGCCGGCTATAGCAATATCTCGATGGAGTGGCCAAGAGGGCTAGCCCAGCCTTGTCCGGCTGCGGATGGGCGCAGACGGGCCTGCCCTTGGCCCGGGCGTGTCCCACTCAGCGGGACAACTGCTGCTGCTTTGAGCGCCTCCGAGCGCGGGAAGATCCAGGCAGCGAGTGGTGAAGGAGCCTGGGGGCTGTAGTCTGCTCCCCCTGCTAGCTTGAAACGAGTCCTGCGCAGAGGGACAACTGATGCTGCTTTGAGTGCCTCCGGGTGTGGGAAGATCTGGGCAGAGAGTGGTGAAGGAGCCTGGGGGCTGTAGCCCGCTCCCCCTGCTACCTTGAAATGCATCCCGTGCAGCGGGACAACTGCTGCTGCTTTGAGCGCATCCGGGCACGGGTAGATCCGGGCAGCAAGTGGTGACTGGTGAAGGAGCCTGGGGGCTGTAGTCCGCTCCCCCTGCTACCTTGAAATGCATCCCGCGCAGTGGGACAACTGCTGCTGCTTTGAGCGCCTCCATGCACGGGAAGATCCGGGCAGCGAGTGGTGAAGGAGCCTGGAGGCTGTGGTCCGCGCCCCCTGCTAGCTTGAAGTTCCTTCATTCACATCTTCTTATTCTTTTGTTAAAAAAACTTTTCTTCTGCTGTAGCCAACGCGTTTTGTCTCTTGAAAGAGACTTTTTCAGGGCCTAATATTGTATTGGTGCCTGTATTGATTGATAGTCAAAAAAAACTCATAACCTCTTAGTGTAATGGCCAGAGTTCACTATATAGTTCAGTCTGAAGTGTCCAATTGCTTATTTTTAAACATTTCTCCTGTTGTCACTAATGATTTAATATTTCCTAATGGCATTAGTAAGTTCCATAATCAACTATATACATTTTATTGTTTGCTTCTTTGAACATGGACCATGTCGGCATCAAAATCATATGCTGAAGTCCCGCAATCGGCGGCGTGCAATAGAATTGAGTTGAAAAATGATGAGATTTATGTTCAGGATGCTGGATATCATAGCCGGACCTCTTACCCAGCAAAAATCCAAATTGGACATTCACACAGTGGCGGTCCAAGAGACAGCGTCTACTCTAGCAGCAATTGGGAAACGGCTACAGTACAAGGATTCCTCACTCCATTCTTCACCCCCACATTGTACACCCCTACCAGATAGTTGCAACTGTACAGCAATTTAGGAATAATTGGGGGAAGTTCCAGCCGTTATTCATTCCATAATAATTGACTGTAAGAGGACCTTGTCAATTAAAAATCTTACAGCACATGATACAACGGTCCATGGAAATGAAGCATTCGTTCATGTAACTTCTGCTAATGCTTATAGGTCTGAAAAATGCAACCAAGACAGATTTCAGGACTCTGATGAAGCATCTAATTCTCAGGTCTCCGACTCACTCAATCAGACATGAGTTGAAAGACCAATTGCCCAAAATCGCTTTGCACGAAACAAAAGTCTAAACTCACAAAGCTATCTAAGTCATTTAAACGCTGCACAAAGGCCAACTCTGATTCTAATTTTAACCGTAATTTGAGCTCTAATTACAATACTAATCCTACCTCCTGCACCAATACATCTGCTACCATACTGGAGGACAATGCTAGACAAGCATGGGGAAATAATGCTGTCAGCGATATCAGCTCTCCTGGTAGGGAAGTACATGGTAACAAGCGATCCAATGATACCTCGGTCGGCTCTCCAAATTCGGCTTCTCAAAATGTGCTCTGTCAGGGACTGTACAGAATGAACCCATGTGCAATGATACCCAACAGGCAAAAGGAGAATATCATATCTAAATGCCTGTCACTGCAGAATATGACACTTTACAACGCACGCGTTACAATGCGTGTCATTACAACACATTTTTTACATCGCAAAATCCATTACAACGCATGTCGTTACAACGCATGTCATTACAACGCGTAATCCATTACAACGCAATTTCTATTCTAACTCCGCCGGGGCGTTACTTTGGGGAATGCGTTGTAATGGATTATGCGATGTAATGACATGCGTTGTAATGGATTTCGCGTTGTAAAACATTCGTTGTAATGACACGCGTTGTAACGCGTGCGCTGTAAACGATGTTTCCCGTCACCGCAAGGGGATCCATCTTGTGAAGGCCCACTGACAGATACTTTACCTGGGTCAGGGATCCCGGGAGATGCAAATACAAATTATCAATATGTGAACCACCCCACGACGGATCAACAAATTTAGGAGCATGGGACCTCGAATGGGACACAAACGGTGCCTACTATACCGCGTTTGGATCTCAACAGTTCTTCTAGAGCAACCAATGCATCCACTCTTTTGTCCAAGCAACCTATGAATGACTGAACGGTTCATTTTGAATGACCTGCTAGTTCTTCACCCCTTTATTTAATGTCTGAGACCTTCTGCACCAGTTCAGATCCATCGAGAGGGAGTTACAGTTTATGCAGCACAAAATCCCTCCAGAAGCTTGATTATAGTACCCCAAAGCAGTAATCCAGCCTCAGTTACAGGCTATAACTGGTAATTTGCCCCGATTGACCCTCAAAAATTAGCAACAGGGCTGACTTCATATACCATCCTTTCTCTCGTCCATGCTCAATAGAACTCTTGGGCAGGGATCCATCCCAATGAAACAATCCGAATCCCCCCAATGCTATTAAGTAGAAGGAACCCCTCTTCAGGATTGTATTTGTTCCTAAATATCACTCAAGAAAGAGCCATGATATAATTAACAGAACTAACATCCTTAAACTAATTACACTGTTTACAGGGTCTGGGACTGTGAGGATAGCTAGAGGGAATAGAGAACAAACCAGTGAGTCTTGAGGCTCCGCGGCTCCACTCTGCAACGGCTCCACCTAGAAAAGAGGCAAACAGAGAATGATTAGTTAAGGCGAGGCTGACCGCAGGCTCTGGAGACCTCCACAGCGGCAGTTCCACCGCCGGTCGCCCCCCATGACCTCGCTGCCCTGAGTCCGCTCTCGTCTGTTTGTCTCCACTGCATGTCACCTGTTCTATTCTCTTTCCTAGTACGTCTGTCTCTTTAAATGCCTTTCTTTGCAATGCATTTATGTTTAAAATACCATGTGTAATCTGTTGCTATGGTGCGTGATGTTCCATGTTCCATGCAACAGAAGTTGGAGAGTTATCTTCCTGAGCAGTTGAGTGTACTGTGCTGACCTATACTTTTCGTAGTGGGACAAGTAGTCAACATAATTTTAAAAAATCTGACAAAGATTTTCATTGTTTTCGATGTGGAAGTGTCAGTCATGGGGCATCTTCTCCTAGATGTCCTGCCTTGGGTAAAGAATGCAAGAAGTGTGGACGACGTGGGCATTTTGCCAATGTTTGCAAAAGTAGTTATGGAATGTATGTTAACAAAGGAAAGATTTCTTTTTTGAATGAGCATCAGTACGATGATAATGTGAGTGAAAATAACAGGGGTATTGTTGTTTCCATTACTGATGAAGAATGCCCGGAGAATGCTGAGGCTTGTTTAAGACCTCCTAAATGTTCTGTACACGTTCTTGGGATTACTTTGGAACTCATGGCTGACTCAGGGTCACCCTGGACTATAATTACTAAGGCATATTTTATTGATGTTTTCAAAGGGGTGTTGAGTTTTGAAGACTTGAAAAAGTCTGACATTATTGCCAAAGCTTTTGATGGCACATTATTGACATGGAGGGTTTTGTTGAGGTTGAAATGACTTTCAAAGGGCATGTTGCATATGTGAAGTTGTACGTTGCTGTCAAAGGGGTGAATGTGTTAGGCTGGAAAGACCAGTGGAGCTTGGGAATAATCCTTAATCCCAGGAGTTCTGATCCAGTTATGGTGATTTCTGATGGTTTGAAAGAAAGTGAGATGAAAGAAAGTGAGACTATTAGTGAGATCATAGATGCTTTCCCCAAAGTGTTTTCAAAGGGTTTAGGAAAACTCAACAATTTCAGTCATAAAATCAGATTAAAGGTAGGTGCAGTACCTGTCAAACAAACTAAGGAACGTACGTATTAATGTGAGGGAACATCTCAAAGTTCTGTTACAGAGCCTTATTGATGATGACATCATTGAAGAGGTAGAGTCGTCCGAATGGGTTTCTCCCATAGTTTTGGCCAGGAAGGCTGACAAAAGTTTGAGACTCTGTGTGGATTTGAGGGCGTTGAATGCCAATTTGGTAGTAGACTGCCATCCCCTGCCTAAGATTAATGAAGTTGTGTGTATGTTGGAGGGAGCTAAGGTGTTTTCCACCTTCGATTTGCGGTCGGCGTACCATCAAATCGCTTTAACTGATGATTCTAAAGAACTTACGGCATTTCTTACACCGCAGGGGCTTTTCCAGTATAAAAGAATGCCTTTTGGTTTAGCCTCTGCGGCGTCAGTTTTTCAGAGAGCTATGCATCATATTTTCAAGGACTTGGATTCATATGTAAAATGTTTCCAAGATGATATTCTTGTATTTTCCCCCTGTCATGAAGTACATAAGGAACATGTTATTGAGGTCTGCAAACGTTTGGAGTTACATGGTTTAACTCTCAAAGATAACAAATGTAAAATGTTTCGTGATTCTGTTGAATATTTAGGACACACACTCTCTGGGGATGGGGTTGTTCCAAAAAAGTCTCTAGTTGATGCCATTGTAAAGGCCCCAGCGCCTGATAACAAAGAGAAATTACTCTCTTTTGCTGGCTTATGTGAGTATTATAGTAAGTTTATTGAAGGATTCGCTACTAAGATGGAGCCTCTTAGGGAGCTTACTAGGCAAAAGACAAATTTCTGCTGGGGTAAAAAGCAACAAGATGCTTTCCAGCAAATAAAAGATGAGATTGTGCGGGCACCCACCTTGAAACCTTTCTGTGTTAACAAGCTGTGCATAGTTACTGTTGATGCCAGTTTGTATGGAGTTGGTGGTGTCCTTTCCCAAATGAGTGGTGCGTTGCTTTTGCCTCCCGCACTCTCAGTGACACGGAGAGGAAATACTCTGTCATTGAAAAGGAACTTTTGGGGTGTGTGTGGGGCATTGAGCACTTTCGTAATTTTTTGTGGGGAAATAGATTTCTGCTTAGGACGGATCACAAACCCTTAGTCTCCATTTTGTCACCAGGAGGAGGTCGCAATGCCACAGCACGGATAAGCAGACTTATGTCAAGGTTACAAGAATATAATTTTTCTGTAGAATATGTTCCAGGTAAACAAAATGTGACCGCTGACTGTCTTTCCGTTTACCTTGCCCTGACAAAGAAAAGTCTGTGATGAATGATGATATTGAATTTGTTGCATCTGTTGGTGATTACGTTGCTGAGGAATTCTCTGCCATTTCAGAAGATTCATGGAGAAACAGCGTAGCTGCAGACAATAGATGGAATCTTTTAAAGAACTTTATTTTGGAAGGATGGCCTAAATTAAGTGAAGTTCTTGCTGAACTTAAATCTTTCCAGCAGGTGTCTAGTGAGTTAGAGGTTGAAAGTGATTTTATTTTTAAAAACGGTAAGTGTGTTCCCCCAGAACTCATGCAAGATGAGATTCTTAAACTTGCTCATGAAGGCCATCCTGGAATGTCTTCTATGAAGAGATTAGTGAGAACTAGTTTTTGGTGGCCTAGCATGGACAAGATGGTTGATAGGGTTGTGAGAGAATGTTCTAAGTGTGTCACGAGTGACAAAATGTTAAAATCTTACCCTGCACCCTTGAAACCTGTTCCTTGGCCCAAAAACCCATGGCAAAAAGTGGCATTTGATGTTTCTGGTCCGTTTTATTGCTTACCACAGGATGCTCGTTTTGCTCTTGTGTTAATCGATTATCATTCCAAATGGCCAGAAGTCAGGTTTGTTTCTCATGCCACTACTCATGTAATTATTGAATTTTTTAAAGAAGTCTTTGCGCGAGAAGGAGTCCTGAAGTTTTAATCACAGACAATGGTGTACAGTTGAAGTCTCATGAGATGGAAGATTTCCTTCAATTGTGTGGAATTAAACACATTACCACTCCCTTTATGAACCACAAGGGAATGGCCAAGTAGAAAGATTTAATCGTGTTCTTAAAGTCTGTGTAGACTGGGCCAGAAAGTCTGGGAGAGAGTGGAAGACTGTTTTAAGAGAGAGACTTTGGATGTATCGAATCACTCCCCATTCTGTCACTGAGCTTAGTCCATTTCGCCTTTTGAGAGGAAGAGAACCTGTTTCTAAGTTATGTCCATGGTGGATAAAAAAGAAAATGGTAAGCAGTGTGTCTGATTTACGTAGTACTTCTCTTAAGGTAAAACAACATCAAGACAAAATGAAAGAATATTATGATTCTAGGTGGAAAGTGAAAGTTCCTACTTTTGTCGTAGGCGACTGGGTGAGGATACTGAAACCTGGTTTCATTTCTAAAGGTACTTCCAAATATGGTCCCGCACGCAGAGTTGTTAAAGTCAATATTAACAGTGTAGTAACTCAAGATGGAAAAGTGTGGAACGTAAGGCGAGTTGTCAAGTTTCGTGCTGGAGCTGATGGAGTTTTCCAGGACAACACTGGAAGTGATACATACACTGTGAGAACCAAATTTCCGAGTGTTTCTGATAATCCCCGTGTGTGTGGTGATACCAGGACATGTGTTGATAGTTCTCTAGGAAATGATTCTGTGGCTTCCAGAGTTAAAGTGAGTGGGAGGATTGCTAGTCCTCCAGTTAAATTCAGAGACTGTTTGATCCATGTTTTGTTTTTTTGGTTGTAGTTTTAAGGGATGAGATGTGTTCTATTCTCTTTCCTAGTACGTCTGTCTCTTTAAATGCCTTTCTTTGCAATGCATTTATGTTTAAAATACCATGTGTAATCTGTTGCTATGGTGCGTGATGTTCCATGCAACAGAAGTTGGAGAGTTATCTTCCTGAGCAGTTGAGTGTACTGTGCTGACCTATACTACTTCAAAATAAATATCCTATTTTTGTAATTTTCATCGCTTATGACCTATTTATTACATCACCCCCGTGCTCTATCGCCTGCGAGACTACGCTCGAGCCCAGGATTAGCGGTGGGACACAAGGAGTCGCACGCCCTGCTGACCCAGTCTCCCTCTGCGGTTGCGGAGTGCCCGGACTGGCGTGGGATAGCTAAACTCCCGTTTCAGGTGGGTTTTCGCCCCCATTGGGGTGCAGATTGCACTATTGATAATTTTCAGGCTCCCACCATGCCTAATTGTTTTTACTTTCGGATGCAATCGGATGTTCTTATTCAGGGGAGCTCATCGGCGTATCGAAGTGCACTCTAAAGGGAGCTCATACGGGGCATCTTTACATTAGTTTATACTGACTGTTGGCTTCAAATCGTTTTTTTTCTTCTTTGGAACACATTGGGCGACTATTTTGGGACCCCCTTCCCGGGGGGAGATATCGAGCACCATCGGTCGCCACTCTAGACAAAATGGCAGCAAAACTGACATCTAGGGAGAAGGGACTATCCATGTCTGGGCTTATTAAGAAATAGACAGTGGACTTCTCCACTAAATACCCTCATTGAAAACAAAGTTTGGACCACCCAATACAGTTAATGTAAAAACGGAAAGAGGACTCTACCCCAACAAGTCCAAGTTATGGAAAGTGAGAGAGGACTCCTTCTCAAGAACAGAGTTGTGTAGCAAGCGGGGCAGCCATCTTGGAATGACTCATTAAGAATAGGCTGGTTCCTAGAGAACACAAACAAAACTCCCCCGATCCCCCACTCATCAAATCCACAGGTGAGTCTCTCCTTCGGACCTAGCTCCTCCTCAGCCCCATATTGCACACCTCCTCACACACTTTCTCGACCCTGCTCTACCCCCATCTTGGCATGGGCAAACAATCAACAGCCTTTCCAATCTATTCGGCTGAATGAGACCTGATAATCCCCACTGAACAATGGATGGCATAATTTTATTTGATTTGTTTTTAATTTGCATTTGCTATATTGCCGATCATTTAAGAGGGGGCAAGTCCTCATCTAATGCAACAACACCGCATAAATCTTCCACACCCCAAGGTCCATATACAATGGCGCTATAGCACATTCTTTAAGTAGGCCTAGCTCATAGGTCAAACCTTTTTGGGTTCTGTCTACTTATACAGTTCACTATTCTTAACAGACCTACCCTATTAGTGACTAGATCTGACCCTAGAACTCACCCTCTCCTAGCATTCTGCCCTCCACCCACCATGGCTACATCTATTACCAGTCCTACTGAAGGCTCACTTTCTCAAGTTGGCTTCAATGCCTTTAAGATTACTTATCCCCCTAACCTGACTAAAAATGCTGCTAAGAAATTCAAACACAATATAATCAAAAGACACCCGGAACTGCTTATATCTGATACCTATTTCTGTCTATCCAATGGCAACATCCTGAACGACCTAATCTTTTTCACGAACAGAAGAGCCCAATGGAGAAAAACCCTCATATCCTTATTTCAGGTCAAACAGATAAAGAAAACACCTCATGGTTTCAGTCTTCCCGTTACTTCCTCTCCAATCTTCAAAGCCGATCTCACCATTACCATTTACAACAACGGGATCATTCTCACTCAAGCATCGGATCGAAATCTAGAGCAGTTTGACAAACTCTTTATGAAGATTAAAAACTCATTAGCTAACAAAACAACCCCTTTGCGACAAGATCTAGCGCTAGCAACCACAAGGGTACCCCAAAGCGCTGTTCCCAGTTCCTCCTCGGATACACCTCCTTCCTCACCCTCCTACCGACCTTCGGCCCTGCTGGGTGGCGGGTCGAATGCTCCTCCCATTGCACTGCCAGTAACCCTCTTACCATTACCAACCTCTCTATCAAGGCACCCTGGAACACCGCAAATCCTCAGTGACCAACTCCCCCCTCTGGAACCTCTTAATACCGCCACTGACCCATCTGGCACTCAACGAGACCCTCCCCCCCGCCAGTTTTCCCCACACAACTTCTACACCTCTCCCAGCACCCAGACTTGGTGGCACGCCTGGACCAACGCCACCCTCTGGAACCTCTCAATACCGCCACTGACCCATCTGGCACTCAACGAGACCCTTCCTCCCCGCCAGTTCTCCCCACACAACTTCTATCCCTTCCCCAGCACCTTGACTTGGTGGCACGCCTGGACGATTTATCCCTCCAGCTGCACCTTCTCACCCTCGAACTTCATGATCTAAAAGCCCTCTCATTGGAACATCTCCCCCGGATAAGCTCCCTCCTCTCCTGTACGAATCTGCCCAGAGCCCCTGCTAGCGCTAGCGTTAGAGCTCGCCTTGACCAAATCTCTCCCCTCTCTATCTCTAAAACCGTACCCCTACCTAACGCACCCTCCCACCCCAGAAGATCGTTGGCCTATCTCGCGCTCAACGATATCGATGACTTACTCAACTCTTACTCGCTTATCCCAGACCCTAACAAGATTCCTACGGGGCAAATCCAAGCCATTCACCCAAACCCAAACAGAGAACCCCCCCCCCACAACCTTAGAGTCCTAAACAACGACAACCTCATGAGTGAACATCATTCAGACTCCTCCCCCCCTTACACCGGTACAACTTAAATGCGTACTACTCAACTGCAGGTCAGCCAGCAAACACGCCTCTGATATCTTCGACCTCATCCAACACAATGAGATAGACATCATCATCCTCACTGAAACTTGGCTCAATCCCTCTTCCACTTCTATCCTAGACCTCCTAGTGCCCCCTACCCATGACATAATTCGTCTAGACAGAGTTTTGAAACTGGGAGGTGGCTTAGCCTGTATACACCGGAGCACTCTCGCGGTCTCCCTCTCGGAGTCTTCTACACCATCATCATGTGAATACCTTTGTCTCAACATCTCCAGTAACAATCACCCGGTGTGCAAATTACAGACATTCTATCACCCCCCTGGGGATAACCTCCCCTTCTTCGAACAATTAATGGAAATCATCTCTGGCAATGACGATTCCGTTCTGTCCCACATCTACCTCGGTGATTTCAACCTCCACTGGTCTAACCCTAATGACCAAGCTGTAACATGCCTCAAATCTTTCTTGAGTGATCACGAGCTGATTCAACATTGTGACCGGCCAACCCATAATAAAGGAGAAACTCTGGACCTCATCACCAAAGGACACACCATCACAATGGATACCATCACCCCTTGTGATTGGTCCGACCACCACAGCATCTTCTTCCATATTAACATGGTGGTGTCTCTAAGGAAGGGTCAACCAACGAAATAGAAGATTTGGAAATGGTACCTCAGAGATATCAACACAGCCGATCCAGCAACCCACTGTAAACTTGCCCTCTCTTCCCAAGTCGACATGTCTGAGGTTCATGTACTCACCGACTTCTACAACTCTACTATCTCTAGCATGATGGATTCTGTTGCTCCACTCCAACAAAAAAATGCCTCAACGAAAACATCCAAACCATGGTTCAACTGCAACTTAAACTCGGAACGTCGCAACCTTAGGGCTATCGAACGATCCTGGAGATCCAAACCATCCGCGGACCAGCTAAAAATCCTTAGAACGGTTAGGAGCTCCTATAACAAGCAAATCAAGAGTGCTAAGGCGGACTATTTCAGATCCCAACTTAATCATGCCGCAAATCGCCCCAAGAAACTTTTTGAACTGGTTAAACAACAATCGGTGGAAGCACCAAACCGCCCTGACTCTGAAGTCAGCCCCCCCTCATGTGATGATCTGGCTGCTTTCTTTACTGAGAAATCAAGACTCATCAATATTGAACTGGATACTAAGCGGGCTCTACTGCTATCCAATGGGTCTACTCTCCGCCCGGCCCTAACAGACAAGATCGAACCGATGAGCCTGGGCATCAAGAACAACGCCCCCTGGGTCACATTTACCCCCCTCAGTGAAAGAGACATTAAGAAGGTTCTTCAGAGTATCAACCCTTCTAATCACTTCAGCGACCCGTTGCCACCTTCCATCTTCAAAGAAATCAAGGATGTCGTCTCTCCCATCTGGACAAAGATTGTCAACGCGTCTTTGTCACAAGGTACGATCCCGGAGTGCCTAAAAGCAGCTCAGGTAACACCCATATTAAAAAAAACTACCGCAGACAGCGCTGACCTTAACAACTTCCGCCCTATCTCTAACATCCCCACCCTTGCCAAACTCCTAGAAAAATGCATCCAATCGCAACTCTGTGCTCACATCGAAAAGTTCCATCTCCTGGACCAAGATCAATCTGGCTTTCGTAGTGGGCATAGCACCGAATCGGCTCTCACTCACGTTATGGATGACATTCTAAAAATGCTTGATCAAAATGAATCGGGCCTCCTTATCCTCCTTGACCTTTCCTCTGCGTTTGACACAGTTAATCACGACAACCTCCTATCCATTCTAGAGCACAGGATGGGCCTGCCTGGTTCGGTGTTGCAATGGTTCTCGTCCTTCCTCCAGCACAGATCCCAAAGAGTGAAGGCGAATCACTCTCTCTCTCAACCATCTCCAGTTTCCATGGGTGTCCCCCAAGGGTCTGCCCTATCTCCCAAACTCTTCAACTTGTTCTTGGAACCATTAGCTAATGCACTAAATTCCATGGACATTCTCTTCCACATGTATGCGGATGACACCCAACTCTACCTGAAAATCTCCTCCCTGGATAACATCACCTCACTCAACACTACCCTACTGACTACTCAAAACTGGTTAACTGTGAACCACCTCCTGCTCAACACCTCAAACAGAATTCCTTCTCATCTCTCCTCCAAATCACACTCCTATGCCAGACCTCTGGATGAATCACCTCACCGCCTTCAACTGCTCCCCCCTCATTATCGACTCAGCTAAATCCCTCGGAATCACTCTGGACAAGCGCTTGAACATGAAGACTCATATTAGCAATGTGTGCAAGGGAGCTAACCACCTGTTGAGGATACTCAGGAATCTCAAACCTTTCCTCCCACAAGCTGACTTCAAACATGTGGTCCAAGCACTTGTTTTGCCAAGACTAGACTATGGCAGTGCTACGCTCTGTCGTCTCCCCAAATATACCTTGGCCCCATTAAGGGCCTCATTGAATGTGGCGGCCAGACTGGTTACGGGTACCAAAAGAAATGCGCACATCTCCCCAGTCTTGAAATCCCTAAATTGGCTGCCCTACGAAGCAAGAATACAGCTAAAGATTGCTTGCCTATCGCACAGAGCCCTCCATTTCAAACCCCCCAGTTATCTAGCGCAAAAGCTAGAACTATCTGGAGGGGGTAGACCTTCTAGGAGTGCCAACTCTCTCCTCCTGAAACCTCAGATCTTTCGCAAAAAGAGAACAAAAAGATTCCTTATGAACAAGTTCTTACCTTAATAGGTTGTTGGATCATCTGCTCTAATGCTTTGGACTTACACCTTTAAACCCTGCGCTGGATGCTATTCCATCTCGATATGTACCAGTTATTTTCTTATTATTTTGCTGACCCCGTGTACTTGTAATCGTTCTTTTCCTGTGAGTTCTATTTTGATATGTGTTTCTGTCTGTATTCCTATTTGACACTTGTTCTGCAACTGTTACCTTCCTTTCCCCACAATTGTAAAGCGCTCTCATGTCCCTCGGGATCATGTTCACGCTATATAAAACTTTATATATAAATAAATAAATAAAAAAAGATGGACCAAAAAAGGAAACAGGGGAAATAGACAAAAGACTACCTGTATCTCCACAGGCAGTGAAACAGGAAGAAGAGGAACGGAAAGGACGCAAGTCGGGCAAAGGAGGGGGAGAGTCAGGGAAGGATAGGAGATGATGCGTGGGACCGGAAGGAGGAAATCCAGAGTGGCAGCGGTGTCGGGAGAACGCTTTAGAAGAACACAAGGTAGACGACTCGGAGAGGACAGACATTGAGAGGCCCGCTAACCAGCCGCTATGCCTCCCTAGAGAGTGGGACAACGGAGAGACACTCGGCTCCTACCATGCTCACTGTGGAGTGCAGCTTAGTCAGGTGAGCACCTGTATACAGGAATGGAGGAATCCCGTTAACAAGGAGGTGGTGAGAAGGAAGTCTCTTTAAGGGTCAGTTGACAAAACAGGATTTCTTTTTGTTTTTTATGCCCTTTCTCATTAATTTGATAGTGTAGTGAATGAAGCTCCGTGGGTGCATGACTCATTCGACCCTCCAGTTCATTTGTGATTTCGGAAGAAACTATAAGGGGAATAATAGAATTCTGAGCGAAAAAAGTGAGGCTTCCCCTGAAGCTTATAATTTTCTTTTGTCGTATTGGAAGCCAATGCAAGTTTTTCATGCACACTGATGCGGAACTTAGTCTGCTTTTATTGCATACTAGTTTGGCTGCGCGTCCTCTGGCACCTCCGTCTAATATCGTGCCGAGAGCGGGAGTCTAGCCCCGCCCTCCCTCGGACCGGAGGTGCCCAGCGATTGGTCCTGCTGCTTCCTGTGACGCCCTCCACTCGAGCGGCACACAGCCGTGGTGGACCGGGGCGGGGAAGCCAGCAGGGGATCAGCGCGGCGAGCAACAAGCAACCGTGACTGTGCCAGGTGAGCAAGATTTAAAAGTATAGACAGTTTTAAAATATAAAATATCAGGAGTAAAAGACCAGCAGCCTTACAAGAGTAAGGCTCTAAACTAAATTTATGGCCCTGAAAACTAGTAGCTTAGATGGCCTTTTCGAATCTATGGAGTAAACCTGGAGAGGGTCAAATATTTTGATTACCTGGGCATACGATTTGATCAAAACCTGTCCTGGATGGTCCAGGTAACCAAGAGTGAAACGGCAGTGAGCTAATGCACATGTACCATTTTATGTTTTTCCAACAAGATTCGAGAAAGGTCCCCTGAACCAGTCTTTAGCTTTTACAAAACCAAAGCCATGTCGACCAATTCCTATCAGGCAGAACTATGGGGGAATGGGCCCTGTTGCAGGCTGAAAAATGGTGGAGAACAATTTGTTACGCCTGTTATTACCTCTAACCTGGAACACCTATGGTGGCCCTTAAGGTAACTCTGGGTCTCCCGGGCATAGAATCCCTAGTTTCCATCAAAACTAGTTTATATTGGATTTGGCTGTGAACTAACAAGAGGACAACAAGGTACAGAGGCCCTTTCTGATATCATCTTCTGCCAGCACATATTTGCAAGAGAGACGGAGTCTGATATAAACAAAGAATGTAAGTATTTAAAAAATGCTGCCTGTCATGCTAAGGTCTGCCTTTGGAGTCCAAACTCTAACCAAATTTGTGCCTGGCTGATATTTCTCGAGTTCTTAAAAACAGATTTTACAGTTTTAATTTGCAGCAGATCCAATATTTTGGCATCTTTCGCTCAAAAGATAACTGAGCCATAAGTTAAAGCTTGAATTAATTTGGCTGACATTACTTTCATGAGGTGAGCATAAGATGGACATGCCAATTTATCTCGGAGAGACTTAAATGCATAGATGTTGGTAGCAGCTTTGGCTCTTAGTAGGTTGAAATGGCCTTTGAAAGAGATCTTACTGTCGAACAAGATGCCAAGGTACTTGTAGCTTTTGACTAATTGAATTGGTTTCTCTCTTGTGTACCAGGACTGTGGTCTGACTAGAGTTGCTAGATTGACATAATTCTAATTTTTTTGCTATTAAGCTGGAAGTGGCTGGCTTAAATGTATTCATCAAGGTCGTTGATTTAATGCAACAAACCTATAGGTGTCTGCAACAGGAGGATAGATATGACTCAGGCACAGGACGTTTAGAATGATACTGAGATTTATTAGTAATATATTTAGTTAGACTGCTGTAGGGCCGAGCAGTTATTCGTTGTGGTCTTTTCTTTTGGTGTCTCGTATTTCCTGTTGCCTCTGGAGGTCCCCGAATGGGTTACGCGCATGAATTCTTTTGATTTAATATGTTCACAGGAAACATGGGAAATTGGGTCAACCTACATAGATGGATTTCGCTCTTTCCATAAGCCTGCGATTCCGTCAAGAGCAGGTAGAGCGAGAGGGGGCCTCCTTACCCTGATTAGAAATACTCCAAGTCTAAAAGTTTCTAGTTTTTATAATGAGTCCCCCCTATTACCATCTCTTGGTGGGTGAAGGTTCTGGAGGTACCGACATGCTGCTAATTAATTATTACAATAATAACTTTGAAGGTTTGATGTCATGGGTGACTGACTCTCTTGAGAAGGCGAATGAAACAACTCTGATTGCCCACCATCACCCCCTTTACATAGTATGGATGGGCGATTTTAACGCCCATGCCTGCAGTAGGACGTCAAAACCAATGTGTGGCTTAATTGATGAAGAGGGTAAAGTAATACCACATTTTCTTCACAATTCCAATGGTAATTCGTTAAATAGGCTCCTGGCCATAAGGAATTCGGAAATTATTAACCCCACTAATGAGATCACTGGACTGCTAGAAAAAACATTTGGTACTAGCATGCAGGGTTCTACCAATGATTATTTGGTGGTCTCAGTCCCCTTAAAACCTCTCTTTAACAATATTAAAACTTATATTACAGCTTTTAGTGACCATGCCGCAATAATTTGCCAACTCAAATGCGAAGAACGTTCTAGTCATCCACCAAGGAGAGTCCCTGCACTTTACATAGCAAGAAAGAATGGTATAGTCCTCAAATGGGCTAAGATAAATAAGGACGAACTGATCCCTAAGATTGTAGGTACTACCCAGAGGGACATAATGATTTGCCTTGATCCATGTACTGATCCCCTTAGTATAACACAGGCTTTTGTGACAATTTTGGGCGAAGTGAGAAGTCATTTGACATGCCATATAACACGCCCTATGTTGCCCCCTAATCCTGTGGAAGCTCGATGGTTCAACGCAGCCTGTACTAAGGCACTTAATAAACTACACCTGGCCCTTAGAAATAAACCTAGAGACAAGGCCTCAGTTAGGCTCCTGCATTATCAATACAAGGAAACCAGGAAGGCCAGGCTGAGAGTCCTGAAGGAGGAGGCTTGGGAAAGCCTCCAACATGGAGCATCCTCCAAAAACACAAGAGTTCTGGGCTGTAATTAATGCCCCTTTTTTGAACCAGGGCACAGGCCCAACCCTAGTAGTACACATGGACGAAGACTCTTGGGTGGAACATTACCACAGTAAATTTGGGGCCCCCCGTAGGGGGCGAATCCCTTCCTACTGGTGAAATTAACGCTCCTCAGCCCTCCCTTAACATTTACTATGGTAGAGGTGAGATGTGGATTGCTGCATTGCAGCAGTGCCAAGGCCCTAAGACCTGATGGAGCCCCGATAGATTTCTTTTTTGATAACTCAGACCTCTGGGTACCCTTGTTAACTAACATGTTTATTGCAATTGTGATGGTGGGACCACCGGAATCATGGAAAAAGACAATTATTCTTCCTATCTATAAAAAAGGAGATAAATCATCGCTCAACAACTGTAGGCCCATCTCCCTTTTGGACGGCACAGTTAAATTAATGGACCGTCTATTATTAAAATTGATTAGAGGAATGAGCCACAACGAAAAATATTGTAATTCTGGTGCAGTATGGATTTAAGAAAGGGAAAGGGACACTGGGCCAATGTCTAAATCTGAACCCGATTACAGCCAAGTACACAAAAGCCAAACAGGGCAAAGTTTACATGCCGTTTATGGACTTATCAGCTTTTGACTGCATTTCTCATTATAAACTTTGGAGAATTATGAAGGAGATGGGTATCGACGAGGCAATTGTATCCTTCATCCGTCAACTGTACTTCCAAGCCTCAGCGTGTGTGCAGTATGGAAGTCAGGGGGAATGCACAAGATGGTTCCTGATTAATAGGGGAGTCCGACAGGTCTTTGTCCTGGCCCCTTTCCTATTCTCTATATATACTAATGGTGTGGGAACAACTCTGGCAGACTCTACAATAGATGTCCCTATGGTGAACCAAATGCGTACCCCTATCTTATTATACGCAGATGACGCAGTCTTAATAGCCAAGACTGGGGTGTCATTCCAAAAACTTAATTGATGAGTTAGTCTCATTTATGTCATCCCTAGATCTCCTAGTTAATGAATCTAAAACCTTTATCTTGGTTACAGGGAAACGGTCCAAAAAATTACCATTGTTTTATATAGCGAGGCGCAAAGTCGAAATCACACTAACTTTTTTCTATTTGGGTGTTTTATTCAATAGCATGCCTACTTGGACCAATATGGTAGCTAACAGATGTCTTCTGCTGGAAAAAAGGTATTTTGGCCATATTTTCTTTTATAAAAAAATTAGGGTCCAAGTCATTGGAGGCAATTCTTAAGATCTACACAGCAAAAGTGATCTCTGTAGCCACATAAGGGGCAGGGATTTGGGGGTTTGGCAAATGTAGATGCTCTTCAGAGTATTGAAGATTCTTTCCTTAAACTATTAGCCCTTCCCAGTAGTTGCTCAAACTTTAACATGCACCAAGAGCTGAACGCCCCATCTATATCAGATATGGTGTGTCTTGCCCCGATCCTATTATGGCACTCACTGTAGAAAAGAGAAACTGTGGTCTTGACCCAAAGCATCATCAGGGACTGCTTAACTCTTGATCATGTGCAGAAGGTTGCCTGGATTCAATATGTCAAAGACACACTGTTGCCCTGGGTTTGCAATCTTTGTTTACGAGCCCCGCTAACTGCTTTGTCGCTTTCGAAAGCCCAAATTAAAAAAACTTTTGTAAATTTAAAAGCGGAATGAAAGATATGAGGCCAACTGTAATAAAATCCTGGTGTTAACGAGCTCAAATATTGTCACATGGCCCATGGGGACATTGACGTCTGCTCTAAGTTAGCATGAGCTCTGCAGTCAGTATGCAGCTTTGCCCACGTTACTACATGGCTTTATTTTGGCAAAGACTTTGTTCGTATTTTTCACATGAGAACTGCTTGCTTTGTGCATTCTCTGCTAGTTCCTGGGACTTAGTCTGATCATTGTGAGCAAGGTCGATAAACAATGCCCCTTGTTACTCTGTTCTGGTCAGGCCCTAGCACCTAGACAAACCATACCAATGCAGCTGTTGTTTGGAAATCGTACTTTGGTATTATGGGGATACATGCATAGGGAACACACACTTGGAGAGGGATCTTTCCAGGGAGAAGAGCGAGACTGCACCTATGATGTAGAACTACCATCTATAGTCTAATGTATGGGGTCTGCAGACAAAACCCAGAGATCTTCTAAGATATAATAATACTGCTACTTAGCAAGTGGAGGGAGGTTAGGCTCTATTGCCTTTTCATGATGACATCTCCCTTCATGATTTATGAACTAGCTGCTATGCTAACTGTATTTGTATTATGCATTTTCCTGCTTGTTGTGGCACGTATAATGCATGTTAGAGCACGTTAGTTAAAATAAATATTTCAAACTGGTTTGTGTCTCTGTCAGATCTTATTGTGGACAGGTACAAGAGTGCCAGCGAAAGGGTGTGTTTTGCAACCGCGAGTCCTGAGAGTTTCAGGAGTGTTGTGTTCTGGGGTGTCTAATCACTTGTTTCTCTGTGAGTGAGTAGGAGGGCAAGTTAGACACTATAGCTAGTCGGTCCTGGGCTCATGGGTACTAAGGTGGTAGGATGACTCCGTTCCTATGCACTAAGGTCCCATAATCCTATGCATAGTTCTGTTCTTGGGCAGAATCCCTACACCATGGCGCCGCCAATGTTTAGTCTGGTACTTATTCATAATACCCCTGAGTAGCGCTTGTGCTTGTCCATGATACCCTCTCACCGGTTCCCGGAGACGTCCGTCGTGAGGGGGCTTAGCCTCCTATTTCTATAGGTTTTTCAAGCTTGAAGTTTAGAAGGTTTTTGGACCCACTTTTGCACTACCGTTTTGCTTGTTATTTTTTCATTTCTAATATGGCACAACCGGTCGCAATTGCGCCACCTAACCGCGCGGCGGTTACAGCGTACTTAACTCAGCATGGCGTCTCCAATGCGGGGGCTACCTTTATTTTCGTGGTTGAGGCGGATCTCGCATACCGCTTCGAAGTATTTTATTCTTGGGTCACATTTCCCGCAGTGGATGCAAATGATAATCTGTTTCATGCATATACGGCCGCTGCTCCACCGGCAGCGTATCAGCCATATGCATTAATTGAAGTTCCGTTGACTTCCTGGGAGCATACCATTTGGTTTAATGGCGCCCTTCCTCACCCTGTTTCTTTTGTTCGAATGGGCCCCTTGTCTATCGATGGGACCACTTGGCCTGTTTTGGCAGGTTTTACTCCACATCCCAATTATCTCAATGTTACAGTCGCAGAGCTACGGATACTATATACACAATTGGTACATCTTCATAGATGAGTCATACAGTTTGTCTCGTGCCCTTCAAGCAGCTCTGGCAGGCGCTGCTGCTCCGCTGCCAGGTAAGGCCGGTGGACTTGTGATTAGTCCTGTCATGATTAATTCAGTGATGGGTAAACGTCCTCAGAATTGGGATGACTTACCCTTTTGAATAGCACAGAAAATTGAGCAGCTTGAAGCTGTGTTTCCACATCCGACTCCTGTAGAGAAACACAGGATCCTTACAATGAGTTTGCCAAGTGGTCTGATTCCTCCTTTAGCAGACTGCACCAACTGGGGGACGGTGTTTGCTTCAGGGTATACACTGTGCTTTGGCACCTCCTCCATGAGTGTTCTGCCGAGTATTCTGAAGAAGGTACAAGATGAACACGTGGCTGGTCCAGCCCTGGATTTGGGGATGAAATTAGTGGGAATGTTCCCTACTGTCTCTGAAATGATTCTGGCCAACATTAAAGGTGAAGCAGTTCGCTTGCAAGTACGCCAACGCTTAGCAGCAGCGGCGGACATGGATCGGGAGCGGCAGTTAATGATTATTATTGCGGATGTGTATACATCATTGGGTCGCAATAGTTTGGGAATTCGACCGCATACTCTGGCACACAATAAACCCCCTCCTGAAAAGGAGGGTCGTCCAGTCTTTACTAAAAAGGTTTGGAATAAAAATGTGTGGCAGCAACAGCAGAAGCCTGGTTCATATGCTGGTTCGCCTCCACTTGATACTTCTGAACGTAGATATGATTTGAGTGACCGCTCTAAAATTAAGACTCCCGAGAGGTTTCAGGTTCCTGATCCTCATTCTCCTCGTTCCTTTCAGGAATCGTCGGATCAACAATAGGGCGGAGGAGGGTGACAGAATCGCAGACAAGGCATGTCTACGCAGACGAGACGTGACCCGCTGCGCCAGTTTGACGTAAAAGTCAAACAGGAGGTACCACTTCAATATCGAGCCCAATTTCAGAAGAAAAAAGTTGCCGCTTTGACTGCAAAGTATGCCTCAGACGGTGAGAACCCTCCTCCTCGACAGGAGTTGGGCGGTAACGCTCCTCGACAGCGCGGCGGAGGTTACCATAGTGCGGCAGGCACTACACCAGCGTCTGGAGGCGAAAGCAACTGACACTTATTACAGTGGAAACAGCTGACACTCGTGTTGCCCCTCCTGATAGGCTTCATGAAATAGTCCCCCAAATTGAAGGTGATATTAAGTGCACTATTAAGGCAGTCTTTTGGGATAACCTTACATCTTCTTATGATATTTTGTTGGCAGAGATCGTATGGCCTCCCCCTTTTGTCCTTGCTTTCTCTAGAGGGGAGGATGTTATTCTCCCAAGTTTTACGCAATATGTGCACTAGCCCTGGCTCCAGCATTATATCGCAATCAGGCGGGTTGGGACAGGGATTCGCAAGAGCATGTAATTCCTTTGCGTTCTGCACCGCAGCCCCAACCCCAATACCCAATTAAACGGGATGCTAAAGCATCCGTTGGTGAAATACTTACTCCGTTAGAATATCAGGGTGTGATTGAACCCTGTGTTCCGATATTGAAACCGGACGGTTCATATCGTATAGTTTTAGAGTACAGACACTTGAACAGTCATGTTCGTACCTTTGCTGTACAAAACACACATAGCTCTGCGTTAGTAAACAACATTGTTCGAAAAAAATATAAGACTACTTTGGATATTTCCAATGGATTTTACAGTCACACTTTGGCTCTCGAAAGCCGTGACTTGACAGCATTCAGCGCGTTAGGCAATCAGAAACGATATGCAAGATTGCCTATGGGATATAGGAATAGCCCAGGTGTGTTTGCGGTACGCATTGTGTCGATTTGACATGAGATTGACCCTGATGCCTTCTCGTACGTTGATGACATTTACTTGACCGATGATTAATTAAATCTGCATCTTCTGTGTGTGGACCACATTCTCTTACTCTTTGCTAACTTGGGTCACAAGTTCAATTTTGCTAAATCACATATAGCCTTTTTGGCTGTCCTTTTTCTTGGTTATGAACTTAATAACGAAGGTAGGGGGTTGCCCCTCCACTTTCTGGGGAAATGTGCTCAATTGCAACCTCCGTCTACACTTAAGAAATTGCAATCTTTGCTGAGCTTCTTAAATTTCGGGAGGACTTACATTCCTGTTTATGCCCAGCATATCAAACCACTTTATGCATTGATACAACCCTCTTTTTCTTCTTCCAGTTGTCTTCCGGAACATACCGCAGTACTTAGGTCTTTGCAGTCTGATCTGCTTGCGACCCAGTTCTTGTTAATGAGAGACAATACAACAAATTTGGTCATACGGATTGTACCAGGAGCGTTAGGTTTTACCTACGTGACTTTCAATGAAGGGGACAGGGTCCACATTGCTTATAAATTGCATTTGTAGACTTCAGCAGAGATGCGTTTTTCTTCTACAGAAATTGTTTTGACCGCAGTGCAGATGGCGATTCTTAAGGAACGCTCTCTGGCTCAGGGAAAATGCATTTTCATGGTCTCACCAGTGCCTGCTTTAGAAGCTGTCACTAAGGCTAGTGTTCCAATTTCTAAGGCTTTGCATCCATGTTGGATACAATGGGCTAGTTCCTTGACTTCGGCTGACGTCAATTTTATCTTTGACCCTTCTTTGCAGACGCAGGAGTTTTTACAATATGAACACATTCATCCTCCTCCATCGTCATTGCTTCCTCTTGATCAGTACAAATGCATTATTTACACAGATGGTTCTGCACAGCCAGCCATTGGATCTAAGCCTGCTTATTCGGCAGCCTGCGCAACTGTGGCAGGCACAATAGTTAATGGTGATTTTAAATCTTCCTTGGTGCGCACACAATCCCTTGGGGATTGTACGGCCAATTGGCTGAGTTACATGTTTTAGTTTTAGCTCTAGAATTTGCTGATCCTGAAGTCCCTACGCTAGTGGTGTGTGATTCGTTTTACTGTGTACAATCCTTCAATGACAACTTGTTCTTTTGGTCAGAAAATGATTTCCGTGATTCTAAAGGTAGCGCAATAAAGCATAAAACGCTTTGGGTCAGAGTGGCCGCTCTTAAGGAACGTTTGCCGCTCACACGTGTTATTCATACATTAGGACATCAGCGTGTGGGAGCACATGCTGTTGGTAATTCATTGGCTGATGAAGCAGCCAAATCTGCAGTAGCCACTTGTTCAGTAACAGCAGTTACTAGGTCCATGACTAAAATTGATGATGATATTCTGGCGGCTATAGCTGCGACTAAGGAGGGAACAGAGTATCCCCAAGGTTTCCCTTCACGTTACACATATCACTTAACGTCTGATCAAATTCTATTTGCAACCATACCATCCGTTGGGGATCGGCTGATTCCCAACGAGGACCGCAGGCTTTCTTTGATCATTGCCGCTCATGAAGGAATGACTTCTGCCCATGTCGGCGTGACAGCGATAATTTCGCTTTTACCGCAACGTTATTGGTGGCGTGGTTGTATCAGCAAGCACGTAAATATGTTCTTTCTTGTGACATTTGTCAACAAATTAAACCTTTTTCTGTTTTGCGCCCACCACATAATCAACTTTTCATTTCAAATCAGCCATTTGGCTGTATTTATCTTGATCACTGCGGTCCTTTAACTTCTGACAATGCTTTAAAATATATCTTGGTTGCAGTGGATTCTTGCACTAGATTCCTTTGGGTTTGGCTGCAATGCAGTGCTGATGCTCGAACTCTTATTAAAGATTTGCGAGTCTTTGTATAAACCTTTGCCTGTGGCACCTTCCATTCTGACCAAGGTCCGGCTTTTGCCTCTAAGACTTACCGTGATGCGATGAAGTCTCTGGGGGTGCAGGTGCAATTCTCGTCTCCATATCGGCCTGAGGACAATTCTGTTGTGAAGCGGATGAACCGTGACTTAAAGCAATCTTTAACAGCGAGGGTATTAGATACTGGTCGGGGCTGGTTGACACATTTGTATGGAGTTCAACGTGCACTTAATAATCTCCCTAGAAGATCTCTAGGTGGGCATACCCCATACGAATTTCTCTTTGGCATTAAAATGTTTGTGCCAGACCTTGATGGTCTAGACGTTGTGGCGGCTGCCGCAACGTTTGATGTAGATAACCATTGTGCTACGTTACAGGATCTACAAAAGGCTCGTGACACACTGGCGAAAGACCATTTGCTCTCATCCACAGATGCAGCGGTGCTGATTCCTGTAACAGGCTGGCTTCCTAAAGTTGGAGATCTGGTCCGAAAGAAAGTGGAAAACAAAAAAGAATTTGGTCCCTCATACCGTGCACCAGTCCCAGTCGTTGGATTGAAGGGTACCCGTACTGTGATTTTACCTCCACTGCCTGGTCGCTAAGAGAATCAATTTATTTCCATCGAACATGTCAAGTTACATCATATGGCCGATACTCAATAGTATGCTGTGAGAAGCTGGCCTGGTATATGATGTCCACTAATGTAAGTGGGCACCTTGCACCAGTCCAGACAACCCTTATGATGATTTAAGAGGTCTCAGACAACCTTAGAAAGCTATCCAAGTGGTACCTGTGGAGAGCAGCCTTCAGGCTTAGTCTTGAAGGAGTGTAAAGCAGCTTGTTTTACCAGAATGCAATCTTATAGTATAGATTAAATAAAAAGAGAACCACACATAGTATTTATAAAAATATGTATTTATTATATAACACTATCTAGCATGTTTCAGTATCTCCCACACGGAGATAGACACAAAGCACACACTACTTAAGCAAAGAAATCACAGTAAATAGCACTAATGCACAGTGGGCCCCAGGGGGGGACCAAACCATATACTAAGAAAGTGGTATAAGAACCACGACTCTAATCAGGATGATGTCGAGAGGATGTAGAATTGCTGGGGACCCACAGAACCACCCAAGGTAAGTAGATAGGGACCCCACCGAGAGCGTGTGCAGTGTGTGAACACGACTGCGTGCTCCGTACAAGTCTATTTGCAAGTCGTGGTTGGATTTTTTAAAATTAGGGACCCTTCCCAGTGGACCCTGAAGAAGCCCCGTGGAAGACAGAAGGTTGGAGAGCCACCCCACTCGTAGATACTGTGGTACCCAAGTTACCTATCCCAGAGAAACCGCCGTCGAACCCAATGGAGGACTTCAGGAAAGTGCCGCCGCTGGTAGAGGAGAAAGTGTCCAGAGGAATCCAGATGTGGATTCTTGACATGGAGTACCTGAAAGCAGAGGGGACAGTGTCTGTGTCACTCAGGAGTGACCAGGAGACTTGGAAGACGGATGCCCTCCGATGTTGGGTGCTTCAGGAAGGATGACGGTGACCTTGACTCTGCAGCTGCGAGGGCCAGGCAATGCTGAGGTTGACTAGGACCCAGATACGAGCTGTCCCACAAAGGATGTCGAGTGCTGAGGGGTCGGTGTCCGGCGAGAGCACCAACAAGCCTTGGCAAATGCAACCCACGCAGGAAGTCAAGAAGGTGCACGGTTGGGACCAGCAAGGTCCAGGAGACTCACCACAAGCAGGGGAGTCAGGACAGGCTCCAAACAATCAGGGGAGCCTAAAGAAAACAAAGGTGACCCTCAAATGGACCCACAGGCCAAAGGCACAGGAGTCGCGAGAGGACCTCAAGCAGCTCACCAAAAGAGGCAGGCCACGATGCACACGATGCGGTGTGGCCGAAGATTCTGGTCATTGGAGGTGCTCAAGGTTGGGGCTACTTGGAGCCCAAAAATCTTACTGCAAAGATGTCAACAAGCCTTTGCAACTGCAAAGGGGATGCGGTACCCAGGGGTTCGGTTATTGCAACCCCCACAAGGACTACTGGCCTCCAACTTGGTAAGAGGAGAGAGCAGGCCTCGGGAGCTGAGGAAAACTACCACTTGTGTTGCAGAGCCCACGGAGTCCGGAGGAGCTCGAGATCTGCAGACCGGTCGACTTAGTTGTGGTGCCTGCGAATGCAGGGGAATGACTCCTTCACTCCAAGGGAGATTACTTCGGTTGTCCTTGATGCTTCACAGGCCGTGGAAGGTTCCTGTATGATGCACAGGCACAGACAATGCAGCAGACTGGAAGGGAGATTAAGTCAGGCCCAAACGAAATCCAGCGAAGTCCAGAGTGCCCAGACGATAGAAGTGCAGTGGTTTCAGTTCTGAAGCTTATCCCACAATGAAGCTAGGGACCTACACCCAGATAAGCCCTTAAGTACCCTAGGGAAAGGGTTGGGAAGATTCAGGGGACCCTCCCAGGGGAGGGCCTGAACAGGAGGGTGGTTACTCCCATGTCCTTTGTCCAGTTTCGCGTCAGAGCGTGGTTTGAACTGGACTATGCACAGGGACACCAAATGTGCCACTCATGCAGACTTTCAGGCCCTGGCAAGCGCACCCACCCAGCCCTAATACACTAAATCCTGTCTGGGAGGTGGTCACACCTCCCTGTGACAGGATGCCTATTGTTGTGCCTTCACCTGCTCGTGCCTGGAGGAGGACCCAAATGTGGTTCTGGTCGGCAGCCACCATTTTGTGCTGTCCAGGACTAGAAGGCTGGTACGGAGAGCCTAACGGAGGGCTCTTCCAGTGCTTGGAATCATACCTCCCACACCGTTTACGGTGTGGGAGGTATGATTCCAACATGTTTGATACCAAACATGATAGGATTTATTGCAGCCTTTTTTGAGATGGTCATCGCGCGATTACGCGGTGCCCCTCTATATAGTATATGGCTGCCTCACTGACAACCCAGGAGAATGGACTCCGTAGGTTGCAGGGTTGTCCTGCTCATGCAGGGGTACCCTCTCACTTAGAACCAAGCACCCTGCCCTCAGGATTGTAAAGGCCTGCTATATGGGTGACATAGGTTTTAAGTGCAGTGACTCTTAGATATAGTAAATCTATATCTTTAGTAAGTGGTGCATGCACCAACTTACACAGGCTGCAATGGCAGGCCTGTAGTTCTATTTTGAATGGTCTCTCTTGGGTGGCATAATACTTGCTGCAGCCCATGGGAGACCTCTGGGGTACCTATGCCCTGGGTACATGGGTACCATATACTAGGGACTGACCAGGATAACCCAGTATCCAATCTGGGGTGTACCCAAGTACATAACACAACAGTTTAAGGAGAAAGCAGATAGACTGGGGTCCTGATTAGCAGGATCCCAGTCAGACTAGTCAAAAACAGCATCACATCAAGCAAAAAGTGGGGGTAACCATAAGAAACAGATCCTGCTTTCCTACATATGCCTACAAGCATCCCCCGACGGAATGTTTTGTTGCGTCCAATGACTACTGTCTCCCCGACCACTCCTCAACAACAGGAAGGGGAGATGGAGTCTTCAATTGATTTGTCGCCTGTTTTCCCCTCAACGTCTACCACTGTGGCAAATGAGTATGCCTCCCCACCAGTCGAGATCATAGTTGACGTTCCTGAAAGTACAATTCATTCACCTTTCAATGAGGAACAACCCCTATTATTTCATCTAGGTTCCAGTGGTTACTGTTTGGACTGAGAACCTTTCTTTTGATACATCTTCATTGTCTTCCTATGAGGCGGAGCCCCCAACGCGCTTTTATTTTTTCATCTCCTGGTTCGAAAGAACTTACCTTGTTCCCCCTTGGACATACGTCTGGATGGTTCTTACTATGGTCCTCTTCATGTGGATTGGTTTCGTGACAGTTTTTTTCTTATTGATAAATGGCCATCACTTACCTGAACGCTCTGCAGTGGACTTGGTGTACGGAGTTCTGGCCCCACACACTTCATCTCATAAAATGAAAAGGGATCAAGCCCTAGTTAATATTTCACCATTCTCAATTATTGATGGTATTGTTTGGGATAAAGTACCATTCAAAGTCTACGGCCCTACGGAGACTTTGCAAATTCCATACGTATTCCGAGTTTCTTTGGGTGATGTTATTTTGCCTGGAATACACTCCGATGACTGGGATGTTAACGCTGTTTACTCACTGTTTTTGGACTTGAAATATTATACGGCATTTGAAACTGAAGATTTGTATTTCAATTCTGCAAATTATGCTGATTTATTCTGTTACCAACATTATGGCCATCATTTCTTACACAAATCTAACACTCTGAGACCACCTTTTAATTGTACACAAACATTGCCCAACACCATCCCAGGGGAGTTCACTGGCACAAAAGTAAATTTGTATATTTTTCTGGTTACGATCTTACTGACCCAAAATCATATTTTTTCAAATTGACATCACCTACACGCACAAAATTCATGCTGACCCATACTAAATTGGTCTATTCTTCAACTTTCATAACCTACTTGTCTTTAAAAGGTTATGATTATTGGAAGGACATAATTGATTTAAAATCAATATGGGGTACCAAAGATTGGCAGGTGCAAGGCTTTGAATTGTTACATCGTGCGCGTTTAATTCCGTCACAGCTGTTATTTTTTAATGAGATCATTCAACAAACTACATGCTTTGGTTTGGCCACTGCTAAAAATTTGATGCTCCTTCAATTTCGTCTTTGGCTGCCTATGACACATGGTAGACACATACCAACTTTACGATTGAAGAATTAACTCAAATGGTTCAGAATGGCACTCTTAACTCCTCCAATATTGATCCTTTAGGCTGGTTAGTGTGGCCCACTGATTCAAATGATTGTCAGTTACGCTTTTCTAATGCCTCTAGAGGATTTACACTCAGTAGACCTGATCCACGTTTTCCTCATTCCCATACAGTTACTACATATTCAGTAGGTAAATTGTGTCAACAATGGTTAGAACATTCCACACAGTCTTCTGTGAAACAAAACCTTTCTCTCTTGTCAGGTGACATCGATCTGGCTGATTTCCTTTTAGGTCCGAAATCCCCTCGCACTAAACGTTTTGCATATGCTGCATATAATGTGTTTTGGAAACTGTCCCAGATGGAAGCTGCAGAACGCTTACGGCAAATTGATCAAGATAATTTGGAAAAAGTTCTTGCCGTTGTTGATAACAGTATTAACACTTTGTCTTCTCGTATATATACCTTAGATAATATAGCATCATCTGTAATCGACATTGTTCAAAATGAAGTGTCTGTATTGTATCATGGTCAGAATCAGTTGCGCTCTGTTATGCAATTTGGTTGAACATTGCAAACACTGAAAAGTGGGAAAGTGCCATGGGATTATTTAAATGCTTCCGCCCTGTTTTTACCATTTAACTTGATAGATAAACAAAAACTTATGTCAATGAAGGACGCAACATACACAATGTTACACATTGAGAAGCTAGAACAGTTGCCATTCTCGGTAGCAGTGACTGATTCAGCTGTGTGGTTAATACACGGGGTTATTTCATTGCCCATCTCACTGTTCCAGCTCACAGCATGCATGAAACATTATCCAGTAGGTAGATATGAACCCCTTGGTAGTAGCTTTATTCATGAATTATGGTCCTTACCTTTTGCGTTCTGTTGTCAATGGGCTGATAAGGAAGTCTTCCTTACAGGGTGGATTGTGATTCTATGGTAGGACACACCCTAGTATGTAAACAAGTGAAACTGCACGGTGCTTTCAATATTTCAGCCCCTAATTTGGCTTTTCTTTTAAAAGGGACTCCAGTCCCGGCTATAATTCCCACACTGACTCTGCTTTCTAACGGCAGTTATCTCATCCTCAATAACCACAACTGCTGCGGCTTACAGGCAGGCATCCCGTATATAGTAACAGTTTTGCAACGTGTTACATGTTGCAGCATTGTTCTCTTTCCACCCCCACATGGGATTGTAGATAGTTCACTGTGGCCTTCCATTCCTACTTTGAAAACAGATTTCAATAAGCTAAGCAGACTCAAAGCGCTATTGTTTCAAAAAGAAGTCGCTCTCACATCAACTTGTGAGACCTTCGAATTGCAGGTGGCGAGAACGTCAAGTGAGATTCAGTCGCTGCTGAACACGAATCTCCTCGTACATTTTGGAGAATTAATTCACCAAATATTTAATGCGTCTGATACCGAGGGCCTGGCCCACTTTTTTAAACTTGTGGGATCCGGCCTTGTCACTTCCTTTCAGACTCGTTTGGCGTAATCCCAGCTTTTAGTCATTCTATTTTTTCCAGCGCCTTCGGAGGGTTTCCCTTGCTACTCCTTTTGATTTGAGGCATACTTGTACTTCTGCTGCTGCTCCGTAGAGGCTGCTCGATCTGTGGTGCTGCCAGATCTGTGGTGCTGCCAAGCCGGGACCAGTTGCAGCTGTACCGTGAACAGATGCGGCAACTTTTTGGTTTAATGCCATTAGAAGCTCTTAACATCGACTATTGGCTGACCTTCCGTTATGGCTACTTCATCTGCGTGCAACCTGTGTTCTACTGCCTCCGGTGCCCCTTTCAATGGGCCCTGGATGTCTGCCTCTCCAATACATCACACGCTGTCCTGGATTATGAACTGTTGATGGGTCCTTTGATGGCCCATGACCAAGACTGTTCCGTGGGTAGGCGCTTTGTGTATGATCCTACATTTGGAGCATTGGCAGGCTTGAGTACCTGTGCTCGTGCACAGCGCCTCCTGGATCAGAGTGTCACCGAATTTCACGCAGGTTGCCCTGAAATGCTCCTAGCAGCTTCTGGATACGAGGAGCATGTCTGCTCGTTCGACTTACTTAATTGGATGGCATACCTTTTTACGATGGAAGGTTCTGACGGCCTGTTGGAACTAATGGCATTCCACTTTTCCTGTGATATTTTTGATTCCGGAGACCCACTGTAAATGAGACCTGGGAAGCGTCTCAAAGGCCTTTGGTTCTCTATACTCATGCAGCATTTTTTTCTTTCTCTTTGTGAACCATTTACCCGGCTCACATCATTTATACCTATTTGGTCTTTAACCAGCCCGCTTGGGTACTGCTTACCCCTGAGTTCTGTTTGCATCGGAACTACCGACCTTACCAAGGGGAGCGTGTCACATGGCCCATGGGGACATTGTCGTCTGCTCTAAGTTAGCATGAGCTCTGCAGACAGTACGCGGCTTTGCGCACGTTACTACATGGCTTTATTTTGGCAAAAACTTTGTTCGTATTTTTCACATGAGAACTGCTTGATTTGTGCATTCTCTGCCAGTTCCTGGGACTTAGTCTGAACATTGTGAGCAAGGTCGATAAACCATGTCCCTTGTTATTCTGTTCTGGTCAGGCCCTAGCACCTAGACAAAACATACCAATGCAGCTGTTGTTTGGAAATTGTACTTTGGTATTATGGGGATTCATGCATAGGGAAAACACACTTGGAGAGGGATCTTTCCAGGGAGAAGAGCGAGACAGCACCTATGATGTAGAGCTACCATCTATAGTCTAAGGTATGGGGTCTGCAGACAAAACCCAGAGATCTTCTAATATATAATAATACTGCTTCTTACTGCTTTTTCATGATGACATCTCCCATCATGATTTATGGACTAGCTGCTATGCTGACTGAATTTGTATTATGCATTTTCCTTCTTGTTGTGGCATGTATACTGCATGTTAGAGCACGTTAGTTAAAATAAATATTTTAAACTGGTTCGTGTCTCTGTCAGATCTTATTGTGGACAGGTACAAGAGTGCGAGCGAAAGGGATTAGGAAGTGTTGTGTTCTGGGGTGTCTAATCACTTGTTTCTCTGTGAGTGAGTAGGAGGGCAAGTGAGACACTATAGCTAGTTGATCCTGGGCTCATGGGTACTAAGGTGGTAGGATGACTCAGTCCCTATGCACTAAGGCCCCAAAATCCTATGCATAGTTCTGTTCTTGGGCAGAATCCCTGCAACAATATACCCTCTATCCCTCACGGCACAAACTCTTACTTGGTGTTTTTCACTAAACCGCGACATCACTTTATACTAGTAAGATTCGGATTAAACCTCATTCCGTGTATGATAAGTTATCCTACAGGAACTTTTTCCCCAAACGCTTTGCCGGCTTGTCCGTGTGATGGAACATCTCCAAAAACTAATCTGCACTTTATCTTCTGCAAATTTTATACGGGGCACCGCAAAAGACTTATCCTTCCTCTAATGTGGAACTATACATTTACGCAGTGTCGCCCTGTTCTTTATTTCCTCCAAATGTTGTCAGATCATTTTGTATGTTACAGTGTAGCGTCCTACTTATGCCTGTCAATATTGACTAGGAGATCTATTGGGTAGAATTGTTTTGAACCGATTTCCTTACCCATTTATCTTGACAGTAATTTTTAGACTCATTTTATCTTTATTACTTGGGGCCTAAATGTTCATTTTAACCCATTTAATAGATCACATTTTTTACCTTTTTAAGACCACTTTATTGAAATTATGTATACAATGAACTAACACGGTTCCAGTTATTATAGAATGATTGCAATAAACTGTTTTAATTTACGATACCTTGGAGTGCTTGGGGGACCCGAGTGTGAGGCTTTAGCTCCCATGTTAATAGCTGTGCTTCATTTTACTCTTTTATTTAATAATTGTGTGCAAGTTCTATTGATGTATCTTTTTCTGTAATTCCTGTACTGATGCAATATGTAATTTTTCAGTACATGCACTGACACTTTTTGGAAATGTAGTTCATGTTGTAATGTTCTTTTATGATCTATATTTTAACTAGATTGAATAAAGTGATTTGATTTGGCTCTTAGTAGGTTGAAATGGCTTTTGAAAGAGATCCTATTGTCGAACAAGATGCCAAGGTACTTGTTTGACTAATTCAATTGGTTTCTCTCTTGTGTACCAGGACTGTGGTCTGACTGGAGATACTTGATTGACATAATTTTCAGTTTTTTGCTATTAAGGCGGCTGGCTGAAATGTATTCATCAAAGGAGTTGATTGAATTCAGCAAACCTATAGGTGTCTGCAACAGGAGGATAGATATGACTCTGGCACATGACGTTTAGAATGATATTGAGATTTATTAGAAGTATATTTAGTTAGACTGCTGTAGGGCCGAACAGTTATTCGTTGTGGTCTTTTCTTTTAGTGTCTCGTATTTCCTGTTGCCTCTTCCTTTTGGTCTGTCGAGGTGTACCCTTTGGGATAAACAAACATAGAAGGCTTGTTTTAGCAATCAGGTCTTTACTCTCTCTATGGGTTCTGGACACCACACCATAGGGTGAACTCTCAATATCCTATCTCCTTTATTTAGTCAAATTTCGCCAATCAGTGTGAGCTCAGTGATTAACCCAAAACCATATCCAAAAGCAAACTCAGATCAATGTGCTTCTCCCAAAAAACCCTTGCATACTTGTTCGCTACAGTCCAGTGTCAGAGGGAGGTTTTCCCACCCCCTTTCTCCCAACTATGTATTAGTCCAAGTCTATAGTCCCACCAAATACCCCCTTGCTACTACCCACCAAGATGCTGCATTACTGCCCCTTAGAGCCACTTGCTGAGGCCACGGCTCTGTGGTAGACCGCGGCTGCCTCCTCCTCAACCCCTCTCCACGGAGTCACCTACATATCGTCTTCCACGTCCTTGGTCGCCTTCTCCTGCTGGGTCTCGAACACTGTATGCAGCACCTCACTTCTCCCCTCTCACTTGCTGCAGCTTCTCGACATTCCTAATCTCCTGCTCATGGGCCAAATCTCCTCCATCTGTCTACCGGTGTCATGTGTCCCAGTTATGCCTAGTAGGAAATGTTGCCATTTTTACATGTACACGGATCGTTCCTAAAGTTGCTTTTACTTTTTCACATCAACTTTTGACAGACATTTGCATTCTTGACACTTTGGTTAGTTTCTTGGAAACACTGACCTTGCTTACATGAATAAACTGTGCGAGAACACTATCATATTGCCTTGGCATGGTGTACAAGGCCTACACGTACGTTGTGCAAATGTGTTTGTTATTTACATCCATATGGCGACCCAGCTATCTGTAGAATGCAAAACAAAGGCAACCTGATCACAATCTCTGCCCAAGGAGAGGGTGCCTTTTTCTATATATATATAAACATCTGTTTCTGAGTATAGTCAGAGGAGGCACTTCTGCTGACTTCGAGAGGTCCCTACATGCTGAAGCTTTCACCCAGCAGCTGACTGACATCTCCATGAGGGGTGTCCAGTTCCTAACCAAGACAGGGTCCTACATTCTTACCCACCAGGTAATGCGGTTGGATCATCCAGTATGGGCTTTCTTGACAGAACATAAATATACACCCTAGACACGCAGGTTAGGTTTTTGCATAGTAGAGTATGCCAGATTGTTATATTATTTCATATGCTTGCATATATACGTTGCTTCAGCACAATGGTGGAACTTTTAGTTCTGTTCACCGCCCTGACGCTTATTATAACTATCTGCCTCTGTCTATTGACCATTGCAGCACATATTTTCTATACAAGAATCACTTTGGTTCACTAAACATTGAAAACGTCCCTTTGTATATTCTTTTGTATATTTCTCTGAGCAAACAAGAGCATGAGTGTATGAGTGAAAGGTTCTGGTCTGTCACCACGGTTCCTGAGGGAACAGGGTTGTCATGTTCAGTGGTTGCCAGAACTGTTCGCTCCCTGTCTAAGTTTAGGGGGGCTTAGGGTGGCACTGTGAGCTAGCTGGTTTGAGGGACAACATACTCTGTGGGGTGCACGGAATCAGTCTGGCACCATCCCAAAGTTGATGTCGTCCACAAACGTGCAGTTACTACTGATTAGAGGAAACTACATGACTTGGCGCCGCGCAACGTTGGTTGGGCTCTTATTTTGTATGGATCAACAGAGTAGTTCAAGTGTGCCTTCTCTTTTAAACCGGAGACGTCCATGGTGGTAGGGAATATCCTCCTCAGCTGGGTAGGTTACCCTATGTATTGGCTGTTGGTAATTCAAGCTTGAAAGGATCTAACTACCACCGTGTTAGCCTACTCTGTCAGGGATGTGGAATTTAAAAAAATATCTACGTGTCCATGGGGCAGGTTGCTTCATAAATCTACTTGTCCTGTAACAAAATCCACTTGTCCCTTTTGTTCCATGTAATGCGGCGACAAATTATGGCAGCAATCTCATATAAGAGCTCTGAAATGGCCTCTCTGATTAGGTTGTGTGATGGAACAACACATACCTCAACAACGCATGCCTGAACCACGTGGTCTTAACCACGACCACGTCTTTACCACACATGCCTTTACCACGCAATTTCGTGGTAAAGATATGATTGGTAAAGGGACATGTGTGATAAAGATCACACTCCTGCCCCTCTGCCCTGAGCCCTCAAATTCGGCCCTCCTGCGGTCTATTTTACCCGCCCTATAATCTTTCCTGACCCCCTTATCCTGAACCTCAATAGTCGACCCCCCCAGCCCCTAAAAGCTACTCCGACCACAGCCTCCCTCCCTGAGCACTAAATCCAGGCCCCACCCCAAAACCTACCCCCACTTTCCCCCTGCCCCAGCCCAACTGCCCTCTCGACCTGAAAACTGCCCCTTTCTTATCCCTTGCCGAGCCCTAAAGCTCAGCCCCCTAAAAACTACTCCGACCTCAGCCCCCCTCCCTGAGCCCTAAAATCAGCCCCATCCCCAAAAAATCTACCCTCACCTACCCCCTGTCCCAGCCCAACTGCCCCTTTAGCCTGTAAACTGCCCCTTTCCTGTCCCGTGCCCTGAGCTCTAAAACTCCGACCACCCAGCCCTGAAAACTACCCCAACAAACTACCCCCACTCCACCAAAACCCCACTTACCTCACCGCCTTGTCCTGATCTTTCCTCTTCCTGCTTCCTGCTGTTCCACCGAGCTGCAGCCAGCAACTAGACCGCGCATAAGCCTTAACCACGCATATGCGTGGTTAAGGGAAGCGTGGTTACGCTTGCGATGTCGGAACACGCATGGCTAAGGCTGCAGTGTTCCGACTGTTTCCCCTCCGATTATGCCAGGACTCCTTCCATAGTAGGGTTTGAATACTAGCAAATCCCTTATGTTGCCATGTTTATGCAGATCTATATACTGGGGCTGAAGGTAATGGTAAGCAACAGTTCCAGGGTTGGAATGCCCTTTTGAGCCTGTGCAAACCTACTAACTTGCATGTTAATTGTTTTAAGGGTTTTCACCAACTCATCTCTAATCTTTTCTCAAACTTAGAAAGGTTGGAAATTTACTCCTGACAATGGCAGACATAAAACTTCTTCCAGGGTTGGGTTAAAAAGTGGTTGGAGGGAAAGTGAACTTGCAAACGCAGATTTTCGCATGAGCAAATCTACACCTGCATATTTGCTCATGCTAAAATTCAGTTCACAAATATTTTCTAGGAGTACTATTTCTTGGCCTACTTCTGTAAAGTCTTGTGAATTTACGAAAGATATATATCCGCACTTAATGCAAGGACATGGGTGCACTTTTGAAACTTTATTTAATTATTGGGCTTCTAATTAGGTCTTGGGTTAACCATGACCTTTTGTGTTTATTAAAATTCTGTCTCTCTCTCTCTGTCTATCAGCTAGCTTCACTGTGAGTGACAGCATTCTGTTCTTTCACAAGGAGCATATCGAGACACAATCGTTTTGTTCAGTGCCAGAAACTACTGTGGCAATGTGTCCTTTTTGAGACCAAAACAATTTTTGCTTTTGCCAATGTTTGCTAAAATGGTGAGGGCCCGGCAGCTCCCACACCAATAAGGTTTTACAAAAACCATGCCAAAACAAGTCACGTATTGACAAAACCAAAAGGCTGACCAACAATATCAGACTTACTGGCTTTACCAATGCTTGTTTATGTTTCCCATAATCTTATTAAAAGTGCTTACACTGATTTTCCATTATGAGTATTTTTGGGAAATACTAGCATACATCAACACATTTTAGTAGATGATGCTGCAAAGAAATGGTACCTAAAATTTTACAGTAGTTTAGTTAAATGTTTTTGCATTTGTTTGTGAACATTCTATTTTGAAAGCAAGGAATCATCAATCTTGCTGTCAACCTTCTGAAAATATTTGCATCTAATCAGAGAGCATTCTGGGAGCAGTATACATAGCCTCATATTGCTAAACATTGAAAACGTGTATACACTTTTTTATACTGGAACCACTGTCAGTAGTGCAGTTTGAGCTTACAACATTTACTGAGAGCGCTCACCCTAATAATAAAGGTTTTGCATTAATGAACCATAAATACAAGTTTGAACAGCATTAACCCATGGACACAAACATTACCTTAACTGTAGACAATGCCTTTCCCTGATCCATAATGTGGTGCTGTAAACTGGCAGCCAAAGGGTTTGTGCTGTAGGGGGTTGGGCCTACTTGTCCCAAGGACAAAATACACATGAAAACTTGTTGCCCTTGACCTCAAACAATATGTCCTGGGCGTCGGGCTATAGGAATTCCACATCCCTGTCTGTACTTCATTTTAGCATACATGGCACAAAACATTTCTGAGAACTGCTGATATGCAGTTGTTCAGAAACTACTACAAAATGGCCTCCCCTAGATGGTAGGGGCGTTACCTTCGTGGTAGAGGCACACGAAGCATATAGAACAGAGGTGTTTTATTCTTGGGTTACATTCCCAGCTTCAGATGATGTAACACAAGTATTTCATGAATACACCGAGGATGAGATACTAGATAAATTCACTGCATATGAGGCAATAGAAGTTCCTCTCACTTACCAAGAACATATTAATTAGTTTAAAGGCGCTCTCCCCCACACTGCTGAAAATGTGAGACTGGGCCCACTCAGCAATGAGAGGGTGACATGGCTAGTTTTAGCCGGATACAGACCGCATCCCAGAATCAACAGTTTGACTGCAGGCCAGCTGTGGGGATTATACAATCATCTAGTCACATTATACAGATGTCTACACAGTTTGTGATGCAAACATTAACACTTACTCCTGCGCGCGCTGTTCAAGCTGCACCACCACAATAGGTCACACCAGGCATTAGCCCACAAACACTGAATGGAGTTATGGGAAACGTTCCCACCAAGAGGGAAGAAATTCCGTTTTGGATTGCACAAACAACAAATCAGCTTGAAGCAGTGTTTCCTCATACGGGCCCACAGAAAAAACACAGAATATTGACAATTTGCTTGCCGATGTCTCTCCTTGTAGAGGACTCAGCTACCTGGGATACAGTATTAGCTGCAGTATATACCAGAACACATGGTACCCCTTCACTGGCGGTTCTACCTGAAGTATTGAAACCGGTTCAGAATGAGCACGGGGTAGCATCTGCCCTGGACTTAGGGAATGAAACTGATGGGCAACTTTACCGCAGTATACACCATAATGTTGAGTAACATTAAAGGGGAAGCAGTAGCGTTAGCTATATGCCAACGGTTAAGGGATTTGACTCCCGCGCAGCAGGAGCGCGAATTACCTAAAATTATCGAAAAAAACCTATGCTACACTGGGTAGAGATAATTTGGGGTCCAGACCTGGGAACCCACATTGTAGAGTCATTCTGAAAAGGATAACTCTAAGCAAGCACCCGATTCTTCAACAAAGAAGAAGTGGGACAATAAGAAAAACAGGGATAAAACAAAAACACGGGGTGGGTCTCCTATACAGGAATCCACAGAGAAACGTTATAACTTACGGTGATGTGATTATGTTAAACCGCCTAATAGGTATCAGGATACTGATACACGTGACTCTTGTTCCTTCCAGGAAGGAAAGCTTCTTAGCAAACATATGCCTTAGGAGTGGGTGTCTTGTCCCCGTTAGGCCTAGTAGGAAACGTTGCCATTTTTACATGTACACGGATCTTTCCTAAAGTTGCCTTCATTTTTTCATATCGACTTCTGACACACATTTGCATTCATGATACTTGGGTTAGTTTCTTGGAAACACCGACCTTGCTTACACTAATAAACTTTGCGAGAACACTATCCCATTGCTTTGGCATGGTATACAAGACCTACACGAATGTTGTGCAAATATGTTTGTTATTTATGTCCATATAGCGACACAGCTATCTGTAGAATACAAAACAATGGCAGCCTGATCACAATCTCGGCCCACGGCGAGGATACCTTTTTCTATATATAAACATCTGTTTCCGATTATAGTCAGAAGAGGCACATCTTCTGACTTCGAGAGGTCCCTACATGCTGAAGCTTTCGCCCAGCAGCTGACAGACCTCTCCGTGAGTTGTGTTCAAGACGAGGTCCTACATTCTTACCCACCAGGTAATGGGGTTGGAACATCCAGTAGGGGGTTTCTTGGCAGAACATACACATACACTCTAGACACATAGGTTAAGGTTTTGCATAGTAGGAGTACGCCAGATTGTTATATTGTTTCATATGCTTGCATACATACGTTGTTTCAGCACAATGGTGGAACTTTTTGTTCTGTTCACTGTCCTGAAGCTTATTATATCTTTCACCTGATTCTGTCTATTGATCATTGCAGCACAAATTTTCTATACAAGAATCACTTCAGTTCAATAAACATTGAAATCGTCCCTTTGTGTATTCGTTGTATATTTCTCTGAGCAAACAAGAGCACGAGTGTATGAGTGAAAGGTTCTAGCTCTGTCACCACAGTTCCTGAGGGAACAGGGTTGCACTGTTCAGTGACTGCCACAACTGTTCACTGCCTGTCGAGGTTTAGGGGGGCCTATGATGGCACTGTGAGCTAACTGGTCTAAGGGACAACATACTCTGCAGGGGTGCACGGAATCACTCTGGCACCATCCCAAAGTTTGTGCCGTCCACAAACAAGCATTTACTACTGATTTGTGGAAACTACACGACACCGGTCCCACCGAGGTCCTTCAGGGCTTCCTGCCCTCTGTTGCTGTCTTCTGGGTTTCCTGTTACATGCTCTCCTTGCCATCAGTGCTCCTCCGTCTTCCTGGTGCACGCCATCACTCAGGTCCCTGCCTTCTTTAAACTCATTTGCAGAGAGGTGGCCAACTAGAATGTTGACCCGCAAGTCGTTGGTAACCCCGGGGTCCCTGCTGAAGTGTTTCTTGCACATTTCTCCAGGCTTTTCGGTACAGTGTCTGACTAAGTAAAATAGTATCATTAGCATATTGGAGGTATTTTAAAGAGATATTTGATAACTTAGAAGAATATGAATTTGTTTTTTCCCAGATGTTGATTAAAGTCTGCCATAAAGAGATTAAATAAACAGAGGGCAAGTACGCATCCGTGTTTTAGGCCGTTTGATGTTTCAATTATCCGGGTAAGAGGTGTTTCATCCCCCAGCTTGGTCTTGACCCAAGAGTTCATATAGATAATAAGATCTAATAGTTTTGGTGGCGCACCCCAGGCAACTAACTTTTGCCAAAGCAGGGTCCGAGGAACTGTATCGAAAGCCGCCTTTAAATCGCTAAAATAGATTTAAAGTTGTTGCTTCTTTAATATAGCGGAGTCAGCCAACAGCGTTAGAGCGAGCAAACTGGTAGATGTCGGCAGACCCTTGCGAAATCCAGACTGATTCACTGGTACAAGGTTCACGCCTGCTGCCCAATGTTCTAGCTCCCTTAATTAACAAGAGGCAAAAGCGCTTGCCTCAACGTCAGTCAGCACAATTAAGCAATAATTTGTAGCTCATCAGATGGTACGCTTTTATAGATGGGTTGCAAGATACTTCCTTGCCATGATTCTGGGGCAGTTTCAGTCAAGCTAACTTCATTATAAAGAGGGGGTCAGCACTTGCGACCACAATTCAGGATCAGCCCTAAAATGGCATTAGGGAGGCCATTTTGGCCTGGTGTCCCATTAGTCCTAATCCGTCTGAGGAGTGCTGTTATTTCTTATTTTTGGAGCAACTCTTTAATGGGGGAAGATGATGTACCACCCCTATTAAGTGCCACAGTTGGGCTTTGATGGTCTTCGTACGAATAACATTCAATTTCTCCTTCAAGTTTCCCCAGCAATCTGTTCATCCAGGAAGCCTTATGATCAGTAGTGATTACTAGCCGTGATCCATACAAGATAGTCCACCCAAATATCCTCTGAAATGTTTGCAATATGGGACCTATTTCTATTATTTTCTCAATCATTAATGATTGACCAAAAGGCCTTACTATTTTTAGACTTACTTGAAGATAACAAATTTCTTCCATAATTCATTATAGTAATTATTCTTTGTGTTCCATAGTGCTTGCTTAAAGGACTTTCTTATGATACTTAGCTGCTGTTTAGTTGTGGTTTAGGAGGATACGTTTTTCTGACAGAAGAAGGCCCTTGTCTCTCTATTTACAGCTTTCTTTTGCTGATACAGGTTGGACGTATACCACTTATTGTTGGGTTTAACAAAAGGACTAACCTTTCTTATAATTTTGGAAGTGGACTTTGAAATTAAGCATTGACTGGCAGAATTCCATTTAGTTGTTCTTTAAGCAACTGAAGAGCACCCAACTCATTAATATCTCAGCATATTGCAAGAACGCTTCCTGTTTATTAGACCTTCAAACCAAATGTTTTAGGTTGCATGAAGAAGCAACTTGGTATAAGACATTGGCTTTATGCATACAGCAAACGGATAAATCCAGAAGAAATTCTTGTGGATTATGGTCACTTTCCATTCTTGGTGTTATAGCAGATCCAAGAACATGAGTTAGCTAGCCCTCTGAAATTATATTGCGGTAAATTATGGAGCTGTGTTGCGAAGACCTGAATGTCGGAACAATGGCTGGAGACTTTAAGACACATTCATTAAGCAACAACAGTCCAAAACGATGGAGTTGTTCACAACAAGTTTGTGCAATACTATTATTGGGCTTGCCAAACATTTTAGTTATTACTATACTAGTGTTATTAATTTTATATTGAAATCGTCAGAACTAATAAGATAGGCATTGGGATATTGCAAGAGAATTTATTTAACTATTTCCTGCATGATGGTTAATTGGGTTATCTTGTTATCCCACCTTGTGTTCACGTAAATATTAATAGCATTAACAGAAGTGGAAATTTAATTGTTTTACATTGCAACCATGCCAAATCAAAGGTAAGAACATAAAATTCAACATCAATTTATATATATATTTTGCTAACCCTCCTTTAGCTCGACCTTTAGATGAGGAACGTGGGGCGTTAGTAGTAATCTCTTGAAAACCAATGATCGGAGAGCTGTGCTCGCTCCATGTTTCTTGGAATATCAAAATATCAAATCCTTGCAAGAATAAAATTGTCTCTGGATGCTCCAGAAGCCTGGAGAGACCATGCACGTTCCAAGAAAAAAATCTTATGGGCTATTGTTGTTGGTCTGGCTTTACTGCACATCAATTTTCGTTAGTGGTAAGTGAGCCAGATAGAAGGGAGGGGAGCCGGGTCCAGTCTTCCGTTTGGATATCCCGCTTGATCCAGTCCTCCGTTTGGATATTCCTCTTGGTACTTTGTTCACACATACATGACTTAGGCACTGACTTTGTGATTTAAAGACTTGTCATTTTAGTTAGTTTGAAGAGGGGACCGATAGCACCTCGTAATATCGATGTAGGTTGCTGTAATAAATTTGAGGAGGGCTTGGACTGCCCTTCTCTCCTTGAGGGCAATGAAGGAATCAGTATTTTAGGCTAGTTTGAAGAATCATCCTTCCTAACTTCGATGCCCCACTCTGCAAACTGCGCTCTACAATTAAACGAAGAACAGTTCAAAAAGAGGGAAAATCACACGAAGAAAATACACAGACATGAAAACTATAACAATCATAACAAACTAGGCAGGTGGGCAGCAGCAGAATAACAATAATCAGGGTAATAATCCCATCATAATGGGTACTGGAGAGTGGATGGGCTAATAACACGTTTAAAGATACACCAGGTATGGCATCAACATTACGGGAGCTGAGCCACCATGCGCATATCCCTAGCATGCATGTGTGACCATCACCACAACATCCTTCAGTCGCCCTGGTCAGGCGCCCCATTCAGCCACACCATTCAGACAGTGCACAGATAAATCAGGTCTGAGCCACCAGGAAGTGCTCTGTGGGGGTAGTGGGAATGTTAGCCACAGCAGAGACAGTATCTGAGCAAACGGACACAGCGGGTGATCGAAGGGATGGATAAATCCACTGTATCCCTGATTCTCCTTTGTCTATCCAAACGCGGGCAAGACGCCAGAATCACATCCCAAGAGGGCAGCAAGGGGACTCTCCGCAGTCCCCCAGCTTTGTCCCAGTGCAGTGCTTCTCTCGTATTCCACCCACTTGGTCAACTCCCTGCACAAATCAGAGCCAGGGGCAGATTTCCAACTCAACGTCAGCTGTCTCCTGGCAAGCAATAGGGCCAAGTCTGTGAATCGGTCCGTCACTTTCCGAGTCGCGCTGCGAGCATGAAAGCCCAGTAGGCAAAACTGCGGAGTGCATTCAAATTACCTATCTGTGACCTGCTGCAATACCAGTATGACTGAAGGCAATACAGGGCTAAGGTGGGCAGGACCATACCATATGGAAGAACCCCGCTTCCGACATTAGACAGTGAGGGCAGTCCGCCAACACCCCAGTGAAAATAGTGTGCAGTCCCCTAGATGTGAGGGATGCCCGATGCAGAAAGAAGAATTGGATAAGTATGAATCTGGCATTCTGAGATACCTTGGGGGTAGACATCAGTATTGACTTCCAAGCAGAATCCAAGAGCGTTGGGCCCAGGTCCGTCTCCCACCGGTGTCGTAGGGGAGAGGTGGTCCGGTTGTGCTCCCCTTAACAAAGCCTGATACAATAGAGTAATCACTGTACTCATTCGAGAAATAAGAAAAGATAATGGAGGGATACATGTTCAATAGGTTCAGAGGAACCCAACCCATCAAGGCACCATGCAACAAGAAATTCCCTGTCGGTATGTCATAGGTCTCTCTGAGATCCTGGAAGGACGTGAGTTCACCTCCAGTAAAAATATCCCCCATAATATTCACACCCACATCGGGCCATGTCTCCAGGCCAACCCAGCCTCCAGGAAGTGGCCATTACTCGGCCATCTGAGGGGAGCTCGCACGAGTATGGAGTTCTGATGTGAGTTGTCTGTAAGGCCCCTGCCTAGGCATACCGTGTTGCATGGATAAGGACGTTCTCCCCTCGGGTCACCGAAGGCTGGACTGGGGTGCTTCAGGATATGAGTCAGGAGAGTTTTGGCAGGCATCCCTCTGATGAGTGTTTGTCGCGTCGCAACGCGCAGATCTCCATCAAGCGACCCACTACAGTTGGGCAGCTAGATAGTATAACTTGAAGTCGGGCGCGGCCAATACCCCCTCATCTACTGGTAAGTGCAGCTTCCGAACAGCCACCCTACAGCTGGAGGATCCCTAGTATAACGTGATAAGTAGGCTATCCATTTCCCGGAAATAAGACCTGGGGAGCTCAATCGGCAGCACCGCGAAGAGGTATAATAGGTGTGGTAGCAGGATCATCTTAGATATGGCGATCCGTCTCTGAACTGAGATCGGTAGGGTACTCTAAAAGTATATCAAACTCCGTGCCGCCGATAAAGCCCTGGTGAAGTTGCTCTGGTGAAGCAGTTCCAGAGATCTGTGTACATCCATCCCCAGATATCGAATAGAGGCACCCTCCCAGCACAACTGAAGGATGGCAGTGGAGCACTGGGTCTCCTCCGAGTCAGGTCGGAAGTGAAAGATGCACATCATGCGCCAGTTGACCTCTAGTCCAGACAATGGCCCGAAGTCCGACAGGGCCACCGCCGCACCCTCCAAATCAGTAGAGGCACAACGCATATATAAAAGCAGGTCATCTGCATACAGGGAGATGCAGCCTTGATCCCTCTACACCTGTAGGCCCCAGTAGTGTCTTCCCTACTGCACCGTTAACAAGAGCGGCTCCAGCGCAACCGCGAACAGCAGTGGGAATAGCAGGCAGCCCTGTTGGGTACCGCGCTCCACAGCGCACGTCTCAGAGATCACCGGGCCCGTCCAGATCTTTGCCTGCGGCTGGGAGTACAGGAGCCTAGTCCACCTAACAAATGGCAGCGCAGCTTAACTCCCCCGAGGTCGTGCGTGGGGCAGGCTCCTACAACCTAGTTATAAACACAGAAATGGCGTGACACCCTCTTAGCATGCTTGAGGAAATTTCCCCCACGTCTTGATTAGTGTCAACTTACCTACTCCTATTCTCCCTCCAGGGATATGGACAATTTCAAAAATTGGACATGGTAGGCTCACTCGCGTAATGTAACGTGCTTCATCATATTGAACAATATATGTTTATTGCGGGCACCAATGTGTATTAGTTGACTGATAGATTAACTATGATGTACTAATGGTTATCAAAAACTCTTGGGATGTTTGGCGTGCTGGTCAGGGTTGTGTGACTACCTAAGACACACCAAATGTAGTATTTAAAGCATCAAGTGACACATGTCACTTGTAACCTGTCCTCACAGCTCTAAGTCTCTATCAAAAAATATATTTCACCACCTTAATCTTCTGTATTCATTTTTAATGTGACAATTCAAGAACAGTATGTCTCTACTAACGTTCATTCATCTTAACATTTCATATTCATATATTCAACAATGAACAATGAATGTAAATCAAAGAACAAATGGCCTATTTAACAAAATAATAGTTTCCGTTACAGGATTTTGTGTTTTTTCACATGTATAGTATTGCCCAATGCATTTCGGGATCTGTCCCTTCTTCAGGGGCCACTGTAAAAAATATGAATATACAGAAATAAGGGGAAGGAAATATCACTTATCCATGTACTAAATGATCTGAGCGAACAACTTAATCAACCGAAGTCACATGCATGTTAAAGAATACTATTTCTGCATGAAGAACTGCAGATAATTTGGAGTAACATGCCCTAGACCAAATCAGAAAAATCAAAAGGTGAATAAAGAGTGAACCCTCGTGCCTGAAAGACCAGAGATTAAAACACTCTCACCACAAGAAATTAAGTGTGTGACCATATGTGCCACAGATAGTAAAAAGTTGCACATTTCAAAGATGTGCACAGAGTTTCTGAAGTCAAACCAGTGCCTGCTTGTTGCTGCCCTTCATAAATAAACCAAAGTGAATGACCTAAATGAAAACTGGTACTTACAACTAAAATACCTTGTCTCTGCACTTTCGTTTGAGGTATAGTAATCAATGTTTCTATAGTGCTATTTGTGTAAAAAATAATAATAAACTGGCCGTCAAGGTGAGGTAAAAAAGAAAAGAAACGTCTCTAAAGGCCACCATGGTAGACCTATGTGCTCATACCTTCAATAATTACCTAAGAAGGGTAAACCCAATATTAGTCTCTGGGACCTGGGTAAAGGACAGTACATAAGAACAGTGGTCCCAGAAAACGACCATACAATTCAAAGTCCAAAATTACAACGTGATTATAAAAAACTGAGACACAAGGTATTCTGTTGCTCCTAGTGTTTAATTCACACTGTTCATTCGTCTGTTATTGACATAATTCATATTATATACAATGATATCCCTAGGTGGGAAAAGGGAAAGAGTGGAAAGTGGAGTGAAGGTGATTCAGGTGAGGTAAGGGTAGTGACTTCAAGAGTGTAGTTTGCATCAAAACAAAACAATATAATACTCAAAAGACATGTGGCTCCTTGATTGAGCCTATTAATCACAATATACACAAAAAAACTTGTATCGCCATGGTAATTAACACAGTACTAAATCTCTGGTGTTAAAACTGGCTTGATAAAAAATTGTCGACGTTTTGACCCCAATATATCCGTAGGCTATTCAAATCCTTATGCCGGGGTCTTCATCAGGACTGTGGTGTGAGGGTGGGTGAGGGGATCATAAGCCGCCCCTGATGAGAGGCTGGAGTTATGCTAGGGCCTACGTGGCTCCTAATGACCGGGAGAGAGAAAACAGCACTGAAAGTGTGGAAGTCACTGTTGAAAGCCTAATTACTCGGCTGAAGGCATATATAGTATTCTGCGTTAGAAATACTGGCTGGAACTTTCAAGTTTCCATCGCGCCGCAGTTCTCTTGAGATAAATCCTTACGAACGAGCGATATATTGGGGTCAAAACGTCAATTTTTTATCAAGCCAGTTTTAACACCAGAGATTTAGTACTGTTAACTATTACCATGGCGATACAAGTTTTTTTGTGTATATTGTGATTAATAGGCTCAATCAAGGAGCCACATGTCTTTTGAGTATTATATTGTTTTGTTTTGATGCAAACTACACTCTTGAAGTCACTACCCTTACCTCACCTGAATCACCTTCACTCCACTTTCCCCTCTTTCCCTTTTCCCACCTAGGGATATCATTGTATATAATATGAATTATGTCAATAACAGACTAATGCTCAGTGTGAATTAAACACTAGGAGCAACAGAATACCTTGTGTCTCAGTTTTTATAATCACGTTGTAATTTTGGACTTTGAATTGTATGGTCGTTTTCTGGGACCACTGTTCTTATGTACATACCTTCAATAAAGCACCATCTCTACAACTAGATTCCAACACATTCCTGGTGATCGCTGTGGAACCATGAATTCAAAAAATTCTGTTATCAGGCTCAGATTACGCGAGTATACAAAAAAGACCCAGATGCTCGCTGGCCCCTATTTCTTACCACCAAGTTGAAGTTTGCGTCTAACCGTCCATAGCCGTGAGAGCATATACACCGAAGCTGAGCGAGAAAGCTCTACCCTTTAAAACGAAGCGTTTTGACTTAACCGCCGCGTTGAGTCGGCGTCTTCGATTGCCAACAATGGAAATAAGACTGTTAGTCAAGAGTAAACACACTACGTCTGAAAAAATAGCGGCCATCATGGACTGTTCAAAATCGGCCTGTATATAATACTCTGTGCTAAACCAGTCAACTCTGCGATTAAATTATATGCAAGGACCTGGTTTCAAGTATGTATGATTGTAATTATAAGAAAGTAAAAAAAAGTTGTTAAACATAGTGCAGAACCTGTGCCCACAGGAATACAAAAAGAAAATAGAGTGAACAACGTACAGAAATTTGTTCAAGGCTAAACGTTCTAAAGAACAAGCTCCCAAAATAAGAGATGCAGGTCTGTTACACATATGGTTTGCAAACACAAAAGTACATGTAAATTATAATTTAAGTAATAAACAACTCTCTGGACAATAATGTAATTGAGAGTGTCTAAACATATCTGGTCACAATTCAATACTTTCTGGAAAATACAGCTATAGAAAACAACTCATGTCAATTTTGTTGTTCATGCCAAATGGAGTCAATGTATTCAGTCTTTTCATCCAATAAATCTCTCTCTGTGATAATGATTTAGAATTGTCTCTATCATTGTAAACTGTCAACGTCTCCAAGATTAAAAATCTCAACTGTGCAATGTTATGTTTGCTTTCTAAATTGGAGTTAGAGTTTCTATTGCGTATCATGCTTTTATGTTCCGTGTTTCTTATTTTTAACTTGCGTTCAGTTTTACCGATGTACATTAGTCCACAAGGACATTTAATGCAATAGAGGACATCGGATGTATTGCAATCAGCAGAGTTTCTGAGTCTCACTAGTTCCCATGTTCTAGGATGTGCAATGGTGTTACCTGTGATGATATTTTTGCAGTATATGCAGTTATTGCATTTTCGAGTTCCAATAGCCTGCTCCTGATTTTTAGACTTGTGTGAACTAAATAGTACCTTCAAATTTTTTGACCTTGTATATTCCTTCTCAAATAACCCTTTGAAATCAGGTTCATTCTGTAGAAGTTCCCAGCACTTGTTGATTATCCTCTTGCTGGAAACTGAATTGTTCGAGAATTATGACAGGAATACCAGTCTATCATGTTGGGCTTCAAATTTGTTTATCAACAAATCTTTTCGGTTAATGGTTGTCAACCTCTTTTTTGTGGTTTCTAGGATGCTTGAAGAGTAACCACTTGCCCTGAATTTTTGTTTTTGTTCTTCGAGTGATGCAGCTAACGCTTCTGTAGTGGATGATATTCTTTTGCTTCTCAACATTTGTGAGTACGGTAAATTAGTAATAAGGTTTGTTGGATGAAAACTCTGAAAAGAAAGTAAGTTGTTCCGGTCTGTGTTCTTCTTATAGACGCTTGTGTCAATCTTTGAGTTTGACTTTTGAGTGTGCACAATACATATATATTGTTCATTAAAGTTTTCTGCCTACTTACTATTGCAGCAACCTCCACAAGCATGTCGTTTGAAGCGATTTCTAGTATTACAGATAACCGAGCAGAAACCAAATTATACACCACTGCACAAGCATCGGATATATATTCAGGAAACCAAATCATTCAGCACGCAGGGAGGATCTATCACTCAACAACTCAAACAGCTTGAATTTATCTTCAGAAGAACATTAAATCCACGCTTGCACACATCAACTCTTATCCAGTATCACAAAGTCCTAAGAATTCAACGTGGATTAAGGTTATCAATCAAACCAATGTTATTTAGATTTCAATTTAACAAAGCATTTGTGGATAAGTGACACGCTATATTAAATAAATGTTCTTTAGATCTCATACTTATAGAGGAATTGTCACGTACTATCAGGGAATTGGAAGATGAATTAGACATTCTTAAAACCGATCTGTAAAGTAGACTAGCAATAGACATATGGAAGTCAACACTTGATAATCTCAATGAGAAACTGGATAATCACGGTAAAGAATTGCAAAAACGTAAATCACGGAAATTTAAACGCAATAGAGTTGACTACAAACTCAACTAAGTATACACTTGGGCGGAAGTGTATGCCCAGAGAAGAACAACTCAGAAGCCAACAGCATCATCACAAGAGAGTTTAGTGACAGATCAAGATATGGAGTTAACTCGAGCACCTCTCAATAAAGAAACGCTGATCACACAGAAAGAAACAACAGAACAATCAACATCTACTTCGTCTTTTATACTGAGCGGCCGAGACACAGGACGTCCACCAGAAACAAACGTTTCCAAAAAACACGCAGAGGACAAAGAACAAGAAAGGATCAGCAAAATCTTCGGAGCAAGAACAAAACATAGTCATAAACATTTCTTCGGTAGTACTCCCAAGCTGCATTACTAAACAAAGGCACATAATTTGTACCGACATACAACACTAACCCTTTAGAACTGGATGAAGCACTGTTTAAATTTATGAGAACTTTGCGACTACGTCTTTTTTTCACAAACACCATGCCATCCAAAGAACAGTTGGAGCTGACTGAATACAGAGAATTTAAACCCAAAAGCACATTCATTCCGCCAGTTTCCCATAAAATGCTGGATATTTTCGAAGTATTAAGAAAAAAAAAAGATTTTGCCTCATTGAAATTCAAGTCTACTCGTTGTTCCAATCTGTCCAAAACAGAGCACAGAACATTGCAAAATCTAGCCTACAATGAACACGGTGTGTTTCAATAAGCGGACAGAGGTGGCGCCTTGGTTATCATGGATAAGAGTTTCTATCACAAGAAAGTACAAGAGCATGTTATGGATCGATCCACATACTCTTGATAAAGATCCAACAGCAGAGATACTAGGAACATTATCAAGTATTCTGCAAAAAGAAATAGAATGGATAACTCTCAACACAAGATCTTTTCTTACAGTTAAACGTCCACGACATCCACGTTTGTACATGCTCCCAAAAGTGCACAAAAGCATCAGGGATCCATCATTCAGATCCATCGTATCAGGATGTGATTCTTTGTTTGAACCATTGGGGCAATACCCTGATTACTTCCTACAGCCTTTTGTACAGACATGGAGATCGTACATTCAAGATACTACAGATTTTTTGAGACGCTTGGCAACCTTTCAATGTGACATGAGTGACCAGTGGCTATTATGTACAATTGACGTAACGTCTCTTCATACATCTATTCCTCTACAAGAAGGGATTGAGGCAGCAGAATGGGCACTACTACAGCAACCACACATCCAAGCAAATAAAGTTTTCTTGCTTGAAATCCTACAATTTTGTCTCCAACATAGTTATTTTACTTGGAATGAACAGTATCGGGACATCGATGGGATTTGCAGAGGCACCTGCTTATGCGAATACATTCATGTCTAAATTTGAACAAGATCATATTTTTGATGACTGAGTGGAAGGAGAATCTGACCTTTTATTGTCTGTTCATCGACAACATCTTCTTGATGTGGAAAAACACTTGAACAAAATTGGAGTACAAAATTGCTGAGTTAAACACTAAGAACACACAAATTAAATTTACTCCCAACATTAGTGACAGTGGTATGGCCTTCTCAGACATTTGAGTGAAAAAGCCAAACTCAAAGATTGTTACAAGCGTCTATAAGAAGAACACAAACCGGAACAACTTACTTTCTTTTCAGAGTTTTCATCCATCAAACCTTATTACTAATTTATTATACTCACAAATGTTGAGAATCAAAAGAATATCATCCACTACAGAAGCGTTAGCTGCATCACTACAAAGAAAAAAAAAACATTCAGGGCACGGGGTTACCCTTCAAGCATCCTAGAAACCAAAGAAAAGAGGTTGACAACCATTAACCGAAACAATTTGTTGATAAACAAATCTAAAGCCCAACAGGATTGACTGGTTTTCATGTCAAAATTCTCGACCAAATCAGTTTCCATCAAGAGGATAATCAATAAGCGCTGGGAACTTCTACAGAATGAACCTGATTGCAAAGGGTTATTTGAGAAGGAACCTCTCTTCGCATATACAAGGTCAAAAAATATGAAAGAACTATTAAGTTCACCCAAGTCTAAAAATCAGGAGCAGGCTATTGGAACTCAAATACCGTAACTGCAAAAACTGCAACAATATCATCACAGGTAACACCATTGCACATCCTAGAACAGGGGAACTAGTGAGACTCAGACACTCTGCAGATTGCAATACATCCGATGTCATCTATTGCATTAAATGTCCTTGTGGACTAATGTACATTGGTAAGACTGAACGCAAGTTAAAAATAAGAATCACGGAACATAAAAGCATGATACGCAATAGAAACACTAACTCCAATTTGGTGGTACACTGGCTAGAAAGCAAACATAACATCGCACAATTGATATTTTTAATCTTAGAGATGTTGACAGTTTACAATGATAGAGACAATTCTAAATCATTATCACAGAGACAGAGTTATTGGATGAAAAGACTGAATACAATGACTCCATTTGGCATGAACGACAAAATTGACATGAGTTATTTAGCAGTATTTTCCAGAAAGTATTGCAATTGTGACCACATATGTTTAGACACTATCAATGACATTATTGTCCAGAGAGTTGTTTAATACTTAATTTATCACTTACATGTACTTTTGTGTTTACAAACCATACGAGTAACAGACCTGCATCTCTTATTTTGGGATCATGCTCTTTATAATGTTCAGCCTTGAGTACATTTCTATACTTTGTTCACTCTATTTTCTTTTTGTAATCCTTTGGGCACGGGGTTTACTGCACTATGGTTCACAATTCTTCTTTTGAGTTTCTTATACTTACGATCATACATACTTGAAACCAGGTCCTTGCATATAATTTAATCGCAGAGTTGACTAGTTTAGTAGAGGGTATTATATACTGGTCGATTTTGAGCAGTTTATGACGGCCATTATCTTTTTTCCTATGAAGTGCACTTACTCATTACCAATTTAATCGCAGAGTTGACTGGTTTAGCACAGGGTATTATATACAGGCTGATTTTGAACAGTCCATGATGGCCCCTACTTTTTCCTACATAGTGTATTTACTTTTGACTAACAGTCCTATTTCCATAGTTGCCAATCGAAGACGCCGACTCAACGCAGCGGTTAAGTCAAAGCAGTTCGTTTTAAAGGGTAGAGCTTTCTCGTTCAGCTTTGGTGTATATGTTCTTGTGGCTATGGACAGTTAGACGCAAACATCAACATTGTGGTAAGAGATAGGGACCAGTGAGCGTCTGGGTCTTTTTTGTATACTCGTGTAATCGGAGCCAGATAACAGAATTTTTTGAATTCCTGGTTCCACAGCGATCACCACGTACTGTTGGAATCTCGTTGTAGAGACAGTACAGATGGTGCTTTATTAAAGGTATGAGCACACAGGTCTACCATGGTGGCCTTTAGAGATGTTTCTTTTCTTTTTTACCTCACCTTGACGGCCAGTTTATTATTATTTTTTACACAAATAGCACTATAGAAACATTGATTACTATACCTCGAACGAAAGTACAGAGACAAGGTATTTTAGTTGTAAGTACCAGTTTTCATTTAGGTGATTCACTTTGGTTTATTTATGAAGGGCAGCAACAAGCAGGCACTGGTTTGACTTCAGAAACTCTGTGCACATCTTTGAAATGTGCAACTTTTTACTATCTGTGGCACATATGGTCACACACTTAATTCTTGTGGTGAGCGTGTTTTAATCTCTGGTCTTTCAGGCACGAGGGTTCACTCTTTATTCACCTTTTTGATTTTTCTAAGTTGGGCTAGGGTGAGTTACTCCAAATTATCTGCAGTTCTTCATGCAGAAATAGTATTCTTTAACATGCATGTGACTTCGGTTGATTAAGTTGTTCGCTAAGATCATTTAATACATGGATAAGTGATATTTCCTTCCCCTCATTATTGTATATTTATATTTTTTACAGTGGCCCCCGAAGAAGGGGCAGAGATCCCGAAATGCATTGGGCAATACTATACATGTGAAAAAACACAAAATCCTATAACGGAATCTATTATTTTGTTAAATAGGCCATTTGTTCTTTGATTTACATTCATTGTTCATTGCTGAATATATCAATATGACATTTTAAGATGAATGAACATTAGCAGTGACATACTGTTCTTGAATTGTCACATTAAAAATGAATACGGAAGATTAAGGTGGTGAAATATATTTTTTGATAGTGTTAAAGCCTTGCGGCCAGGTTACAAGTGACATGTGTCACTTGAAGCATTGAGTGCTTCATCATATGCCACCTCGCCCCACCCCGGGGAGGTGATACTACCAGGGCAGACTCGGCCTCTGAGTGGGAGCTAACCTGAGGGAGTTCTTAGAAATTACTTATTTTCTCTGGATAAAATACTCTGATTCAGTTCAGAAGTTAAAAAAAACCTTAAGATATACCACAAAGTATCCTTTATTCAGGTGGTATCCTAGGCTTGAATTAAAAGTACCAAAAGGTTTTCTCAGAGGACGTACATGGTTTCTATGACCCTTTCGTCTCACTGAGGTGTCTTGCAAAACACCCTAGTGAGAGTACTGAACTGGATCCAAGAATTTTATCTGGAGAAAATAAGTAATTTCTAAGAAATCCCTCAGGTTAGACCCCCCGAAGTCGAGTCTGCCCTGGTAGTATCACCTCACCAGGGTGGGACAAGATGGCATTGTCGTGTAGTTCCTATATTACCTATACAGGATCTACAAGTTTGGATAACATAAACTGTGGGATTGGTGGCGGACGGATTCCGTGCACCCCCCCCCGGATACGTTAGCCTGTCTGTATTAGCTAGCTCACAGTGCCACTAGAGTCTCCTCTTATCGGGGAGAGAATAGTTCTTGGCAACCTCAGAACATGACAACCCTGATCCCCCCAGGATCGTGAAGACAACATACTACCTTTCGCTCAGTCACTCGTGCTCACTTAGTTTGTCTCAGAGTTACACAGAATAAACAGGCTGGGTGTTTCAATAAGTATTTATTGAACAGTTGTTGTTCTAGTGTAGAATATATGAGCTGCAACAACCATTAGACAGTAGCAGAGATATATGATTAGCAGCACTACGAAAGTAAAAGGATGGTAAAGTTCTACCATCTTGCAGAAATCATGAATATATACAAGTACATAAAACACATGATAAAAAGTGTGTACTCCTACGATGTCACCCTAACTAGATGTACCTAAATGTACCTAGCATCTATATAGGTGTTATGCCAAGAATCCCTCTAGGATCTATTCCACCCCATTACCTGAGAGTATAGAGAATATGGGACCCCGTCCTGGTCTCGAGTTGGACACCCTGCAAGGGATGTTAGACCACTGCGAGCTGGAGCGTCTGCATGCAGGAACCTCAGCGTCTCTGGTCAGTGTGTCAGCCGGGAAGTCAGTCTCTTCTATCTTCCTAAGCAAGATGTGTTGTATATATACCCATAGGTCTCCCCAGGGGTCCTACCTTGCTGTGTTACTGTGTCGGCCTAAAGGATGACGTTGGGCCTGAACTTTATACAGAGATATTATACAGGAGATGGTAATCCTACTGTTAGTCTGCTGTGCTTCCAAGAAGCCTCATGCATAATGTATGAGAATCGAACCAGGGAAAAACCTGCGTTCTGAATGCAGTGTCATATCTAGGTAAAAGATCAGTGCCTAAGAACCGTTATGTATGTAATGGAGGGACGGATGTAGGTGAAAGGTTGCGATGTTACCTGCGCCTTTATAGGGTACCTATATGGAATATAACACCCACTCCTCTTCCGAATGGACGACATATGTAACCTATTACTATACTACTAACATTACTAGATAGTGGTACGCACAAAGTTTATAAACATCTTTTGAACTAAAATGTTTAAAAACTTCTAAAAAAAAATTCTAAAAAAACTTTAAAACGTTTTTTAAAAAGTTTGCAAGCCCTAGCTCTAAAATGTCCGTTGATATAGTCCGGATCACTATGCATTATAAAGCCATGAATGCCCAAAAAATGAAAGGAATGTTAATTTAGTTCCATAGTTCCAAATTTGAGCTTGTTTAAAAAGGGCGAATTTTTCCCAGCACACGACGAACCAAATGAGTTCAAATGTTTGTGTCCTGGCTGGTAGACGCAACATTTTCGTTGCTTGCTTCCGCAGTAGACGGCCCCTGTAGCACCTCGCAGAGCACATCAATTGAGCACAGATGTTCCACGCTGTCCGCAGCCGGTGCTGGGGCAGTCTGTGCACCGTCCAAAGCCTGGGTGTCAGGGGAGGAGCCGGTGTTCATACCAACAGGTGCTGTTACTACCCGTGGGGGCTCAAGGAATGCCGCCATCAACATTGGAATACGCTGAGGACACTGCAGAACATGGGCCGTTATCGGGTCCAGTAACGCATTCACGTCCGGTTGCGCACATGATGGGAGTGTCAAACACGGGTCTAACACGCATTCTTCTCCGCAAAACAGGCATCGGAGGACAGGTAAGATGCAGTCTATCCAGACCGGTCGAAATGACAGGAACCAAGATTCACTTAGTTCTCTTAGGCGAGGCATGCCTAGAAGTTGTACCATGCGGTCACGGTATTTACGCTCCAAGAGTGTTCTTTCCATCGCCTTGGTGACTGGGACGTCCATTGCGTAGCAAATAGAAAACAATCAGGATACCTGCTATTAGAAACAGGATCAGCGGAAGTCCTCCAAAGATGCTTCCGAATACGGAGTGTATGAAGTTTGGTATAACTCCAAGTACCGTCTGAAAGGTGCTCAGAAGTTCAGAACCTATGGTCTTAAATAGGTGGACAATGCCTGTCGTATCAGACATGTTAAAGATACGATTTACCATTTCTACGAAATGGAAAGGGCAGTTTGTATGAATGAGCGCCTGTATCTCTGCTGAAGACCTTGCGATCTGGAGATCAAAAGTCTCTCGAGCGGAGGTTAAGGGCACATACTTCTGTAGAAGCATAGCTTTTATTCTGCTTAGAGTATCAAACCGTATTAAGGAAGCATTCAGTGAAGGCCATAACGGCGCCTCCCTGACTATGTGTCAGTGGAAACAATACTTGCATACAACAAGTAACCCTGAAGCTCACTGTTACCAGATATGCGATGCCCGGGAGCATGCCACAGCAGCCTTGACTGTTCAGCATCAAATAACTCCCATTTGAAAGTAGCCTGAATGCTGGAGTAATCACTGCCGCTGGGGCACCCTTCAAATGACAGGACAGGTTTGCTACAGAACCATTACAAGCTCCGTGCAACATTATATCCTGGCATATGAGTGATCCACTTAAAGCATTCTCGCAGTTTGTACCACTCAGAAACACTTCTCGATCCCCACTCCGGCATCGAAATCTGTATGGTAATTCCCAAGACTCCTTAATGTACTCCTTACCCATTTTTTCATATTTGCCTGCCTGCTTTTGTTCAAGGCAATATTGAAACTGAAAAGTAGTGACCGGTAGAGTTATGTGGCCATGTATTAGCCATTCTGTAGACGGCGATTCTGCCACTGTGAATGGTAATCTATCCAGTTTTTCGAAACGCAGAATTGTATATTTTGCTCCCCTTTGTGCCATTTCTGTCTGTTTATCTGTTAGATTGTATTCAGAAAACAGAGACGTGCTGTTGATAAAACGCCAAGGCACGTAGCCTGCACACAAAGATTGCAGCGTCCAGCTTAACAACATAATAGAACGTAACTGTGATTGCCCGTGTTGTAATATGGCCAAATCTTGTTCTAGTATGTCTATCGCAGAAGATACAATGTTGCCTAAGGAATATATCCTGGAGGTCAGTGTAGTTAACCCATTGTCTACCACTGCTAGAGATTTTTCTAGATCTATACGGTCTATTTCCCGTAGTCTCTCTGCAGCCTCTTGTTGGGATATTTTCCAAATTTCATTGTAGACAGCTTAATAGAAACGTTTCTGGCGTGGCTTCCTGGGACCCATTAGAAAATCCCTAAGATCCACATCCTGTGATAGTAAGGATAAGTGTTGTTTCACCTGTGTGAGTGTTGAGGTTTTTAGCCAATCAAGGCACAACTTCCCAACACTGTAGGATGTCACTACCCCTGGATGTTGTCTCTGTACATATCGTGGATTTGGCCTATGAATACTAAACCCTTCGGTTTTACCCATGAATCTTAATTGACAACTATTGGTGTCTGTGGGCCAAATCAACCATTTTCTCCAATCGGGGTCTGATCTGTTGTATTATATAATGTAATCTACTGTAATTTCTTCCTGTGATGTTTTGTTGCCCTCGGTGTGTGATGGAGTCGGCACCCGAGGTGTGCTCAAGTCCTTGCTCTTAGCTAGTCCAAGGCAAGACGTCTGTTGCACTGTCTCGTTCAAAAACATGATTTGTTGAGGGATGAGGCATGCTCTAAACAAAGCTTCTGTCCCCTGTACCTGCCATTCCCTAGTACCCCAGACTGATTTCAGGTCTATGGTGTCTTTCCACAAGTCGAAATCTTGTTCGGACAACTGGGCAATAAAGGAAGCAGAGTAAATCTGTTTGGTGTTTGTCAACATATTTTTCTGTGCTGATGTTGGTGCAACCTTATAATAGTATGAGGCTGGGTCAGACATATTAAACCCTGAAAAATATGGAAATTTCTGTGTAAATGTTTTTGAACTACCTTTCGGTGGTGTTGGACAATGTTCCCACTGGTGATATGTGAACACATTTCTAGGATTTGCAGATTTATGCAGAAAATGATGACCATAATGTTGATAACAATACATACTCTCGAAGTCTGATGTCCTTTCCAATGTTTCACTATTAGAAAACGCAGCAGATTTTTCCAAATCAGATAACATGTTATTAACAGTTTCAAAATCCCAATCGTTGGAAAATGTACTTGGAGGTAATGATGTCACTCAATGATATTTTAAATAAATGAGGAATTCTTAAAATTTCAGTCGGACCAAATATATCGAAATCAACCTTGTCCCAAACTATACCATCAGGTATAGGAACTGCTGTAATGTTCACTGATGACAAGTCTCTTTGTTCTCGATGAGATGATTGATGTGGTTTTAAAAGTAAGTTCACCTTTTGGGCTGCAGAGCTTTGTCGAATGTATTTCCCATTAATAAGCATACTAAAAACTATTACCAAGCCTACCCAGAAAAGAAAGAAAAGTATTCCGGTGATTATCCATAGTTCTACCCAGGGTGACACCAGGTAAGTATTTTTAAGAAAGTGCTTAAAGTCTTTAACTTGCTGTTTACGTGATTTTTTGGCTGGCATTGTTTCAGGTTCGCTTGGATCCAAGGAAAACGTATCAAAGTTTATGAAGTAGCCAGAAGCAGTTCGATCAATTGTTGGAATTGCATCAGGATTTGTTGAAATCGTGGTTTGCTCTTGTCGAGGCTTGTTGACGTAGACATCTGGATTTGGTCGAATAGTGAGTTGTTTTTGATTTTGAGTTTGATTTTGAATTTGAACTTCAGGTTCAAGAGGAACGAGTTCCATAGCATTGTTGCTTAGTCCTTCATTCCGTGTTGGAGGCTCTTCGAACGTGATGAGTCTTTCCATTTGAACTTCTTGGATTGTAGCGAGAGGAGGGCGTCTGCTACTTTGGAGTCCACGTGGCCTACTGCTTAGTATCGGCCACATAGTGTGGTTTGATTAGGTCAATTGAGACAAATCTTTTCTCCTTTTTTCCGGCAAGAGGCGGTAGAAGTACAGTTCTTGTTCCTTCAATTGCTAGGACCAGTACAGGCTTTCTGTATGATGGCCCAATTTTTTTCTTGTCCGCTATGTTCTCTCTGACCAGATCCCCGACTTTTGGGATCCAGACAGGCCTTGCCGTGACTGATTTGACTTCCCCAGTGGCGGTCTGCTTCAGGTGGACATTACTTTGTTGTGTCCTGGATTCATTTAGATCCTGTAAAACAGCCAAACGATCATGGATGTCAAAAGGCTTTTGATCCGCCACTGTGCCTTCACAATCAAGATTAGGTACCCACATTCTTGTCCCAAATAGGACCTCATATGGAGTGACACCCCCTAGAGAACTTCTTGGCATGTTGTTAAGAGCATGCTGTACTCCATACAGATGTTTTACCCAACTTTCACCCGTGCCTAATGCTCTAGCTGTCAAAGATTGCTTTAGGTCTCGTTTTTTTCTCTCCACTACCGAATTTCCCTCGGGATGGTACGGAGATGAGTACCGCAATGCTACACCCAATCCTCGCATGGCCTCCTTCTAAGCCCAAGAGCTAAACGCAGGGCCCTGGTCAGAATGTAATGTGCCAATTGCGTATGTCTCTATAAAGACTCGCAAATCTTTTATAACAGTTCGAGCGTCAGCCGAGCGCTGGGGCCACACCCATAGGAATCTCGAGCGGGAATCCACTGCAACCATGATATACTTATAAGCCCCATCTCTTTGTAAGGGGCCGCAGTGGTCCAAGTAAACACACGCTAGTGGTTTGTCAGATATTAATAATGGTGTCTGCGCTGGACGTGTTACGGTGGAACCTTTCATCTGCTGACAGAGCTCGCATTTCAAGACATAGTCTTTAGTCTGCTTTGTTAACCCAGGCCACCAGTAGCGTTGTTTCAACAAGGAAACCGTTGCCGTCACTCCTGCATGTGCAGAACCTATCCCCTCGTGTGCTGCTAGAATTAAACCTAACCTACGATCCATGTTTGGAATTACTCTATCCCCCACTCCAGGAATCTGAGCAAATGGAATGTTATTGGCATCTAACTTGTAGGAGTACTTGAGTGGAAACCTTTTTGGTACTGCTCCGCTGTTTTTGCTCGTTGCATTAATAGATACCGTAATCTCACTGTCAATTCTCGTTTTAGAACGAGTGATTGCAGCTACGGAAGCCGTGCGTACAGCCCCCTTTGCGGCTTCATCAGCCAATAAATTCCCTTCAACGTGAACGCCATCACGCTGATGACTCAGTGTATGTATCATGTGAGCCCTTGGTAGTTCGGTTTTCAACTCCACTACCTGTTCCCATAGCATTTTATGCTTAATTGTGCCACCTTTTGCATCTTTGAACCCGTTTTGAACCCAGTACTGCAAATATTCATTATGTGACTGCACACAGTCAAAGGAATCGCACACAATTAGTGTGGGGAATTCCCGATCCGTATTTACCAGTGCCAGTATCAGCGCTTTTAACTCTGCCAGCTGTGCCGTGCAGTCTCCTAGAGACTGCGTTTTTGTGCAACTTGGGTGGAACTTTCCATCCCGCATGCGACCTTTAACGATTGCACATGCTGCGCTATATTGTTGCTTACTCCCTATGGCCGGTTGAGCAGATCCGTGAGTGTAAATTATATATTCATACTGATCTAGAGGCATTATTTCGTTTGGTAGAGGATATTCTTGTTCGTATTGCAGGAATGCTTGTGTCTTTAAATTTGGGTCGTACCTGTATTCTACATCTGTTGCAGTGAGAGAATTAACCTATTGTATCCATCTCGGATGTAAAGCTTTAGTATTAGGAACGCTTGCCTTTGTCGCAGCCTCTAGGGCTGGAACCGGAGTTACTACTATTATTCGTTTCCCCTGAGCCAGTGCTCTTTCTCTCACTACAGCAGTCTGTACTGCTGTCAGAATCTTGTCTGTAGATGCGAAGCGCATTTCAGCATTCATGTACAAATGTGATTTGTATGCAATTGGTACTGTCTCACCTTCATTATATGTCTGATAGGTGTACCCAGATTGACCCGCAACTATACGGATCACCAGGTTGCGTACGTTTACGCGTGTCTGTAGGTGTTTGGAAGTTATCATGTCAGCTTGTAAGGAACGAAGTGTATCTGTATGTTCCTGTGTCCATTGTTTTACTGAAAAATCAGGTTTTATTAAATCGTAGAAAGGTTTTACTCTTTCTGCGTAATCTAAAATGTATGTTCTCCCAAAATTTAGGAATCCCAGAATTGACTGTAAATTTTTCAATGATTTTGGAGGTTGGAGCAGCGCGCATTTTTCTAAAATATTGGCTGCTAGGCTTTTTCCTTCACTTGAAAGCTCATATCCTAAAAACAGGACACTGAGGTGGGCAATTTTTGATTTTTTTTAAAGTTGAATTTTTAGCCCTCAGATGCAAATCCCAAAATTATGGTATTCACTCTGTTCAAGTGTTCCTCTAGGTCATCGTCCGTTAGATAAATATCATCCACATAGGACAATGCCTCTTCGTCCAAATTTTGAAGTAACTCAGTTACTCTGGCCGAAAACAACCCCGGGCTGTTCTTATACCCCTGGGGAAGTCGACAAAATTGACGCTGGGTCCCTAGCGCTGAGAAGGCTGTTAGATGCCTGCTTTCAGGCGCTATATTTTGGCAGAAAAATCCATTTGAGATATCAAGTGTAGTTTTATATTTTTTCCGCACAATGTTATTCATTAATGTGGCACTATGTGCATTTTGGACTGAAAATGTCTTAGTGCAAGTGTTTAAATGTCTGTAATCTAAAACTAGACGATATGAATTGTCAAGTTTCAAGACAGGAAACAAAGGATTGTTCATTGGTGAGGTGCAAGTTTCAATCACCTCTTGATATTCAAGTTGATCTAAGATCTCCCTGACCTGTTTTTTAGCTTCTTGCTTTATTGGATACTGCCTCTGTGCAGTTGGAGTATTTTTTAAAGGAATTATGTGGTGGGTTGAATCCTCATCCCATCCAACATGGTTCTTGTATAATGCTGGAGCCTGGGCTACCGCCCACTCCTGCACATGTGTGTGTTGCAAGTGCCTGGGAATATGGTCTGAGAAGGCCGGAAGAATTACCGTCTCTCCTTTAGGGCAATCCATGACGAATGCTGGTGGCCAATCTTGTTCAGCTAATAAAATATCATAGCCAAACATCAGGTTGGCCCAAAAGAGACCTCTCACTGTTCTACATTTGTCCCCCTCCATTTGGAGCGTTATTTTATATACTTTATGTGGGACACTTACCCCAGTATCAGGAGTTTCTACCGTGATATAATCATTCAAGTCCGCTGTCACCAGAAATTCCATCAGGTTCTGGCAAGCTATTGTTATTTCTGTCGCACAGTCTAGCATCGTCAGAGCCCATTCCCCATTCAGTAGTCGAGTCCTCAGAATTCTGGGCATGTCTGATCTTTAGACCTGCAACTTTCTTCTTTTTGAACTGTGGCTTTTGCTTTGGTTTCTCATCTTTTTTAGAAGTGTAATCTTGAGCGTGCTGCTTGTCTCTGGACTTTGTACGCTCTTCTTGCCTGTCTGACCGTCCTTCCCTCTCAGAGTTTTTCAATGAACCCTGAAAGGAGCGAGAGGAACGTGTATCAGTATCCTGATACCTGTCAGGTTTCCTAATATTAGCCCTATTCCTAAGGTTGTACCTCTTTTCGGAGGGCTCCTGTGGAGGAGATCTACCTCTGGATTGAGATATATTTCCTTTAAAGTTTTGTTCTTTTTTATTGTCCCACTTCTTCTTTGTTGAAGCAGGTGTCTGCTTAGTAGTGTCCTTTTCGGGACTGCCCATCAGTTGTGGTTTTAAAGCTTTCCCACCCAAACTGTCTCTGCCTAATTCTGCATATGCAGTTTCAATTATTTTTGGTAGTTCGTGTTCCTGTTCAAAAGGTTCGAACTCCCTTAGGTGTTGGCGGATGGCCACTGAAGCTGCTTCCCCTTTAATGTTAGCTAGTATTATGGCTGATACCTGGGCATAGTTACCTAGTAACTTCATCCCTAGGTTTAGGGCAGGTTCTGCTCCGTACTCATTTTGTATCTGTCTCAATACATCTGGTACTACTGCTAATGACGGGATACCATGAGTTCTGGTATAAATGGCAGCAAAGACTGTACCCCAAGTGGTACAGTCCTCTAATTGTGGTGTTATCCCCATGGGCAAGCAGATTGTTAGCATTCTGTGTTTTTCATACGGGGTAGTATTCGGGAATACTGCCTCTAGCTGCGTTATTTTCTGAGCTACCCAGAATGGTATTTGTTCACGTTTTGTGGGCATTTTACCCATCACCACGTGTAATGTTTGTGGTGTAATTTTAGTTGCTGTACCCTGAATTTGAGTTCCATTTGTTGCAACTATTGCTGGTTGGAATGTAAGTGTCCTCATGATGAATTGCGTCAAGTTTCTGTATATTTTAATTAAATCTTTGTTGTATGAGTAAGTCTCCTGGTGGCATTGTGTTAATGTCAGGATGTGGTGTGTAGGCCGCTAATATCGGCCATGTTGCCCCTTCTCTTCCGAGCGGGCCGAGTCTCACTCTTCTTCTTATGTGGGGTAGGGCGCCTTTAAACCAGTATAAATGTTCCTGGTACATGAGCGGAACCTCTATATCCTCGAACGGATAATATTCCACTGGTGCATCTCCATTCGTGTAGGAGTGAAATGTTTTTGTTCTTGCATTTGCTGCTGGGAATGTAACCCACGAATAAAATACCTCTGTTTTTTTTGATTCGTGTGCCTCAATCATGAAAACTACTATGCCACCCCTAGCTAATAAACCATGCGCAAGTAGTTTCAGGGTGACTGTATTTCTAAAGTTTGGTGCAATTTGTATTGCGTCTGCATCGTCCTCGTCTGTGAGGGGCAGATTTTGTTGCATTGGGTCTAATTCGTCGTTATTTCTGTCCTCAGTCATTTTGTAAAGAAGAAGTTTTTCAAGGGAACTAAGATAAGGTGTTTTTGCACAATTTAGGAACAATGTGTCCTTCAAGCTTGATTAACCAAAAGCCAATAAAGAGGATTTTTTAGCCTACTCAGCTGTGGCGGAGTTTGTGCCCACCCACTCCAGACGTCTCTGGTATTTTGTGAGTAGGGGTCTCTGAGAATAGCACGACTGAACTACTCAGATTCTACTGTTAAATAATTTCCCAACCAACGTTGGCGGCGCCATGTCGTGCAGTTCCTATATTACCTATACAGGATCTGCGCGTTTGGATAACATAAACTGTGGGATTGGTGGTGGACTGATTCCGTGCACCCCAACCGGATACGTTAGCCTGTCTGTATTAGCTAGCTCACAGTGCCACTGAAGTCTCCTCTTATCGGGGAGAGAATAGTTCTTGGCAACCTCAGAACATGACAACCCTGATCCCCCAGGATCGTGGAGACAACATACTACCTTTCGCTCAGTCACTCGTGCTCACTTAGTTTGTCTCAGAGAGTTACACAGAATAAACAGGCTGGGCGTTTCAATAAGTATTTATTGAACAGTTGTTATTCTAGTGTAGAATATATGAGCTGCAACAACCATTAGACAGTAGCAGAGATATATGATTAGCAGTACTACGAAAGTAAAAGGATGGTAAAGTTCTACCATCTTGCAGAAATCATGAATATATACAAGTACATAAAACACATGATAAAAAGTGCGTACTCCTACGATGTCGCCCTAACTAGATGTACCTAAATGTACCTAGCATCTATATAGGTGTTATGCCAAGAATCCCTCTAGAATCTAGTCCACCCCATTACCTGAGTTTAGAGAATATGGGACCCCGTCCTGGTCTCGAGTTGGACACCCCGCGAGGGATGTTAGACCACTGCGAGCTGGAGCATCTGCATGCAGGAACCTCAGCGTCTCTGGTCAGTGTGTCAGCCGGGAAGTCACGGTATCCTCTATCTTCCTAAGCAAGATGTGTTGTATATATACCCATAGGTCTCCCCAGGGTTCCTACCTTGCTGTGTTACTGTGTCGGCCTAAAGGATGACGATGGGCCTGAACTTTATACAGGAGATGGTAATCCTACTGTTAGTCCTGCTGTGCTTCCAAGAAGCCTCATGCATAATGTATGAGAATCGAACCAGGGAAAAACCTGCGTTCTGAATGCAGTGTCATATCTAGGTAAAAGGTCAGTGCCTAAGAACCGTTATGTATGTAATGGAGGGACAAATGTAGGTGAAAGGTTGCGATGTTACCTGCGCCTATATAGGGTACCTATATGGAATATAACAGCATATTATGAGGCATGTTACATTACGTGAGTGGCTCTCCCTCGTCCAATTCTTGGAATTGCCCATTTCCCTGGAGGAAGAATAGCAGTAGGTAGGTATGTTGACACTAATCAAGACGTGGGGGAAATTTCCTCACGCATGCTAAGAGAGTGTCACACCTTTTCTGTGTTTATAGTGTTTGTGAGAGGCAGACGTGAGCCCGGTATTGCCTCTGTATGGTGTTATATCATCCAATCTAGCCGCTGCCACCTTACTGGAGTGGGCCAGAAATCCAAAGGGGCTGCAATGAAATCCAAAGGGGGTTGCGCTGCACGTCCCTGCGAGCCCTGCAGTCAGTCCACGACTACAGGGCCACCACCTTGGGCACGGCCTCAGAGATGTGGGCGCTGGCTTCCCCCGTGGCCCGTGAATGAACCAGGCTGGGATTCGCCCCGGCAGCGTCCCTGAGACTCCCGGGCTGCTGAAGCTGTGGGAGAAGCGGACGAAGTCGGACACAGGTGTCTGGGGCAGCTGGGAGTCTGAGTGGTGACAAGAGGCTCTGACTCCGAGCTGACTACTCTATGGTGGCTGGCTCTGCCCCTCTACAATTAAACACGCTTTTTGCTATTTCAGGGGTAGACCATATGACTCGGGTAGTTTACCATGAGGGATTAGAAGGAGCTTGATTACATTGAATTACCTCACTGTCTGAATATGCAACACTAGATAAGGCCGAAATTAATTCTAACAATTTTAAGATAGTACTACGATCAAGAATATCAAAAGATCCTCTAGATTGATATTTACGAATAAAGATTATCCCAGTATAGTCCACTAAGCCACCAGACCTGGCAATAGTCTTTAGATATTATACCATACTTCTGTAAATGCCCTTTGAAACTTCAAACACACTTTCTTAAAGAATCTGGGATCCCCAAATTTATGAACAAACATACCCACCCTAGATGGGCCCAACATCCTCTGCTGGAATTGTTAGGGGTCAACAGGAGCATCCTACAGTTCCTAAATTGGAAAGAATAATAATATAATAAAATATCAGGAAGTGCCACCACTCCCTTTTACAATTTCCTTCTCATTTTCTTCCAGCTATGCCTGGACTCCTTAGAAGCCTAGATAAAACTATAGTTCCTGCCATGTATCCTGGCTAGATATTCTTTGAGAAACAGTTATAAGATATTATCAAAAAAAGAATGTCAATTTGGTGAGGATCACCATCTTGACTAGGTTTGTCCTGCCATATAATGTAAGTGGGAGACAGCCCCACTTGCTAACAACCCATCGATATCCTTCATTACCGTTTTCAAATTCAACTTCGGGGCCTCATCTAACTTTTGGCCCAACGTGATCCCCAAGTACTTAGGGCCTAATTACGAGTCTGGCAGTCTGAGGATTACCAGATTGGCAGTGGTGGTCCAGCCTCCCCCGCATCGGCTGTCCGACCGCCCTATTACAACTAGGGCAGTCAGACCACCATTGCACTGACGCAACCGCCAAGAATCAAAGATCCCTGGCAGTGGCACTGCAGTCTTGAGGTCACAATATGCTTGGAAGGACTGCGGTGGTCCCGCCAAGCATATTACAAGTTTCCTCTCTGCCACGGTTTTCATGGCGGTTCCTACTCCATGAAAACCATGGTGGAGAGGAAACAAAGGGGGCCCTACAGGGCACCCTTGTGCCTCAAGGCCATGGGGTGCATGCAGGGGGGGCACATGTTGTGCCCCCCTGTGTGCAGGTACTGTCTTTGACACTCCCATTGCGGTGCCCATTTCATAGGCACCGCCATGGGACCACCAAAGAATTGCTCGCCAGTGTCAAAAAACGTCATAATCTGGTAGGCGGTGCGCACACGGATTGGCGGTGCGAAAGCGGACCTGCTTCTGCACCTCCAAACTCGTAATCAGGCCCTTAATCTTTGTGAGGCTGGGAAACCCAGTACTTTCCAGGTTCCACCATATTACCTCAGTCTTATCTTTATTTATTGCATAACCTGAAAATTTGCCGAAAGCATCTGTGATTTCCCCTAGAGAGGCCACTGTCTTGTTTGGATCCTTTGTATCCCTCTTCATGTATGAGGAGGGTACCTGCTGGTAGAAGAGCAGACTAATGTGTGGCAAGAGTCTCTACATCTCCTGTATCCTACTGTTGACTCAGCAGCACTTAAAAAAAAAAATATATATATGCCTCACAGAATTTATTGTTGCCAAAGAAGGTGGCAAAATTTATCAAAGGATCTGTGCCATGCTGTAACCGGCATGGGGAGGAGAAAGCCGATGTTATTCATATGTTTGTTTCCTCTCCCAAGTTGAATATCATTTAGGAGGGCATAAGCACAACCTTTTCAGAAGTTGCAAGCTGTGAAATAGAGGTAAGTCTACTATTTTTTTTTTTGTAAAACATTTTTTATTAAAAAACAAACATCAGCAATAGCATGACAGTACAGAGGGAGCAGTACGATAGGCATCATTGGTACAGTAGGTAATATTACAAAATACAATCATACATGATGGAAGGTCTAGGGTGACGGGGGGTCATCCATTGTAGGGGCCAAGGGAGGCTGACATATTTCTCCACGATAGGAGTTCCACTGGCCCCACACACGAGACCATTTTTTGGGACATCCACGTGATACATATACAGTCTTCTCTCTAAACATTGCCCAGTCCAAGTCTTTTTCCCAATCCTGTGCCGTGGGCGGGGCCCGCGCCCCCCACCGCTGGGCGATATTCCTCTTGGCCAGCATTAGCCCCAGTGTTACCCACTGCGTCAAGCAAACATTTAAATCAGTTGGTTCCCAGATGTTTAGGAGACACCTACGGGCCTCCACACGGAGCTGCACAGACAGAACAGTATTGATGATGTCATGAATGTCACGCCAGTAGGGTTGGATCTGTGTACATTCCCAAACTATATGGAAAAAGGTTCCCAGCTGGCCACATCCCCGCCTGCAGGCGCCCTCCTCTACCCTTCCCATTCGTACCAGTTGGGGCCCCGTTACATAAATACGGTGGAGAAGTTTTAGTTGGACAAGGCGGAGACGAGCTGGTATTGCTACGACTCTGGGAGAGGAGACTGCCTCCTGCCATTCCTCGTCATCCATTTCTATGCCATCCCTAGTCCACTTCTCTCGGAGGGCCTTGAGAGGGTCTGAGATGTTGTTGACCAGCTTTTTATATATCAGGGAAATGGTGCTGTCAGGGAGATGACCATCTAGCACTCTATCTTCCAGTGGGGATGATTCCGGCAGTGTGGTCCCGGGCTCTAAGTATGTGCGAAGTGCGTGTCGAACCTGTGTGTATCGGAAGCGCTCTGATTCGGCCATGTTATATTGTTGCTGCAGCGCTGCAAAAGACTTAATATCAGATTTGTCCCACAAATCCCTTATACATGCAATACCTATGAGATTCCATTTGTCGAATCCCTTACTCCTCCACAGGTCACCCAGTTGCTCGGAATCCCATAATGGCGTTGCGAGCGTTAGTTTTCGTCTCCAGACTAGGCGAGTGGTAGCTGCATGCCAAACGTGTACTGCATGTTTGGTGGGGCCCGTAAGTGGATAGCGCCGGGGCCTAGAGTAAAGGGCTCTACTGAAGGTCCCTCCAGAGAGGAGCCACCTATCCATGTTATATCCCGGATCGCAAGGCTGGGCATAGGTGCAGTGGTTAATGGAGGACAGATGAGACGCCCAGTAATACAATTTTATATCTGGGAGGCTGATGCCTCCGTCATACCAGTTCAGGGAAAGTTTGCTAAGAGCGATGCAAGGTTTACCGTTCCACAGTAGGTCCCGTTGGAGGCTCTCGATCTCTCGGAAATATGACACAGGTATCGGATCCATGGAATTCTGAAGGGCGTACAGGAACCGGGGTAGGGACATCATCTTAAATAGGGCGGCCTTACCTAACAAGGAGAGGGGAAGCGACTTCCACCTGGCGATATCTTTGCGCAGCTGAATCAGCGGGGGCTGGAGGTTGCGGGAATAGCGAAGAGAGGGATCTAAAGAAAGGAAGATACCCAAATACGTAAACCCTTCAGTACAGGTTTGTAGTGGGCACCCACGCGGCGGGATCGGAGGCTCGCCCGCCACTACGAACAGGAGGGATTTGCTCCAGTTTATGGAATAACCGGAGTACCGTCCAAAGATCGTGAAGATATCCAAAACCACTATCAAGGATCTCCTAGGGGAGGACAAATACAGAAGGATATCGTCCGCGTAAAGTGAAATCCGGTCTTCCCAATCTGAAGACCAGCGCATACCGCTCATCCTCAGATCTTGACGTATCCAGGCTGCCAGTGGCTCCAACGCTAGGGCAAACAACAATGGGGACAGGGGGCAGCCCTGACGGGTCCTTCTGCCCAGCCCGAAGGCGGCTGACTTCTTGTTGTTAACCACCACTTGGGCCATAGATTGGGAATACAGTAACTTCACCCATTGAATGTACTTAGTACCAAACCCCAGTTTCTCCAATACCGCCCACAGGTACGGCCATTCGATGGTGTCAAAGGCCATGGCTGCGTCCAAGGAAACTATAACTGCCGGTTCCAATATAGAAGCCGCCCTGCCCAAAACCCCGTGAACTCTGCGTAGGTTCAGTGCCGTGTTACGGTGCGGTATGAAACCTGATTGATCCGGGTGGACCAGGGTCCCAATCACCGTCAAGAGGCGAGTAGCAAGGAGCTTAGCCAGGATCTTGGGCTCCGCGTTCAACAGGGATATCGGTCGATAAGAATCACATTCGGTCTTGGGCTTCCCTTCCTTGTGAATAGTAACTATAGTGGCAGTACGCTGGTCGAATGGCAAGATGCCCGCTTGCCTCGAGTCCTCATACATGGCCTTCAGGTACGGGGCCAATGTGTCTGGTTTAAGCTTGTACAATTCAATCGGTAGTCCGTTAGGGCCAGTAGCTTTGCCCGGCTTGAGCGACCGTATTGCTGCCGCTATTTCATCGTTAGACATGTCACTGTCCATGAAGTCGTGATCGACCCCCGACAGTTTGGGTAGAGCAATATCGGTAAGCATCTGGCGGGAATCCTCTATAGGGTAGGGGGCTACCGATGTATAGACAACCTTAAAGTGGGCCGCAAAAGAGTCCACAATAGCTTGCGGGTCCGACAGGGAATTGCCCTCTTGTCCTCGGAGTTCAGGTACTAGTCTACTTGCCCACTCTCTCTTATCCAACCAGGCCAAAAGTTTCCCGGCCTTTTCGCCCACCTCATACAACCGTCCCTGAACCGCTCTTCCTATGGCCTTTGCCTGGTCTGTCGCTAGTGCCCTGTAGTCCTGTTTGAGTTTGAGAAGGTGGAGCTTATCGGGTGTGACGTCCATTTCTAGATCTGCTTCCAGTCTCCCCACCTCTGCCTCCAGTGCCACCAACTCTTTGCGCTGTTCCTTCTTTTTCCCCGAAATTAAGGAAAGGGCCTGGCCCCGTATCACTGTCTTAAATGCCTCCCAAAGCACCTGAGGGGACTCCACCGAGCCTTCATTCTCATTAAAGTAATTATCAATGGCCGTAAGGAGCTCTCGTCGGATATGGGGATCATGTAGATACCACGGATTGATGGGGGCCACACGTCCCACCTGTTGGTAACCGAGCGTCAACTGGAGCCACACCGGCGAGTGATCTGAGATGCCCCTAGCTAGGTGTTTTATCTCCCGGACATGGGGAATTTGGGATGCAGGTAAAAGAAAGTAGTCGATTCTAGATAGACTCCCGTGAGCCCCCGAATGAAAGGTATACTGGGAAGTGTCAGGGTGAAAAACCCTCCACCCATCCACCAGCCCCATGGAGTCTAGGAAGTTAGGCAGCCAGCTTTGTGAGCGAGGGAGATCGCGCGGAGGGTAACGATCCAGATCCCCAGAGACGACCGAATTTAAGTCCCCTCCCAGCACCAAGAGACCCTCCGGGATCTCTAACAGCAGCGTACCCAAGTCCCTAAACGTGGTTGCCTGAAGGCCCGGGGGTACATAAATCGAAAGGAAGGTGACAGGATGGCCCTCCCATGTGCCCGAGACTCCAACATACCGTCCTCTAGCATCCGACCAAGTGTCCTGCACCACAAGGGGAAAGGATTTTTCCATCAAAATACCAACACCCCGGGAGCCCGTGGTGAAACCTGCATGGGCCAGTAAGACGTAACCCCCTCTATGCAGCGCTCTAAATGTACTTCCAACTAGATGGGTTTCTTGCAGTAGGACGATGTCAGGGGCCTGGCGCTTAATGCACTGAAGAACAACACTACGTTTAATCTTGTCCCCCAGCCCATTGACATTCCAACTCAACAGTTTAACCCCACTGTCTCCAACTGGTGCCATATCCAAGTATACTGAAATTTCAAGTGTAATGCCACTCCCCCAATCAATATGTCCATAGCAGTTGCTGATGCAATCAAAACTTCAAACAAAAAATTAAACAATCCCACCCAACATCCCCCCACCCCGCTGCCCTGCCCTCTGGGCTTAGAACTGCCCATGAAAAACTTGCAGAGTGCCTGTCGCCCCAGAAAAATGTTCAAGAAAGAAAAGAAAAAACCTAGGGGGGGGGGAAGACAGAGTCCGCCCCATCTCAGCCCAACAGGTCTACTTTATACCCATACAAAACAGATAACACAGGTACATTTAAGTCCACTTACCGAACGACAAAACTAGAAGCCCCCCACTCATTCCCTTCACCCACCACACACTGCAAAAAGTACGAGCCCAGCCACTGGACGGGTGTCCTCTCAGGCCGGTTGACTATTATCGGTGCCAGCCCCTCCTCGGTCGGCTGGGCTTCTCGCTCCCCTGCTCTCGATCCAGTCTGCTGCTGCCTCGGGATGATCGAAAAACCACACTCGCCCATCCGCCTCAATCCGGAGACGGGCAGGGAACAGCATGGAATACTTCATACCCTGGTCTCTGAGGACGCGTTTAATTGACATAAACGATCGCCTTTGTCTCTGTACCCGCTGAGTAAAATCCGTAAAAAAGGATATGTCTGAGTTCTCATAGCACAGAGGGGCGCCAGCTCTGGAGTTTTGAAGGATAACGTCTGTCACGGAAATTCAGGACCCGCGCCAACATGGGCCGCGGGGAGCGCCCCGGTTTGGGACGGCCGCCCGGGATCCTGTGAGCGCGCTCAACGACAAAGAACTTACTGAGGCCTTTAGGTTGCAAGTGTTTAAGGATGAGGTCCTCAACAAAGAGGACTGGTGTTTGCCCCTCCGATTTCTCCGGAACCCCAAGGATGCGTAGGTTATTGCGACGCAGGCGGCCTTCGTAGTCGTCCAGCTTAAGGTCGGTAAATTTGCGGAAATCCTGGAGTTCCCTAATCGCTCCCTGGAGCTGTGAGACATCATCTACAAGGCTGGCTGTCTTGAGTTCCACTTGCTTGACCTTTTCGTTCAGTTTGCCCATATCAGCCCTAATGAGGTTGACCTCGATAGCCACAGTGTCCAGAGAAGTCTTGACTCCAGTGATGGCGGCCATAACGTCTTTAAGCGAGATTTCCTGCTCCTCCTCGCCCAGTCCCCCGGATCCGGAGTCTCTGGGCGCTCGGGCCTGTTGCGCATCCTTAGGGACAGTATATCGGTCCAGTTTGTTTGACTGCGTATTCTTGGGTCCACGGGCCCCCGTGGTCTTGGTACGCTCCATCTTGACCTGCTCCAAACTACTCTAGCTGGTAGATCACAAAAAGCGGCGAAGCGGCACTGAATAGGATGCCGAGGTCCTTTCTACGGATGGACGAGGTCGGCAGAGACAAGGCAGGCGGAGGATGTTCTTCACCATTAGGAACGTGCCGCCGCCATTAACCACCTCACGGCCGGCGCGTCCACCGTGCACACCACCATGCGCTTCACTACCTCCCTGGCGCGTCTCAGCAGGACCCGGTCTTTGTCACTGCCACCGGCCCCACAGACCCCTCCCGGGTGCTTTAGGCAATTGCTCCTTGAGTACACCTGCGGTAGGAGTTGCGAAGTTATGCCCCAGTCACAACGTCGGGCTTAAATATTGTCGTAGGCCAAGGCAGGAAAGAGGCAAACTTAGTTGCCTATCTGGTTCTTCCCGGGCACCTTCACATACCTCCAGGATGAGGGGGGCCCCACACAAGCCCCAAACCCCTCGCCGGTCTCCCCTCCAAATGAATGGGCTTCCTACCAAAGTTACCAGCGCAGGCAGCACTACAGTCTCTGCTGGTAGTTAGAGACCGAGCGCTCCGGGCTGCACCGGGCCGCACTAACCTTCTGATTCTCCCTGCTCCGCCGGCTCGGGATCTCACAGGCCGGAGCAGGGGGGAGTGGACACCGCCAGCAGGTCGATGGCACTCAAGCTGGGCTCGCAGGTCAGGTCCCTCGCGGCCAATGGGACTGTGACTTTAGATCCCGGCGGCGCGCTGGGCTATCGCGCCACCGCCGTAAAAGAGAAGCCGGCCAAGGGCGTCTCACCGGGGGCCACAGTTGGTAGGGGGTATGAGTCTCGGGCCCCGATGCGGGTCTCAGCACTCCTGAGGGCAATCAGTTTTCAACAAGGCGGGGGCAACAGGAAGCACCCAATGTTAGGGACGCGCCGCCGCCATCCTCCGCCTCGCGGCCGGCTCGCCCTGCCTCGCCCCGATCAGCATGTCTCATCGCCTCTCCGGAGCCCTATCACGGCTCCTTAATCTCCACCGCCGCTGCTGCCATGTGTCGGCGTATCCACTGCCCAGACGGTTCAAAGTCTAAGGATCTTCGCGTCGGCTCCTCGAGCAGCGGCGCCACCCCTGGGCAGCAAAGGGCCGGTTGGAACCCCTCACCCGGCTTGGCTCACCACTGTGTTTCCCGGCTTCAGGCCCTACCGCAGGCCGAAGCTTCCGGGGGCAATTTCTCCGCTGCTGGGCGCACTCCAAACACCGGAACCGGCGGGATGGGCTCCGTTGGTGTTCCGGTCACAAACTGTCGAGGGATACAGCGGATCTGTACACAGGATAGACGTGGGCTAGGACGGACGGCGGAGCCCTCTCACAGCACGGCCATCTTCAGCCCGTGCTTGGCCACGCCCCCGGTAAGTCTACTATTGATCTTGGTTGCAATGGATGCACGATTGATTGATTGATTGATAATAACGGAGTGTTAAAAGACTTTTCTTCTACATGAAGTTGCTTGCAATGAGAGCAATTTGTATGAATTGTTTTTTGGCAGCCCCCCCCCAAGCTGTGCAGATGGTTGAAGGCAGTGGTTAAGCTATGTAGGTTGGGTCAGGACTGTACAGCAAAAACAGGAGTACGGCACCATTATGGTCTATCTATTGCTATATTCCCGAGTTAGGCCCATGTAGCGAAGCTGCTTATTTCTTACATTGTCCTAATAAATAACATTTCCAGCTGTGACCTTTTGCACATATTTGCATGCATGACAATGTTGGATTAGTTTCTCTGAAACTAAACTTGTTTTTACATTTAGCTTCGCACAACGTTATCACAACGCCCTGAACATCATGTAAAAGGTCTTATTTCGCATTACGTACAAATGTCATCACTATCTTCATCCATGGGGAGACAGGGCTATCTACATATCAATAACATCACTAAACTATGCGCACATTGCAAGGCTGCTTTCTATTATAAAAGAGGAGCATCCCAATAGATTAGCAGAGGAGGCACTTCTGCTGACACAGAGGTCCTTGCATGCTGAGAAATCACCACACATCGGTCTGACATCTCGTGAGGGGTGTCCAGTTCGTGACCACGACGGGGTCCTTCACTCTATCCCATCAGGTAATGGGGTTGGATCGTCCCTTGGGGGGATTTTTGGCTCTACACCTACATACACTCTAGGTACACTTAGAGTAGGATTTGCATAATAGGAGTATGCTAGATTACTGCCTTGTTTTATATGCCTGCATATATACATTGTTTAGCACCACGGTACAACTATATCTATTATTTACGCCTTTGGTGCTTGTAATCACGTTTATCTGCTTCTGTCTCCTAATCATTGCAGCACACGTATGTTATGCAAAAATTACATTGGTTCAATAAATATTATTGAAAACATCCCACTGTGTATTCTCTATATATTTCTCTGAGAATAACTAAGCATGAGTGACTGAGTGAAAGGTTCTGTACTGTTTCCACGATCCCTGAGGGGTCAGGGTTGTTATGTTCAGTGGTTGCCAGAAAACCATTTGCTCCCTGGTAGGTTAGGGGGCTTACGGTGGCACTGTGAGCTACCTGGTTTAATAGGCCAACATATCCTGTGGGGGTGTCCGGAAACAGTCTTGACACCAAGCCCCTAGTTTATGTTGTCCAAACAATGCGCAGATCCTATGGATTAGTAGTAACTACACAACACTATACAATATGGAGACAGGGTAATCAAACTCTCAGGTCCTGTGATTATGCTGGATTGGCTGAGGGTAACAGTCGAAGAAGGATTTTTCCTTCCATACTGGTGTATGAGGCAGCAATGTTTCAGATGGTAAACGGACACCTTTTGTGTTGCCATTCATTTTATCTGAAGGTGAATGAGGACAAAAGAGAAACAGTAGTGCATGGCACAATAGGTGCTGCAGTCCACTAGTGACATTTAACTAACAGGTCCTGGGTACACCTCGTACTATATACTAGGCACTTATTGGTAAGTTAAATACACCAATTTGGGTTATGCCAATTTGACCTTGTTTAACAGTGGGATCACAGACACTTTGCTACTAATTAGCAGGGGTAGAGCGCGCAGAGTCCTACAGCCAGCAAAAATATAGGGTCCAGCAAAAGGCGAAACACTGGAGTGACCACATAGAAAAGGTGGATTTCCTACAGTCACATTTGGTTCGTTACAGTCTTCTTCTGTTACTTTGAGTAGATGGCTGAAGAAGACTATGACTCTGGCATATGAGACGTCTGATATGTCTTTGCCAGGTCCAGTCCAGGGGAAGTCATCAAGCAGTAAGTTGATCCCCTGGGCTATGCAGAATGAGGCTTTCATGAAAGATATTTGCAGGCAGCCACTTGGGCTTCACCTCATGCATTTATGAACCACTTTCATCTACAAGTGGGAAGTGGGCTTTGATCTATTTTTGGTGAGAACCTTTTGAATGCTGTTCATCGCGATGCTTAATTGTGCTTATTTTCAAGTTTGAATAAATGTTGTCTTTCTAGCATAATTTATTTTGAATGTGTATTTTACTGTTGCCTCTTAATTCTGCTTGGGTTGTTAGGGATCTAGCAGGTTCAGGAAAATCTGTCAGGATCACTAACTGATTTCAGGACAAGGCAACGCAATGAGGATAACTGCTCTATGCAGGGACAATGGCTTTCTAGAGAACGGGACAAATATCAACAAAAGAGTGCCTGACGCTGGGAGAGAAGCAGATCAGAAGCAGGTTGGAACAGGTAGTGAATAGGAAACTGGAAGACTGCAAGGGAAAGTATGTAATTAACACTAGTGATATCAACGGGTAGGTAAAAGCAGGGAAATGATAGACAAACTATCAAAAATGATAGTTTGTCTGCACCTCAAAAGTGATCTCTCTGTGAGATTAAAAAAAAAGATCTTACAAGAAGGCAGAAGCAGAATATTGTCACAGAATTCAGGGAGACACCCAGCAGCTCCTATGGAGAAGGAGCGCCAAAGGCACAAGTCTTGGAATATAACTTGCACCCTTGGAAGCAATGAAAATCAGGATAACAATATAAACAGTCAAAACAAAGGAGAACAGTTGAAAGTAAACAGAAAAAAGAACTGAGCTCAGGGAAAATGTGGACCGGTATGGGGATCAGGAACATGACTGGAATATGCAAAGCTGAATATAATGGAAACATGCATACTAGCTAGGACAGGACAGGAATATGCAGTCAGGACAAGAACACAGAAACAAAAGACAAGGAATATGCATATACAAAACCGGTCCGGATGTGTGCAGTCAGAGCTAAGATCAAGGTAAACAGGGAAACAAAGAGGCATGAACAAAATACAGGCCACAGAGACAAATAACTAATTAGAACAGGAACTTCCTGAGAAAACTGAAACCAAAGGCAAGCTGGAATATAGCTACAGCACTAAACTGAGAGCAAGAAGGCATAGCAGCAAGGTCCTGAGCCGCTGCTCTCTGGGCTCTGCAAGCAGAAATCGCAGGAGGCTCAGGAAAGGAGCACAGGTGCAGGGAGAGAACCAGGTGCAAGAAATCAGGGAACCACCAATGAAGGGAAGGCAGAACTGGGACTTGGAAATGGAAGGACCAGGTAAACCAGTAGACATAAGAAAGGACCCAGGAAAGCAAGGAACGGAGTACGGGTTGGAGTCAAGAGAGAAAAATCCAGAATGCAGATATAAAGAGATAAGAAAAGCCGCGGGATCCAGGAAACAAGTTAGAAAACAGAATACCACCACCAGGGCATGATTGAGGCAAGGTTTGGAGACAGGAAGGACTGCAGATACCATGATGCATCAGGACTGTAGTGTGGAAGCCTGGACTGGGAAACAAAGTGTACCTGGCCATGCAAGGTGTCAAAGTGTAATATCATATTCAGGGATAAAGTCAAGACTCCAGAGGGCCTTTGTGAGCACCACCTAGTGGTTGGATTGTAAAATCCTAACATGGGCAGTATTTCACCCAGTAAGGACTGGGACAAGGAAGACAGAGGACATGGTAATGAAGATTACTGGTAAGTAGCAAGGCGTTTATTTTTACTCCAGGCTACTGGCACCTGTTGATTCTCCCCAGGTGCTGCGTACATGATCATGTTCCCTACTATCAATTTCTCTCCAGTGTCCCCATTTTCTCCCACTCAGCTCTAATTTAGCACTAAACAGGCGATTTAAGTGAGGGGGTGAGAACTGACTTGTGAAAACAACATCCTTCCCCTTCTCCCACTAAAATCATCAACAGCAGCAAAGAGGAGGTAGGTATGTTTTCCAATCACTTTTTTAAAGGTTTCAACGACAACACGAATTTCAAAGGATTTCAGCTGAATGTGCGATTCCTGCTGAGCTCATGTTAAAACTTCTTAGTAAAATACTTTACAATATTAAAAATAAGCCTTCATCTTTTGTTTAAAGAAGCACGACTCATACCACAGCTTTGAAAGCCAATAAAATTTGGAAAACTTTTTTGTATTATTGAATGTTCTGCTACACTACCATATACGCAAACAGACTCTATTCAGGCGGGAGACTCACAATTTTTTAAGCCAAAAATGGCTTTATTTTACCTGTCTCCCACCTAAGATTGCCTCTGCTTCAACAGAAGTCAATTGGGAAGAAACATTCCCCTGATTATTTTTTTAAATATCCCACTTTCCTTTTCTGGAAAGTAGGCATGTATGCATTATGACTCATCAGGGACGCAATAACCATTGAGCTAAAAGGGCTTTAGCGCCCCCCCCACCCCTGTCAGCTGACTTGGGCTGGGCTAGGGTTGCAGGCCAGATTGCTCAGTTAAAGCTTTACTGCTCCGCCATTCATAAGACTGTTTACAGCTATAAGGGCCCTGTTCACTTTATGGCATTTACTTTTTAGGTATCGCCTAGCGTTGGAGCGCGCATGCGCTCCTCGCTCTGCGAGGCGTCTTGTAATCGATAAGATTTCTGAAGTGGAGTTGAAGCCCCACCCATCATTTTGATTGGCTGGTGATGGAGCAGGGTAAACGAAATAAATTTTGTACCCCTTGAAAGTTAATGACCTCATAATGATTAATGATACTAACTGTTTGATATGCACGAATTAATCAACAAAATACACATTTAATAGACATTACATGCGAGCAACATGCTGATTTGTGCAAAATCTAATTTATTTACACATGTGGAGTTGATTAACGTTAGTATTGTAATTTGCGTAAGTGAGTAGAGTGAATTGCATGATTTGTGTTGCGTAATAGAATTGTATTGTGGCAAAGAACGCAGATGGTAAGTAAAATGGCTTTAAATGTCGCTTTCGCTAGGTAATAACTAACACGGTCTTTAGAATGGCGGGTGGTAAACAGAAAGGCCAATTTTCCATATTTTAATTTCTATTGTGTTTGTTTTATATTAGTTTTGTTGGGCCTGCTAGGCCATGCTTCTAAAATGGCCGCTGGAAAGGACGAGATCACGTGAATTGAATAAAATGGCTCCTGCGCAGATGCAGAATGAACGCTCCAGTCACGTGTATGCGGCCTGTGCCCGGAGTGAGAGATGTCAAGGCCGATCTGACCTGCAGTAAAGAACGTGCCAAGTGTTCAGCACATATCCCTGGGAACGGATGGGAAAGAGCCGAGTGACAATGGATGAACTAATGTGTGACCATCAAAGATCGTTACAAAATGAATCAACAAATTTGACTACTTTTGACCCTACGATCATGAGACTTATTGTGTTTCATTGTCCCCAAACCAGTTTGAACAAGGAGGGCAATGAGGTGACCATCACCACCCCTCCAATGGACCAATTAGCGTGATTCTTGCCCCTGAAGATTGCAACTTTGAATGTAGTGAGCCAGAGAATAGGGTATAAGAGAGTCTGCTCTGATGTTGTGAAAAAAGCTCCTTGTTTTTCATTTTTCCATCTTGATGCTGCGAGAGACTCTGTCATTTTGGACTTTGAACTTTGACTGGGAAAGGAACGAGATCGTTGCGGGAATTCTGCCCGGGAGGTGCGTCCGAGGAGGTTAGCGGGACAGTCAGTTTGGGAGTCCTATCCTGTGATCTGCAGTTCATCTTCCTTTGGTGAACCATTCTTGTCATCGCCCCATGGCCGAGGGAAGTGCATAATTCTTCACTTTTCCTAAACCTTTCTTAAATTGTTTATTGATATTTTAAATGTTTTGCTTTAATAAAGAATTTTCACTTATTTGATTGAATAATTTAGATAAAATTATATTCTAACTCTAAAATGAGTCTGTGGTTCTTTAATAGATTTATGATTAACAAATGTTAAAGGTTTTAATTGTGATTGAGCTGGTCTTGATCACCATCAACTAATTCTACTAGTTGGTCCATCGACCGAATAGCGGAGTACCTTGATGTTTAGAACCGACAGGATCCAAAGTTAATGTATATAATGTATAGATTATTATTCTGTCAAATTTAACAAGGTATCCCGTTCATCCAGCAGCTCATTCTCCTTAGCGTCTAATCCAGAAATTAAATGAATGTATGTCTGCGGTGTCATGGGCCCCACCGACATAAGTTTTGAATGACAAAGGTTGCGTAAGTGTTTTTCCTGGATTGGTGTCCTAAGGAGCAATTTATATTAGCCGCGCTGGATCAGATTTCTTGGTAGCAGAGTTATGGTTTCTATAGACTAGTTTGGTGATTATTGAGTATTGATTTATTGATTTTTCGGGTCTAACACTCTATGTTGAGTTTGTATTATGTTATGTGTAAGTCGAAATTTTGAAGCTTCCGGGAAGTAGGAAGTGGACATGTGTGGCAAGAGAAGTCACACGGAATTGTGCATTGTCTGATTTCAAATTGGTGATAACACAGGACTGTTATGTTAGGGAAATTTCATGCATGAATTGTATTTGAGTGAAATAGCAACAGGTTTTCTTGTGAAACTTTGGCCTTAATTCTCAGGAGCAGTATAGTCTCCACATGTGTTTTAACCCCAGAGAAACGGGTTTACCTCTTGCTTGAGAGAAGGGTAAGGTAGAGGGAAGTGCTACACTTATTGAACGAAACAGTATTTCTTGTAAGTTGAAATACACTCTTTTGTTTAGTGAAAACAGGCAATGGAAATGTATTTTATGTTGTAACTAATCAATTTTGTAGAAAAGAAAAGTTAAGAAAAAATTGCCGATAATTTTTGTAAAGGAAGGGTCAGTAGAAACAGGAGTAGAACTGACGTCAACAAAAAACCGCGCTGGTATTGGCCAGTTGTGGAAGAACGAAGAACTTTCTGATTGGTGCGTTAGTGTGAAGACGCGCTGGTATTGGTTAGTGTGAGAGTGACGTAAAGCTTTCGGATTGGTGCGTTACTGTGAGACGTGCTGGGATAGGTCCGAATAGCCGAGCAGTAGAAAAAAGCAGAGTGGTGAAGAATTGCGTGTATTTGTTTTGGGAAAAAGAACAGTGAAATATGGCTTATTATGAGTATGGTAGAGAGAAACCGTCATGGTTTGCGAAGATTAAAAACTTTTTCAAGAAAGACAAGAAGGTTGTGACTAGGGAAGGAGAAGTACTTCCTCCGCCGAAAACGCCATCATCTCATATGATGTTGAAATATGGCTATCATACCTGCATTTGGTTGGAAAATTGGGCGAAATATACCCAAGGCGATGGAGTACTGGCATTTCCAGAACATGGTTCGTTTAGCACAGCTGTACTTTGAAATTTGAGAGAAAAGATTATGAAACTTGAACCGAGACCTAGACCGACACAGTTCGAAGCCTTAGGTGAATGGGAAGATAAGATGTATGAAAGGGAAAGACACAGAGGTGCAAAGAGTTATAGTTTAGTTCATGGAAGAGTATGGGGATTGAATCATGAAGACAGGATGAGACGATGCCGGTATGCTAACATGACGGATGGATTGTTTCCTGTCAGAACAGTTGAAGAAATTACAGGGAGAAAGTGTATGGAAAAAAAGAAGCATGCAGTAACAGAGGTATGGGTATTGAGTTAGCGACACAGAGGATGAGTTGCTGGAGGACATTTTAAATAAAAGACCCCCTCCATATCAACAGAATTCTGCGGTTGTGAGACCAAATGCACCGCCAATGGGAACTGTAATAAATCAAAGTCACGAACAAATGTCTGAAATGAATATTCCATTTAATAAACTAGAAACACCACAGACTATGAAACATGATAATGGTAATACAGCTGAATTAGCCAGAACCACAAGAGAGTTGACTGAAAAGATAAGAGAACTGACAAAGAATATGGAAGCTGTGACTGTGCCCGTAACTATAGGGCCAGTAATCCCAGTATTTGAAAATCAAAAGATAGATGAACACTCCTTAACAATTCCTTTAAATTCCAGTATGCAAAGGGTAAGAGAAGGGATGATTTCAGAAAATAGAGAGAAAGAAGATTCTGTTGGTCCCTTTAGGTCAAGTCCACCTGTAAATTTGACAATTAATGAGAGTCAGATAAATAGGATTCCTATGGGAGCCGAGTCAGCAACTGAAACCCCAGAGAGAAGTGCAAGTTGGGCAGAAATAAATAAAACCCCTGTGGGTCCGACTGCAGAGGAATTAAATAATTGGGTGAGAAGCTTGCAGAAAAAGGATGCGGAACCACAACTGTTGGATGTGGTCAGATTAAAAATAGACATGGAAGAGTTGATTCTAGGAACTATTGGTACAGATCGATTGAAGTCCTATCAAGATGAGGAATTGATGTTTGTGTAAAAGCGTCACTTGGAGAGCTAGGAACTTGCATGAAAAATTGGAAGAAACAGCGAACGAATTAGGAGTAGAGTTTGGAAAAATCAGAGGATTGCAGAAACCGTACAGGGTAGATTTTAGTGAAAAGGATATAGAAAATCTGAACACTTCAGGACGGTTAACACAGATAAAAGAACTGATTGTGTTATTGAGAAAATGGGGAGATGTAGACAGGTGGAGAAGCAGGTGGATAAGAAGATAGGAGGGAACAACTGATAAAGCATCATTGGCTTTTCCGGTAAAAGCGAAAGAACCGATGGTAATGGAGTGTCCAATGAGAAACTCCAGGGGGAAGTTATGTACATGTCGCATGGTCCAGACAAGATATATTGTCATTTACGAATGATTTTCCGAGATTGAGAGAGAAACCTGTAGAATGGTATAGACAGGTAGAAAGGTTTGTAAAGGTTTCAAAAGTATTGTGGGAAGATTTGGATGGATTGTTTGAAATTGTTGTACCAGCAGATTTATGGACAGAGTGTAAAATTACAATTGACTGGCCGAAGGAAGAATATCCTAGAGATGCAAAAACCGGAGCCCCAGGTCCAGAAGTAATGAGAAAATATGAACAGGCAATCACTTTTCTGAAAAATAAGATTCCACCAAAAGAAACGGATTGGGTAAAGATTGATATAACAACTCAGGAGAGTAAGGAATCTGACATGCTTACTACGAAAGACTACTTTTGGTCTTTAAACAGTATAGTGGTTACGAGAACTTGAGTGAAAAAGACATGAGTCATTTTGTGTATAGATTCGTGTATGGCTTGAGACCTGAGATAAATGAAATGATCAAGCAGCATATGTTGTGTTGGCAGAATAGCACAGTAGATGAAGTACTAAGGTATGCAAAATATTGTAGTGACGATATTGAATGGAGACAGCGTAAACTCAAGGAAAAGGCAATGTGGGCACAAGTAAAGGTTGCAGAAAAGCAAGAAGCTCAGATGAATAATCAGTCTAGTGATGCAGGGCAGACTAAGTCCAAACCGAATATTGGTAAGGGAAAAGGTCAAATGAGTATAGAAGAGGCTAAAAAGAAATGGCCATGTCATAATTGCGGAAAATTAGGGCACTGGAGAAACGAGTGTAAATTTCCTCCGAAAGTTAATGCAGAAAATCAATCATTGAATCCACAGGTGCAGAATGAGGTGAGTTACCAACAGCTGCAACAGCCGCAGGTAGTTACTCAACAGTGTCAGGTGCCGCAACCACCTCTTCCAAAGAGTGTAAATCCTCAGAGATACAGTGCAGAGGCAGGATTCTACGGAGGAGAGCAGGTAACAAAATTGCCGCGCGCAGCTGCTGTTTCACAATATTGGCTATGGCAGGATGGAGATGAATCGGATGAAAGCTTATGACGGTGCCTAGGAGAGGAAGAGGAGTGCGTGCTTGGCGCAACTCTAGAAATAGATCAGTCAGGTCCATTTGTGGATGGAAAGGTGGATGGTGTAAATGTTACATTTCTTGTGGACACTGGTGCTACCCGTTCTACTGTTAGATCAGTGGAAATTCCAAAACTTCCTCTCTCTGGAGAACATATCCAAGTTGTAGGTGTTTCAAACAGGCAGATTAAAACCCCTCTTACGAAACCGATAGAAGTGGAAATTGGTCCATTCAAAGATATGCATCGATTTGTGGTGTGTGATTGTAGTCCTGTAAATTTATTGGGACGCGATCTACTTTGCAAAATTAATTGTACCATCTATTGTACCCCAGATGGTATTGCTTTTCAGACACCAGATGAGGATGTTTTGTATAAAATGACAATGGCAGAATTAGAACCAGGAATAAATTAGATGTTTCCTGTGTTTGATGCAGAGAAAATTCCTATTGAATTGAAAGGAACAGTCAAGTCTGATGTATAGGATTTCACAGGCGAAGATATTGGACTAATGAGAGGAGTTGATCCTGTAAAAATTACTGTAAGAGGGAACAAATTACCCAAATACCCCACAGTACAAATTGACACCAGAAATTATTGAAGGAATAACACCTGTAGTTAATAAGATGATTGAACAAGGAATATTGAGAGAAATAATGAGCAGCCCATGTAATTCTCCTATAATGGGATTGAAAAAGCCAAATGGAACATATAGGATAGTACTAGATTTGAGGAAGGTAAATAAGATTGTTATTTCTTGCTGCCCAATTGTGCCAAACCCCGCTGTAATACTGTATCAAATTCCACATGATGCAGAATGGTACACAGTTATTGATTTGTGCCATGCATTCTTTTCTATTCCATTGCACCCTGACAGCCAGCCATTATTTGCGTTCCGGTTCAGAGAGCGTATTTTGGCATGGTGCCGAATTCCTCAAGGGTATACTAAAAGTCCTTCAATTTTTAATCAAATTCTGAAGAAATCATTAGAAGATTTAAAAATGCCTGAAAAATCTGTGATGGTCCAATATATTGATGACCTATTAGTGGCATCGAGGACCAGAGAAGCATGTGTTACGGACACAATTGCTTTATTGAATCATTTGGCAGAAGGAGGACATAAGGTGTCCCCATCAAAACTGCAATTTTGTCAACAGGAGGTACAGTACCTAGGTCATAAGATTGAGAAAGGGATGCGAAAGGTGACAACAGAAAGGATAAGGATTATCAAAGGAATGAGAGCCCCAATGATGCAGAGAGAGGTGAGAATGTTCCTTGGAATGGTTGGTTATTGTCGACAGTGGATAAGTGGATTTTCATTGATTGCGAAACCTTTACAGCGATTGACAAAGAGGGATGTCAAAGATCCGATTGAATTGGATGAGGAGGAAATGAAGGCTTTCGTGGAACTGAAAACAAGTTTGTGTGAGGCCTCAGCATTGGGAATGCCTGATTATGAAAAAAAATGTGAGCTGTATTGTAGCGAGAGAGACCGATGTGCACTTTCAGTGTTAGTGCAAAGGCATGGAAAAATGAAACGACCAATCGCCTATTTCTCAGCTGTTTTAGATCCAGTAGCAAAGGCGTTGCCTGGATGTCTGAAAGCAGTAGCTGCTACTTGTGTGAGTCTGGAACAGAGTGAAGGCATTGTGATGGGATATCCTTTGAGAGTATATGTTCCACACTCCGTTGAAATCCTTCTGACTCGAACAAAAGCCCAATTCATGACACATCGTCGGCTGACTAGATATGAAAAAGTGATTCTGGGTGCAGACAATGTAACCATTGTAAGATGCACGAGTGTGAATCCTTCCACTTCACTGCCAGATGAAGTAAATGCAGAAGTCAAGGATGATGTTGATCATAAGTGTTTGGATGTGCTTGAATTTTGCATAAAGCCTCGCCCTGATATCCGGGATGAACCCTTAAAAGAGTCAGATTATGTAATGTTTGTGGACGGGTCATGCCTGAGAACAAGTGAAGGAGTTTTAAGTGCTGCATATGCTGTATGTACGGTGGCAACCATAATGGAAGCATCTTGTTTGAGAGAAATACGTTCAGCCCAAGTTGCTGAGCTGATTGCTCTGATTCGAGCGTGCAAACTGGGAAAGAACTTCCGAATTACGGTGATCACGGATAGCCAGTATGGCTTCGGAGTGGTCCACGATTTTGGACAGATCTGGTCCCAGAGGAGATTCCTGACTTCTGCAGGGTCTCCTATTAGGAATGGTGAGTTTGTGAAGAAGTTGCTTGAGGCGATACAGCTGCCTAAACAGATTGCAGTGGTAAAATGCGCTGCACACAAAAACGGAACCGATTACATTGCAGTGGGTAACAAATTCGCTGACGAATTAGCTCAATATTGTGCCAGAAACATGACTTCAATGAATCGGAGAAGTGAAAAAGAGAATGTTTCATGTCCCTTGTTGTTTACTAACATAGTCGAAACCTGGGTTGAGGTAAAACAATTGCAGGAAGAAGCAGACGATGATGAAAAAGATGGTTGGGTAAAAGCAGGTTGCAGACAAAGAGAGGAAGATGAAGTCTGGGTTTACAGAGATGAAAGACCAGTTATGCCTGATAGCATGATCTCAAACATGGCACGGATGTACCATGGACAGGCACACATTGGAAGGGATGCCATGATCAGACTTTTTAGACAGACCTGGTACAACCCAAAATGTAGGGCTATAGCTGAAAGCCTTTGTCAAAGATGTCTTATATGTCAACAAATAAATCCTGGAAGGAAGACAGTAGTGAGTCTAGGAACAATAGGACGCAAGGGAGGTCCTTTTACCAGAATGCAACTAGATTTTATCGAAATGCCCCCAAGTAACAGATTGAGGTATGTCCTGGTGGTCGTCTGTTTGTTTTCTCGTTGGGTGGAAGCCTATCCGACAAGAAGGAATGATGGAGTTACTGTGGCTAAGCTCCTTCTGAGAGAATTCATTCCTAGATATGGCTTTCCAGTAACGATCGAAACAGATAGAAGAACACATTTCCAGAATGAAATCATCCAACTGATATGTGAAGCACTTGACATCCAACAAAAGCTGCACTGTGCCTACAGACCAGAGGCTTCTGGAGTAGTAGAGCAAGTAAATGGTACAATAAAGAATAGGTTAGGGAAAATGTGTCAAGCCACAGGACTCAAATGGCCCGATGCCCTGCCATTGGTGCTGATGAGCATCAGAAGCATACCTGACAGAAAAACAGGTCTGAGTCCTCATGAAATAATCATGGGACGAGCAATGAGACAAGCACACGTACCTGTCAACAAACTGCTGACTATAACTGATGATCTCGTATTGGACTATTGCAAAGGATTGGCTGATGTGGTGCATTCTGTGTTTCATCAGGTTGGACCGGATGCGACCGCTCTTGAAAGAAAACCAGCTCATGATTTGAGTCCAGGAGACTGGGTCCGCATTAAAGTCCACAGAAGAAGAAACTGCTTGGTTCCTCGCTGGGATAAGCCACGTCAAGTGATCCTGGTGACAACAACTGCTGTAAAGTGTGCAGGTGTGAATAATTGGGTTCATGCCAGTCATACCATCAGAGTTCCAGATCCTGAAGCTCGACCTGTAAGGCGACATCTAGAAATGTCAGATACCAGTTCGGCATCTGAATCAGACCAACCTGAATCCAGTGAAAGACAAAAGGAAGAATCCAAAAGCAAAGGAACTGATATTGAAACAGGAGAAACCGAACTAATAAACAGTGACACTGAACAGCCAAGTACAAGCTTTGAGGAAAATCCTCCGGAAATTACAGAAGTAACTCAAGAAAATTTAGATTCAGATAGAGAGATTGGGGAAATTGCGGAAGAAACACGAGGAGGATTAGACTCAGAATTTCAAGCAGAAGAAACACCAGAAGATTCGGATTCAGATAAAGAGACTGAGATCATAAAGTTCAAAGTTAGAGGAAGTGACGTGAGGTCTGAGACAGAATCTGACGAAAGTGAAGAAGAAAGAAAGCAAAGAATAGGACCAAGAAAGAGAACTTGGAGAGCATAACGAGAAGAAAAGGAAAGTGAACTGAAAAGACCAAGGAAAGGAGACAATTGGCCCAACGAAGTTAAAAGACTGAGATGTAAAATAATAAATCTGAACAAAGACAATGCAGAACAAGTAAATGAAATAAGTCAGAAAGGACAAAGAACAAGTGAAAGACAGTTGCAGAGACCAAAAAGAGTGAAGAGACCTAATTTGAAATACAAGTCAACTGAATGGTTATACATAGCTCTAACCGACATTAAAGACGTGGATAGCAGTCACGAAATCCCAGACAAAGACTGTGAACTAGTGGGTGAGAGTGAACTGCACCAAACCTGAAAGACAAAGAAAGAAAACCGGACTAGACACACAAACTGATAAAGTCAAAGAAAGATTTCTGAAAAACCGACAGGTGTGCCAAAAGGCAGTTGATCTTAATCAACACTACGTCATTTGAGGTGTGGAAACACATTTTCTGTACATATAATTAGATAAGTATTTCAACATGGTAGACACTGAGAATAGAAGATCTAGATGTGAGTTTTTACGTAGATGGTGTAAGATGTGTTTTTATTGTACGTGTTTTTTAATGCTTATTTGGTTTGCTTTAACCATAATAATTCCATTTAGTTTAGTTAGAGAAAACACCTCTGAAATTATAAATGAATCGAGTAGTGACAAGAAATCTAACATAAAGAACATTGCAACATTAGTAGATAGTACTGATTTTCATAGGGATAAATCAATAACTGATTTCTCCAAGAATGTCTTTACGAAACTTTTGTATGAATATGTGGAAACAATGAATGTGAGAGATTGTTATGTCTGTATGCAGTTGCCTGCGTCTGTAACAGAAGGTGTGACGTATCATCACCTTCCTTTGACGTATGGAATAACTTGTAGTGTTTTAGCTAGTTTATTTTATAAAACAGGTAAATTAGAGTATTATTATACTGACACAGATGCTGTTTTTGCTAAAATTCCCGTAATTCCGGAGCTAAATAAGGTGAAAGTTGCAAAGGTTTTTGGAGAATTTTTCTTAGAAACAAAAGAATTAACATTAGAATATGCATTTAGACATAATCTTACTTGTGAGTTAAGAAAAGGTTTTCTTAGACATGGTAGAAGACAGAAGGGCTAGGTTTCAGAGAAAGGCAGCAGGAGAAAAGACAAAAACCCCACCTTGGGCGTTTGAAGAGAGAAGATATGACAAAGGTGAAACAAATGCAGCTATGGTTCTAGATTGGCCCCAACAGGGAAAATTGTGTATTAGTAGAGATAACACTATCTATGATAACTATTTCGTGGGTTCTAGTGAGTGCCAAGATACATACAAAATTCTAGGGGGATGGGGATTTAAAGGAGGAAAAGATCCAGTATTTCCAGGGATCTATTTCATTTGCGGAAATAGAGCTTATTATAGGTTGCCGGACCATTGGTACGGAACATGCTATCTAGGCCTGGTCTTTCCAAAGATTTTTCATGTGGAAAGAGGAACGAAAGGAATTCACGAGATAGGTAAACCATTAACCCGTAGGAGGAGGGAAAGCTCAGAAATAATAGGTGATATTTTTGGAGCATTGATACCACCAGTGGGTATATCTTTGAATGCATACAAGATTCGGAAATTGTCTACAGTAGTAGATCCTTTATCAATGAATACTGCTGGAGGGTTCTTGATGGTAAATACCGAAATGGTTGCCATGAGAGCTATGGTAATGCAAAATCGACTTGCCCTTGACATTCTTTTGGCAAAAGAGGGTGGAGTCTGTAGAATGCTGAAGGTACAACATTGTTGCACTTACATTCCAGACAAAAGTGAGAATATACAGAAGTATATAAAGAACATTACTGATTTGCATAAAGAAATTGCCCCACTGGAGGTTGAAGGTGCTTGGGAGAGACTTGGTAAGAGTTTTTCCTCAATGAAGAAATGGTTCACAGAAATAGGTAGTTCTCTTATTGGGAAAATACTAATTCCAGTGACTGTAGTAATAGTGATAATGTTATTATTGAGATTAGCATATGTATGTGTTAAAAGAAGAAAAAGACAAAATAAAGTAAAAAGAGAAAATGAGAAAAATAAAGAAAGAGAACGGGAGATGGGAGAGATTAGAATTGGAAGAGTTTAAAGAGAACATGTACAAAAGGTCTAAAAGACAAGATGAAAAGAACACAATTGTCTAAATTAACAAATACAAGTGGACAAGAAACATTTATCTGATAAATTTGTAGGGATATGGTTTTGTGTTGATGTTATAAATCACCAAAGGGGGGAATTGATGGAGCAGGGTAAACGAAATAAATTTTGTACCCCTTGAAAGTTAATGACCTCATAATGATTAATGATACTAACTGTTTGATATGCACAAATTAATCAACAAAATACACATTTAATAGACATTACATGCGGGCAACATGCTGATTTGTGCAAAATCTAATTTATTTACACATGTGAAGTTGATTAACGTTAGTATTGTAATTTGCGTAAGTGAGTAGAGTGAATTGCATGATTTGTGTTGCGTAATAGAATTGTATTGTGGCAAAGAACACAGATGGTAAGTAAAATGGCTTTAAATGTTGCTTTCGCTAGGTAATAACTAACACAGGTCTTTAGAATGGCGGGTGGTAAACAGAAAGGCTAATTTTCCATATTTTAATTTCTATTGTGTTTGTTTTATATTAGTTTCGTTCGGGCCTGCTAGGCCATGCTTCTAAAATGGCCGCTGGAAAGGACGAGATCACGTGAATTGAATAAAATGGCTCCTGCGCAGATGCAGAATGAACGCTCCAGTCATGTGTATGCGGCCTGTGCCCGGAGTGAGAGATGTCAAGGCCGATCTGACCTGCAGTAAAGAACGTGCCAAGTGTTCAGCACATATCCCTGGGAATGGATGGGAAAGAGCCGAGTGACAATGGATGAACTAATGTGTGACCATCAAAGATCGTTACAAAATGTATCAACAAATTGGACTACTTTTGACCCTACGATCATGAGACTTATTGTGTGTTTCATTGTCCCCAAACCAGTTTGAACAAGGAGGGCGATGAGGTGACCATCACCACCCCTCCAATGGACCAATTAGCGTGATTCTTGCCCCTGAAGATTGCAACTTTGAATGTAGTGAGCCAGAGAATAGGGTATAAGAGAGTCTGCTCTGACGTTGTGAAAAAAGCTCCTTGTTTTTCATTTTTCCATCTTGATGCTGCGAGAGACTGTCATTTTGGACTTTGAACTTTGACTGGGAAAGGAACGAGATCGTTGCGGGAATTCTGCGCGGGAGGTGCGTCCGAGGAGGTTAGCGGGACAGTCAGTCAGTTTGGGAGTCCTATCCTGTGATCTGCGGTTCATCTTCCTTTGGTGAACCATTCTTGTCATCGCCCCATGGCCGAGGGTAATGCATAATTCTTCAATTTTCCTAAACCTTTCTTAAATTGTTTATTGATATTTTAAATGTTTTGCTTAATAAAGAATTTTCACTTATTTGATTGAATAATTTAGATAAAATTATATTCCAACTCTAAAATGAGTCTGTGGTTCTTTAATAGATTTATGATTAACAAATGTTAAAGGTTTTAATTGTGATTGAGCTGGTCTTGATCACCATCAACTAATTCTACTAGTTGGTCCATCGACCGAATAGCGGAGTACCTTGATGTTTAGAACCGACAGGATCCAAAGTTAATGTATATAATGTATAGATTATTATTCTGTCAAATTTAACAAGGTATCCCGTTTGTCCAGCAGCTCATTCTCCTTAGCGTCTAATCCAGAAATTAAATGATTGTATGTATGCGGTGTCATGGGCCCCACCGACATAAGTTTTGAATGACAAAGGTTGCGTAAGTGTTTTTTCTGGATTGGTGTCCTAAGGAGCAATTTATATTAGCCGCGCTGGATCACTGGCGTCATCATTTATGCTAAACACTGGCTTGTGATTGAAAATGAGGCTTCTTTGTTACCGCCCTGTCTCCTTTTCGGACGGCCCATCCGGACTCGATCGTTTACTTGCGGCGTTACACGGTCTCCTTGAATTAGTCGGTGGGCACTTTTTTTCTCATTCGCGCAATGGCGACAGCTAGTTATTAGTTGTATGTTCATGCTGAGCGTGGCTCCCGCTTTAGGGACACCGCGCTCCGTTTATTTATTTATTTTTACTTTAATTTGGAGCGCGGCGCCCGCTTTAGGGACACCGCGCTCCGTTTTTTTATGAAAACATTTGTCGTGCTTCATGTTTGTTTACTTTCCACGCCATGTTCATAAAATAAAGGCGCATGGCTGCTTCATTTGCAGTGCCCCCACCGGGCTTGTTTTTATTGTCATCCACGTCGCGCACACACAGGACCCTGTGCCGCCGCAGACTGCCCCTTGTATGCGCACGGCTCCGGACGACCTCTGCTGCTTCTTCCAACAGAGACCACTGATTACGTCCGCAGCAGTGTGCGGCAGTAGGTATTTCACTTTTTTTTCTGCTTTATTTAGTGAGGCTGACATTTCGTATACCCAGTTTTTGCATGGAGCTTGTTGGGCTGAATGCACATCACTTAGATGAACTCTGCAATTGTGCTCGTATTCCCTTTGTAACCCGTACCCCATGCAGTGAGGAAAATGGTGGCGCCGCGAAGCACCAGACCCCCTGGAGGTAGTATTCCCTTCCCCACGGTTTCCTGTCACTTTCTCTGCTTGCATTATTGTTCTCCTTAAGACTAGCAAAAACGTCAGATTATTTAGCTCCTGCCCCCGTCTGTCATTTAATATTGATTCAAAAATCTGACCGGAATAAATGCATGCCAGTCGGCTAGATTCCTGCTTCAATTATCCTCCCTTATCAGATTGCTTTTCTATGAAAACATTTGTCTTGCTTCATGTTTGTTTACTTTCTACGCCATGTTCATAAAATAAAGGCGCGTAGCTGCTTCATTTGCCGTGCCCCCACCGGGCTTGTTTTTATTGTCATCCACGTCGCGCACACACAGGACCCTGTGCCGCCGCATAACTCCCACCAGCTCCCCCACACTATCAAATTAATAACAAATGGATGGGGAGATAAGGAGGAATAAAGGGAAGGCAAGGTTACATTTTTGCAACAAAAGGTTTATGGGCTGAGAGAGTCTCATGCTCCGCTGGGCACTCCCATGCATCTCCAGTCTGTTATCGCGAGATCACAGCATTCCGCGCTGAAGGCCTCGCGAGTAGAATAAGGGCAGAAGGTAAGAGGTCTCCTGATCCCAGTGCGCCTCCGGCAGTCTGCCGTCTCAGTACTCTACGCAGAGAGGGGACACGGGCCCCTGAGGCGCAGGGGGGCCCGAACCTTCAAGGGCCCCCGTTCAGGCCAATGAATATCTGTGAGATATGGGATACTCTCCCACCCCCTCATCACATTCTTGGCGGGGTGGGGGATTCTGTTTTGCTTTACGCCGCCGACTGTATGTCAAACACACATGGATCTGGAAAGCGTGTCTATCGCCTACTTTTGCCACTTCAGTGTTCTTTTCTAATGTTGACAAGTGTTTAGTTTCCTCTGAGGTTTATCCTTTTCCGGTCTGGCCTATAAGCAGCTTTAGTGCCGCCATCATCAAGTAAGAACAAGCATTTGCAATGCAATAGGTCTCGCATTTTCGCAAGTTTAAGCTATTAGCATTGTAAATGACAATGCCTTTTATTTCTGTTTTAAAAACAAAAACAAAAATAAAAGGCATTGTTATTTGCAATGGCAATAGCTCAAACTCTCGTAAATGCGAGACCTATTGCATTGCAAATGCTTGTTTAATTGTTCATGGCCCCACTCCTTTCCTAATTGTTACCCTTTTTAGGTCGAGCCTAGAGTCAGCTCTGCGAGGCATGCTGTATTGGAGTATGCATTTGAAGTCCCGCCCACTCTCCGCCCATATATTTTTTGTTTTTTTGTTTTTAGCATTTTAAAAACATTGCTACAAACATAGCAGACAACAAGCCAGTTGCAATAGAGTACATAAGTTGGTCATGTGTCCACATATCGCTATGCTTACAATCTTATTGATATGCGTGTACGTTCCTATGCATAATACATAAAATCTTGAGAGCCTACATAGTACAACAGAAATATCGGCACCAACTGGACTGCAGTTTAGGTTTCATTACCGCACATCATTAAGTCACACACAAACAATAAATCCTGTCAGTGTATAGTCTATGTCTATTGTATATCATGTTATCACCGCAGTGCATCAACCACTCCCAGGCCCACCTGTACCTGTCTAGAAATCCACTTAGGCCTGCGATACATGTCCCTCCGCCTCCTGCCGTGCTCGGGCCCACGTTACAAATGGTTCCCATATGTCTCTAGGCCTGGATGCTGATGGCATCAATTCCCAAAAGGTAGTCAATTGCGAATGACCAAATGTTACATCCCTGATCCAGTCCCTTTCAGATGGTGCCCTCTTCCTCCCCCAATGTATGGCCACTTGGCGTTTAGCAAACAGGAGTAACAGGGCATGGAGTTTGCAAACTCCTATCGGCGTCTCCTTCACGTATCCCAACAGGCCCTGTAGGGGGTCAGGGGTGTCTATTGCACCTGTTATCTGGTGAATCGTAGTGAATATGTTGGACCAATACGACGACAGCCGTGGGCAGCTCCAGGCCATATGTAAGAATGTAGCTGGAGTAAACCCGCATCTCCAACAGCTGACATCATCCCTCAGTCCCATGCGATGCAGACTAGAGGGTGTCCTACAGAACCGATGAAGGTACTTAAAGTGTATCAAGCGGAGTTTGTAGTTGGGAGACAGGGCCGTAAGCTGGCCACAACAATAAGCCCACTGTACCTCCCTGAGGGGAGTCTGCAATTCCTCGTTCCAAGCCTGGAATGCCCGTGTCACGGGAAAAGAGTCTTGCATGTGATTATAAATACGTGTTATGAGTCTTCGCGGCAAGTCTGTTTTAAGCACATTTTCAAATGCCGTGAGGGTTGGTGGAGAGCACAGGAATGTATCATGTAAGGATCTACAGGTTGCCAGGAGTTTATAATATACAAATAGTTCAGCAAAGGGTATAGTTTGTCCTTCGGGTGCAGCTGGTGGGGACCTAAAAGTTTCTTCTGGATAAAGGTCTGCAAAGGTACGAAGCTCCATTTTCTGTGCTAATGTTCTACTAGTACCCTCCCCCATGGTGGGTAGCATTGGGTTGTGTGCCAAGGGAATTGACGGGGCATAAAGGATGGGAATGGCAGCTCTTTTCCTTAACTCATCCCACGCCCACCGCAGGGTGGCCACCGTGTCAATGTCATCCTGGGGTCGTTTGTAGGTGTTATATAGTGCTACTGGCAAGGGGACAGGCGCCGCAACGTCCGTCTCCACAGCTATGTGAGGTTGAAAAGGAGTTGGGTGTACCCAATGGTGAAGGAATTGAGCTTGGGCACTCCATGCATACAGTGACATGTCCGGGGCTCCCAGACCACCCTGGCGTAGGGGAAGGGTCAAGAGTTCCCAAGAAATTCTCGCCTGCCCGCCCGCCCAAACCAGAGAAATAAGTAGGGATCGGAGGGATTTAAAAAAGACTTTCGTGAGGGGGATTGGAATATTTACGAATAAGTAGAGTAATTTCGGCAACACCACCATCTTGGCTAACGCAATTCTACCAGCCAAGGACAGCGGGAGCCTAGCCAACGCAGTGACCTTTCCCTCCAGCCATGTCACCGCACGGCCATAATTCATGTCCCATATTTCTTGCATATTTCTACTAAGCCAGATGCCCAGGTATTTCACAGGTTCATCTGCCCATTTGAGCGGAAATTCAGTGGGGACTGGGACCGTTGCGTCTGTTAGAGGGAAGATAACTGACTTGGTCCAATTGATGAAGATGCCGGATAGTCCTCCAAATTTAATGAGTTCTCTAAGAAGCGGGGAAAGGTTTGATGCCGGGTCAATTACATACAACGTCACATCGTAGGCATACAGCGAGATGAGAAGGCTCCTAGTGCTAAACCCAATTCCCCTGGCTGTGTGGTGTTGTCTAATGCGTGCTGCTAGCGGCTCCATCGCAATTGAGAAGAGATAGTGGGCACCCCTGCCTTGTGCCACGTGAGATGCCAAATGGGTTTGACAGTAGACCGTTCACCCTAATCCGGGCACACGGTTTTGTATACAACAGACGGATGAGGCTAATAAACAAGGGACTAAATCCCATTTGGGTCAAAATAGCAAAAAGATACGGCCATTCGAGCGTGTCGAACGCTTTTGTAGCATCAAGAAAAATCGCGGCGGCCTGCAAGTCGGGGTGTAAGTAATGCAATACTGTAAAAAAGGTCCTAAGGTTGTGAGACGTATACCTCCCAGGAATAAACCCTGATTGGTCTGGGCGAGCAATTAACGGAAAGAGGGGCTGCAGCCGGTTGGCGATAAGTTTCACCAAGATCTTCACATCCACATTTATTAGGGACAGCGGTCTATAGGAGTCCACCTCGTCCTCAGGCTTCCCGGGTTTCAAAAGCGTTATTATAATTGCCTCTCATCGTTGGTGGCAGAGTACCCGAGACCTGTGCTTCTTCATAAACCGCCACTAGGCGTGGCGCCAGTTGCTCTACATACGTTTTGTAAAATGCAGTGGTTAAACCATCCGACCCGGGGGCCTTATCTAGCGGGAGGCTCTTGATGACCTGGGTCACATCTTCAACTGTGAAGGGAATGTCTAGATACTAGCAAAACCAAAGGGGATGATGGACGGAGTGTTGAACATTGCAAGCACTCACCCCCAGTCAAATGATCTGGGTTTAATCCATCATCATTCTTTAGCTCACTCCGCCACCCCAGTTCAGACATGGCCATATGCAAATCAGTCTGACCCTGTGCCTCATGGGAACAGTCCAGCCCGAACTGCCAAGCCATGTCTTCCCTGGACCAGAAACAAGCATCCTGGGACCGGTTTCTGGCTTACAGCCATCATCAGCCAGGCTATCTTGAATCCAGTGACAAAGTGAGCAAGGGACCCACGTCTGGGCATACCCTGCCAACTTAGGGCGAACATAGCAAAACCAAAGGGGATGATGGACGGAGTGTTGAACATTGCACTGGGGGTGAGTGCTTGCAATGTTCAACACTCCGTCCATCATCCCCTTTGGTTTTGCTTTGTTCGCCCTAAGTTGGCAGGGTATGCCCAGACGTGGGTCCCTTGCTCACTTTGCCACTGGATTCAAGCTAGCCTGGCTGATGACGGCTGATTAGCCAGAAACCGGTCCCAGGATGCTTGTTTCTGGTGCAGGGAAGACATGGCTCGGCAGTTCGGGCTGGACTGTTCCCATGAGCCACAGGGTCAGACTGATTTGCATATAGCCATGTCTGAACTGGGGTGGCGGAGTGAGCTAAAGAATGATGATGGATTAAACCCAGATCAGTTGACTGGGGGTGAGTGCTTGCAATGTTCAACACTCCGTCCATCATCCCCTTTGGTTTTGCTTTGTTCGCCCTAAGTTGGCAGGGTATGCCCAGACGTGGGTCCCTTGCTCACTTTGCCACTGGATTCAAGCTAGCCTGGCTGATGACGGCTGATTAGCCAGAAACCGGTCCCAGGATGCTTGTTTCCGGTCCAGGGAAGACATGGCTCGGCAGTTCGGGCTGGACTGTTCCCATGAGGCACAGGGTCAGACTGATTTGCATATGGCCATGTCTGAACTGGGGTGGCGGAGTGAGCTAAAGAATGATGATGGATTAAACCCAGATCAGTTGACTGGGGGTGAGTGCTTGCAATGTTCAACACTCCGTCCATCATCCCCTTTGGTTTTGCAATGTCTAGATACTCCCTATGTCCCCGGCTCAACCAAATCAACTCTAAGGAGTCCAGGAAAGGCTGAAGGCCTTCCGGAGTAGAGTCCTGAGTAGTAGTACAGAGTTTAGAGTAGAATTGGGAAAATGTATCTAAAATTTCGTTCGGGCCTCTAATTATGGCTTGCTGCGCGCCCTTCAGTTCAGTGATGTAGGCCGCCGATCTCGGGGGACGAAGCATTGCCGCTAGAGTCTTCCCCGGCCTGTCACCCTCCCAGTACCTTCTAGCCTGAGCGTTTTTCCCTAAAAATTTTACTTCGCGCTGCGCCTCTTCCTCAATGTCCAACATTTTCTCCCTCACTAGTGCCATGGTCGTATGATCACCAGTGGAATAGAACTGAGTCTCCAGCTCTTTGATTTGTTTTTCTAGGGATGCAAGCGTGCCCCGTATGGCCTTCAATACCCCCGCTTGTCGGGCGATGCAATTTCCCCTTATTACTGTTTTAAACGCCTCCCATAAAGAGGCTTCCGTGGTAACCGATCCATCATTAAGGGTAAAATAATCCTTAATATCCCCTCTGATTTCTTCCTTAAATGCCTCATCTAAGAGGGCATCAGGCGGCAATCGCCACGTAAACATGCGAGGAACAGAATTGGGAAGCGTCAGGCGCAACAAGCATGGTGCATGGTCCGATAGGGACTTGAGAAAATGGGAAACCTCACTGTGCCATGTAGCCACGTCTCGGGATACCAGCCAGAAGTCCAGTCTGGGCCACGCTTTATGGTGTTCTGAAATGCATGTCCCATCCCTAGACAGTGGGTTGTCTCGTCTCCAAACATCAACCAGGTCGCCGTCTGACATAATAGCGTTCAATGCGGCGCTAGCCGAAGGGTGTAGCGATCTGGAGAGTCCTTTCCTATCTAGTTCATCGTTGAGTATTACATTAAAATCACCCCCCCCCCCCAGATGATGGTTTCACAGTTTGTCGCCCTCACTTTGGCCCATATATCTTGAAAAAAATTGGGTGAGTCAACATTGGGACCATGTACTGCTACCAACACCACCTGTACCCCTCCCAGAGTGACCTCCAGTACAATGTATCTTCCCTCTGAGTCAACTTGTATTTCACCTTCCTTCCAATCCATGCCCCTTCGGACCAGTATGGCCACCCCTCTAGAGTAGTTTGAATAGATGGAGGAGTACATGTAGCCCCATCTGCTGTGTTTCAGTCTGGGAGATGGCGTGACATTTAGGTGCGTCTCCTGTAACATGCATATATCTATGTGATGCCGTACTAGATATGAGTGGACAAGTCTTGACTTCCTACAATCATTCAGCCCTCGGATGTTCCATGTCAACAATTTTAGGCTTGTCACGTGGTGACCAACAGATTATTGTGGAAGAGTATAGTAGGAACCAAACACATATCAGTGGAAATGTCTACACATATACGATATTCTAAGCTGTAGAGCAACATACTGGCTAAACACTTAACAACATACCCCCCCCCAACCCACCTCCCACTCCAACCCCCCAATCAGGTTGCAGAAGACCCATCCCAGAAATCCTAGAATATAAGAAAAAACAGCTATTGGAGCTCTCCCAGGGGGGCGTAGTGATGCCGGCGTTCACCCCTGCAGGAACAGGGTGGCCAAGAAAAAACTGCGGAGAGCTGTGCCAATCATACAAGAATGGAAGTGTCACCTATTTCCCGTGCCTGACAGTTCGTGAACAATAAAAAAAAGATTTTTTTTTTCCTGCACTGCCCAAGTCAACATCATTTCTCCCAGTCTCGACCCAGCATAACATTTAGTATACAGACCATTTACGTATCAGATCTCGAACCACATCAGTCATTGTCACTTAGCCGGGCCTCGGGCGAGTCTGCAGAGTTAGGGCCAGATTTAGACTTCTTTCCGCCAATGTGTTTTGCAAACTTTAATGGTGACTTAGCGTCTGTGAAGAAATGTGCTGTCCCATCGTGTGATACCTTAAGTTTGGCGGGATATAACAGCGAGTAGGGAATTTGAGCCTGGAGCAAGATCCGTTTTGCAGGAAGAAACTCGCGTCTCGCTGCATGCACCGCTGGTGTAAAGTCTGGATAGAAGGAAATGTTATTTCCCTTGTGCGTAATAGACCCCTTTTCTCGGGCCAGGCGCAAAATAAGATCCCGGTCCTGATAGTTCAGAATCTTGGCCAGTATGAGTCTAGTTGTAGCCCCTACAGGAGGTCTGGGCCCCAAGGCTCGATGAGCTCGCTCCACTGCAAACACTGAAGATAAGTTGGGATCAACCAGCTCATGGAGCAAGTCGGTGACGTAGGTCTCCATCTTGGAGATGGCCGTTGTTTCTGGTATTCCGGTAATTCGTAGGTTGTTGCGGCGGGACCTGGCTTCTAAGTCCTCATTCTTCGCACGAATAATGCCCAACACCCGATCCATAAGTAAAAACTGGTCTTTGGTTTCAACCTGAAACTCATGAAAAACCGAAGCACGATTTTCTAATACATCCAGACGGGTTTCGTGTGTTCCCACCTGTTGTTTAACAGCATCTAGTTGGGTAGTGAGCGTATCCAGCTTGGTGTCAATGTTCCGAAGACTAGATCTCATCTCCAGCATCAAGGTCCGCATATCCTCCCCTTGGTCGTCCGTCTGCGACTCGGGCATTCTCCCCGCGCTGGTCTCCGGGTCCGACTCTGCAAGCCTTGTGGTTCTCCGATGGTCAAAGTTTTGTTTTGGCTGCTTAGCGTCCTGTTTTCCCATGACTTGGCCCAGACGTCGTATACTGTCTGCACAAATATACCAGCTCTATCCCTTTGTATATGCTCCGCCCTGACAGGCCCTGTCACCGGTATGTTTCCCCGGTATCACGTCTTCACTTGCACCTCAGCGAATAGAGAGATGAACTTCAATAGTGGCCCCACAGAGTTGTTGCTGATACCGGCTGCCTCCTAGCTGCCAATCCCCTTCCAACACTCACCAGCCCTCTTGAGCCCCAGGCAATAACAGCTCCTTAGGAATTGGTTAATGGGCTACAGTTCCAGAATGGTACAGCGCCACGGAGCAGAGCTCACTAGCCACTCACAGCAAAATGTAGTATATCTCCTCTCGTGCCTATGTAGCTGTGTAAGCTTCCACTTCACCAACACCGGCGTGCACACTTGGTATTATCCAACCTGACTTATGTTCCGGTGTTCATTTAGCTGCTAAAACACCCCTTAGCATAGATGTCCGTATCTCGAGTATGCCCGGTTACCACGCTGCTCCGTGGACTGTTTGCTGTTCCACAAAATGGCGCCCAAATTGTGCGTTCAACTTTTTCTTCCACCGTGGGGCCACCCGCCTTCAGTCATGTGTTGACTCTCCTGCTGGTTGTCTGCTGGCGTTATCAGCCAGGACCGCAGCAAGTGACGATTGCGCCACAGGGGCACGGCAAGATCCCGTCCCCGACTCTGGGCTCACGTGGGTCCCTACTTTTGGGAGCTCACCTACATCACGATCACTCCAAGCCCAATGTTGTGTATCGCGGTTTAAATCCGCGCTGTCCCGCAGGCCGGTCTCTCACCTTTGTTCGTGGTCTCACCGAACTAGGCTGTAAGCGTGCAATCCGCCAATCTGTTCAAGCACAGCCTGCGGCCTTCAGCGCGAGTAGCGCCGCGGGCTAAATTTTCAGTGTCTCCGCCCCCTTCTCCAACGACCGTGACAGGCTTCAGCCGGGTATTACTCCGTCGGCGCATGCCACCCGCTATCGGGGCTAGCCGCCAGATTGCAATTCAGCACGCTCGGTTCTTTACGAACGGGCAACACTTGTGTGTGATTTTCAGCGCCGCAGCAGCTCTCCTGTTGCGCGGATTAATGAAGGATAATTTCTCGGCCGGCGGAGCTCGCTCAGCTAGCGGCCATTTCGCAGCACGGCAGACCACTCCCCCCTCCGCCCATATTTTTCATTGGCTTGTGTCACTGCCCTTCTTAAATGCTGGCTTCAGATTCGTAAATAGGCTTATTAGTCCCTCCTTAGCACCGCCTTGTCTTCATTTGTTCCCATGAGGCACAGGGTCAAGACTGATTTGCATATAGCTGGGTCTGAACTGAGGTGGCGAAGTGAGCTAAAGAATAATGATGGATTCAACCCAGATCTGTGACTGGGGGTGAGTGTCTGAAACGTTTCAGCGCTCCGTCCATCATCTCCTTGTGTTTGCTTCATTTGTAACCTCCCATGGCGACTGGCCCTTTTACTTGGCTTGTTACACGGTGTGCGTTATAAGTAGGTGAGCACTATTTCGTTTATTGCTGACTAATGGCGGCTGCTTTTTGTTGTATTTGCCATTATAATGAAGGGGTAACCCAAAAACTAGCCCTTCGACCTGGGTGTCGATTGGTACAGGAAACAATGGTCCTAGACCTATCTTTTTTCACAGTTTTTTCTTTTTAAACAATTATCATTTGATAAAGCTTATGAGCATGCGTAAAGTCAGCTCGGGGTTACATAGATACAAAAACAGTTAAAGTATAATGTGCAACAACCAAGAGAATTCAAAAACAACATGTGTTTATTAATCACAAATTAAGTTAACCAACTGTTGATATCTTACTAAATTGTAACTGAAGAAGGGAGGAGGAAAGGAGGTTGCTCCAGAGGAACGTGCAAAAGGAGGTGCTCTAAAAGAGAGAGAATAAAGTAGGGAAGGGGAAGAATTCCCAAATGTAATCACAAGGCAATAATTATTATAAATCAAGATGGACTGATAAAAAATATCAATCTAATTAGACTGAATTAGCCTGCCAGTGATAATTATTTATACAGCGCTCTGTTCAGCATATTTCAGTCAATATGGCCTGCTGGGGATGGGCGTCGACATTTCGACCCGGCTTGGGGCACAGAGGGAAATTGGGGCCTCGGCCATGCGGGTCTTCTTCAGGACAGGGGAAAGCAACCTGTTCATGGTGAGTATGGCTCCTGGTGAATTCATCCGCTGGAGTATGCGGTGTGATCCTGGTAATGCTTCTCAAGGGTCCATATTCTGGGAAAGGGCATGAATCCTTATCCGTGTTAGAAGGGCAGTGAAGACCGAGTAAATCGGTATGAAGCGATCGAATCAGCAACTTAGAGCAGCGTGGAGTATCCTCACTTGGACAAGTCCAAGTGAGGATACTCCACGCTGCTGGACCCTTGAGAAGCCTTACCGGGATCACACTGCATACTCCAGCGGAAGAAAGAGTTTCTCTGGATGAGCGGGATACACTACCACACGCCCGGCTTAGTACAGCTGTAACTATTCATGCTGTACCGACATTTGCAGAAACTAGGCGTTTGAGCCTCGACTGATCTTTACAAGTGTCACTGAATTCCTACTATTTACAAGTGGAATACTAGAAATACAACAATATTGTTTGGACCACTACCATTGCTGTCGTTTACCTTGAAGTACTTAGGGAATCGTATAAACTTCTTACCATCCCTACTAGTATACTATTAAGCCTTGAAAAAGTCATCTACACGACGAAACACGTGTCGGCTGTCCTCAACAACACTTCAGACTTCGTGTCAACACATTCAAGACCATTTGTGCTTTAGCTTTGTTGTACCTATATGGTTGCATATTCTATACTATTGCATGGTGCGATGTTCATTAAAACGAATTGACAACAAGGTCATTTGACTGACTTGTGGTTGTGCTCTGTAATCAATGTTGTATCTTACATTATAGGGTGAGATTTGTTTTTCCTCTATATATGTTAACACTGGGTAATGGCACAGTGTTTTACATTGAGCACGCCGGTACATATCAAATGCAATACTGATTGAAAGATAACACAGAGGTGCTGGCCTGTGCTATATTGCCACTGCCATTTGTTCTGTAAATTGCTATAACAAAAGAGATGTTGCATACTGATATCTGTTATAGTAAATATTTGCGGATATATAATTTTTTTTAATGCTGCATATTGCATTTCTAAGCACTGAAAATAGCAGATGTAACTACTACGCTATTTAATGGCAATCAATTTACCTGAACTCAGATGGGTGGATGGCTGAGTCTGTCTTGCTGGATTCAGACTGCTGACCTAACAATCAGGTCATTTCAGCAACAAGCATTTAACCAAATGTTGGATCCATTGTTGTACATAGAGAGCACGATGAGCATGTGTATGTATATAGGTATTACCATATCTTTGTGGCTATATGTTCCAGTAATGCACATTCTGCTGGGATTTGTGTGTAAACTCCAGGGTTCTGTTTGAATAGCAATATGTATATCATAGCCTTTACTCCTTGTGAGGCAGACAACACGGCTATAACTGACTTGACTATGGGACACTTGATAATTACAGTGTTGGAAAACCTGCTGAAACAAGTGTAAAAACTTTATGACCAAAAGCCCTACTAAAGAAATTCATAGGACCCTGATGGAAGTTTAAAATGCAGCGTACTGCTCAAAGTTAAAGCATTCCAGAGACCTGAGCACATGTTCAATTTGTGAGACCCTGATTCCAACCCTCATTAACCTGATGGTAAAAGGCATTGAAGGCCCAATGACACTAATGCCCTCATTGAGAGCTAAGGGCTATGGTCCGTTCCTTGTGCAAACCCTCACAGTTTCCCCCTGTTAAATTTTGGCAATTCAAATTTTATGAATCTATTGGGGGGAAAAGACAGGACATAAGGCAAAAATATGTGGAACTCGGTATGTTAAAAATTGCTTCTGCATATTGTGCCTCATTTTCCTGTTGAAAACTCAGAATAGGAGGTATTTGCCACACAAGGTGAATATCCCTCTCTGGGTTAATGGTATTTAAAAGGCATTTACCACTTTTTTTTTATTGTAAGTACATTGTGAAACATTGCTTCTTCCCTGTACATTTAAAGGTAGCGGTTAGCACTGCCATATTTTCCTATATAGTGTTATGTTTCTTGTGTAAAAGAGAGTACTTTCTCTTAGCTAAAATAATGCACTGACTGGACATTTATTTTATTTAATGCTATTTTGTGAATAATTGTGTTTTCACTGTTTTGATTGTTTAACTTTCATCACCTTCCTGATTGAGCCTTGTGCTGCTCTGCCTCGCTATCCTCAGGGTTAGGTGCCAAAGGGGTGTACTTGGGGTTCTGTTTAGGAAGCAACAGTTGGAAGACTCCAGGACAACAAAGGTAAATGGACCCCACTGAAACAACTGGAGCACAATAGACAATGTTGTCCTTCGGCTCAGGAACAGTACCCATACAGCGATTCATAATTAAAGTTCCAACTGCAAAATACGTACTTGACCTGCCTGCCTAAAGAGAGGCCCAAAGAGGCTCATTCACTCCACGGGGTCTACAGTCCGACCTCGCATGAGACTCTCGCTGATATTTAGAATTCGCTGTCTGTTCACAGCTGCAGGTGGAGAAAGGCTTGAGAAAGGCCCTCTTGGAGGCAAGCACCTTTATGTTAACACGTCAGATCTGTAACTGTGGTTTAAGAATTAACCGGTATGGAAGTGCATGAAACTGAAAATATATCAAACACAGATTTTGCTCTACTGGCGTATCCACTTCCTGCATGAAGTTCAAGTACTCTGCCTCGGATGGTCAAATAAGTTTGGGACTACGATTTTGAAGGCTATATACTTTTTGCCTTCATTCCTGCTAGCTACAAAACAGAAGACGCTAGAATGTTGCAAATTACACTTTTCCTCATGTTACACTTACTTCTGTTTGTCAAAAACTTTTACAATTTTGTCATTGTTGTTAGCACCGCTCCTGCTAGTGACCAGATTAAAGATTTATTGTTCTTTATGCAAGAGCTTTGTTATGCTACTACTAGATCTCATTCAGTACAGCATCCCTAAATTGTTTACAGACTCTATTTATAGCTGAGTTTTTCTTCATGCACTATTGCCAAATATTTTCACAAATTGTGTTACTGTTTAGTATTCTGCAACTACCAATGTTCATGCGTATGCTGAAACTTTTTGTATACTTGTAAATGTTGTATGAAGAGAAGAACCAAACAAATGTGATTAACTAGCACCAACTTGGTTTGGAGAATGGGTACCCAAATATATTTTAAAGGCAGTTTTTTAAGCCCTATTAGGGTGAGCGTTATGAAACTAGTATGTTTTTAGAATGCACCATTTGCCACTTTGTCCCCAAAATTAAAACTTGAAATTCCACATCTGTTAGGTTTACAGGCTCAGTGTCTTAAAATCCAACAATTGTAATTTCCTTCACGAAAATGTATTGAACAAGAACACTAAAACCACTGTATAAATTGTTAAATCGTTTATGCTGGGACCAAAAGCTTTAACAATCAATGTACCCGACATATTGTCCAGAAAAAAATGAAACCCCATTTAACAAAATGTACCAGAACAGTGAAGAAAGAGCACACAAATACTTCTGACTTGGGCTCTGAAGTTGGCTCCGCCGCGGCGTTAATCCCCATAAAAAAGCGTGAATTTTCTTAACAGTCAGTGCTACTGGTTTTTAGGTCTAGCCTCGAGTAGCGCGCAAGCGTTGCTAGGCGAAGACTTTAAGTAAGTGAGTTTCAGAAGCAGTCCAAACGCTCGTGCGTCGTGGCTGGCCTTTTTGGGATGGGTACGCGCGGCAGACATGTGTTACCAATTATCGTGCCCAGACGCGTGCGCGATAATTGTAAACACATGCCGGCAAAAGGCCATGACGCACGAGCGTCTGGTCAGCTGAGCAGGCTGCCACGCTCGCTCGCCCCCGCTTCGATTCCGTGCTTGTTTTTAAAGCAATTATAGACTCCGAGGGAGCACGCACTCAGCAGTCCCCCTGGGGCACAAGCAGGCATCCACTTTGGTGCTGCCTCGTAAAAAGCACATAGCTTGGTTCCCTCCCACCTTGCTGCTTCCCACCCACACGGCGCTTGTTTATCGTTAGAGTGTGCGCGCTTTGGAAAGCGCTTTTATTTGTTTTAAAAGCAGAAGCGCTATGCATTTTAAGGAAATGCAACACACTTCTTGCTTTCAAACAAATAAACAATTAGATTTCGAAAGCACCCACGCTGTTGACAATAATAAAATTCAAAGTTTAGCAGTAAGTCAGCGGAGGGAGGCACGTTACAGATGGACTGAAGGGAGCTCCCCGGGCACAGTGCAGCAGCAGCAGGCCTCTGACACATCACAGGCCGTCGGTGTGCCAGTCTGAACCCGCGGAGCCTTCCACCAGTTCTCGGCTCCACGAGGAGCAGCACCGAGCCAGCCCGGCGTCCGGAGGTAGATGGTCATGACTAACTCCGGAGCCCGCAGTCCCCGTAAGGAGCAGGTACTACATGTGCGGGACGGGTACCGGGTAAAGAGACGGGCCGGCTGGCACGCAAACTAGTGAAGTGAAACGTACTCTTGTATAACGCCAAGCCAGGGATATATGCTGGACGAGCGCTTCGAAGAAGGTTATGTTAGTAAGCTGCGCATCTTTTTGCTGAGTCAGGTAATTGGGATGCAGTGCACTGGAAGTGGACCCAGAGCTGCCCCTCTCACCCCAGTTATTCTGTTCTGTTTCCAGTCCTGAAGGCTTGGCGCTCATCTGACTTTTCCTTCTGTTTCTCTTTTGGCCGCTGTTGTAACGTCTGTGTATAACATTTCTGCTTTAATGTATGTTTTAGAAAAGGGAAATGCCCCAGAGAGCTCCACTCTCCTGTGTGCGGATTCAGCCCCCGGGGAGAGGGGGGGAGGGAGAGGAAGGAGGGGGAGAGTGCTGCTTTCTGCGGGAAGCAGGTTTCAACAAGTGCGGTGTGGGGAAAGGGAGGTGGGGCGGGCTGGGGCTGCTCACGGTGACAGCGCTGATGTTTGTTCCTTGTGTTCAACTTCGTATTGTTTGGCCAACGTATGATTTCCCGAGTAGTGGCTGGGGTGTGTCCTCATAGGGCCGAGAGCGGGGACTGCTTGCACGAGCTTTTGTTTATTAATTGTGCATTCTGTTGTACTCTCACCAGCATTAGCCTTTACTACATTCCTAACTTGAGACGGCTGAACCAACAAAATAACAAGGAAAGCCGAACCAAGGGTCTGGCTTGGCTCTAAGAGCCCGTCTCCGTGCACGAGCCGAGCCTTGAACATGTTCAGAATATAAATCATGCAACAAATATGACATAGTCCCTTGAAAATTAAAATACGTGTGTTTAACGCGAGGAAACGTTTCACTGTAGTACATCACATTAAATCACTGCAGTGTGAGGTATTTACTAAAAGAGATAGTTTTTAAAAATGAATTTAGAAGTATTCCTGCCTCCCGCCCTGGTCCCCACCCTGATGGCGATACCATTACTGAAGTAGCAAGTCCATTGTCACATATACCCGAAATGTGGCCTAGATTCTTACTATATATGGTGCAACGTTATAGTCTAGCAAATCACACACAAGAGCAGTGAAACAGTCCTAGGGAGTGGAGCTCACCACAGAGGGCTCCATCACGAGGTGTCTGAAGTGGTATCCACAAGAGGGAACCTCTCCAAGCAACTACAGGTGTCGGGACTTAGAATTATTAGGCCCACATGAGAGGAACAGAAGAAGATTCCTCCAACTGCCCATCCAAACCGTCACAGACAAAACAAATAGCCCCCAAAATATTTACCACTTGCTCCAAACAAGTGGTAACAGTGAACTTATGATGGAGACCCTAGTGTACAGCTACTTTATGTTTGTGATAAAAAACAAAATACTGGTCCATTTAATTCATGCTGATTAAAGTGTGCAACTGAGATTTCCTGATCAAAACACACGTGCTAAACACCAACATTTCTAGCACAGTGTTTATATTTCACAACTCAGTGCACTCTGGCAGTTGCAGTTGTTGTTTGCTTTGTTTGACCCAATTCAACTAAAACATTTCATAAAAGTGATTATGATAGGAAATCTCACTGCTGGGTCGTGCTGCTAGTTGCCCATGGAGCATTCTAGTAGCCCTGACTGTGGAATACACTAGTCGCAAAGACATGCTGGCTCTGAATTCAGATAGAAATGTAAAGTGCACTATATTCAAAGAAGCCAAGGATGGAATGGGTATTCGAAGTGCACCTCATTGTTAACTATAGGAATAGATGATATGCTGATCAAAGCCTTCCACCAACTGTTTTCTCTAAGGAGATGCCAAGGTCTGAATGGGCATTGATACTCCCCTACTTTCTCCACCTTGAACGTGATCTGCTCGGCAGACGGGTTAGATATTAAGTGGACACGAAGTCTGAATCCCACCAGAACTAGTTGAGTATACCCTCTTCTGTCCAAAGTCTAGTTGTCTGTACTGTCAAGTCAAATATTTATTTCTTCAAGATTAAATGACAACTCTGCCAAGGACCTGCAGTATGGAATGTGACAGTAGGCTCCATCATTTACTGCCTGCTCTTGTGTCACTGGCTTTACATGGCCTTGAGATTTGCCTTGTCTCACTCCTATTTTCCCACATACGTTTATACAGGTACTTTGAATAAATATTGTTTTTTCTTCTTCTTCTTCTACCACTTCCGCCTCTTGAAAGCAACACCCATGCACTTCCCACTCAGTGCAAGCAAGTTTCACAGTAAGACCTGAGGCTTCTGTTCCCATTGTGTTGTCTGGTTCTAGTACATTACTAGTAAATATGCAGCATTATTTTCACATTGCTACTATACTGGGAAAATTCCCAAATCGTGGAAAGGGAGTATAGTTATTCCAATTTATAAGAAAGGACCTCGGTTGCATCCAGGGAACTATCGACAGATTGCACTGCTGGATGCAATAGGTAAAATCTTCGCGGCAAGTGTCCTAGACCATCTTAAAGATTGGGCTTTTTCTTCCGGCGTGATCCCATTCAACCAGGCCGGGTTCAGACAGAAACATTCAGTTACAGACAACATAGCGATTTTACAAACTATTATCGACAAATATGTAGTCCGGAAATCGCAGGTGGTCTATGCGGTCTTCGTTGATTTTTCAACGGCATTTGATAGAGTGGATAGACCAACACTATGGAAGAAACTCAGAAAACTGGGAATCCCGAAAACTTTACTTTACCTTATAATTTTACTCCACTCTGAAACCTGGTGTCAGGTACAACTGGGACAAGAAAAGGGTCTTACTGGTCAAATTGCTACACCAAACGGCCTTAGGCAAGGTTGCCTTTTGGCTCCCCTCCTTTTTTCGTTATACCTTAGTGACCTCCCGGACAGTTTTCTACATGTAATAAATTTCCCCCCGAAGATCGCATTAAGTAATATACACATCATGTTGTATGCCGATCGATGTCGTAATTTTTGATCTTACCCCTTTGGATTACAAAGGAACCTAGATGTACTAACAAAATATACAAAGGAAAATTTCTTGGTTCCTAATTCATCTAAAACAAAAATCGTCCCATTTAGAGGGAGAAAGAATTATACAAACTATAACTGGACACTGGGAGGAGAAACCATAGAAGTGGTAAAAGAATACACTTATCTGGGACGGATTTTTAATCAATCATTAGGAAATTCTACCCATTTTCAGCATTTAAATCATAAAGCAGACATCCATGTGGGAGCGCTCCAACGATTATACCTTTCTTCCGGACAAAGACACTTTCAATCCTTATTACAGGTATATAGCTCAAAAATTCCCCCAATTTTATCGTACGCCCTGGAATATATCCCAATTCCTCAGTGGCATCAAATACAAACGAAAGAAGGGAACATTTTACGTAAATTGGCAAAGGTTCAACAACCAGTCCCAGTACAAGCTCTGCGTTTAGAATTTTCTCTAGTTAGTTCCTTTGCTAGAGCGATCACTAACGTACTTAGATGGGCGTATAATCTTCTACATGCAGACCAAGGCACTTTAAGATTCTTATTAAAAAAAGAGACATTTCAGAGTGATTTTACAAAATATACCCTAAACCAGAACTTGACCATTGCTTTTAAATTATCCAATTGCTCAATTGCACTCTTGAAATCATGGTCACCAGCACAATTGAAGCTCTTCTTGAAACTTTTGACGCCGAGGATCAGCTATGACCTGGATATCTTGCACTGCTCTAAATTACATCATTATGAACAGTACGCAGAAGCCATCATATATAAACAGGCTCAACAATATATTCGCTTTTCCTTAAGGCATGGAATTTGGCGGTGTATAATTTTATTGAGGTTTGGGTTACTCCCTTTTAATTCATTGACTTTTAAATGGACTGACAAAGAAAATGTTACCTGCATCTGTGATCTTTGCAATGGTGGTGTGCAAGATATGAAGCACGTACTGTCAGTTTGCCCAAACCCGATATTGGTTGAAGCTCGAAGGCGTTACTTAAAACCAATACAATTTAGATATAATAGTGCATCCGTGCTGAATTTGATTACGCTTTTAATTCTCCCCAGATGAATTTGTATGTTATAATTTGTTTAAATTTTTAAATCGTTTTTAAATTTGTATTGATTATTTTATGCGTATAATTAATAGTATTCGTGATGTATGATATTTGTTGTTCTCAGTAGAGAACTAGATCAAATAAAATGAACTTGAACTTGATGCAGCATACATAACATAACATATATGTGCAAAATGAACGTTCATTCTAAAAATTACCTTGGCGCTGAAATAGCGGATGTTTATTGTTACCCAACTCACTACTGTGCCAGTCACTCAGTAATGATGATCAGTACATGCTCACTTGTTCAGTGACTTTCTCAGGTCTGCCACTCATCTCTTACTATTCCTCATGGCTTGGCAAGATTTGCCTCCATCTCTTAGTCCCATGGGTGTGCTTGGACTTTCCACCCATCATTTGGTAGTCCTACAGATGCGAAAGTGTCTAGTGACTAAGAACGGCAATGTGAATTGTGAACTATGAGTAGGGCCACTGGAATTATGCAAATTTGCGGCTGCATCATTTTCTGCATAATTATGGATGTGCTGCAGCCACATAATCTTGTAAAAATGTTAACAAAACAATTGATTTAAGCTCAGACTAATTAAAAGTTACTAATATAAAAAACGCAGTGACATGTTACTGCACAGTGGAAGGCTCTTGGCAACCGTACATTGCTCCCCTTTCTGTTGCTTATCGCTGTATTTGGGGGGTTACATTGGTACTAAGGACGTGAAACCTTGCCAGAAAATGTGAACCTGTGTAAAAATTACAAAATAAGGAAGTAATACTATTCCAAATGTACCGCATTATGCAGCATACTTTGCCTTTTCTTGATACATAATTTAGTCAACCCTGCTGCATAATCTTGCCCTCCTCTGCCACATAATTCCAGTGGCCCTGGCTATAAGGTAGTGCTGCCCTTTCTACGTCACCCAAAACTTGTTTTGTTGACGTTACCTGCTTTCTTTTTACACTTCCATCACTGAATGGGTTTCCAGTTCTAAGTATTCCATCACTCAAGAAGTGGCCATGGATTGAATGAGGGTCGACACTATATGCTGTTTTACGTCGAAATACTGTATTCTCTGCAGAAGGTGAATTTGATGGACATGAATCATGTGTGCATATATCCGTCCATCCCTTTGTTCTGTGTTGTTTCACTGCATGGGTGTCTGTCTGTATGTGCGCCTTCTCTTTGATTCTCAGCGCCTTGATCTCTGTGCATGAGTACTGTTATAATGTACTTGTTACTTAATGCATCCTCCCATTTAGGTTCTCTGCCTTGCTGCTCAGCCAATGGTGATGTCATTTAGAATGCTCAGAGTGTTTGTGTTGAAGGGAGAATCAGTTGGAGTGGATGGGCTGAGCAGCTAGGAGGCTGCTCCTGGTGGGGCATAATATGGATCATATCATCTTCCTGAAACCTGGAACCTATGAAGTAACTTGAAGAATAAATCTACAACCTTTTATATACAAGACCTGCCTGAGTATCATTCTTCATTGTAACAAGTACCAGCATGTCTGCTCGTCGATGTGCCCAGGACACTCCATGTGTTTGTATGAATGCATGGTGGCCTGTAGAGCTGTGGGTATGGGTTCCTCTTTCTCTGGTGGTTTGTGTGGACCGGTGTCTGCTAAGTTTGGTAGGTTGTGGGTGCATGGATATCTGTAAATGAGCTGTTGTTTGTGTGGTGATGTCTGTAAGTCCGCTTACTGTGTGTGTGCATGGATGTCTGTGTTGCTCTGTCTGTGCATAAATGCCTATATCTGTGGTGCTCTATTTGTTCATGCAGATGTGTGATCTGTGTCAATGTATGAAAGCATGAAGAGTTTATCTCGGTGCATATTCCCTACAAAAACAAATCTACTTGTTTAATGCAGGTGGGGAGGGGGGACTAAATATGATGTCCACCAGGAAATAGATATTTAGTCTTGGAATGCTGAAAACATTGCAGTGCTCCATTCTGAGCTCTTCTCGTAGTGCTGTGAAGCTCTGACCACCACAGCATCGCTCAGCGCCACCACAGCATCACTCAGCGCTACCACAGCATCACTCAGTGCCACCACAGCATCACTCAGCGCTACCACAGCATCACTCAGGGACACCACAGCATCACTCAGGGCCACCACAGCATCACTCAGGGCCACCACAGCATCACTCAGGGCCACCAGAGCATCACTCAGGGCCACCACAGCATCACTCAGGGCCACCAGAGCATCACTCAGCACCGCCACAGCATCATTCAGGGCCAACACAGCATCGCTCAGCACCACCACAGCATCGCTCAGCACCACCACAGCATCATTCAGCACCACTACAGCATCGCTCAGCACCACCACAGCATCGCTCAGCACCACCACAGCATCATTCAGCACCACCACAGCATCATTCAGCACCACCACAGCATCATTCAGCACCACCACAGCATCATTCACCACCACCACAGCATCATTCAGCGCCACCACAGCATCACTCAGGGCCACCACAGCATCACTCAGGGCTACCACAGCATCACTCAGGGCTACCACAGCATCACTCAGGGCCACCACAGCATCACTCAGCGCCAAGACAATATCACTCAGCACCACCACAGCATCACTCAGCACCAAGACAATATCACTCAGCACCACCACAGCATCACTCAGCACCACAGCAGTATCACTCAGCAAGACCTGAGTATCATTCAGCATCACCTCAGCATCGTCTCCGCAACAGTCACCACCACCACCACTACCACCTCAGCATCACTCAGCACCACCTCAGCCTGCTCTCGGAATCTGGCATCTGTTGATTCTCCCCTAGCGTCTGGCCGCTGCTAGTGTTATAATACAGGTACTAGTTCCCAACCTTCACCCTCCGATTGTTTATGCCCCCTCAAAAAAAAGCTTTAACAAACAACCATTGCAATAGGCAGAAACAAGTTGCCAGCATTGCAAGAACAAAAGAAAACTGAGGACATTTTTTATTGTAAATACTTTTTTTAATATGGTCGTTCAGTTTTACATAATGCCTTCTTGGTCATATATAAAGTAACAAAAATGCTTCTGACACTTTTTTATTATAACTTTTCAGCATGCTGCACAGCAGCCACACTTCTCTACAGCACAGCTTGAAGACATTGGCAAAGTCAATAGCTCTGGCTAAACACTTATAAGGCCCCAAAGGCGAGACCTATTGGCTATGCCAATGCTTGTTATTTTTAAAGCTTATGTTGCTGTTTGCTTTTTTCTTTGGGCTTGGGAGGGGGGGTTAGAGCAGTTACTATGCCACGCCCCACACTTCTTCCAGCTGCCCGACCTCCGCTCGTTGTCGCCGTGTTTACAACTGCGACACCCGTGACTAGAAACACACGCCTTTACAGCAAACTCATTAGCTGGGATGGGGATCCTATGTCGTCACCAGATTCCCATCATGCCCCGGGCTGTATCGCAGGCGCACTGAGACAAAACTCCAAAGGCTTCGGCGAGTGCAGACAAGCAAGATGGCGGGCTCCTCTGATCCCCTGGAGGAGATGCTCTTCTCCGAGGTGGACGAAAAAGCCGTCAGCGACTTAGTGGGTTCTCTCGAATCGCAGCTGACCGGACACGGGCCTGGTGCAGCGGGGGGTGGAACTTGGGCTTCTCGGGGGCTGAGCAATGCTCAGCAGCAGCACAGAACTGGTGGCTCAGTGCTCAGTAGAGGAGCGACTGTGAACAGCGGCAAGAGCCAGCTTCTCTCTACTGTCAGTGCTCAGCCTGTTGCAGGTGCGCATGTAAACAGTCAGGGCAGGCAGCCGTCACATGGGGCACCCCATGTCACAACATCGATGGCTCCCCATGCCAGTGTATCACTAATGAGCCCGTCTGTCCCAACCACAGCGCTAAGAAGTTCCAAATCACCAGCAGCCACTTTGTCACCGGTGAGCCCTTCTGCCCCTGCAATAAAAACGAACTCCGCGCCCCTAGCTTCTTTATCTACACCTATCAGGAACTCGACGCTGCCTGCTGCTAACAGTCACTTCCACCAGCCTACTCAGCACAGCTCCGCGTCGCATACGTATCCTGCAGGGGCAGTCGGCAGTGCAAGCAGCAGTAGTTCAAACATGACTATTCTATGCAGTCCCAAAAGTGAATCTCCTGCCGCTCATCAAAGTCCGCTTCAAGCCAACTTGATGTATGGCGCCAACCAGTCCTCTGTCCATTTTCAAAGACCTCAAGCTCACATAGCAGCCATTACACAAAATGGGCATTGTAGCTCAGTTGACCCTGTATTTATGCAGAATGTGGACTGTGCAAGGCGCACTTACGCACCAACGTCAGTAACACACGTTGTCAACCACCAGAATCCATCTATAACTCACTGTAAACTGGACTCGCAAATGCAGCCTAAAACATCAGTAGTGCAACTTCACCATGCTGCAGGAGCTTCGTCTTGCAAACCCTCAACGTCTCTTCCAATGATGATGCCTCCCACAAGCATAACGCACAATACTCCGTGTTCTGCCTCCGTAGTGTCTAACAACGACACCCTGCGCACCAGTATTACACCGTCCCCCCTTGGGTTGGGTGTTCCATGTTCTGCTGCAGGTGGCATGCAGCAGAGCACAGTTGCACATGTCATGTCCAACCCATCACTGTCGCCATCAATGAGGCATGCGATGGCGACTCCTCCGAGAATAGTTGCCCCACAGTTCGTTATGCGGCCTCCTCAACAAAGCACAATCCAGTTGCCTCCAGGTCTTACTATACCACCTGGTAAGTGAAATTGTAATCATTGGAGCCTTCTTAAGTTTTTAATTTGGACACACCATTCTGTATTCCATATTTGTATTGATGATACCTATACATGAATCATAGTTATGGGAAAAAAACTTTCTAGACTTTTCACATAATGTGAAACTAAGCATGGATACGAATAGATTATTAATTCCTCAGTGATTTCTGAATTTAAGGACCATGGTGAGATCCTAAAGAAAAGAAAAAAATCATCTAAAGGATTAAGTATTTATAGTTGTTTTGTTTTCGTTTCAAATAAAAATCTGTTGGACTTGTGAATTTGTTTTGATGGACTCAACAGAGATCCAAAACATGTATTTTTTAATTAAAACATAACAGGCTCATTGTGAGATCGCCTCAACAAAGCACAAAATTCTGTCTCCAGGTCTTACTATTATACCGCATGGTAGGAAAAATTGTAATCCTTGGAGCCTTCTTGCCTCTTCAATTTGGACCCACCATTCTGCATTCCAGAAATACAGAATGGTGGGTGATACCACCCCATTGGTTACAAAAATGGTTAAGATAAGATAAACTATGGAGGAGTGGGAAATCCGTCTAGAAAATGTGTGATTACTACATTTTCTTTCCTATATTTCACACCTACACTGACTGGTGATCACAATATGAGATGGAGGGAGGGTGACTGTATTTAGGGAATTTACCTCTTTTGAGAATTTTTTTTTAGAAAAATAGAGATGACTAAAGTCCCGCCTTCGGTATATATATTCCTTGCTGTAGAGACTTGAAGAAATGGCCTCGTATATCAAGATGAGAGAGGGCGGTGGGTGGACCCACATCATTATTACAGACCGCTATACCGAAAGTATCAATAAATGTGCTGAATCAAGACCATTTGCATAAAGTTATGTTTAATTGGCTCTATAAGCCTGAAAACCATGTTCCTGAAATCTAGTGAATGATGTGGGAGACAGTGTTGCAAAGAAGGTTTTGCATCACCCGTCAGTGTCGGCCACATTTAAGCAGGACATCTGTCCCTTTATTGCACTCAGGTGTCTAAGGGTGATGCGAGACCCGTAACCTGTCTAAGCAATTGAAACTGTTTAAGTACTTGATTGACAGGCTCCATAGGAGGCCACGATAATCAAATTAAAACAATTGAAAAGACAGTCCCTTGCTCCATTTTCACCGCTGCCTTGGCTTTCATTGGTTGTGTGTTATGGTACAGCTGTTCCTACATTTGTACTTTGCTGCATCTTAAGTTTTGCACTACTTCCACAGCGCGTTTGTTTGGTCACCGTGCTGTTGTCTTTTCTTGGACTGCATATGCTCCTGTCTTTCCACCTGAAGCATCTGTCCTTCAGTCTTTAAATTGTAATTCCTAAAGGATTCAGTCTTGTCAACATTCTGTCTTTGGATGTACCTCACTATTGCTTACTTACCAGTATGATTTGAAACTCAATTGAAGAGAGCGTTTCTAATGATTATCAATTAATCTGCACATTTGACTAAAGTGTATGTATTATTTAAGTTAGCCATCGAGAAGGGTTCTTTTCCATAGTAAGTATGAATTGTATTACTTTTTCCCCTGACGAAGGGTTACCTGAAATGCATTGTGTTGAATTTGTGAAGACTGAAATGGAAGTATTTGTCACATTGAAAGCTTTTTCATTGTTACATTCATAAATAGGACTAAAATGGATTATTTCTGAAGAACATTTGTTGTGACCATAATTAAATGGATTAGCCCTGATTGAGACAAACTTTGCTTCTCACGTTAATTTGAGAGTGTGCATAACCATTGATTGCTTTGACATCTGGCCCAGAAAAGGCTTGTTTGGGTAGCACGCCTTAAATTGTTATTTTCTACCCAAAACTTACTGAGTTGACTCACATAGTTGTGGTACATGTTCTTAAGTTTCTAGTTGTTTATCAGCCATGGTGTCGCAGTGATATTCATTTTACATGCCTAACATTGAGGACATGAGGAGTTTGCTTTCCTTAGCTGGTACATGATAAACGCTGGAGAATATCTGTGTGTGTCTGCTGGCTAGTTTATCATGGGCCAAAATAGAGCAAACAGTGCCCAAGATTGATGTGTACGTTTGAATATCCTCTTTCCGTCCTTTTCCAGTTCCCCATACTGAGTGTTTCCTGTTTTTGGTGACATCAGGCAATGAGCAAACTTGAGGCAATCTGAGACTTTACTTTCTGATATGAGCTAATAGAAACTTTGGGAAGTCCCCCAACCCCACACACAGAAAGCTGGGAAGGAAGTAATGGTGGCCCACCTGTGGTCCCATAGGAGCAGAGAGTATGCTTGTAGGTGAGTTAGTGAAGTGTAGAGTGGGGCAGTTGATTGAAGTAGGAACATCATTGTGAACACCATCGTGGTGCTAACCTCCGTGTCCAAGATCGTGGATGTGGGTCAGCGTTCTGGGTGCTTCTTGCCACCTAGAGCTAGGATGGCTTAAGCAGTCACAGTGAATGGAAAGGGGAAGCTGGACTCCCTTATACCTACTGATGATAGAGGGCCCCATAGACATAATTAGTTGAGAGCCAACCTTTGCACAAGCTGCGCATCGACCTACATAACCCTTAAGTAAACCTCCTGATCGGTTCTCTGATGCAGCAAAGTATCAATGGGCCACAGAAATAAGAGTGGGGAGTTTGAAGAATTCTCAAATCTTTAGCAAGGGACATAAAGCAGGTCGGTTGCTTGTAAATATAATGAGCAAACCAGGCTTGAGTGGCATCTCTAAGGACGTGAATTAGATCTGCAAATTACTAAAATGGTCTTAAAAGATGAGCTGTCTAAATGAACAGCGAAAAGTAGGCCATTCTTAGGCTATTTGTCCGTGTGGCAGAGAAATTTATGCAGGTCCTCTTAGACAAAATGGAAGCTCTTGAAAACACCATAAATGCAATTGTGGGAGTCCAGCGAAATTTCATGGTGCTCCAGGGGCTCGTTGCTGCAACTGTATACAGGCTTGAGAGTAAGGTAGAAGTATCCAGGAAGCCCCCTATCACTTTTGAAGTACCCCAGGGCTTTGTCTCGTCTGCCATCATCTTCACCCTCCACATGACACCATTTTGAAGCCTACTCACTAACAGCCTATTCACCAATTTGTTGACAGCACACCACTTTACATAAATTAATCCTCAGCTGTCCACATCCATTAACTTAACATTAATATAGTACCAGCTCTCCCTCTTCAAAATAGTGAATCCTTACCTCCATTGACAGTGTTTTCAAAAGTGCTGTCCAACCCCTCCTGCTCTCTCGCCTTTTGTTTCAGTGGGGTGAGATCTAGTTACTTGGGGGATGATCCAGAGCCTGTAGCCGAGGCTTAACATCTAGCTCTTATTCTTGAAGCAGATTGCCTCCACTGCAGTACTGCTTTCATTCTCAAATAACTGAGAACCAGCCCGAAGCCCAGCAACTCTTTCTGATCCTTCCCAGCTAACAGTAGGATAAGCCATATTCTCAACAGTAATTCTGCTGCTGCAGTATCTTGTAGACTCTGGTTGTGGGAGCGTCACCGCTTGATCTCTTGATTAAGTGTTTTAACCCCGTCAGCAGAGAATTGTCTTCTATGTTTGCCTGCCTGAAGTAGTTATGATATTTTGGGAGCCCACAAGTACCAAAAGTCCCTGTTGCTCTCCACAGTAAACTAAAAGTATATGTCAAAGATTTTATGGGAAACATTTCAAAGAAATAATTTAGCACTACTGGTTTAACCCTTCCAGAAACGGCCAATAAAATCTAAACTACATTATAGTGCTTCACCTCATTACTAGCTGCTCAAGCCTCTAAGGTTATATACCTTAATGTACAGCTGGATTATTAGTTTGACTCTGTGGACCACAGCATCTTGCTACAAAAGACTGGAACACCTGTGTGTGGCAAGCTCAGTCTTATGATGGCTAGGGTCTTTTCTGGATGATCGAGAGCAGGTAGTTTGGATGAAGCCATACTCTTCCAAAGCCAGACAGTTGAAATAGGTGGTTCGTCAGGGCTCCACACTGAGCCCCACCCTTTTCAGTATCTACCTATCGCCTCTAGCATTCCTGTTGGAATCTTTCGGCATTATGATCATTTCATATGCAGACAATACACCGCTCCTGCTCACCTTTGACTGGACGCCAAAGAAACATTTGCTCTCTGCTTTAGGGCGCTACTCGACTGGCTCAGGAGCAACAAACTACAGTGCAACCCAGACAAGACTGAGATCCTTTTGTTTGGGCCGAATCCTCTCCCTGGATGGCCATGAGCCTGGCCTAAAAATGTCCCCTCCCTACGGCCCCAACGGCGGTGGCAAGAAATCTGGATGTTTTGTTTGATTCGCATCTTTCCTTCAGCTCCCAGATTTCGTCGGTTGTAAAATCCTGTCTTTTGGATTCTTGGCCTCCTCAGGAAATGTCTGCACCTGATTCCTCTTGAAACTCGGGTCACTGTGGTCAGGGCTCTATATTTTCACAGCTGGACTACGTCAATGTTTTGTACCAGGGCATACCAGAGTACTTAATCCAGGATCTACAGGTGGTACAAAACATGGCGGTCCACCTACTATACAAGCTCCCTAAGCACTCATCAGTGTATCTCCTCCGCGAGAAGCTCCATTGGCTCCCAGTGAGCAAGCAAATAATGACGAAAGCCTTAAGATTGACTCAACAAGCCCTACACAACAAGGGTCCCTCATACATGAATGAGAGGCTCAATGAATACGGACCAGGGAGATTGCTGCATTCTAGTAACACTGGGCTGCTAACAGTACCCCGCTTTAAAAAGCTCCTTGTTCACGGCATGTGAAACCAGTTGCCTGGCCATCTGAGATTAATGACGGAGGAAGCAAGCTTGAAAAAAGCACTGAAAATATACCTCTTTAGGGTATTAGGAGGCCTGTTGGGTCCTGTCTCCTCTGCACCTGCCTTAGATGCCGAGCGCCGGGACACTCCTGGAGTAGCCGAGATCTATATTAATAAACCTTCTTCATTAGTCTTTAAATTATCTTCACAAAAAATGTTTAATGAAGTTTGATTAATTCCTTAACTAGCTCGATCTTTGTAATTGATCAATGTCAACATTTTACAGTACATGATTCATTCTTAAGTAAAGTTTTATTGCATGATTTCATAAAATATATGTCTTTAATGCATACTGACGTTTCTTGATGATTTTCTGTGTTTTATACTACATCCAGTCATTTTTCAGGAACGTTTGTGGTTGATGATTGTTTTATCTGAATTGTTAATTCAGGTATATTAGCCATGAGATGGGAGCAGCTGGTAGTGTGGAGTATTACTAAACTCATAGCTTTTTGGGAGCTCAGGCCGTGTGCTTCGGAGCAGAAAACCACAGGATTGAATTTGGCCAAGTCCTGTTGTGCTTGTAGGCATGGCCAAGCCACTTATTCAATAATATAATTTAAAAAAATCTCCCACATAAAATCTGATTAGCCCACTGACTTGTGGCAGTGGCATGGTTCTTCACCTTTTCTATGGGATTTATTATTCCATGTGATGAATAGCAATTGAATCACTGCATGGTTTGCGTTTACTTCTTGTAATATTTATGTTTACTTAGTCAAACTTGCCCGACTTGTCTTGCTTATAACATAATTTTTATTTTATTACATGTATGACTGCCTCTTCCTATCTTCCTTTCAAATGTTTGGGTGGCTGTAGAGCAGTAAGTGGCATGTCTCTGATAAGTGGCCCCCTGTCAGGTGGGTTCTCTTCATTCAGTTCTGGTTTATTATCCAACAACACTTCATGTGCTGAGACTTTGGAACTTACATTCATAAAGGCAAAGCAAAGCTACAGGTTTCAAAAGGCGGAGTGCTGCTGGCTAAGAAGCCTAGACTGCCAGTAGGTGTTGCACACTGAATGGGGCTTCAGAATCCTCTCTGAAAGAGAGGCCAATGTTGAATCACATTTGCAGTACACGTGAAAGGCTGGTAATGTGAATAAGGAATAGACAAGCCCCAGGCAAGGAGGATGTGTATCAGGCATTGTAGATCAGCTTTTACCCTCACAGCTTATCAAGGCTCATTTTTCAGCTTACTATTTCGCATAATACAACATTTTACTCACCACATTAAGGCGAACTCGCACCCATGTGAAATATTATGGGAATACACAAGTTGACAGTTTTACTTTTTTTTGACTGCTTGTTAATGGGTTTTTGTCATTCGCTGTCAACACACTTATTATTCCAGATACTACTTATGGAGGATTAGAAGCCTTCAAAAAGTCTGCATCAGATGAAACATGTGTCGGCTGTACATTATATGGATTTTCATTGGAAAATCAGAAATCCGCAGACTTTTCATTGTGTATACATTTGGCTCATTGGAGAATTTGTAAATAAACCCATTAAGACGACGCATACACTTTTTGTCTATTTATTCTTGCAAGGGAGTGTTATTCTTTGCTTTCACTGATTTGAAGTGGTACAGTGCTGCCCTACGGTTGTGATATGTAAAAGAAGTAGCACAGGGAGGCTCACGTTTGCTTCTAAGAGGCTGTCGGGGTTTGAAGATTCTACCAGAAAGTGCTAACCATGTACTTGAATGCAACGTGAGTGATGCACTTTTCCGTCCCCTCACTGTATACGCAGCACCTCTACACAGGAATGTGTGAAAAAGGGGAACGAGATATAGTAAAAGAGAGAAAACGGAGACACTCAATACCACGCTGTGACTTATCACTCTCTTGGGCACTGTCTGCAGGTAAGAGATGGCTATCTAAAGCAGGTCAGAGAGGGCCTTCTTAAAGGCAAATGAGTATCTTTAGTAAACCTTTGTTTTTAGCATGGCATGTAACCTGCTGCTAGGTATGATATACCTTAAGATAATCTCTGTACAACCCAAACTCTGTTCCTGAGGTGAAGCGTTTAATTCTGAAACTGCAACATAACCAGATTCTTTACACTCGAATGGTAAACTACTCTCCTTCTCTGTTGATAATCTAACTACCTCCAGCTGATAGGATGCACACTCCCTGGAGACTTTAGTTCATCTCAGTTTTTTGTATGTATCTATAAGGCACTTAACAAATGTCAGATCCCCGTAAGATATGAATCAAATTTCAAGATTCTGGCATCAGCAACATTGTAACCCAATTGCCTAGAAAAAGAAGTGTGTTCTATAAACGGATCTAAGGTGACCACTGCCATCTCCAAATAACCCAAGCGTTTAAATATTTGTGGTAGCTGTAGATTTCTTGTGCTCTGTTACATAGTGTGTTCTCTACAGGCGCAAAGCTTTCGCCAGGCAGCACCAATACTCCATGACCACAGCCATCCTTTCTTTGCCAAGAATGATCTCTGTGTTAGCTGGTTTGTAGTGTTACATCTCCTCAACTGCTGAGTCTCGACCGGTAAGCTATGCATCCTGTCAGATTCAGGCACATTCAAACCAGTGACTCTGAAAGATTTATAGAGCAGGGCACAGTCAGCCACTTGTTAGGATCACTTCTGAAAGTCCATCTGGGTTAGGACAGAATGAATCATATACTAGTCTTGCATCTAAATGGTCATATACAGTTGGGAAATAGTCATGTCCAAGCACACACGTACATTGGACTGACTACATGCTAGCACTATAGCATCACGATAGGCAATGTTAGTATGCAATAATTTGCAAGAATCATACCACCTGAATTTAAAGTACATATTTTACCACAGCCTTGTGAAACAAGGTAAAGTGGAGGCCTGGTGCTCCTAGAACTTCAAGTTATTTTACTTTTGATCAGGGGTAATTTGTTGATTTTCCAATCCCTGTTTATTTTTTATGATTTTCTATTGCTTCTTGGTTGAGTGTTCCGAAGTGTAAACACACACAATTTAAATTAAATTTCACAGGCAGTTCAATAAGTCTTGAACTTCATTTAACCTTATTGGTGTGATTGTATTTGATTGTAATGTTTCATTCATTTTTATTGAATTTTCATTACAGCACATGGGTGGACATTCCCATTTGCCAACTACCTATATCAACTGAAAATAATATTTTCCTAAATTCTGTAAGTACTGCCGTCTCCACCTTCCCCTGACCCTTGCTTAATTGCATCTCCGAACTGCACTCACTGAGGGTGGCATGATTCCCTAGCCTTGCGTCATGAGAGAGGAGGACAGCATGTCTTTGATTCTTGTGCCTGGTACTTGGTGGGAGGTTTTCCCTCTATCTGCCTGACTGGGATTGGTGTCTCCTCAGCCGCTCAGTGGGTCTTTATGCTTGTGTAGCGGAGCACTAGGTGCAGGAGGCAGTTGGTAGAGTTTGAACATATGAGGGATGTCAACCATAGGGTTCTTCTTCCTTCGTCTGCCATTTCAGGGAAACACTATTCTTGAGGAGTAGCCGTGACGTATATTTTTCCCTTGCCAAATTCATCACCTCTACATTGTTAGCTACCTAAAGTTTAAAATCCAATACGGTACCAGACATTTTTCTAGTGATATAATTTTCTGTCTTGATCATAAATGCGAGAGCTTGAGATGGATGCATTGCAACACATTTATTCCCATCACATTCCTTGCTCACTCAGTTACCTTTTTGACCCCTGTGTGCATGTATGGTTGTTTTTTCTGCAAGTAGTAAGTCAGATATCTACTTCCATAATGTGGTATAAAGCAAGTACACCCACTTCCCTTGGGCATCTCACCAAAATTGCTTCTGGAGAACTTGCCACGTCCTTGCCTTTATTTCAGAAACTCATTACAGTAGGGCACGCACCAACACAGTATGTGTACGTGTGTGTGCCTGTTTCTCCACATCCTCGCCAACATTTGTCACGTTGCTGTTGGGCTGTTTTGGAAAGCCTTTCTGGAGCATAGTACCACCTATACGAATCTTGAGTAAAATTTCTCCCCTCTGTCTGTCAGAAAGGTAGTCACCCATATCCAAATTTCTTGCCACTGAGTATGATCTAGGTCCGTCCCAAGTATTTTCCCCACTTATCCTGGTACGTCCTTCTAAAGTATGGCCAATTATACACCAGGATTTATTTTTCTCTTTTTGTTGTCTATTCGAGCAAATATTGTAAGAGTGCAGCATGATAGTACCTCACTAAATCGGGGCTTTCCATCCCTCCATTTTGCATCTAAGATCCCTGAGTACAGTTTATCCTAGCTTTTCCCCCTTATCATATCTGTTGTCCTACAGTCTCTTAATTTTCACCAGCTTGAAGTGAGAGAGCCTGAAAAACGTAATATTCTGAGGAACATTGCCATCTTCAAAGCTGCAGTACGTCCCAGCCTGAACAGCACATCATTTTTCCTGCTAACTCACTCTGCTTTAACCACTCACAATAGTCATTTAAAGTTCCTCTCCTGGGCCTCCTCCCATAGTATGTTTCAGTTCAGTCCGGAATTGATTTTGTCAAATGTTCTTTCCCAACCTTCCCCAGTTAGAGGTCAGGACCCTCATTTTGACTGAGATTTACTTTGAACCCTAAAATCTCCTGGTGTAAGGATAATTCCCTTACCTACTGCTTGATAGCTTGAATCAGATCAGTTATGGAAACCAAAAGGTTATCGGCAAAGAGTGACATGACAGTATGAATTCTTCAGGCCTGTTTTTATTCCCCGATAGCCTTGTAATCTTGAATTCTCTAGGCAAGTAGCTCCAAGGAAGGGGCGAACAAGAGATGGCACAGAGGGCACCCTCCTACCTACTTCTCCATATGTGTCGTGTCATTTTTTTTGACTGATACTGGTGGTTACTGACTCTGAAAATACCCTGGGCTTTGCTAACCAGGCTCAGGGCCAGTGCTCTGTCCTCTAAAAGGTATATGTTAATTGACATAATTCTAATTGACAAAGACAACCTACCTGTAAGTCCCTAATATACGGTAGGGCATGCAGGTTTAGAGAACCCGGGGGACTTAATGCAGTTAAGTGTGCATTGCTGTGGTGTTTGGTGCAATTTTAAAGCCAGGCCTGCCTTGCAGGCTGGTTTGAAAATAAAACTATTTGCAAATTCGAAATTGAGATTAAAAGTACATCCATAGCCCAAAACAACCTTTTTATGACTTATAAATCACCCATAAGGTCTGCCCTATTTTCCCCAAGGGTAGGGTGCATTGTTATTAAAACGAGGGACAATATAAAAGATGTTGTATATGCCCTGGTAAGGAAAAACGCCAGTCATTTTCCCTATTGTAGTGCTGCTTGCCCCATAGACTAACATGGGAAGGCTTCATTAAAGTTTAAAAAGTCTAACTTTTGATTGGAGCTAGCTAGACATATCATTCAAAGTATCAAAATATTGGTTGCAATGAATCCAACAAATTGCCAAGGTCGAATTATACCCATTACAGGAAAGTCGTTTTAGAACTTACTATCCTGAAGTTACCCAAAACAGCCCTGTAGCAGCTTCTTCTGATTGGTCAGCCTTTGACATCCTGAGTCAAGCTGCTCCCTGAGTAGGTGTGTAGACGCCTGGGGCTGAAACAATACTGCCATTCGGTGGGAGGAGATCTGCTTCCATGACAAGCCAGGGAGAGGAAGGGGGCTGGGGAGATAAGCTGGTCTTCAAAGGCAGGAGATCAGATGTCATAGGACACAGGCCAGCCCCCACTTCCTTGATCCTGAGCCAGATGGGAGCTCCCCTAATTGGATTATGAGAGAGTCTGGAAGGAGAGTTTAGTGAGTTGTTAGCCACACCTTTGGGTTGGTTTGCTCAGACACACACACATCAAGGAGAGATTTTCTCCACTTTAATTTTTGTGAGAACAGTGCATTTTGGGTAAAAAATATGCCACACTTTGCAGGATGTGTTCATAGAAGAGGGAGAACTTTACCCCCTTTATTTCGGTTGCCCCCCCTTGCTAGCCCAGAATTGAGGATAAACATGGGAGAGCTGCAGGAGCTCCTCAGAAACTGCCCTGAACAAACGGACTGCCCTGCTAGGCCCTTGGACTGCACCACAGAAGGCTTGCACTTAAAAGGACTGCACCTTCTGCACTCTCAAGGCTCCATAAAGGACTCTGCCCGACTCAAAGGAAAAAAAGTGGACTCCCTGATCAGAAACGGGTGCAAGAGAGCTGGAAGAAGTCACCTGCAAGCCCAAAGAGAGGATCACCCCAGCAGACCAGTTACAACTGGATTTTTCCTGGACTGTGCAGGTGCACTGTGGGAAAATGAGTCCTAGCCACCAAAAGGCAAGCCAGAGTGTCTGAACCCTTGGTTGGTGCTAATGGACCCTTATTTTCCCCAAAGGAATCCTAAAGAAACAAGATCTCAAAGTTTGGAAACTTTCTGCAAGGTTTTGCAGAAAAGCTCCAGGAGAAGACCGGCTCGACTTCAAGAGTCAAGACGCTCGGGTTTGTCTCTCTGAAAGCTCTAGAGCTCCCTGCGGTCGAGGACATAAACTTCCAGAGGCTCACCAAGGAATCGTGCTTCAGCAGGCTGCCATTGTCACATCGAACTTCAGATCCAAGAAGCCCAAGGACCCATTGACGAGAGAAAAGCTCCAAGAAAAAGACTAAGTCTGAAGGTAAACTACTAACCGGAACCTAGCCCTCAACCTATCCGATCCGTGCTCCATCGTGGTCGGCCTAAAACTTTGACTTTGTCCTGGTCCAGCGCAACCAGATAGCTGCGAGTGGCGCTTTAAGCTTTTTGGTGCTAGAATGTACAATTTTTTTATTGACTCTTTAAAACTTAATATCGCTGGTTCCCCACATTGGATTTTTGTCATTTTGGTGTTTTAAAAATAAAAATATTGTCTATTTTTATAAATTAGTGTTGGATTTTTATTGTGTCTTTTTATTTATTTACTGTTTTGGTGGTATTAAAAGCATACCTGTCTCAATTAAACCTGACTGCTTGTTTGCTAAGCTACAAAGGGTTGGGCAAGGATTAACTTACTGAGACTTGACTGGACCTATTAGTGATTGGGGTTTGTGGTATTGCTACTAGCTGAGGATGAATACCCCCACCTACTAATAACCCACTCTATTGCATGGTCCCTCTCTTCGATTTTTTTCGAATTATATTGATGGGTCAACTGTAGTTAGCTAAGGCCCAGCAAGATAAGTTTTCTCCCCCCCCCCCCACCCCACCCCACCCCAGCGCCTGCTGCATTTCTTTCATGTAAGCACAGTTCACTCTATTAAATGCTTTCTCTGCATCCAATTATAGCACCACAGCTAACCTCTCTCCCACCTGGTGACACCACTCAGTTGCAGAGTTATCTTTACATCAGTGTTCATCAAGGAGATTGGCTGGAAAAAGTTGAATAAAAGGGACGTGTTCTGTAGCCTCACGCTCAGAGGGTCTTTACTCGTCCACTTTGAGTTGTGTAATTAAAGAGCTCAATAAGTATTGTTCTTAAATTAGTTGAGGGGGAAACTGCTTGATAGAGGTTACCAGAAAGCCACCTGAACCCGATGTCTTTGAGTTCTTAAAGCTCTCTTGCTGCAGCCAGTACCTCTTCTTTCTCTATGGGGTGAGCAGTCCATCTCTGTCCTTTTCTGACATCCTCGAGGGACATGCTATCCAAAGGTATTCCTGTCTGGCTTGCACTACAGGCCATTGCATGGCATATTTATTTAATTTTAAACAAAATGTTATTTTTTTCGTATAACAAAAAACAAAAAGGACATTAGCTACCATGACTTAGTACTTCAGAGTAAAACCGTTTAAAGATGTGCATATCTTTCAAACTCGTACAGCCCAAGTGCAAAACATATTAAAACATGAAATTTCTCCTTTTCAGCTAGCAACTAACAACACCCCCACCTATAGTTACACCTTAACAAGCTGTCACATATTTAGTTCCCCCTTTCCGAGCTGACATATATAGTGTTCCATAACCCCTTGCCAACTTATGCTCCCCACTGTAGTACCAAATCCCACCCAAAGTTTCTCCACTGAAATCAGTTACTTCTACCTTCTGAATCCTCCAGCAAAAGCTGGAAGCTGTCAGACGTATCTGAGCCAACGTTCGGAGCTCATAGGTTATCTACTAAATGTTCCCATGCTCTAGCCCTATCAGTTTATCCCCGGTCTTTCTTCAATTCATGAAACAGTACAGCATTCTCAAGTCCTGCCCATTTAACGAGCTCATCTCGTATGTGTGCTAGGATCTTTCCCCAATCCATTTCAGTAATCTGTAACTCTAAATCAGTCTACCATTTAACCTTCAAATCTGTGAGTGTAGTTAGAATGGGCGTATTTATGGCTTGATATAGCGACGTGACCACTTCGTGTAGTAGTTGACAGACTTTGTGTGTTGCAGGTTCCAAGTCTCCATTTCCCCATTGATGCCTAATCGTGACTACCATTGCCCGATGCAGCTAGAATTGCCTGCCAGGAATATCGAAATCCTCCATCAAGCCTTCAAATGAGTGCAATTCACCATCCTGATACAAATCTCCAATACGATTAATCCTATAAGCAGTCCACTCTGTGATTACCGTCCCCGCCCCCCTCCCAAGCCCATCTGTGGGCCACCATCCTCAACCACCTTAGTGGCAGGTCTGGCAAGCTGGGCTCGGGCGCGAGATCGCTGCAGACAATGTTGCCAGCACCGCTGTATCACCAGGAGATCCTGAGAGGCACCATGTAGTCGCCACCTGGGAACCAAAAGGACCTGCAATACGTCCCTCAAGTCAGGATGCACACCGATAATGCCATCTACAGGATGCAACCTACAATAAATCCACAGATTAAACCATTGCAGCTGTGCAGCCAAGTAATGACTCAGTCTGGTGCAGCCAACCCACATTCTTCTACAGGACGCTGCAACTTAGCTAGCGACACCCTACGTCTACCAGTCCCTCAAATCAGTTCCAATAGCAGTGATTCCAGTTCTCGGAACAGCCGGCAAGGTACCAATAGTGGCAGAGTAGAGAAAAAATAAAGCAATTTCGGAAGCACCACCATCTTAGCCACTGCTAGTCTACCAGCCACAGATAATGGCAACGTTGTTTTGAAAATTTATGCTACTCCGAAGCGCTCCAATTTCTGCCCCAACATTACCATCTAGTAAATCTTGATGGTTATAATATATGTTAACTCCCAAATATTTCAGACATGTAGGGTTCCAGACAAGTCCTTGTTGGTTCTGAGGAACGGGGATATCCCCACAGAAAGGTAACAGATGGGATTTCTGCCAATTAATGTGTAGGCCTGAGACTCACCAAAGCGCTCCTGCAAATTTATTGCGCCAGGCAAGTCCATTCCGAGATCTCTGAGAAACAATAGTATATCATCAGCAAATAATGCTACATAATGAGATTCCCCATGAACCTCTAACCTATGATAAAATCTCCCTGCACGAGCACTACTGGCCAACGGCTCCATTGCAATGGAAAATAATAAGGGGGAGAGTGGACACTCCTGCCTACTTCCTCATCTCCCCTCGTATGAATCTGATATAGTATTGCCAAAGCAAACCCGTGCTGTGGGTCCTCTGTAGAGAAGTCTGACCCAGCGTATAAACCCAGGACCCAACCCCATACGAGCCATTACTCGATGTAGGAAGTCTCAACTCCCTGTCAAAGGCATTCTCTTTATATATTGCCATAACAGCTGCTGTCCGTTTATCTACTAAATCTTCATTCATAAGTGAAAGGAGTCTACGGATATTAAGCGCAATATTGCTCCCAGTAATAAATCCTGTTTGATCTATGTGAATTAAGGTAGGCATGTGGGGCAGGAAACTGGTCACTAGAATTCTACTAAGAATTATGTAGTCCACATTAAGCATGGACAAGGCCAATAAGCTCTGACATCTGTGGGAGGTTGACCTGGTTTCAATATTGGGATAACTAAAGCTTCACATGTGGATACAGGAAGATGGCCAGCTTTTCGAGCTGCAGAGTAGAGTTCTACCAATTTTAGAGCCAAAGTGTCCCCATATGTGGCAAAGAACTCCATAGGTAGGCTGTCGGCACCTGGAACTTTACCGCGCGCCATACAGCTCTTACTTCCTCTAACGTAAAATCTCCCCCTAATTCATCTGCATCTTCCTGCGGAAGCACCCGTAGGTGACCCAGTGACAGGAAGTCTTCAATAGCCTGAGGTGGTATCTTTTGTGATGGGGCATAGAGGGATGCAAAATATTTCCGAAATCTAGTATTGATGGTAGATTGGCTATATAGAGGTTCATCAGTGTCTAATTCGAGCTCTAAAATCATGGAACCCCTATTCTTCGGGTTGATAAGCCACGCTAATAAGGTACCTGCTTTGTCACGCTATGCATGTGCACGAGTCCGGTCCTCCCTGTAATCAAAGCAGCAGAGCCCCTCAACTCGGGCTGCCAGTAATTCCTTTGCCTCAAGCAACAGGTGCTTAAGGGCGGGATTTGCCGGTCTCCATTGTTCGAGGTCCCGCAATGCCTTTTCCTGCTTTTCAACCTCAACTACTAGTGTACGTCACACCCCAGCCGCATCCGCAATACAGCGACCTCTGATCACGGTTTTAAATGCATCCCACGCAATCAAAGGGGATGACGCAGACCTGGCATTGTCTGCAAAATAAACACTTATGGCCTCTCTCTGTTTTTTTGGAAGACCGGGTCATCCAATGCCTCAACTCTTAATCGCTAGTCCGTGATGCGTGCGTGCACGCTCCCAGTTCAAAGAGTAACACTGGGTTATGATCTGATATCGTTCGGCACAAATATTCTACACCGTGTACCTTTCCATGAACAGTCGGAGTACATAAAAAGGTATCAAGTCGAACATTATGCTCGTGCATGCCAGAATAGCACGATAGTCTTGGTCCACAGGGTGAAGTTGCCTCCAAGAGTCTACCATCCCCCACTGTCTCTGACAACCAGAGAAGGTATACGCCAACCGGGGAATTCCCAAGGATGGATAGGAATGATCAAGAGCGGGGTCTGCAACACAATTGAAATCTACACCCCCCTATTCTCCAAACCCCCAATTAGCCAGGTGGTCATAGGGGACCAAATCTTACCTCCCCACTTCTTAGATCGCCTACCCGAACAAATGTATAAAGCTTTCTTGATTGTATATGCTCGGTAGATGGGCCAACCAAGCCTGATACATGGGGTGGTCTGAATCTTTCCATCGAGTTGCTATTAGCAACCGAGCTACTGCAATCAAGATAAAAATGAAACTTGTCTGAGTCGACTCCAATTCATCTTTATTATCATATCCCAGAAGCATCATAAGTGGGCTGATAAAGATCTCCTGCCCAAACACCAACCGCAAAAAAGCCTCTATTCCTTTCTTTAAAGGTTGCAATTAATTTTTCACAACCGTAGAACATGTGTATAACTTCAGCAGGACCTTCTCCACACCCAGGGCACTTACCATTTTCCCTTTTTCCCCACCCAAAAAGCTTTGCAGGTGTAAAATATAAACTAAAAATAGTTTTATAGTGTTGGTCCTTCAGGATAGCCAAGAGAAAAATCTTCCTTCCTGGTGCAATAGACATAAATAGGTACGTATCGCCTTCCCCCTAGTTTCCTGGCCAAATTGGCTTTGACCTTCTTTAGATAATCCGAAGTAGAGTCTAACAGGATTTTAAAGATGTGTCTTATCCTACAGTCCTCGCGAGTAATAGCTTCGAGGAGGGGGATTTCATCCAGGGAAAGTGATTTGACCCCAAGTTGATAAAAAAAAAAAATTCCTTTACCTGTACATACTTAAAATAAGACCTGGCAGGTATTCCGTAATCCTACTGTAGATCTAAAAATGAAGACAGTTGTTCTACTGAATAAATATCACCCATGTTAGTAATACTGTCGTGTAGTTCCTATATATCCTATACAGGATCTGCGCGTTCGGATAACATAAACTGTGGGTTTGGTGGCAGACGGATTCCGTGCACCCCCACTGGATACGTTAGCCTGTCTGTATTAGCTAGCTCACAGTGCCACTAGAGTCTCCTCTTATCGGGGAGAGAATAGTTCTTGGCAACCTCAGAACATGACAACCCTGATCCCTCAGGATCGTGGAAACAATATACTACCTTTCGCTCAGTCACTCGTGCTCACTTAGTTTGTCTCAGAGAGGTACACAGAATAAACAGGCTGGGCGTTTCAATAAGTATTTATTGAACAGTTGTTATTCTAGTGTAAAATATATGAGCTGCAACAACCATTAGACCAGAGGTCTTCAAACTTTTTTACTCTGAGCCCCCCCTAAGCAAAATGTTTTGAGGTCGGGCCCCCCTCCAAAACTTTATGGCCGGATTGGGGGAGTGGGAGGGACATGGCTGCGTGCAGGGAGCGGTGCTTGTGAGAGGATTTCAGGAATACGTTTTCTATAGCTTATAAACCGCACTAAATATGAGACTTCTAAAACAGAAAATGCATCAAACAAAAACAGATATCCCAAACAAACTGCTCCCCATAATTGGGGTGTTGTGAGCCCCTCACACTCTTTGACCCCAATGCAACTATACCTGCTGCACTAATGATAACTGCAGTCCTGAGTAGCAGGCTATCTCCTCTGCATCTTTTACCTCTTCCCCACCATGACGGATCTTCAACTCCTGTCCTAATGCTTGAAAGGAAAATAAGCTTCGATGCCCCTTTTTAAAGGTAGACAGTCATAACTGTGATGCAGTGGGCCCCTCAAATCCCTGGGCCCCAGTCCTGCTGCATCTGCTCCTTAATGATAACCAGCAGTGGCCACTTACACACTTGGCAGCAGTACCAGCTTCACTAATGAATGCCCCTTTAAAAAAAAAGAAAACTTATATCGTCCCTTCTTTGGGGTATCTCTCTGAAGAAGCTGCCTCTGGCCATTTGTAAACACAAAAATGAGTCCGCATACAGTGCTCCCTATTCTGGGCCTACTCTTTGACAATATCTATGAATCTCGCTCCTTTCCTCTGTCTCTTGGACCATTACTGTGAGGCCCCAGGGATCGAGAGGATTAGGGCGCTGGATCTGAATGCAACCCTTCTGGCCTGCTACCTGCCACCCCATGGACTCAGCTTTCACAATGCCCCTGAATGGTTAATACTGACTTTGAGATGCCTCTGCCTGAAATCGAAGGGTGTGGTGGTAGTGCATAAAGTTAAAAAAGAAACCAGCCTTCTTACCAGCCAATAATTGATTGAGTCACTAAAAGCCAGGGCCACTGGAATTATGAGTTTCTGCAGCAGCAGCGTTTTCCACATAATTATCAGTTTACTGCATTTGCTACATAATCTGCAGATTTTCAACAAAAGAAAACTACATTCTAGCTCAAACGGAACAAAAGTTACTTAACGCGTGACAAAGTGTTCCAGAGCAGTGGAAGGCCCTTTGCAAAGATTGACTGGTAATCTTGTAGTTGCTTACTGCTGTATTTGGGTGTTAAACTGGTACTAATGGGGTGAAATATTTCCCCTGACAGGGTTACCTTGAGTTAAAATGACAAAATAATGAAGTAATGCTAACCACAAAATGTGGCGCATTATGCCGCATAATTTACCTTTTCTTGCTGCATAATTTAGTCAAACCTGCCGCATAATATTGTCCTCTTCTGCTGAATAATTCCAGTGGCTCTGCTTAAAGCTTCATGGTGGCAAAGATCTATTCTTTTTGAGATGTAATGTAAGGGTGTTATCAGCTGAGATCTGGAATAGTGGAGACACTTACAAAAATGTCTGCATTAGATACAGTTTGATTAATTATTACTAAAAAGTATATTTTGTAAGAACTTGTTTTATCTCAATCACTGCATCATTTTGCAGCAGCCTAGCTTAGAGTATGTAAATACTGTTTTAAAATAATGACTTGCATATTCACAGTGCTTTCTGCCACAGGCTGGGACCTCATAGCACTATAAACAGTGCCATTGGAATTATGCGGCGGAGAAGGCCAGATTATGCAGCATTGTTGACTAAATTCAGCAGCAAGCAAAGGTGAATTATGCTGCATATTTTGTGTTAGCATTGCTGCATTATTTTGCTATTTTTACACTTGTTAACACTGTCCTGGCATTTATTGCCCCTCATAAGTATCACATTAACACCCACATCTAGCAATAAGCAACAGAAAGGTGACCATTCAACCTTTAGAAAGGGCCTTCCACTGTGAGGTAACGTGTTGCTGCATTTTTTTTTATCTGCAAATTATGCAGCAGATGATGGATTATATGGCAAATGCGGTAAATCCATAACTATGCGCTGTGAGTGCAGGGTGAGCGTGAAAGTGAAGGGTGAGAATGAGTGAGTTGTCTGAATGCAGAGTGCATTCCCAGACATTTGAAGTAAATCAGCATGTTATTGACGGGGTGTAGGGTTTCAGATATAAGTTAAACTATTGCTATTATGGTATTAATCTGGGATCGAGGGTGGAGGAAATAAATAATGTGCTGATCATGCAACAAACTTCCAGTCTTATGATTAGGATTGCCAGCTCATTATTTTGATGTCGCAGACGGTACAAAAATACACAGTCACCTAAAGCCCTATTTTCAGCACTTATCTGTGCGTACTTCGAAAAGCAAATATAAATAGAAAGCACTTTTAAATGTGTTCTAGGGCTGCCTGAATGATTCATGAATGAAAATAAAGGGAACAGACAAAGTCAGATTACAAATGAATACATACTTTTTTATTTAAAACCCTGTTTATTGTCAAAACAAGGTCTTTGCAGGCTCTTTAAACATACATGGTGGGCATTTTTCTATTGGCAACCCTTTTTTATATTCCTTTTCATGAAATGCATTTTCACACTACAGCAGTAAATTTAAAATACAAATGTAAGGAATAGGCAGAGTCGGGGCCCAGGGGTACTGGAAACAGAAATAAAAACTAAGCCTCAGTAACTAGTTTCTAAAGGTATGCAAATGGTCCTTAAAGACCTGTGAAAAACTCGGGCATGCCAGAGTCTTAATAAGACTCCAGACACTGCCCAGCGGAGCCCCCAGCAGCACACTCACTGACCTCCGGCCCCAGGGCACTCTGAGGGCTTCGGAGTAAATGAAGACAGCCTGCAAATGCAGCAAATAAACATCGCCGCACTTCCAGGCGTCTTCATTTACATGTGCTTACAGAGGCCTTTGCGCCCCCCTGGGAACCCATCCACGCCCCCCCAGGGGGGCGCGCCCCACACTTTGAAGACCTCTGCATTAGACAGTAGCAGAGATATATGATTAGCAATATTATGAAAGTAAAAGGATGGTATAGCTCTACCATCTTGCAGAAATCATGAATATATACATGTACATAAAACACATGCTAAAAAGTGCAACCTAAAAGTGCGTACTCCTACGATGCCTCCCTAACTAGATGTACCTAAATGTACCTAGCATCTATGTAGGTACATAGGTGTTATGCCAAGAATCCCTCTAGGATCTAGTCCACCCCATTACCTGAGAGTTTAGAGAATGTGGGACCCTGTTCTGGTCTCGAGTTGGACACCCCGCGAGGGATCCACTGCTAGCTGGAGTGTCTGCATGCAGGAACCTCAGCGTGTCTGGTCAGTGTGTCAGCCGGGAAGTCACGGTCTCCTCTGTCTGTCTAAGCAAGACATGATGTATATATACCCATAGGTCTCCCCAGGGGTCCTACCTTGCTGCGTTACTGTGTCGGCCTAAAGGATGACGTCAGGCCTGAACTTTAACATAGATATTAAACAGGAGATGTTCGTCCTGCTGTGCTTCCAAGAAGCCTCATGCATAATGTATGAGTCGGGGCCGGCTCTAGGGCGGTGCGATCGGTGCGACCGCACCGGGCCTTGACTTTGGGTGGGGGCGTCATTTTTGAAAAAGTATACTATCATTTTAAAAGCACCTGCTGCCGCGTTCCTGGCCTCCAGAAATTTTCAGACATCAATTAAAATGTCAAGATAACTCCGGTGATTAATCTCTTCCTGGAAAGAGACCGGAGGTTTGTCTAGTGGAAGTTTTGGCTCATCCTAAGGTAGTGCAAAGGGTTAAAATGCCTGCTGCTAGGAACGTGTACCATGGGGATAACAAAATGCATATAATGTAAATAGGTCAGTGGGTTACTGCTTCTGTAAGAGAGCTTCTTTTGTTACTTGTCGTTTATAAGTCAAAATCCTAATATATAACATTGAGCTATTAACTGTCACCCTAGAGCTACTGCAAGGTATATGTTCGAGCTACATGTTTTTTTGCGTTGTCTTTCATCATCCCAATTTTGTGAAGAGGCTTCATTTGGGTAGAAAACAATTCTTATTATGAAAGAGAACCCCTAACAATGATGTTACGTTTTAAATTCTGAATTTGTGATTTTCCAGAATGAGGACTCAAACAATATTGTCTACCAGTATCGATGACATGTCACTCCTACACTACACCTTGTAGTCCTGCCTGATGTAACATTTCCTATACACTGATTTACACACACATGATTGTCTCTGTGCAATGTGTGTGTGTGGTGTAAAGTGCTCTGACACCTTACACTGGTATGAGTGGTGCTATAAAACTAAGTGAATCTGAGAGACAGTGGTTATGGAGTCTTCAGAGGCACTGTTAAAGGGTACTAGTGAGGGACTCCGTGGCAGAGGTGGTCACTGGGGGGGCGCCAACAGACATTATCGCACAGGGCGCCACCAGCGCTAAAGCCGGCCCTGGTATGAGTATTGAACCAGGGAAAAACCCGCGTACTGAATGTAGTGTCGTATTTAGGTAAAAGGTCAGTCCCTATGAATCGTTATGTATGAAATGTAGGGAAGGATATAGGTGAAAGGTTGCAGTGTTACCTGCGCCTATATAGGGTACCTGTATGGAATATAACACCCACTCCTCTTCCGACTGGACGACATATGTAACTTATAAGTGTATTACCATTCTAACTAGACATTGGTACGCACTAAAGTAAAAACATTTCTTTTGTTTAAAATGTTTAAAAACGTCTAAAAAAAACCTTAAAATGTGTAACGAGAAAAATGCTTGCAAACTATAGGTCTAAAAGTGTCCGTAGTTATAGTCCGAAACACTATAAGCATTAGAAAGCCAGTCATGCCCAAATAAATGAAAAGGAATGTCAATTTTGTATCTGAGTTCCAAATTGAGCTTGTTATTAAAAAAGGCGAAGTTTTATCCAGCACACGACGAGCCAAAATGAGTCAATTGTTTGTGTCCTGGCTGGTAGACGCAACATATCCGTTGCCTGCTTCCGCAGTAGACGGCCCCTGTAACACCTCGCAGAGTATGTCAATTGAGAACAGATGATCTTCCGCGCTGTCCGCAGCCGGCGCTGGGGCAGCCTGTGCGCCGTCCAAAGCCTGGGTGCCAGTGGAGGAGCCGGTGTTCATACCAACAGGTGTAGTTACAACCTGTGGTGGCTCAAGGAATGCCGCCAACAACATTGGAATGCGCTGAGGACACTGCAGAACATGGGCCGTTATCGGGTCCAGTAACGCATTCACGTCCGGTTGCGCACACGATGGGAGTGTCAAACAAAGGTCTAACACGCATTCTTTACCGCAAAACAGGCATCGGAGGACAGGTAAGATGCAGTCCATCCAGACGCACTTAGTTCTCTCAGAAGAGGCGTGCCTAGGTGTTGTACCATTCGGTTACGGTATTTCCGCTCCAGGAGCGCTCTTTCCATCTCCTTGGTGACTGGACGTCCATTGCGTAGCAGATAGAAGATAATCAGGATACCTGCTATTAGAAACAGGATCAGCGGAAGTCCTCCAAAGATGCTTCCGAATACGGAGTGTATGAAGTTTGGTGTAACTCCAAGTACCGTCTGTAAGGTGCTTAGAAGTCCAGAACCTATGGTCTTAAATAGGTGGACAATGCCAATCGTATCAGACATGTTAAAGATATGATTCACCATTTCTACGAAATGGAAAAGGCAGTTTGTATTAATAAGCGCCTGTATCTCAGCTTAAGACCTTGCGATCTGGAGTTCAAAAGTCTCTCGAGCGGAGGTTAAGGGCACAGACTTCTGTAGAAGCATGGCTTTCATTCTGCTTAGAGTATCAAACCGTATTAAGGAAACATTCAGTTAAGGCCATAACGGCGCCTCCCTGACTGTATGTGTCGGTGGAAACAATACTTGCATACAACAAGTAACCCTGGAGCTCACGGTTACCAGATATGCGATGCCCGGGAGCATGCCACAGCAGCCTTGACTGTTCAGCATCAAGTAACTCCCATTTGAAAGTAGCCTGAATGCTGCAGTAATCACTGCCGCTGGGGCACCCTTCAAATGACAGGACAGGTTTGCTACAGAACCATTACAAGCACCGTGCAACATTATATCCTGGCATATGAGTGATTCACTTAAAGCACTCTCACAGTTTGTACCACTGAGAAACACTTCTCGATCCCCACTCCGGCATCGAAATCTGTATGGTAATTCCCAAGACTCCTTAATGTACTCCTTACCCATTTTTTCATATTTGCCTGCCTGCTTTTGTTCAAGGCAATATTGAAACTGAAAAGTAGTGACCGGTAGAGTTATGTGGCCATGGAATAGCCATTCTGTAGACGGCGATTCCGCCACTGTGAATGGTAATCTATCCAGTTTTTCGATACGCAGCATTGTATATTTTGTTCCCCTTTGTGCCATTTCTATCTGTTAGATTGTATTCAGAAAACAGAGACGTACTGTTGATAAAACGCCAAGGCACATAGCCTGCACGCAAAGATTGCAGCGTCCAGCTCAATAACATTATAGAACGTAACTGAGAATGCCCGTGTTGTAATATGGCCAAATCTTGTTCTACAATGTCTATCGCAGAAGATACAATGTTGCCTAAGGAATATATCCTGGAGGTCAGTGTTGTTAACCCATTGTCTACCACTGCTAGAGATTTCTCTAAGTTAATACGGTCTTTTTCCCGTATTCTTTCTGCGGCCTCTTGTTAGGATATTTTCCAATTTTAATTGTAGGCAGCATAAATGCCAGCATATATGAAGCGTTTTTGACGTGGTTTCCTGGGACCTAGTAAAAAAATCCCTAAGATCCATGGCTTGTGTGAGTAAGGATAAGTGGTGTTTCACCTCTGTGAGTGTTGAGGTTTCTAGCCAATTAAGGCACAACTTCCCAACACTGTATGACGTCACTACCCCTGGGTGTTGTCTCTGTACATAGCGCGGATCTGGCCTATGGATTGTGAACCCTTCGGTTTTACCCATGAATCTTTCCTGATGACCATTTGTGTCTGTGGGCCAATTCAACCATTTCTTCCAATTGGGGTCTGATCTATTGTATTGTATGATATCATCTAATGTAATCCCTGTTTGTGATGTTTCGTTTCCCTCGGTGTTCGATGGAGTCGGCACTCGAGGTGTGTTCAAGTCTTTGTTCTTGGCTAGTCCAAGGCAAGACGTCTGTTGCACTGTCTCGTTCAAAAACATGATCTGCTGAGGGATGAGGCATGCTCTAAACAAAGCTTCTAACCCCTGCACCTGCCATTCTCTAGTACCCCAGACTGATTTTAAGGTTATGGTGTCTTTCCATAAGTCGTAACCTTGTTCAGACATCTGGGCAATAAAGGATGCAGAGTAAATCTGTTTTTGGTGTTTGTTAACATATTTTTCTGTGCTGATGTTGGTGCAACCTTATAAAAATATGAGGCTGGGTCAGACATATTAAACCCTGAAAAATATGGCAACGTCTGTGCAAATGTTTTTGTACTGCCTTTCGGTGGTGTTGGACAATGTTCCCACTGGTGGTATGTGAACACATTTCTAGGATTTGTAGATTTATGCAGAAAATGATGACCATAATGCTGATAACAATACATTGATTCATAGTCTGATGTGTCTTCCAATGTTTCACTATTGGAAAACGCAGCAGATTTTTCCAAATCAGACATGTTATTAACAGTTTCAAAATCCCAATCATCGGAAAATGTACTTGAGGTAATGATATCACTTAATGATATTTTAAATAAATGTGGAATTTTTAAAATTTCAGTCGGGCCAAATATATCGAAATCAACCTTGTCCCACACTATACCATATAGGAACTGCTGTAATGTTCACTGATGACAAGTCTCTTTGTTCTCGATGAGATGACTGGTGTGGTTTTAAAAGTAAGTTCACCTTTTGGGCTGCAGAACTTTGTCGAATGTATTTCCCATTAATAAGCATACTAAAAACTATTACCAAGCCTACCCAGAAAAGAAAGAAAAGTATCCCGGTCATTATCCATAGTTCTACCCAGGGTGACACCAGGTAAGTCTTTATAAGAAAGTTCAGAAAGTCTTTTATTTGCTGTTTGCGTGATTTTTTTGGCTGGCGTCGTTTCCGGTTCGCTTGGATCCAAAGAAAACGTATCAAAGTTTATGAAGTAGCCAGAAGCAGTTCGATCAATTGTTGGAATTGCATCAGGATTTGTTGAAATCGTTCTTTGCTCTTGTCGAGGTATGTTGACGTAGACGTCTATATTTGGTCGAATAGCAACTTGTGCGTTATTTTGATTTTGAATTTGAACTTCAGGTTCAAGAGGAACGAGTTCCATAGCATTGTTGCTTAGTCCTTCATTCCGTGTAGGAGGCTCTTCGAACGTGATGAGTCTTTCCGTTTGAACTTCTTGGATTGTAGCGAGAGGAGGGCGTCTGCTACTTTGGAGTCCACGTGGCCTACTGCTTAGTATCGGCCACATAATGTGGTTTGATTAGGTCGATTGAGACAAATCTTTTTTCCGGCAAGAGGCGTCAGAAGCACAGTTCTTGTTCCTTCAATTGCTAGGACCGGTATAGGTTTTCTGTAGGATGGCCCAAATTCTTTCTTGTCCGCTATTTTCTCTCTGACCAGATCCCCGACTTTTGGGATCCAGACAGGTCTTGCCGTGACTGATTTGACTTGCCCAGTGGCGGTCTGTTTCAGGTGGACGTTACTTTGTTGTGTCCTGGATTCATTTAGATCCTGTAAAACAGCCAAACGATCATGGATGTCAAAAGGCTTTTCATCCGCCACTGTGCCTTCACAATCAAGATCAGGTAACCACATTCTTGTCCCAAATAGGACCTCATATGGAGTGACACCCCCTAGAGAACTTCTTGGCCTATTGTTAAGGGCCCGCTGGACCCCATAAAGATGTTTTACCCAACTTTCACCCGTGCCTAATACTCTAGCTGTTAAAGATTGCTTTAAGTCTCGGTTTTTTTCTCTCCACTACCGAATTTCCCTCGGGATGGTACGGAGATGAGTACCGCAATGCTACACCCAAACTTCCCATTGCCTCCTTGTAAGCCCGACAGCTAAACGCAGGGCCCTTGTCAGAATGTAGTGTGCCAAATGCGTATGTCCCTATGAAGACTCGCAAATCTTTTATAACAGTTCGAGCGTCAGCAGAGCGCTGGGGCCACACCCATAGGAATCTCGTGCAGGAGTCCACTGCAACCATGATATACTTGTAAGCCCCTTTCACATTTTAAGGGGCTGCAGTGGTCCTGGTAAGTGCACGCGAATGGACAGTCTGATGCTGTCTAATAATGGTACCTGTGCTGGGCAAGCTACGGCGGCTCCATTCATCTGTTGGCAGATGTCGCAGTTTAAGACTAAGTCTTTGGTCTGCTTTGTTAATCCTGGCCACCAATAGCTTTGTTTCAGAAAAGAAACTGTTGCCGCAGCTCCTGCATGTACAGAACCCATCCCTTCATGTGCTGCCAGTATTAAACCTAACCTACGATCCATATTTGGAATTACTCTATCCCCCCACTCCATGAATTTGAGCAAATGGAATGTTATTGGCATCTAACTTATAGGAGTACTTGAGTGGAAACCTTTTGGGTACTGCTCCGCTGTTTTTGCGACAAGCATTGATGGCTACCATAATCTCACTGTCTATTCTCGTTCTAGAACGAGTGATTGCAGCTACGGAAGCCGTGCGTACCGCCCCCTTTGCGGCTTCATCAGCCAATGAATTCCCTTCAACGTGAACGCCATCACGCTGATGACTCAGTGTATGTATCACGTGAGCCCTCGGTAGTTCGGTTTTCAACTCCACTACCTGTTCCCATAGCATTTTATGCTTAATTGTGCCACCTTTTGCATCTTTGAACCCGTTTTGAACCCAGTACTGCAAATATTCATTGTAAGACTGCAAACAGTAAAAGGAATCGCACGCAATTAGTGTGGGGAATTCTCGATCCGTATTTCAAGTGCCAGTATCCGTGCTTTTAATTCTGCCAACTGTGCCGTGCAGTCTCCTAGAGATTGCGTTTTAGTGCAACTCGGATGGAACTTTCCATCCTGCATGCGACCTTTAACGATCGCACATGCTGCGCTATATTGTTGCTTACTTCCTATGGCCGGTTGAGCAGATCCGTCAGTGTAAATAATATATTCATACTGATCTAGAGGCATTATTTCGTTTGGCAAAGGATATTCTTGTTCGTATTGCAGGAATGCTTGTCTCTTTAAATTTGGGTCGTACCTGTATTCTACTTCTGTTGCAGTGAGAGAATTAGCCCATTGTATCCATCTTGGATGTAAGGTTTTAGCGTTAGGAACTCTTGCCTTTGTCGCAGCCTCTAAGGCTGGAACCAGAGTCTCTACTATTATTCGTTTCCCCTGAGCCAGTGCTCGTTCTCTCACTACAGCAGTCTGTACCGCTGTCAGAATCTTTTCAGTGGATGCGAAGCGCATCTCAGCATTTGTGTACAAATGTGACTTGTATGCAATTGGTACTGTCTCACCTTCATTATATGTTAGATAGGTGTACCCTGATTGACCCACGATTATACGGATCACCAGGTTGCGAACGTTTACGCGTGTCTGTAAGTGTTTGGAAGCTATCATGTCAGCTTGTAAGGAACGAAGTGTATCTGTAGGTTCCTGTGTCCAATTTCTGGCTGAGAAATCAGGTTTAATTAAGTCGTAGAAAGGTTTTACTATTTCTGCGTAATCCAAAATGTATGTTCGACCTAAATTTAGGAATCCCAGTATTGATTGTAAATTTTTCAATGATTTTGGAGGTTGGAGCAGCGCGCATCTTTCTAAAAAAGTAGCTGCCAGGCTCGTTCCTTTACTTGAAAGTTCATATCCTAAAAACAGGACACTGAGGTGGGCAATTTTTGATTTTTTTAAAGTTAAATTTGTAGCCCTCAGATGCATATCCTAAAATTATGGTATTTATTATGTTCAAGTGTTCCTCCAGGTCATCGTCCGTCAGATAAATATCATCCACATAGGACAATGCCTCTTCATCCAATTTATGAAGTAACTCTGTTACTCTGGCAGAAAACAACCCCGGGCTGTTCTTATACCCTTGGGGGAATCGCCGAAATTGACGCTGGGTCCCTAGCGCTGAGAAGGCTGTTAGATACCCGCTTTCAGGTGCTATATTTTGGCAGAAAAATCCATTTGGGATATCAAGTGTCGTTTTAGATTTTTTCCGCACAATGTTATTCATTAATGAGGCACTGTGTGCATTTTGGACTGCAAATGTCTTAGTGCAAGTGTTTAAATGTCTGTAATCTAAAACTAGACGATATGTATTGTCAGGTTTCATGACGGGAAACAAAGGATTGTTCATTTGAGAGGTGCAAGTTCCAATCACCCCTTGGTATTCATGTTGATCTAAGGTCTCCCTGACCTCTTTTTTAGCTTCTTGCATTATTGGATACTGCCTCTGTGCAGTTGGAGTATTTTTTATAGGAATTATGTGGTGGGTTGAATCCTCATCCCATCCAACATGGTTTTTGTATAATGCTGGAGCCTGGGCTACCGCCCACTCCTGCGCATATGTGTGTTGCAAATGCCTGGGAATATTGTCTGAGAATGCCGGCATAATTACTGTTTCTCCTTTAGGACAGTCCATGACGAATGCTGGCGGCCAATCTTGTTCAGCTAACAAAATGTCATAGCCAAACGTTAGGTTCTCCCAAAAGAGACCTCTCACTTTCCTACTCTTGTCCCCCTCCATCTGGAGCGTTATTTCATATACTTTATGTGGGACACTTACCCTAGTATCGGGTGTTATTACCGTGATATAATCATTCAAGTCCGCTGTCACCAGAAATTCCTTCAGGTTCTGGCGAGCTATTGTTATTTCTGCCGCACTGTCTAACATCGTCAGAGCCCATTCCCCGTTCAGTAGTCGAGTCCTCAGAATTCTGGGCATGTCTGATCTTTAGACCTGCAACTTTCTTCTTTTTGAACTGTGGCTTTTGCTTTGGCTTTTCTTCTTTCTTAGAAGTGTAATCTTGAGCGTGCTGCTTGTCTCTGGACTTTGTACACTCTTCTTGTCTTTCTGACCGTCCTTCCCTCTCGGAGTTTTTCGATGAACCCTGAAAGGAACGAGAGGAACGTGTATCAGTATCCTGATACCTGTCAGGTTTCCTAATGTTATCCCTATTCCTTAGATTATACCTCTTTTCAGAGTGCTCCTGTGGAGGAGATCTACCTCGGGATAGAGATCTATTTCCTTTAAAGTTTTGTTTTTTATTATCCCACTTCTTTTTAGAAGAAGCAGGTGTCTGCTTGGAAGTGTCCTTTTCAGAACTGCCCATCAGTTGTGGTTTTAAAGCTTTCCCACCCAAACTGTCTCTGCCTAATTCTGTATACGCAGTTTCAATTATTTTGGGTAGTTCGTGTTCCTGTTCTAAAGGATCGAACTCCCTCAGGTGTTGGCGGATGGCCACTGAAGCTGCTTCTCCCTTAATGTTAGCTAGTATTATGGCTGATACCTGGGTATAGTTACCTAGTAACTTCATCCCTAAGTTTAGGGCAGGTTCTGCTCCGTACTCATTTTGTATCTGTCTCAATACATCCGGTACTACTGCTAATGAAGGAATACCATGAGTCCTGGTATAAATGGCAGCAAAGACTGTACCCCAAGTGGTACAATCTTCTACTTGTGGTGTTATCCCCATGGGCAAGCAGATCGTTAGCATTCTGTGTTTTTCATACTGGGTAGTATTCGGGAATACTGCCTCGAGCTGTGTGATTTTCTGAGCTACCCAGAATGGCATTTGTTCACGTTTAGAGGGCATTTTACCCATCACCACTTGTAATGTTTGTGGTGTGATTTTACTTGCTGTACCCTGTACTTGAGTTCCATTAGTTGCAGCTATTGCTGGTTGGACAGGGAATGTCCTCATGACGAATTGCGTCATGTTTCTATAGATTTTAATAAAATCTTTGTGTTTGTATGAGTAAGTCTCCTGGTGGCATTGAGTCAATGTCAGGATGTGGTGTGTAGGCCGCTAATATCGGCCATGTTGCCCCTTCTCCGACGAGCGGGCCTAATCTTACTCTTCTTCTTATGTGGGGTAGGGCGCCTTTAAACCAGTAGAAGTGTTCCTGGTACGTGAGTGTAACCTCTATGTCCTCAAACTGACAATATTCCACTGGTGCATCTCCTTCTGTGTAAGAGTGAAATGTCTGTGTTCTTTCATTTGCTGCTGGGAATGTAACCCATGAATAAAATACCTCTGTTTTGTTTGATTCGTGTGCCTCAATCATGAAAACTACTAAGCCACCCCTATCTGATAAACCATTTTCTAACAGTTTTAGGGTGATTGTATGTCTGAATTTTTCTGCAATCGGAATTGCGTCTTCATCTTCTTTTCCTGAGAGGTGTAGTTCTACTACTACGTTATCTTTTGTTTCAGTCATTTTTGTAAAGAAGTTTGTTCAAGGGAACTAAGATAAGGTTTTTATGCACAATTTTAGGAACACTGTGTCCTTCAAGCTTGATTAACCAACAGCCAATAAATAGGATTTCTCGCCTACTCAGCTGTGGCGGAGTTTGTTCCCACCCACTCCAGACGTCTCTGGTGTTTTGTGAGTAGGGGTCTCTGAGAATAGGACGACTGAACTACTCAGATTCTACTGTTAAATAAGTACCCAACCAACGTTGGCGGTGCCATGTTGTGTAGTTCCTATATATCCTATACAGGATCTGCGCGTTTGGATAACATAAACTGTGGGTTTGGTGGCGGACGGATTCCGTGCACCCCCACCGGATACGTTAGCCTGTCTGTATTAGCTAGCTCACAGTGCCACTAGAGTCTCCTCTTATCGGGGAGAGAATAGTTCTTGGCAACCTCAGAACATGACAACTGTTGGAAATGGCCCTTTTTGCAGGGTTATCCCCAAACTTTTTGCTTTTTCCTCCTATTTTTCCCTGACCTGTTTGTGTTGGTTCTAGGACTCTGGGCACTTTACCACTGCTAATCAGTGCTAAAGTGCATATGCTCTCGGTGTAAATTGTGTTATGAATGGGTGTTTCCGTAATTGGATGCTTGATTTACTTGTTAGCCCCTAGTAAAGTGCACTGCGTGTGCCAGGGCCGGTGAATCAAATGCTACGCGGGGGCCTGCAGCACTGGTTGTGCCACCCCCGTGAGTAGCCCTAAAAACGGTAACTCAGACCTGCCATTGCAGAGTCTGCGCGCAGTTTGTAACTGCCATGTCGACTTGGCCAGTGCACACACTGGCCGGTCCCTAACCTTCCCTTTTCTTACATGTCAGACATCCCTCAGGTAGGCCCAAGGTACCCCTGTGGGCAGGGTGCAATGTATGTGAAAGATAGGACATGCCCTGGTTTGTGTGGCATGTCCTAATAGTGAATTACAGCCAATTTCGTTTTTCACTATTGCGAGGCTACCAATTCCTCATAGGACAGAGTGGGAGGTTTGTTTATAACATCTTATAAACACAACTGGCCCAGGGAATTCAGTAAGAAAATAAAATTTAGTATGACTGAACTCAGAATCTAAAGATGCATCTTTTAGTGAAGGTGATTTTTATATTCTGCGTTTGAAAATACCACTTTTAGAAAGTGGGTATTTTCTTGCTCAGTCATCCAGTGTGCCTCTGCTGGAATGTGGATTGCCTGTCTGGGTTTTGGATGACAGAAGGCTGGGGGCCGGAGGGGGTCCAGATAGTCTAGGTAGGTCAGGAAAGGGCTGAATAGACCTGGGCTGCGATGGGGAAAGGGGGAGGAGATTTCCTTGCACCTCAAAGGGCCTGGTCTGCCTCTGACAATGCCGTCTCCACCTCCTGCCAGGAAATCACACCAGAGAAGGCAGAACTGGTTCTGGCCGGGCACAGACACCCTCTTGCTGAAAGATCAAAGGATTTTTAAATACAAATACTGGGTCCCAGACCCCTGAACTTCAGAACTCTTTTGGATCACGAAGACTGCCAAGAAGAAGAGCTGGAGAAGCTGTGAGGAGGAACTACCACTTTGCTGTGTGCTTTGCTGTGTTGGCCTGCAGTGGCTGCTTCTGTCTTGGGCAGTGAAAGGCCTGGACTGGACTTTCTGCAATCTACTTTTGTGAGTTTCTCCAAGGGCTTGAGGTAGAGCTTGCCCCCTGTTCAAGAAGTCTCAGGAACAGCAAAGACTTAAAGTTCTTCTGCCCTCAGCACTGGGGACTGTGTGTTTTGTGCTGCAACAGAAGAAAAAGCAACCCGACGATGTCTACGACGCCGCTGCCGACTCAGTGTCTTAAAGGCACCGCAGAGGGCACTGCCGCAACGCCGCACGGCGATCCTGGTCTCACCGACGCCTGCTGATGCCGCCACCGAGCTGCTGCTCGCACCGCGACCTGTGGGCACCGCACTCCGCACCGACTTCGCTTCGACGACGCCTTGGCACTGCAGAGGGCACCGCCGCACCGCGACCCTGGTCTCACCGACGCCTGCTGACGCCGCCACCGAGCCGCTGCTCGCACCGCGACCTGTAGGGCACTGCACTCTGCACCGCCTCGCTTCACGACGACGCCTTGGTATCCCCGACGACGCCGCTCCACGCCGAAATCTACGCCGCTGCTTGCACCATGGTTCGAGGGCACGGCTCGTAAAGTTACACGACGCACCGCCCTCATCCCGCACCGCAGCCTTGGCCTACCGACGCCGGCGCCATCGACTCCAGTTCGTCAGCCGACGACAGCGCTTCAGCAACGACGCCGCTGCTTGCACCGTGACCTGCCAGCACCATGATGAGCACCGCCTTCATCTCGCCCCGCGACCCTGGTCTCACCGACGACGCCATCTGACGCCGCCACCGAGCTGCTGCTCGCACCGCGACCTGAGGGCACCGCTGCACTTCGCACCGCTGCACTTCGCACCGCTGCACTTCGCACCGCTGCACTTCGCACCGCTGCACTTCGCACCGCTGCACTTCGCACCGCTGCACTTCGCACCGCAGCACCCGGCGCCTGCCGACGCCAGCGCTCCTAACTCCATCAGAGAGGAGATCGACCTGCAACGTGTGTGACTTCGAGGGCCCGTCGACTCCTGCACCGACCTCCAGAACCGACGCCTGCAGACGCCGTGTTTTCGGAAGCTCAACGAGAGGTCATCGACGCCCTGCATTTCTAAAAGGTACTGTTTGCGGGTCTTCCCGACACCGTAGCTGGCCTGCGACGCCGCGGTCAGCCAGAACTGTTTGGATTTGTTTGCTCATGACGCCGTGATAACTCCGTCCGGGGCTATCACGGCGTCATGAGCAATCGACATCAAGGAACTGTGTTTCAAGCGTTTTTTGATAATTGAAGATTTTTGAGTACTGTATTGTGGATTTTTATCGTTTTTGGTCTTGTCTTAAGTATATAAAAATATTGGATATTTTTCTAAACTGGTGTGGTGTCCTTTTTGTAGTGCTTACACTATTACTGTTGGTTATGTGCAAATGCTTTACACACTGCCTCTAAGATAAGCCTGACTGCTCGTGCCAAGCTACCAAGGGGGTGAGCAGGGGTTATTTTAGGAGTGTAACTCCCTTATCCTGACTAGAGTGGTGGTTTCTGCCTGGCTTTGGCACATGCCCTAGCCTGCCAAAAATCCCATTTCTAACAACAACCCTGATCCCTCAGGATCGTGGAAACTATATACTACCTTTCGCTCGGGGCGTGGCTAGCAGCCGAGCATGGCGGTCGTCTTCTAGACGAGCTCCGGACCTGGGCCGCAATATCCTGGAATTTATGCGCTGAACGTTGCAGGACAAGGTCTCCAGATGCGTGGACGGCTTGACTGAGGTGGCGCTGAGACTCGGTGCCGATCTGCAGTCGGGGATTGCGGGCGTGTGCGGAGATAATTGCCCCGGAGCCTGACTGCGTGGACGGAGGAGGTGCAGCGACGGTGGTCTGGAGCTAGACGGCCCGGATGCATCAAATGCGCGAGGCCCCGGCCGGCACCCCTGCATATGTGAGCGGTGCGCGGTAGGTGCAGTGGCTTGTCTGTGCTGGCGAAGCGGACGGCGCTTTGGGAGTTGTGTGTGGCGCCCCGCTGTGACGGTACGGATGCGGCCCTGAGCCTGGGGGTGGACGACCACGCGAGCCCCGGGGATGTGGTGCGGCCTACTTCCCCGGACGTGATTGACGACACTAGCGGAGCCCGGAAGGGGAAGCCTGCTCCCGTTAGAGCTGGCAGCGGGAAGTGTAGGAGGAGTGCTGGGACCCTGATTACACGGCTGCGGCATATTGAGAGGGATGAACGGCATTTGACACACATTCTGGTGAGGGTGGCATGACAGTGGAGCCCCGGTTGCCGCCTGTTTGTTCTTTGCTCCTGTTAACGGTGCTGGGTCCTCGAGTGGGCAGTGGAAGGTGGTGCTTGGCGCACTTAACACTGGAGGTGCCAGGGACATAGACTCTGTGCTGCTGGGGTGGGTCGCCTGGATTCTCCTCCCTTACTGGTGCGTTAACCTGTCGAGGGGACGGCTTGGCCCGGAGGTGCTGTGGCTGAGTCTCGGTACGCGGAGGCCTGTGCCGGACTGGTTTGTGACACATAGCTTCTGCAGGGGTCCGGGCCATTGAAGGGAGTCGGAGGAGGACGGTGGTGGATGCTGGGTCGCTGAACTGGGTGAACGCTACCAAGGTGCTGGGTACTGTTCACGCACTCAGCCATTTTGACTTTTTCTGTACCGACCCGCGTGATGGGGCGCCCCAGGGGGAAGCAACAGGACCAGGGCGGAGGCCCCGACCATGTCCCGGACACCGCGGAGCACACAGATGCCATGCTCACGCCTGGTTACGTCCCGCCTACTGCCGTGTCCGAACCTGTGGATAAATTGGATCTAATCCTACAGGAGGTGAGGGACTCCAGGAAGGCAATCGAGCTCCAGATTGGGACCCTGACGACCGGCCTCACATTGCTTCGGGCGGACCATGCGAAGCTTGCGGACAAGAACAACACTGTGAAGCTGAGGGAGGTGGATCCACGACAGGCACAGAGTGAGACCCACGTTAAGCAGCTGCAGGATCAAGTTGCCACCCTATTGGACCGAGTGGAAGACGCGGAAGGCAGAGCTAGACGGAATAACATTCGCGTAATTGGCCTGCCGGAGAGGAGTGAAGGAACTGATGCAACGCGCTATATGGAGCAGTGGTTCAAGGACCATGTCACACCTGAGGGACTCTCCACACAATACTGTATCGAACGAGCGCACAGAATACCTACCGGGCGCCCAAAACCGGGGGCGCCTCCACGACCTCTCATAGTAAAGTTGCTGAACTTTCGAGACAGAGACGTTCTTCTGCAAAAGGCTCGTGAATTGCCTCAGATAAACTTCGAAAATGCCAAAGTATCGCTATACCCCGACTATACGGTCTTGGTGCAAAGGCAGCACTCTTCCTTCCTAGCGGTTAAGCGGAAACTCCGAGATTTGAACTTGAAATATGCGCTTCTTTTCCCGGCTCGGTTAAAAATATTACATGACCAAAAACATATTTTTTTGAGAGCCCTGGTGATGTGGACGACTGGTTGGAGGTGATGGAGTTAGCCAGCTCTCAGGCCGCCGCCAAGAGTCGGACCAGTACTGGAGCGCCTGCTAGCAGTAGGCGCTCGCGCAGGACTCCCATACAGAAGTTCCTCACCTCGCAGCAGATGCAACAGAACAAATCACAGGCGATTATCGCAGCGGCCACGTTCACGCACACTGCGAGACTGGAGGCCAAAGCATCCTCTGAGGAAGAGGAACCGCACGACACGGACTCAGAAGGCAGTGTGGCCCTTTTTCCCCTCTGCGACTCCGCAGTTAATTAACGACCTATATGGTTAACCTAGCCCTTACTTATATTGTACCTGTGACTGGAGTGTGATTTTGTAACTGTTGCTTAAGGCACATGTGTGATTGTTTCAAATAGCAACGTATTCATATGGCCCAGGGTTCTGTAGGAGTTCTATGTATTACTGAGACGAAGGTTACACCACATGCGAAGTGCTGGCAATGTCCCCCACATGGCGAAAGCGCTTTATATACTTAATATGTTCCTATATGTTCAGTTTTGTTGTATGGTCCGGTATAGTTTTCCGACCAGACAGAGTATTGGGGTTTTAGGGAGGGGGGGCGGTCCCATTGTAGAAACAGATCCGGGTAGGCTCTGCGGCCTGGAAACTCTGCTTGCTGTTCAGCGAGTACAAATTGCACCACAATGCATACACTTGGTAAATACACCATACTGACGTGGAATGTTCGGGGTCTGGGTTCAGTGCAAAAGCGCCACAGGGTGCACGCGCAATTGCAACGCCGTAAAGCTCAGATCGTATACCTGCAAGAGTCACACATGGTAAACAGTGAAATGATGAAGCTTCGTAAGAAATGGAGAGGGCAAATTTTTTCCACTACGTATTCCAGCTTTGCGAGAGGGACTACAATTTGGGTGAGACATGGGGTGCCATTCATAGCTTTAGAGCAGAGAATAGATAAACAAGGGCGGTACATATTTGTGAGAGGGTCGCTTGATGGTCAATCTGTGGTACTGGGCAACGTATATGCCCCTAATTTTGAACAAGATAAGTACTGGGGTATGTTAAATATTGCATTGGTGGGGTGGGAACTGCATCCATGGATTGTAGGGGGTGATTGCAATACAGTAATGGATGTTACCTTGGATAGATCGCACCCGCCCCTACACGGAGCGGGAGTGTTTAAACAAGCAGAGGCGCTGGGTAGATGGGCTGAAGGGTGGGAAGTATGTGATGTCTGGAGGATGCGTCATCCTACACATAGAGAATACTCTTACTATTCCCCTGTCCACGTACTACACACGAGAATAGACAGGATATATTGCTCCAACAGGATCGCTATGCAGGTGTCCCAGGCTACATACCTACCGAAGACCTTCTCGGATCATAATTCACTGGAGATTGTCCTTAATTGGGGCAGGGTGCCCACCCCGGTACCCACCTGGCATATGTGGCCACAGCTATTAGAAGACTCAGTATTCCGCGCAGCTATGTTGGACACTATTGAGCATTATTTCGCAGAAAATAGCAACACGGCGTCGAATAGGTTGATTGAATGGGATGCCTTCAAAGCGGTTGTCAGGGGCAGGGCAATCAGTGCGACTGTGGGCGCCAGACAAGAACTTCATAAGTCTCTAGTGGAGGTGGAACACAATATGGGTAGGCTGGAACAAGACGCAATCACTGACGCGGATAAGCGGGCCCCACTACAGGAGGCTAGAATTAAGCATGCGGAATTGCTGGACTCCCTACGGGTCATGGACTATCAAGCATACTCGCGGCGGAATCACACTGAAGCAGATAAATCTGGGACTTTGCTTACCAGGCTGATCCGAGACGCTCCCCCTGCGGTTGTTATAAATGAGGTTAATACCCTGGAAGGGGATAGGGCCGTCACCCAAGGAGATATTAACGCTGCCTTCCGACAATATTACGCCTCGCTGTACGGTGCTCCTGGTAACAGTACGGAGGCCCGCATGGAGGCTTTCTTCTCCGCCCTCACATATCCACAACTCACGGCGGAAGCCCGGAAGGGAGTGATAGGGCCCATCACCCAATCTGAAATTAGGGTAGCCATGAGGGGACTCCCGCGCAACAAAACCCCTGGCCTGGACTGCCTACCAGTTGAATTTTACGCTACTTATGCTGATTCCCTAGTGCCCCACTTAGAAATATTATACAACACAGCATTAGAGAAGGGCTCTTTACCAATTACCACGGCGCAAGCGTTGGTGATATCACTCCCGAAAGCAGGAAGGGATCCTACAGATATGGCTAGCTATCGCCCGTTATTACTAACTACAGAGTATAAAATACTGAGTAAGGTGTTGGCCAATAGATTGTTGCCCAACTGACCAAACTCATCCATATAGACCAGACAGGTTTTTTTACCCACCCGCAGCACATCGCTGAACACTAGGAAACCTCACGATCTAATGACGGAAGCCCCGAGTCACTATGCCCACGCGGGTTGCATATCTCTGGATCTGCGGCAAGCATTCGACTCTCTTAACTGGGAGTATATGTTCAGGGCGCTGGAGAAATTTGGGATTCCAGCGGGCTATATTGCCTGGTTACGCCTGTTATATAATGCCCCTACAGCGCGCACCCGTACTGGTAGTCATATCTCAGCAGAATACTCAATATACAGAGGAACTAGACAGGGTTGCCCCTTATCGCCCCTTATCTTCATACTGGCCCTAGAACCATTGGCACTCAGGGTGCGTAAAGACCTCCTTGATAGGGGTATAACACTAGGGAATACGACACACCTTTTTTCTGCATACGCAGATGATATTATTCTGTACCTTCATGATCTCCGCTTGCCCCTGGATCCGCTTTACGAGGTGTTCCATCACTTTGAACTAATATCAGGCCTAGCTATTAATGTTGCGAAGTCACATGCTTTCTTCTTCACAGACCATGCAGAGCTCACAGACATTGAATTTGGGGATACCAGACTCCACATTGCACAACATACATTCAAATACCTAGGTATTCAGATATATCGAACGCATACGGACATGTTGGATGGTAATTTACATAGAGCACTTAGAGCCTTTCGTTCCAGTATCGCTTTCTGGACTACGCTGCCGTTGTCAGTCATGGGTAGAGCGGCTTTAGCAAAAATGGTGGTCCTACCGCGACTGCTTTATTATTTCACCAACTTACCGCTTGTGATACCACACACTACGTTTAGATTGATGAATACCTTACTTATTGATCTAATATGGGTTTCTGGTAGAAGACGTATTAGTCTTAAGAAGTTGCAACTGGACACACGCAGGGGGGGCCTGGGTGTTCCTGACCTTCGTGCGTACTACTATGCATGCCAACTACAATGGCTGTCATTTTGGACGGCAGGGCGTAACTTGCAAGAGATGGGGTTTACGGACGCGGACATAGATCGTGGTACCTTACACACCTTGTTACTGCCCGGTGGTAGGATCCCGAGGGGTCTCCCCCCTCTGCTGTGCACTGCGCTCCAGTGCTGGAGAGCAGCGCTGCAATATACACATGCGCCCCCTGCTTACGCAGGTAACATCCAGTTATTGGGAATTCCACTCACAGACGGCCGGCTCACTAAGCGTAGGATAACACCGTGGTTAGATGCAGGGATTAGTACGGTGGCGGACCTGTTTGGGGACGGGACGCTGCTGGACCACGATACTTTCGTTAATGAAACGGGAGCTCCGGCGCAATTATACTTGTTACATGCTGCACTGTTACAATATGTAAAAACACACTGGGCCCCACAGAGACAGGAACCCCCCACTCATGACCTGGTCAAGATGCTCTATTATATGGGCAGAGGCAGACACCTTATTAAGTGGCTCTACACAGGGTTACGCTCTCATACAATGGTTGCTCTGGATTCACTGCGGGCGGCATGGACCGGAGACGTAGGAAGAGAATTGGAGGATAAGGAATGGGCGAGCGTTTTAGAACACCCCAAAAAGGTCTCCAGGAATGCGAAGTTCAAATGTATACAGACTATGGTTCTACACCGGGCTTACCTTACCCCTCATAGATTAGACAAAATGTTCCCACAGACGCAGCATTGCTGTCCGAGATGTTTATTGGAGGGGGCAGACCTGCTGCATATGATATGGACATATCCGAAAGTGCGGGAATTCTGGGACAATGTCAGGCACATAGTCGGCGGGGTCGCACACCGGGAGCCTCAAAACGCCGCTGAGGAATGTATACTGGGACTGCACAAACATGTGTCCAAACATAAAGTACAATACCGTTTTATAGATTTGGCGCTTGTTTTGGCGATCCGTGCCATTACTATGCGATGGAAATCGCGGAAGCCCCCCACTATATTTATTTGGCATAGTGAACTGCTGCGCTGGGGTAGTGCAGAGAGTGCTGCCTTGCGCAGAGAGGGGCGATACCAAAGGGGATGATGGACGGAGCGCTTGAGCTAATCAAACACTCACCCCCAGTCAACTGATCTGGGTTTAATCCATCATCATTCTTTAGCTCACTCCACCACCCCAATTCAGACATGGCCATATGCAAATCAGTCTGACCCTGTGCCTCATGGGAACAGTCCAGCCCGAACTGCCAAGCCATGTCTTCCCTGGACCGGAAACAAGCATCCTGGGACCGGTTTCTGGCTATTCAGCCGTCATCAGCCAGGCTAGCTTGAATCCAGTGGCAAAGTGAGCAAGGGACCCACGTCTGGGCATACCCTGCCAACTTAGGGCGAAAAAAGCGATACCAAAGGGGATGATGGACGGAGCGCTTGAGCTAATCAAACACTCACCCCCAGTCAACTGATCTGGGTTTAATCCATCATCATTCTTTAGCTCACTCCACCACCCCAGTTCAGACATGGCCATATGCAAATCAGTCTGACCCTGTGCCTCATGGGAATAGTCCAGCCCGAACTGCCAAGCCATGTCTTCCCTGGACCGGAAACAAGCATCCTGGGACCGGTTTCTGGCTATTCAGCCGTCATCAGCCAGGCTAGCTTGAATCCAGTGGCAAAGTGAGCAAGGGACCCACGTCTGGGCATACCCTGCCAACTTAGGGCGAAAAAGCGATACCAAAGGGGATGATGGACGGAGTGCTTGAGCTAATCAAACACTCACCCCCAGTCAACTGATCTGGGTTTAATCCATCATCATTCTTTAGCTCACTCCACCACCCCAGTTCAGACATGGCCATATGCAAATCAGTCTGACCCTGTGCCTCATGGGAACAGTCCAGCCCGAACTGCCAAGCCATGTCTTCCCTGGACCGGAAACAAGCATCCTGGGACCGGTTTCTGGCTTTTCAGCCGTCATCAGCCAGGCTAGCTTGAATCCAGTGGCAAAGTGAGCAAGGGACCCACGTCTGGGCATACCCTGCCAACTTAGGGCGAAAAAAGCGATACCAAAGGGGATGATGGACGAAGAGCTTGAGCTAATCAAACACTCACCCCCAGTCAACTGATCTGGGTTTAATCCATCATCATTCTTTAGCTCACTCCACCACCCCAGTTCAGACATGGCCATATGCAAATCAGTCTGACCCTGTGCCTCATGGGAACAGTCCAGCCCGAACTGCCAAGCCATGTCTTCCCTGGACCGGAAACAAGCATCCTGGGACCGGTTTCTGGCTATTCAGCCGTCATCAGCCAGGCTAGCTTGAATCCAGTGGCAAAGTGAGCAAGGGACCCACGTCTGGGCATACCCTGCCAACTTAGGGCGAAAAAAGCGATTCCAAAGGGGATGATGGACGGAGCGCTTGCGCAGAGAGGAGCTTAGAGGTTTACGCAAAACCCCAATAGCATTGGAATGGGATGTTATGCTAGAGGCCCTCAAATCAGTAGACGTCAATCAGTACACCCCTGGACACACACAATAGCCCACACGATGTGACGAACATTCCCCGAATGACAAACCGCATGAAGTGGTTTTGTTTAAAATGATTCACTTTTATAAGAGCCTACAATGTTAGATACAATGTCATCAAGTTTTTATGAATATACATGGGTCCGGTGGGTTGGGGGTGGTAGGAGTTGGGGTTACGGTTTAGTTTATAGTCCATAGTAGCAGCCATAGCAATGGTAATTGCCTTTGTAACAGGAGGTGACATGCGATATTCACTTTATAGGATACATCGTTGTGTGTACTGTTGTCACGGATTCTATAAGATATCAATGTTTCTTCTCTAGATGTCAATTGTACCGGGAAATAGAATCGGAATACAGTATCAGCATGAGCAGTGTTATATGATATATACAAGATGTCTATGGCTGTATATAGTATGTGGCATTGAACCACGATGTATGTTTTCACAAAATGACAATAAAATTATGTTTAAAAAAAATACTACCTTTCGCTTAGTCACTCGTGCTCACTTAGTTTGTCTCAGAGAGATGCACAGAATAAACAGTCTGGGCGTTTCAATAAGTATTTATTGAACAGTTGTTATTCTAGTGTAAAATATATGAGCTGCAACAACCATTAGACAGTAGCAGAGATATATGATTAGCAATATTATGAAAGTAAAAGGATGGTATAGCTCTACCTTCTGGCAGAAATCATGAATATATACATGTACATAAAACACATGATAAAAAGTGCAACCTAAAAGTGCGTACTCCTACGATGCCTCCCTAATTAGATGTACCTAAATGTACCTAGCATCTATCTAGGTGTTATGCCAAGAATCCCTCTAGGATCTAGTCCACCCCATTACCTGAGAGTTTAGAGAATGTGGGACCCCGTCCTGGTCTCGAGTTGGACACCCCGCGAGGGCTGTTATACCACTACTAGCTGGAGCGTCTGCATGCAGGAACCTCAGCGTCTCTGGTCAGTGTGTCAGCCTGGAAGTCACGGTCTCCTCTGTCTGTCTAAGCAAGACATGATGTATATACCCATAGGTCTCCCCAGGGGTCCTACCTTGCTGCGTTACTGTGTCGGCCTAAAGGATGACATCAGGCCTGAACTTTAACATAGATATTATACAGGAGATGTTCGTCCTGCTGCGAGTCCTGCTGTGCTTCCAAGAAGCCTCATGCATAATGTAGGGGTATTGAACCAGGGAAAAACCCGCGTTCTGAATGCAGTGTCGTATCTAGGCAAAAGGTCAGTCCCTATGAATCGTTATGTATGAAATGTAGGGAAGGATATAAGTGAAAGGTTGCAGTGTTACCTGCGCCTATATAGGGTACCTATATGGAATATAACAATACCAGATTGTTCTCATTGCCTACACATTACATCATAGACCAAAGCATGAAAAAGAGCGGATTGCCACAAAGGTGTATAATTGTTAAATCTCAGTATCGTCATTTTAAGGCAATTGCATCTACCTATTATCGGCAAATGCAGTCTATCCATACGTCTTAAGTCGGTACTGATCTTGCTTAATAGAAGGTCCATATTAGCTGACCATATAGAATCCATCTTACAGTTTAACCTAACCCCAAGATACGTAGCCGTATCGATCCTGCGGGTATCCAGGAAAGTAATATTCTTCGTACAGACAATCTGTGTTTTCTCTTTATTCAAGAGATACCCAGACTTCCTCCCATACTCCACCCCCCTCCCCCACTAAGATTTCAACTTGTGCCATTGCACTTTCTGGGTCCGGGGTCACAGTGGCAATTTCGTCTGCGTATGCCAGTACCTTCGTGTTATAACCATTCAGAGACTGGCTTTATTGCCTGGCTTTGGAGAATTTGTTTAATGAATGGATCTTTATTATTATTATTAGTCTTTATTTCGACTGCACTGATCATAAAAGACAATAAATAATTAACATCACCAAAAAGTACATGTATAAAATCCAGTACTCAACAAAGACTGTACATAGGAAAATAATAAAACATAATAAAAGACAAGCAATTTGTATATCAATTGAGAAAGCTTATACTGACTTTTTTAGCATTAAAAAAATTAAAATCAGTGCAGGCTATTAACAGTTCATATAAAATTCTATGCCAGTGGGTCCCAATACTGGTTAAGAAGTATAATAAGTAACCGGGCGGGAGGGGTAAGCAGAAGACAGTGTCTAACTAAGCACTGTCTGCTTGCTTTCAATTTTGCGTCGAATTCTCCACACCCATCCTAAAAACTTCGCTATAACAATCACAATAGCCTCTTGTGTGCTGGTCTTCAATATTCGTAGAGCAATAACACTCGACCTAGTACCCATGTTCATGCAAATTGGTTTGAGCCATTTGATCTGTGGAGAACTATATGCTGGGCATACAAATAATATGTGAGAGATTTGTTTCATCCACTCTCTGACAGAATGTGCATTTACTATCTTGAGGATGGTGCCAGGTTTTGGTGAAGGCTTTGGTCGGTAATGTTCCTATCCGGAACTGAAAAAAGCGTTTCCTGTCAATGGGCTTAGTTATAAAGTCCCAAAATTCTTCATACAAAGGTTCCGGCTTGTGGTCCAAAAAGGTACTGGTCAGAGATGATAGATTGGAAGGACACAAATTAGCAATTCTGATCATAGCCCAGTATGCTTCTTGAAAAGCTTTTTTGGAAGGAAATATATTGTTCACCGGATCTTCCCATAAATGCCTCATGCCCATATTCACCAGGGAACTTTTCACCTGCTGTAACCATCTGATCTTGTGAGAGGTATCGGCATCTCTGGTGTCTTTAAGAGCTAGGGCATAATGGGCTAATTCCGGGGTAGACCAGAGTCTTCTCCAATAGGCCAATGGTCTGAACCTAGCAACCTCTACCAGGGAATTACACCCCAAATCAGAATATAAAGGTATAAGAGGAGTACTTTGGGGGAGGCCTACCAAACCTCTCAAAAATCTTTTTGAGCCTGGGCTAGTGGGGACAGATTTTCAAAACCCCAAAGTTCCGCCCCATACAGAGTAGAAGCCATAACCTTGGTGTTATATATCTTAAGTGCAGGACCAACCGGCTTAGTCTGGGAGAGCCTGTGTTCTTTCAAAATCACTCCTGCAAGTTGGGAATGCTTAAGCGCCATAATTTCTATCTGGGGTTTCCAGTCTAGTTTACGGCCTATGTTTACTCCAAGGTAGGTAAATAAGTCTGTTTGTTCCAATGGCTCGTTATTCATAACAACACTTGACTTAATTACTTTGTGTTTGTGCAACACCATAAATTTAGTTTTATCCACGTTTACCATTAACTCATGGTCCTTACAAAATGACTCAAAACGGGTCAATGCTCGCTGTAACCCAACTTGTGTTTTTGATAAAATTAGGGTATCATCCGCGAACATAAGAATTGGGACCTTTTTGCCAGCAACAGAGGGTGCGTCGGTGGAGTACTCCGAAAAATAATTAACCACACCGTTTATAAACAGTGAAAACAGGGTGGGGGCCAGTACACACCCTTGACGTACCCCTTTGAGGATTGGGAATTTGGAAGTAGTGTTCCCTTGAGCTCCCCATCGAACCTGCGCGTAGTTGGATTCGTGCAGTTTGACTACAAGCTGTAAGAGCTCAGGGGGTAGTCCTAGATCTCTCAATACAGCCCAGAGTTTGTTTCTCGGGACCGTATCGAATGCTGCTTTGAGATTTACAAAGGTGGCATAAATAGTTCCACCCGCTAATAGTACAACGCGCCAATAAATTGAAACAAAATAAAAAACTTGGTCAATTGTACTTACGAGGGCCCTAAAACCTGCTTGGAAGGGGGATAATATATTGTTCTCTGCAAACCAGATCTGAATTCTGTTCAGGACCAATCTAGCCATAATCTTTTGGGTGGAATCGATTAGGCTGATTGGCCTGTAATTACTGGGGCTAGAACGGGTCCCCCTTCTTATAAATAGGTAAAATTTCGGCTCCTCGCCAGGAGTCAGGAATGCGAGCTCCTCTGGCAATCGCATTAGCAAGAATCAGGATATACTTGAGCCAGTTATCCTTATCAAATAAAAATAGGTCCGCCGAGATGCAATCGGGGCCGGGGGCCCTTCCCTTTGGTGCCGAATTCACGGCGGTTTCCACTTCCCTTAAGGAAAATGTTACTAGTGAATCTACACTAGAAACTTGAAAGGGGGGTATGTACTCTGCAACTGCAAATTGGTTCTCAAAGAAAGATACCCACTGATCGGGAGCTATGTGGTTTGAGGGGGCACTGCCTTGACCTCCTCTACCCCATTTGACAAGCTGCCAAAATGATTGCATTTTTTTCATTTTGCTAGCTTGTAAAAGTTCCTTCCACCTTTGTTCATCCCATTCCCTTTTTGCTAATGTTTGCGTGGATTTATACTGTTTACGTGCAGTTCTAATCCTGCCTATGTCTTTAGTTTTTATTGCCCTGGACAACTGCTTGTATGCTACCTTGCAAGCCTTATTATACCAATGGTCAAACTTTAATAAAGATCTCTTAGGGGTTTTAAAGGGTTTAACAAAGAAACGCCTAATGTTTTCAAACATGGTCTCGTGAATTTGGGTGATATTAAGGTTGATTTCACCCTGATTGTTAATTTTTTGTAGAAGATCTAGTGAGCTCATCACCTCTGCTTTCATTTTATCAAGGGAGCTTTCATTCTCAACAATCCGGGACCATTTGATCCTCCTCATATCATTACTGATTATGGCGTCAGCAGTCTCATTCACACCGACTAGGGGCAAGGATGTTGCATAACCTGTACCTCTGAGTTTTAGCAGCAGTGGATTGTGGTCACTTTCATTCCTTACACAGATCTCCATATCCACTAATGATGACCAATTCTCTATATTAATAAAGATATAGTCTATACGACTGCTTCTCAGACCATTGTTGTATGTATGAGATCCTAAACGGTCAGAGGGTGTACGGCCATTTGCTGCCCTAACTCCCCTTTCTAGGCTAAATGCTTTGAGCTGGAGCGCTGCCTCGGTCCACTTTTTAATTGATGGTAACTCCAGTTGGGGAATACCCCACTGGGCATCTTCGTCAGCACTAAGGTTGCTATCCTCTGAATCCAGGGGCTCAAATGAAGTATTAAAATCTCCTGCTATGACTATATTATTCCCTTCACCAATTCTATCTAGAAAGCTGTTAAGATCAGTGATTGTCTTGGATGATCTACCACCCACCATACCCCTAGCATATACGTTAACTATAAGTAAGTTAGGGGATGTTTAGGAGCAAATAAGTATTGCCATAATATCAATGTTATCGATCTCCATTTCCACTATTTTATAAGCAGAACTCTGCCTTACCCATATTGTTAACCCTCCTGAAGGTCTGCCTTTATGGCCACCTACTGCTAGTTTATGAAAATTTAAATAGCCAAAATGGTGAACTGGAGCTAATGCCCAGGTCTCTTGAAACACTATAATATCCTGTTTTTCTATGAAGTCTGACCAGTCCAGTGATGAAATCTTGTTGGTCAACCCCGCTATATTCCAAGAAGCTATTGTCATTAGATGTGTATCTTGAATGCCTATGGTTGTACCCGGGCTGGCCTCCGTAGTTTTGCCTGTATTGGGGATAACTGCAACTAGGACATGGTTACCTATTTGGCTAGGAGGATCAATCAATAATGGTGTTGGGGCCCTAGGCGGTTCTTCAACAAAATCTGTCCCGTCAAGGCCAATGCTAGGAGGACATCTTGTATAGTGATTTTCGGCCTCTCCTTGTTGGGTAACTACTAGGGATTTGGATTGGGGGCATAAGTCTGTTAAATGTCAATCTATATTTTGAAGGGACGAGTCCCCGATACAACTTAACTCAGGGGCATTAAAGGATAGGTTAGAAACAAAGTCAGGAGGGTTCAGTTTCAGCCTAATATTTGTGTGTATCATATGAGATGTTCTTAAGTCAAAAGCCACCAGATTTTCTACCAACAATGGAGAAACAAGGGTAAGACACACATAATCAGAGTTGTTATCCTTGGATGGATATCTTACAGCGGAGGATATATCCTCCCTGATTATGGATCTGCACTTACGCACATGTCTCAACCACTGGGTACACTTGTTGGTCAGGGACTGCTCATCTTCCTTAATTAAGCTAGGCAAGAGTTTTGGGACATTAGTCAAGAAAATTTGAGGTTTGGAAGATCGAAGAAAAGGTTTATCATGATGGCTTGCTCTGGCAGGTAAGGTTGCCTTAGGCTGAGCAGTAGGGCAAATGTAAATTTCTCTTCTAGCATGTACGTTGGGCAAACCATGGGAGCTATTCACTGGCTCTTCATTGGTGGCAAAATACTGCATGATATTTGGGCCACTAGTCGGTTGTTTGTTAGATTTTGCTAATCGGCCGTTAGTTTTAATTTCAGTAATTGGACTGCATGAATTTCCTTTAGTGGTGTTACATGTTCTACAGGCTTGGATCTGAGTCGTAGCTTCTGTGGCTGGATAATTTTTACTAAAACGTATTTTTAGTGCTGTGGAGAGAGTGTCAATCATGCCCTTAAGTTGGTTAACTTCCTCCATAAGTTGCTTTGTCTGGGCCTTTAAATCAGTTATCTGGTTTCTAAACAAATCTGTACAAGAGCACAAATCCCTACTGGTTGTATCGTCACATCTGATACGTTCACCTTCTGACCCCTTGGAACTCTGCTGGTCATTATGTTCCTCGGAGATTTCCATTAGGGGTAAAAATCTGTTTGAACATATAATGACCGACTCAGTGGCGCAAGTTGAGGGAGGGCCAGAACTTAACAAAGAGGAGTTATTACTCTCTTCAAGCAATGTACATTGGTGAATAGAGATTTGTTGGCCTTTTAAAGAGGATTTTTTAAACATATCAGGAATTGCCGGGATAGCTTTTTAGGTCGAGCCTCGAGTAGCGCGCAAGCGCTGCTCTGCGAGACTTCTAGTTAGGGAGTTTGAAAAGCTGACCAGACGCTCGTGCGTCATGGCCTTTTCCCTGCGGTTACGCGCGCGGCAGACATGTGTTTCCAATTATCGTGCCCAGACGCGGGCGCGATAATTGGAAACACATGTCTGCCGCGCGCGTAATCGCAGGCAAAAGGCCATGACGCACGAGCGTCTGGTCAGCTCTGCAGGCTGCCGCGCTCACTCGCCCCCGCTCCTCTCTTGTTCATTTTGGGGTGAAACGCTCGGTAGGCGGCTGCGGGAAGCAGGTGTATTTATCGCATTGATGGGCTTATTCACAGGCCCCTTGCGCCGCCGGTACGTCACTTTTCCCCATATTGAAAGTGACGCACCGAAGTCTGTACCCAACTTCGGGGCAAAATCTATCAGTAAATTGCGCAAATCGTCTGTTTTCATGTGAAACGCACATGGCTTCGAACAGGAGCTCCGGCGTAGGGCCTCAAAGGGTCTACTATCACTGGAAATTCACCTCGATTTCAGAGTGAACCCCAATCGCACGCCTCCTATTAAAAAAAAAAAAAAACAACGCACCCCTCGCCCACCTCCCCAGGCGGATAAGGGCTGCAGTGAGTCCGTTGTCACGTGAATTGCACCTTCATTTGGGGTGAATCTTCCTTCACCGCATACCAGGCGAGGCGGGCAAGGGCAGTGAGTCTGTCACGTGAAATGCACCTTTATTTCGGGATACCCTCCCCCACCCCCAGTTAAAGGGCAGCGATGGAGGGGCCCCCCTTTCTACCGCGGGGGAGTCGGGAGAATGGGCAGTAATTCTTCACACCACCCCAGAACTCGTGGGCGAGTGAGAGCTCCGGCGGAGCCCTCGGAGAGCGGCGTCGCCCAGTCTGGGCCGGGGTGGCTCGTCGCGGGCTGCCCCCGCCGAGGCTCCCATGCCAGCCGAGCCGGCAAAGGGGAACAAATCGCGAACAAAAGCAGCGCTGCCTTCAATGCGGCCGCGTCGTTAGGGCAACCCCCAACTATTCGTGGCACAATGAGCCGCACATCAAAGAGTCCCCGTCCAGCGGTGACTCTCCTCTCTTCCTTCTGCCGACGCCCCCACCCCCTCTCCATGCCCTTCATTTGGGGGAAAATTCATCTGCGATGTGTGTTTTTTTCGCCCTGTTAATTTTTAAACAATCGGGCCGCTCTTGTACCAAGTAAACAACTCCTTCAGACGAGTGGCGCTTCGGTTTCAAGTGGGGGAAAAGGCATCGGGCTTTAATGGGGTTTAGTGAAGTCAGCCCTCCGCCCCTATCACGCACCCAAAAATGGGACGCAGGCCAAAAAAAATGAGCTGCCCTGATGAAGTGAAAATAGACCGAACTAACGTGCCATGAAACGAAAGGTCAACGCAAACGTGTCTTAATAGAGTGTCGCGAATCGGGTGCACCCTGTGAATGCAGCCGGCCTGTGCAGCGCCCATTGCCATGGCAATGCCAGCAACCCGTAAGGGCGCACCATGCGGGCACAGGCCGGCCTGCCAGGGACAGGGCTTTGAAGTCCTTTCAGGTCGCGCAGGGGCGCTGTGAACTCTGTCGTGGATGGCCTGTGGGCGGAGTCTGTCGTGTTTATACACAAGGAAATGCTGGCTGTAGCTGTGTGGGGGGACTTTAAAGGTGAGGGAGTTCGTAGGAGCGAGTTGTGAGGTCACCAGTGTGTGCGTTATGTAATGGCTTTTTGTGAAGCGCACTTCTACCAATTGTATGGTTTTGTAGCGCTTTCTGAGACTTCCTGCGCCTTCTGTGAATAGTAAGGGTTCTGCAGGCCTAAATGCAGCCAAGATAAAATGGGACGATTGCTTCCAGGTTGGGTAGCAAAAAAAACAAGCATTGGCATAGCCAATAGGTCTCGCCTTTGGGACCTTATAAGTGTTTAGCCATGCAACAGTTGATGTTGTTGCACCAAGGATATTGTGCTGCATAACTAAATACTTATAAGGTCCCAAAAGCGAGACCTATTGGCTATGCCAATGCTTGTTTAGAGATGGTGGTTGGAGTGAGGGGGGGGGGTGCACTGGCCACATTGGAAGTACTGCACGGGCCAGATGGGGCAAGTAAAATCTCCTCACAATCACCAACAAGGTTGGCAATGCGATCCATGACAGTATGGGTTTTACACAACAATTGTTTGGATGGTTTCTTTGCTTTTTTGCCTTTCTTCAAAAGCCCCCCCTCCCCACCATCTAGAGCTTTCCTTTTCCCCATTAAATTAATCCAGAATTAATTGGGCACAGGCTACAAAGTATTGATAAAAGAAAAACTGAGATGAAATGCAGATAGCAGAAACAAAGTCGATAGACAATAGTCAATAGATTGTAACCCAGAACGTGACTCGCGATGGAGTTGAGACTACTTAGAACTTTAGCCACCAGCCAGTAATGAAATGCATAAACAAAAATATAAAATGAGTAGTAATATGAGTCAGTTGCCCATGGCAAGAAGAGAAAGTACCTTTGGGTTCAAAATCCGGAACTGTTAATGAGAAGCGAGTCACAGAGGGGTGGCCCTGCCCTGTCTCGCCCTGGCACGGACGGGCACAGACTGGCCCGCCCTTGGCCCGGGCTTTGCCCGCGCGCGTCCCGCGCTGCGGGAGCCCGCGTCCCGCGCTGCGGGAGCCCGCGGCCCGATTTAAAGCGCCTCCTGGCGCTTTCAGATGACACTGCGGCCGGGCAAGGCAGGCTGGGCGATGCAGTCCCCCTGGACCTTCTGGCAGCAACAACACAGCACAGCAGGAATGAAAGTTGGGTCAATATATTGGGCAAAGAGAATTGGGGAACATGGGCAACCCTTCCTGTCCCTCTGGCCACCTCTATCCTTCCAGATTCCCTGCCCATCATTTGAATAGCCAGAAACCGGTCCCAGGATGCTTGTTTCCGGTCCAGGGAAGACATGGCTTGGCAGTTCGGGCTGGACTGTTCCCATGAGGCACAGGGTCAGACTGATTTGCATATGGCCATGTCTGAACTGGGGTGGTGGAGTGAGCTAAAGAATGATGATGGATTAAACCCAGATCAGTTGACTGGGGGTGAGTGTTTGATTAGCTCAAACGCTTCGTCCATCATCCCCTTTAGTATCGCTTTGTTCGCCCTAAGTTGGCAGGGTATGCCCAGACGTGGGTCCCTTGCTCACTTTGCCACTGGATTCAAGCTAGCCTGGCTGATGACGGCTGAATAGCCAGAAACCGGTCCCAGGATGCTTGTTTCCGGTCCAGGGAAGACATGGCTTGGCAGTTCGGGCTGGACTGTTCCCATGAGACACAGGGTCAGACTGATTTGCATATGGCCATGTCTGAACTGGGGTGGTGGAGTGAGCTAAAGAATGATGATGGATTAAACCCAGATCAGTTGACTGGGGGTGAGTGTTTGATTAGCTCAAACGCTCCGTCCATCATCCCCTTTGGTATCGCATCATTTGAAGTCTGACATACGGATTGAAATACATTGCCCTAATAGCAGTAATAAAACGTGGGCCAAGATCATTTTGTGCCAAAATTCCCCACAAATACTCCGATGACACTCGGTCGAAGGCTTTTTCCGCATCAAGGAGGATCATAGCCATCTTTCCACCTGTTGCCCTACTATATCGAATAGGGTACTAGCACGTCTGATGTGATCAGTAGTTCCCATACATGGTATAAATCCATGCTACCATGGAGTAACTAGATGAGCTGTGATTCTCCCCATGCGAACTGTTAAGATTTTAGAATAGTGTTTTGCATCTGAGTTTGAGGTAAATGGGTCGGTATGAGTCTGGGTTATCCAAAGGTTTACCTTTCTTCGGAAAAAATAACTGTTTCGTTACCCTGCCAAGATTGAAGAGGGTGCCCATTTTGCTGCACACTTAAACTCTGATCCAAGAATAGGTGAGCTAACTTAGGCTGAAGCACTTTGTATAATTCAAGACAAATTTTATCAGGGCCTTCTGCTTTTCCTGAGGCCATCAGGTGCCAAGCATCTGTAACTTCCTGCAGTGAAATATATCAGCCTCAATCTCGCGCCTTTCAACTAAATCAATCCCTCCCGATTTCCCCCCCCTCACCCTTCCCTCTTCCCCTTCCACCCCCCAGGAGCAGCACAGAGAGGATCATCTTGATAAAGTTCTCTGTAAAAAAAAGTTCAAATATAGTGAGAATGGCCTTAGGATCCGTTGCGTATAGCCCATCTTTCCTTTTAATTTTAATGATGATATTTCTGGCTGTCCTCTTTCTTGTGCGCAATGCTAAAAGCCTTCCCACTGACTCTCCATATTCATAGTTTTCATTTTTTCAAAGCTTGAAATCCTTCTGCGATCCTCTTACTATAGTAGCCACTTAACTCTGCTTTTACCATCACGACTTCTAGTTGTAATTGTATTTGTGTCTCTTCCTGCCTCTCATCGTTGCTGTGTATTTTTTCTTCCATTGTTGCTAACCTTTTGATCAGCCGATTAATCTCATCCCTTTGTTGTTTCCTCCTCTGTCCCGCAAAGCTGATAACCTCTCCCCTCAGGCTGGCTTTAAAAGCATCCCAAACCACTCCCCTCGGGGCACTGTATCAATTTATATCAAAATAACCTAGCATCCAACCCCTAATATGTTCAATAAATAAATTGTTAGTAAGTAATTTCCTGTCAAATGTCCTTTGGGGCAGACCCTTGATATACCCTTGAACCGTAATAACCAAAATTAGGGTATTGTGATCTGATAAGTTTGGGTAATTTCTTAATTCCTACCTTACCAAGCATAGTCGTAGAAGCCAAAAAATAATCTAGTCTGGCATACTCTTTGTGAGGGAACGAAAAATACGTATACCCTGGATCTAGTGGTTTCTTAGTAGGCCATGGCTAGCCCTTAATGAAACCTATGCCCTATAAACTTGGGGTTTTCTTCCCTGATATTTATTGGTTAGTGCACCACCTATCTCCTGATGTATATTTAAATCCCCACAGATTATCAGTGGATCTGGCCAGGATGCCGGTTCCACCTCCTTATCCTCCAATACCTTGAGGTCATCCTGATTTGAACCGTAGATGGTGCAAACCGTTAGGCCTATGGGTAATCCAACCGCTGCCCATCTGCTCCACTTATCCTCCAAAACTCGTTTTGCCGGTCCCATATTATTTCTAACATGAATAGCAACCACCCTGATAGCAGAGGTCTACGTTGAACATGCCATAAGAGCATACCCACTATTCATAAGGGTTTCCCTCTTACCCCATGTGATATGTCTCCTGTTGGCATATTATGTCAGAGCCCAGGGATCTTAATATCTCCCCAACCCTCAACCGCTTACCCTTATAATTTAAACCACCCATGTTTACTGAACATATGGATATTTTATCCATTTGAATAAAAGGAAAAATATAGAATTCTGCTGACTATCCAAGTTTTCTGTGTTTGGTCCTTCCAAGAAGCCTTCCTTGCTCCTTCTCTGGATCCCCCCATTTGCAACACCCACACAACAACCCAGCCCTCCCCCTACCCCAACCATGAAAAGCAGTCAGACCGTGCACCAGTCTGTGGCAGAAGAGAGCAGCCTCTCTGACCAGTGATAAACCAATTCCAACAACCTTTAATCCCCATCAAGGGGGGGGGAAACCCAGAAAACCCACAAAGCCCCCTTTATGACATTAGGACCTCCACCTGTCCTCCTCCCTGCCCCATAAAGGTAATTTAAACCTAACAGCTATAGGCACAAAGAGGGCAATTCTTATACACCAGACTCCGCTAAAAGTCTTCAGCTTTAATCTCGGAGGTAAAGAATCACTTTGTCGGGCTGGATTAATTAAAAAAGCCTGGGCCCCTTTGTCTTGAAATGGTTTGATCATTTAGCGCTTTCGCCATTGTCTCTCGATAGTTACATGACAAAAGTCAGGCCTGACAAAGAATGAAATGTCTCCAACGTTTCGCGTGGCTTTTTCTCAAAAATAGTTTGCCTCAAAAGGTAGTTTCCAGAGTATACTAAAATGGCTCGGGGCTTCATGTCCAATCTAACTAGCTGTTTTAAAACAAAGGGCACTCGGTGAACCTGCTGCACCTCCTGTGACCAGTTCCAGCCTTTTAGGTCAGGAAAGGCTTTACATATATGTGTGAATATCTAATCCCTCCTTGCCTTCCGGGAACCCTAGAACCTGTATATTATTACGTCTTTGACGATTTTCTTGGTCCTCAAGTTTCCACTGGATAGTTGCCAGTTGAGATTCATGAGCCTCCGTCTGTCCTCGACTGCCAGCTATATCTGTCTCAAGAGCGGCCGCTCTAGTCTCGATCGTCAGCCGTTCACCAATGGCATTGCATGTCTTGGTAACTTTTCTAACTGTCCCTTGCACTTTGCGTATGGCTTCTTGGGATCGGTGGCTATCCTTCTGAGCTTCCTCACGGTGAGACAGTATACATTGAAGTATAGTCTCCAGAGTAGGAGGTATTGCCTTGTGACCATCTTGAGGAGCAGTGATCGAGGTACCAATCAACTGCTCCGTTGGAGAATAATCCCACTTAGGATCTTTTCCCCCACTCATATTTTGTCGACCTGGCTTCCTTGCCACTTTACTCGCTCTTACAGCTGAATCAACCCCACTAGGATCAGGTAAGCTTTCATTTTCACTAGATTCCGTGAGTGACTCTGATCCATCTGCAGACCATGTCTCGTCTGACAGAGAAAAAAAGCAGTCATTTGCCTCGGGATCGTAATTATTAGCCTCATTCTTCAGCCCCGTGGAGCATGCCAATGACTGACGAATTTTTCTAGACCTCTGATGGGGTTTAGTGAAGTTTAGGGAGAAACTATCACTCTCCTTCAAAACCACGCGTTGGCCCATTTCTGCATTATCCAGCAAACCCCCCCCCGCCCCGTCTCGATCTGCAATAGGATCAGGGGCTTGGTTTTGGACAATATCCTTTGTAATATCCTTAGCACAGCCTCCTACATTACCCTCAAATGAAAGCAAACAAGTAGGAGCATTTACCTTGTCTGCATCGAGCGGTACGAGGAGTATTTGTATTCCCGCCCCTATCCCCCCCCCCCTTCTGGGCGCAGCGGTTCATCCGCGGCTGTGACCAGAGTCTCCTTGTCTCGACGAAATGCCTCACCGCTGCCCAGATCCACAGTAGTCTGCTCGCGGGGGTGGGGTGCATCAATCCCCACAGTGGAGCCTCGAAGTAACTCCAATACAGACGAGCCGGATGGGTGCTGCTGTGGCGCAGTCCCGCCCTGCCCCTTCCTCTCCTCTGAGGTCTCCGTCCGGGTTGCCTGCAGCATTCGGCGCCCAGACTGTCGTGATGAAGTAGCTGCTGCAAACTCTGCTCCCGATCCCATGGCAGCCGAAATGTGAGTCGTTCCGCTTGGAACGGGGGCAGCGCCGTCTCGAGGAATCGCTTACAGGCAAGTAGCAACTCTCTCTGCCTCAAGGCAATCTTGCAATGGCTTGTTCAGGGAATTGAACACTGTGGTAGCAAAGTCTGTAGGGTTTTCACAATTTCTAACAGCATTTCCTCAAGATAATCGGTGATTTTCCAATTTAGTTTATCTGGTTAGAGAGCTGCAGTGTGGCCATCTCATGCGGCCGCCATCTTGCTTTCCATCCGAGCCTGCCTATATATATATATATATATATATATATATATATATATATATATATTTCTTAATGTAGTTTTTATTGATTCAGTAGTTCTCTTAATAGGGAAGGATGTGTTCTTCCGTTTTTGTATATATGTAGGTATATATATATATATATATATATATGTGTGCTACATTATTTAATATTTATTCAATATTTATGTATTGTGCAATATCATTTTGTGTATTTATACAAATTATGTAAATTGTTAAATGAACAGCATGTTTAAACCCAGGTTAAAATAATCATGTAACCAGTCCACCTAATTAATTGGACAAAATGGATCAATGTGAAAAAATTGGGTTTCAAACTTTTGTCATCAACAGTATGTTTTCAGTGTCTATAGGGCGGGAACCAGTACTTGCACCAATTTACACTGTCACTTTAAAAGGGAAAAAATGCCTGAAAGCGTTGTCATGTGATCAAGGTCCGCTAGGACCGAAACGCGTAATGGCCGACAGAAAATAAACAACATATGCACTGAATCGTGGTCCGTGCCTGCTTACTGCATCGGGAAGGGTGACTTTCGGCGAGCAGCACATCTTGATAGATATATATATATATGTGATTCAGTTCAATAAGGTAAAACAGTTTGTTCAGAAATATGCATCCATTGATTTAACTTTAGGTCTCACCTTCAGACAGCTGTAGTTTGTTGTTGGACATCTGTTGTCACTAACACGTTAAAATATATACATAAAGTGGGGTTTGGTCATCTCTTTGTTCTTGATTGGATGTTTTTCATGTCTTTCTTTCATTTCTCTGGTTGTTATTCGATGATTTTCCTTACTGTTCTTTGTCCAGCCTCTGGAGAATTTCTTCTGACTTGCGTCTTTCCTCTGCTGACATCTAGGGAATTACTTTTTTCTTTTTCTTTCAGAACTCCACGGGCGTGCATATGTTTTCTTGCACTCTCCATCATGTGGTACATCTCACTGAAATAACTGCTCTAACTTATTTTTTTTAAATAATATTTATTGAGGTTTTATGGTTTGTATCCCTTGAGGGTACAAAGGTGAGCAAGAAAGGAGTGAACAGCCATTGACAGTCCCCTTGTAATTGCTGGTCTTATAATAACAACGAGAATCACTTCTAAAAACAGGGAGAATACAGACTGAAAAACAGAGACATAAGTTCAGTATTCATACATATGTCATGAACCAATATCCCAGTGGAATATGGGTAGCTCGAGGGTCCCGCTATGGCAGAATGAACAATAAGAAAGGGATAGGGGAAACCTCTTGTGGTATGTGGGGGAGAACATATAACTGGAGATGGGTTCGGGGCAGGGAAGATAACCGGGAGAAGGTAAGTAGCACAGGCAGAAGCATTGGACGGGTACTCAGACATTGGGGCTAGGGTGAGGGCAAGAGTGTGTGGTAAGGATGAAGGCAGGATGAGGGGGTGGTGGTCTTTGGGGTGTCTCATCTTCTTTGTTATCTCTCGGGGTAGGGAGAGATAAGTGGATGATGAGAGAGCGACTCAAAAAAATGCATTAGTATGCTTAGAGGGTGCCTCTTGGCATGTATCGAGGATCCGCTCGTGTCTCCTGCATCTCCAGGAGGTGAGCAGTCCTGAGTCTATGTAGTCTGAGGAAGGGTGGGGGGAGTCGTCGGTGATGAGGTCCTTAAATTGTGTGAGCATGGTGTCCCAGGTCTCTGCGATAGGGCGCTTGCGGAGTCGCCAGGCCTGAAATAACTGCTCTAATGCGCGTTCTTTGTTGCTTATCCCCCTTCCCATCTCGCCTGCTGTTATCCCCTCCCCCTTCCCGCCACCCACATTCTGCGTGGCCATTAGTTACTTTTAGTTATTTTTTTTTCTCTTCGCACACTGCTGAAAATTTATTTTAGTGCTCACCTGCACCCCCACCCCCCAATCCCAGTAACTCAACTCACCTTCTCATCGGTTGCTTAGCCACCTTCCAATTAAGGTATTTATTAGCCCCATTTTTTTTAATTTTTTTTATTAAAGGTTTTCGGAACGGTGGGGCAGGTTCAGTTTGCTGCCTGGACAGTTTTTTTCAAAATGCATTTTAGCGCATGTTGAAATTATTTCTTTTATTTCTTGCGCTATGATTGGAGTCTGCCATCTTGGAATGGTAAATAAAAAATTACAAAAATAGAAGCAGAGTTATGGTGAATGCTTGTTCATATGTGGTAATGCAGTCGTGTGTACTTCAGCACCATTAGCTGCCGTAGCATCATATTGGCAAATATGCTAAAAAAGCAGAAAGTATTGACTAATCCGAAAGGTCTGCATTGCCAAACAGGCATCACTAGGTATGAATTACAAAAGGAAAAAGTAAACTAGAAATATAATTGCATACGTCCTGTATTACAGCTGTGGGTTTACGGTTCTTTGTTCTACTGGTGTTATTGTACAATAGGATTCCCTGCTTCTTGACCAAATTCTGTTTATTTCCAAGTTTTGAACATGCTATATTGTGTTTGCAATGACACTAGCTGTAGTATTACAACATGTCCAGGAGTGCCTGGATACTCTCGCGGGTGAATAGCCCCGCTTAAGAAATCCTGATTGTTTAAACTGCTGTACCTAAAATTTCTTAAGAATAAATATATCTTCAAAGCTATGTGAAATGTAATTTCAGAGGTGTATCTCACTTTTTCCCCTTAGGGATGGTCCTCATTAGAACAGATAGCGGGCAACTAGTTTTGTTACCTCAACAAGCTCTGGCCCAGGCCCAGGCTCAAGTGCAGGCACATGTGCCGGGTCCAAGCCCTACAAGCATGCCTCCAATGCTTCCTGTGACAAGCAGCTATCAACCATATCCTCTGTCAGCTTCACAGGTACAGCTCTTTCTTTTAATTTGCTTCTTGTATTGTAGTACTTCAAAAAATATTTAAAATGCAGCAACCCATACACCGAAATTGTAAAATATTGTACTTATCAACTATTAACTCAGTTCCTCAAGAAACTTGTACTGAGAAAAGTGTATTTATTTTTTGTGTGTTTTTTGTTTGACCCGCAATGCCCTTATGCAGCAGTTTTTAGCGCACTTCCAGGTAAGTAGACTAGTTGCAAGCTTGGTTGTCCTATCTTATGATGCCCGTTCCTTAGCACGTGATAACATCAGTAGATCATAGGCAATAATGAACAGACTCTTCCGAAATCCCAGTCTTCATGCTAGACTGACATTCAGAATAATAATAATAATAATACGGCCATTTATAGAGCGCAAAACAGCTACCTCCCAAAGGAGGTGTCCCGGCGCTATAACAACAAGTGACAGCAGCATAGCAGGTCAGACATCAGCCATTCCACGGAATTAATCCAGGTTAAAAAGCCATGTCTTAACTGCTTTCCTGAATAGGCATTCTGAATCAAGTTGCCGCATTGCAGGCGGCAGGGAATACTTGTGGGTATATAGTGTAAAATAACGTCATGCCACCCCTTTACATCTTGCTGCTTGATAGCTAGCCAGTTCATGAAGGCACACTCAAGGTGTCTGGTTGGCCTATATAGTTGGATGACCTTGATAAGGTAGTCCACTGACCTAGCGATCGTCTTATGCTATGCATAGTGTATATCATCTTTTTTTTTTATTATAAAGTTTAGAATGCTTTATTGAGATGAAATACAAAGTAAAATGACAATTATACAATATGACAACAAAGGTCAAATGGTATCATAGCGAAAAATGGAAATAACAGGACTATAGAAGTATATAATGTAAAAACAGAACCTTCTAAACTAATACTTGGAACAAATGCAATTTTAAGATTTTAAAAGGAGGGAGGGGAGGAAAAGGGAAGGAAAAAGGAGGGGGAAGAGAGAGGGGAGAAGAAAAGGATAAGGCGAAGTAATAAGGGAAGTAATAATCGGCAGCTGAGAAATAATGGAAAAATCACAATAAGGAAGAAAATGAACAGCATGTTATTAAAGTTGTTATAACGGTTCCTAACAAAATAAATGAAAAGTAAGTTAGATGGGGAACCTGGAAAGAAATGTGGTGAGTGGTGACCAAAGTACATCCTTTTTAATCAGTAGGGATGTAAAGGTGGCAAATGCACGATCTACTCTGTGATGATGGCATAGCAGGTTCCACCAAGCTTGATATGAAATTTTAGAAGTGTCCTTCCAATTGGCGGTGATAATCTAGAAAGTAATAGCTAAAAACAAGTCAATAAACTTACCTACTTTTCCCTGAGCGTTCCAAATAGGGGAGGAGCTGCCCAGAAAAACGTGTTTAATTTCAAAAGAAACACTGGTGGATAGAATCTCATTTAACTTCTTCCAGGTAAGTGACCAGAAACTCTTAACCATAGGACAGAAAAAGAACATATGAAGCAAATCGCTAGAAGTATGAGGACAGGACCAGCATTTTGTATCAGCCAATAATTTAAACCTATGAAGTTCTGTAGGAGTGAGGAAAAGCCTATTGTAAAAGTAGTAGAGAGTCTGCGTGGCGCTAGCTGAGCGTGAGGAGGTGTGAATTTTTGCCCAAATGGAGCCCCAGGTTGAAAATGAAGATTCAATTGCAAGATCTTTCTCCCATAAAAGTTCAGTACTGGATTTGGTTCTAGGAACAGAGGGGTAGGATAATATCTTGTAAATATGAGAGGCTTTGAGTTGAGTCGAACAGTCTAGGGAAAGAGAGGGTGAAAGACTATGTGTGGTGGAGGAAGAGTATTGGGAAAGGAGGTGAGTCATGGCTGATTGGAGGGTAGAATAATGAGGAGAATGTAAGGGGGATATGTCGTATTTACCTTGGACCTCCGTGAAGTCCATGAAGGATCCATTACTCATCAAGTGTTCAAATGTAATAATACCTTTATCAGTCCACTCTTTCCAGAATAGGGCTCTATTGTTAATCTTTAGGTGTTTATTATACCAAATAGGAGTGAGTATGAAATTGTCCGACTGAGAGGGGTGGGTCCTAAGCAAGGAATTCACAACGGCAGTGGAATGTGCGAGAATGGGAGATAAAAAACGTCTGGGAGGTTGAGACAATCGGGGAAACAACAGGAAAGGAGAATGGTGCATAATGGGACTGTTCCAGCGAACTCCAAGCTGTGAAAGGTGTATGTGAAGAGTCAGAAAATAAAGTCCAGACTTGTTTAAGGGTAAATGCAGAGTGATAGCGTCTAATATTAGAAAAGTTAACCCCTCCTAAATCCTTGGGTTGTTGAAGTCGAATAAGTGAGATCCTAGTTTTACGATTATTCCAGAGAAATTTGGTCAAGGAACGGTTAATGATATTAAAAAAAGAGAGTGGGAGAGTGACTGGGAGCATAGAGAGGTAAAAATTAATGATCGGAAGCAACATCATTTTGATCGTAGCAAGTCTGCCCCACCAAGACAAAAATAGTGGAGACCAGCTGTCAGTGAGTACGGAGAGTTTTTTAAGTATATTTGCAAGGTTGATTTTAATGGTTTCTTTAATGCCATTAGTATAAAGGACACCTAGACATTTAATATTCTTGGGGTTCCATTTAAAACCTGTATCTTGAAACATATGGGAAAAGCAGTGTTTGTTCAATGGCATAACCTCGGATTTGTCCAGATTAAGTTTATAACCAGAGACTAGAGAATACTCTTTTAAAAGAGAGAAAAACGTTGGCAAGGAGGTAGTGGGATTGGAGAGATATAATAAAATGTCATCCGCATAAGCAGTAAACTTAATTTGTGTGTTTAAATTGAAAACCTGTATAGAGTGAAGAGCGACGCAATTTTTCAAAAAAGGGTTCTAGGGCCAAAATAAATAAAAGAGGGGATAAGGGGCAGCCTTGTCTGGTTCCTCTGTGAAGTGGAAAGTATGGGGATTGGCAACCGTTTACCCAGATGGAAGTGGAAGGTGCAGAGTATAACAGCTGGATGTATCTGAGAATGGAGGGGCTAAAACCATGCCATTTCAATGCCCCAAAAATGAAATCCCAGTTTACCCTGTGTCAAGCTTTTTCAGCATCCAACGCGATTGCAGCAATCGGTGAAGTCACCTTGGAGGCCAAATGAATAATGTTGAGGAAAGTCCTTGAATTATCTGTGATGGACCGTCCTTTAACAAATCCTGATTGGTATATATTGATTAGATCTGGAATGACCAAGTTGATACGGAGGGCTAATAATTTGGCAAAAATCTTACAATCAGTATTGATTAAGAAGATGGGTCGGTAATTTTTACATAAAGAGGGATCTTAATCCTTTTTAGGGATTGAACACAGCATAGCTTGAGTGAAAGAACCTTGTGAAGAACCAGAAGCTAAGAAATGATTTATGAGGGACAATTGAGGGACCAGGAATTGTTTGAAATGAAGAAAAAAAACGTACCGTGAAGCCGTCCGGGCCGGGTGTTTTATCTTTAGGAAGTTGGATTATGGCGTGTGTGATTTCTTGTTCTGAGATAGGGCCATCAAGGGATGTGAGATCCGTGTGGTTGTCAGAGGATTTAGAAATGGATTGAAAGAAGGAGTCCATTTGATCAGCGGAAGGAGTAGATTCAGGGGTATAAAGAGAGGAATAGTAGTCAGTGAAACATTCAAGAATTTTAGTGTCAGTAATGTGTCTAATTCCTTTACTATCAGTGATAGCAGCAATCTTGGATTTTTGTTTTTTAATTTTAAGATAATTAGCTAGAGATTTGCCAGCTTTGTTCTGGCCACCATACATTTTTGCGTTAAATTTAAGCAGATTGTTGCAGGCATTGTCCCAGGATAGTTTATTATATTACATTTTAGCTTTAATGAGGGTGGACAGTGTAGTGGCACAATTTGTAGTAAAATATTCGTGTTCTAGGATCTTGATTTGTTTTAGAAGTGAAGTAGTAGCCTTAAGTGCCATCTTCTTTTTCTTGGAGACAAACTCTATTATAAACCCTCTAGCAGTGGCTTTAAAAGCATCCCAGATGAGGTGAAAATGTGAAACAGAGGATAAGTTATCAAAGAATTCCTGCATGAACCGTGTGAATTGTTCAACAAAATGAGTATCCAACAGAAGAGCATTATTGAAACGCCATCTGCGTGAAGTAGGCATGTGTGTGGGGTATTCCATATCTAATACAACCGGGGCATGATCAGAGATGAGGATAGAGCCAATCTCAATATTCATCATACATTGAAGGGATGATTGGGTAAGAAATATGTAATCGATTCGGGAATGAGATTTATGGACAGGGGAGAGGAAAGAAAATTCCAAAACATCAGGATGGGCAATTCTCCATGCGTCCAACAATCCTCTAGAGGTAATGGCTTTGTGGGAGGTCTTTTGCATTTTACTAATAAAAAAAGGGATGAATTTCGATTGGGATTTTCGATCTAAAAAGGGATCCATCAATTGGTTGCAATCACCACCCAAAATCAAATTATCAGAGGCATGAGAGAAAAGAAGAGTGGAGAAATCATTCCAAAATGTTAAATCAATACCATTGGGACCATATACATTACAAAAAGAAAGTTGAGTATTAACTTTAGCATTCAATAGAAGCCATCTACCATTAGTGTCTTTGACCTCATTTTGCAAACAAACCGTTAATGATTTATGGAACAGGATTACTACACCATTTTTAGGTTGAGCCTAGCGCAGCGCGCATGCGCTGCTCTAGGTAAAACGACCTCTTGGAATCGCTCTGGACTTCCGGCCTAAGGCTTGCGGTTACAAGCAACACGAGCGCGCGCACCACTCGCGGGACGCTGCAGCTGCATTCCTCGCTCGTGTTGCTCGTAACCGCAAGGCTTAGGCCGGAAGTCCAGAGGACGCTGCAGTGCTTTCACTCCATCACGCCGACGTCTGTAAAGTCCAGTTATTGTACTGTGCTCATGGAGATCATGTAAGAGAGAGGTGTCCTTTGTTTGTTGCTTGTTTCACTAGCCCGGCCTGCCGTGTTCCTCGAATAGTGCCATGCACTGTGCTCCCTCCTGTCCCAGGCTGCTCATCCTCTCAGTTCAGGCTGCGTCTCTGCCCCCAGGCCTCTCCTGGGTTTGCTCCCTTCTGTACCATGTGAGCACTTCCTGGCCCCGAATTCGGCTCCCCACTGGAGCGCTGTGCTCCTTCCAGTCCTACGCTCCCTCCTGGAGCGCTGTGCTCCCACCAGTCCTAAACTTCATCCTGGCACCGCCTGCGCTCTTTTCTTTACCAAGATACGTTTCTGCTGGAGGTGCGTCTCACAAGGGCGCACCTACCAACAGTACAGCAGGTGCAGGCGCAAGCAACCCCAGCGTCTGACGGAGCAAAGCACCCCATTTATAACTTTCACTACACCACCAGGGCAACCATGTTTCAACAATGGCGCCCCATCTGTCTTCCCTCCTAACCCAGAGTGTACCCCTCCCTTCTGCCTACGCGTGCTCTCGCTGTCCCAATCTGTGCTCTTCACAGAGATGCCCGTGTTGTTAGCACCACTAACTTTGTCCCTTGTCTCGGGCTGCGCACCCAGACAGTGCGCCACCCTATCCGAAGCTGCGAGCCCTTCTGCACGGGCTGTGCTGCCTCGTGTACCAGGCTCTGTAATCCGTCCTGCCCCTGGCTTTGTGCTCTGGGCTCTCCCCGACTGTCTTCCCTATCAGTCGCATTACCCTCTTTTGTGGTTGTGCGCTCTCCTGCCCACGGTTGTGCTATCCGCAGGGCTGCCAATGGCAGCTGTTCCTCCTTCCCCGGCCATGTGCCTCCTCCGGGCCACGGCTGTGCGCTGCAGCCTACAGTGGGGTGCACTCCTTCCCTCTGGTGACTGGCTCCCTTGTGTACCGCACTATGAGGTCGGTTCTGTCCAAGTCTTTTTAGGTCGAGCCTATAGCAGCGCGCATGCGCTGCAATAGGAAAACGACCTCTTGCAGCTGACCAGCACTTTTCACAAGCTCGTGCTTGTGGCTGTTTTTCCTGCAATATTTCGATTGGTGTTTGCGTGCGTCTTCCTTAAAAGACAGCACGCAATTGGGTAAAGGCGGGCGCATGTCCCGTCTTTCCCAGCCAATGTAACCGCCCACGGCCTAAGGCTTGCAGTTACGCGCACGGGCCACATCTGTTTTCAATTATCGTGCCCAGACACGGGCGCGATAATTGAAAACAGATGCAGCTCTCCCAAGCGCGCACCACTCGTGGGCTTTCCTCATCCGTTGCCGCCGTTTTGTCTACCTCAGTGAGTACACAATGGGACATGTCATGTACAAGGGATTTTCAAACATGACTGCATATTGACAGTTCGTGTATATGGACAGGTTCGCAATGTATAAATATCGGTGCATCTTACAGTGCACTTGTGCAGAGGGGAGGTCTGACGTGCCCGGGTGCAGCTAAAAGGAACTAAGCTGCGCTGGAGGAACTGCAAGCCCGGCCGCGTACACTGCATATTTATCGGCTGGAACAAAGACGACGGTGCTCGGACCGTTGTACAGCCCTAAGTGCCATTGGCAGACCCACCTGGACGTGCCTATCAGATCAGTAGATGTGCACATTTAGTGCCTAGAAACGACGGAAGCGCAACATAAATTGCTCTGTAATTATTTTTACTTTGTTTGGTACATCCACAAAGCCTATGCGAGCCGCCACTGGATGTGCGCATAAAGTTTACAAGTCCCTTCTAGCTGCTAGAAGGGACTTGTAAATGTGTAGGCACGCCACCTCTTCCTTTGGACACTATAAATGTACTAATCACTATACCGTGGTTTGTGGAATTATTTATACCGCGCTTCTGTCAGTCTAAGCACTGTGAATAGAAGGTGTGATCGCATCGTGTGTTTACACTGCCAGGCTCCAGCGTTCACAAACGGCTCACTGGCTCACCCCACCACAACTCCGACCGGCTCAGTTCTAACATCGTCTACTGTCCCCATCGGAAGGCTTTGCTTTCATATACCTTTTGCATAGAAGGAAATAGCTTTATTTTGTAATGCGCCGCCACACAAATAAATGTACGTAACCCTGCTCAGATGCCCACGTGCTTAGATTGCGCCAGTGGTTGCCGGTGGCTCACTTGGGGATCGGCACGTACCCGTTCTTCTTTAGACTTTAACACAAAACAAGCATTGGCATAGCCAATAGGTCTTGCCTTTAGGACCTTATAAGTATTTAATCATGCAGCACAATATCCTTGGTGCAACATCAACTGTTGCATGGCTAAACACTTATAATGTCCCAAAGGCGAGACCGATTGGCTATGCCAGTGCTTGTTTCTATTGAAAACGTAACACTTCAAATACAACTACTACGGAAAAAAAAACGCGCTGAAATCTGCATTCTCAGCTGTCAAATGAAAATAGTTTATAAAGCGCACTCATACACTGGGGCGTCTGGGCGCTGGAAACGTTATCTGTGCATTACTCGATTTCCGCGCGGATCCTGCTTTACGCTGCCTGGGGCGCTGGAAGCTAACTAAACAAAAAATGACGTGCTTCCTTTCTCCAGCCGTGACAATAGTGCAAGGCAACCTCGGTCGCTCCAGAGTAAAGGAAGACACGGCTGTTAAAAGCCACGAGGCGGTGCTTTAATATATATCTTCTCTAGGCGTGCAGCAACACAGCCGAGCTGCTATGTTACACTTTTTTTGTTTCATTTTCAGATCGACTGTGCACCATTTAACAGTTCCCAGGTTTTTGTTTAGCTGTCAAAACATTTAATTATGTCAGGCCTGGAGGCTTGCAGCTGTCAAATAAATCGAAGTCTAGGCATAAACATTTGGTGAGTTTTACCTCCGTTACACTTGTCAATGGGCGAGATAGTGAAAATCCTTTTGTTTAGCTCTCACTCGGCAGGTACAGGCGAAAACGCGGAGTCCCGGGCCGCAGACTGCTTGTTAAAACAGCGGGTGGTAATTCCTGCACTCTGTAATTTGTCCCTAGGAGATGCACGGCAGTAGAAACGGGTGGATGTAAAACCCGCGGCGCACATTTCCAGTCACCTGCGTTGTTCGCCAGTTTGTATTTGCCTTCTTGTTTACATCGCTAGTCCAGTGCGTTACCGCCACGCACTGAGAGCTCAAAGTAAGGAAACAAAATGAAGGCGGAAGTGAGGGAAAGTCACTTCAAACAAGCCCGCGAATGGTGCGCGCGAGATGCGGGAGCTGCTGGTGTGCGCGCGCGGTTTCGAGCAGCAGCATATGTTTCCAATTATCGCGCCTGTGTCTGGGCACGATAATTGGAAACATATGCTGCTGCTGCGCGTAACAGACACCAATAGGCCATGGGCGGAGCAATGCGCCCGCCTTTGGCCAATTGCGTGCTGTCTTTGTAAAAAAGACGCTTGCAAAGACCAATAGCGTGGCCCAAAAGGAAAAGCACATGCACGAGCGTGTGCGATTCCTAGGTCCGTTTCCAAACCCCCTACAAGAGGTCTCTCGCTGCGCGAGCAGAGCTGCGCACTGCAACGCTAGGCGCGAGACCTAACAAGAGAGGAGCGGGGAAGAGAGGAGCGGGGGTGAGCGAGCGCGGCAGCCTGCTGAGCTGACCAGACGCTCGTGCACCATGGCGTTTTGCTTGCGGTTACCCGCACCGCCGCCATGTGTTTTCAATTATCGCGCCCGCGTCTGGGCACAATAATTGGAAACAGATGGCGGCCGTGCGGGTAACCGCACGGAAAAGGCCATGACGCACGAGCGTCTGGTCAGCTTTCAAAAGCCCACTACATAAAGTCTTCGCCAGAGCTGCGCTTGCGCGCTACTCTAGGCTCGACCTAAAAAGAGAAAGAAAAAAAGAAGAGTTGGAGAAAGAGAAACGGTGACAAGGGGCAATTTTTGGGCAGGAATGAAAAATAAGCAGCAAGGTGAAATAAGGTGGCATGAGGTGGAATCAAGAAAGTACACAGCAACTATAGAAATGTCACACATGCACAGAGACAATGTGGCAGCTGTGAAGCTCCTTCAACCCCCGCCACCCCATCTCAACTTCTCTGCTTCCTTTTATCTGCGCTGAGCGACTTCCCCACACCCTCCTTCATAGTCTCCCTACGTCCCTTTATATTGCGCCCCACCCACCATTTCCTGCCTCCGTGACCTCACTGCTTCCCTTTATCTACCCTTAGAGACCCCCCCATTCCTCCGTGACATCACTTCTTCCCTTTAGCTTCCCCTAAGCTTCCCCTAGAGACCAGTCTGCTCCTCCGTGACCTCAGTTGATGGCTTTCGAAAGTGATTGCCTGTGACCTCCATTAGTGGCGCTTTCAGGATTAACAAGCATTGGCATAGCCAATAGGTCTCGCCTTTGGGACCTTATAAGTGTTTAGCCATGCAACAGTTAATGTTGTTGCAGTAAGGATATTGTGCTGCATAACTAAATACTTATAAGGTCCCAAGGGCGAGACCTATTGGCTATGCCAATGCTTGTTGTTGTTAACTGCTGGAGAGCAAAAGACTTCACCAACCCATAATTTACGTAAAGAAGATAAATCCTGTTCTTTAAGGTGCGTTTCTTGCAGTAACGCTACATGACATTTCAATTTAGCAAGGTGAGACAAGACACGCTGTTTTTTAATTGGATTGTGTAAACTTTTGACATTCCAAGAGATAATACGTAAGCCATTCATTGAAAAAGCTTATTGCAAGTTAAACACAAAAAAATAGAAAAGTTAAAAGGAAGAGGATAAAAGAAAAACAAGAGGCAAAATTGAAATAAACAATGCAAGCCCTGAATGGAAGCAAATGTAAAAAAGAGAGAAAGAGAAGTAGACTGAAAAATAATGGAAAATGAGAGCTGAGAAGGAAGTAAAAGAAAGAAACAGTTAGACTGAAGGAACCAAGTAAATATATAAGAGAGGAAGTAATGAGCCACCGCAGAAATAGAAGAAACGTAATGTAAGAAAAAAGCTGCAGGAGAATAGAGGATAAAGGATAAAGGAATAAGGGAAGGATGAAGGGGAAAGAGAAAAAGTACAAGGAGAACCCGGTCTCCTCGGAGGGATTGCCAGAGAGAAGATGAGAAGAAGCCGGAGGACTTCAGTCATAATGACCACAAAAAGGAAGAACATTAAAGTAGGTGGGGGGGGGCGAGGAGAACAGAGGCAACCCCAAGAGGGACATCAAGGTGGATAACTATAAAAACCACAAAAGTTTACAGAAAACTGTGATCGTGAACGTAAACATACATTAAAGAAGGGAACTTACTGAACAGTGAAGGAGATAACACAACGAGTGGAGCATACAAAACAAAACAGGTGAACAGCACGGATACGAACAGCATCACCCAACAAGACACGAAGGGGAAGCCTGTGGAATAAAAGAAAAAACATGTAAGAAAACATTCAAGTTTTGCTCAATTCCATAGCCTCTCCCCCGTGAGTATGAATGAATTTTCTAAGTTCAGCTGGATCTTCAAAGGAGTAAGTTCTGTCTTTGTAAGTGACTTTAAAGAAGGAGGGATGAATAATTCCATAGCGGGCATTCATGGAGCGCAGAGTCGGTCTGAGGTCAAGAAACTCCTTATGACGGTTGGCAGTGGGTTTGGAGACATCCTGACTGAAAAAGATTTTTTGACCTGACCAGAGCATCTGTTTGCGTTGTCGAGCTGCATTAAGAGTCGCCATAAGGTCAGAATATAATAGAAAATAAGCAATGATTCCTCGTGGTCTACTGGAGGAAGATGAGTTTTGGGGGCTGATCCTGTGAGCCCTTTGGATGTTGAGGTCAGTGGATTTCGGCAGACCGACAATCTGGGGAATATGAATCTTCAAAAAGGAGATCATATCCGAACCTTCGGAGCCCTCCGGAATACCATAAACACGTAAGTTGTTACGCCTATTTCGATTTTCTAAATCCTCTGTGGTTTTCTTCAGTTGTTCCACCTCATGAGAAAGAGAGTCTACTTTAGCGACAACGTCTTGTGCGTCACTTATCCGTTGCTCTACATCAGAGAGTCTAGACCAGACCATTTCTCCTCAATTCTTTGAAGTGTTGCAGTGGTTTCCATCTGGAAAGGTCGAATATTGCGTAGTTCGTCCATAATATCCTCTAAAGTTAGCGGAAGAGGTGATTTCGTTGGAGAGGACGGATCTTTCTTGACACGTTTATTAGCACTACTGGAAGAGTCCTTGCGACTATCAATTCAGTCTTTATTTCGATCGATTTGATCATAAAAGACACATAAAAAATATACAATATCATAGTTAAAAAAATAAATTAAAAAAATCTTGGATGGGAGCATAATCACTAGTATATGAAACATGGTACATCAGAATGAATAGCAACACATTTATATAAAAATATGATAAAAATCGCTCAATTTAAAAGCACATAAATCATTATAAAAGTCAATCTTCATAGGATGTTATACTAACACCACAAAAGGTCTCGCTTTATGCATTTCATTTGTGCTTGGTACTAAAGCTAACCCATCATCAATTAACAGCAGCAGTAAATTAGAACTGATCTATAGCAGCAGAAGTTTTGAAAAGGTTAGACTGAATTCTCCACATCCAGCTCAAGAATTTCGCTAGGGCAATCACAATGGGCTTTTGAGTACTAGTCTTCAGTATTCTTAAAGCTGCGGTGCATGACCTAGAGCCCATGATACGACAGATTGGTTTTAGCCACTTGCTCCGTGGCAATTTGTAGGCAGGGCATACAAATAGGATGTGTGAAATAGTTTCGTCCTGGTCCTGACAGGATACACATTTGCTATCTGTGTTCGTTTTCCATTTGGCGGTAAAAGATTTGAGTGGTAAGATGCCTACTCGAAATTGGTAAAAAAGTTTCCTATCGCCCGGCCTGGTAATAGAATCCCAAAAGTTTTCGTACTTGGGCTCCGGCATATGTTCTAAGAAGGCACTGGTCAATATTTGTTGGCTAGTAGATCGCATGTTGTTCGCCTTAACCATGGACCAATAAGCCTCTTTAAAGGCCTTTTTAGAAGGAAACGTATTGCCACCCGGATCCTCCCATAGATTAGAAATGTCCATACTCACAAGGGAGCATCTTATCATTTCCAACCAAGTGATCCTATGTGATGTCTCTGCATCTCTAACATCCCTGAGAGCATTTGCAAAGTGTCAACTCTTGGGTTACCCATAATCTTCGCCAAAAGGCAAGAGGTCTAAATCTTGCCGCCTCTAACAGAATGTAGCATCCCAGAGCGTAATAGAGGGGTTTAAGGGGTGTATTCTGGGCAAGGCCAGTAAGACTTCTCACAAATTTATTCTGGGCTAGGGTGAGAGGTGTGACATTCTTGAAACCCCATAGTTCTGCTCCATAAAGGGTAGAGGCTAAGACCTTTGTATTGTAAATCTTAATAGCAGGGCCTATCGGCTTGGTATGGGAACGTCTGTGCTCACTTAAAAGTGCTCCTGTAATTTGTGAGTGCTTAAGTGCCAATAGGTCTATCTGGGGCTTCCAATCTAGCTTTCTGCCCAGTGTAATCCCCAGGTAGGTGAATACATCCGTCTGTTCCAATAGGACCTCATTCATGAAAACCCTGCTCTTAACCGCCTTGTGTTTGTGCAGAACCATGAACTTAGTTTTATCTACGTTCACCTTCAGCTCATGGTCTCTGCAGAGCTCCTCAAAGCGATAGAGCGCTTGCTGCAACCCCATTTGTGTTTTTGATAATATTAGGGTATCATCAGCAAACATAAGTATTGGAACCTTTAAGCCTGCTAAAAAAGGAGCGTCAGTGGGATGTCCAGAAAAGTAATTAACAACACCATTAATAAATAAGGAGAATAGAGTGGGGGCCAGAACACATCCTTGTCGTACCCCTTTTAGAATTGGAAACCTGGGAGTGATATTGCCTTGGGTGCCCCATCGGACCTGTGCAAAATTAGCTTCGTGCAATTTAGTTGTAAGTGTTAAAAGATCCAGGGGCATGCCTAAGTCTTTCAAAACTAACCAAAGCTTTTTACGTGGAACGATGTCAAATGCTGATTTTAGGTCAACGAAGGCGGCATAAATAGTGCCGACTATTAATGTTAGAACCAGATGCTCCTTGGGACTTGGTAGGAAGCGAGGATTCCATATTTAGGGATTGAATGGCTACAAAAACTGAGGAAAGAAATAGTTCTCGCAAGGTGCATAAATTCGTAGCATTCAATACACAGTGAACAAAGATTGCGCAGAAACTTCAAGTAGAGGTGTGGCAAAAAAAATGACCAGCAGAAGTACTTTAAAGAAGCATATGGTGAGAAGGAAGGATGAAAATCCAAATGAGCTGGAAATGGAAATTATAGGTGTATGCACACCGTCATGAAAGGCTTGCCCACATTACCATTTGCAGCATGACACATCCACCAAAAACATAAAATATGGTGATGCCTGTGAGGAAGGCTGTTAGAAAAAATGGAGTGCCTTAATAAAGAGTTATTGTAAGTCCCAAGACGATTTTCAGAATGTCATTGCTGTGGGGACGAAATTCGTGCGAAAGACGCACAAAATGACGGCCGCGCCTAGAGGGAGCACTGAGGAAAAGCAGGAATGAATAAAAAAGATATGATGCAGACCATATTCAGGTCTGAAAGCTTGCCTCAGCACTCCTGGCAACTTCCGGTGCATGAAGACATGGCTTACGAGCGGGACCGCTGGCAAAATAGATGCCCTTCTGTGCCGAGCGTAGCTTGATGTCGCGGAGCTTCTCAAGGGGCCGCCATCTTGCGTCGCCGCCGCCGCGCGCCTCAGTGTATATCATCTTGACATAACACTAGTAGGATAATGCCAACAATGCAAAGCTATTTTTGAATGTTTTTTAGCTAAGAGATGTGTGAATGACTTAAAAGTTGTTTAGGTATGCTGTGGTGTGTTTACTGTGCTTACCAGGGTGGTGCTGCAACAGTCTCGGTCCTATATGAACATTCTATAGAATTTCTGAAGCAGCTGCGTCTCTCCTGTCCTTTAGCACACCTTAAGTGCACCCATTGTTGGCCTACTGCTTTGTAACTAACTTTCCATTTTTGCTTCCACTCACAATTTGACTAATACTTTTGGTTTACAGGTGCTGATCCTTGCTTGGTTCAGCAATTCATTTAATCTGCTGAGCCATTGGTTCTTTCATTTAGAACCCTGGCTTGTTATGGAGGCTTTAAAAATATCAGTGAGAAGGTAGAGGTCATCCAAAATATTCAAATTCCTAAAAAAAAAATGGATATACAGAGCAAAATATTTTATGTATTCCGACGAGGCTTCAACGCGCAATGAATAGGCTCAAATGTAGCCTACTCTATTAGTCATTTAGGGTAAAGTAAATGGATCCAAAATTTGTTTATAACGCAATCTTGGCTTGAGCAAGTTGCTGCAAACTATTATGATACTTAGTTGCCTTTAATGAGGAAGCTTGAACAAACAGCCATATCTTCTGTTTATTTTTGAAATTGTGTAATTCAGATTGAGGCAAAGAAATTAAGACAAATCTTTTCACGACTGTCAGACTTACTGATGTGTGAGAGAAGATTTATTTGACACTTGCCAGGGATGTAGTGAACTTCATAATAGTTGCCTGGCTGTGTTCCAAGTTTCTGAATAAAGCGTGTGAGAGATGTGGTGCCATTTAAAACAGTTAAGCAGAATGTCTTTAGAAATATTTGTATATTTGGTATTTTCGGAGTCAAGCCTAAAACGCAATTGAAGATCGTTCACGTTTGCTTTAGTGATTGTAAAAGGAGTTGAAAAAATCAGATTGATTCTACTCCTTGTCAAATGCAGAAACTGACCGCCTGTAACGAAATTATTGAATTATGTATTCTCATGTAAAGCATTTTATTATGTTATTCTAATTTGGGCTTGCTTCTTCCAGGGTGTTCAATTAAAGCTAGCTCTTTCTGAGGGTAAAAAATTAAAACACTGTAAGATTGTAGTAAAATTGCTTTATCAAAATGTTTACATTGTTTTAATGACTGAAAAGCAATACTCGAAACGAGCTATAAAACTTCAATAAGTTGTAATTAAATATATTTTGGTTAATAAAATAAATACAAGTACATGTATTGGTTTTTAAAATCTTAATTCTCGCCGCCTAGGGCAATTGATGGCCGTTACTCCTTGGGCTCTTTGATATTTATTAGTGCTTGTGACAATTGAAGGTCATTGTTGTAGTAAGCCATAACTGCTTACTAATGTTTAGTGCCATTGACTGTCATTATTTCCTGTGTCCATTAATGCTCCTTACATTCTAAGACGTTCAGTCTTTATTAGTGATGGCTCATTGTTGTTCTGGGACCAATGAGGTTCGTTACTGACAGGATTTTTGCCACATTTTGTTGATCTTTTTTTGAGGTTTTTCTTCATGGTGTGTCTAGGATGTCATTGAGAAAGACAGGTTTTAAACCTTGTGGCGCCTGTCACCACGCCATGTCGCTGACTGACACACACCTCGTGTGTTTGTGGTGTCTGGAGCGCGACCACGACTCCAAGTCATGCTCTGACTGCCGTGCCATGGCACAGAAGGCTTTGAGGGAGCGGTCCCTGAAGCAGCTAGTGGTCCGGCATGCGACTCCGTGGAAGTCACCGTCCCGCTCGAGAGGCTGGTCTCAGGACTGTTCCAGGAGTCCAAAGTCCTCTTAGCCCCACTCAGAATCGTCGGGGCACTCTGGTAGGAGGCATAAAAAACACAAGAAGTCGAAGCACGCTTTGGCTTCTCCGAGTCCGTCTGCTGACGCGACAAAGGAACATTGGCGTTCGAGGACTGGTTCCTCTGAACCTGCGCCAGGGCCGATTCCATGCCTCCCCAGTTTTCCGGGAGCCAGAGCAACCCCGCTCAAATTAAACCATTTTATGAGGCCATGCGCCTCATTTATGAGTGGCCCGACTCCTCCGGTACGCCTTAGTGCCCCAGGGGTTTGTAGGGGGTCCCTTCTGATTCTGCCAGCTCTGGCCTCTGCTCAGATGGGCCCCCATGGATCTGGTAGTGGATCCAGGCTGACGCCGGTCGTGTCACTGCAATCTTCCCTGGTGCCGGCCCGATGGCAATGCTCCCGGCGGCACCAGCCCCATTGTGATCCCCAACAAGCCGGAGCAACATCGACCGATTCCGGTGCTGACAGGACCCCGTGTCGTAGGTCGGAGCCTGAGTCCTATTCCGAAGGACTAGGCCTCAGGGAGGAATAGGAGGGGTCGATGAACCCTTTAGATTTCCAGCCTTATGAGCAGGATAAGGACTGGTTACGTCTCCAGATACTGGCATGCTTTCTCCCCCTACCGTGGCTACAGAGGAGGGAGCTGCATATGCAATGGTGGTGCGGAGGGTGGCTGAGGTCCTCGACCATCAATTGCCCTCGGTGGCAGTCAAGACTAAGATCTTGAAGGAGGTGCTGCAACCGTGCGCCTTCTCATCTGAACCCCTACTCCGGTTCAACAAAGTCCTCCCTGACTTCCTTCTGGGGACCTGATTCAAACCCAGCACAGGGGGTCCTGTGAACAGGATGATTGCCTGCTGCCACCGCCCCGCTACAGAGGACCTAGATTTCCTCACCCAACACCCTACCCCGGAGAGCTTGATCGTCCAAGCCTCCAATTCCCACGGTTTGTTCCCTGCAACTCCCCCGGACAGGGAATTCAAGAGGCTGGGCAGCTTGGGAAAGAAAATGTTTTCTTCCGCCAGCCTTGCATTGCTGTCAGTTAACACCACATGCTTATTGGGCCGCTATTTCCACAAACTGCGGGAGCGGTTGCGGAAGTGCTGCCACGGCCCGGAGGAGACCTGGGCCATTCTTTCCCAAGCAGTTACAGACAGGAGAGATGCAGCAAAGTTCACTATACGCTGTGGCTTGGACACCGACTTGCTGGGCAGAGCGATTTCATCCACGGCGGCCCTCAGACGCCACGTCTGGCTGAGAATATCTGGCTTTTCAGGGGATGTCCAGGCTTCCCTCATGGACATGCACTTAGATGTCACCCGTCTCTTCAGAGACAAACCAGACTCGGCGCTGGATCGCTTTAAGGACTTGCAGGCTACGCCCAAGTCCTTGGGCCTCTCTACTGCCCCACGTCCGCCTTTCGCTCCTTTGTTGGCCACAGAAGGGGCTTTCAACCATGCCAACCCTATCCCAGCCACCAAGCCGGTCAAGCTTCTCAGCCTCTGCGTGGACAAGTGCGTGGTTCCTACCGGCCTAGTGGGTCGAGTAGCCAGGGGTCTGGTCCAGATACCATCCCCCACCCCCCCAAGCAGCTGTAGCCTACAAACCTTCCCAATACTGCCATTTTAGATCATGGGCGTCCAGTTGGTGGCAGGATCAGCCATCATCTCCACCACTGGCAGTGCATAACAATTGACATGTGGGTTCAGCAGATCGTCTGAAGGGGCTGCACCCTCCCCTTCGAAACTAGACCTCCCTCCATGCTTCTATCTTACAACCAGATGACGGAGGATCATTTGTCCCTCTCTGCGAGGAAGTCATGGCTCTCTTAGCCAAGGGAGCCATAGAGAGGTTTCTGGTACCAGAAGTAGGCTGTGGTTTCTATTCCTGCTACTTTCTGGTCCTCAAGAAGGGCGAGGGTCTTCGTCTTATCCTAGATGTCGGAACCCTCAGCTACTTTCTCAAGATGGAGAAACTCAAATGCTCACATTGGCTCAGCTCTTGTTTGCCCTGGACCCAGGAGAGTTGGATTTGCAGGACTCCAATTTTCACATCCCCATTCTGCCTGCCCATCGGCGCTACCTGCGGTTCACAGTATGCCACGAGCATTTTCAGTTCACCGTGCTCCAGCCTTACCAGCGCCCTTTGGATGTTCACCAAGGTGATGGCGGTGGTCGAAGCTCAACTGTGCAGATTAGGGGTGCCAGTCTTCCTCTATCTCGACAACTGTGTGCTGAAGGCCGGTTCACCCCCAGGCTGTCGTCTCCACCTCCAGGTACGGGTACTGCAACATAGAGGGTAAGAGTATAGCTAGATACAAGTTATACAATTATTCTTGGTGATTCAATACAGGCTATGAATTCAACAACATAAATATCTGTGAAAGTGCAAAGCCAAAAATATACATCTGTGGAGTTTGTTGGCTGCGGAGTTGACGTTGGCCGTGGTGAGTGGAGGCGTGCGGCTGAGGGCGGAGTTGAGGTGCTCTTAGGTGGTCTTGCTCCAGTTTCTGCGTGGGAGGTGTGGTGTAGGTTTGTGTGCGGTGGTTTTCGAGAAGAAGTGGACGCAGCGGTGGTCTGTCCAGAGGGAGTTGCGTGGTGTGGCTGAAGCGAATGTTGTTTCCTCCTGTGAAGATTGGGTCAAGGGTATGGCCTGCCTTGTGGGTGCGGCGGTGACGAGTTGCTTGAGTCCGATGTTAGAGAGGTTGTCCAGGAGGGCGATGGAGTTGGGGTCGCTGAGGTTGTCGAGGTGGAAGTTCGGGTCTCCAAGCAGTGCGTAGTCCGTGGGGTGCGACGAGGTCTGCGATGGTAGTGGCGAACGGGGCGCAAGGTCCAGGAGGTCTGTAGTCGAGAGTTCCGTGTAGAGTCGTTCTGGGGTTGATCTGGAACTGGAGGTGTTCCATGGGGGGGGGGGGAGGCGAGGATTAGTTCGAGCTGGCAGTTGTGAGTCGGAGGGAGCTTTTGTGTACGATGGCGAGTCCACCTCCAGGGTGGTTGGGGCGGTCTTTCCTCTGGATCTTATACCCGTCGGGGATGGCGGTTGCAATGTCGGGTGTGGAGCTGGCGTAGGTCCAGGTCTCTGTGAGGAAGGCGAAGTCGGGCGAGAGGGTGTTGAGGAGGTCCCAGATTTCTACTGCGTGTCTGTGCAGGGAGCATACGTTGAGGAGGATGCAGCTCAGGGGTTTGGGTGCGCTGGCGTCCGGTGGGTTGGCGATAGCAGTAGGGGTCCGGAGGTGGGTGAAGGTGCTGCGGCAGTGTCGACAGGAGAACTGGCCTTGGGTGGTGTTCGGCATCGACAGCTAGCAGTTGTTGTTTCTTCCGGGGTTGAGTGTGTGGAGGGTTGCTGAGTGGTAGCGGTGGGGGGGGTCGGAGGACCAGGGTCCCTGGCGCTGGTCGCAGTCGGGTCGCAGACGGGCACAGACAGGATTGCCTTTGGCACGCCTTCGGCACGCCAGCGGTGCGGCCACTTAGCGGCCACCATTAAGTAGAGGTTGGGGGAGGGAGAGCAGCTGGGAGGCAGGAGCGGGAAAACACATGGGGGGGGGAGGGGCCGGGGGGGGCAGCAGCGGCGGGAAAATGGGCAAAAACAGCGACAAGGTCAACAGTGAAAAAAGGAACAAGAGACCGGAAGGCACAAAAAGCCAACAAGAGACAACGAGGCACAGACAGACAACAAGGCACAGAAAGGCACAAGGGACAACGAGGCACAGACAGACAACAAGGCACAGACTGACAAAAGCAGAGAAAACCCACAGAAAGGCAGGTAAAGCGGACCAGCAGAAGAGCAAGGCTCCCCACTGGACCATCAGCGAAACATCTTACCTGGAGACCAGAGAGGTGCAGGGGGCAGAGGCGCAACGACGGAGCTGCGCGAGGGGAGAGCAGTTTCCCTGACCAGGAGGTCAGGTTCAAAAACTCATGGTGTAAAGCGCCATTAAGCTAAAGAGCCAGGAAATGAGGATGCTTGGCTGGTATCGACATTTACTACATAGGCTCTTTAAAGTTACTTGTAGATACTGATATTTGCCTTCTTAGCAAACACAGCTCTCATTTAAAAAGATAGCATCACCAACATGAGAGCAGACTACCCCTTCACCTGATGTGGGGTTTGCTACCATCACACACACACCAGGAGCAAAAGCTGAGATATGCAAGACATCCATCTTCCTTTTCAGCTGTTGAATACTTCTCACTCAGGTACCCGTTTTAGTGTATAACACCTCTAAGAGCAGTGGCTCTGCACTCTCCACTAGTCACACACTCTAACCTGTTGCAGTGAGGTCAGTCCGTCCACATTGGCAGTGTTTATGTCCATCCCACGAGCCAAGAAGCCACTTCACATCCTTTGTATCCCCACTGGAGCAGGCAGCCAGAAATATGGCGCCGTTCTCAAAACGCTCCTGGGGCTGCCTCTCCAGTGTTCAACGTCTGATGCCGATGCTGCCCTGATAGTAGTTTTGGAATGGGGAATACCTCCATCTGGAGAGCTGTTAAAGTTTCCTTCTCCTAAACTATGAGCCCTCTTTGTAATCAGTTATTTAAATTGTATCAAGTTCCTACCAGTGTTACAGGAATGATGTGCTTTAAAATGCACATTTCCCATCACCGCAATAGGCTGAAATTGTTTTGGATTTATTTCTTTGGCAGTTTATGCTTATTTTAGAGACATCGCCGACAGTTACGGCTGTGCGGGTGACGGGTGAGCACGGGAGGGGGTGGGAAGAAAGGCATCACAAAGTACGATGGAAGGGGGGTGGGAACAAAGACAACACGGACAGCGGGGGGCGGGAGCAAAGTCAACACAGACAACAGGAGGGGGGGGCGGGAGCAAAGTCAACATTGACAATGGGAGGGGGAGCGGCAACAAAGTCAACACGGACAACTGGAGGGGGGCGTGAGCTAAGTCAACACGGACGGACGGCGCTCGGAGATAGCAGCAGAGCTCGGAACAGTAAAATTACAAAACAAGATGAGGCAAAAGAAAAAGTAGTGCGTGGACCAAAACATATGGCCCATACCAAAAGGAACTATGAAGAAGGGGCGACATCTCGCCCCCACCAATCGCACAGCTGATATTTGAACCGGGGTGTCGGGCTGGCACCCTACCAGTCTGCACGCAATCTAATGAGAACTAGGACAAGTTTGAAAATGAAGAAAAAGAAAGGTGTGCATCCCATCCCCATAATTGATGTTGATAAATCCATACCAAAAGGATCCATATAGCAGGGCAGGAACAAAACAGCCACAAGGCAGGACAAATGTACTCTATTCACGAACAAACTATGGAATTTACAAAGGCGGACCAAGCAACCAATGAGAAGTGGTGGGTGTGTTCAAACTCCACAGAGGGATTTTTACAGTATGCCTTGCAGAGCAGCGCATGCGCGCTACCTCTAGGCTCGACCTAAAAAGTGCTGCTAGTGGATTCTTCACTACTGGTGACTCTCAGGCACCATAGTGCGTTCATAGATTTCTTACTTCAGAGACTTCACATTCATGAACAGAGTTTCGAAACATCTGTGCGGTTGGAATTAACAATGAGTAATCATTGTTATGTTTCTCAGTCAGATGCGCTCTTAGAACGGTTGATGCCATGGAGTACACATTGCAATTCACACTGTCATCAGCGATCACTCCTGTTGTGAAGTCTGGATCAGACTATCAGTCAGCATCACTAAGGTGGTTGGAGGCACTCTGCACCCCTATTTTTATACTCTGGTGAGGTGCTGATGTTCTGGCTATAAAATCTGCCTGCCTGCTTGGGATTTGTAAATATGTGTGGTTTGTTAAATGTGATCCATACATCAGGGTGTATTGCACCCTGCATTTTAAGATTCCTCATGACAACAGGAACTCGCTTCTTGCTGCCTGTACTTCTGGGGTAAAGTCTGGCTATAATGAAATCTTGATAACTTTGTAAGTAATTTCTCGATGTTCCCATGCGAGGCGGAACACTGTGTTATGACGTTTGATCATCAGTGAGGAGTTTTTGGGCTTGGCCAGGGCTCCTAGTAAGGGGGGGGGGGGGGAGAATTGACTCCGTGATCTATGCGCCTGCTCCACAGAGAACATTGAAGTAAATGCTGATATTATGAATATACTATCAAACATCTTCTCTATGAAATCTCCATTATGGCCATTGTTTCTTGATAACAGAATCCCCTGGATGTGCAGGCGAATGCCACATGAGCTAGCTTTTATTGCCCATTTCATGCACAAAGTCTCTTGCTACGCCCATTCGCATCACCTTCTGCATCTGATACTTGCTGGTCCAGGTGGCCTATATGGTCTTCCTGTTTGTTGCTACATTCCTTTGTCTGAATCTTGGAGTCTATAGTAATCATGATTTGATTTAATTTGGGGAGACGTCCTTATGGGTCCGGTTCTGGCATTGTGTCTGCATCCAGCTGGGAAAGGGTGTTATCTAGCTGTGTGTCTTGGCCAGTACAATTCGCTCAGCGCCTGTTTTCAAATACAAGCTTGGACTGCCTGTGGTCCTGTGTGCCCATGGCAAGTCAGCAAGTCAATTTATTAACCTCCAATGGTGGGCTCTTTCCATTAAAACTGAGTCCAAAGTGCTCTTTATGAGAATTGATTACGGTGCTAATGAGCTTGAATTGATGCTGAAGGAGTAGTGCTTTAAGTGTCGCAGCTAGTACTTTGTGATAAAATGTACGGGTAGCAGAAATTAAAGACAATATCTAGATGGGCAGCAGTGTCAGCAGTATGTATGCCAAGGTAGGCCAGGGATTTCTGTGGTTCTCACCAGGTAGAGAAAGAGCGCAGTCCTGCCACACCTCCATTGCTATTTGTAGTGGATGAGAGGAGGGGGGGGGGCATTGGCGCATCCACTTCTGAGTATCCATGAAGGCCCTCAGATAGTTAAGCTGGCACAACATGCATGCAGTGCACTCTTCCAGCTAGTCTGGCACTACACTGGAATAGTCGATCAGTGAAGGTGGAGAGCATATGATGCCAGTCCCTTTACTAATATGCCATCAAGCTACTGTCTCCAGGAGAAACCCGTCATTAGGTATGGTTCTATATCGGTTTCCGCTAGGCTAGATGTCCTCCCATCTGATTGTGTAGCGGGATAGGCGAATGTGGCTGCCAGGCCAAGGGAGTATATAGTCTACTGTCGCCACACTTCCAGACACTGGCTCAGGCTATCAGACTGCCTTGCTTAAGATCTTTCCTCGGGCACAGAGTAGCTGGCCCAGTTGGCTCATCATTGTACTTTATAGACCAGGCACAGCTGCTACCACACAAAATTAAATGTCCCTCAGAGGCGCAGTATAGGAATAACAGTGGGTCCTGCTTTATCTCACATTGAGCACCTAGGGTGCGTGGGGTATGAGCAGACCCACCATCAAGTCACTCACGAGGGTCTTGAAGCTCTGTGTCGATAGGGCAAGTCCAAAGTACAGATCGTGCTCTGTTCCAGCTTAGCCCAGCATCCCTGGAGGTAGATCTTTGAGAAGTGCTCACCTCTTCTGCAGTGCACCATCACAGCCTCAGGACCCCACTCTGCTGGTGGGGGTGGGGGGGGGGCTGCAGCTGTGCTCATCCCTGGCCCAGTGCCTCTTGCTAAGTCGACATGCAGGGAGAGCAGAAGCCTTGCAGACCATGCTGCAGGCACCGCGATCACAACAGCTGAGTCCCCACCAGTTCTCTGTTACGATCTGGCACACGCTTTTGGAGGATCACTTGCTTCAGAGCGGATCAGATGGCATGCATGGCAGGCACTAGTAGGTCCAGCACTATCTCGTCACTTGTTGACCTGGGCCGCACGTTTTCCATACAAGAATTACGGCATTCACTAATTTGGTACATAAATAAGCACATTTGTCAATTGCACAGTGCATGTGCATTAAAACGGGAAGGGGCTGCTGCGATGGACACTTATTTTATTTATTTGTTTTATTCTTTTTAATGAGGTTTTTGTTGCTTTTTTACATGTCTATATGAAAAACAGCTTTCAAGAAATGGGTACATCTTGATATTTGCTCAAAATATTAGTACATGACTGACGAGTGATGCAATGTTTTACAGGGTTGTAGTGTGTTTTGTGCTATCTGTATGGACTGAGGCTGGAACCATATTGAAATGGAATTAAGTTGCTAGGTTAATAAGGATGTGAACCTTCAAGAACAGTGTGGGAGGGGGGCAACCAAACATCAGCATGTGCAAGATCAGCGATAATTGTACAGGGGAACAGTGTTCAAGTGGGAGGTGGCAAGGGGTGGGGCTGCCAGTGGCGTACACTCGGTTCACTAGGCCTGCTACAGGTCTGGTAATGTTACAACAGTAGTAACTGGTCGGGGGTGATAACTGGCAGCAGTGTCCCCTCCAGGGTCAGGGGCCAAGGCTAGGGGACCTGCCGTTGGATGACAGGACGGTTCATCAGCAGGCGTTTATGGAAGGATGGGGCGTCTGCATGCACCAGTTCTTGAAACTCTGTGAACATAGTATCCCAGGCCGCTGCCATGGCTCTCTTGCGGAGGTGCAGAGCTTCCTCATGGTGCAGGTTGACGCTCTCAACCTCTCCCCAGCGGAGGAGCGCCTTGTGCCATAGTGTGATTGCAGGAGGCTGGTCAGCTCTCCAGTGTAGCGTGAGGGTCTGTTTAGCTTACAATAAGGCCAGGTTCCTAAAACGTACTCTTACTTAGTGATCTTTCCCCTGCTTGAAGATACCCAGGGCAGTTGCTGCCCATGTGTTCAGGTTGGTGAGTTCTGTGACAGTGGCAAGGGTGTCATGTAAGGTGTTCCTGTAGTGTGCTAGGGTGGGGCATGACCAAAGCATGTATTGTAGATCGGCAGCACAGGAGTGACACCTGGGGCATGTGAGGTTTGCCGAAAGGGAAAATTCGATTCAGCTTGGTTGGTGTTAAATAGGCTCTATGGAGTATTGTATAATGTATGTTTTTAAATCTCACGTTGGGGTAGACCCCATGTGGGGACTCCAGCGCTGTGTTCCATTCAAAATCGTGTAAAGGTGTGCAATGTCGTTTTCCTTTGCTTTTCTGAAGGGAGTTGGAGATCGCTACATTTCTCTGAGGGACTTATATATCCATGTAATTAAGTGGCGCCTGGTGCCCATAGCATATAGGGTTCGTATGACAGAAGTGCGTGGGGTTTCTCGTCCACTATGTGCCATCAGAGGTGGCACATTGCCAGTAGCTGGCCATGGAGAAAAGGAATTGACCTGGGTGTTTCATAAACTTACCCAAGTTGTTTGAATGTTAATAAGTGGTGGTCTTGAAACAGATCGCCTACAATGTCTATGGCAGGGGTCTCAAATATTTTCTGTAATAAGAGCTACTTATGCTCAATTAAAGTCATCCGGAGCTACTAATATTATTAGTATTGTAATAGTGACCACATCAGACAGGATTAGATTAGTGGTTACCCCATGCAAGAATACGAGCAGTGATCACTTCAGTGCGTCAAGGAAGGTTACCAGCTGTGATGTCAAAAAGGCTTTCTCAATTTAGAATGCCCCTCTGTGGCTAATACCCAACAGCCACAGCTGCAGTCCCACTGGCACCAAGGTAATAATGAGTATGCCAGTGCCGCAAAATGTATAACTCAAATATCAACTTTAAATGTTTTGCAATTTCATCTGTTTTTTGTCCAAACAGCATGTGTGTTCTGCAAATATATATATTTTAGTTTCTTACACACGCTTTCCAATTTTTGCATACATATATTATTTCAACCCAAAAAATGCTTGTAATTTAGTAGGCTGGGCTGCACACAGGAGAGTTACTTAGAGGTACATGGAGAGCTACCTGTTGCTCCCGAGCTACTCGTTGGAGAAGCCTGGTCTATGGTTTCATCGTGCCAGGAAGATAAGTCCTCAGCTGTGAAAGATCCGGGGAATCTTGGCGGGCCCTGGAGGGATATCATGGGAGTGTATGACTGGATATGGCGCATCAGTTGGAAGACCCGTGCTAGGTGCTTTCGAGCTATCGGTACATGCTGCAACCACGAGCGCTGTAATTTAACAGGGGGTAGCAGGAACTGGTGGAGGGTATCAGTGGATAGGGGCCTGTCACTAGTATTGGTTTCATCTAGATTCCCATCTGCTCGCCAGTGTGATACCCACATTGGAGTTGGGCTGCAAGGTAGTAGTATTCGAAAGTGGGGGCTCCCAAGTTGCCTCATCCCATCAGTAATTTGCCTAGGGCTACTTGATGCAGTTTGTAGTCCTAGATCAACACTCTGAGAATCGAGTACAATTCCCAGAGGAAGTGCCTGGGTGGGTAAATCGGCACATTTACAAAATAGTACAATAACCGAGGAAGGACAATCATTTTTGAGAGGGTTATTTTGAGAGGATTATTTTGCCTGTAATGGCAAGTGGCAAATAGTTCCAGAATTTAACCTGGGGCTTTTGGGCTGTAAACGCCAGTCTCAATTTACCCTCAAACAGGTCGAGCTGCAAATGGTTTAGTCTTTTGCCTAAATATCGAACCGTGTCCCCTTTCCAGGTCAATATATCGCCGTCTAGCCTTATCTTAGGAAGGCACTTTCTCAAAAGCTTGGAGGGTTGCGTATATCGCTTCGGTGCCTGTGCTGACGTTTGGAAGGTATAGTAACAGGTCATCAGCATAGTGTGATAGCGCCTGAGTCATAATGTCAATCAGGATTCCCCAGTGTTCTCCTTCTGAACGAAGGTGGAGAGCCAATGGCTCCATGGCAGTGGTGATGAGTATGGGGAAAACGGGCAGCCCTGGCTGGTGCCGCGACCTACAGGGAATGGAGCAGATATTAAGTGGCCAATTCGTACACAGGAGGATGGGGTGGTATATAAAAGTTTTGTGTATGCTAAGAGGCACTTGCCTATTCCAATTTTGGCCAGCACTTTATAAAGGTAGTCGAAGGACAGCATATCTAACACCTTATCTACGTCGAATATCAAACACGCTGTGCAGGGGAACCGCAGCAATGCCTGATCCATCATGTGGAACAACCTTCTAAGATTGTTTGACGTGCTGCGTCCAGGGACTAACCCCTTTTGATCTGGTGTATGATTTTGGGTAGTATCTGGAGGTAGCGGTCTGCAAGTATCTTCCCCAGTATTTTGTAGTCCGCGGCCAGAATAGCTATGAGTCGATAAGCGGACCGGTGAGTGGGATCCCAATCGGGTTTGAGAAGGGATAGGAGGAGGGACTCTTGAAGGGATTCTGGGAGTGTCTCAGTGTTGAGTGCTTCTTCATATATGTCGGCCAATTTGGGGGCTAGATGAGTGGCGAAATGGTCGTAGTATTCAAGAGGGAGTTCATCCTTACCTGGTGTTCTATTTCTGGCTATTCTGTGGGCACTTACAAGTGCGGATTTCTGTCAGATTATCTTGTCAGACAGAAGAGCCGCACTCCAGTGTGGCTTTTTTGCAGGCCTGCACTCCCCATATCTCTTGGTGGCTATTTCCTGATGCGCTCAAACCCGTCTCTCTCTGCCTTACATCTTTCAACTCTTTTATTTTTTTTCTCCCCATTTTCTAAACTCATGAGTCACATTTGACTCCCCCTGCCCCCTTTTTTTTAACTTAAAATGCCGGTCAAATCTACTACCTTAAATGGGCGTTTACTATTTTCATTTGACTTGTGACTCATGCACTGTCACATATTTTGTTTCCTGCTGTGGGCCTTTAAGTTTCCTCAAAGGCCATGCAAGGTAGGGGTTTGACTGCCCTCTAGGGATTGGGTACAGGGCTTGGCCAGAAGTCGGGTCCTACGGCCAAAGCACTGCTGTACATATCCAAAAGCTGTTCTGAATGGAGAAGTTGGTGAATATGATTAAAAAAACAAAAAATCAATAAAAAAAACAAAGGCCAAATTAAGTTATAGTTGAGTATGGTAACGAGATCTTTGCCACAGTAAAGTCACCTTCTGCCCATGCTCCAGAGTTTCGTAAAATGCACTACACACATTCCTGAGATGGGCATAATGGCAAACAATCTTACAGCCATGCGTACAACACCAGTATGAGTTAAATCACCTCTAATTAAAACACTCCTAAATTCTACATTATTCAATAGCCTTCATTGTTTCTAAATCTTAAGTGGAGTTCTGGAAATATACATGCACAACTTATAGAATTTGTGTACACACTCAGTATTACTACTATTTAACACGGGCATATGATTATGGCACCTTAAGATGTTAAGGAAGTTACTGTTCATGGTGGCATCACAATTCTTTTCCAAGATATATATTTCCACCTTGGCCCGATGTAAGCCCCACTCCAGAAAATGCATTTTTCAGCTTCACTTTACTCTGTTACTACTGGTGACTAACTTATGTGGGTTCCCTAGTGTGACATATTTAAAGTTTACAGGATGCGATTAGAAGAGAACAAGAAAGTATACATTAGGTTTATTGTACTGTGCACAACTCAAAATTGTGGGGGTGAATGGTGTGAAGGCACATGGTCTGCAGACAAACTAAACATATTAGAGGCCATCTGTGGCCATTCTTTAGCTGAGAAATTATCTTGGGTAGACTATTCTCCTCCTTAAGCAAATATTTTTCTCTTACTGTGAAACATTTTGGAGTGATAAATGACTTGGGGGTGACTGACCTGGGGATGAGTGATCATTTGCACAGATCCTATCTGCCTAGCGCTCTTCCTGCTTTCCCTTGGTGCCACGAGGAACCGCCATCTTGGAGAGTTGGCGTTCTAGTTCCTCTGACACTCGGGACTATATCAATGCGCGCGGCGCGAAGCAGCCAGCGCCAGACACGCTGCCCGGGAGCCCTCGGGTATTAGATGGAGATATACGGCGGCCGCTCTACGGGCCCTTGACTCTACTCCACACTGCCAAGTAGGGCGGTGGGATGTGGCCGGGGCACCAAAACAGGCATGTCACTCTTGTGGGTTTAAGTTGTCATTGGGTCATGTTTCCTCAGATAACACTAACAACTCATCTGGGCAGCCGTCCAAGGCTCCCTTTATTCAGGCTGCCTCTATCAACGCGTGCTCTCTTAGGAAACACCATGCTGATGTCTCTGAGCTGTTGGAGGATAATTCATTGGACTTATTGTTTTTAACTGAAACCTGGTTAGATCCTTCTTCAGACCCGACTGTCTCACTCGCAACACCTGTGGGCTATAAAATTTCCCGAGTTGATCGCCCGGTGGGGCGAGGGGGTGGGGTTGCGATTATATATAAAAATAAGTGGGATCTCCGTAGGGAAGAGGCTACTTCTTGGGGGAGCTGCGAAGCCTTAGACTTCAGCATTCGCCTCTCAGCTCACTTTACACTAGGAGGCTCATTGATCTATAGGCCTCCGGGCCCAGTGGGGCCTTTTCTCCAGGCTTGGGGAGATGTTGTTCCCACTAGGGCGGTCAGATTTGCCCATTATATGGTCCTGGGTGACCTTAATATTCATTTGGATCAGGCTGACAGTAAGGATGCGCGTGACCTGCTGGATGTGCTACAATTGGCACAGCTCAACCAGCACGTCAGTCTTCCAACGCATCAAGCTGGACATGTACTTGATCCCATTTGTACCAACTTCCCGATTCAATTAAAGGATCCTTGTCCGGTCACCTGGTCGGACCACTTTATAACCCACTTCTCTTGGGAAGTGCCCAATACTGAGCCTTTAGCACATTTAGGCTACAAATCAGCTTTTGGCAAAATTGATCCTTTGGAGCTAAATATGGCCTTGGCAGCCTCCAAGCCCAGTCTGGCAGGAGAGCTTGAGGAACGTGTCGCTGGGTTTTCTAGTTGGGTCTCAAACGCAGTTGCTAGGGTGGCCCCTCTTCGTTCCACCAGGTTGGCTAGAGAATCCCCGTCCAAACCTTGGTTTAATCCATCTCTTAAAGCTTTGAAGCATGATTGTAAAACCCTTGAGCGGGCCTGGCGGAGGGGTGGTTATTGCTCAGCCGAAAAGAGAAAGGTCAGAGACAAGCAGAAGACATATTATGCAGCTATCAAGCTGGCTAAAGGGCAATTCTACTCAGCCCGTATTGAATCAGCCAACAATAACTCTAAGGAAATGTTTGCAATTGTCCAGAGTTTTATGTCTCCTGTGGCCCAAGCTAGTGTGTCGTCATCCTCACCTTCTTGGTGTAACATCCTCTCTCGCTACTTTAGGGATAAGATCCTGGCTATTCAAGCAGCATTTACCTCCTGCAGTATCAATACGGAGACAATTCTGGAGTGTCATCCTGTTGATACAGGCCACGCACTGTCAGAGTTTAGACCAGTCGACCCTCTGGAATGTCTCAAAATTCTTAAAGGCCTAAAGTCTGGCTCGCCTTCGGACCCCTGTCCTGCTAGGATACTGGAAGCGGTTGCTGAGGTCGCTAATGTAGAAGTGAACTCCATAATTAATTTGTCCCTCCAAAAAGCGGTGGTTCCACTGGCTTGGAAGGAGGCCAAGATCCTGCCTCTTCTGAAAAAGTAGTCATTGGACCCCCTCTGTCCGGGGAATTACCGGCCTATCTCCCTCCTTCCTGCATTGGCGAAGGTGTGCGAGAAGGCGGTAAATAAACAGCTCACCGCTTTTGTGGAAAAGGAGGCGCTCCTTCATCCAGCTCAGTCTGGGTTCCGGGCGTCACACAGCACAGAAACGGTGTTGGTTGAGGTGGCGGAGGCCATTCGGGAGTGTCTGGACGCCGGCGGGAGGGCTGCGCTGATTTTGCTCGACCTCTCGGCGGCGTTTGACACGGTCCCACACTCACTTCTTTTGTCACGTCTGGCCAAGATCGGTCTGACGGGCACTGTGTGGGGCTGGTTTCGATCTTTTCTGGAAAGGCGGTCCGAGCAGATCTGGATTCCACCGTCCTCCTCTTCCCCCTCAGCTAGTAACAACGGGTGTCCCGCAGGGATCTTCCCTTAGTCCCCTCCTATTTAATATCTATGTTACTCCTCTGTTATATTTAGCTGAGGAGCTGGGGGCTAAGGTGTTGGCCTATGCTGATGACACCCAGCTGCTCTTCACCTGGGACAAAGACGTGGACTCTGTTTTATTGGCCCAAAATTGCCTCTCATCTATCTTCAAATGGCTGGCGGAGGCACAGCTTAAATGCAACGAAGGAAAATCAGAGATTCTGCTTTTTGGTAAATTTCCTTTCAATTTTAGAGAGCAGCTTTGGCCTCCCGAGTACCCTCTACCGACCTCATCAGGGCAGCCAGTAAAAAACTTGGGGGTCTGGTTCGATGAAGATCTGTCCTTCTCAGTACATATCAAGAAGCTGGCCGGCGGTTGCTTCGGCCTGCTTAAATCTTTTAGAAGATTTTTTCCCCTTTTGCCGCAGGCGGCGAGGGTAACGGTCACCTGTGCGTTGATCTTGTCTCGGTTGGATTACGCCAATGCCCTCTTTGCTGGTATACCGGGCTACCTGTTGAAGAAGCTCCAGGTGGTGCAAAATACCGCAGCTAGACTCCTAATGGGTTTGTCGGCCAGGGCCAGTGTGCATCAGCAGTTGCGCTCTCTCCACTGGCTGCCCATGGCGTCTAGAGTGAAATTTAAATTTCTGATTTTGGCCCACCGTGCACTCCACGGGTGCGGCCCTCTCTACCTGCAGAGGCGTTTATCCTTCTACGTTCCTTCGCGCTCCTTGCGCTCTTCGTCCTTATGTTATGCCCAGGTCCCACGTTTTAAGCGTCAGAGGTTAGGAGGCAGCTCTTTTGCAGTGAAAGCAGCGGCTGCTTGGAATGCTCTCCCTCTGGTCCTGCGCACCATCCAGGATCCAGTTGTATTTAAGAAGAAATTGAAAACTCATCTATTCATCTGAAGCCCACTGCTCTACCCCTTTTCGGTCTCACTCATGAGTAGCCGTGCGCGTAATAAATTTATATAACATAACATTTAGTTATGGAGATAACTCTCAGAGGTCGATAAGAGAAGATTTCACAGCCAGTATTGGAATTAGACTAAATTTGCAGCCATAAATAAGAGGATCGATATCCGAAGAAAATCTCCAAGAGCTATTTATGATCTCTAGCAATACAAATTTAATAGAGATCTGTGGTAATTATTTTTAGTATAATCGGTTAGTAGCGATAGTGCTGATGCTTTTGAAAGTGGATTACAAGCCCAATCTGCATTTAGTACTTGTAAAAGTGGAATGGTTAAGGGGTGGTTTGAGTAAGTTATGCCCGAAGGAGGTCCCTCATTAGAATCCGCCATAAAGTGTCCTGCTAAGGGGACCAAAATGCTATCCAAAAGTTTTTATGAGTTGAATTGAAGAAAAATGCAGTAAGCAATCTGAGAACACTGCAAAATCTTTCTGGTGTATGGTAAATAAATAGCGAACTCGCAGTCTAACCGGAAAATAGAGGTTCAAGTCACTGAAGCACAATGGGTAAATTTTATTTCCAACCTTTATAAAAGTGCAACCCCTAATAAAACTAACGGCCATATGGTTAATCATTTGGATAATTATCTGACAGTACTACAGGATACAGGGATAATCATTGAAATAATTAACAGTATGAAATCCTCAAGAGCAGGAGGGCCAGATAATTTACCAGTAGGACTGTTTAAAGCAGACCCTCTCTGGTGGGCGGATGTCTTGAGCCTCTTCTTTGAAAGGGTTTCACCATGAGGAAAGATACCAGACTCATGGCGGGGGGGGTGGGGGTGCAATCATAAAGCCCATTCATAAAGTTCCCCTAGAGGATCCAGTAATTATTGACTGATTTCCCATATTGATAAATCTCCTATGATCTGTGCCCAAACATTACTGAAATCCCTTGGGCTTTTGATTCTGGGTAATTCCTCAAGAGCAAGGCAGATATAGATGTAATCACTCTACACTTGTATGATGTTTTGGGCAAGAGCAAGGTTAGCAATACTAAGTGTGGGCTAACTTCGTCGTTGCTCAGTAGTTTTATGAGCCTTTTTCGATTGAGGCGACCGCAGCAACCTTTGGGTAAAATTAAGCAGCTGGAAAAATGGTCTTGGGCAGAGGAGTGTTTTAGCACACCTTTTTGGACTTTTTATTGCTGACCTTCCAACAGCTTTAGGTAACACAAATTCATTTTCTCCCAAAATAGGTGGTGCACATGTCAATTGTCTTATGCGCGCTGATGATTGAGTCATAATAGACTACACCCTATAGGCTTGCAGTGTAAACTGCATGTTTTCCACTCTTACTGTGAACTTAATAGACTCATTATTAATATTTTCACCAAGCAACCCTGGAGATATGACTGGTATTTACACTCTTCTCTCATAGAGCAGGTTCATGACTAGATACCTGGGACTTACATTTGCAAGTAATTTTAAATGGGACAAATATTTAGCTAATTTGTGAGTCTCACTCCTTCCAACTGCTAATGCCTTTGCAAGGTTTGACCTGCATTTTGGTGGTTTGTTGACGAAGCCCTTAAAAAGAGTAATATTGGTTAAACCGATTCCTCAAGCAGTGTATAGAGCTGATCTTTCCGCCTTTGACCCGCAAGTTAAATGGGAACCTCTTGAGATTTTGTGTAAAGACTCTCTTGGGTCTCCCAAAAACCACAATGATTCAGGCAGTAAGAACTGAGTTGGCTCAGATTCCTGGACACTCTTAGAATGCTCTTGAATACTAAGGTATCTGTTTAATATAGAAAGATTCTCTTGCACTGAAAAAATCAGTTTTCTAATGTTGAATCATATTGTGTCTCACGCTGATGAATGAATGATCATAAGAAATTCTGGATTAAGAATCAATATTTTAATTTTTTTAATTCTATGACATTACAACAGTTACAAATCGCTTTACAGGATCGGTTTTGGGAAGTCATCTTAGCAGGGGATAGACAGTATTTAGAGTTGGTTTTCTGTAGCTTATTCAGTTAGTCGTATAGGGGATGCTGAGCTTTTCCCCTATTTGTACCAGGTTGTAGACAGACAAGCATGTAGTACAATTCTCCAATATCGAAGTGGAATAGATCCAAGTTGGAGAATTGTGGGCTTCAGAGAATGAGTCCATGAGAATAATGGTTTTTATAGTTATAGATTTAAAAATTAAATACTTTGCATTGCATTTTCTTTTAGACTGTTTTTGTTTTTTTTAAGAATGAAAGGAAAAAGATACTTCGACCCCAGTAATGGAAGGAAGCATGGTATTAGATTCTTGAGTGAAGCATGTGTCACTTTATGCTCCATTAAATCTCTGGACATTTTAAGAACAATTGGACAGTATATTACATTGACGCAAATATGATCATTTTGAAAGGGACATTGTGACCAAATTTAAGGTTTTTCTAGAAATATCTACGAACTAGGAATTTTTTGCAATATTGTAAAGGAGAGCCCCCATGTGTTTTAATATTTTTTTTTAATATGATTGATGATTTTTCCTCACACAAATTTATAAAAAACAAAGTGCATTCTGTCGTAATTATCTATGTTCGAGGCATATGAGCTGTAGATCGTATACTTATGCATAGATCGCCATCTGGTGTTGGGCTCGGATGTTTGTACTTTGTTATTGTAGAAGTCTTTGTAGTCACGAGATAGGTGACTCCTCCTTTGGTTAGTAGTGCGCATGGGCATCGACTCCATCTCCAGATTGTTTTTTTCCGCCATCGGGTTCGGATGTAATTTGCTGCGCTCCGGTTCGGTGTCGTATTTGATCCCCCTTCGACACGCAAAGCTCTCACCGTTCGACGGTATTGTTTCGATCGCGATCTCCCTCCACGCGTATTTCAAGAATCAACAAAATCTTCGAGTCCGGTCGTCGACGAGGGCCGTTGGGCCGATCAACGCCATCAAATCCAGCATATGGAAAGGACTCCATTCAAAAAATGCAAGTGTGGTGCTAAATTCCCACACACACATCTCCACGAGGTCTGCAACCTTTGCCTCTCTCCAGAACACGAGAGTCAACACTGCCAGGCCTGTGCTTCCTTAAGGTCCAAGAAGACCATACGTGCTCGCCGGGCTCGACGTCACGAAATGTCTAGATCAACCGTTTTGGCGCCGGACAACATCTTTGATGCAGGCCCGACGATCCAGAACCAGAGACAGGAGATGAACAAGCCGACGTCTCCGAAGCCGATGATTCAGACTCAGAAGACCAGACAATTACTCCAGGTCAACGGAGCGCGAATACTGACATCGACGCCCCTGCCCCGAAAAAACACAAGGCTCCGGTAACACCTTCACCTTCGGGTCTGGGTCGACACTGTGACAATACTTCAGCAGCCCCGCCTTCAGCCTCGGCTCTGAAGTCCACAAAGCCTTAAGGCAGCTCGGGATCGAGCCAGCCACACCACGGTACCGAGAAACCATCTTCGGCACCGAAACACAAACCCAAGGTACCGTCGACACCAGACTCTTCGGCACCGAAACATAGTCAACCCAAGGCTTTGGATCCGAAAAATCATTCGAAACCTCCGGAGCCGAAGAAAACTTCGGAGTCGAAAACTCCACCTAAGCAGAAGGAGACTAAGACCCCTCCTAAAGCTAAAGATGACAGACCAAAGCATCACTCGGAACCTAAGTCCTCGGTGCCGAAAAAAGACAGTGGATCAAAAGAACTATTTCATCCAGATCCACCGGATCCTAAACAAAAAACACTCCATACCGACCCCGTTACCGGTCAGGTCACTTCTATACCACCTAAAAAGAGGAAATTGGACACCTCAGAGACACCTGAGGTACCCTTGAAGAAAAAAGACTGCCACTTCACCTATGAGACCTTTCTCTCCACCTCCAAAGCTTCCAAATATAATACTCTCTCCAGCACACTCTCCAGTGCCTCCTCTTTCACCTACACCACAAGATGAGGATGAGGATATAGGGGGTGGGGATGAGGACATAGACCCACCACATGATAATGATTATACTAATGATGACACCCACAGTATCCCACCTCATGACTCTTGGGATGATTATAATGTCCCAGATGTACCTGAGCCAGATGTATATCCCTCTAGGCCATCCCCTCCAGATGACAACATAGGGTTTGCGCAACTAATAAATAGAGCTGCACAATATCATGGGCTGCAACTCCACTCAGACCGTTTGGAGGAAGATTTTTTATTAGAGACCTTCTCACAGCCTCAAAAATCAACAAATACTCTCCCTATGCTAAAAGGGATGATTAAACATGCCCCTGAAGTCTTTAAAGATCCTGTCAGGGCTAGAGTGCTCAATCCTAGAATTGAAAAGAAATATAAACCAGCTCCAAGCGATCCAGCTTACATTAAGGGTCAACTCCCTCTGGATTCACTAGTAGTGGCAAATGCCCGTAAACGGGCAAATTCCCAAACCACAGGCGGTGCCCCTCCGCCAGACAAAGAGTCGAAACTATTAGACGCATCCGGTAAAAGGGTTGCGTCACAGGCGGCAAATTTTTGACGCATTGCTAATTCACAAGCTTTACTAGCAAGGTATGACAGGGCCCATTATGATGAGCTTGAAAAGCTCATGCAACACCTTCCAGACCAATATAAAACCAAGGCAAATGATCTCATACAAGAGGGAAAGTTAATCACAAATACCTCTATTAAATGTGCCCTGGATGCAGCGGATACAGCATCTCGCACAATTAATACAAGTGTGTTACTACGTAGACATGCGTGGTTACGCATATCTGGTTTTAAGCAGGAGGTGCAGTCTACCATCCTCAATCAACCTTTGGATCAGGAACACTTGTTTGGACCTACTGTGGACACATCTTTAGAAAAGATGAAAAAGGACACAAACAGCCAAGTCTATGGGGGCTCTACAGGCAACAACTAGTAGAGGTTCCTTTCGTCGCTCCTTTTATAGGGGCGCCTCCAAAACCATTGGCACAGAAAACACCTCCTCCACTTATAAAAGCCCCACTCAAACTTCCCCTAATAAAGGATACTTTAGAGGGACTTACAGAGGCAATAACAACAGAGGGAGAGGACGTGGTTCTAACACCTGCAACTCCCCCACCACAAAACAGTGACTTCCCTCCACTCCCCCCAGACCATTCCACTCCAGTCGGGGGAAGACTATCTCAGTTCCTACCTGTCTGGAATTCCATCACCACACAGGTGGGTCAGACAAATTATCCAGTATGGTTACTGCCTGGAACTCACTTCTACCCCCCCCCCCCACATACCTCCCAGACAACATCCAATGTCCACAGAACATCTCACGCTTCTAAAGCAGGAGGTTCTCTCTCTTGCAAAAGCATGCAATAGAACCGGTTCCCCTACATCATCAACATACAGGGGTTTACTCCCTTTATTTCCTCATTCCAAAAAAGGACGGCACTCTCAGGCCAATATTGGACCTCAGACCGTTAAACCTGTACATACAATCCGACCACTTCCACATGGTCACTCTCCAACAGGTCCTCCCACTGCTCCAACAAGGCGATTTCCTTGCCACTCTGGATCTCAAGGACGCCTACTTCCACATTCCTATTCACCCTGCTCACAGGAAATACCTACGGTTCGTAGTGGACGGTCAACATTACCAGTTCAAAGTCCTTCCATTCGGGGTCACAACAGCACCCAGAGTCTTCACTAAATGTCTCGCAGTGGTAGCAGCCCACTTAAGAAGACAACACATTCATGTGTTTCCTTACCTGGACGACTGGCTCATAAAAGCCAAGTCACCCAACAATTGTGTACAACAAACGCACAACACAATCCAGCTGCTGCACAACTTAGGTTTCATAATAAACCTCGCCAAGTCGCATCTCCAACCGTCCCACACCCAACAGTATCAAGGTGCAACAATAGATACTTCCAAAGCACTTGCATACCCCAATCCGGCCAGGATAGCCAGTATGCAAGCTCTCATAACACAATTTCAACCACAACACTCACTACCAGCTCGAGTGTTCATGCAGCTAATAGGGATGATGGCCTCTTGCATCTTAATTGTCCCTTACGCAAGACTCCAAATGCGTCCATTACAAGAATGTCTAGCACAACAGTGGAACCAGGCTCAAGGTCAACTTACCGATCTGGTGTTGGTGGACAGCCGCACATATCGCTCTCTGCAATGGTGGAACACACAAAATCTTTCCAAAGGGCGGCCGTTCTTGGACCCGGTTCCACAAATAGTGCCAACAGCGGACGCATCGCTCACCGGCTGGGGAGCTCATCTCTTAAACCATACCATTCAGGGTATGTGGACCCCTCAACAGAAACTCCTCCACATCAATCATTTGGAGTTACTCGCCATATTTCTCGCTCTAAAATCATTTCAGATACACCTCGTAGGCAAAGCTGTCCTCTTCCGGACGGACAACATGACAGCAATGTACTATATACAAAAACAGGGGGGGGGGGACGGGACACTCTCTGCAGCTTTCACGCCTAGCACAAAGCATATGGAGATGGGCCATTCCTCAAAAAATATACCTGTTATCAGAGCATCTACCTGGGATACACAATCAGATTGCGAATCTGCTCAGTCGTCAACAACAGCAGATTCACGAATGGGAACTTCATCCGCAAGTTCTTCATCCATTTTTTCAAATGTGGGGCCACCCAGACCTAGATCTGTTTGCCACACATTTAAACACAAAATGCCCAAGCTTCACCTCCAGGTATCCACACCCATTGTCCAAAGGCATTGCAATAAGGATGAACTGGTCAGGCAGATTTGCGTACGCTTTTCCGCCTCTCCCCCTCATTCCGTTACTGGTGCGCAAGCTAAAACAACAGTCTCTCACAATGATCCTAGTTGCTCCAACGTGGGCCCGACAACCATGGTTCACAACACTGCTGGAACTCTCAGTAGTTCCACACCAAAAGTTACACCTTTCCCCAAAGCTTCTCACACAGAACCATGGAGAGATAAGACATCCAGATCCAGCTCAACTGAACCTAGCGATCTGGCTCCTGAAGTCTTAGAGTTTGGTTACCTCAAACTCCCACCAGACTGCATGAACGTCATTAAAGAGGCTAGACGTCCTACCACTAGAGCATGCTATGCAGCTAAATGGAAAAGATTCGTAGTTTACTGCAATAACACAATCAATCCACTAGATGCTTAAATTCAAAACATTATTTGTTATCTTCTGCATCTACAAAGATGTAATCTGGCATACACATCCATACGATTACATCTTGCTGCCATAGCAGCTTACCTACAAAACAGACAACACTTATCATTGTTTAGGGTACCTGCCATCAAAGCATTCATGGAAGGCCTTAAAAGGATAATCCCTCCCAGAGTTCCACCCTCTCCAGTATGGAATCTAAACATTGTCCTTACTAGGCTCATGGGTCCCCCATTTGAACCTTTGCATAAATGTGAGTTACAGTTCCTTACATGGAAAGTAGCTTTTCTTGTGGCGATCACATCTCTCAGAAGAGTAAGTGAACTCCAGGCATTAACCATACAAGAACCATTTTTGCAAATATATCACAACAAAGTGGTTCTTAGGACAAACCCTAAATTCTTACCTAAAGTAGTTTCGGCTTTTCACCTTAATCAGTCTGTTGAGCTCCCAGTCTTTTTTCCTCAACCAGACTCAGTAGCAGAACGGGCTCTTCATACGCTTGACGTCAAAAGAGCTATTCTTTACTACATTGAAAGGACAAAAACTTCCAGGAAAACGAAACAACTTTTTATAGTTTTCTCACCACCACATAAGGGCAATCCTATATCAAAAGCTGGAATTGCCAGGTGGATCGTTAAATGCATCCAAATATGCTACCAAAAAGCAAAGCGTACATTATCCATTCCCCCTACAGCGCATTCCACACGCAAGCTAGGGGCATCCATGGCATTCTTAGGAAACATCCCCATGGATGACATTTGAAAAGCCACAACATGGTCTACACCGCACACTTCCACAAAACACTACTGTGTAGATGTGCAGGCAAAACCGCAAGCTAGTGTGGGCCAGGCTGTACTAAGAACACTTTTTAAAACTACTGCAACACATACAGGTAGTCACCGCTAACGGGGTAACTGCTGTATAGTCTATGCATAAGTATACGATCTACAGATCGTATGCCTTGAACGGAAAATGCTACTTACCAGTATGCATCTGTTCTTGGCATGTAGAGCTGTAGATCCGTATACGCCCACCCGCCTCCCCGGACACCTGTATGTGTTGCAGTACTATCTTACTTGGATACATTACACATGGACATCTTTTTCCTTGTTCTAACTAACTCCATCATCACCCTTTATGGCGAAAACAATCTGGAGATGGAGTCGATGCCCATGCGCACTACTAACCAAAGGAGGAGTCGCCTATCTCGTGACTACAAAGACTTCTACAATAACAAAGTGCAAATATCCGAGCCCAACACCAGATGGCGATCTATGCATAAGTATACGGATCTACAACTGTACATGCCAAGAACAGATGCATACTGGTACGTAGCATTTTCCTTATTAGTTATAGTTTAATGTTACTTATCTTTATTTGCAAGAGTTGACAGGTTTGATCATTTTTTTCTTTTTAAACTTGATGTGGCTTGGCAGTTGATGGCTATATACTGAAATTTGTTATTTATCGACCTGTGTGTGTATTGTGTATATTTCTTCAAGATATATTGTGGGAAATAAAGTATTTACTTACTAACTGTAGAACCTACATAAGTAGAGGCCTTAGCTCCCTTTAGGATGCTTCATAATAGGTAGGTCAGGAAAATGTCTGTTTGCAAAGTTTTTCAGAAGTTGTAAGTATGATGAAATATGCTGTGTTACTGCTAGATAATTTCTAGTTCTTGTAGAGACTTCCCCAGCCTGGGTACCCACCAATGATTACGCCACACCCGGAGCTTAGTAAAACACGCATTTATTCGTCTGCGTGTAACCGTGAACCCAACATTCTAAAACTGCATTCGCTTCACTAAGCTCTAACACTCTTTTTAAAATTATTTATTTATTGAGTCAATTTATGAAAGCATTATTGTTATCAGGCTGGTTACGTGATAACAGTGTGAATAATACATCTTAATAGAGTGACAAGAAATGTAACCGTGATCTCAAAAATCCCAATAAGTTTCACATTAAAAGGCAGCGTATACAATAGATACATATATAGGCTGTCCGGTTTTAGGTTTAAACCTATAATAACTGATAAAACCCCACTGAAAGGGAAATAGCCCTCACCAGTGTAAACGTATAAACACTGAAAAAACACCTGCACAACCACAAACTAAATACCATTCAAAAAAAGGAAAAGGAGAGTAAAAGAGTAATTTTTTTTCTTCCTGAAGGGGCCAATACAATGTAACTTTGTTATACAAGCTAGCAGCAAGAAAGACTGGGTTAACATTATTCTGCTTGAGTTTTGTTGTTTAGGGATGCCACTAAAATATTGTTTCTTCCTTTTTTCAGTTTTGTGGTCTTTGGTCTAAAGATTCAGGGGTTAGAAGCATGTTTTAGGTCTTGTTTAATTATTTTATAAACTGCAGAGGATCAGGAACTATCAAAATCTGATTTGTTTTTTCGGCTGCATTTGATTCCTTCACTGATGGGTAAAATGGCTGGTTTAATAAGAATCTTTCCCAATATGTGCCATCACATTTACCCACAAAGAATGGGTAAAAACCTTTGATGCATCAGCCCCCAGTTTCTAGTGAGTGAGTATTGATAGTAGGTGAATTGCCAACACCTCAGGCTTTAAACATTCAATGCAAGGTATAGTGACAAGTATATGTGAAAAGAGTGCTATCACCAAGCTTCTGAGATAGTGGTGAAAACATGACACCAGTCTTTTGGAAAAAATGGAACGCAGTGTCACTTGGTTCTTTCCAAGTTCAACAAAGATTGGAATGATATTGTTTGTATTTGCAGTGATTCAGCTACGCATATGAAAAAGTTGTGTGATGACCTGTCAATATCTATACCTGAGCTGAAGTGCTTCCCTGTAAGAGATCCTTGCCTCGTTAGATGGTATGCTGAAAGTATCTTTACAATCTTCAGAGTTAATGAAGAATGTTATTGACTTTTTATTCCATTCTGGTGCACTGTTTTCTTATGCGTGGGAACTAAAACGCAAATATTTCTCATTTTGTGCTTTGTGTGGTATCAAAGAAAGAGTCATCCCAACTGTGTCACTTAGCTGATGGTTCTCAGTCCAAGGGGCTGTGCATGCTATATTATCCATATGGCAACCGTTTACAGAATTTTTGCTGAGTGATGATGCCAAAGGCAAGATATGGGAGGATCTTTGGTCGCATATTGATAGTGATGTGAAAAAAGTACGCTCTACTGCATTCTTGGATTTTTACAGGAACACATAACTGCTGTAGTGGACATAATAAAAAAAACTAGAGTCTGAAAACGCCCTTGTCAGCCAAGTGTTCAGCATAATTGGTGTAGATGTGAAACATCTCCTTGAGAGTAGGCTGGGCGACACCTTTAGTGACTTTGGCCCTGCAATATGTTCCATGTTAGAGTGCTTGCCACTTGGTAAGCAAAGCAATGTTGAAGAGCAATTCAGGAACTTTTATTTTACAATGTATGAGAAATGGCTTGCAATGATGCATAGAAATGTCCCTTCATTAACCATGACATTTGAAGTCAATGAAACCTCACTGTGGTACTCTGTACAAGTTCTAGATCCCTTCCTTAAAGGGGGATTTTCTCAGTAGTTTTAAAAGTGCTGCTTAATTTTTGACCGCTTCAAGAACTCTGAGGGCATAAGCGCCCAGTTCGATGCAAATGTTGCAGAACCTGCCCAGAGTATCGCAGTCTTCAAGTGCACCAGTATTGGTATGGAAAGCTATGTCAGTGGCCAGAGTTACCAAATTGTGTACTGGCTGTTTTGGCGTTGCCCGTCTCAAGTGCCAATGTTGAGAGGGCCTTTTCACAGAAAAAAGTTTACATGGGAAGGAAAGAGCTAGCACGCATGACCAAAGACTCACTGAAGAAGTATTGTATGGTGTACTACAATAAGTTTTATTTGAAAAAATATATTTGGACCTCATATACACTGTCCGTACACTGTCTATATACCATGCATTATCAGTGCAGAAAGCAAGCAATAATAAAAGCAAAATGTTCCATAAACACCGGAAAAACACTGTTTCTGTTGATTTTAATGGCACGAAAATGTGTAACCACTGATAACCAATGTTTTTTTAAGGTATTGAAATTACTTGAAAACACTGAAAAACCCCCACCAGAATTGACCAAAAATAGAAACTGAAAACAGGAAAGCCTATACATATATTAAAGAGCCGGGCTGTCATCACTTGCATATACTTTCTTATGCCACCGGCTATCCTCTTGATTAGAATGAGTTAAAAAAAAAAAACACAACCAAGACATATTCAAGGGGGTTGTCAGCTTCCTCTATTGTTTCACCTGTCTCCTTGTTCACTAGGTACACTTGATATGGGCCCCAAAAACTCTTGGGATGAGGCTGCGGAGGTAACAAATCACCATACACATCGGCTTGACTATTACAGTAGACCATGTCTACGTGCCAGTCCTGCAAAGTTGGGACAGGCCCTCATGCCCAGTGCATCGCCACACGACGCTTAGCGAGGAGTAGTCCCATGGCCATCAGTTTCCTTATATTCCTATTTACAGCTTTATCGAACCCCAATAATGCAAGCAAAGCGTCAGGTTCCAAGGAAAAGCCAATAATGGTCCCTAGTTCGAGGAATACCATTTCCCCAAAAGTCAAGACAGCTAGGCAATACCATGCAGTGTGTATAAAGTCGGCATCCTGTGCACGACAGTGCTGACATTGCTGAGTCACGCAACCCATATCTATACAGTCTCTCCGGAGTATAATATTCACGATTAACATATTTGAAGTGCACAAAGTGGTGCTTGCCATTTAAAGAAATCCCCTTGGTCATAGCACAGCAGTATTGCAAGCACTTATCATCAACATTCCTTCCAATATCTGCCTGCCATTCGAGTCGTGCCTTAGTCAGAGCAGGCCTTCTAGCCTCCTGCGTGAAAGCGTAGATTTTGGACACCAATTCCCCAGGGGTAGATGATTGTATAAGAGAAGAGAGCGCCTGCATTTCCGGGGGCTCCTGTAGGTCCTCTCCCACTATATCTCATAGCTCATGGCGGACTTTATGGGATTGGAAACAAGTGAGAGATGACGGAGTTCCCCCCCCCCCCCAACAGCCTCACAGCTGCGTGCCACACCATCTTGAAGGAGATCACCCATTGTGTCCAAACCCAGAGCATGCAATGCCTGTACTATACCCCCTTCCCTGCCAACCGAGAACCACGAGCACCATTAAAACCTCACATACGGGGAGTACAATAGGGATCCAGACTGTTTGGACAATAAATTGTGCCAGGCATGTATCATTGAATTAATTGAGTCGAGTGTACTGTGACGCCTCACAGGGTCGCAGAAAAGAGCTTGAGACAGGAAAAGGGGGGCAGTTGCATCCTTCTCAATGTACAGATGCGGCAAGTTATGCGGGCCATGAAGCCAATAGTGAGCATGCGAACTCTGAGCTGCTCTATAGTATAGCTCCAGCTCTGCTGCATTCAACCCCTCCATAACTATAGGCAAAGTAAGAATGTCCCACTTTACCCTGGGTTGTTTACATGCCCAGGCCAACCTAATCCTTAGCGAGCGTAGAATAGCAAATAATGACCTTGGGAGTAACATTGGAATATTATGAAACAGGAACCCAGGAAGTATAACCATTTTCATTAGGGCTATACACCCAATTAAAGATGGCGGCAGCCTGATCCAGAGATCAACATCAGTCTCTAATTTGTGAATCGCTGTGCCATAGTCATCGCGCATTACTATCTCCAGGTCCATATGTATTTGGATGCTAAGGTACCGCACTGAGTCAGATTTCCATTGCAAGGGAAATTCAGATGTCGAGGGACTCGTGTACGGAGTGAGAGGAAATAGTATTGACTTCTCCCAGTTAAAGCACAATCCCGAAAGGCCCCCAAAACGAGTCGCCTCTCTGAGAAAAGGAGAAAGATTAATCTCAGGTTTGCGAATATATAACTTATTGGCGTCCGCATATGCCGATATGATGAAGCGGTGACAAGGAAAACGCAGCCCCCTATGGGCATGATATTCTCTCAAAGCGCAGGCCAGTGGCTCCGCAATAATCGCATATAGCAAAGGTGATAATGGGCAGCCCTGCCGCTTAATTCTAGTATTCATAAGGGGGGCTTTACCACATTACCAACGCAAACCCGAGCCAAAGGGGCCGTATATAGCACCGTCACTAAGCGCAGACATATTTCCCTGTCTCCAATGCGGCGCAGGACAGCCCTCTTAAAGGCACATTCCACGGAGTCTAACGCCTTTTCGGCATCTAAAGAAACTGCCGCTATCTCAGGGTCAACATGTTGTATTACTTTGAATAGGGTTTTAAGATTTTATGTTATGTTACAGCCTGGCACGGAGCCAGCATGTTCGGGGCTGACTATAACTGGGACCAATAGAGCTAGTCTATTTGCCAATATTTTAGCAAAAATCTTGGTGTCAACATTTAAAAGCGACAGGGGTCTATAGGAGGAACATATGTTGGATTGCTTACCTGGTTTCAATAGAGGGGCAATCAGTGCTTCCCGCATTGAAGGTGGCTTAACATTCGCCTCAACCATCTCCTCGTATAATGTAACTAAGTGGGGTATGAGCAATTCCTGATATGTCTTGTAAGAAGACACTGTGAGTCCGTCCATGGCAGGGGCACCCGAAGTTCGCATGTTCTTTAATACCGCACAGATCCCAGCAGGCTCCGGGGGAGAGGGGGGGGGGCATAAGGTGCTCTGTGTTCTGGGGTGAGCCACAGCATGATTATGTGCTCTAAGTAATTATCTATGGCCTCATCGCTGGCGGTAATTCATGGTATCTGTGAAACCTATCCAATATTTGTTCACTTTCATGGTGGGACTGTCCAGTTTAGTCTAGTATTTCTATGATTGTCCCAACATCTTTACTAGACCGCATCACCTCTTCCAGAGTAGCTCCCGGTCTTTCACCTTCCCAGTACACCCTAGCAGTTGCGTAGTTACCCATATGTTTAATTTCACTGTCCGCCATGTTATAATGTTCCTTAAACTTCATCTTGATGTCATGCAGGGAATGGGGATCATCAGAACCTTGATGTTCCCTCTCGAACTGTGCAATTTCTACATCCAATTTTGTGAGTCTACCTCTCAAAGACCTGAGAACCCCTGCATGCTTTGCAATGGTGACCCCCCTGATATAGACTTTGAATGTCTCCCAAACTGTCGCAAACTTGTTGACTGTGCCAATGTTATTATGAAAGAACACGCTTATGGCCTGTTCAAGTTCGGCCTTACAAACTGGGTCTAATAAGGAATAGGGCGGGAAGCGCAAGGTGAGCAGCTCGAAGTTCCAAGGAGGAAGTGCTAAATCTAAAATTATTGGTGAGTAATCAGAGAAGGTCCTCGGAAGAGGGTCACATTCAATTACTCGGGGAGCTAAGCTTTTGGACACTAACCAAAAGTCAATGCGGGTGTAAATTTCGTGTACAGCAGAATAATGCATATACCCAGTGGTTTCTGAGAACTTATGTCTCTATATGTCGATTAGGCCCAGTTGCTCCATTATGCCCAGGATCACCTAAGCGGCAGCAAAGGGGCAGCGAGGTGGACCTCTTGAACGATCCCGCTCCGGATCCAAAACGCAATTGAAGTCACCCGAGCCCCCCCCCCAAATCTGAGGAAAGCCACCCCATTGGGAAAGGCGAGCCCCAAGGGAATGTGAAAAATGTGGATTATCATAATTCGGACAATATACGCCCACTAGTGCCATCGCCAACCCATTGTGATGGCAGCAGGCGATAACAAACCTACCCTCAGGGTCTGTACAAATTTCTTGCAATGTAATTCCTGCTCTGCTGTTTACCCATATAAGTACACCCCGGGTGTGGGAAGTCAAGCCTGCAGCACAAAAGTGACTTTGTAACCTTCGTTGTGACAGCATCCCACTGTTTGGCACCAAGTGTGTTTCCTGCAATATGGCGATATCCACTTTATACCACTTGAGTTATGCCACTACTTTGCAAAGTTTCCTATAATCATTTAGACCTCTTCTGCTGAGAAGTTGGGATGAGGTTCACCTCTTCTGTTCGTCCCCTGGCCTTCCGGGTTCGACTGTTGCTATTTGTCACACTGCCTGCCCTCTAACTTCGCCTCCCGTGGGACGTCAGGGATCCGTGACTCTTGCTTCCAGCTACGGGAGTGCAGTGGTGGTGAGTCTCACGGCATTGCGGCGTGATGCCCCTGGGCTTTTCTTTGCCTTCTGAGCCTGGGAGGCGCGCCCCCCTGGACTACGCTTCTGCCTCCCTTTCTCTGGGACCGCTGCCCTAGCACCTAGGCAGACTTCCCCTGACTTTCGATGTGCGGATCGGCAACACCGATGCCCCCGAGGCCCAGAGTCTGTTCACGTTGATGGCTCGTTGATGTCCGACATTTTCCTGCCCTCCGCCCTCCTTTGGTGCTGTGGCTGCGTCCCCCCTCCGTCTCTTCTCTGTGGAATTCAGCTTTCTTGGTTTTCTTTGGACTTTGGTTTGTGTGTGTCCCGCCATTTTAGGATGATTCCGTTCATACCCTCGACCTAGATCCTCCATCTTGTTGACCTTTGTCCGTTCCTTTTTTCCTGCTGGACTCCATCTTGGCGACCTTCGAACGTTTCAGTTTTTTTGCTGGACTGCTTTAACTCTAATTCCCCCTTAGGTACCCTACACCCCTCTCTCCTATTCAGGCTCTGAGTCATAGGTTCTTCAGATTGCTGGTCCTAATACCGGTTTGTTTCTCTTCCACTTACCTGTCCTAATCTGCTTTCCTTACCCCTTTTTACTTTTCCCCCTTACCTTTTTTGCCCCTTATGATGTTTTGTTCTCTGTTACACCTCGCTCTAGTAATGCATACTATTGTGTTATTTTTGTTTTGATTATTGCGTCCTTATTTGCTAGTAATTGCTTGGCTTTACGATGTAACCATTGTGTAACTAATTGTTTAATTTGTAACTTGCAACTCGCTGTTCCTTTATGTAATGCGCTCTGATACCTCCGGGTCTAGCCAGCGCTTTATAAAACTCGTTAAATAAATAAAAATAAATACATTCCATGTGAAGAACCTAGTGTGGTAGCAAATATCAGGATTTCCACTATTCCGGTCTACGTCACCCAGACCACCCTTTCTGAATCAGATATCGAACTAGATAAACCAGTCACACTATATATATTCTTTTAGTAAGTCAAGCAAAGAAACATTACCCTCAACTCTTAACCCACCCACTCTGTGCAGCCCCAAACTAAGCATAGCAGATTTCCAGCCCCCGACCCCCAAGTCCGCCTGAACCCAAGAAACAAAAAACAATACATTCTGCAAAATGTGGAGTACACATGGGGGTGCATGTTGCCATTTATAAACTACATCTTACACCCAGCGAGATAGATAACATGTGTTCTAGTACAGTGCATCCATCGCCCTGCGGAGGACAATTTTGTTAGCTTCATATCATCCCCCTCACAATTACCATGCCCAAGATACTATAATGTAATGGCAAAGTATATGAATACATAGTATATCATGCCGAGCCAAAAATGAGATTCTCTTATGTACTAAAACGGACTCCGGATGAAGTCCCACAGAGCCCAGTCCAAATGTAGTCTTACCAAAGTCACATGGCGTATGTCATACCAAAGGCTCACTCGAAGCGTCTCCATGCCATCCTGCCAGAGTAGGCCACCCTCGTGGAGAAGAGCGGGATCCCGGAGATCCCCAACGAGTTAGCCAGGACAAAGTGTCACATGTGAGCTCCCATTGCTTGCAAACTGTAGGTAAACTACTGCGATCACTGAGAAAATTAGACGCAATAACCTATTCCTCCTCAGCGTCCACTGTGTCATCCGCTGCTCTAGCATCGGAATCAGGTGATAAAAACCGACTTACTATCCCTTAAGTGGGCTGGTGTTCTCCTTCCGTTTAATGAATTGTAGAGCCAGTTTGGGGTCAGTGAACAAAATAGGTTTACCCTCCCATATGTTCAACTTTGCAGGGTACATCTTGCTATATTCTAGTTGCAACTCCCGAAGTTTCCTCTTGACTGGGATGAATTGCCTGCGAACTTCCTGTACCTGCTGAGTAAAGTCGGGATAAAGGGACAACTCCATGCCCTCATAGCATAGGGATTTTAGTTCTCTGGCCCTTTGCAGCGCAGCGCCCTGGTCCCTATAATTCCAAAGACTAGCAATGTTTGGGCGAGGGTTAGCCCCGCGATGGGCCTAGGCGCCAGTGAGCGATGCGTCCTCTCCACAACAAAGATATCAGAAAAGGTCGATCTGCCCAGTATAGCTATCAAGAGTTGCTCCACATACTGCTCCATGTTAGTGATGTTGGTAGATTCCGCAAAACCTGTGATCCTCACGTTGGTGCGCCCGGAGCGGGCTTAAAAGTCTTCGAGCCTGAAGTGTGTGGAGCAGCTTGTCCATTTTGGTGCGCGCACTCAACTCCACAATAATAACATATTCTGCATCCGATGCTCTTTTTTTTTTTCTACGGTATCTGGCCACGCATTCTGTCCATGCGGAAGGAAAGGGCATCAATTTTGCCATCAATCTTGGACAGGCTCGGCTGCATCGCCGCCAATATTTGCTTCAGTCAGAGTCTACTGTGGGGTCATTGGACTCCGAGCCAGATTTAGCAACACCGGGGTCTGTTTCTCTAGGTCTAGGAGTTTTACGTGGCTCAAAACTGGAGCTTTGGTTGGGATTTATCTCATTTGCCTATCTGTCTCACCATCAGGGTTCTCTACTGTGAGTACTAAGGCCAGGGACCACCAACACCTCTGCAACGTCCGTGTCACCAGACGATTATCGTGCCATGTGCTTAAGCTTTAGCGCTACTGTAGTGCAAGGCGTATATCACCTGTCTGCTCTCTGCCCCAGGAATGAGTTCTGATTCCCTCATCAACAATGATGAGACTGCCCTAGCGTAGCAATAAAAAAGGCTCTGTGGCTTACCGGCGTTGCCCAGTCACAGGCAAGTTGTCACCAGTCTATGCTCCTGCATGATGATCCCTATGGTGTCGGGCTTCAGGCTGAGTCAGCAAAGGCTGAGGAAAACAAAAGCGGGAGCTCCCAGGACTCCCGGGCTCGCTCCACCGCTCGCCAGGTTCTGAACTGCCAAAAATGAATTGATGACAGCAGTGACGCATAAGGCCGCCTCCCTCCCCCCCCCCCCCCAAGCAGGCCAGACAGAAAAGTCACCCAGCGGCCACGTCTCCAGTCAACCCAGGCAGCAAAACAGGCCAAAGCCGCTCTCTCACCACCTGGGCACACGGATAACAGGGGCCCGGTCAGAGGAAGCCAAAACAGCTCCGCTCCTCACAAGCAGGTGAGAGTGCTGTTCCCCGGGGTCACCGTCGCTCCGTCTCTCCCGGACGGATCCTCCTGTCCACCCTCGGGCCACACTCTCCTTCACGGGCCGACGGCAGCCCTCAGCTCAGCGGCACTCTCTGGGATCAGGCCCCAGCTCGCGCGGTGCGGGCCGCTTCTGCAAGGGCGAGGCCAGTCGGTCTGTACTCAGCCGACGCCACAACTCTGCATCGTCCAGTGGGGTTACAGAGGGTAAATACTGGAAAACTGGGTCGAAAATTCAGCGATGGGTGCGAGGATTATACGTGGGGTCGCAGGAGCTCTACGGACCTGTGGCCATGTTGGAGCCAGGCAAGCTCCGCCCCCACTATGCTCCAACACTTACATCACAGTTCTATGGAGTCCATCAGTAGCCAAAAGGGTTCAGTCATTGATAACTCACATGACACAACATCTCCCCCTCTGTTAAAATAAAAATGTAAATTTATTTTTTTACTAATATGTACAATCATAGTTCTTAAATGAGTCTATATGGCGCTCTGAACACATGTCCTGGCTGTGTCTTCGGAAACTGGGGACAGGCAGTGGAAGTGTCCATAATCTTTGTTGGCGATGTAGGAACAGCAGCAGTTAGGGGGGGGGGGGACCCAGTCTCTACATTAACATCAGTGCCTGACTCACGCGTAATGGGCTTCCAAGGACATTGGGTAGTCACCATGTGTCTTTTGCTGGTCACAACATGAAATGGCTCAGCATCGAAGGGAGTATCAAATTTCCATTTTCTAGGCTGACGGACAAGCACTCTATCTACTCTAGTGAACATAGTGTATTTTGCATGTCGGTGCTTGTCTACATAGGCCTTCATTTTTCTTTTACCATCCAAGTCTTTTTTACGGGTTTCTTCCTCAGTACTTGATCTTCTGTTGGTCCATTGAGGTAACTTGGTGGTCAGGGTTCTCCTGAACAGCAAGGTTGCCGGGCTTTCACCTGTCATCGAGTGAGGGGTCGAAAGTTAAACTCTGAGTAGAATGCAAGACAGTCTAAAGGTCAAACTTTTCCAATACAGCACGCTGAACAGCTTTCTTGAGAGTACTCATGAAATGTTTGACAATAGTTATTGGCCAAAGGGGTGTGCTCTTCTGATGCTTCACAAAGACGCTGTCTAATCCCTTGATGACTCTTTCTTGAGTGATAGATGATAGGTGAGATATTCTATCATTGGAAAATGGGATTATTCATCAACAATCACCTTCAGGTGAAGTCCATTGTCAAGATGACCGAAGAAGTCTCTTTCTTTCAGCTGTCTCATGGAGATGTTATGTTATATTGATTTTCTAAGGCGCACAGCTACCCAAAAAGGGTTTCCCAGCGCCAGCCTGAAGGAACAAGGGAATCAGAAATTATTGATTGAACAGCCAGGAAACCGAACTCTGTCTCAAAGAGCTTGTTTTCTGGCAACGATTCCACGATGTGCTTCATGGGCCGCTTTAATTACATGTTGTTGCAGACTCTTCGTTATAATAATTATCAAACCTCTCAGATAATGCCTTCTTGAGTAATGGACAGTTCATCTTTGACATTTTTAAACTTTTGGTATTCACTGTCACTGGTAAGAGGTCGAGTGTGCTGGTTCCAAGACTATAAAAGATTGTCTTTTAGATTTAACATGTCACTATCTTGACTTATCAGTGACCATTTTTTCTAACGAAATGACAGCTGGTGTGCTTGATTTTGGATTTGAAATTTATGTAGGCTTCAGCCGTCCTGGAAGGGGTACCATGGCACTGTATAGGCACTCGTAAGTAGTAGTCGGCAGGGTTTTGATGTTTCCCTGGATGGTGCAAGATTGTGTAGTTGTATTCTTGTAATCGTAGACCCCAAAGTTCAATACGAGGAGGCATCTTGGCCTTTGGATTGCCAAAGATGGTCGATAAGGCTTGATGATACGTCACAAGCGTGAAAGGTTTTCCGTATAAGAATATGTGGAAATGTTCACAAGACCTCACCACTGCTAAACTTTCTTTCTCATGTTGTGAATAAGCACGTTCCGTGTGGGACAAACTTCTGCTTGCATATGCCTCAATATATCTTTGAGCATTTGGGTGTCCACTGTGCTGGGCAAAGATGGCGCCTAACCCAGCAGGGTTAGCATCAACAACAACCTCTGTATGAAACCTTGGCTCAAAATATGCCATTTCAGTAGCATTGTTGATAGCTTGTCTAATTCTCTTGAAACTTTACTCAAGATTTCAAGATTTTTTATTAGATTTGGTTTAGAGCTCAGCTGAGGTCAACAAATGCATAGTTAAAAGTGATAAAACAATTGTTATTTGGACATTAAAACAATTTTAAAAAACCTAAGAATTTATACAGATTATAACAAACAAATTCATCAAGTGACGATTTACAAAACTCAATTAAACTTTGTGCAGAGCAGAGATTGTATCTAAAACATATAGGCTTTATATTCTGACGCCGGGCCACTACCAAAATCGGGTTTGGGCAAACTAGCAACACATGTAAAAAGTCTTGCACTCCTCCTTTGCATAAATCACAAATTTTCTGTGGAGCTTTCCAATTTATCCCATTTAAAAGTATGGGTCTTTAGAGGAAGAATCCCCAACCTCATTAAAATTATGGTGCGCCGGACCCTATGCTCTAAAGAAAAACGTGTATATCATTGCGGAGTTTTGTATTCTAGACTATCTATGAGGTGTGCAAAGTGTTTTAGCTGTGAACAATGATCTACATCCAGATCTAGCTTATTCTTGGAGTCAGTTTCTTTAAAAAAAGCTTTGTGTGCAGGAGTCCAAACTTTCAAAAGTGCTATCGTGCAACCGGACTAGATTAGTGCAATACTAAGATTCTTATTAAAAGTATAATATGAGGACTCGTCTCTAAAAGTCTCCAATTTTAAAATATACCTTAAAGACCCTAGGTCTGCATGTAAAAGAATATAGGCCCAGCGCAGTATATTTGTGATAGGTTTAGCGTAAGCACCGACTATAGATAACTCCAAGCGAATTGCTTGGACAGGGACTGACTAGTTAACTCTCAACAGTTTACGTAATAAAATCCCTTCTCTTACATTTAATGGATGCCACGCCTTGATCGAGATATATTCTAAGGCGTATGTTAAAATTGGTGGTATTTTTGAACGAAAGACCTCAAGCTTTACTTTACTCACATTCATGTGAGCAATGAAATGAAATATTCTTTTTTGCCAAGTCTCTCAACAGACCAATTACGGTGGCAAAGTCTCTAGATATCTGGAACAGGAGCTGGCCATGCCAAGAAATGAGCATAACATGGAAATATCTTATAGGGGACTGGCAGTTGACAACGCTTGCACTTTAGCTGGATTAGTTGTCGTACCCTTATCAGAAAAGATCTGGCCAAAGAATTTTAACTTTGTCTTATAGAATTCACATTTTTCAGCATTCTAAGTCAAACCTTCATCTGCAAGTAAACCACACACTTGCGTGAGAGCTTTACCATGCTCCTTCTGTGTAGCTCCAAAAACCAATATGTCATCACTATAATAAAATGCATTCATGACAGGATGTATGATACGTCGAAAGACATCTTGAAACAGCTCTGCATCTGATACACTGAAATGTAGTCTTTTGTATTGCAAGAGACCTATACATGTAGAAAAGGTTGTATTGTACCTGCAGCTCTCTTCAAGTTAAAACTGATGATATCCTTTTTTCAAATCATGGCGAGAGAAGACCTTCGCACCATTCAATTGTGTGTTATCATGTCCGCAATGTGCGGACCTGGATGCTGTTCCTTCAATTGCTTTGTTCGCTTGACTCAAATCAACGACGATGTCTACAGCTCCTTCACTGTCAGTTTTTGGGTACTACCACTACGTAAGAAACCCATGGCGTTGGACTAGACATACCCTCCATGATTTTGCTATTTGCAAAACAAAACACGAAATCAGCACTTTTGTAAAAAGGCTGCGCTTTTTACAAAAGTGACCGCGAAATCTGGGTCCGCTGCGTCCCCATACTGTTTTTAATGCACTTCAACTGCTACTTGGGATGCGGAGTGAAGCAAGCACCACCTGCATAGATCGGCTTTCAAGCAACAGAGCTGTTGAAGTAAGATCCCTGGATGAGCAACACTGAGAGCCTTAAAGCTGTCAGAGCTACGTAGCCGTAAAGTGCCAGAGGCAGAGCAGCGCCGGCTATCCCCACCTGCACTGTGTGCCTGCATAGTTTAATGATATTTTCTTTTATATGTATTTTGTGTGACAATTTAAGCGCGATTCAGATGCAGATTCCTCTTTGCACCCAAATTGGGATTACTAAACCAAAGAGAATGAAGGCCATAGTGTTGCTGCTTTGGCACTTGGTAATGGTACATTCCGCGTGCTAGAAGTCCTTTACAAAATACCTTTTGATATGAACACGTAATTAAGCAAAGCAGTACTAAACCAATATTTTACTTTCAACTTTGCAAAGGAAAACATAAAAAAAAGAAATGAACAAACATGATTTCAGGATATGTGCTGACACATTATTTAGACATTCAAATGTAAATGCTAGTTTAAATTCCTCGGAGCAGACATCATAACTGCGTGTGCCAATAAAAACCATCTGCCTGTTTTTAAACTGAAGAAACTGTGCAATATCTGTTTTTGAAAAATATGACAATCTATTAGCACGAAATACTGCTGCAATAAACGTGCTTAATTTGTTATGCGCTCAGCCTAGAGCAGGTAGGAGTAAAACACCACCCACAGCTGAGGCGCAGCGCTGCCCTACCAACCAGACAGCATAATAGCAAAAGGTCTCCATGAGTAACTTGCTCATTAAGCCACAACGAACCACCTCTGATTGCAAACTAAGGGAGTACAGTACGGGTAGAGGTTAACTACATCAACAACACAATCCATTTACGCAGACCATAGATCATCCAAAGGAAACTAAAACCGTTTATAACCATCCATCTACCTTGCACACATCAAGGTCAGATTATGTATCTCCTGAGGTTTCAGCTAGATCTACACCAGACCTCCACGAGGGACACAGCAAGTGGATTTCTATGAACCATCAATATCAAATGCTATTTTCTAAAGCAGATAACCAGCATTCATTATATAACGATTTTAACAGCAACAAAAAACTCAAATGCATGCTACAAATCCTCAATTAGAAAGGAGGATTTTAATATGTGCCCAGCTGAAGGAATTTTATGACTCCATGTGCGCCATATTTGGGTGGCCCGACCCTGCCGGTGCACCTTCTGGCTCCGCAGGCTCGGAGGACAGAGGGGCCCCCCGTGGTTCCCATGCTGGCGGCTCTGGCCCCACGGCCTCCGACTGGACCCGTTCCCGGGTCCGGACCGACGCCGGTTGCACCTCCACAGCGACCTTCCCTGGTGTCTCGTCCGGTCCCGAGGTCCTCGGTGCAACGGCACCGCCTCCCTGGTCCTCATTCCTGACGACACTGAGCCGATCGGGCGTCCTCCGACGCCGAGACCGACGGATCCGTTCGGCTCCATGGCGATCACCCTGCCCTATTCTGAAGGGTTAGGGATGGAGGAAGAGGATTGGGAGGGTTAGCAGAATCCCTTAGAAATCCCGCACCAACAAGATGTGGACTGGTACGAGGAACTGGGTGATGCCAGTGGTTTGGACACCTCCCCAGACTCTGACATGCTTTCCCCTCCAACCCTGGCTATGGAGGAGGTAGCATCTTTTGCCATGGTGGTGACTAGGACTGCGGAGGTCCTCTACCTACAGCTTCCTACAGTGGCGGTCAAGACTAATGTCTTGACAGAGGTCCTGCAACTGGGTCTCTAGCTCGGAACCCCTACTGCCTTTCAACGAGGCCTTAACAGATGTCCTTCTGGGAACCTGGCCCAAACCCAGCACAGGGGCTCCTGTGAATATGACAATTGCCCGCCGCCATCGCCCTGCACTGAACGACCCACTTTTCCTCACCCCCCCCACCCCCCAAAGCTTGGTGGTCCAGGCTTCCACTTCTCGTTGGGCATTCCCTTCCGCGCCCCCGGACAGGGAATCCAAGTGACTGGAGAACTTCGGAAAGAAAGTTTTTTCTTCCGTTAGTCTGGCATTGCAGTCGGTGAACACCGCATGCCTTTTGGGCCGTTACTCCCATTCCATATGGGATACTGTAGCGCAGGTGCTGTCCAGAGTCTCGGAGGAGGACCGGGCTCTACTCTCCCAAGCTATCTCAGATGGGTGAGACAGAGCTAAGTTCGCCATCAAATGTGTCTTGGACACGACAGGCACACTAGGTAGAGCGAATTCCACGACGATGGACATGCCCTTTGATGGCTCACTTCTCTTCGGAGACCAGGCAGAAGCTGCCCTTGAGCGCTTCAAAGACTCGCGGGCCACGGCCAAGCCTTTGTGTCTCACCACCACAACCACCCCCAGGGACTCATCCGCTTTTCGACCCTTTCGTGGCTACGGAAGGGGCTAGAGCAGCGCCAACTCTATTCCGGCCAGCGGGCCCTGCAAGTTTAGCAACCTCTGCGGGGCTGTGGACACGGTTCACCCCGGCCCCGTGGGTCGGGAAACCAGAAGTCGAGCCAAGCCACAATCTCCTCCTCCACCGCAAAACCTTCCTAGTCCGATCCCCCACGATCACTCTCGGGCAGTTGGTGGCAGAGTATGCCATCATCTCCACAACTGGAAAAACATTACATTGGACAGGTGGGTGTTGCAAATAGTCCGAAGGGGCTACTCCCTTCCCTTCGAGACTGCTCCTCCATCTATGCCTCCAGTGTACGATCGGCTGACGGAGGATCACCTTGCTTTGCTCCGCGAGGAAGTCAAAACTCTCTTGGCCAAGGGGAGCTTTAGGGAAAGTTCCCGGGCCCGAAGGAGGCAGTGGTTGCTATTCCTGCTACTTTCTGGTCCCCAAGAAGGACGGAGGCCTTCGTCCTATCCTAGACCTCAGAGCCCTCAATTACTTCCTCAAAAGGAGAAATTCAAGATGCTCACCCTTGCTCAGGGCCTGTCTGCCTTGAACGCAGCAGACTGGATGGTAGCCCTGGACTTGCAGGATGCCTATTTTCATTTTCGCATCGTGCCTGACCGTCATGGCTGCCTGCGGTTTACGGTGGGTCACGAGCACTTTCAATTTGCAGTGCTCCCCTTTGGCCTCACCAGCACCCCTTGGGTGTTCACAAAGGTGATGGCGGTGGTCGCAGCCCATCTGCGTAGATCAGGGGTGCCAGTCTTCCCCCATCTCGACGACTGGTTGTTGAAGGCGGGCTCGCCCCAAGTAGTTGTCTCCCACCAAGTAGTTGTCTCCCACCTCCAGGCTATGGGGAACCTCCTGCATTCGCTGGTGTTCACTATCAACGTGCCGAAGTCACACCCGACTCCCTCTCAGACGCTCCTTTTCATTGGAGCGGTTCTAAACACGGTGCAGTTTCGAGCCCTTCCTCCCGAACGGCGAGTCCAGGATATTCAGGCTATGATACCGATGTTTCAGCCTCTATCCTGGATTTCGGTGAGAACAACTCTGAGGCTGTTGGGCCTCTGGCCTCCTGCATCCTGCTAGTGACCCATGCACGGTGGCACATGCGGGCTCTGCAGTGGGACCTGAAGTTCCAATGGGCGCAGCATCGAGGAAATCTCACCGACCTGGTTCAGATTTTAAAGAGCACTGCGAGAGACCTGCAGTGGTGGCTAACAGACCGCGATTGGTTCAACGGCAGACCCCTCTCCCTTCCTCACCCAGATCTCACAGTAGTGACGGATGCGTCCCTTCTGGGATGGGGTGGCCATCTGGGGAAGGTGGAGATCAGAGGACTCTGGTCTCCGGCAGAAGCCAAGCTCCATATCAATCTGTTGGAGCTTCGGGCGATCCGATTGGCACCTAAAGCCTTTTTGCTGTCAATAAAGGGAAGGCTCGTACAGGTGTTCACGGACAACACTACCGCCATGTGGTACTGCAACAAACAGGGCGGAGTGGGGTCGTGCACTCTTTGTCAAGAGGCTCTGCATCTCTGGACTTGGCTGGAACAACAGGGCATTTCCTTGGTGTTTCAACACCAGGCCGGTTCTCTGAACGCCAGGGCGGACGAGCTCAGCCGAAGGTGCCTTGCGGATCACAAATGGCATCTCCATCCGGAGGTGGCACAAGGTCTATTTCAGCGGTGGGGAGAGCCTTGGTTAGATCTGTTCGCCTCCAAAGAGAACACGCAAAGCCAGCAGTTTTGAGTGTTAGAGTTTCCAAAGTGGCTCTCGTTCGGCGCCGCTTTTTGCCGCGAGTGGAGCTCAGGCCTCCTATACGCCTTTCCGCCCATACCACTCCTGCCCAGAGTGCTCAAGAAGATCAGGAACGACCGGGCACAGGTTATTCTTGTGGCTCCAGACTGGGCACGGAGAGTTTGGTATCCCGAGCTTCTAGACATGAGCATCGAGCCTCTGGTCAGGCTGACCCTTCGGGAGGATCTTCTGTCGCAGCAGCAGGGGAGAGTTCTCCACCTGAACCTGTCCACTCTCTGCCTCCTTGCGTTGAGATTGAGCGGCAACAGTTGACCGCTTTTGACCTCCCTCCCGAAGTCTGTGAGGTTAAATATTGTACAGGTCGGTCTATTGACCCATTATCTGCTCCCTTATCTGAAGTCCTTCTGTTTATACTTTCTTTGGCCCAGCAGGGCTCTGCTCTGGGCACATTGAAGGGCTACCTTTCGGCCCTTTCTTCTTTTCTTCGGCTACCTGATCAGCCCTCTCTTTTCAAATCTCCTCTGGTGCAGAGATTCTTGAAGGGGTTAACCCACTTGTTTGATCCTTCAGCTTTTATTATGCCACAGTGGGACCTTAATTTGGTTCTCACCTTTCTGATGTGTGCACCGTTTGAGCCACTGCATAACTGCCCTCTGCGGTTGCTCACCATCAAGACCGCTTTTTTGGTGGCAATAACCTCTGCCAGGAGGGTAAGTGAACTGCAGGCACTGTCTTCTCAGCCTCCTTACCTGACGGTCTTTCCTGACAAAGTGGTACTCCGTACTAGGGCACCTTTTCTGCATAAGGTGGTAATACCCTTCCATCTGGTACAGTCGGTTACCCTGCCCACCTTCTATGGACCCCCTCACCCTTCCAAGGAAGAGGAGCGTCTCCATCTTCTGGACCCAAAAAGAGCGTTATCGTTCTACCTCGATTGAACCAGAGAGTTCCAGGTGGATGACCAGCTCTTTATAGGATAGGTGGGTGCAAAGAAAGGCCGTGCTGTCCAGAAGAGGACTATATCCCGATGGGTTATCCTCTGTATAAAAATCTGTTATGCCTTAGCAAAGCAGGATCCCCTTGAAGGGCTTAGGGCCCATTCCACCAGGGCAAAAGCGGCCACCACGGCTCTTCAGAGTGGTGTTCCCGTTTCCGATATCTACCAAGCTGCCACGTGGGCATCTCTGCACACGTTCGCCAGACACTACTGCCTGGATTCCCAGGTTCGCAGAGAAGGCCTGTTTGGTCGCTCTGTTTTGCATAATTTTCTGGTCTAAGCCATTCCGCTGTTCCTCCTCCATGGATTGTATTGCTTGGGTATCTGTTCAAAGGTAAGGAATCTGCGGCTAGATGTCTCTATCAGATGGACAAGTTACTTCCCTTCGGTAACGCCTTATCTGGTAGAGACATGATCTAGCCGCAGATTCCTTACCAACTCGTCCATCCTCCCCGCACTGCGGAATTGGTTTTAAGTGTCATGGATTTTCCCCTTCAGGACCCTAGATGTTCATTTTTTAACACACCATGGTCAGTCACTTCATGGCTTCGCGCTTCTGGCGTGGAAAGTTGTGAAAAGTACTCATGTCAGCACGCCGGAGTGGCGGTTATTGATGACGCGGACATCACGACGATGAACATGGCGCCGGCACGCGAAGTTGACAGACGCCACCTACCAGCACGCAGGGATACTGCTAAGAGAAATCTTCCGGATCCAGCCTGACGCCTGGAAGTTCAAAGGTAAGGAATCTGCAGCTAGATCATGTCTCTACCAGATAAGGCGTTACCGAAGGTAAGTAGCTTGTCCTTCACGTTCGATGGTAACTTTTCAAACAATCTGGACCTGAAATCTATTCAGGTGATAAGTAATGCTGTGACAATACCAAATGCGAGCATAACAAGCACTCTCAGGCCCTCATTTCAAAGTTGAATACTCTGCTAAAACAGTTTACATTGATTTAAGGCTGAAAAGGAATGATTGTGAGTAAACGAAAGTGCTGCAATAATGCCGCAATATTTCCATTTTTATGTTCTAAAATTCCCATTTTTGTGCCACAAAATTTTAATTTTTTTGGCTGCAAAATTTGAAAATCTATGCCGCAATATCGTGGGGGTCTGACTAGAGGAATGCTCACTGATATCATGTTTGAGTAGTGATTCAAGTTCTTTTTCAAAAGCTTCCTGTAAATGAAATGCAGTTAGTCTGTGTCTTTGAGCAATAGGATGGACGTCCTCATTAATGTGTAATTGTACTTTCATAGTCTCGAGTTTTCCTAGCCCATGAAACAATGAAGGGAACTGACTTAATATCTTGTGATGAGTATTCCAGTTATAGTTAACTGATATCAGTCCCATATCAGTAGCTGTGCTGAAACTGAGTAAACGGGAGCTTGGCGCCGTACCTTGAAGTACGTGAATGGGTTCTTGTACTTTTGTTTTCTTGTGTTTTATCGTTGCTTCAAATGAGGCTTGACTTTTTAATGGCGTTGATGTGGTCCATATATACATTTTAGTTTTCGCTGGTGTAAGTCATGACCATGTACATAGTTCATTTAATTTCTCCTCCGGAATTCTGTTTATCAACGCACCACTATCAATAAAAAAAGGTATTGAGCAACCGCTTACTTTTTGTGTAATCTTCGGACAAAGTTTGAATGATTTTGGTGCTTTTCGTGTCAATTTTTCTTTGACTAGTAAAGTGGCCATTCCGCATGCTCACATTTTCTTGAGGTAAACATCGACATTGCAAAACCATTGTCTTCACTTTCACTTGATATTGAGACTGAAGAACATTTTGAGGATGAATTTGATGACTATCAACTTTGTTTGATGTCAATTTGCCTCAACTGGCGTGGTTGCTTGGCCTTGTGAGCGTGTGTCGAACATCTCTTCTGAAGCGTTCGGGCAGCCATTTTGTCTTTGCCCCGTGAGACACTTACTTTTTCCTTCACCTTGCAAACCATTACAAAATGGTTCTCCGTCCCAGAGCCTTTGCAAACCTTTCCAGTGGTGGGACATTTACCTTTGTGTGGAAACGAAAATCCACACCTGAAGCACACCTTCTTTTTCTGTGGAGAAGCTCTGCCTTGTGCTTTGGGTTACTTTTCATGTTGATGGCGGACTCATTCTGGGCACCTCCGTCCTCCATGTCAGCAGCTTGTCAATCAGCACGCTCTTCAGCTCTGGCAGCCATGAAAACTTGCTCCAGACTAAGAGTTTCTCTTGGCATACGTCGTCTGAATTAATCTGACAGGCATCCATTAATGACTCTGGGACGTATAGCTTCCTCATCATTAAATTCATTAAACTTAGTGTTCTAGTGTATCCAGTCTCTCAATAAATTCAACAATGGTTTCACCTACTATTAGAAATGGGGTCTCTAGTTGGCAGTGGCTTGCACACTGTCCAAATAAGGACCCTTCCTTCTAGTCGGGGTAAGGGAGTTACACACCCAAGATAACCCCTGCTCACCCCCTTGGTGGCTTGACACGAGCAGTCAGGCTTATCTTAGAGGCTATCTGTAAAGCAGTTGTACATAAAAGCACAGCAATACAGTGAAAACACTACAAATGGACACCACACCACTTTAGAAAAAGAACCAATCTTTATCTAAACCAAACATGACCAAAACACCAAACATCCAACATACTTAAGCAAAGATATCCAATTTAAAAGATTTAAAATACTTCAGTCCATACAAAGCTATGGATGTATCCCTTTTAGCACAAAGTACCTGGGATGAGTCAAAATCACAAGACGAAAACAAGCACGGGGGAGGTGATACGCCGGAAAGTAAAGCAATGCGTTGGTTCCTTACACACAGGGAATGTGATGCGTTGGTTCCTTACTGATACCAATCAATCAATCAATCAACTTTATTCGGTTTTAGCATATAAAACCATAAAAGTCACCAATACATAAAAATTCATAAAATAATTACACAATTCATCGCACAATAATTTAGGTTCCACAGACGTCTATGATAATTCAAAGCCGAAAATACAAAGTTAAATACATGTTCCCTTAAGCCTAGATTAAAAATTTAAACCATTGAGGGGATGGGTCCCAAGGCCTTGTCTAATATATATTCACTGAAAAAAACATAGGTTTTACAGACGTTATAGTTAGAAATTAGCATTTAAAAAATCTTTGAAATTCACTGAAAAAAACATAGGTTTCAGGGACGTTATAGTTAGAAATTAGCATTTAAAAAATCTTTGAAATTCACTGAAAAAACCATAGGTTTCAGGGACGTTATAGTTAGTTGGACATTTCACTCATACAAACCATAGAAATTCCACCGTTCTAGTTAGTTCAGCTAACTATAACTCGCGCCCCCGCAATGCACTGCTGATGACGTCACATATTACATCATTCATGACATGGTCAGTGACATCACTGATGACATCACTGATGACATCTCAAATGACATCTCAAATGACATCACTGATGACATCATCCAGTGACTGTGTGTTTCTGTAAAATTTAAATTTGTTTTTATATATATGCCAAGCTGTATTGAAGAATGAGTGGTTGTATAAGTGTCTGTATGGAGGATTTACTAGGTACGTGACTGACTGTATAAGTGAGTGATTAAATGTGTCTTACTGAATGCATAGGTTAGTGACTAAACTGTGTGAAAGTCTGTATCAGTCTGTCTGTTGTTGTGTAAGCTGCTGCATGGGTTGGTGAGTAGCTGCATGAGTGTCTATATGACTTATTGATTGCTTGCCTGAGTATTTGTATGGCTGCCTGAGTGTGTATGTGTGTGTGGGTGGGAGGTGTGTGACTCTGTGCATAGATGTGCGAGTGGTTGATTCACTGGGCGTATGGCTTCAAGAGTGCATGTGGAAACAGCTGTATGGGTGGGTGAGTGTGTATATGGGTGTGTTGGTGAGTGAATGGATGTTTTAGTGGTACATGTGCAATTAACTACATATGTAAAAGGCAGTATATGTGAATGATGGTGTATATAAATAACTATATGGGAGAGTTAGTAATTGTGAGAGTGGCTGCATGGATGAGTGTGTATTTGTATCAGTGATTCTATAACAGAGTAATTATGTGTTAGTATCTGTATGAATAAGTGAGCTGGTGTCTGTATAACTGTATAGGTTAGTAAATGGAAGTATGATTGATTCTTTGCATGACTGACTAGCTGTGTGAGTAACTCTGGATATGTGGCAGTGTGTGAGTGTCTGTATAGGTGTATGAGTGCATATGATAGTGTTGTATTGATGTGTGACTACATGTATGAGTGACTGTATGGGTGAATGAGTGGATGTGTGTGTAGACCTAGGAACCAGTCAGTGCGTATTTAGTAACTGGTATTGATGTCTATTTTTTCGAAATTGGTAGTCTGTATTTTAGAGTGGGTGTATCAAAGGTTATATTCAGGTGTGAGGAGGTGCATCAGATTTTCACGTGGATGATGTCATCAGTGATGTTATTTGAGTTGTCATCAGTGATGTCACTGACCATGTCATGAATGATGTAATATGTGACGTCATCAGCAGTGCATTGCGGGGGCGCGAGTTATTGTTAGCTGAACTAACTATAACGGTGGAATTTCAATGGTTTTGTATGAGTGAAATGTCCAGCTAACTATAACGTCCCTGAAACCTATGGTTTTTTCAGTGAATTTCAAAGGTTTTTTAAATGCTAATTTCTAACTATAACGTCTGTAAAACCTATGGTTTTTTCAGTGAATTTCAAAGCTTTTTTAAATATTAAACTACTATTCTGCTATTTCTCATTAGTACTGTTTTTTCTAACTTTTCCACTACAGAAAATAAAATAAACTGTAATACTGTTGTGTAATGTAATATATTTCAGAAATTACAGTGTTACTTATCAAATAATACAACATAATTTAACATTTTGAAAACATATTTTTGTCCCTTTTTCTGCTGTTTTCAGATTCTACTTAACTTTACTATTCACAGTGATGTCAGTGTAGTATCATCATAAACAGCTGGGGGAAAAAAACAATCAACTAGATTGTTAAAAAACCCAAATGACTAATTGTTGCAACCACAATACAAAATCAGCACAAATAACACATTCAATACTATTTCCAATTTTTAAATCTTACCTTTACTCTGTAGTTTCTGTTCACATTTTTCCCCAAGGCCAAATAATGTGTAGAATTGTTTTCTCGAAATCATCCAGTATAAATTCCTTAAAGCATCTTCCCATTTTCCCTCTAGGCCGAATAATGTATCTAAAATTTTTGCTTAAGAAATATCAAGTATGAGTTGGGTAATTCATAAGGCAATCTCGATTTTATTTCCAAGTGTGTATCGTTGCAGTGACTCCAACCATTATTACATTTTAAATATACAGTATAATGTCCACATGTGGTAGTAGCTCCAGCATGGAAAACAATAGCCAGTGTTGCGAATGTTCTTCCAGAAATAGATACTTGACTAGCAACAACATTTTTAATTTTTGTTTCCACTTTTCTTCCATTTGGTCTACAGCGTTGTAGCATTAAAATTACATATTTTCCATATCTTTCTAGGCATAATGTAGATAACATTTCTGATTGACAACGAGAACATTTCATATCATGATTTGCTTCTTTTACTAATTTCGGAAAAGGTACAGATTTGCAGTCGGGTATTGTTAAATATAGAAATCGTTCTCTGTCAACTATAGTACTAGAACTTATTGAACACTGTTCACATTTGTGATCCCATTTGTAACTGAGTCCAAATAAACTCTCAATCTGGATTCCTTCATCTTCTAATACTCCAAGCATAACCATCAGAAACTCGTGTGCATCTTGTTGTATATTAGGACTGAACGTTAAAGATCCAGTACATGTGTCCAACAGTTGTCGAATACCAGAAGCAGTATGGATCTTACTTCTGTCAGTTCTCAATTGATCAAATAAAGTATAAAGTGCAGAACATAATCTTTTTTCCTGTCTTTCCATAATTTCACCATACAGATCTTCTAGATAAAATATAACGTTTAGAATAACATTACCATAGCAGTTGACACCAGAAGCATTTTCTAATTGGTATCCCACAACATCATCACTTGTTTCTATTTTCTGTTTCTTTGCATCTTTTCTTTTCTCTTGAATTTTTTTCTGCTTTTCAACCACACTTGATTCATCAACATGTTTGCGTTTTGAACACACAGCACGTTTTTCATAAATAGGATATTCACCTAAAGTTGGTGCATAAAGTCTTCTTAAACGATTATATTCTCTTACACAATTTACATCAGCACTAACCTTGTTTTCATCGAAATCAATTAAATACAAACCAGACCATGTTCTAACTCGAGATAATGCAACGTATGCCATTCCCTCTTTAAACACAGTTCTTCCAACATTTACTAAAGCATTATCTACACTTAAACCTTGACATTTATGAATGGTTATTGCATATGTTAAACAGAAAGGAAACTGTTTTCTACGAACATACAAGTCTTTTACCAGCAAAAAACGTACAGCACAATGCCCAATTTGTTTCACCTCTGCAATCTGATCAAATTTAATTTTCAAGAATTCAATTGCATTTCTGTTTTGATATTTTACAAATTCAACAACTTTCCCTATTGCTCCATTCACTAAACCTTGTTCTATATTCAAATTACGCCTCAAAATTACCCGACAGTTTATACATACATCTAAAATTTTTTCTAAGCCAGCAGTTTTTGATAGGCTTTTCCAAAGAATCCAATTTAGTCTGTAGTTTATTTGAAAGAAGAATTGTTATTCCTTGATGCTCGATTTTATCAATAGCTTCAATGTGAACTATTTCTTGATTTTCCAATTTCAGAAGCTCTTGATTAAATGTATAACACTCTTCCAGTGTAGGCATTAAGGAAAGTATTGACTTTTTTTCTGCAATGTTCTTGTACAGTACTCCTGCTGGTGTGTTTTCAGTTGTAAACAAGTTCTTTAGTAGACAACTTTGTAAAGCTTGTTTACCATGTTTGCTTAGAACACCAATTCTTACATCTTTCAGAATATTTCCATAATCTTCATCACTTGCTTGTCGCATATTGTGAGTGAGTTCTTTATATTCAAAATTTACCCAGAGATTCACATTTCCAATACTTCCCAAAGATTTCCTAGTGTCTTCATGTAGAAGAGTTTTAAAGACTGGTTCTCCTTTTACAGGAGTTAGTTGTAGCAGATCTCCAAATACAATTAAATGTTTTCCTCCAAAGAGAACGTCGTAATCTGTTTTTAATACCTGTTGCATTGTTAAATGCACGAAGGCAAGCATTAAGTTTGAGACCAGGCTCACCTCATCAATAATTAAAAGTTTCATCTTCTTCAGCACTCTTGACACTTAATAAGAAGCTTCGCCAGACAACTTCTGATATTCTAATTTATTATCATGCTCAACTGGTAACATTAGTAATCTATGCAAAGTAATTCCTTTAACATTGTGCGCAGCTAATCCAGTTGGTGCTGTTACTACACAAGATAAATGTGAACCAGTAGTTTTTTTAAGATAACTGGTCAAAACTTTAATTAAAAAACTTTTACCCGTTCCAGCTTGACCACTGATGTACATCAGAATAGGTTTAAATGATGAACATACACATTCTTTTTTTTTTCATGCAACAAACCATGTTCTATCTGTTCTCTCACTTGTACATATATTTCTTTCTGTTCAATATTTACTTGTTCTTCTAACTTTTCCAATGTAATATTCTCCTCTTGTGCTTGTTGCATTGCAATTTCCACTTCATGCCTAGCAATCGCTGCTTCATTTTCCACTATTGGTTGTCCAAGTGGATCTTGACTACATGAACCAGAACTTTGACTATCTTGAGAACTTTCATTTGCAACTTCAGCTGTATTAATCTTTTCCTGTTCAACTTCATCATTCAACATTTTTAAATATGTAGGAAAAATTGAACATGCAATGCTATCTTTACATGTATTAAAAGAATCTTCGTAGCAGTCGAAATCTCCAAGTAATTCACTTTCGGTACGCCATGGTTTGAACAGTTGGAGAAGTGCTAAATAGTAAAATTCTCGCTTGTCTGGAGTTTCACAACTGAGTTTCTTGTGGTTGATAAGGTTACATTTTGTGTGTTTTACTAAACATCCATGACATCCAAGTACTGCATATTTTCCTTGTTTTCAATTCTGTTTAACATTTCTTTTGAAGCTGTAATGTTGAAGTACTTCATACAGACATAGCTGTTCCAGATGTCGACTCCTTTTCGGATAGTATGTATCCAACATATTAGTTTTAAGAATTTCTGTACTGTCTGGTTCATTTGCTGCTAAGTATTCAATTTCTTCTAATGATTTCAACACTCTATTTCGTTAGCAGGCAAGACCTAAACTTACCCAAATGATCCCTCGTGATTTTGAATATAAACTTGAAGAGGACAAGCAGGTCTGAACATTCATACGATCCAATTTCTCTGTGGGAAAGCATTTTCAAAGTAAAGCTGTACAATTTTTTGCTAAGTCTTTTGTCTTGTGCAATTTCTTCCCACATTTGTTTCATCTCGGTTTTTTCTGATTTCGTTATATATGATGTAACGTAGCGTACAACAGCAATTGAGTTGTCTGCAACATACTGGATGTCCATATTTGCATTCCACATTTTTAAAATAACCGGATTGTAGTCATTAATATACTTTGACAGTTCTGTTCTTTTCAAGTTGTAGGTATTCTTTGGAGATTTGCGAGTTATTGTGTGCCTTACAGAAGAAAAAAAATAATTTACTCTTCCTTTAGAAATTACTGGACGTGGAAATCCAAACCGACACTTGGTATAAAATTTTCCTTTAGACTTGTATTTTCGTCGGCAGTACTTTCCACAACGGTGACTTTGGAAACGTAAAACTTGCTGTCTCAAGCTTCTATCTCCTCCTTCTCTTGGAATCTCACATGTCACATACTGTTCAATGAAAGACAATACTATTTCATCTGAATCAGTTCCAAATTTAGGTGCATCCTTGATCCACAATAGCATATGTATATGAGGAGCACCTCTCGCTTGGTACTCCTTTCTCCAAAAGAAATCAGTAACTTCTCCAAGAGGTGGATTCTTTTTATTGCAGATGAAAGACATCATTGCTTGAAACCTATGATTAAAATATCTGCACACATTTACAGGATCCAAAGAACACAGTTCTCCAGGTGTCTTGATTTCAACATTCTTTATATTGGAATTTGCTTCTCATAGAAATTCAAGCAAATCTTCCCATGCATACTCTGCACAGCTAAGTGTCACAAACCATGTTGGTGTACCTAAGTTCCGTAACATACACTTCAGTTCTCCATGACGACGATACCAATACTCATTTGTTCCTCGTTGACATGCCATCAAATTAATTAACTGTGCTTCTAAATTTTCATCTGTTTGTTGAACTTTCTCCACAAATTCTTTCGCTGAAAGAAGTGATTGATGAACTCCAGTTTTCAGTATGTGGTTCACTGCATAGGACAGAGAAGACAGATCACTTTCAAACAAAAGGTGAAATATATATGGTATACACTGCCGGAATCTAGAATCTTCAGAGTATAATCTTGTTGAGCGATATTCTGAAGCTGGAATACGTACAGGTCGGTCATCATATCGTCCACCTTCTCCAGTAGGAAACAGCTGTGGAAAACAACGAGCTTCTAAGCTTTTCTCCCATACACTCATTGGAGTTCCCTTTGTTTTTTTCATTTGAAATAACTCAATGCTGTTTCCTATTACTTCTTTTGAATGTAGAGGACATATTGTGTAATGTTCATAAATCTCTTCACTCCTTGACTTGTCCACTTTCTCTATTTGACCACTTGAAATTTCAGATTCATCTTCCATACTTATTACCTGTTCTTGCACATTTACACTTTTATAATAAATATTATTCTCCACAAGATATAACGTAGCCTTTTCAAGTTTTTTAACATCCACAAATTCTTGCCATATTTTCCGACTCTTTGTTGGTACTCCATTTACTAGAATCACTACTGCTTCATTTTCATCTTTGTCTCCACCAACAATTTCAATATTTTTCTTAAAATCCAAAGGTAAGTACACTACTCTTCCTTTCAACCCTCTTTGTAAGTCTGTTGGTGGCAGTTTACCTGTTTTAGGCTCCATGCGAATTATAGTTTGAAATGGATGAACAGATTGAATTAGAACTGACTCATATGTATTCAAATCTGCCAGTTCCTACTGAATAGCTACTAATTCTAACTTATTATATACTGCTCTAGCGGGCATTTTGTTCTCTTCTAATTTGTTATAACAATATTTACAAATACGTTGATTACTGCCTAACTCAAAATCACCTTCCACTAACAAGTAAGTTGCAAATTCTTTCCATTTATCATTATTCTTCTTTTCAGATTTCAAATACAAATCAACATTCCTAGTTTGATTTTTATAATTACTACGTCGACAACAAACACAAACATAGTTTGGAATTTCAGAGCACACTATGTTAAACTTTCCAATTTCTTCTTCAAACTGATCAATCATAATCACTTTCCCATCTTCTTCAACATCTGTAATTGTCAAACTTTCACTTTCTATACACTGCTGTTCTGAACCAAAATATCGGAACTGAATATCATCACACTTTTTTGTACATCTGATAAAGAACCGTGTAAAAGAGCTGTATTTAGTTCACCTAAACATAATGCTGGACTTTTTACATAGTACAGTTTCCTTACAAACTTCTGCATTTCTGAATGGTGTACTGCTAACATCCTTAAGTGATGAAAAACACTTTTACACACTTTTCTTGAAAGACAAGCCAGAGAATGCCCATGTTTCTCAGTATATTTTCTTACATTACAAGGATCTAGTGTTTGTAACAACCTAATCTTCTGTTTTACACTTTTCTGTGTATATTCTCGTAACAAATTTCGCATTATATCAATAGATTCCTGTCGAATACTACAAATACTGCTACAACCCCACTTATACACAGGAGCTTGAGTGCGTTCCCCTTGCACTTCTTCAGCTATTAACTGTTCTGCACTAATAGTAACCATTTCCTCTTTTGGAACAGGACAACCATTCTGAACTTCGTAGCAACGACCTCCAGTATCAACTGCAAATGGTAAACTATTTTCTTGGAAGTAACTCTCTTCATTAAAAAAAGGTTCACTATTAGATGTATGTTTCCATTTTCCACTGAAGATTTTACAAAAGTTGCTTCTGTTCACACGTCTTTTTTTTTTTTTTTTACTTTTATCTTTCAGAATATTCATTGTTTTATCCAACACTTTCATCCACTTCAAAATGAAAATGAATATTTTTTGTTTTAACTTAAAAGCAGTATCCACTATGCTTTCCACACGCTGTTTCTGTTTCAATTGCAGCACTTTCTTTTTATATTTGCGGCATCCTTTTATTAAATTCTGAATTACTCTATTTCGAAAAACTCTTTGACGAATTTCTTGAAATTGTTTTTGTCTACGGGTAACAAATACTCTTTCCTTATGTTTTTTTTTCTTGCAATTTGAAGTCGAAGTCTGCTTCTCCTTACTTGACAAAATTTTCTTTTTCCTTTGTGCAATGTTATTTTCATTAAATGTTCGTAATACTATTTTTAGAAATTGTCTAGTGTTTTTACCAGAAGAAACTCTTTTTGTAGTACTGTCATTTTGTTGTAATCCACATTTTTGACTTTTCTTTAAGTAGATTGCCTTTTTGTTTTTCCTTTTTTTTTTTCAGTTCTTCTAGGCATTTTCAATTTTTAATCCAAACAAAATAATTTTCTGAAAATGAAAAAAAAGGTTCAATTATTTGTTATATCTGTTCAATATGTCAAAATAATCACATACAATTATAAAAGTTCCACTGGCAGCTTGCAGAGGAAATGCTGCATGGTACTGGAGCGGAATAGGGGAACAGTAGAGTGGCAGGTAGTGTCATCGGACATACAGCACATATTTATTGAATTATTTAGATTCACCTTCCCATTTTATATGTGACTCCACTACCTCCTACTTTTCCCCTCGCCCTCCCGCCCCACCCCCCGTCCCATGCACCCCACCGTCCCACGCCACTTCCTCTGCAACCCACTACACATAACTTTGTAGATACTATTTTGTAAAATTGTTATCTGTATACTTAGAGTGATATTCTCAACTAAATGGCACATGTAAACGTTACTCTTATTAGTTTAACACTTCTATCGGCAACTTGGCAAGCATAACACTGCACCATATTAGCAAAAATATGGTACAGGCTTACATTTCATTGTGGATGTACATAAACAAGTACAGATCAACTGTTAGACAGCAACAAAAACCACCGACATGGAGATGGAGAGGGGGAAAGATTAAGGGACATATTCACAAGGAGCCATCGCCGAATTAACCGAGTTTATCGCAGCCAAACTTGTGATAAATTTACCCCCCCATTCACAAGCCGGTGTTAACAGCCCACAGCACCAGTATACCCGCGATAGCAGCCTCCAAAAACATCGCCACAGAGGACCCTCGCAAATATCGCTAATGAGATGCAGAGTAGGCGTTCCCGTGACAAAAGCCGAGACAACAGCACACCTCAACATTCACAACGACCAGCCACATCCGCGATAAAAACACAAAACCGGCGATAAGGCGCGTTAGCACCAGGAAATTTACACCTGCTCTGACCTGGTGTAAAGTTGGACGGCAGCCAGCACCACAAAAGGGAGCACAGCCCAGGGCCACATCCGAAGGGCAACAGATGCCATGGAGCAACTCATCATGCGGCCCGGACACCCAACAGGGCCACAACACCCACCGCCAACACCCCAAGACCCCATCCCACACCCGGAACACCCCCCCCCCGGCACCACCCCCAACCCCGGACTAAGAAATTGCACACCAACACCACGAATCCCAAAACAAACATCTTGCCTTATGTCGCACAAGCAGCAAAATAAACATACATGCGTGACCACAAAATGGAGAATCAGTCATACAGCAATGCAACCACCAACACAAAACCCCAGACAAACAAAAGCAGAAACAACCCCTAGGATGAGTCCTAGCTACTCCCACTGGACAATCCGTAGCACACAGCCCGGTAGACCAAATCCAAGAGAAGAAGGTGTGCCATGCGCGCAACAAAGGAAAGAGAGGGAGAGAGCGAGGGAGAGAGACGGAGTGAGATAGCACAAGCAGCGCAAGGCCGCACGGGCACCTGGCTCCACATGCCAACATGTGTGTGTACATCGCCATCCGTACACCATGAGCCCAAGGCCGTGTCCCAATCTCAGCGCCAAAGCCACATCACATTCCCAAAACGAAAGTAGTAGTGAGACAAACATCAGGGATGAAAGCACCATTGTCCCAATGCAGAAGCCGGGAGGACACCTGCACCTCTGACCTTGGTCCCGAACGCGCCTGGAACACCCTGATAGAGATACAATGGCAGATGAGGACGACTCTCACACCACGCATTCCGCAAATAAACCATCCGACTTATCCACAGCCCACACATAGAAGCCCCTGCCTGTGGTACCCCCGCATTGGATGCCCTTGACACCCACAGAAACAGCAACCCATGTCCCACAACGTTGCACACACATTCAAATCATTGCTCGGAGCTGTGGCATATCCTCCACACAAGAGCCGCAGTCCAGAAGAGTGCCTGTTCACGAGACGCACCAACGCAATGGCAGGCCATACCGGGCACATGCACAACACCAGTCACGTGGAACAGTACCGTGCACGTATGCTGCATTTACTGGGCGCACTGCCACTGGCAGTGCTGCGGATCAGTTACAGGCTCAGCTTCCGCATTGCCCACGTCACCTGCGTCCAGCCCTGGTTCCACTGCCGAACATGCACATTCGAGTGTCCCATGGATGTCTGCCTATCCAACACAACTGTTGATGAATTGGACTATGACTTGTGTCTGCGCCCCCTGTTGGATCACGAACAGGAGTGTAACAGAGACAGCCGTGCATGGGATGCCTTGACATACTGCGTATGTATTGGTAGTTGTGCATGGGAGATTGCACAATTTCTCGTCTGCAGTGACCACATCGAGGCGCTCCCCTATTGGGCTGTGTTGCGGATCGGTGAGACGGCGTGGGCTGAGCACACCTGCCCGGACCACCTAATGGATTGGCTCACCCTGGTGTTCCTTGAACACGACAACGACGTACTATTGGAACACATTGCACATGAAGCTGCACGGGCATTCATGGACGAGTAACTACGTACCTGCAGCCACATCCTATTGCCACCCACAGCACATGGCCCAACAACTTGTTGCACAGTGGGGATTGCTCACATATCCCACCAAAACAGAGGACACGTCTGCCTTCGGTCGGGCTCTGGATGCATGTGCGTGGAATAACGCGTGTGCACACACACCTGTTCAATGTGACGCAGGTCCATGGTCCGAGCAACACAGCGTCGTTTGGCGACGTTGCCAATTCGGACACACTGCTGGGTGAGAGCACACACATGGCGATGTAGCACGACATGTGAACCTGTCGGACCCTCACACCTGATCACTGTCGGCAGAGCAGACAATTGTCGCACCCCGGAGGCAGAACACCATGCAGACCCCACGTACAGTGAGTCGTGCCCCCTCACACTGGGCACTGTGCAGACGCCAAACAACACATGACTCGTCCAGCAAGGCAAGGTGGGCTGTGAGCGTTGCCATATGTGATGAATTTTGTCCATTTCAGCCCCAACATCATCTGCCCCTGGACATGTACCCATGCTGCGTGTAAGTGTCTTAAACATGTCCGTGCCTGTTGTGGCCGTTGCCTCGTCCGTACTGACACGCACATGCCAATAAAGCCTATGCCACTCCACTGGTGTCTAACAGTGAGGTGTGTTGTAAAGATTGTCCACTCGTGTGCCACAATGAGCCTCGTCCCAACACAGGGAAGAACGGACTGTCGCATGTGCAATGGGGGTGTATCCCTTTGGTAAGCTCCGCCTCTGTGAGCCAGACATTATTTTTGCATAGGTGCTGGACGACTTCTGATGCAGCCCCATCACCTACGCAGTCTGATGTGTCAGGGGCACACAGCCATGCAGCCATCACCCCGCCACACACACCGGACACAGAACCCGTATGAGGGGAGTTTTGTACCACATTGCCTTCATTGCTGATGTTCTGTGATTGCTATGTGTGTGGGCTGCATTGTGGGGGAGTTGCCCCTGCAGCTCTGATTTCGTATAGCCTTCTCCCCTTGAGACGGGGTGCCTTTGTATTGTGTGCTTTTCGGGGCCTGTTTTGCTTTTGACTTGGGTGATGTGTGCTCGCGGACTGATTTTGTGGCCTGGTGGATTGTTGGTCTGCTGCGTGTATTGTAAGGCATGGGTTGTGGTTGCACGCGGACACGTCGGAGTGTGACCTGCTCCTTTGAGGATGTGATCCGCACTTGGCTCCGTCCATGTCGCTTCGTGGGCCATGTCATTTTGTTTGCGCAGCTGCTATGCTATCCGACATGCAGTGTTACTTGCATAGTCAGTGTGGGTCACGGATCTGCTGGTTTGCTGGATTCAGCATATGTGCAAGAGTAGGTTGTGATATTGGTGATAGGGGGGGCACTCTGTGCACATTGTGGATGGGGGCCTACTTGGCGTTTGGATGTGTGCTGCAGTGTGCCAAGGCATTCAGGGACATGTTCCAGGGTCATTGTGGGTGTACTGTGTGCTGCACAAATCAACGCCGTATCTGGTTTACAAAACTACATACTTGTTTAAACATAACAAACTATACTGCTTATTTGTTACCTTTATACCTTACTCCTAAAACCATGCAATCTTTCAAACATATGTCACGTCACTTTTGTACCATTGGAACTGATTACGACCTTCTCTTTACACTACAGATCCCATGAACATCCTAATAAAGGTATAAGTGCTATTTTCATACTAGATAAAGCTCTCTTACTTAATTTTTATAAACACTACTGTTTGGTGCACAAAATGGGGGTGACACATGAGGAGAGGAAACGGAGGTGTAATCCCTAAACTTTTATTGTACCGTTCCTTTAATATACGTATATTGAGGGTTTTAAGTGGGATGAAGAAAAATGCGGGTGTGTAAAAGGGGTAGCAGTGTTCAGCACCGGTAAGACCCAGCCCACTTAAAGTCCTGCGTATATTCAGCACAGAGACACACCCTAACAATTTTCATCACTTATAATCACAGTTAGTTTACTAGTGTGAAAAAAATGTACAGAAAATTTACTAAGAACATTTTTAATTGTTTTTTTATCTCTCACACATTTATAAAATATCTCTTGTAAAGAAACGCCCCTTTCCACCTTTATTTCGTACGAACGAGCAATAAATAATAATACCTTTACCAGCATCTAGTCACTAACTACTAACACTGTGCACTGTACCCAATTGTAAAGCAGAAATAGTGTTTAGATTATGTATTAAAGTATCATCAAATGATTCAAACCATGCATACATACACAAAGCAACGTGCACGTTTACTTTGTCCATTTACTCTCTATGTAATCTCTGCACATTCTGAACGGGTTCGCAGTATATCACCTGTTTTCACTTATACTCAAATGTACCTTACAGTAAAAATGACATCACAACCTATGCATATGTAATATTTCCTACATAATACAGTGCATTTCTATACCATTGAAACTGATTGCAACATTATTTATATAGTACAAATTCTACCAATATGCCAATAAACCTATAAGTGCTATTTTTATAATACAAAAAGCTGTATTAGATTATTTTTATAAACAGTACTGCTGCGGGCACAAAATGGTGGTGCAAGGTAGACAGAGTAAATGAAGGTGTAATTCCAAAGTTTTTATGTATCGTCCCTTTACTATACGTATATTAACAGCTTTAACTGGGATGAAAAAATTGGCGGCTCCCTTAAAAGGGTGGCGGAGCCTAGTACTGATAACACCCAGACCACTTAAACGCCTGCGTATATTCAGCAGAGGAACACACCGTGACAATTACTATCACTAATAATCACATTTACTTTACCACTGTGAACAAAATCGTACAGAAAATATACAAAGCACATTTTCATTTATTTTTTTCTCTCACATATGTAAAAAAATGACTTCTGAAGACACGCTCCCAAACAACTTAGATTTTCTAAGAACACCCAAATGCAAAGCCTCGCAGTACCACACCAGCCTTCACTGACATTGAAATCTACCTCTCAGTGTAAAAAATGAGACCACAAACTGTGCACATAACCTTTCTTCTTTTTTTTCCATCTCTGTTAAGTTAATAACACATGAATTTTCTACTGTCACCCCTTCTCCACTATTTCCAGACTGAGCATAATTTCCAAACGTGCGACATTCTGTTTATCTCGCCGGAATAGATATACAAATTGAAATTAACGCTACATAGAATTTTCAAAACCATACAGGGTCATATTCACAAGAATGGCGATAACATTATCGCCGCTTTAGCGGCAGGAAACTGCCGCTAAAGCGGCGATAATGTTATCGCTGGTCTTGAGAATATGGCCCACAGTCTTTTACATATGACAACTTACACCTTTTCTTTGTGAAAAACTCCTAAACATATATAAAGTACTTGTTTAACAACTAGTTACACATTATGCATATTTTAGAACCAATAAAACACCAGACTTTACTAACACTATGTTATTTAGAAATAAAAAATACTTTCAAAGTTAAAAATATCGTCTCAAATACTTAACCACTACTACAAAACACATAACACACCTTCTTAATTTCTAATTTACCTTCGTAGTTGGTATGCAGATTTCAAATGTCACAAACGCATGCAATTCTTTTCTTGTCACACAGTACATGTAATGCACCGCTTTCATCAAGAATGGAACCAGTAATGGCACAATTTCCCTGTTGCTCCACACATAAATACATGTAAAGAACAAATCAGAATAGTTCCTTATTTTTTTTAGATTGCAAAACCTCTGTTTATTGGTTATTTTTGAACTTTCCATATAAACAGTTTTTTTTAAGGACACATACAGGTGAAAAGTTCAGCGTATTGTATCAACACTTTCTAGAACATTCTACGACACGTGCAGGTTAAAAGTTCATCATTTTTTTAAACCTACCGATTTATTTATTTTTGCATCATTTTCTCCAACATTTAACGGCACGTGGAGGTCAAAAGTTCACCATTCTTTCAAGTTTGAACTGCACCTTCCAAATACAATTAGCAGGTGTGGTTGAGCTGAGCAAATTTCATCCTATAATATGTACTCCACGTCTAAACTGCTTTTTATTAACCAATCACAAAGATGCTTTTCATCAAAACTAATATACACCCTACTTTTTAGGACACAATACATTTCATCTCCCAATCGGTTAACGTTTTGTATGTAAAAAAAAAAGTAGTTCCCCATGTTTAAACATATCTCTCATTCTACGAACAGACTGCATGAGCTACAGACATTTATCCATATCTTCTAGCCATACCTTCAAAATGCTAGTGTGGATTGTAGGACATAGCTATATTTTCTGGTGCAAGAGGTATGCAGAACAGAGACGTATTGACTTAGACCTAGGTTTACAAAATGTGCACATTAAATGGTTTGCACAGAGAGGATTGAAGTGGCACCAATTGCTCCCTTTGGTTAAAACCTGTTTGCATCTCCAACACCCTGATCTCATGATTGTGCACTGTGGTGGTAACGACCTAGGCACATTGACTGGGGTAGGTTTGGAAATGCTTATGAAGGACACCTTTGGACAATTGATGTTACTTTTGCCTCAAACTGTCTTTGTATATTCCAATATATGCCAAAGACAGAAGTGGAAATGGTCAAACCAATTTTGTCATAAGATTGAAAAATCTAGGAAGAATGTCAACAAAGCTGTGTCTGCATACCTCAGAGACCATAGAATGGGGTCGATCTACAACAACAACATACGTTTTGATATGGCTGATATCTACAGAAGTGATGGAGTACACTTCACAGATGAGGGAAACCGAGTTTTCCTGATTAACCTGAAGCTGTGCATTCGCACTTACATGTAGCTTCAACTAATAAACACAAGGGCTCTTTTTAGAGCCACCTTATATTCCCAATTTCGGCTCTCAGAGTGTCACCTGCGGTTCCGCTAGCAGAGGGACACCTGCGGGCCGTCGGGCAGGCTCGCAGAGGAAGAGCTGCGGCCCGTGGGCTCAGCTCGCAGAGGGAGACCTACGAGCCGTTGGCTCGCAAAAGCACAGCACCGTACCGGCTCGCAGAGGGAGAGCTGTGGTCTGACTCGCAGAGGAAGACCAACGGGCCAACAGGCCTCCTAGCAGACACACAGCTATCAGTTAACGGGCTGGCTCGCAGAGATACAGCTGCGAGCCCTCCGAGCTGCAACCCGACGGGCTAACTCGCAGAGGGAGAGTAACGGGCCGACGGGCCTCCTAGCACAGACACAGCTACGAGCTAACGAGGTGGCTCACAGAGGTAGAGCTGCGGGCCCGACGGCTCGCAGACACAGAGCTGCGAGCCGACGGACTGGCTTCTAAAGGCATAGCCGCGAGCTGATGATGTGGGGAGAGGGAGCGTAAAAGGAGTATCTCGCACAGACAGACCTGCGGGATATTTTCAGTACTGCCTCGCAGAGGTAGAACTACAGACCTGATGCCTTGTAGAGGGAGAGTTGTGAGCTGACGGACTGAATCACAAAATGGCTGCCAACACTTCCTAGTTTCAACAGTTCGCAGCCAATCAGCCGCAAGCTCGTGCTCGTAACGCTTCAGCCAATCAGATGTCAGAATTCTCAAATATCGATATCTGTAAATTTTGATATTTCTCTAAAACTACTGAACGGACTTACCCCATTTAAACAAAAGCGTGCTTTCTGGACCAAGACCTTTCTCCCTGCCAAATTTGGCATAATTCCGTTCAACAGTTTGACTTGTAGCCTTGTCTAAAGTTTCCTATGGAAATTGCATGGAGAAAACACGTTTTGGGACCCCCCTTTTTTCTTAGCCCTTCCTTGACGAATCCCCCTCAAACTTTTAGGATAGCAGCTGACCTGAAAAGAGGAACGTTTTGGAAAATTTCGTAAAGATTCGTCAAACGACGCCAAAGTTATAGGCACATCAAAAAATGCTTTTCCTATGGAAACGTGGTCCTAACTATAACTATCTACAGGCGACCGCCAGTAGAATATGAAAATATATATATATATATATATATATATATATATATATATATATATATATATATATATATATATATCACATATATATATATATATATATATATATATATATATATATATACATATATATATATATATATACATACATACATACCATCAAAAAGAGTTGCCTCTGGGGGGACGTCCTCTCGGTAGGTAAATCTCTAAAACTGAGGACTGCAGAAAGAACAGCACTGCCCTTCATCAAGTGAAACGGCTCTACGCGTTTCAGACCTGCGTCCTTGATCACGAGCCTCACTTCAGGTAAGACAGCAAACAGCATGTAAGACTTCTGCAAACTTTACTTCAACACGCCCAGATGGGCGTTTCTCCCGCCCTCAGGAGCGAAGCACTCTGGTATTGGCAGTTCTTACATAGATAAATACCCCAATGGGTGTTTGTCCATCTCCTTAATTCAGTGCAAATAATATCCTCAGTGGGTTGATAAAAAGACAAGCGCTGTGCTTGCTGCAAATAAACGTCACTCCGTGTGAGCCCTCCGCTCCAAACAGCAGCCAGACCTCCAGCTGCTTAGGATCTTTATCTATGTAAGAACTGCCAATACCAGAGTGCTTCGCTCCTGAGGGCGGGAGAAATGCCCATCTGGGCGTGTTGAAATAAAGTTTGCAGAAGTCTTACATGCTGTTTGCTGTCTTACCTGAATTGAGGCTCGTGATGAAGGACGCAGGTCTGAAACGCGTAGAGCCGTTTCACTTGATGAAGGGGCAGTGCTGTTCTTTCTGCAGTCCTCAGTTTTAGAGATTTACCTTCCGAGAGGACGTCCCCACAGAGGCAACTCTTTTTGATGGTATTTAAAGCGGCCCTGCCGGTCGCGGGGATGAACCGCCGCGTCGTAGCGGATCCTAAGCAGCTGGAGGTCTGGCTGCTGTTTGGAGCGGAGGGCTCACACGGAGTGACGTTTATTTGCAGCAAGCACAGCGCTTGTCTTTTTATCAACCCACTGAGGATATTATTTGCACTGAATTAAGGAGATGGACAAACACCCACTGGGGTATTTATCTATGTAAGAACTGCCAATACCAGAGTGCTTCGCTCCTGAGGGCGGGAGAAACGCCCATCTGGGCGTGTTGAAATAAAGTTTGCAGAAGTCTTACATGCTGTTTGCTGTCTTACCTGAAGTGAGGCTCGTGATCAAGGACGCAGGTCTGAAACGCGTAGAGCCGTTTCACTTGATGAAGGGGCAGTGCTGTTCTTTCTGCAGTCCTCAGTTTTAGAGATTTACCTTCCGAGAGGACGTCCCCACAGAGGCAACTCTTTTTGATGATATATATACAGGGGCGGTGCGTCCATTGGGGCGTTGGGGCGTAGCCCCCCCGCCTGCAGCTCCCTCGGCGTCTTTGAACCTAAGTAAACAATCAGTTTACTTAAGTTCAAAGAGCCGAGGAGAACTGACAATCATGTCAGTCAGCATGACGTCGACCGCCCACCCCCTTCAGAGTCTGAAGGGGGTGGGCGGTCCTGCGTCATGTTGACTGACATGATTGTCAGAGGGACCAGGGCAGCAGGCAGCACTGCAGCACAAGTGCGCATGAGTGGGGAAGGGCACCGAATTTTCTCGCCGTGCCCAGTCATGCGCACTTGTGTGTGCACTGGCTTGCGCATGCCCATTAGGAGAGCGAGGGTTGAGCAAAGGCTCAAACCTCGGTCTCCTAATGGGCAGGCGGGCGAGAGGTAACCGTGCCCTAAGCCAATCCTGGCGCTGCCAGCAGCGCCAGGATTGGCTGAGAGGGGCTGTAGGCAGGGCCAAACGGAGTCGGACCCGAGGCGGCGCGGACGGCGGACCTCCTCAGTCAGGTAGGATTTTCTTTTTTATTTAAAAAATCCCCCGGGCCCCCGGCACAACCCCCCCCTCGCGAGCCGCGTCTGGCTTTAACATAATATCCGGGTCACAGGCACGTGCATCAGTAAAACAATGAGTAGGAGCCCTGCTGTAAATCGCTATTAACTAATGGTTATGGGCACTTTAGAGGCACTTTCATTTCAACGGGGAATGTTTTTTTCTAGCTTTAATGGGCTGTATGATCAAGTCACCAAGCCACAAACATCGATAGGGCTGTGCCTTCTCACAAGAAACTCAAATGCCACCACGCACAGTGCTCTCAGCCGGTGTCACTTTTACCCCAGCTTGACGTAGATGACTCCAAAACAAAACATAGAAACACGTAGAAAATCCACTGCCGGAAGTTTCTGTGCATGATCTAGAGAATGGAAGGAGCCATAAAAGTCGCAGAAACTCGTCAGCTGGCCGAGGGGGGCACATCAACCCGCTGGACACTGACCCCTGGGCTGACCCGGGCAGCGGCTGTGGACAGCGCGCGCCGCGGCTGGAATCCACCTGCGGGGAAGGGGGGCACGGGAGGCGAGCGCTCCCCGGAGAGGAGAGGTGTCAGCGGTGACTGCAGGGGGAGAGCCGGCCAGCCCTGATCTCATTCACCTGGCGCGGGCAGCCTTGACTTCCAATGTGTTTTTACTTGTCTGACTTCCCCAGGTTACACTCGGCGTATCTGGCAGTCTGGGCGCGCAGGGAGGAGGATCCTTGGCCCTGCCTCCACCCCCTCACCGTGTCTGTCTCCTTGTCTCCTTCAGCTTCCCTCTGTTTCCTTACCTCTTTATTTACTAGACAATCTCTCTCTTTCCTTAAGTGTACCTGCCGCCCTCTGCCTCTCACTCTTTTCCTCTCTTTCGTTCGACTCTCTTCCCTTCTGTTTCACCCCTTCTCCCCTCCCTCTGACTTTCCTCTCTCTGTCTACCTCACACTTTCGCTATCTACATTCCTCGCTGCCTGCTTCATCCTTTTGTTTCCTCCACCCCTCTCTCTTTCTCTGCCTTACTTTTGTTCCCCTATTGGCTCACCCCCATCCTTCTTCCCGTATTCCCCCTTTAGCTCGGATACTTGCTCCCCTTCCACTGCACTTTCTCTTTCTGAGTCGTTCTGTACATACCTCCCGCCCGGCTCTCATCTGTTACGCACTCTCTCTTTCTATCGCATTGTCTCCCCTGTCCCATCTCTCCTGAGCCCTCCTCTGCACTCCTTGTTCTATTGCAGCCCCTACCAATCCGGCTTCTTTCTCATTTTTCTTCCCTCATTTTACCTCTGTTTATTTCTCTCTATCTCTTCCTGCAGCTCTCACTCCATCCCGTATCTCCCTTCTTTTCTTGTCTCCCCTGCTCTCCCTCTTTCTACTGCTGCCTCCCTTATATCTCGCTCCCTGATGTTTTCCTCTCTCCCAACCCCATCTGTCTTTATTTCCGCTCTATCCCTCTCTTTAATTTCCTCTCTTTCTATCCCTCTCTTTAATTGACTCTGTCGACTTGACCATCTGCCTGTTTCTTCCTGTCTCTTTCCTCTTTCTCTTTCTTTGTATATCTGTCAGTCATTATGTTTCTTTCTTTCTCCACTCCCTGCTTCTTTCTCTTCTTTGTTTCCCCCTCTCGCACTCCCGCGTCGCACCCCTTGCCTTCCCGTTGTGGATGCCTGCATATAATGCAGTGCGGATTGCTGTGAAAGTCAAGCATGTGCTCATCAGATTAGTGCACACCTTCAAATAGACACCAAGGGGTTTATTTAGATATTCTTGCAAAACCTGGTGGTAACACTCAATCAGAGTAATATAGCATCATGCCCGCATTACCTCATTATTACCTCTAGATTTAAGGTTAGAGAAAAAATGAGCTACAACTGTTGGTAAAACTGGTAGCAGCGACCACGGGCCAAGACTCAGCCTTAGTCTTGATGAATCAGACATAAAGCCCAGAAACGCGCTGGGTGGCTCGCAGAGTCCTTGACGGCTGGATTTAAGTGGAGGATTACACACATTCATTATTTATCACAAGAGGAGCCTATTAAGGGGTTGGAGGCATTGGTGAGATGTGCATTACCAGGGGCTCTTGAAATCGTCCAGTCTGAGATGATTGAGAAGTGTGTAATGGCCACTTCTTTTATGGAAAGCGGGACTGCGTGGAGCGGATTGTGGCATCTTCATCAGTACAGTTAGCTTGGGGGGACGTGATATATTTGTAATTTGATATAATTAAATGGGGGGTGTAATTGAGGGATAGAAATAATTGGCTACACAGTGCAATAATGCAGCTGATTATAATCCTAAGGCAACGGTATTTAGAAAGGGTGTTCTGACTAACAGTTTGGGACCAACATCCGCTTTATCCTTCTGAAATAACCATGCCATAAATGCACCCTGTGAAGCCTTTGCAAGGCTCTCTTCTAACAATTGGTAAAAATAAACACTTTGACAATTCCCCATTTGCCAAAGCCAATAGCTCTTGCACAGACGAGACGTATTGACTTTGCCAATGCTTGTGAAAAATGTCAGACTCGTATGTTTCGCTCACTCCTGGAGAGTGAGTAATATAGTTGAAAGCGGGTGTGTTTTATTTCTCTCGACACAACCATGATATTTTTGAGCTTGCCTTTGACCACGAGCTAAATTATAGTTTTCTAAAAGTCTTTACCACCATCGTGAGAATATGGGATGCGACGGGTTCTAAAGCTGTTTCTTGCAGTACGTAGCGCACAGCATACAGATTCTGCAACTAAGTTATCACGCCAGCTTCGCGATATGATAGTTCTGCAGCTATAGACGTTCGATAGCTCGGTGATCCACCTTGTTTGGGTTGCGTGCGTGCCTTCGGCTTTCGATTCAAACCGGAAATGCCTGGAAGGATGGCAATCCAACATACGAGCCTGTGGAGGAGTGAAAGGGAGAGAGATACAGCATCCAGCCGGAGCACCTACAGGTAAACCAGCAGGACTAATACCCCGAGTGCTTGCAACTCGGTCGTTAAAACAGTGCTGGGAATTGCGTGCCGTACCCTATTTTTGTGTTGGTTTCAGCGTGGATATGTGATCTTCTCTATATCGCTGTATTGAGGCTCATCATTAGGTCGTTGGCGAAAAGGTGCTGGTTTAATGGGTGGAATTGTGGTGGCGAGTGTGCTGATATTTCTGAAGTCCCCTGTTTCTTTAGTAAAGGGATCGTTGGGCGCATAAAGTTAAGCATTGATCGTTGGGGAAGTATTGAGTGTCATTAGATCGGCGACCAGGGAGCCTCGAAATTGGAGTGATGCTCAACTAATCCATGCCTAGTCATAACACATTGTATGCGATCAATAAACATAAAAGACGGGGGGACAGCTATTGGGTGAGCTCGGTCATTGCTGCTAAACAACTGTTTGGTTTGGTTTCGACAAGCCAAAGACGGTTGCGTGGCAGACACTTTAAGTGTGAGAACAGCTGTACAAAGACAGGGTGGTGGCGCTGCGTGATACCTAGAGAATAGTCTTCGTTCATGTTTCGATATTTAACAATCTGGGGGCATATTGTGTAAAACGGCTCACTATCCTTCTGTGAAAAGAACACACACTCAGTAGAGTGCAGCCAGGGCTGACGCACAGTGAGCCACATTACACACATACATGTGCGGCCCCAGCGCAGGCGTGACGTCGCACGTGCCATGGATAGAGGTTGCATGGAAAGGCAGGCCAACTGATCGCATAGGGTTCACTGCAGAGGGGCTGGCGGAACGTGGAGACGGGGGTAGGGATGTTCCTGCAGATGGGGGCAGTGTGTGGTTGCACCCTCCTGCGAGTAGCTGCAGGGAGATCCGGTGCAGCAGAGCAGGGCGCATGCGTGCTTGTGGTGTAAAATACATCTCCGATGGGCACCTGCAGTGGACAGTGATACCGCTTTAGGCTACGGATCCCAACTGATACAGGGGCTTGGTCACTTCGCATTCCCTCATCTCCTTGTGGTTTGTGTGTCCACAGCCAAGGTTGGCAACTTTTCCATCCGTTTAATTTCCTTTGTGAATGTATTTCTTAATTTGTTTTGTACATCAGACAATGTGTATGTTGCACTTTGGTGGCTAATCCGGCGAGTCAATGCTGAGAGTTTAGATGGGATGGAGATTCTCATTTGTGTCTGAAGGGTTACAGTTGTTGGTTTGTACATGTGTCCTTCAGCCATTGTAATTCTCTCTTCCGCATACACGTATGACCATTATAGTTTCTAAAGAGCAGCGTTAGTGTGCGCATCTTTGCACTCGAGTATCTCCTCTGCAGTTCTTCAGTTTTGTGACTCGCCATGGGCCCAATGATATTATGTTTGTGTGATGATGCGTTTTGTTGTACATAAAGGGACATCCGCAGTTTACTTTTTTTAAATATGTGTGTATGTGAGTGTGTCTGTGCTGCAGTTGATGGTACTTCCTTACAGATGTGCTGTCAGTAACTTGTGTGTACATCACACAGCCACATTGTAAACCGATATCAGGATATTGTTTCTGGTTCCACCCGCAGATTCTTGAATTCACCCGAGTAAGTGTTTGTGTGTTTTAAGTGGCACCAGAGCGCGGCTTGCTGTGTCTGTTCAGGTGACATCCCGCTAGGCTCTCGGCAAACGGCCTACAAACACTTCCGCAATGTCACCAACAGTTGCCTCTGCCAACTTTCCTACATCAAGGGCAAAAACAAAAATTCACAAGTGGTGAGGGTGCAGATCCTTTTACTCCTGTACCCATGTCCGACCATATTGTGCAAATATCTGAAAATGCTGTCATTTTATTACTCTCCAGTGAAGGATGAACTGTACACCTTTAAATACTTTCATTTGCCATTCTAATAGTTTTCTCTGCTAAACAACTTTCTATTTACTTTTCGAGTTTATGAGCGGTTTCAGGGCGCGCACACTGAATATCGACCCCAGAGTATCAATAGGGCACATTATCAAGGATAAAACATCAAAAAAAATATAGACAGGTGTGAGTCTAGATTTTCTACACCTAACACCACATATTGTATTAATTGTATTTATATAGCGACTCTACAATAGTCTACAGTGATGAGTACATATCACAAGAATTACCACTTGCTATTGTTTAATATGCTAAACTGAGGGAGACATTAAATGTACTGTGTTCTGCTATAGGTGATGAACTTGCCACATAGAGAATTTTATGGCGTTCCGGAGCATGAGTTGTGTTTGAGTGTTGCTCCCTTCTTTATTCCTTTTTGTTTCCTTTGGCTCTCATTCATAGTATATGTACAATTGCTAAGTGCTTGTATTCATAAACCTTCTACTCTATTTAAAGGTATTTTCTGTATCCCTGGTATGAATGGCTCCAAACTAAATGGCCAAGAATGAGTTCTGGTGTTGGAATATGCAGAAGGGTTCAGGTTTGTGCAGTAGAATGGGATGAGTTTTCAACTTCCAGAGAAAATATAGAGAGTACATGAGATGAGAGAACTCTCTTAAGGGCATACTTTTTGAGGAGGCCCTCTGCTTTTGATTGCAGTGGCTCAGTTTATTTGGTGATTCACAATTCCAATCATGGGTAAAACATGGCTTGTTGAACATAGATGAGATGTACTTGCAAATTGTTTGATTGCATATTGCATTTCAGGTTTTCAATTTGACCAATCCTTTGACTTCTTACCAACGAAATACGAGTGTCTTCCTGGTCGAGGACCACACTGCTTTTCTCTTATCTGTCTTGTATCAAGACCCTGCTGGACTATGGGGTGAAAGAAAGCTTGAATAAGCAGCTACCTATGTTATATGACATCTCTTTATTAATGTAATAACTGCACTTTCACAATTGCTTTATTAACCTTCCTGCTTTCTCAAATTTGCTTGAAAATGCACCATTTGTCCACTCTTTTTTCAAAATTTTCTCGGGGGGGGGGGAACCACCCCGAACCCCCCTTAGGTTGTTCGGGCTCGCTCGCTACGCTCGCTCGCTGCGGTGCACTATGCCAATAATTTTACGCCCCACCACTTTCAAATGTCACCAGCCACCACTGTATATATATATATATATATATATGTATATGTATATGTATATATATTCCACAGCAGGATCCCAGGGGTACCACCATCCAAAGAAAGGCGCAACACCAGGAAACAGACTCCAAAGGCAAAGTTAGAAAGTAAAATGATGATTTATTCGAGCATCAAATGTCCAAATGACGCGTTTCGGCCGCCAGACATGCGTCCTTGATCACATAGCGCTCTACTGGTGAAAGGGTGATATTTATACAGATGTGTTAGTGGCAGTGTTTCTACTATGTTCATGGTGGTGACTGAGGAGTTTTGCAGCGTATGACTGTGGGCAAAATGCAGTAAAGCACATGTGTGACATCATGTTTTACTCCAGTGAGTACCGCAAGTGTAAGCAGACTATAAATAAGCTGCCTGTCTGCTGAAGCCAGTGATAGCCCCAGTCCTCCCACATATGTATCCTGGAAGCTGAAATCGGTGCCAATGGCGTCACCAATTTCAATCATCTGAACGTGTAAGTACACAAAGCTGTGGAAACAATGCCAAATAGTGAGCAGTTTGAGAAACAAATATCGTGTGCTAATACATCTTAAACGCGTTAAAATCCCCACACTGAGCGAGTCAGTAAATTACTGCTCTCGGCGCGTTTCTAAAGATAAATCAAAAACGCCTGTGGAACAACTAACGCGTCTAGACGCGGTGCACATTAAGACGGGAAGCATGTCTTTGTTAAGAAAACATGCTGAAGTTTCCCAACAGCTCATAGTACGCAGTTGAGTCATGCCCAAACAATGTATGTGTCATTGGTATTTTGGTCACGGTGCGCCACAAGCAGCACTAAATGCTAGCGCTGCGTGTAAAACCAAGGCTAAAGTGGAAATTTCCAAGTCAAGCTTTGGTGCAAATACAGATACAAATGAAATAACTGCATAAATGCAATGAATCTCGAAACTGCCACTAAATATAACAAAAAGTTAAAAATGTGAGTGAGGGTGAAATGTGCACATGGGCGTGTATATACATGTTGAGGAAAGCGTGAGTGCAAAAATAAGTAAAGTTACTAAAGTGTAGTGTTTGTGCCTCCTCAAGAGCATTTAAGTGACATAAAAATGCAAAGTATGTATATATATATAATCAAAGTAAAAGTAATCACCGCAGATTTCAGGAAACTAAGGACAAAAAGAATACTTTCTTCATGCAACAGTTGTAAATAGATGAGAGCTGGACGAGCCTGCTTAAAATTCAACCTCTTTAAAATGGGGGTAATAAAAGTTTTCCGGGGGACCTCATAACACTTACAAAATAATAAAAAAATGTAGCAGATCCTGTGGAGACTCGCCGTCGCAGCCACAGGGTGCTAACAACTGACCTCTACTACTCCCCCGCAGCGAAGCCAGCAAAAAGTGAAAGAAATCCAGGCGAAACCTGGTCAATAAAAAGCGTTCAGAAGTGCTAAAAAACCCCAAGAGGTATGGCTCGGTCGATAATGTCGTTTTCAACATTAAAAATTTCCGAACACTAGGTTTCCTCAGCTCCAGCTCTTCCCTCTCTAATTTCCTTAGACTGCTAAAAGACTCCCTTATCCACCCCAGATCCTTTTTGATTACCGATTCGGGATTGCTATACAGATCAGCTCTTCCTAAACTTTCGGAGCTACTCTTAATGTATCTGAGCCAGGGTATGTGGAGGGCATAGTCGAGAGTCATACACTCCTTCAGTATCAGTTGACTCAATGATAATCCTTCACTCAACCAAATTTTCAACCAAAAAATTAGGGGGCGGAGGGCCAATATGTCACTTAGGTAAGGCACCCCCAATTCTTCATGTACCACCATATTAGACGTTCCGCGGGAGACGCCCAATAAGCGCTTCAGGAATGCATTCTCAGCTACTTGTAGGTCGTCTGTAGTAACATGCCCCCATATTTCACTACCATAAGAGACTGTCGCGACACACTTGGCCTGGTAGATCTTTAAAAGCGCCGCGATCGGTCTCTTACCTAATTTGGAAGCAAAATTAAAAATGGCCGTATTCACCCGCACCAGGTCTCCCCTCTTTCTCTGTTTTAGGGGGCCCCATTTCATCTGCTCGTCCAATATGACCCCAGGTACAAGAAGGCGTCAGTGCGGGGAACCTGAGCAGATCCTACCCTAAATTGAAAGGACTTTTTTGGGCACAGACCCACCTGCATAACATAAGATTTGGAATCATTTATTGATAGATCCCGATCCGACATAAAGGCAGAGAAGGAATCGAGCAGTGTTTGTAGCCCATATAAGGACCGCGTCATCCGCATATAATAAAACTGGCAGACCACGTCGACCTACCTGCGGGTAATCAACCCCTGTCATCACAGGGCTTTATCCAAATCATTAATGTACAAATTAAACAAAAAGGGGGCTAGAATACACCCCTGGCATACTCCTCTCCTTATGTCAAAGTTGCGTGAGACTCTTAAATCCTGCGAGAATCTAACATGGGCCTTAGTTGCACGGTGAAGATCTTCTAAAAAGTAAACAATGTTGCCATCTACCCCAATAGCTAGCATGGTCTGCCAAAGTTTAGCCCTGTTCAAACGCGGAAGACAGATCCATGAATGCTAAATAGATGGTGCCAGGACGAGCGACCGTGTATTTGTTAAGGATCATGGATAGGTTAAGGCACTGAGCCACGGTGGACCGCCCAGGGCGGAACCCGTACTGAACGGCCGATAGGATGATATGTTCCGCCGCCCAGCTTGTCAGCCTATTTAAGAGTACTCGACCCACCACCTTAACCACCGAATCCAACAGGGAGATCGGTCTGTAGCAATGTGTGCTTTCTCAATCACCTTTTTTAAAAATGGGCACTATAGTCAAGGTAGCCCAAGACTCGGGACAGCCGGTTTTTACTGCTGCGTTAATTACTGCAGCAAGAACCGGGGCCCAAAAAGTTGGATCTGATTTAAAAAGGTCCGACGGGATACCATTGGGTCCCGGGGCTTTATTACTTGACAACCCGACAATACCCTCCTTGATCTCCTCTATATTGAAAACCAGATCAGGGATGTCTGCCTCACGGCCAGACAGGCAATTTAGCTCAGGGGGACTCTCAAACATGGATTCAAAGTGGAGCACCCACTTCTCCTCTGTAATATGCGCGCCTACTGCACTACCTTCCTCATGATTTAAAAAAGGGCTATTAATTATGCTCCAGAATCTAGAGCTATTCCTCAAAGGCTAGCCTCAATTAACCCCCTCCAGGCTTCCTCCTTCAAAGCAGACTTGCGTCTAGCCAGTTCTGATTTATAATCTCTTCGACATGATCTAACCAAAATCGGGTCTTTTGGACTCCTGTTTAAGGCTTCCCGCAATTTCCTTGCTGCCCGAGAACAGGAGGAATCAAACCATCTAGGGGTCTGGATAACTGATCGTCGAGCCGGGGCGCTTAAAAAATCACTTATTTTAACAGAAATGGTTTTAAAAGCGCTAATAACCTCCCCCGGAGGCGTAAACGGCGTGGTACACAAGGCTAACTCATTGGCACACGAATCTGTTATTGACTCATAAAATACTTCTGGGGAAATCTGGGTCCATTTTAGCCGTCTTCCACCGTCTGTTGGTCTCACCGCCCCACTCCGCCCAGCCCCTCCTTTGGGCACCAGTAAGGGTCCGCGAAGATCAATACACAAAGGGTTGTGATCACTATGCACACTAGCTTGTATGGTGAATCCTGCAAATAAATCTTGTAAAGGCCATGAAATTAATATAAAGTCAATAAATGAGCCACCTCCCCTCCCTTTGAAAGATGGGACAGTGGCCTTGCTGCAGGGGTCAGATGAAGACATAAGGGACAATAAATCAAATTCATGAAGGAGATCGTTCAGCTTGTCCCCCTGTAGAGTGTTCAAAATGAATTACCCTCACACGTGGGCAACCCAAGTCAGCCAATCTTAAGACCCTGGGGTCACCACATAGGTGGATGTTAAAATCCCCAGCAATCATGAAATTTTGGAAAGCAGCGTTACAATGTTGCCTTACGAAGGAGCCTAACCTAGTAATGTTACACCCGCCCTTGGAGCATGATATTGAGTTGTAAAAATGAATAAGACCCAATTTAATCGACCCCTTACATAGTACCAGGGACTGTATACACGGACTCGATGTGGGCAGGACCAATATCTTACATTCTACTGCCAGAGAGATGTAAATTGCAAGACCACCTTTTGATCTTCCAACAGAAGAAGGGGAGGCTGGGACAACAAAAGACTTATAGCCTTCTAAAGGTAAATTACTATCAGTCAGCCATGTTTCCTGCAAACATATCGCACTGAATTGTTTCACAAATACAGTCCACGACGGGTCAGAAAACTTATTGGCTAACCCTGCGATGTTCCATGATATAAAAATGTTATCGCGTTCACCCAGAGACCCATAGCTTTGCCATAAAGATTCCCACTGATCGGTGGGTTTCACTAAATCCGTAAGAGAGGGTCCACGGAGTCCATCACATTCGTCCATAGCAGCCAGGGAAGTGAAACTGTTTGTCAACTCCAGAAAGGGCGGATCTAGATCCCGTCGACCTCGAGCCATCCAATTCAAGTGGGTTGGATTAGGAGACAAGTTTGAGTAAGCGTTCCTAATAGGTGGATTTAATGGCGTTTGACCATTGAATAGGGCCCTTTGAACATTACTCATATAGTTGCGCCCCGATGACTCTGGTTTATAAAAAAAAGCTGAGAGGTAAGGCCATAATGGACGACTTGGGACCAGAAGGGGCAGGATTCAAATCTGTAACCAGAATCCTTTCCGCGATATGGGGTCTGTTAAAATTAATAATAACACAATCGCCCTTACAGGATTTAAAGGAGTTGCCGATCCAATTGACCCTGCGCACCATGTTGATGTTTTTCTCTACCCTCATTCCCAGAGTGGTGTTACAGGATAGCCAATGTAGGACTTTGTTTTCAGTTGGGAGAAATCCTCCTTGGTGCCCTGAGGGAGAGTTGGCACATTCCCCAATATCACAACATAGGGAGTTGATTCGGCTGGCAAATGAATAACGGGTAGGTTCCGCGTAGAAACCTCCCCTCCCCCCTGTGATTGCCCCCCAGGTAAGTTACTCTCCAAGGCAGATTGATCCCGTATAGCCAGCCTGTCCACATGTTCATGGTTTGTGCCCGGGATTGACGCTGGATGGCGAGCGGATGCCTGTCCCCCTGATGGCTGTGGTTGTTCCCCGATATTTAGGTGTGGGACTGTCAAGATGGTGCGATCCCTTGGCTGAGGGAGCCATTGATGGTCCTGGTTCTAAGTTGACGGCTCCCCTCCTGATGGTACACAACATTTAAGGTCCGAGAGACCCTTTTCGATGGAGGTCAAACGTTGAATTAACAAACCCAGTTTGGAGTCCAACAAAGCCTTCATAGAGACTTGGAAAGATTCCAACATGCCCATCAAATCTGCCTTGGTGAGTGCTTGAACAGTCGGGGACTCCTGGGGTGTCTGATTAGGTCTTGATCTTTTGGCCTTTCCCCCTGGAGTTTAGCTCTTTCTTTTTTTATTCCTGACCCTAGGCTGACAGGCTCAACATCTCCTGATCTCCCTCGCGTGGTAAATCCGCCAGCTATTGATTTAACTGGATGCTTGGTGGAAGTAACTGCCGCGTGCCCTTGGATTGAAGGTGCTTTGTCAGCCCTAGGATTATTAATCATAATGGTGGGAGAAAGGGGTAACTGCTGGGCTATTGAATGACCATTTGATCCGACAAGTTCGTGCACGATCTCTTGCACCCCAGGATTATTTGAAGGATTATCGGCACTGGCCAGAAACAATTGTGTGTCCGCGGGCATTAAAAATGGGACATTGACGGGGGACCTAGAAAGGCGCCGGTTTACTAGCTCAATCTCCTTGTCCAGCACTGCTGCGGCTCGTTGCAGAAATGAATCTATGGTTACCACCGAGCCTGTAGTGCCTGCTGTGACCCTCCCAGAAGCTATGGTCACCTTGCGCTTCCCCATGTTGTACCCAGGTCAGTGTGCTAAATGACAGGTCTCTAATCCAAAGAGCAGGAAAAGTCTGTGACTATTTGACTACTTGTACAAAGGGAGATGGCTAAGCACACATACCTAGGTATTCAGGATACGGAGTCCCTTAGTTTACAAAAGCTCTGGCCCTATAGCCATTGGGCAAAATGCTGATGTCTACAAAAGTCAAAATGAGGCAAGCTGCCTCCCTACCTGCTCCTCTGCCACTGCCCCTGGAGATTTGACTGTAGGGTGCTCGAACTTGCTGCGACAAGGCGCTGAGGTGTTATGGTGGTGGGAAAAACATCCAAAAACAACCAAGAGGGTAGGCCCAGCCCAGCCTCCTCCGGTCTCGGACGGGCGCAGAGGGGCCCGCCCTTGGCCCGGGCACGCCCGCGTGCGTCCCGCGCTGCGGGAGCCCCATGGGCCACTTATGCGCCTCCAGGCGCGTCCCCAGACGTAGCAGCCGCTGGGCAGGCCGGGGGCTGTAGTCCTTCCGCTGAGGCGGCTTATGGCGACGACTGTAGAAGCTGCTCCACCCGGTAAGTTTTCAAAAACGGCTCCCATGCTGCGGGAGCCCCACGGGCCTCTTAGGCGCCTCTAGGCGCGTTCCCAGACGTAGCAGCCACTGGGCAGGCCGGGGGCTGTAGTCCTTCCGCTGCGGCGGCTTATGGCGACGACTGTAGAAGCTGCTCCACCCGGTAAGTTTTCAAAAACGGCTCCCCATACGCATGGAAGGTGATGCGTTGGTTCCTTACTGTGAGAGGAAGTGATGCGTCAGTTTCTTACTGCGTAGGGAGGTGATGTGTCATTTTTCCGGATCCACGGTCTTGGTGCCTTACCACCGTCGATGTAGACTTGGTGCAGAGGTGCGATGCGTGGAAAGTCTGGACGCGCTGGAGTCAGTGCAGCAGCGAAACAAGAGCTGCGTTGATTCTTCCAGCTACACAGCAGGTCCTGCGTCAGAGTCTTAGCAGGGTTCTCGGATGTCGGAGACATGGTGCGCTGGACTCGGGCTGTGGTGGCTCTTCAAGCCACGAACCGTCACTGCTTTGATCTTGTCGGCCGCATCGCAGCAATGCATTGGCTTTTCCACCGCACGGCAACATTTCGGCAGGAAAAACGGCGCTGGAAGGGCGATGCATGGATTTTGCATCTTTAGAACAGTCAAACCACCTCCAAGGTCCCAGAACTTGAGTTGGCACCACTTGACAAGTCACAACTCCCAGCAGAGGAGTTCAGGGGGGCTGTAGATTAAGTCTTTGATGGCCATGAGACTTCTTATTAGGAAGCAAGCACACAAAAGCCTTTGGAGAACTTTCTCAAGCAGGATACCAGAGCAAAGTCCAGTCCTTGTCCTCTCCAAGAAAGAAGCAGCAACTGCAGGCCAACCCAGCAAAGCAAACCACAATGGGGCAGTACTCCTCCTGATAGCCCTCCAGCTCTTCTTCGTAGCAGAGTCTCCTCTTGATCCAGAAGTGTTCTAAAAGTCTGGCGCTACAGGTCCAATACTTAAACTCCTTCTGGCCTTTGAAGTAGTCTTTGTAGTGCACAGATCCTGCCTTGCCCTGTCTCCAGACCACTACAGGAGAGTGGAGACAGGAACAGGTGTCAGTAACAACTCCGCCCACCACTCTAGCTCAAGCTCAGGAAGGCCCATCAGCCTGGTGATGGGCCATCAGGATATGCAGGGCACACCTCGGGTGACTTTGTTTGACTGTCTAGAGTGAATGCACTAACAGCCCAACTGTCAAAGCAAGAAAATGCCAACTTTCTGAAAGTGCCCTTTTCAAACACACAATTCAAAAACCATCTTCACAGAAAGATGCTTTTTTTAAAATTCTGAGTAGAGGGAACCCAAACTCCGAATCTCTATCTCTTCCTAATTGAAAGTTACACTTATAAAAGGTTTCAAGGATGCTCCAATGATAACCTATGGGAGAGCTAACCCTTGCAATAGTGAAAAACACATTTATCAGTATTTCATTATCAGGACATGTAAAACACACCAGTACATGTCCTACCTTTCAGATACACTGCACCCTGCCCATGGGGCTACCTTGGGCCTACTTTAGGGGTGCCATATATGTAATAAAAGGAAAGGTTTGGGCCTGGCAAGTGAGTGCACTTGCCAGGTCGACATGGCAGTTTAAAACTGCACTCACAGACACTGCAGTGACAGGTCTGAGACATGGTTGCAGGGCTAATCATGTGGGTGACACAATCGGTGCTGCAGGCCCACTAGTAGCATTTGATTTACAGGCCCTGTGCACACACAGTGCAATTTAGCAGGGACTTACCAGTAAATCAAATATGCCAATCATGGATAACCAGTTACAATTTGGACAGAGAGCATATGCCCTTGAGTACTGATCAGCAGTGGTAAAGTGCCCAGAGTCCTAAAGCCAACAAAAACTGGTAAGAAAAAATAGAAGGATGTAGGCAAAAGGTTTGGGGATAACCTTGCAAAAAGTACCAGGTACAACACCAAACTTTAGTAGTTCTTGACTGAAAATATACCTTTCTTAATTTACATTGGGCATTGGATTGAATTTGAGATTCAAGGTTTCTTTGATATGACGGTATGTAATTGTCAACACGCAGCATTTTCTTAATGACTTCTTTTACACATTCACCAGCTGGATTCTTAAGGTATTTGATTATCTTATTGTTATCTGTTTCTTCTAGCGCATCAATGAAATCATTAAAGCTCTCCATCCAAGCAGTCCATCTGTCGCCAATATTCAGCTTTTTGGCGGTAATGAATGGTGTTGGTGGTTTCAGGAAGGTGGCGGTATTATAACCGTTGGAGGATCTTACTGGTGTTGTAGATAGTGTTCTTTCCGATGCTGCTTGGTGGTCTTGTTTATGCAAACCATCTCTGAGGCCTTGTGACGATTTGGCCTCTGGGTCATCTTGGATAATTACAGGAAATGTGGGCTCTTTCTTGGTCTTCATTGGAAAACCAACCTTTCACTATTCCAATTGCCGATCTCTGCTTTGAATTTTCAAAGAGATCTGGAGTTGTTCTGAGCCCTACTTGGCAGCTTTGGTGGTGTCGCTTCGCATAGGAATGGCTTTGTAAACACAACCCCAGGCAATTCTTCTGGGGCCACTTCCACCAACGCTGTGGTAGGATGACTCGCTTTACTCGGTTCTGGTAAGCAGATGACCGTTTCTTGTATTTGATGTGGTTTATCTTCAGGCATCTCATTGTACTGTCTGACACCTGGTTGATCTCTACCTTGCAGCGCTTCTGTTTGCAGCTTTATCTTGCAATTTGCTGTTTTTTGCTGCTCTTTCAACACCTGGTTGTCTCCACATTTAACTATATCACTACGTATGAAGTATAGCTTTAAGTTGCGTAGTAGAGCAGGACTTCTCTTTACGGCCTTCCCAACAGGTTTTTGGCCAACGATGTGTAGACTTCTCAGTAAAGCTTCCGTTATCTTTTAATGCTTTACATTGGCTGGAGTTGCGATTTGACTCCACATACGCCAAACGTCGATTTAGCACTTCGACTGAGGCACACCTGGCACGCACAAGCAGTTTGCTGGACTACGGCAAACTCTCTCGGAGAGCTCTGTCCATCTTCAGGTTACTTATATCCTATCTTGTCACCAGTTGTAGTGTCCTCCCCCAGCCTAGGTACCCGCCAATGACTATGCCTCTTAGTATAACACATCTTTATTTGTCTGCGTGTAACCACGAACCCAACATTCTAAAACTGCATTCACCTACAACACTTAATTCACAGTTCTATGGAGTCCATGAGGAGCCAAAAGGGTTCTGTCATTGCTAGCTCACATGACACTACAGTTCGTTAACTGTTCACCTATTTTCCCAGTGGAGTATTTCTGCATGCAGTGCAGCAAAATAATTGCAGGTAGTGTAGGGTCTGTTAATGGGCATGTGATAAGAATGTCAACAACTGATTTGTATAGTGAGCAATGTACGTTTCTTACTTTACAGAGGTAGATGTAAAAGTTGAATCATAGTTGAGTCTCATAAAAATTACTTGTCTGCCTTTTGGGTAAATGAACTTCTCCTTTACATTCTTCTTCTCGCTCGGAAATGTAACTGTTAGTTGAGAGAAGGAGCGAGCCAGGATGCGGGGTCTGGATGAGTCCACCTTTTTATCTGTTCTCATATTTCTAACAGCCTTCCATCAATGGCTGTCTCATTGGTTTCATCATACATCAAGTGGCACATTTGGAGAATGATCTGGTGAGTACGTGTTCTAATGCATGGAGGAAGTCTTATATCAGTATTCTGTATGTGCTACATCACCTGAGTGCAGCTTTACTAGACCGTGTCGAGAAACAGCTTTTTGTCCCATAAATCGGTGGTAGTGTAGCCATTAGTTGGCAATAGGCAAGAAACCATGACTAGAATTAGTGAAGTTGACCAGTGGCATATTTACTCCAATGTGTTAGAGGGAGCTTTAATTTTTGTCTAAGTCTCCTAGGACATATATCAGATCTTCTGCCCTTTTCTTGGGTCTGGGTAAGACTCAACAAAGGTGAATGTTCCCCTCAAGTATTTCCTGTATAGTAAGAAGCTGTGAGATTCTACTTTGTTCTCTGTGCCTCACTATTAAAGGGTTATTCAGGTAAAAATTGGGATTTTGGAATAGCATGAACAATGAGTGGATTGGTACATAAATGTATCCAAATTATCGACGTGCTGTGAAAACAAAATATATACCAACATATTCGCAATTTGTGGTTCATTTCATATGTTTTTTTACATCTCTGTTGCCGCCTTATGAATTAAATTTAACTTCCATTCCTAAGTTAGAAGTAACCTGTTAGTTGAACTGTTTCACTTTAATGTACGTCTTCTTTTAAATTTGCATTTACATGCTGCTTTTCATCTATGACTTGTAGCAAATACATTCTAAATTGAATTTCCGCATAGTATGGTAAACTTAAACATTGATTACTGCATGTTTATTTGTGCCTGGTTTTATGCTTCCCCTTGTTAGCTTTGCATATCTATTTTTTGGATGTGAAGTATGTTATGAAATCAAAGCATAAGAATAGTTATTGCTTAAACCTGGTTGAGAGATAAACGTGAATTTGTACGAAATGTCTGCACTGGAACCATGCCATGAGAAGGAATGTTCTTGGAACATCATGCACATCTGCAGGGCAAGAGACGATTCTGCTGCTGAATTATTTGTTTTATTTTAAAAGTTTATTGTGCCAAAGACATGATCCTAGTGGGTTCTAAGTGCCTTATATCCACAGGGACAGAGCTTGCTTGAAGGAAGCAGTTTTATGTGCTAGTGGTGATTCTGAACTCCATTCTGCACTGGCCTCTCTTTAATAGTCTGCCCACTTGCCTAGCATGCCGAGGTGGCCGGGATGAGAGTACTGTGAGAGCCTCCAGCTCAGCTAGCAGCTCAAAGTATGCGTACAAGCTCGATGGTGGATGAGCTGTACTTCAAACGCTTCTCATCCCTGCAGTTTTTATAAAGGGAGATAAACCACGTGGCCGTTTACAGTTATGTATTTACCGGAGAATGTTGCTTAATTTTTATATTGCCTAGTCCTTTTTTGTCCGACATTATTCTGATATTAGTATAATAGCTCGTTTAAGGCTCCAGTCATTGAAACTATTCATGCTTCAGCTCAGAGGTTCAAATAACGGCACACTCAACCTGTAATCAATCCTCCGTACCTCAGTAAGAATGAAACTCATTTATATTCTGTTGCGATTGAGCGCTAAGAGGCGGAGAAGTCAGATGTGTAAGCAGGGACAAGGGTACGGGCAGGGGTGAAAACTCAATGAAACAGAATGTATAGGCAACTGGAAGAGGATATGAAGAACCAGTGATGGGAAGCTGATGGAAAAGGCCTTGGGAAAGCAGATGTGGGAAATGATGATTGAGAGGATGATGGAGAATTGGTAAAAAGGTATGCAGTAGGTTGTGAAATTTGATTCACACTTTGTGCTCTCCAGAAGTCCTAAATAAATAGGAGCAACAGAGCAAACTCGTGCCAGGGATGCACTTAGAGGTGGAGATCATAGATGTGACAAGGAAGAGAGGGTAGGTAATTGTACATGAAGCAATTCTTTTTCACTGTTTTTACAAAATAGTTTCATCACATCCACACCATCATAACGGGAATTTGGCACATATGTTACAAAACTGATGAAGGTCTCGAAGCTAGACCTTTTTTCAGTACCTCCTTTAGAGAATTAAGAGAATACTGCATATGTCAACTTTGTTACTGCCCTTTACAGGAAAACACCCTCTTAAGGATACTGAAGGCAAAGCTCAATGTTGTGGCTTAATTTCATATTATTTGAAATCAGGAAAATTATAAAACAGCCCTGGACACCACGGCAATACGATCATAAGCTTAAAAAAAATCCCCATTCTGTTATCTTTCATTCAAATGGTTTGTGTTAACATTCAAAATAATGAAAAAAAAGATTAATTGATTATACAGACTCTTAAATGGAAGCCAAATGTGGTTCTGATTAATATTTCGCAGCATCTTCAAAAATGTTAATCTTTTACACTATAGATGACTTATTTATTCACTGGGCACTTCTAGTAAATACAATACTGAAAGCGTTTTCAGCGAACATTTTTTTTGTAACAAACTTTATTGAGTTTTTCAAGGAACAGCATAGTTCATACATAAGACATTATGCAACGATGTACATTATGAGAGTACATTTTGGAACACGACGGTACTCGTACATTATGCTTATGTTAACATATGAAAGCTAGCTTGTTACAAGTGTCGGCTTTCTGTTTGATCAGAAGGTCTTGGTGCATCCCAAGGGTCATTGACTGCTGTGATGCGTCCTTGCTAGTAACACCCTTATCATCTGAACAGCCGCCCCCCTCCCTCGTAAGAGCTAACTAACGGGGCAGCGTCTCGCTCATTTAATTGTGCAATTAGTCACAGACGGATTCTTCCTATCTTGGCGTTGTACATACATTGTAAGCATACATTCATTTAAAATAGTGGATTGTTGTAAGGTGGTCGGTTGGTCTATCTTTATCCTGCCTCAGCCTGCTCCACACACATCTCTTCTAGTCTTCCCCGCTATGTGCATGTTTCGGGGCTTGGCTAGTTATCTGGTATTACGTGTGCATCGATCACATTCCTGCACGGTTCATACCCGTCCAGGGCCTTGAAGGCCTCTAATAACGCATCCCAGGACATGGCAATGGGTATTTTCCGTAACCCTCGCTTCTCTTTCCTCCGTATCGCCCGCTTTGTGCCAAGCCCCATTGTTCTACTTCTTCTCTCCAAGTAGTTGATGATGGTTTTGCTGATTTCCATCGTCTCGTTATGAGGCGCTTTGCGAGTATAAGCGCCAGATCTGCAAATCGCGCCTGCACTTTGTATCCTTTGGAGCGTGGGTACAGTCCCAGTAGGCAGCTCCGTGCTGTATTCCATGTATGCCCACCCACCACCTCTCCCAGCAAGCGCGCTATTTGTGCCCAGTATGAGGATATTGCGGGACAAGCCCATATCATATGGGTGAAGTCTGCATCCGGCTCTACACACCGGGGACAATTTGCTGTCACCGAGGGAAACATCGCTTGCAGCTGGTGCAGTGTAAAGTATGCTCGCTGTGTAAATCATGTATTGGATGAATTTAAAACGTGAGATTGATTTGGGATATGCAAGTAGGGATTCCCATGCTTTGTGAGTTTCCCCCTAAATCTGTATCCCATTTCATCCGCAGCTTGTTTAGGGATGTAGGTATATGTGCCCTTATGCCTGTATAGAGCCACTTTGTCAAGTGTCTCCCTGTGTCAGTAGTGGTAGTGGCATTTGATTTGTCTGAGCAGCCGTGATCCGCTTGCTTTCCTTTGGTTCGACCCATATTGATGTATGGGAGACTCCACAGGCCCAACAGCCGGGCAGCAGGGGGGTCCCTTTTGATGGATATATATGGGCGTAGTACGTCGTCCTTTGCCCCCCCCTCTGTGTCGGTATGTGGACCTCAATGCTTATAAGTGTGGGTTTCCCACTTCTTGTGCCTTTGATTTTCATCGGCTCCTGAGCCGGGGGTGGGGGTGAGAACCAGTAACCTTTCCTCCCACGTCTTTTATGGGGGGGGGGGTGCCTAGTGGTTCGTGAGTCTTTAGTTGCTGTTGCCCTTCACGTGGCAGTGTAGTTGTTGGGGCACAGTATGTCTCTTGCATGGAATTCTGCTGCTATACTCGTGTTGGGGCGGTTCAGTCAGCCGGAAAGCAGAGCGTGGTATCTCTTGTTGCCTCCGTGGTTTCCCTTCAGGTGGCCCCGAATCACCACTGTGTCAGTCCCAGCCGGCCACCTACGCCGCAGCAGCCCCCCAGCCTGTAGGCCTATTTCTACCTGCGCCGATGGTATCCTTCCGTGTGCTCCGCACAGCGCAGGCCTAGTTCAGAGCTGGCTCCCCACATCTCTAGCAACTTGTAGTGTGCTGCACTTCAGAATCTGCGCGGTGGCCTCACCTTCAGTACGCTCCGACAAGGATTCACATTAGTCGGCCGTCACCAGCACTTCACAAGTGCCACCGGTTAGTGTTCTTATTGTGAAACCGACTGACTGGGGGGGCAATGGTGTTGGTTCTTGGTTGCGATGCGCTCTATATTACTCTTCCCCTTTTGTCGCAGAGATGGTCCAGTGGGCCCTTTGTTAGCATTGCGGGCGTCCCTTGACGGTCGTTTGCGACCTTTTGTTCCTCCCTGGGGACCTTGTAGGATGAAGGCTCACCCAGTGTAGTGCAGGGCTTCCGCTGGCTGTTGTCAAGCTCAGGTGCAGCCGCCGCTGTGCAGGTTGGGTAAACCGGGCCAGAGGAGGGGCGGTATCGTGGCGTGCATATCCCCGATGCCAGCATATATTATTCGTCGTACTCTGGAGCCTGGATAGCAAAGCCCTTCTCTCACCGCGTCGTCTCAGGGCCGGCCCCCTGCTTAGCTGCTATTGGGGCCTGTAAGGACTTTGGCCTGTACACCACTGCGGGGATCGTGGTCAGGCCTCACCTCCAGCGTTGTTAGTACAGGGCTCTCTGTCAGTTGGTCGAATAGCCGACTGGTCGCTTGCTTCCTCATATCTCTGTGTGCCTCCGGAATAGGTTGGCGCCGTTGCTCCTCAGCGCGGGCTAGTTGCTTCTTGTGGCCCCTAGGCCTTGCTCCAAGTCGCCTCCGCGCAGCTGGAAACAAGCCCCTCCAGTGGTTGCAGGGTGCTCCAACCGAGGGCCGCGGCGCCTGGGGCTAATTGCTAGGCGGGATTTTGGCGGATGGCTATTGTTTAACGGGGATGAAACGGGTTTTGCGGACCTGGCCTGGGAGCTGTGCAATTAGGCGTCTGCCATCTTCCGCGGCTGGTCACGCCCCGTGTTTTCAGCGGGCATTAATGAAATTTGTATTTGGAGAAGTGTGTGACCGCTGGGTCAATCCCCGCAGTTTTCTGAACTTCCCCTCAAAGAAATCTTAGGAAAACGATATTAGCCAAAGGTTGAGGCTTGCAGGGCATTCTTGGTACAGAAAATGAGTGGGCTCTGTGCAAGTCACACCACCATGGGCTCCGCTCAGTGTCTAGTTTTTCAGAAATGTTTGGACTTGGCAGGTTTCCCTGGATGGTGGCCAAGGCCGGGCCTAAGTACTCCAGCCACCTGCAACATTAAAACACCGTAGACTGTATTTGGAAAATGGATGGGAAAAAGGATGAAATGTCTTCACCCACGTATGTGCCATGCTTCATCATTAGTGTACTGGTGCAGGGCAGTGTCTTGCTCAGTCAGCAGGTTCCTAAAATCCTTTTATAATGGTAGACAGTCCCCAATACCTAGCCATTAAACTTCACAGAGCCATAAGCTCAATATCATTCTTAATCAATATATTTTATTACATGAAGAATTCCAACTATAGCTATAGAATTTTTAATGTTTGTGTTTTTTTAGTGTGGTTTGCATAGAAAGAATAAATAAAGTTGCAGTAATGTAAAGGTGGTACGTAAGTTATAAATTTAAGGTATAACTTTAGAATTTTTAATGGCTATGTAGTTTAGGTTTGGATTGTATAGATAGAATAAAGAAAGTTTTCCTAACTATAACTAAGGTTTAACCTTTGTTTTTTTATTTTATTTAAATGTTTATTCTTTTAAAAATTTGTTTCAAATCATAGTCAGTTTCGTCGAGTGAATTGTACAGTAGAGAGGAGGAGAGTGTAGTACATTGCAGTGTTATAGATTGTAGTGTCGTAGAGTGGAGTGGCATAGCAAACAGTGGAGTAAAGTTTCATAGTGGCGTGGCGTACAGTAGAGTCGAGAGGCGTAGCATAGAGTTGAGTCGTTATAAATTAAAGTGGTGTTTTGTACAGTAATGTGGAGTGGTGTGTTGTAGACTGTTGGAAAGTGTTGTGGAGTAGAATGTTGTACAGTGGAGCATAGGGGCATAGAGTGGAGTAGAGGGTTGCACAATGTAGTGTAGGGCCATAGAGAATAGCAGAGTGTAGTAGAGTCTTGTGGAGTAGTGTGTGGTAGAGTGAAGGGGTATAGAGTGGAATGTCCTACAGTGGCATAGAGTGTGGTAAAGTATTGTGTAGTGTAGTAAAGTGGAGTAGCATGTTGTAGAGTAGAGTGGACTGGCTTAGCATATAGTGGAGTAAAGTGTTGTGGTGTGTTGTACAGTGGAATGGACTGGTGTGTTTGAGTATCGGAAATTGCTGTAGAGTGTAGTGCCACAGAGTGGATTACAATGTTGTACAGTGGAGTACTGTAGAGTAGAGTGTGGTACAGTATGGTATGGTAGAGTGGAGTGGCATAGACTGTTGTAGAGTTAAGTGGTGTAGAGTGCAGTAGTGGAGTACAGTGGATTAGAGAGGAGTAGTGTCTCAGTTTAGCGTATAGTAAAAGGTGGTGGAGCGGCATAGAGGGAATTGCGTAGAGTGGCATAGACTAAAGTAGAGTGCTGTAGGCTCACATTGACAGATGTACATTGTTGTACAGTGGAGTGCGATACAGTGGACTATAGTGTGGTAGAGTGGAGGTGCATAGACTGCCGTTGAGTTTAGCGCAGTGTCTTTTTGTGGTGTAATGGTGTAGAGTGGCATCGATTTTTGTAGAGTGGAAAAGCATACATTTTGAGTGGTGTAGACTGGAGTGACAGAGTGAAATAGCATAGAGTGGTGCAGAGTGGAGTGGTGTACAGTAGACTTGCATGGAGTGGCGCACAGTGGAGTGGCGGAGTGTTTCGGTTTGGAGTGTTGTAGAATGGAGTAGGTGTGAATAGTTTGAGTAGTTTTAAAGTTATAAGTCTGAAAATTATGTATTGTGCCATTATATGCTGCGGTACATGCCTATGACAAGGCAATATATGATTAGCTAATGGCTGTCATAATGTCTTGTCCTCTGCATGTATCACGAAACTTCCAAGGCCACAGAAATCATTGCTAAGTTAAAATGCCTTATATCTTTAAAAATACTTACCTACTTGCCTGTACTACCAAAAAGGATCAACAGCACATTAATATCTATAATCTTTTTGTGCTACGTCTAATACAAAAGTCTACGGAAAATGCATTTGGAGAAAAATTTGCATGCGTGTCATCCGCCAATGTAGAAAAAGCTATAGGTCTAGAAAGTTTTGTGAAGATTTGTCTAACGGGCGCAAACTTATTACAGATCAAAAAATCAGAGGAATTCTATCTCTGGGAACCTCAAATATAACTACAGCTTGGATATATATATATATTACCTACTGGCGGTCACCAGTAGGTAGTTCTAGTTAGGACCTAGTTTACATAGGAAAAGCGTTTTTTGATTTGCCTATATCTTTGGCGCCGTTTGATGAATCTACACGAAATATTAAAAAATATATATATATATTTCGAGCGATCTGTCAAGCGGGGGGCCGAGGAAAAGGGGGGGGGTGGACCAAAAAAGTGCACTTTCCATGATAATTCCCCCAGGAATTTTAGACATGACTAAGGCCAAAACCGCTGAACGGAATGACACCAAATTTTGCAGAAAGGTAGCTGTTGGACCAGAAAGCGACCTTTTTGTGAATTGTAAATCCGTTCACTAGTTTTTGAGAAAACCAAATTTGGATATCTAGGGACGCGAAGGCTCTGCGAACCCTCCCGATCTCGTGCTGAGAGCCAGGAAGTGTTGGCAGCCATCCTGGTACTGTGCTTCAGCCAAGTTTCCCCCCCCCCCCCCTCCAAAAAGAATAGGGGGGTGGGGTAGGAATACCCTGACCCTGTAGCCCTGGTCCTGGGGTTCCCCTGCACTCCTGCCAGGGCAAAAAAGCATCTTTAAAAAAAAATAAAACAGGTTGGAATTGCAGCCGGATTCCCGACTCGCGTGGAAAAAAAATATATAAGCATGGGCTCCCGCGCTTGTTTTGATAAGAGCCCCAGGGTGTGCCAAGTCCCGGGCCATTTAAAAAAAAAAAAAAGAGGGGGTGCACCGGGCCCCCCTACTGAGGTCCTTAGAGCCCCAGGGACCACCACCTCCCTGGGGGTTTAAAAAATGAAAAGGGGCCGCGCGGACCTCTCTCCCGGGCTTCGAAAAAGCACCAGGGACCATCACCTCCCCGGGGCTTTTTGTGTAACAATGGAGGGGGGGCGTGCGGACCACCCTCCTGGGATTCCCAGAAGCCCCGAGGACCACCACCACCACCTCCCCGGGGCAAAAAAAAATTAAACAGATTGCGGGGGGCTGGGCAGACCACCTTGGCCCCGGGGGGCCACCACCTCCCCGGGGCATATAATATATATAATACTGGGAAGGGAGCCGTGCGGCTCCCTGCCCGGGCCTTATATGGCCTCTGGGACCACCAACTCCCTGTGGCCGGCCCGTGCACAGAGAAAGAAGGGGGCCGCACAGCCCTTCTTCTGGAGCCATTAATCAAACAAAGAAGCACTTACTTCATATAGCTAAAAGAAAGTACCCTTGTTTGGCGATTTACCTCTTTGTAGTCTTGTTGTCCTCCTAAAGGAGGGTTCTTGTTATCACAGATTTCTGGATAAAGACACAGAAGGAACAATCACATTGCTGAAATGCACACAAGGTTGCTGGAGACATTTCCTCGTAGTCCATTACACAGATGTAGTGTAGGATACGCACTTGACATTTACCCTATGAGGTAGCAGTTACTAATTATTGAGTAGATATTTTGTGCAGACCTGTGGACGCTTATTGGACAAGCATTTGCAATGCAATAGGTCTCGCATTTACGCAAGTTTGAGCTATTCGCATTGTAAATTACAATGTCTTTTATTTATGTTTTGGTTTTTAAAACAAAAGGCATTGTCATTTGCAATGCTAGTAGCTTAAACTCTCGCAAATGCAAGACCTATTGCATTGCAAATGCTTGTTAACAATTACCAGGGAAATGAATTGAAAAGCACATCCCGCTTCAGTCCTAGCTGCTACAAGATTAGAACAATTAGCCCACTCCTTTTTCCACCACCTCATTTCACGTGGTAACAAAATGGATTTTTCCCCATGAATGCCTCGGACTCCTATTCATTATCTCTTCTCTATTAGTAATTTTGTGCTCCTTCTTTCACCGGACCCATTCTTTAGTTTCCTCCAGTCTTGCAAGTGTACACGGATACTCTTCTGTCAGGCCTGGTCCATATTCCAGCCTGGTTACACAAAGGGGCCACCAAAGCAATTGATAAAAAAAAACATACTCCGCACACTCCAGCTATGTTTTTCTTCCAATGTGGATTCCTAAATTTGGTACTAGTAGCTATCCACATTAAAAATACACCCCAAATGCTGCCCGACTGCTTTCTTAAGTGACTTATAATGATTTATAGCATGCCTCGGTGGACATTAAAGCCCATAACGGTAAAAGACAAAAATAACATGCCAGGCAGTCTTTATTATCACGCGGTAGACAGTCTGTACACAATAACACACTGATGGTAGTGGACAGGGGTATTCAGCACCTCTCTCTCACACGGACCTTTCTTATTCTCTGAAACGGGAGTGTTCTTCGCGCTAGACTTTACTCACTTCAGTAATGTGCAAGAAGATGTCCAAAGGAAATAAAACTATCACGTGGAAACACATTTACTCTGCCGTGACCTCGGACTCACAATAAAGCGCCTCTGAAGTGAAATTTGGCTGACCGCGAGGGTTCACCGTTTAAAAAGTGTATAAAAAAGTGTGAAAATAGAGGCAACACTTTTACTAGGGTGATGCAGTGAATAAAAGATTTTCGGTAAACGTTCGGCGGGTGCGTGGAGACACATGGATGTAACACTTGGACACACAAGGGTAACACACAGACACCTACCCCGCCCCCAAAAATGTACAGAACCAGTGTGAAAAGAAACGTGACACTTTTACTAGGGTGTTGCAGTGAATAATTGATTCCAGGTAAACCCCCGGAGTGGGTGTGGAGAAAGAAGGATGCAACACAAGGACACAAAACATTTTTACTTACTCGTATAAGTGAAATCCGACTCCGAACGTGACCCCGTGGCAACCAGCAGCTGCGAGCAATGCCTTCTTCCGGTTCCGACCGGCAGGGGGGGAGGAGGAATTCGGGGGCATTGTTGAAAAAGCGTCCGCTATAATAAAAGCGTGCCCTGATTACAAAATAAAATATTCTACATTATATGTTTGTGACGTGTATATTATTTGCTTAGTGCACCAAAAGCTTTTACGCTTCCGCGAGGTGAGCCTTCTCCTCTCCTCCCCGCCTCTGCCCGGCTGGCCCTCAGAGGAGGATGGTAGGAGGCAACCCAACGCCCCCCCCCCCGGAGCCGCAGTCCTCTGTGCGTGTGGGCCTTAAAATGCGCGCTATTCACAGCTCGGTGCCGGCGCAGAAGCTTAAGGAGACGAAGGACGTGGAGAAGCGTGCCCATAGTGTACTTCCCACCTCTAAACACGCATGTCTCCAACTGTCCTGTGTTTCAACACCTAACAATGCAAATAAGCCGTAGAAATAAATAAACGGAGCGCGGTGTCCCTAAAGCGGGCGCCGCGCTCCAAATTAAAGTAGAAATAAATAAATAAACGGAGCGCGGTGTCCCTAAAGCGGGAGCCGCGCTCAGCATGAACATACAACTAATAACAAGCTGTCGCCATTGTGCGAATGAGAAAAAAAGTGCCCACCGACTAATTCAAGGAGACCGTGTCACGCCGCAAGTAAAAACTCCAGTCCGGATGGGCCGTCCAAGAAGGAGACAGGGCGGTAACAAAAAAGCCTCATTCTCAATCACGACCCAGCGTTTAGCATAAATGGTGACGCCAGCCAATCAAAATGATGGGCGGGGCTTCAACTCCACTTCAGAAATCTTATCGAATACAAGACGCTTCGCAGAGCGAGGAGCGCATGCGTGCTCCAACGCTAGGCGAGACCTAATAAAGGGGCCGGTGCGGTTCCGTTGTGGCCCAGTCACTCACATAGATACTTAGATATCCACTCACACACTCTGGCCCTCACACACCCACTGACAGACCCGCTCTCACACCTGATCTCACACCCGCACTCACACCTAACCACAGACTCGCGCACCCCCTGACGGGCTCGCGCACCCCCTGACGGGCTCGCGCACCCCCTGACGGGCTCGCTCACCCCCTGACGGGCTCGCTCACCCCCTGACGGGCTCGCTCACCCCTTGACGGGCTCGCTCACCCCCTGACGGGCTCACGCACCCCCTGACGGGCTCAGGCACCCCCTCACTCATTCAGACATTCTCCCACTGACCCAATCAGACACTCTTGCACCCACTCACTGACCCATACAGCCACTCTTGTACCTACTCACGGACCCATACAGCCACTCTTGCACCCACTCACTGACCCATACAGCCACTCTTGCACCCACTCACTGACCCATACAGCCACTCTTGCACCCACTCACTGACCCATACAGCCACTCTTGCACCCACTCACGGACCCATACAGCCACTCTTGCACCCACTCACGGACCCATACAGCCACTCTTGCACCCACTCACGGACCCATACAGCCACTCTTGCACCCACTCACGGACCCATACAGCCACTCTTGCACCCACTCACGGACCCATACAGCCACTCACGCACCCATACAGCCGCTCACATACCCACTCACAGACCCATACAGCCACTCACACACCCAGAAAACCGCTTGCACACCTAGTCATAGACCCATACAGCCACTCACACAATGACCTATACAGCTACTCACACACGGACCTATACAGCTACTCACACACACACTCTCTCAAAGGTTACAGTTAGGAAAAACCTTCAAAATTCACAAAAAAACAAAGGTTACTGGGATGTTATAGTTAGGAATTAACGTTAAAAAAACCTTAAAAATTCACTGACGAAAACAAAGGTTACAGGGACGTTATAGTTGGTCTCAGATTTCACTCATACAAAACCATAGAAATTCAGCAGTTATAAGTACCTGAGCTAGCTATAACTTACGCCCCAGCAGTGCAGTGCTTATGACTTCACATATTGCATCACTCATGACATAGTCCGTGACATCACTCATGACATCACTGATGCCATCTGTACAATAGAGACACCATGGAAAAGAAGATGGGCACAGAAACAAACCAAAGGAATGTGGACCGCTCAGAAATCAGCTCAGGGGCGAGGGGCCAACAACGTCAATGCCCAGGTTTGATTTTCCTAGGTAAATTAGGCTGTATCAGATAAAAACGAGAAGAAGAGACAGAGGGTCACCTCCTGGAGGCAATGCTTCACCACCAGATGGAGGACAAGGAGTTTCAAAGGGAATAGGAAGAGGACGAGGATCCAAAGGGAAACTATGACCATGGAAATAGACAGCAGTCTAGTTTTAAACCTTTTGACCAAACAATTGAATAACAAACATATGAATCTCACTGAACAACGGTCTCACATTTTGCCCCCTGGTATGGATAGACCTGACAACTACCAGGATAGATCTGTACAAATTCTCGAAAAAGTTGAAGGTAAAAAAAATACTTCTCACAGAAAACGAATATCAAACAAGAGAACAGAGAAAAATATAAAGGAAGAAGGAATACGATATCTGTACTAACATCGGAGGACGTGGCACATCTGAGAATGTTAACCTCCCTGGCTGCGGAAGCAGAGGATGCGCCAACACAAGAGGGCGTAGAAGGCATGTCAGATTCTCAGTTATGTGAGTCCTTGGGGGTTTCCAATAAACAAATCAATAACAAGCAAGTTGCAAGTCCAAATCCAAGTTGTGCCCGCAACTTCCACCGAGCAACAAGATCAATGTTTTTCAATAAATAGTAACAGAGGGATTGCACAGGTTCAACAAAAACAATCTGAAGAAAACAGGAAAGAAACCGCAAAACATGACTAAAGATGATTGGTGGACACTCTCCGGTTTGTGAAATTATGGGAGTATTAACATCAAAGCCTCTGACAAAGGGGGTAATGTTGTCATCCTAAACGAGGAACAGTACATTGCAGAAGCCAACGGGCAGTTAAGGAATAGGGAACACTTTCAGAAACTATCGGGGGATCCCTCGTAGGAATTCATGGAGGTATTCCATAAAACATTGACAAGCTGGCATCGAAAAGAACTGTTGAATGATGATGAATATTGATATTTAAGAACTGATCATCCTCTGACCCCCACCATTTATTTCTGCCGAAAGTCCATAAGGACTAAAAATAATCCACCAAGGAGACCTATTGTGAGCTCAATTGGATCCCTCCTTGAACATGCTTAAAGATTTATTGACTTCTTCCTTTTTCCATATGTGGCCACATTGCCATTCTATCTCGGGGATTCCCAAGATTTTCTAAATTGAATAGATGGCATATCCTGGAAATCATGTTATTGGATGGCCACAGTGGATGTGGTGCTGTTGTACACCTCCTTCCAGCATTTAGATGGCATGAGAGCCTGTGAATACTTCTTAAAGTCATGGTCAGTGTCCTTTTTAGAGCATTCCAGAATGATAATGGAAATGATGGATTTCGGTCTCCGGCACAGTGTGTTTTTATTCAACAAGCAGTGTTTTTTCTCCAAAGGCAAGGCACAGCCATTGGGGACATCCTTTGCACCAACCTATACAAACCTCACCATGGGTTGGTGGGAGGCAGATACTGTGTGGAATGAGCAGACCATGGCTAAAGCGGACCAGGTCATCACATGGGCCCGCTATATTGATGATTTATTGATGAAATAACTCGGCCAAGCTTTGGAATTCCCTCCCTCCCCAACTACGTCGGGAGTCTAACCATTTACCGATCCGAAAACTCCTACAAACCTGGTTTTTCCAAGTCTACAGCCAGCAAATTGCCTTCCTCTGTTCGCTGCCGTAGATAGCGCTGGGATGCCTCAGGGTAGCTATGCGCTCTATAAGTACTTATTCATTCATTCATTCATTCATTTCTAATATGGGAAGGTGTAATAAAAGACTTTGAGGGATTCATTGAGTCTTTAACAATCCACAAAAGCTCAAATTCACCTTCAGGATCAGCAACAGAGAGATAAATAACTTGACGTCAGTGTGTATGTGAAGGATGATAGATTATGTACAAAGATCCACAGGAAGGCTACCAGTAGCAATAGCATCCTCCATGCCAACAGTGGGCATCCACGTGCCCTATAATGGAGTGTCCCCTATGGGGAATTCCTCCATGAAAGAAGGAATTGCTTGGAAACAGAAGAATTTGAGGTACAAGTAGGAGAAATGTACCGGCGCTTTTAAGCAAGGGGATACTCGGTAAAAGTATTGGATGATGCACTGATGAGAGTTAGAAAAGGAAAAGAGAGGACTGGTAGTAAAACCTAAAAACATGAATAAGAAAGATGGAGAAGAACCCATAAGATGTGTATATATATAATGGAATAGAATTCATCCTATCGCGGAATAAGAGAACTTCTGAAACAGAACTGGCAGATCCTAAAGATGAACGAGATCTTGAAAGATTCAATCTCTGAATGCCCCTACATAGCATACAAAAAAAACCCTTCCTTAGGAGATAGACTGCCAAACAATTACATGCAACCAGAAGAGAAAATGGGGGTAATGGCAATTGTGAATTGGCTCACTAAAAATAAGAAGGGGTTTTGTAAGTGCGAAAAGTGCAAAGCTTGTCCTTATGCTTGCAATAAGACCCAATTTGGGACACAAAATGGTAAAATCAGCAAGATAGGAGTGGATGACCTGTGAAACCCCATTTGTAATTTGTGTTGGAGTGCTCCTGTGGGCAAAGATACGTTGGGAGCACAGTAAATAAAGTGACTTTACGCATTCTTCAGCACATAAGAGCCATAAAAAAACAGAGGCTTCACATACTCTATGGTTCAGAGACTAGGATCAGCCGAGAATGGAATTGGGAAGGATCATACTAATGGGAACAGAACAGCCATGGGGTCTGAATCTGGATGCAGGACTGCACGTGTACCTTTGAAGTAACTATACAAATTTGTGCAAATATGTGGATTCGAACACACATATATATATATATATATATGTGTTTTGCATAGTATTTTTTCTATGTCTATATGGATTGCCATTGGTCACTTGCACTTTAAAAATGTACCTATTCTTTCTGAACGCTGTCATGTGATCAAGGCCGCTTGTACGGCTGAAACGCGTAATGGCAACATGGTGATGGCTGGTTGGAAATAAATAAAGAAGCAACTTGCACTGAACTGGGTCTGCTCTTGCCGTTCTGTTCATCGAGTACTGGGCTTGTTTGCAGCTGTATTTACCGGATTGATCGCCTCCGGATAAGTGGACCCCCTCTTCAGAAGTTGGCTCTGTGGTTGGAGGTCGTTTGCCTACGGATCGCCGAGCTGTAGACACTTCGTCAGCTTTTGCTGGTGTTGGAGTAGGCTGCGCGGAGGTTCCGGAAGCACTTTGTAGTTATTCCGGGTCAGGAATCCACGGAGCCCCCTGTGTTTGCGCATTGTATGAAGGAGGAGTTGATGGAGCCGAGCGGGGAAGCGAATCTCGGAAGCAACGGCGAGTAACAAGTGAGGTACAGAGCTTGGGAGCCGTGTCAGGGATCGTTTCTTCAAGAATATCGGCACTGCTGCATTATCTCCATTCAGGTATAATTGCGCAACAGCATTACACAGGTGGGGAGGTTTTGAACTGGGGTTTTTTTGGCCCGGAAAGATTGAAGGGAAACTGGGTCAGACCACGCAACGGTGTGCGTTTTTTTTAAATTATCGTACAGCTTCTAGCTATCACCATATTTGCCACAGCAATAAGGGATCGCGAGTCCGCAGCGGAGGAAATGTTTCAAGACAATCCTCCAAATAGACTGCAACCAAGCGATATTGGGATTGATAATACACGGATAGGTGCAAAGGGGCTAAAGGAAAATTATCGCATTTTGGAGAAATTAATGCGACAGGAAACAGCAAAATGGTGGGAGGCTAAGTCCCTTCAAAAATATCTTGATGTTGGAAGGATACCAAGGGGGCTAAGAATAATGTTAGCCCCCAGCTATGATGCCCCAAACCCGCTCATGATGGCAGAGTGGGCGGAAAGCAATTTGGACTCCTCGCGGCGTTTGGTTCAAATTTTAGTCAAATACGCCGGAATTGATCGAGAGGAGTTGCAGAAAAGATTGAGTTGCTTACAACTGAGATTGAATCACAAGGGGATGCACAGCAAAGAAAAAGATACTATGATGAAATGACAATTCGATTGAAAAAAGCGGAGGAGAAGATAAAACATAGAAAAACATACAAGTTTCAGAGAGATAAGGATGATTATGCTAACGGGCAAATCTTTACATTTGCTAAAAAATATGATTCTTTTAGGAATAAGCCAATACGAAACAGAAAGTATCCCCTGGAACATAATGAGATTCAGGGGGAGGCAGTATCAGCATCAGAATTAAGTTCAGTTACTGAAAGTGAAACGGAGGGTGAGAGTACTGATGTCAGGGTAGCTCTAGGAGCAGTGAAACCGTCCCTAGGTGAAGAATTGGACTGTGTAAGGAGAAGTCGCCGGGAGACTCTAAGATCTGGTTGCCAATCCGGCAAAAAACGAAGGACCAAGAGCCGGCGGGAACGAAGAAGGGCAACCAGAAAAAGGAGGAAGCAATACAAATCCCAAACCGAAGAGGGGACGTGGTCAATGGAGAAGGAAGTAATAAATGATGATGGGGACATTGACAAAAGGGACAAAATTAATATGGACAATACGATTGTTAATTTAACGGATGTTAATTTCAGTGTACCTGAACAGGACATTTTGTCCTTAGGTTTGTCATTCTGCCCCAAAACAAATTTGGACTATACGAATACGAGAGCAGATATCTATAGGTTTGTGAGGAAACTAAAACTCCAGAAGTACCACAAAACAAAAGCTGGGCAACAGGAATTATTGAGTGGGGAGAGAAACGATGACCCACCGGGAAGTGGTATGATGAGTAGTAACCTCACTGTTTCTGATTTAAATGCTCTTAAGAATTTGTACAGTTTGAGTTGTGAAAATCCAGAAAATGATGATAGTTTTAGGGACTTGACTACTCAAGATCTTTTGTCCCCTAGATTTGAAACCTGTGCTAAGCCTGACACGGAGTTTAAAGAAAAATCTAAATTTATCCCCATGATGCCAAAGGATTCATTGGATCTGTTTAGCGAAAATGTGGTTAAGGAAATTAAACAGCTCCATGTTCGCACAAATAAAACTAAAACAAAAGTCACTGATTTTGATTGGAAATACAGACAGGTGAAGTCTAAAATTATGGACGATAAGCAAATAGTGGTTAGGAAGGCTGACAAAGGTGGGAATGTGGTTTTATGGTCCCTTGATGATTATTCTGAGGAAGCAGCCAGGCAGCTAAATGATACTGATTATCGCAAAAGTTCTTTTCTTAAATTTAAGCAAGCCCAGGATGAGTTTTTTAACAAACTGTTGGCTTGGAAAAGCACAGGGCTGCTTAATCTACAGGAATTTAAGTACCTTAAGAAAGAGAACCCCACAATCCCTTTGTTGTACTTCCTTCCTAAAATCCATAAATCCTTAAAGCCGCCAGGTAGGCCCATTATTTCTGCCTGTGATGGGCCATTAGCGAATATGTCTGTATATAACGATTCTTTCCTTCAAGAACATATGAAATCACTTGACTCCTATGTGCAGGATACTACTGATTTTATTAGCAAGATGGAAAACATAATTTGGCAGGATACCTATCATCTAATAGCTGTGGATGTAGTGTCATTATATACTTGCATTAGAAACCGTGATGGAATGAAAGCAGTTGAATATTTTTTATCTAATAGACCACTGAAATTTGCTAAACATAACCAGATGATATTGGATTTATTGCTGTTTTGTCTTGAGAACAATTTGTTTTTGTACAAAAATCAAATTTATCAGCAGATACAAGGTGTGGCAATGGGGGCCAGCTTCTCCCCTAGTTATGCTTGTCTCTTTCTGGGATGGTGGGAGGAGCTGGTCCTTAAAAGAAGTATACCCACACTTTGGAGAACAAGGTAATTGTTTGGTTAAGATTTATAGATGACTTATTTGTTATCTGGAATGGTACAGAACAAGAGGCACATGAGTTCCTTAAAGATATCAATATGAATAATCTTAATTTGAAGTTTACATATTCTATTAGCCGTGTCAGCATAACTTTTTGGACACTGAAGTTTATATCTGTGGGAACAAACTGGCAACAACCCTCTTTAGAAAATCTACAGCTGGCAATGCTATATTGCATGCTACGAGCTCACATCTACAACACCTCATACATAGCATCCCCTATGGGGAAATGCTTAGAATCCAAAGAATATGTAGTGAGGATTTGGATGTCCAAAAAAAGCAACTGGAATGTAAAAACAGATTTCTAAAGAGGGGATACAAGGAACAAGCAATAGAGGCTGCAATGTTAAAATCAAGAGGTAAAACAAGGCAGGATCTGATTAAACACCGAGTGAAGTCTAGTCGTGCATCTTATAATGTATCAGACAACACAACGAGACTTATACTGGGGTACTCCAGACAGGAGGGTCAGATCAGATCCATTATACGCCGTAATTGGCACACGGTATTAGGCGATCCAGTTATTGGAAGTTCTTTACCTAAACAACCTGCTATTGCCTTTCGTAGGGCACCCACGATGGGTAATGCTTTGGTAAAGAACAACCCGGAGGACATTGAGCCTAGTTCATGGCTCAAGCAAAGGATAGGCTTTTTAAATGTCCTTCTTGCAAAGCGTGTCAATTTGGTGTTAATACCAAAACATACCAGACACCTTTTAGTGATAGGGTCTATTCAATTAATAAATACCTGTCGTGCAAAACTGAATTTGCAGTCTATGCTTTGATATGTAGTTGCAACTTGCTCTATATTGGGAGTACAAAATTGGCTGTACATAAGAGGGTTTTACAGCATACTCGGGCTATAGTGAACTGTGACCCGAGTTACCCGGTAGCCAGGCATTTTAAAGATGAGCATAACAGTAGCCTTAAGCATTTTAAATACTTTGTATTGGATTCTATACCACATTATAAACGTGGTGGGAATAGGGAATCCAAGCTGAGGCGCCTGGAGACAAGGTATATTCTGGAACTCGATACTAAACAGCCAAATGGTTTGAACACGAGTGAAGACTTATACACCTATCTTTAAAATTCTAATTGTATCTCTCTGAAAGAGCTCCCAGTTGAGTATGAGATTGTTGTGTGCTTTTTGGCCTTGAACTAGGTTGAGTTATTTATCTGTATATGACTAAAAAAACCTCTCTGTATGTATTAGTTGTTTATGAAACATTGGGTATCTCCATGAAAAATATTTTTTTACAATGTCTTGTGTAAATATTTTTTATATATATATATATATATATATATATATATATATTTACATATTTATTGTATTTTTTAGGTTGGAAACCCCTTTTTTTAACTTTTCTAGTGGAGTTTTTTAAGGTTGAAATGTATTTTATATCTAGGATATGTAAAAACATTTGTGGAAATTGACCTTGTTGCTCTTGATTGGTTATACTCTATCTCTTTTTTTCTGTGTATGTAATTATTTGATTATATCATTTTATATGGTATAATGTCGTTTGGCAGCTAGCTTAGAATTTGCACATTGGGGTTAACTATTAACACCTTTATTTTGCACTATATTTGCATATTTGCACAAATTGGTTAGTTTAGTATATAGGACTTGATTTTTTAGGATTTCTCTTTTTAGGTGGGATATAGGTTGTATTATCCTTTTTTAACCTTTGGTATCCATTTTAGAAGTTAACTATGGGTAATGATTTGTATTTGTATTTTACAAAAATATATATTCTTCCTGTCTTATTTATTTTTTCAGGTTGAGTTAGTAGTCTCAATCAATCAATCAGGGGTTTGTTAAAGCGCGACTACTCACCCGTAAGGGTCTCAAGGCGCTGGGGGGGGTGCAGGTTCCATCCATCAAGGAGGGGGTCTGTCGAAAAGCCAGGTTTTGAGGTTTCTTGCGAAGATGGAGAGCGATGTTGTCTGTCTGAGGTGGAGCGGAAGGGCGTTCCATGCTTTGGCCGCGAGGAAGGAGAAGGAGCGGCCTCCCGATCATGTCTTTCTGGTGCGGGGGACCACGGCGTAGGAGAGCTGGGCTGATCGTAGGGTCCTTTGGGGTGCGTGGAATTTGAGTCGGCTGTTCAGGTATGCTGGTCCGGTGCCGTGGAGGGCCTTGTGTGCGTGGGTGAGCATCTTGAAGGTGATTCTCGCCTCGACAGGGAGCCAGTGGAGTGTGCGCAGGTGCTGGGAGATGTGGCAGTGTTTTGGCAGGTTGAGGACCAGTCTTGCGGCGGCGCTCTGGATGTTCTGTAGCTTGCGGGTGAGGTTTTTGTTTATTCCGGCGTAGAGTGCGTTGCCGTAGTCGAGTCTGCTGGTGACCAGGGCGTGAGTGAGGGTCTTTCGGTGTTCGAGGGGGATCCATTTGAAGGTCTTACGAAGGAGGCGGAGGGTGTGGAAGCAGGAAGACGAGACAGAGTTGATCTGGCGGTCCATTTTGAGCTCGGAGTCCAGGATGATTCCCAGGTTGCGTGCGTGGTCCGTGGGGGTTGGCGGGTTTCCGAGGGCGGGGGGCCACCAGGTGTCGCTCCAGGCATCGGGGTTTGGGCCCATGATGAGTACTTCTGTTTTGTTGGTGTTTAGTTGTAGGCAGCTGTTTTTCATCCATTTGGCGACTGCTTCCATGCCTTCTCGAAAGTTGCGTCTGGCGGTGTTGGGCTCGTTGGATAGGGAGAGGATGAGCTGGGTGTCGTCTGCGTATGACACGATGTTGAGTCCGTAGGTTCTGACGATGGGGGCGAGTGGAGCCATGTAGACGTTGAAGAGCGTCGGGCTGAGGGAGGAGCCCTGGGGGACTCCGCAGGTGGTAGGTGTGGGGTCCGAGAGGAAAGGGGGAGTCTGACCCGCTGCGTCCTGCCGGAGAGGAAGGAGCGGATCCAGTCGAGGGCCTTGTCCTGGATTCCTGCGTCGTAGAGTCTGCGTATTAGGGTGCGGTGGGAGACTGTGTCGAACGCCGCTGATAGGTCGAGGAGGATGAGGGCTACTGTTTCTCCTTTGTCCAGTAGGGTGCGGATGTCGTCTGTTGCGGCGAGGAGGGCGGTTTCCGTACTGTGGTTTTTTCTGAAGCCGGATTGGGAGGAGTCGAGGATGTTGTGTTTTTCAATGAATGTGGCGAGTTGGCTGTTGATGGCTTTCTCGATGACTTTCGCTGGGAACGGGAGCAGGGAGATGGGTCTGTAGTTTTTGAGGTCGGTGGGGTCCGCTGAGGGTTTCTTTAGGAGGGGGTTGACCTCGGCGTGTTTCCAGTCGTCGGGGAACGAGGCGGTCGCCAGGGAGCGGTTGATGGTGTGGCGGAGCATGGGTGCGATGGTGTCGGCGGCTCTGTTGAAGATGTGGTGGGGGCAGGGGTCCGTGGGGGCCCCTGAGTGGATTGATTTCATTGTCTTCAGTGTGTCTTCCGTGGTGAGGGCTGTCCAGTCGTCAATCGCTGGTTTCCGGGTGTCGGGGGTGGTTGGTGAGGGTTCAGTGTGTTGGTTGTCTTCGTCGAAGTTGTTGTAGATGCTCTTGATTTTGTGGTGGAAAAAGGTGCTGAGTTTGTCGCAGAGGTCTTGTGAGGGAGGGATGTTGGTAGACTCGCTAGTGGGTTGGGCGAACTCCTTGATGATGCTGGAAGAGTTCCTTGCTGTTGTGCGCGTGGGTGGAGATTCTGTCTTCAATCGCTTTTTTCCTCGTTTCTCTGATGAGTTGATGGTGGGCGTTGGTGGCGGCTCTGAAGTTGTCGTGGGCTTCTGTGGATTTGGTGTTCCTCCAGGCCTTTTCGAGGCGGCGGCATGTGCTTCTGGACTCTCGGTTCGGTGGTAAACCATCTGGCTTTCTTGGCGCGGGTATTGTTGTTTTTCTTGAGGGGGCTATGGTGTTGGTGCTGTCCGTGATCCATCTATGCAGGGTTCGGGCTGCGGTGTTGGGGTCGTCGTTTTCAGCGATGGTTGGGGTGGAGTTGTTGAGTGAGGAGGTGAGCTGGTCGTCGGTGATTTTGGTCCAGTTTCTTCGTGGAAGCAGGTGCTGGTGTCTGTGGATGGTGGGTGTTCTGAAGGTGAAGTGGACGCAACGATGGTCGGTCCATGGGAGTTCGGTGGTGTGGCTGAAGGTGATGGAGTTTCCTGTAGTGAAGAGGGGGTCGAGGGTGTGTCCTGCTGAGTGTGTGGGCTCGGTCACGATCTGGCGCAGTCCAATGTTGTGGAGGTTGTCAAGGAGGGATGTGGTGTTGGGGTCCAGTTGGTTGTCGAGGTGGAAGTTGAGGTCTCCCAGCAGGGTGTAGTTGGTGGATGCGATGGCCTGCGGGGAGATAATGTCCGTGATGGAGTTGGCGAAGGGTCCAGGGGGTCGGTAGATGAGGGTTCCTCGGAGGGTGGCGGTGGGGCTGGCCAGTATCTTGAAGTGAAGGTGTTCCATCAGTTCTGTGGGCTCGTCAGGGAGTGTGCTCAGGCAGAGGCTGGATTTGTGGACGATGGCGATTCCTCCTCCTGGGCGGGTGGGGCGGTCCTTCCTGGAGATCTTGTATCCTTGGGGGATGGCGATGGCGATGTCCGGTCCCGAGGTGGTGTTGGGCCAGGTTTCGGTGAAGAACGCTACGTCCGGGGTGGTGCTGTCGAGGAGGTCCCAGATTTCTGTGGCGTGTTTGTGGAGGGATCGGACGTTGAGGAGGATGCATTGCAGGGTCTTCGGTTCGGTTGTGTTCTTGTGGGCGGGTTGTGCTGGATCCGTGTTCTTGGCGGTGCTGCAGGTGTGCCGGCAGTGGTGACAGCTGAAGGGTCCGTGGGAGTCGGCTGGTGATGCTAGCTTGCAGTTGTTGTTGCGGCCTGGGTTGAGTGCGTGGAGTGCTGCTGGGTCGTAGCGTTGGCGGGGCGGAGGTCCAGGGTTCCTGGCGCTGGTCGCGGTCGGGTCGCGGACGGGCGCAGATGGGCTTGCCTTTGACGCGCCTTCGGCGCGCCAGCGGCGCGCCCGCAGCAGTCATCAGTGATGTCACTGACCATGTCATGAGTGATGTAATATGTGACGTCATCAGCAGTGCATTGCGGGGGCGCGAGTTATAGTTAGCTGGACTAACTATAACGGGGGAATTTCACGGGTTTTGTACGAGTGCAATGTCCAACTAACTGTAACTGTCCCTAAAACCTATGTTTTTTTCAGTGAATATATATATATATATATATATATATATATTATATATATATATATATAATATGGGTTCTGTCTCTATGAAATATGAATTGTGATTCCGATTTGAATAGTTTTTATCAAGTAACAAGATGGGTTTGTAGGGTAAAGCTTTACTCATACTGACATTTCTTTGACAAAGGTGATCTACTTACAAATAGGTACAAAATGGACAATCATATCACAGTTCTTATATAGGCAAATAGCATAGGTACAAATGCAAATAAGAGTATTCTAAATGCAAATCCAGTTTGAGAGTGAAAAAGTGCAATTTACCATTTTTGAGCCTTCCCCTCAGGCTATATTATCTTAATTACTAATAGTAGTAGCATCTTTTTCGCCTTGTTAATTAATGCACCTTGGACTGGCACTTAACCAGAATAATCTTTTAAGCAAATTTTAAGCAATCATATGCATTTCCATCTGCATTTTTTAACTTGTGATTTTTGCATAGCTGCCTAACTTGCTACTTCTGTACAACCAGATAAAACTCTGGGGGATCGAGAAGTGCAAGGTCGCGAATATAGGTGCAGCTTAAATCTGAGGGACTGTCAATGAGAAATCTGGCATTTTAGGGCCTAATTCCCCTCTATCATTATCATTATAATTACTGTATAATGGAAATGATGGATTTCTGTCTCCGGCACAGTGTGTTTTTATTCAACAATGAGTGTTTTCTCTCCAAAGGCAAGGCACAGACATGGGGAGGGACACATCCTTCCTACCAACCTATACAAAAATCACCATGGGTTGGTGGGAGGCAGAGCCTGTCTCCCTGGGTGTCTCAGTGGATGTATGAGTGACTGTCTGAGTGTCAATGAATGCATTGTGTGCATGTGTATGTATGAGTGTTTTCTGGGTGGTGAACTATGAATACGTGTGTGCATGGGTGTCTTAGTGTATACATAAGTCTTTGGCATGGTGTGTCAGTATCTGTTTCACTGTGTATATGGGTGTCTCAGTGTATGTATCAGAGTGTGCTTGGGTGTGTCACTGTATGTATCATTGAGTTTGTAGGTGTGCAAGTGTATGTATGAGTGTGTCCAAATGTCTTATTAGTTGTATTATAAAGCTTAAATCAAAAATTATTCACCTCCATAACTCCAAAAAATCGTTCCATTGATCTGTGTAAAAAGAGAGAAAAGAAAAATAGAAGTTGTTACATGGTATAAAGTTGCATAGTAAAGTTTAAGTTTCTGCAAAACAAATTTTATGTTAATATTAGAACATTGGAATGTTGGGAGCTCCATTGAAAACAATGGAGTAGCTCCGGGCTTATAATGGCTGGTAGAGTAGTAATACTGTAAAGGACTTATACATTTATTTTAAACATTTCATTTTCCTTGTTAAATGGTCTCAGCGTTTATACTTGTATATCATAAAGAATGTAGTGCATAAAGCTTCATCCTTGAACAGTGGGGAAAAAACAATCATAGATTGTAGAAAAAAAACAGAACTGCACAATGTCACTATAAATAAGTGACACTTTGCAGTGCACTCACTACAAATACTTAATCACTTCTTTCACTTATAGCTTCTGAACTATAGTAAAGAAAAACATTTAAAAAAAATCATATTACAAGTGGTCCAATACTAATGATAGATGTAAAGAACACTTACATTTTGTAGTCCCATTTGAAGACATCACCCCTGGTAGGCCGAATGATGTCTTAAACACTGATGATCCATGAAGAACGAACACCGTATACCACTTTTAAAAAACAAATGCTCCTTAGAACTTTGGTTGAAGAAACAAAAGGTATGTATTTGGAAGTTTGAAAGGCAGTTTTTGTTTCAATGTAAGCTTGCTGTTATTGCATTCCGTCCATCCAGTTACACTTAAGTAGACAGTATAGTGTCCTGAAGTTATACTAAGTCCTTCATAAAAGATGATAGCCAGTAAAGTGTATTTTCTTCCAGAAATTGAAATTTGTCCAGCTTTCAAGTTTGTAATTTCGGTTTCCAATTTAGATCCATCTGCTCTGCATTGTTGTAGCATTAATATATTTCCCACTTCTCCGTAAGTGCAATGTAGACATAACATCTGGTCTACAAATTGGGCAGGTCATATTTTCGAAAGCCATTTTAATCAATCTGTCAAAAGGCACAGTTTTGGAATCCAGTAGTGTTGAGTACAGAAATCTCAGAATTTAATTGAGTAGTAGATGTAAAAGAGCAATCTTCACAGTCATAGTTCCATGTGTAACTTAGTCCAAATAAGGCATCTATGTTTATTATTTCTTCTTCTAAAACTCCAAGAGGACGATTATAAATTCCTATGCACCTTGATGAGTGTTCTGAGCAAATAGTACTGATCCGCTACATAGATCTACTAGATCTCGAATGCCTGAACCACAATGTATTAATTATAGTTAGGGCCCCCAGTTTTATGGTATTTATTTTTTTAACATTTCCATATGTATTTATCCATATTTAGTTTTTGGCCAACTTATTGGTATTTATCCATATTTAGTTTGTGTTTTGAGATTAAATGGAGTAGTACAATAGTATATTTCCACAGTTATTTTACTGATAAATATGCACTCCTACTTTTCTAGGTAAATATCAGCATTATAATACAAATATATGTTAACATATGCCTGTATTTAGGGAAATAATATCCTGTTTTAATTCCCATGCTGTCTGTCTGCTAAGCTGTTGTTCTGGAAATCGCGAAGATAGCATAGAGGGTCACCCATCTGAAGCACAATTTTTCACATTTTCCCACTTTTAATAATAAATACAGACAGGAAACATATTGTTTTCTGTCTCTATCTGTAAAAATAGAAAACTGGGAGCCTTAATTATTGTCCTTTCACTAAGTAAACATTGTTGCAAAGCACACAGTGCAGAACATAATCTCTGTTTATGTTCAATTGCATTTATAAGATGTGGTAAATTAAACAGTACATTGAGAGCAACATTTGCATAGCAGTTGACACCAGAAGTGTTTGACAACTAGTAACCTACAGTCTCTCCCTCATTGTCAAGTTTTCTCTTCTTAACACCTTCCTTCTTCTCATTTGTCCTTTTCAGCAGCATCCGTAGATTCTTTTCTGAACTTTCGCTTTGGACAGACTATCTGTTTTTCATAAATGGGATACTGTTCTAAATGAGGAGCATATACACTTATTAATCGATTGTACTTTGACACAACTTGCACCGGCAATAAATTTCCCCATCATCAAAAATAAACCGGACAATGTTCTTACTCAAGACAATGCAACATATGGCATACCTTCTTTAAATACAGAACCACCAATATTAGTAAAAGCTGCGTCTACACGTAAACCTTGAGATTTATGAATTACAGCGTATGATAGAGACACTGGGAACTGCTGCCGCCGCCGCACATATAAGTATTTTACAAGCAAAAAACCTACAACACATCAGCCAATCTGTTTCACACCATCCTAGATACAGGTTTTCCAACGAATCCAATTTTGCTTGTAGCTACTCAATTGGCAGTACTGTTACTCTCTGGTGTTCTATTTTGTCAATAGCTGTAATTTCCTAAATTTCTTCTTACTCCAGTTTTAGTATTTGTTCATTAAAATTGGAGAACTCTTGATGTTTAGGCATTAAACAGACTATGGATTTGCCTTCTTCAGTGAAATTGAACATTAGCTGCGCTGCTGTGTTCTTAAAGGAGTATAGTTTCTTGATAAGTCAACTTTCTAAAGTACGTTTCCCCTTCTTTGTCAGAACTTCTACTCTAATGTCCTTCAGAATATTTCCGTACTCCGTGTCAGATGCTTGACGCATATTCCTCAGTAGTTCCTTGTATTGGAAGTTTAGTCAAATGTTTTCATTGCCAATACTTCCCAAAGAATTCAGAGTTTCATCATGCTGAAGTGTCTGGAAAACAGGCTGTCCATTGACGGGTAAGTTGCAGTAGGTCACCAAAGACAATTAAATGCTTTCCTCCAAACAGCACATCATACTGTTTTTTTAACAAATCTGTTGCATTCTCAAGTTTACAAGGGCAAGCGTTAAGTTTGAGACCATGCTCAACTCCTCAATGATTAAAAGCTTCAGTTTCTTCAATACTCTTGACACTCCATGACCAGTTTCACTGTATAACTTTTGGTATTCCAATTTATTGCCATGTTCAACAGATAGCATTAGTAGTCGATGTAGAGTAATTCCTTTAATGTTGTGTGCAGCCAATCCAATAGATGCTGTTACTACACACAATAAATTTGATTCTGTAGGCCTCTAGATAAGCGGTGAGAACTTTAATTGAAAAGCTTTTCCCGGTTCCAGCTTGACCACTGATATATAATAGTATTGGTTTAAATGATAAACATTTGCATTCTTTCTTCTTCTGGAGGAATCCGTGCTTTATTTCTCTTTCTCTTTTACTCTGCTAGGTACTGAATTTCCAGGAAAGACTTCAAAACTCTGTGTCGTGTGCTTGCAAGGCCTAGACTTACCCAAATAATTCCCCTTGACTTAAACAACAAACTGGCCGAGCTCAACCGGTCACAGCACTCATAGGATCCCATCTGTCTATGGAAAGCATTTTCAAACTGAAGCTGTACAACATTTTGGTTAGACTCTTTTCTGCCACAATTTCCTCCCACATCTCCTTCATTTCTGTTGTCTCTGATTTGTAATATGTGAAGTGACATACCGAGCAAGAGTGATGGAGTTGTCTTCAACAAATTGTATATCCATATTTGCATTCCACATTTTGAGAATCACAGGGTTATAGTCATTAATATACTTGGAGGATTCCGTTATTTTCGGTAGTAAGTGTTTTTCAGTGATTTTTGTGTCAGTGCATGTGGGACTACAGACAAAAAACTCTTCCTTGGGAGTTCACGGGTCATGTGAATCCAAATCGACTTCTTGTGTAAAATTTTCCTTTGGATCTATATTTTCGATGGCTGTACTTCCCACATCTGTGTGTTTGAAAGCGTGGAACTTGTTGTCTCAGGCGTTTCTCACTTCTGTCTTTCGGGATGGCCCACATCACATACTGTTCTATGAAAGAGAATACAGACTCATCACTGTCTGTTCCAAATTTCGGTGCATCTTTTATCCATAACAGCATGTGAATATGAGGAGCACCTCTTGCTTGGTACTCTTTTCCCAAAAGAAAACAGTTACTTCACCAAGTGGAGGATTTGTTTTGTTGCTGATGAAAGACAGCATGGCTTGGAACATGTGGTTAAAGTATCTACAAACATTAGCAGGCTCCAGCGAGCAAAGTTCTCCTGCTGTCTTCACACTGATATCCTTAATGTATGAGTTTGCTTCTCCCAAAAATTCAAGCAGGGCATTCCACGCGTACTCCGCACAGCTCGGTGTCAGAAACTAAGTAGATGCACCTAGGTTTTGCCATACATTTGAGTTCTCCATGACGACAATACCAATATTTGTTGGAGGCACATTGGCACGCCGTCAAATTCATCAAGTTGTACTCTAACATTTTATCCTTTTCATTCACTTTTTCAATTAAATCGTTTGCAGAAAGATTTTAAAGATTAATGCCTGTCTTTAGTATGTGGTTTACAGCATATGAAAGTCCAGACAAGTCACTCTCAGGCAGAAGATGGAATATGTAGGGAATGCACTGTTGAAATCTTGGGTGCTATGAATATAATCACGTGACCGGTATTCAGCTGCTGGTATCTGTACAGGGCGGTCATCCTATCGGCCAGCTGCTCCAGTCGGAAACAGTTGTGGAAAACAATGAGCCTTTAAACATTTCTCCCACACACTCATGTGAGCTCCTTTTGCTTGTTTAATTTGAAACAGATAAATAGCATCGATGACTTATTTAGAATGCAGGGGATGGATGCTGTAGTGTTCATAAATGTCTTCTGATCTGGATTGACCCACTTTTTCAATCAGTCCACTTGATAATGTTTCATCCTCCATATATGTTATATCTTGAACAACATCAACATTTTTATAATAAATATTATTTTGTACCAGATGTAATGTTGTTTTTTTCCCTTTGTTAACATCCACTAACTCTTGCCAGATTTTTTGCTTTTGGTAGAGGCACCATTTACAAGAATAAATGGTTCATGAACATCTTTGTGTACACCAACAGTTTCAATATTCAGCTTAAAATATAAAGGTACACAACTTTCCCTTTAAGACCTTTCTGAAGCTCTGTTGGTGGCAATTTCCCTGTCTTTTGCTCCATACGAATAGTAGCTTGAAATGGGTGTATATATTGTGCGAGAATTGATTCATAAACATTTTATTCTCAAAGTTATCCTGGAATTGTTTCTTATTCTAACTTGTTATGTACTACTCTGGCTGGTATTTTGTTTTCCTCTAAATTATCATAGCAGTATTTATATATAATTTCCAGTGTGGACAGGTCAAAGTGTTGCTCTACAAATAAGTAAACCGCAAATTCTTGCCACTTCTCTCTCTTCTCCTGTTCAGTTTTTGAGAATACAACTACCATACGAGTTTGGCTTTTGTAGTGAGTGCGTCGCCAACAAATGCAAACCCAGTTTGGTTTCTCAGAAGAAACTGTGTTTAAACTTCCTAATGTCTTCTGTAAAGTTATCCACACCAACACCGGTCTCTTGTTGATCTACAACTGCACAACCCAACTCCTCATTTTCTCTAGGCTCCTGTTCAGGACCAAAGAAACTAAACTGTACATCTTCACAAACCTTTTCTATGTCTGCTACTGCACCTGCTACTGCACCATGCAGTAGACCTCTATTCATCTCTCCTAAACATAAGGCCGGAGTTTTCACATACTAGAGTCTCCTAACCAAATTTTGCATTTTAGAGTGGTTAATAGCTAACATCTTGAAATGATGAAAGGTGCTTCTGCAAACCTTCCTAGATAGACATGCCAGTGAATGTCACTGTAAATTAGTATACTTCCTCTTTTTACGTGGCTCTAATCCTTGCAAACCTGCAATTTTCTGTTTCAGACCTCTGCATTGAAACTCACGTAGGAAAGTTCTTAATAAATCAATTGATTCCTGACAAACGCTACAAATACTGCTACAGTTCCATTTGTATACAGGGGCCTGTCTATGCCTTCCTTGCATCTCTTCAGCTATCACTTCTACATTCTTAGGAACCATCTCCTCTTTTGAAAAAGGAGTACCATCTTTCACCTCATAACAACAACCAGTTGTATCTACTGCATGCACTAGTGTGTTCTCTTGTAAATTTCCTCATTATAATAAGACTCTGTACTAGAGCTGTGTTGAAACTCACCGTCCATTGGCTCGCATCCAATCAACTCAAACTCAACGCAAAGAAGACTGAATTTCTCCTGATCGCCCCGCCCAATACCAACCTTGAGATTCATTCATGGATTAAGGCTATTACAGCCTTGAATTGCTCACCAACCATCGTAGACTCGGCCAAATCTCTGGGAATCACCCTCGATAGCAACCTGAACATGCGGGACTTCATAAATTCAATGGCAAAATCAGCCCGATTCCACCTGAGCTACCTTAGGAAACTGAAACCCTTCCTCGATGCTCCCGACCTAAAAATGACAGTCCAAGCACTTGTCATCTCTAGACTGGAATATGGCTGCTCTACCCTCTCGGGCCTACCCAAGATCTCCCTGGCACCTCTAAAAGCCTGCCTCAACGCGGCCGCCAGACTACTCACCGACTCGAGGAAATACGACCATATTTCCCCACACTTGAAAGCTCTCAACTGGCTTCCCCTGGAGGCAAGAATACAGCTCAAAATAGCATGCATCACGCACAAAGCCTTATATTCTAACTCTCCTGCATATTTGAGGCAGAAACTTGTGATCTCCGGTGGAATCAGAAACTCACGATCTGCCAGAGACCTCTTGCTCCAACCTGCACGCTTTCGGAAAAAAAAAACTTACAACCGGGCTTTCTCCGGGGCTGCTCCAAGAATATGGAACTCTCTCCCACCGGACATCAGAAGAATCCCCTCTCTGACTCGCTTCAAAAGGATGCCAAAACATTCCTTATGGGTAAATTTCTCGTTTAAACTTTGCCTCTACAACTACTACAGCCCTGATCTATGGCCATCTATTGCCTCCCTTCGGATTATCGAGCTCACCCCATCAGAAACTGGGGGCCTTGTTGCGAACATTGGTTAACGTAATCTGTAAAAATGTTACCTCGCTCCTGAGTATTTGGATATTTAATCTGGAAAAATGTTACCTCGTTCCTGAGTATTTGGATATTTAATCTGTAAATACATGCCCTATCTCCCTGTGTACCCTGCACCTTACCCTCTCTCATTCAATCCGCAACTGGATAATGCTATGCCTAATTTGTACACGGCTATGTTTTCCTGTAAAGCGCTCTGATACCCTAACGGGTCAAGTTCGCGCTCTATAAAACTCATAAATAAATAAATAAATATGTAAAATGTAGTTTTATTAATAAGCCTTTTAAAGTTTGTTTTTTTCATCATACACAATACTGTTTTGTCTAGTGTCTTCATTCTGTTCGATATCAAGATAAATAGTTTCCTCTTAGTTTCCTCATCAGAGCAAACGCTTTGTCAATGACACACTCAATATATTGCTTTTGCTTAAGTGCAGCACTTCTCTTGGACTTCTTCATCCTTTTTAGAAAATTCTGTATTACTCTAATTCAAAACATTTTAGCTCATAACTCCTTAAACTGTTTCTCTCTCAATGACAAACTGCCTGTTTTCTTAGAACATTTTCTACTTTCAAAAAGATGTACTCCATGCTTTTTTTCAGTTGATTTTGAAATTCGTTTTTTTACATAAGACTTTTCCCTCATTCTGCATTTTACGGAATATTTTTTTCAGAAACTTCTTAGTACTCTTACCAGCTTCTCTTTTTTTTCCTCTGCACATTCTCCACCTTAATTTTAGGTAATACTGTTTCCTCTGTTTCTTTCTTCTTTGTCTCTTCTCTGACATTGTAATTCCTCTTCTTTAAATAAAAGTGGATATCTGTAAAGCAAATAAACAATTAACCTCTACATAAGGCGACTTTATTAGTAATTCATTGAGTAACTGGTGTATTCTTTACTCTAAGTTGTAAATAGTTATAGAAGTGATAGTTTCCTTTTCTCCTGTTTCCTACAGTAGACACATCTAACTTTGTATTCATCTACCTCTCTTGCTCGTAGGTATTAGTGATAGGCTGAGTATGTTAGTGTATTTATTAATGTGTATGTGTGTATCAGTGCATGCATTAGTGTTTGACACAGTCTACTATTATGTATCTTACTGTATACCTGGGTGTGTGTCTACCAGTATTATTCTTTAGGTGCTATCTTTCTAGCTATATTATTATCTACCTGGGTGTCTTACTCCCTGCATCAGTGTGTCCTTGGCTGTGTTAGTGGTTGCATAACTGTTTGACCAGGTGTCTCAGTGTGTCATTTGCTATGTGCATGGGTATGTTGGCGACTACGTTAGTGTTTGCAGGAACTTTCACTGTCTGGTTTGGTTGTGTTAGTGTGCATAGGTGTACTAGCAGCTCCATTACTTTTTACCTGTGTGTGTTACTGTATAAATAACAGTGTACTTCAGTGTTTCACTGTATGTCAGGATGTCTGAGCATATGCATTAGTTTCTGTCTGGCTATGTCTAAGAACGCTTCAGTATGTGCCTAGCTGTGTAAGTATATACATCAGTGTCTGCATTGATGTGTTAGTGTACACGAGTATGTACCTGACTGTGTTAATGTATGGATGAGTGTATGCATGGGTATGTTTCAATGATTGTTATTGTTTACATCAGAACTTACGTGGCTCTAACACTATAAGCACAGCTATGTTGTCATGTAGTTCCTACTAATCCGTAGGATCAGCGCATTGTTTGGACAACATAAACTAAGGGCTTGGTGCCTAGACTGATTCCGGACACCCCCGCAGGATATGTTGGCCTATAGACCAGCTAGCTCACAGTGCCACTGTAAGCCCCCTAACCTACCATGGAGCAAACAGTTTCTGGCAACCACTGAACATGACGACCCTGAACACTCTGGGATCGTGGAAACAGTACAGAACCTTTCGCTCAGTCACTCGTGCTCACTTATTCTCAGAGAAATATACAGAGAATACACAGTGGGACGTTTTCAATATATTTATTGAATTAACGTTATTCTTGCATAAAATACATGTGCTGCAATAATTAGGAGACAGAAGCAAATAAAGGAGATTACAAGCATCAAGAGAGTGAACAGTAGATACATTTCTACCATGGTGCTGAAGCAATGAATATATGCAGGCATATATGCAATATGGTGATCTAACATAGTCCTTCGATGCGAACCCTACTCTAAGTGTACTTAGAGTGTGTATAGGTGTAGAGCCAAGAATCCCCCCTAGGGATGATCCAACCCCATTACCTGATGGGAGAGTGTGAAGGACCCCGCCTTGGTCTCGAGTTGGACACCCCTCACGGAATGTCAGATGGGTGTGTTGGGATTTCTCAGCATGCAGGGACCTTCGGTGTCAGCAGAAGTACCTCCTCTATCAATCTATCGGGATGCCTATTATTTATAATAAAAAGCAGCCTTCACGATTTGCATGCTAGATTAGTGGTGTTATGAATATGTAGATATCGCTGTCGCCCGTGGATGAAGATAGGACGACTTTTGTACCTAGTGCGTAGAGATGCCTAGTACATGATGTTCAAGGCATTGTGATAATGTTGTACGAAGGTGGATGTGCAAAGTAGTTTAAGAGAAACAAATCCAACATTGTCGTGCATGCAAATGTGTGCAAAAGGTCACAGCTGAAATGTTATTTTCTAGGGCAATGTAAGTAATAAGCTGCCTCGCTATATGGGCCTAACTTGGGAATATAACACCCACTCCTCATCCTAAGGGTCGATATATAAAAGCTAAAAAGCCGGTATTTCAGCTTATCATAAAAAAATTGAATAAATGGTAAAAACTACTCTTAACATAGTGTAAAAGCAAGAGCTGCCCTTTAAATTATTGACAAAAGGCTTAATGTCATTATACTGTTTGAAATCCTAAGTACTCCAAAAGCCATGGTGCCTAGAAAAATAAAAATAAAACAAAAACTGTTTTGGACGAATTTAGTTTATAAAACAAGCCGAATTGTTCCCACATGGAAAAAGGCCAATTATTTCATGTGTTCTGGGTGGCAGACACAACATTGTTGTTGTCCATAACCGCAGACGACTATCTCAGAGGCGCACCTCAAAGCAGATTTGTGGAGCAAAGGTGATTCCATCCAATTCCCACAGCAGCTGCTGAGAAAGAGACTGCATCCTGTATGTGTATCGTAGAGCTGTTGTCCAAGTCACTAGGAGCCGAAGCACCCCAGGGTGGCTCAAGAAATGCATTCATCAGCAACGAAAGATGCTGGGGACAACAATACTCATGGGCCGTTCACGGGGCCATCAATGTCCAATGGCGCAACCAGTTGTGATCCTAGTCTAATACGCATTTGTGGCTGCAAAGCAGGCAGTAGAAAACAGGTTGTATGCAATTAAGCTAAACAGACCTGAAGGACAAGAACTAGTGCTCATCTAGTTGTCAAAGTGCGCCAAGCGTGCAGGACAAGCGGGAGCCCTTCAAAAAAGCTTCCCAGGACGGAGTGTATGAATGATGGAATAACTCGGAAGATTGTCTGAAAGGTGCCAACCAGTCCAGAGCCGACGCATTTAAAAAAAAAAAAAGCACTATTCCTCTAGTATCAGAAATGTTAAAGATACGGTGGACTAGCTCCCCAAAATGCAGTGGGAAGTTAGGGTGGAGTAGTGTCTGTATCTCCGACGAGGACCTTGCAACCTGGAGATCAAACGTCTCTCTGGTTGAAGTTAAGGCCACATCTTGTTGAAAAAGCATGCTTTCAGTCTGCTAATAGGGAATCCAAGCATATGTTGGAAACATTTATCGAAGGCCACAATGCTGCCTCCCTAATTTTGCGGGCAGGTGGAAACAGTACATGTGTAAAACAAGTGACTAAAGAATTAACCGTCACCAGATAAGCAATGCCTGGTTCCATTCCACAGCACCTTGATCATTCAGCATCAAGTAGCTCCCATTCAAGAGCAGTTTGAAAACCAGACGTATCACTGCAGCTGGGGAACCCTTCAGATAAAAGGACAAGTTTGCAACAGAAGCGTTGCATGCTCCATGAAGAGAAATGTCCTTGCAAACGAAGGACCCGCTTAGGGCATCCTCACAGTCGGAACCACTAAGAAAAACTTCTGTGTCCACTTTCCTGCATTTAAACCTGAACAGTAATTCCCAATACTCCTGCACATAACCTTCCCCTAGCGCTTCGTATCTGCCTACTTGTTGGTATAGGAGACAATATTGGAATTGGAAAGTCGTGACAGGCAGGGTGATAAAACCATGGATAATCCAGTCTGTGGATGGTGTTGCTGTCACAGTAAAAGGTAATTGGTCTAATTTTTCAATGGGCAACATGGTGTATTTCGCATCTCTGCGTGCCATTGTTATCTGTCTTTCTGTCAGATCATAGTCAGAAAACAGACTGGTAGTGTTTATGTAACGCCACGGCACGTGGGCAGAACGTTGTGTTTGCAACGTCCAGCTCAGTATTATGATGGAATGTAATTGTGAGTGTCCATGTTGTAAAATAGACCTGTCCCTCTGTATTATGTCGATTGCAGAAGAGACAATGTTGCCCAGTGAATAAATTCTGGATGATGAAGTGGTCATACCATTGTCAACCACGGCCAAAGCCTTTTCCATATTTACCCTGTTGATCTTGCGCAATCTCTGCAGCTTCCTGCTGAGAAATCTTCCATAGCTCGTTGTATATTCCATACAAGAGGCGCTTTTGACGTGGGTTTCTGGGACCTAATAAAAAAATCCCTGAGATCCAGATCATCAGAAAGAATGGACAAGTGTTTAGGTCTTTAGCCAATCTAAGCATAACTTCCCAACACTATATGATGTCACCACCCCTGCGTGTTCTGTTAGTACATAGCGTAGGTCAAGCCTGTTGATCTTAAACCCTCCCGAGTTACCTGGGAATCTAGACTGACATTTATCTGTGTCTAGAGGCCAAACCAACCCACCCTGCTGATCGGGGACTGATATATTGTATGATCCATTGCGGAGCATGGCATCTAATGTATCCTCACTATACTTTGTGTATTGTTGCCAAAGTTCAAAGCGTTCAAATGTGGGAATGTGAGGTATGTTCAAATCTTTTGACTTCGCTAAGCCAAGACAGGAAGTCTGCACTGTTTTATTCAGGAAAATCATTTGATGTGGTATGAGGCATGCTCTAAATAACACCTTTTTCCCTGAACCTGACATTCTTTTGTTTCTCAGACAGATTTTGTCTATTGTGTCCTTCCAAAAGTCGAAACCCTGTATAGACAGTTGGGAAATAAAGGAAGCCGAGTAAATCAGCTTGATGTTTGTGAGCATATTCTTCTTTGCAGGTGTAGGTGCAAGCCTATAGTAATAAGAGGCTGGATCTGATGTGCCAAAACCAGAAAAATATGCAAACTTTTTTGCAAATGTTTTTGAAATACCTTTTGATGGTGTTGTGCAGTGTTCCCATTGGGTTTAATTGTCAACAGCACGTGGGATACTAGCTTTGTGTAAAAAAGAAAAAATGGTAACCATAATGTTGGTAACCGAACATGTCTCCAAAATTACTTGTGCCATCATACAATTCATCATTAGAAAATGCAGCTGATTGCTCTAGGTCTGAAAGCAAATTATGCACAGTTTCAATGTCCCATTCATCAGAGAATGTAATAGAGGTTTTATCATTTAAAGAAATTTTAAACAAATATGGAATTTGTAAAGGTTCAGTAGGACCATACACATCATACGATACCCTGTCCCACACTATTCCATCAGGAACTGCTGTAATGTTCTCCAGGGACAGGTCCCTCAGTTCACGGTGCAATGATGCATGTGGTTTTAGTACCAAGTTCACATGTTGGACTGAGAGCGTTCTGGGAGATAATGTCCATTCAGATGTAGAAAAAGACAGTCACTAAACCAATCCAGAGTACCAGGAAAAGTAATCGAAGTGTAACCCAGAGATGTATCCAAGGAGCAACAAGGTATGTCTTTTTTCAGCCAAAGATAGAAGAAACTCGTAGCTTGAAAGGGAGTGGCGGTGTTGGCAAATCAGTTTCACTTGGATCCGATGAAAAGTCGTCAGAATGCACGAAGTAGCCAAGCGCCACCTGGTCTACTTTTGGCAGCTCAGCAGGTTTTGTAGAACTGGGAGATGACTCGATCTGGGGCATGTTGACGTAGATGTCGTCAATTTTTCGAATTGAAATTTCTGTACTTATTGACTGTACAGTTGTTGTTTCAATAAGGAGAAGTATCTTTTCATTGTTGTTTACTGCTTCTCTTTGGAAAGTGGAGTCTTCATTTGATATTAAAGCTTCCATCTGAACTTCCTGCACAGTTGCAAGAGGAGATCGGCAGCTACCCAGGAGCCCACATGGCCTACTGTTGAGAATCGGCCACATAGTGTGGTTTGATCAGATCGATGGAGACAAACCGTTTGTCTTGGCGACTGGCAAGAGGTGGAAGAAGTACAGTTCTGCAACCTTCAACATCCAGGACAGGTACAGGCCCAAAAGATGGCCCAAATTATTTCTTGTCCTCTATTTTCTCTCTGACCAGGTCCCCAATCTTTGGGACCTGCCGATACTGCTTTCACTTCCCCAGTGGCGGTGTGTTTCACTTGGACGTGAAACATCCCAACGATCATTAAGGTCAAATGGGGTTTCAGCCACCACTGTGCTGACACCGTCGAGGTCTGGTACCCACATTCTCATACCAAACAGGATCTCATAGGGTGTTCGACCCCCCCCCCCCTGGGATTTTCTTGGCATGTTATTAAGTACCCTCTGGACCCCTTATAGGTGATTGACCCAACTGCCATCCGAGCCTAGTAATCTGGCTGTTAAGGATTGCGTTAAGTCCCGGATTTTCCTCTCAATGACCGAATTTCCCTCGGGACGGTAGGGGGTGGAGTACCGCAAGGCCACACCCAAACTTCCCATGGTTTCTTTGTAAGCCCGAGAGCTAAATGCCGGACCCTGGTCGGAATGTAGTGTGCCAGTTGTGTATGCCCTGATAAAGACTCGCAAATCCTTTATAACAGTTCGGGCGTCAGTCGAGTGCTGGGGCCAAACCCATAGGAATCTAGATCATGAATCCACTGCCACCAAGATGTACTTGTGAGCCCTGTGAGAGTGTAAGGGGCCGCAGTGATCCAAATAGACACATGCGAGAGGTTTGTCTGAGATCAATAAAGGTGTTTGCGGTAGACGTGCTACGGTGGAGCCTTTCATCTGCTGGCAGATGTCGCATTTCAGGACAAAGTCCTTGGTCTGTTTCGTGAGACCTGGCCACCAGTAGCGCTGCCTCAGTAATGAAACTGTAGCAGTAATCCCGGCATGTGCTGAACCCAGACCCTCATGTGCAGCTAGTATCAATCCCAATCTGCAATCAGTGTTTGGTATTACTCTATCCCCCACTCCTGGAATCTGAGCATACAGAATATTATCTAACTTGTAGGAGTACTTGAGTGGAAAGCCTTTCGGTGGTGCTAGGCTGTTGCGTGTGGCATTGACAGCTATCATAGTTGTTCCATCTATCCTCGCACTGGAACGAGTGATTGCAGCAACAGCAGCAGTTCGCACTGTTGCCTTGGCAGCTTCATCCGCCATTGAATTCCCTTCAACATGAATGCTAACACGCTGATGACTCAATGTATAAATTACAAGAGCCCGTGGCAGGCTTTCTTTCTGCAACGCCACTTGTTCCCAAAGCATCTTGTGCTTGATTGTACAACACTTGGAATCTCAAAACCCATTTTGGCCCCAATAGTTAAGGTATTCATTGTAAGACTGGACACAGTAAAATGAGTCACACACGATAAGTGTGGGGAATTCGCGATCCGTATGTTGTAGTGCCAGCATCAGGGCTTTTAGTTCTGCCAGCTGCGCTGTGCAGTCTCCTAGGGACTGTGTGTGTGTTATTCCGGGACGAAACTTTCCATCTCGCATGCTCCCTTTTACAATTGCGCATGCTGCGTTATATTGCTGTTTCGATCCTACGGCAGGTTGAGCAGATCCATCGGTATAAATGATACTTTCATATCTATCTAGAGGCATAATTCCATTCGGCAATGGATATTCTTGTTGATACTGCAGGAATGCTTGTGTTTGTAATGTAGGGTCAAATCTATAATCTACATCTGTTGCAGTGAGAGAGTTAGCCCATTGAATCCATCTTGGATGTAGAGCCTTAACATTCGGAATGCTTGCTTTAGTAACTGCCTTTATGGTCGGTACTAGGTAAACAACAATTATGCGTTTTCATTGATCCAGCGCTCGCTCTCTCTCTCTCTCTCTCGCTCTCTCTCTCTCTCGCTCTCTCTCTCTCTCTCTCTCGCTCTCTCTCTCGCTCTCTCTCTCGCTCTCTTATTACAGCAGTCTGTACAGCTGTGAGAATTTTCTCAGTGGGTGTAAAACGCATTTCAGCGTTTGTGTACAGATGTGATTTGTATGCTATAGGTACCTTATCACCTTCATTGAAAGTGATGTAGGTGTACCTAATTGGTCCAGCGACTACGCAGATCACCAGGTTAGTTGTGTAAATGCCTTGAAGCAAGCATGTCCGCTTGTACGGAACTTAAAATATCAGTATGTTCACTGTGTCCAGTGTTGCACTGGAAAGTCAGGTCTAATTAAGTTGTAGAAGGTTTTACCCTTTTTGCGTAATCCAAAAGGTAAGTTCTGCCAAAATTAAAATATCCTAAAATGGATTGTAGTCTCATCAGAGTTGTTGGAGGTTGGAGCAATGCACATTTTTCTAAAAAATGTGTCGCTAGGCTTTTGCCTTTACTTGATTTCTCGTATCCCAGAAACAGGACACTGAGGTGGGCTATTTTTAATCAAAATTTGAAGCCCAGGTAAGCAAACCCGCTATTATGTGGTTTACTCTAGCCAAATGTTCCATTAATTAATCGTCCGTCAGATAAATATCATCTATATAGGACGCCGCCTCCTTATCAATACTTTGAAGTAACTCTGTTACTCTGGCTGAGAACAGCCCAGGGCTTTTCTTATACCCTTGTGGCAAACGACAAAATTGATGCCGAAACCCTAGCGCTGAAAACGCGGTCAAATATCTACTTCCAGGCACTATATTCTGGCAGAAAAAAACATTTGAGATGTCTAGTGTTCGTTTTGTATTTCTTCCGCACAATGTTATTCATCAGTGTGGCACTGTGTGCATTCTGTACTGCAAATGTGCATGTGAATGCATTCAAATGTCTGTAATCTAAGACTAAACAATATGAATTGTCTGGTTTCATTACGGGAAGCAAAGGATTATTCATAGATGAGGTGCAATTTTCTATTACACCCTGGTACTCAAGTTGATCTAAGATCTCCCTGACTTGTTTCTTTGCTTCATGTTTAATTGGGTATTGTCTCTGCGGTTGAGGGATCATTTTTAATGGGATCTCGTGATGAGTAGACTCATCATCCCACCCAACATGATTGCGGTATACAGCAGGTGCTGAAGCTCACGCTCACTCCTGCGCGAATACATTTTTAACTGATTCTGCTACGAGGTCGGAGAAAGCATGTAAAATTATCTCTTCCCCCCCGTTTGGCAATCTAATTACGAACTCAGGTGGCCAATCTTTTTCCCCCCAAAAGAATGTTGTAACCATGTGTCGGGTCCTCCTAAAAGAGACCCTTCATTTCTCTTTTTATGTCCCCTTCTATCTGAAGCATTATTCTGTGTAAACGATGTGGGACACTCACTCTCGTATCAGGTGTTTCCACCGTGATATACCCACTCAGCGCTCCTACTTCCAGAAAATCCATCATGTTCTGGCAAGCGATTGTGCCTTCTGCTGCGCTGTCCAGCATAGTCACTGCCCACTCCCTGTCCAGAAGGAGAGTCCTCAGCAGCCTGGGCATTTCTGATCTTAATCCCTGCTACTTTTTTATTTTTAAATTGAGGTTTCGTAGATTTTTGTTTATCTTCTTGTTTGATGATGTAGTCTGAAGTGCGATGTGTTTTCCTTTTTCAGCTGGGTTCGCTCTTCTGTTCTTTGCTCTAACCGTCCTCCTTTCTCCAAGCATTTCTCAGATTGATCCTGAAAAGCATGAAAGGAATGTGTATCATTATCCTGATATCTGTCAGGTTTTCTAATGTTATCACGGTTTCTGAGATTGTATCTCTTTTCAGTGTGCTCCTGTTGAGGAGACCCACTCCGTGATTGTTGTTTATTATTTTTTGGTTTATTATCCCATTTATTTTAAGTAGAATCAGGTGCTTGCTTAGAGTTATTCTTTTCAGAATTACCCTTAACCACCAGTTTCCCAGGTCTGGCTCCCAGGTTATCTCTTCCCAAGGAAGCGTATGTTTCTGCGATAATCTTAGGCAACTCTCTCTCCTGTTGTATAGGAGTGAATTCCCTACGGCGTTGGCATATAGCCATCGCAGCTGCCTCCCCCTTCATGTTGCTTAACAGAATTGCAGAAACGTAGGCAAAATTGCCTATTAGTTTCATCCCTAAGTCCAGGGCAGGTTCTGTCCCGTATTCACTCTGTATTTGTTTCAATAAATCCGGTATTACTGCTATTGAAGGGGTACCATGAGTTCTGGTGTAAAGGACAGCAAAGACTGTACCCCAAGTGGCTCAATCTTCTATTGGGGGAGCCATCCCCATTGGCAAGCAAATTGTTAGAATTCTGTGTTTTTCCTGTGAGCCCGTATGGGGAAAAACCACTTCAAGCTGTGCTATTTTTTGTGCTGTCCAGAACTGTACTTGTTCCCGACTGGTGGGAATTCTTCTCATTACGGCATTCAGTGTTTGAGGGCTGTTACCCGTGGTAGCCAATTGAGGTTGTGCAGCCTGAGCAGCTCTCACAGGTTGAACTATAAGCGTTTGCATTATGTATTGTGTAAGATTTCTGTAAATTTTCACTAAATCTTTGTATAGTGTGCACGTTTCTGCTGCTCCTAATCTGTGAATGTCGGTTGTGGTGTATATGAAGCTAAGACCGGCCAGGTCGCTCCTTCTTTACTGAGCGGACCGAGTCTCACATTTTCTACGGTGTGGGGGAGGGTGCCTTTAAACCAATGTATATGTTCTTGGTAAGTTAACAGGACTTCTAGGTCCACGTATGGAAAGTATTCCTCCGGTGTCTCATCTTCAATGTAAGTGTGAAACTGTTTTGTGCGTCCGTCTGCAGCAGGAATTGTAACCGAAAAATAAAATACCTCTGTCCTGAATGCTTTGTGTGCCTCACCCACAAAGGTAACATCTCCACCATTTGTCGGGAGACCATGTTGTAGTAATTTGATAGTAACTGCCTGTCTTCAATTTTCTGAAATATTTAGAGTAGCTTCTTGTACTTCAACGCCCTCTCTATGTTCGGACATTGTAAAACTAATGAACAAGGTATTTAATAAAAGAATTTATTGAGATTCTGTTTGTACAATATGGGAATATTCTTTAATCCTTCAAGCTTGATAAAACCTACAGCCAATACATTGGACGTACCTACTCAGCCAAGGCAGATTCCCTTTTCCCACTACGGACGTCTCCGGTTTCAATGTGAGTAGGGGTCTCTGAGAAAGCACGACTGAACTACTCCGATTTGACCGTTAAATTAGTGCCTAACCAACGTTGGCGGCTCCATGTCATGTAGTTCCTACTAATCCATAGGATCTACGCATTGTTTGGACAACATAAACTAAGGGCTTGGTGCCTATACTGATTCCAGACACCCCCACAGGATATGTTGGCCTGTAGACCAGCTAGCTCACAGTGCCACTGTAAGCCCCCTCTAACCTACGAACAGCGAACAGTTTCTGGCAACCACTGAACATAACAACCCTGAACACTCTGGGATCGTGGAAACAGTACAGAACCTTTCGCTCAGTCACTCGTGCTCACTTATTCTCAGAGAAATATACAGAGAATACATAGTGGGACGTTTTCAATATATTTATGGAACCAACGTTATTCTTGCATAAAATACGTGTGCTGCAATGATCAGGAGACAGAAGCAAATAAAGGAGATTACAAGCAACAAGAGAGTGAAACAGTAGATATATTTCTACCATGGTGCTGAAGCAATGAATATATTCAGGCACATATGCAATATGGTAATCTATTTTAGTCCTACGATGCGAACCCTACTCTAAGTGTACCTAGAGTGTGTGTAGGTGTAGAGCCAAGAATCCCCCCCTAGGGACGATCCAACCTCATTACCTGATGGGAGAGAGCAAGGACCCCATCTTGGTCTCGAGTTGGACACCCCTCACGGAATGTCAGACTGGTGCGTGGTGATTTCTCAGCATGCAGGGGCCTTCGGTGTCAGCAGAAGTACCCCCTCTACCAATCTATCGGGATGCCTATTATTTATAATATAAAGCAGCCATCGCGATGTGCACACTAGATTAGTGATGGTATGGAAAATGTAGATAGTGCTGTTGCCTCTGTGGATGAAGATAGGACGACTTTTGTACCTAGTGAGTAGAGGCCTAGTACATGAGGTTCAAGGCATCGTGATAATGTTGTACAAAGCTGGATGTGAAAACAAAGTAGTTTCAGAGAAACTAATCCAACATTGTCATGCATGCAAATGTGAGCACAAGGTCACTGCTGAAATGTTATATCCTAGGACAAACGTAAGGAATAAGCTGCCTCGCTACATGGGCCTAACTCAGGAATATAACAGTGTGCCAGTCTGACTCAGTGCATTTATCAATGTATACCTCGGTATGTCAGTTTATACATGACAAAATGCCTGCATGCATTAGAGTTTTACTGCTTTTCTCAGTGGCTACATCATTGTATACCATCATTTTCTCACTCTTAACAATTTTTTATTCTCCTTTATTAATCACTGTACTTTTCTTTAATTTCATCACATACTCTCTTTTTTATTCCTTTTTACCTTTTCTAAACATTCGTCACTTGCGTCCACCGATAACCACTCATACCTTCTTCATCAAGTAATTTTTTAATAGTACAGCTTAACCTGTTAAAATTAGGTGTTCCTCCTTCTTTTTGTTTCTCAGTATCAGTTCAAAAATCTTTTTTTTTGAAAGTACAAAAAAATCAACCACATGGTATACCACTGTCAAACAAGGTAACCATTAATGGCAACAGGTTTAACTTTGCTTTCAATGTTACACTGGCTGTAAACAAATAGAATCAAGGCTTTAATATTTTACTAATAATACAGCTCTTCTGAATGGTGCAAATTGTTAACCCTTCCTTACACTCCTACGAAGAAAGCCCAATTCTGTAGGGGATTTTGGTGGGTTTGCGGATCCACTTCAGCACTCAGTGTGGCACCCATGTAACTTTGCAGCAAATTCGCAGATCCGCGTGGGACACTTAAATCTGTTTAAAAAATCTGGCTATAACTATTGTCACTTATACTTCACTTGGTAGAAATGGCTACATTTCCACCCAGACAGTACTTATTCACTATTAATTCTATTAACTCTTTTTTAAAAGCTTACATTCTCATCTTTTTATTTTCCTTCCCCCCCCCCCCATGCTGCTTTAGCTGTGTAACTATGGTGACCAAGTTTGAAACATTCTGTGCTAGCAGTAGGTCACAAGTTCACAGCAGTTTCTAGAACAGTATGCTAACATCTAAACCGACTGTAGCAGGTGTGGTTGAGTGTATGCAATTAGAAGCATATCCCAAACACCATTACTTTTTGTTATATCAGAAAAGCCAATCACACATCTACTTAGTTTTTTTAATAGCACAACCTAGTTTTAACCACTAGCATATTTATACTATCCAATCAAATTCCTTCTTTTAAATTTTACTTGCTAGGCTTTTTAACTGTCTTCTTTTTCAAATCTGCGTCTAACATCAGCAGCCTTCTCCTGCGTGCTTTTGCTCCTTTCTTTGAAAATGTTTAGGGTGTGGATTGTGGGCCATAGCTTTGTGTTTTGGGTTAGAGAGTGTGCTAGAAAGAGTGGTATTGATGGGGACCTGTGTTTGCCTAATATGGATATTAGTTGAGTTGGCCAAAGAGGGTTAAAGTGACATCAACTGCTTCCATTGGTTGAAAGCTTTATGGATTGCCAACATCCAGCCCCTATGATTGTGCACTGTGGGGGCACTGAACTGGGCACACTTACTGGGAAAGGACTGGAAAAACCAATGAAGGATATCTTTGGAAAATTAATATCACTTTTCCCTCATACTTCCTTGGTGTTTTCCAACATATTTTCCAGTCGTAAATTACTCCCTTTGGAACCCACTGATGTTCCGTCAACTGAATATACAGACACCCAGTCACCACACATTAATACCTCCAGTCGTAAATGAGTTGAATGCTGCACAGAACCTCCAACCTTTCTATCTCCAAATGTAATAGAATTTTTTTTTCCAGTGTATCAAAAATTGTTACACTTATTTCATAGGTTAAAATTCCATTACTATAAAAAACTGAACATAGAAATTATATATACACAAAGACTACATAAATACAAATAATGTGAAGGAGAGAAAACATACAAGACAATCACATCTGTCATTAATTCGGGCTCATTTGTAGGAACCAATAAAAACACCACATAGTAGATACCAATTTCTTTTCTAAAGTAATCATCTGTTTGTCACATTTAGCACACTCTATGCGGCAACATGTTTTGGTGGGTTATAGAATGTGAAACCACCTTCAAGACAAAAAGGATATCCCCCGCCTAAGAATATAACTATCTAAAAAATTCTGTGTAGAAAACATAAATATGTATAAATACACCAGACCACATAAAAACATCCTCATGAAACATTGAGACATTGACATACAATTGTTAACACATTATATATACAAGTTTTATTAAAACTGATAATCAGGAATTTAATATCAATAAACCGGCCGCACCACACTCTATTCATGACTGGGGGTGCCCCAAATTACACCCTTCAAGTAAAATTCATCCCATCCACAGATCATGAGGATTTATCACCACAGTCATTACCCATGTATCCTTAAATTTGTTGACTCACCGGCGAGGAACACTCTATTTATTGAAATTGCAAAAATACGCCCACCTTGAGCAAGTCTCTGTTGCAGATAGCAGAATATAAAAACCTGCATATGGGTAAAGGGAAGGACAAAACAATTGATCTTTCACATCCTCCCATATTCTCTTAATTAAATGAATCGGGTCTTGCAGACCTCAAAGACATACCTTTCACTTACTAGATTCCCCAAGTCAATATGGGTTTAAAAAGTCAAATGGTAATATAAAAAGTTATGAAGTCACCCTGTTTGCTTTGGGGAACCACCGTATAGTATCTCCACCATGCACCTGCAGAGAAAATAAATATCTGCATTTGTATTTTTATATAAATGTTAAATAAAATCATTGTTATTCAAGAGGGGTTATAAACATACCTCAAATGTAGGTGGGGTCAATCCCCCGTGGGTTACCATGAATCAATGTTAAAGCTAAACAGCTTTCTCGTTGTATTTACTATCGGCGGGGGTTACACTCTTGTAACGTGTCCCACTGCCTGAAAGTGAAAGATGAAACTAGTTATAACAAAACTCCCACATGTCCACCCGAAAGGTTGTGAGCATGCTTTATAAATTCTCAGCTTGGGACAATGCCTGTATAGAGTAAGACACGATTTGTCTTAATAAAATATCAGTCCGATTTGGACCCCCGTGCTGTTATTGTTGTGCAAAATAGAATGTCGCCTTATAACCCAGTCTAAAACAGAATCACCCCATATCAGCGTAAAGTAGTCTGAGAGTCCCATTTTCCTGTGAACTCCGAATTCCGCCGTGTGGGGATTCACGAATCGCTTACCTAGAGGCACAGAGGGCTGTCCCTTTTCTACAATGATCAACACGTGTGCTCGACATCTGGTTCAAAGTAGGTCTTTCGCCTCACCGCCGTCCCATGGTTTTAACCGACCCATCTGTGAGTGGGTGTATCAGTGTCTGAATGGATCACTGAGTAGCTCTATCAGTGGGTCTGTCAGTGAGTGTGAGTGTGAGCTTCTGTCTGGCTGTGTGAGTGGCTGTGAGCGTCTGTATGTGTGAGAAGGTCTTCAATTAGTATGCAAGCAACTTTTCAGCCCCGGGGACCTTTTCCAGAGATATAAAATGGCAGCCACAACTTTTCTGTGAAGGTGCAGCCAGCCAATCGGGACCTTGATTTGGTGCGTGGATCCATGGATGGATCCGTGGAGCGTCCACGCCCCATGATATACAAATATTTTCAGTTAATATCTCTAAAACTACTGAATGGATTTACACCACATTTCACAAAGCATGTATTCTGGACCAAGAGCTAGCTTACTGTCAAATTTTGTGTAATTCCATTCAGCGGTTCGGGCTGTAGTCGTGTACAAAATCCCTATGGGAAATTGCATGGGGACCATGCGTTTTGGGACTCTCCTTTTTCTCAGCCCCCGCTTGCTGAATCACCCGGAAACTTTCAGCACAGCATCTACAGTGAGTGTTGTACTAATTCCGAAAGATTCATGAAGTTTCGTCAAACGACAGTAAAGTTATTGGCAAAACAAAAACTGCTTTTCCTATGGAAACTAGGCCCTAATTATAACTACCTACTGGCGACTGCCAGTAGGAAGGATGAGGGAGATATAACAGCGAAGGAAAATAGAAGATTTCTTTATTAGCAAACTATTTTAGAGAAACCATAGATTTGAATAACTAGTAAAATGTGATTGGATCTAAAGTATTTAAATCTTCTGTTTAAAAGTTTCTTCCCTAACTTTTGTTTCCCATTGTTAAGGTATATTTAATTGCAGATTTATTGTACTTTCTCATTTCTAAGTATTTGTATTTTTTAGTTTTTGCAGTTGCCTTCGATTTTAAAGGGACTTTCAATTTGTTTACTGAAAATTGTCTTTTAAGATATTTCTGAAAATGTTCTATTTATTTGTTTTTCATTGATATTGGCTTTCATTAGAATGGTTTGCCCGTTAGTTTGTTTACTTTCACGTCACGGTGTTCAGTATGTTTGTCATTATGGATTGTGCTGGGTGGGCTCGGTTTTGAAAGTATCTGTAAATAAACTTGTGAATTGTTAGTTTGATTTAATGAACATTCAAAACAATTAATTTTCAAAAAATGTATTGGCAGATCTTCTAATAGATTTGCCTTCTAGTGGCATAGGGAAATAATTAGATGTTATCTCCTTTCCTGATCTTTTATTAGCAAGCAGTACATGTAGCAACATCAACAGTGCATCAGGTCCCTCCAATACAAGCCAAAGGTGTTCAGTCTACTGTCAGACCAGCCTGCACTTCTGCTGTTACGTTACAGGCAAGCGCTGTGTTAAATCACTCACAAGTAAGTATCTATGATTGAATTTTTATAAGTTTCATTTAATCTAAAAATATAATGAATCAAATCCTAAAGGCATTTTTTGGTTCATTTTCAATTAACTTTAAGCAAGCTACTGCTATTGCTAATATATGCTTTTAATTCAGGAAAGCACGTACACTTCGTTTATGCTGGATGTAAATATGAAAAATATGCTGGGTTATTTGTTCTGCAATAAATCTTTATTGAACCAACTTTGGATTCCGGATCATTACTACAACGAATTGCTCCATCATAAGGACCTACGCTGGCTGCTATTACTGAAAACTGTGATTTTATTTTATTGAACTAGTCGCTCTGTTTTTTTGTTCGCCTGTAGTGCCAGGAGTGCATAGTTTCACATGCAGCCAATTTGAGTGCAGTGAATGACCTGTGATATTTTTAGGACTTGGCCGAGTCGTTGGTGGTTGACAACAACACAGTTGCAGTTGTCGCAACTTTTCAACTTACCCAGCGTTCTACTGCGGGTGCTACCACTACCTCAGTTCCAGAGGCTTGAGTTTTAAGCTCCAACTCCGTGTTCTTGTTCCACCTTTCCATTCCATGTCAGATGTCGGCATCCTTGACATGCCCTAGCAACGTCCGACGTTAAATTCCAAACTACATCATAAGTCGGCGGCCATCTTTGTTTGGGCCGCATTATAAATAACACATCTATACACACACACATTCATTCTACAGCGTGCTGTGCATCGCATCGGATCAACCTGGCGATCTGCACTCCTTTGGGAGGTCAGCCACTTCTCCGGTGAGCCATGGAGAAATAAAATAGAGTGCTCATCAATTTCTCAGCTATACGCACAGCTTTGTGCTGTGAAGCAATTGCAGTGTGCATCTATTTCTCAGCGATAACCACGCCTTTGTAAAGCACATGCAGTGATACTGTTTACATCTGTGATTTGCACATCTGCCATTTTCTGTGATACGCACACCAGTGAGTGCTATTGATTTCTGCCAAGAATTGTGCAGTAAGAGTTTTAAATATTTTTGTTTTCCTGTTTTAACATCTAAGTGTCTATTTGTAATTCGGGATGATCATGCCATCAAGTTGTGCCTTAAACCTTACTCCACCCCAGCCATTTGTGCCTTCTTCAGGAGAAAATGCTCCTAAGTGGCAAGAATTGAAGGAGTATTTCCTGAATTACATTTCCACCGTAGATGAAGTTGATAATTTCACTCCTGAAAAACAAAAGAAAATGTTGTTGCAATCGTTAGGTCCCATTGGGTTAAGAGTTTATAACAGTATTGCTAAAAAGCTACGTACTGGTGGAAATGTGTTTTTACATGCAATGGATGGTGTTGATGCATATTATGCCCCCACAGTGTGTGTAGTTATTGACTGATATAAGTTTTACCACAGGAAGCAGTTAAAGGAAGAGACAGTAGAAGAGAACATGTCTGCTTTAAAAAAATTGGCATTAACATGTCTTTTTGGCACCTTGCGTGATGAGCTCATTAGAGACCAAATTGTCATGCATGCTGCAATTTTGTCCATACAGGATAGTCTTTGGTCTAAGGGGGAATCTCCTCTTCAAGAGGTAGTAGAAATTGTTAAAAGGGCTGAACTCACTTGAAGATGTGCTAAAGCAGTTTTACCTGAGAACAAAAAGACTGGAGTTGGTTAATACACCAGGAACAAAGGAGGTAGTAAATAAAATCAAGGCTAGCAAAAAATCTGTTTCCACGACTGGTAAGAATGCTAAACCTACTTACAAAAAGGAGCAATAAGAGTATAGCAAGGATGTAAAGTGTTATAGATGTGGATTTTCTGGCCATTTGGCTAATGATTAAAAATGTCCTGCCCGTAACCAGAGGTGTTCAGGTTGTGGTATAGTTGGTCATTATTTCAAGGTGTGCAAGAAAAAAGGAAGCCAGAATTCTGCAGTTAAAATGTTAGAAGACCATAGTGAGTCAGGCTTTATGAGACGAGAAATTCAAATTGGCTTTAGGAGATAGCCTTGAATTACCCGATAGTTCTCTCAAACGTTTCACTGGTGTACCCATTCCACTGTTGGGTCTTAGGAAATTGAAATTCCGATTTAAGTCCAGAGAGGCTGTATGTATCCAAAAGAAGTCAATCTGTACTGGGCTGGTGGGACGAATGGGAACTCGGGCATCATTTTGGGTCCTAGTGGGTCTGAACCTGTTCTAGGGGTGCAAAGTGAACTAAACAGTACTAATATTTGGATGGAACATCCTAATGTGTTTTCAGATAAGGTGGTAGAACTCAAGGGGTTCCAGCACAGAATCATCTTAAAAGAGGGTTCAGTGCAGTGCATACATAAAGCTCGGAACAATCCTATGAGTGTCAGAGACAATGTTTCAAATAAATGAAATAAACCTCTGGAGGCAGGAATTATAGAGTTGGTGGAATCATCGGACTGAGTCGTACCTTAAGTGGTAGCACGACGTGCTAACGCAAGCTCAGGTTGTGTGTGGACCTTAGAGATTTGAATAAGAACATGCTGGTGGACCAATTCCCTCTTCCCAAAATTAATGAAATGTTATCTATTACTAAAGTGCTATATGGTTCACTACAATTGATCTCACATCTGCCTACCATCAGATTCCTTTGCATCCCGACAGTCGTAGGTTAACTACTTTTATTACACCTTTTGGATGCTTTCAGTTTGTAAGAGTACCATTTGGTTTAGCAACTGCGGCTGCTATGTTCCAGCGTTTGATGTTTAAACTATTCAGAAAGGTGAAAAAAGTGGTATTCTTCCAAGACGATATTTTAGTCATGGGGGAAATGAGGAATGAACACGATGACCAACTCAAGAAGGTTCTAGATATTCTGAGTGAAAAGGGTCTGACGGCACAATACACTAAGTGCAAATTTGCAGAAAAACTGTTACGCATTTGGCCCATGAAATAAGTGAGAAGGGAGTTGAACCTAAAGCATCTTAGATGGAAGCGATTATAGAAGCCTCTGCTCCTTCCAACAAAGATGAGATCAGGACTTTTTTAGGCATGGCAGAATTTTATGCTAAATATGTCAGAAATTTTTCTAGCAAGACCTTTCCTATCAGACAGCTTTTATAGGGTAAGTGTGAATTTGTTTGGTCTGATGAATGTCGGCAAGCTTTTCAAGTCGGGAAAAACAACATAAGTGCTGCTCCAGCTGTACAAGGGTTTGATCCGGCTTTAAGAAGTATTGTCACCACAGACGGCAGTTGTAAGGGTTTAGGGGCTGTGCTCACCCAGATCAATGGAAGTGGAAATGAATGTATTGTTGCTTTTGCATCACATTTGATTACCCCAACGGAAGCAAAGTATTCCTTTATTGAAAAAGAGGCTCTTGCATGTGTGGGGATTAGAGCACTTCAGAGCATATATGGGGATCACATTTCAGACTCAGAATTGATCACTAGCCTTTAACTAAAGTGCTTACCACGAAGGAATTACTTACTGCTTCGCCTAGGCTGGCCCGCATGTCCATCAAACTCTTAAACTATAACTGCGATGTATGTTATGTGCCCGGTGTTAAAAACAAAACTGCAGATTTTTTTTTTAGCAGCATACCTTTGTCATTGAGGGTCAAACCCGAGGATGAGTTTGAAAATTGTTGTTTGGCAGGAGCCAATGATGAAATTTTGGAAAATGAATGGGTGGAGGCCACTGTTAAGGATGAGGTTTTGCAGAAAAATTGGTAATTGGATTAGGGAAGGTTGGCCTTCCAAGAGTGACATGGACAACAAATTCAGAGTGTTTTGGGAGTTGAGGCAAGAATTGTCTGTTGAGGATAGAAAAATGTTACACACAGGGAAGGTTGTACCTCTGGATTCTTTAAAGGACAAGATTTTGGAAATATGCCATGAGGGCCATTTAGGTATTACAAAAAGTAAGAGCAGGGTTAAGCGAATGTACTGGTGGCCTGGTATTGACCAAGCCATTGAGAAGGTGAAAAGTTGTGTTTTGTTCAAAAATTTGGAAAAATGTCTTGTGACCATCAAACCACCTTTGTGACCCATAAGGTGCCCAGAAATGCCGTTGGAAAGTATAGGATTGGACATATTGGATCCTGTTCAAGATGGTAAGGATTCTAAGTATGTCATTGTTTTAATTGATCATTGTGCCAAATGGCCGGGCATTAAGGTGGTACCTAAGGTAGATGCTCAATCTATAGTTGGTTTTTTGGACAAAGTGTTCTTCAGAGAAGGGTTGCCCAAAGTCGTTTTGACAGACGGTGGACCTCAATTTTGTTCTGAGGTGTTAAATGCATTTTTGAATAGGAATAGCATCGTGCATAAGACCACTTCTATTTACCATCACCTGGCAATGGCACCGTGGCGCGCTTTAACCGAGTGCTAAAAAAAAACATTCAATTGGCTAAGGGAGCCAGTTTGTCGTGGTTTAAGGAAGTATGGCTCACCGTGTGAGCCTACAGGGTTACACCGTGCAGCTCCACAGGATTTACTCCTTTCAAACCTATGAGGGGCAGATTGCCATGTATGAAGGACCGTGTGGGATTGATACACAGTTCCAGGAGGACTGAATGGACCCCTGCGGTGGCTAGGGAACGAGTGACCATGGAGCAGGATAGGTGTAAGAAGTGTCACGACTAGAAGAATAGCTGTAAAATGGTGGAGGTACAAATCGGTGACTGGGTAAGGGTTAAGAAACCAGGAGTTTATAAAAAGAATCAGGGTAGATATTTTCAACCTTTGAAGGTGATTAAGATTTTGTGTAACTCTGTCCAGTTGAGTGATGGAAAGGTGTGGCATTTGAGTGAAATTTCTTTATACTGATGAGAGAAAAGAGTTCCAGAAGAAGCTTCTGGGGTGAAGTTTAAAAAATCTGATTGGTTGTTGGATGTGGGTTGTTCTGGAATGACTGGTAATGGAGCAGGTGGTAGTAGTGGAGAAGTTGTTGAGAACTGCCGTGATCTGGGTGATGGCAGCAACCAATTTCCCTCCACCTCTTATGGGAGTAGTGATGTGAGGAGGACAAGATCAGGGCGCATACTCGCAAGGCCCAAACAATTTCATGACTATGTGTGCAATTAAACTTTGGTTTTTATTGAAGTATGTTTATTTTTTTTGTCAATTTTTGGAAGGGGAGATGTGTTGTATTATGCATTGTATAATTATAATCTCTATGTGCATTGTTTGTCCTGTTAGGGAACCCATAGCTAGGAACAGTAGAATTTGAATTATATGATTGCTGTGGAATGTAGTGACAGGGCATCTTATGGTCACTGTGGATCTCATCGGTTGATGGATGCTACTGCTCCTGCTGCTGGGGTATTTGTTCTACGATAAATCTTTATTGAACCTACTTTGGATTCCGGATCATTACGACAGGTCAGTTATAAGTTGTGCGGAGGTACTAGGTTGCTGGATTTAATGATTAAGGCTGGTAAATCTGCCTGTTCGAGATAATCCCACAGAATTGGGAATAGCAGTGTTCACCTGCTCTGAGCATGTCGTAAATGGGAGCAGAGGTGCCGGCGGGAGCTGCAGAGGTTGGTCGTATTCAAAGCAAGTAGTTCGCCTGGTAGGGGGAGCATTGTGCTGTAGGACTGGGTCAGGTAGGGTTTGGGGACCAGTTTGTTACCAAATGTGTTATTTAGCAGTAAAGAAAACATTTTGTTTCCTCTGTGATCATAAACATTTATTTTTCCCAAGGTATCCATGCCAACCAGTGGTGGCCGGAATGTGTTTAGAGGAGCAACAGCAGGAGGAAATCCTGCACCTCAACAGCCTACAGTGATTACGGGAGGGCTAACTCCAGTCTCAAGCCCAAAACAGCCCTCGGGTCTGCCTAGTTTTCCACCTCCAGCTCATGCTGCTGTTCAGATACCACTGCAACCACAGGTCATTCCCAGTTCACCTGTTCCTGGAACTACACTTATAGTGCAGGCAAGTGTTTATTTTACAATGTGTAAAGGGCAAGCTCAATCTGAACTGTGTGTGTTGTTGGCAGGGTCTTCAAGTCATAGTTCGATAGCTGGCTCTTCTTATTGGAGAAGTCTCATGGTTCATGGCTTGAAGAAGTGAGCCGAACGTCAGAGGCCAAAGTATTAAAGTAATTAATCTGTGTGCATGTTTGAAGGAGAAACATATTTTGTTATTTTATACATGTTTTATTTTGTATGTAATCATTTGAGTTTACAGTCGAATAGGCATCACGCAATGTAATAAGACCAATTTTTCATTTTGTTGTCTTTTGTTAGGGGGTTTGCAGGTGCCGCACTACATTTTACTGGCTGACAGTCATTAGAAGTAAAATGAAATCTGTTTCTCGTAGAATGATGTTGCGGTGGCATCCAAACTAGGTTTAATACATTGTAGTTTTCTTCTTCTCCTTCGTTGATGCTTTTTGAACAAGCATTGGCAAAGCCAATGAGGCTCGCCTTTGAGACCTATTGGCTTCACCTGTGGTTTTTATTCATGCTGTAAAACAACCCCAGTGCTGTGCAGCGTGGCTAAAGAAACCAAACTTTAAAAAAGGCACTATGATATGGTGGTCGCGTAATTTTGCAGGTATGCATACCACACATGTGCGCACCTAGACGTGGGTCCCTTGCTCACTTTGCCACTGGATTCAAGCTAGCCTGGCTGATGAGGGCTGTTAGCCTGAAACCGGTCCCAGGATGCTTGCTTCCGGTCCAGGGAAGACATGGCTTGGCAGTTCGGGCTGGACTGTTCCCATGAGGCACAGGGTCAAGACTGATTTGCATATGGCTGTGTCTGAACTGGGGTGGCGAAGTGAGCTAAAGAACGATGATGGTTTCAACCCAGATCTGTGACTAGCGGTGAGGGTCTAAAAAGTTTCAGTGCTCCGTCCATCATCTCCTTGTGTTTGCTTTGTTCGCCCTAAGTTGGCAGGGTATGCCCAGACGTGGGTCCCTTGCTCACTTTGCCACTGGATTCAAGCTAGCCTGGCTGATGAGGGCTGAATAGCCAGAAACCGGTCCCAGGATGCTTGTTTCCGGTCCAGGGAAGACATGGCTTGGCAGTTCGGGCTGGACTGTTCCCATGAGGCACAGGGTCAAGACTGATTTGCATATGGCTGTGTCTGAACTGGGGTGGCGAAGTGAGCTAAAGAACGATGTTGGATTAGATCTGTGACTGGGGGTGAGTGTCTGAAAAGTTTCAGCGCTCCGTCCATCATCTCCTTTATGTTTGCTTCGCACCTACAAAGTGACATGAGCAATTTTGGATGGGTAAATAAGAAAGAAAATTAAGTAGCACTAAAGTTTTGTTTATTCCTCTCCTCTTCTCTCAAGTACTGGTGAGTGGAGCAACATGGATGAAGAGGATGGAGAGGAAAAGCAACAAATGAGAAAGTATGGCGTTGGTGGGGAATGAAACACAGAGCTGTGGTTGGGAGGAGAAGCTACAGGCGAGAAAGAAGAATGTGTGTTGTGGAAGCAACACAGAGGGCAGTGTTTGGGTGCAGAAGCGCAGGGTGAGAGAGAAGGAAGGCTTGGTTGAGGGGAAAATAAAACAGAGGGCAGAAGTGGAGAAGAGAAGCAATGGGTGAGAACATCGTGGAGCAGGCACTGGTAAAGTACACAGGCAAGAAAGCAATAGTGGGGGAAGTACACAAGGGTGAGGGGAGCAGGAGAAGCATATGGGCAACAGTGAGTGCAGGGATAGAGAAGTACACAAAGGAGATAGCTGGTAAACATATGCAGTCTCATGGAGTGCTTGGCCTAAAAGAAAACAGTAGTGCTTGAAAAGCAAACAGTGAAAGCATAGAAGACAGCAATTAAGAGAGTTGGTAAAGAGACTATGCTCCATAGGAGGGACAAACACGTGATTGAAAAGCTGGAACACAACTAAGACGTGGCCAAAGGAGAGTGACCGAAAAACCAACCAACGATATTCAGTGGGCAGGCTGCAATGCCCTGTATGTTCTTTCTGAGTCCACAATGTCTTTCTCAATCAGACTGGTAAGCTCGACCTAAAAAGGGGCACAAGACACTTGCTTCCCATTGTCTCCTACACTATGAAAGAATTGCTTTAGAGTCCATTTGTTTTCATCTTTCTGCATTAACCTATGAAGATCTTCACCAATTACTGTTTTCCAAAAAGTTTATATAATGGTTTTAGTGTTAGTGAACCAACTATTTAGGTCTCGCCTAGCGTTGGAGCGCGCATGCGCTCCTCGCTCTGCGAGGCGTCTTGTAATCGATAAGATTTCTGAAGTGGAGTTGAAGCCCCACCCATCATTTTGATTGGCTGGCGTCATCATTTATGCTAAACGCTGGCTTGTGATTGAAAATGAGGCTTCTTTGTTACCGCCCTGTCTCCTTTTCGGACGGCCCATCCGGACTCGATCGTTTACTTGCTGCGTTACACTGTCTCCTACATTAGTCTGTGAGCACTTTTTTTTTTTTTATTCGGCAACAAAGCGCGATGATCTTTCTTACTTCCCTAAAGCAGATGTCATTTCGCACCCCCCTCCATCCGCCCGCACTCCGTTGTCCGTGGATTTTTCCCGCCCGCACTCAGTTCTCCGTGCATTATCGCACCCCCCTCCACCGGGCCGGATGTCCGGGGGCTGGCGCCGTCCCGGTGATGGTGAGTACTGGTCTGACGTGAGCTCTGTCCCATCGCCTGTTCACTTTTGTAACACTATTTTTAATAGCCTGTTCTGAATACTGTTTCTGATATATTCACGAATGGCTCCTCCTAATTTCTGTGGTCGAAATGTTTAACGATTTAGTTGAATTTCTTATTTTGTTCTTTATGTTACAATGTATTTATGCAAAAATGGTTCAGGTTTTAAATAAACGGCTCCGAAAGATCTACTGTAGATTCTTATGTCCATCCTTCACTGGGGATATATCCTGAACTGTGAGGGGGTGGGGGGGGTGAGTCAGTCCCATAGCAGCAGGTTTGTTTAGTTTTTACGATGTCTGCGGAGGTTTTCCAAGTGCTATTCATGGCATTGGGGAGGATGAAGATCTAAGTGGGCTGTGACAGGGTCCGACGTGTGACCCTCAGGTCATACAGAACGTCTCAGCAGCGAGCGTTAAACTCACTGAGCTGTCCGAGCGTTCTCTTGAGTGTTGGCACGTGACTGGGCGTGCCCCAGCTCTACGAGCTCTTCGGGGGTTCTGTCGGGATATGTCGTGTTATATGTGTACACCACTCGCCCCCGCTTCTTGCTGCCACACGTTGGGCTTGTAAAGTCAGCGCCATCATCTGGGTGGTGAGGTCCTGTGCGGTGGCTGGAGATTTAGAGAAGGGAAGGGCACGGCGCCTGCCCCCCACCCCGGTACCCCGCCTCTACTGTGCTGAATCAGCCCAGCTAATTTAGTGTGTCCGTTACGTGTGTTTTTGGGAAGACTCATGGCGGGGGCGGGGCTGAACGGCAAACGGTGAGCTACCGTACCTGTGACCAGTAACATACCTGCTAACAGCTCATGCAGCCTCGCCCTGCCCTGAGGCCGCAATTCTGCTGCGAGGATACGGGCCTACAGCTGTGATCCTTAAGAGACAGCCCTGCTGTCCAAGACATCCAGAGGCAGGGTGGCGCTCAAGCACACCGTGTTATAGGCCCAGCTCACTGACAGCAGGGCTATCCCTCTGGTTCCAGACCCCCACCTGTCTGCGGCGATACGAGGCGGCCTCAAACATCCAGCAATCCCTAGGTTTACAGGCCTCTTTCATCAGGAGGCAGGTGACAGCAGAGCTAGCGCTCAGTATAAACATCTCACCGCCCTGCACACAAAGACTCCCGGTCTTCCGGGGTGGTGTAGGGGTGACGGGAAGCCCACATGTGCTCCTCGAGGGGTGGATCTTAGTACCTTCCTGAGAGGAAGGAGGACGCTAGTTGGTGGCACTGGCCTTACAATCGGGGGGAACGACTCATTTGAGAGTTTTTATATAGCGCTGTCAGATATGAAAAGTGAGAAAGCGCTATCCGACAAAGGGTGTAGCATAAAAACCTTCATACCTGCACGTAGAAGAGAAAAGATACAATAAATGCATCAGTGAGTGTGGCTCAGTAACCCCCCCCCCGCACTGAGGACCACCCTGTCAAGTCACGGCGTTGACTCAACATAGTGTCCTTCTGGGCAAATCACTAAAACTCTCTGTGCCTAAGAGCTGCCAACTTTGAAACTGGGGAGCAAGGTTCAAGTCACGGCGTTGACTCAACATCGTGTGATTCTGGGCAAATCACTAAAACTCTCTGTGCCTAAAAGACATCTGATTGTGACTTGCGTTATAATCCCGGCTTCACCTTTTCAGCAATACTGTGTGATCTTGTTGAGATCGCATGATGTCCCTGTTCCTCGATCTTCCAAAAGCTGAACACTTGCATTACAAGCAAATAAGAAACGTGCACATTCTGCAATACACCTACATATTTGTGGAATGCTTATGCATGGCAAACACTGAGTCATCGGATAGCAATTTCTCCCAAAACCTGTGTTTTCATGCAACTTTTTCCGCAGTTAAGCTGATTAGTTTGTCTTTCTCCCCCACCGGGTTTATCTTTTCCTCTGTGAGCGACCCTTTTTACTCGCTGCAATTTGTCTGGAGAACGAATGGGAGGGGATGTAGTCTATCGGCCAGAGCTGCCGGCTTTGAAACTGGGGAGCAAGGTTCGAGTCACGGCGTTCACTCAACATTGTGTGCTTCTGGGCAAATCACTAAAACTCTCTGTGCCTAATAGCTGCCAACTTTCAAACTAAGGTTTGTTTATTTAAATTCTGTTATGGTGTTGTGCATAAATAAAATTTAAATCTACTAAAAATGCCCCTCCCACTCTAGCCCCCCCCTTGCGCATACTTAATTATAAAATCTGCAGCCCTTGATGTATAACATATTTAATCTTGGCCTGTCCGATAGCAAAGCAGAGACGCTAAACTTGTATTTAGTCTTCTAAAAACTAAATATAGATCAGAGCAAATAAATCCTTTTTTTTACAACTACTTTTGTTCACGTAGATACACCCTTGAGGCATCTTCAGGAGGTTTCATTAGCATCAGGGTCACCATCTGTTAAACATTTGCTTAAACAGATACTTCCCACAGGACAGACACATGCCCTCCAGCAATTTGTTTACTGTCTGGTAGGCAAGTCTTTCAATGTAATCTATGGACTGGAAATGAATGTGACTGGAAAAAACAAACCAGGAACTAAGTACAATAACAGCACAAGTCCAAAACACGGAACATTTTCAATCAATGGACGTCAATAATACTATCCTAATGGACTTTTTAAACATAAGTACTGACGTTGACGATTTTGGAGATGCTTTAATGCCACATTTACCAATTACATTAAATGTACTATTTTCTAATGGATGCATAACTGAAATTGTTGAACAGCTTTAACCTATCACAAATGCAATAAAACCTGTATATAACAGATATGTTCACATCTACGTTGATCAAAATACTTTTATATAGTACATGCTACACATGTATCATTAATAAACACAACATTTCTAAACAAAATTGTACTAGCGTCTGTTACTATACACACAACTCATCACTTTACCACAACTCAGAAAACATTTACTACACTCTACTCTACTGTACTCCAAACAACTCTTTTTTGCTCACCACCACCATCAGTACCACCACCTGTACCACCACCAGTACCACCACCACCACCAATACCACCACCAATACCACCACCACCAGTACCACCACCACCAATACCACCACCAGTACCACCACCACCAGTACCACCAGCACCACCACCACTAGTACCACCACCACCAGTCCCACCACCATTACCACCACCAGTACCACCACCACCACCACTAGTACCACCACCACTAGTGCCACCACCAGCAGCAGTGCCACCACCACCAGTACCACCACCACCAGTACAACACCCATCAGCACCATCAGTACAACAACCACCAGCACCACCATCACCAGTACCACCACCACCACAAATCCCACCAGTCCTACCATCAGTACTACCACCATCACCAGTACCATCACCAGTACCACTACCACCACCAGTACCACCACCAGTACTACCACCACCAGTACCACCACCAGTACCACCACCACCACCACTACCAGTACCAGTATTACCACCACCACCAGTATCACCTGTACCATCACCAGTACCATCACCAGTTCAACCACCAGTACCACCACCACCAATGCCACCAATCCCACCACCAGTCCCACCACTATCAGCAGTACCACCACCACCACCGCCACCAATACCACCACCAGTACCAGTACTACCACCACCACTAGTCCACCACCACACATACCAAAACCACCACCATCAGTACCACCACCACCTTAACATTCATCTTCACGAATGTGTGACTACAGGTCCGCCCCCTCACGGAATTCATGGAGCTCACTATAAAATCTTCATTGTTTTAAGCAAATGGAAGAATAAAACATCCCTCACTAAACGCACCTTACTAAGTGCGACACCTTGTTAATCATACAAACGACACCTAACCATCACTAATTCACCCCACACATAGGTCCTGACGAAAGCCAGCATACATAGTAGTCTAGCTGAAACATGTAGACCTCCTTATTTTTACAGAATAATGCAGACTTAATCACATCTCCCCGTATATCCCCCTAGCTGTTTAGGTCTCGCCTCTAGTCCAGTCCAGTCGCCGATTTAATTGTTGGACACAGTGGTGCAGTGCCCCCATCACCCTCCCCCTTTCCACCCCTTTTCTCTTTCTGTAATTTGTCTGTGCGCCCCTATCGCCAGGAAATGGGTGTCGGAAATTGTATGCATTCAATATTAAAATGTAAACGATATATTTGCAGAAGCATCCTTGCCATCTTCTCAGCCTGCAAGCCACGCCTCCGCACGGGCGTTTCAAAGCCCGGGCAGAGGACGTCTTATTATCAGCCAAAATGTAGCTTATTTCTACCCTGGCAGTGTTTTGCCAGTTCCCTTTGGAATAAGCTTTAACATCCATCTTGCTTTCTCAGAAATACAGGAGCCCGTGTGTGAAAGATCAAGTCACTGGCAGCGAAGGAGAGGTGAGCAATAGGCAGTTGCTTGTCAAGGGGAAGAAGCTTTTCTTATTCTCCCAAAAAGTAGCAGGACCGACCATGCTAGCCTGCGGGTCTCCGTTTTCCTAACGCTTGCTCACAGTGTGTCCAAACACTCGCTTGCATATCCATCTCACTAGTCTAGTTATGCACTTGCTCAACCCCCGCACTTCAGTCAACCCACACATGGCACAATCTGTTTGCAGGTGTACGTGCAGGGCTCCTTGTGTGTCAAGTTACACACAAAGGCGCCGCAACCTGCCACAGCACCGTCAGCCCGGTCTGTGTGTGCCTGTCTCGGTACAGCCAAGGCACGCCTCCTGTGAGTGACTTAACTATTCAATACAGTACGCTGTTCTACCACATACTTTAAAAATATTGCCAAAGCCAGTAGCTCTGGCTAAGCACTTATAAGGTCCCAAAGGCGAGACCTATTGGCTATGGCAATGCTTGTTTTAATACTGCCAAGGGCCCAACATTAAATCCTTTAGTCAAACGGGACCAATTGCACAGTTTGTAAACTCGCACTCATTCACATCACTGCACTCTCACAAACACAAAACTAGCTCCACTGTAGTCCGGCGTCGAAGCACACCCGAGGTGCTCTCGGCACCTTGGGTGGGACACGATAATGAAGCTTGACACCAACTAGGTTGGTGGGTGAGGGTCTTCATAAAAAACTAAAGGTTTTTGTCCCACGCACGGACATCTAGCTTCCACCCACTAGCTTGTTCTCATTGATACTTACCACGATCCATCAACTAGGGCAAAGAAAAAGAGGGGGTCCCAAAGCACGTTTTCCCCATATTAATACTATTTAATTAATTATTATACAAAACAGTACATATACACTTTAGCGGACGCACCTATTTAATTATTTAAATACCAGCACAGGCCACTTTCACTTTAGCAGCCGCGCAAACTTAATTGTTTAATTACCAGTACAGCTCACTTTCACTTTAGCAGCTGCACTACACAGCTTTTAAATTTACTTTTTTTTTTTTTTTAAACTTTGGGGGAAAGCTCCATACCCGCTTTCACATTAATTTTGGCCGCGACCCTTTGTTTAAACGCTGCTCACAGTACCTAAATATGCGAGCAGCATCTAAAACAAGCATTTGCAATGCAATAGGTCTCGCATTTGCAAAATGTAAGCTATTGGCATTATAAATAACAATGCCTTTTATTTATGTTTTAAAAATCAACACATAAATAAAAGGAAATGTCATTTACAATGCCAATAGCTCAAACTATTGTAAATGCGAGACCTATTGCATTGCAAATGCTTGTTTCTGGTTTCCCATTAACAACATAATCTGTCCGTCATGGAATTCTCTGCTTTTTATACAGAGGGGGATATCTCTTCATGTATGATCTCAGAACACATTTTAAATGGATAGATTTCATTCATGAAGATAATATAGTAAATAAAAACAAGCCAGTAGGAGTCAGCATTTGTCTTTTTTATAATGGTAAATAAAATTAATTCAGCCATAATAAAATATGTTTGACTGAAAACACAGCTCCAGGAGTGTTTTTAAAAGGACCAGGGAGATCAGGTTCTAATGCTTTTGTATTAGAAACTGCTCTTTCCTATCATGCACAGCAGTTTCAATCAGTTATTTTTTTACTGACAGAGAAATGATCCCAGAACATTGCTACCTTTTTGATGCTTGCATGTGACTTGTTCTTGTTTTTTGCTTTTACTCGATACTGTGAGGTGTGTGGTTCTTAATCACATCCCCTTTGAAATGTAGGCGTTATTTTTCTCTGTTTTTAGTTTTTCTACTGGTGTTTATCACCGCCCGTGCTCTGAACTGCTGACTGTTCCAGTTCTTTTTTTGAAACCTGCTTTTTCTGCGTGGAAAGCAGCCCTAGAAGGATGAACTTGATGTAGTTCCTCATTAAGATTCTCAGACTATAAACTAGTGTAACATCATGTTCTGGAGGATAAAGGAGAGAGAGGGAGCATGCCTGTTAGACGACCTCCTTTATTGTAACAAGGATCTGAATCTTGCCCACTTTTCTTTAGAGAAACTCTCTTTGCATAAATAGTAGTTTTATACATCAAGAAACGATAAAGACCGTTATTTTTTTCTTTATCCTCTCACTTGAAAATGAAAACAGCAAAAAGCTGTGGCAAGATCTCTTCCACTCATACAATTGGCTACCACTCTTTCTCTCCTAGGGCATTCTGGTTGGCCCCTTTGGAACTTGTTGGAACATTTTTTTAAATGTCTCCATTAATAGCGAAACACAGATTTATTCATAAGCATATCCGCAAGTAAAATAGTTTTAATGCTGCAATGGCATCAACACATTTAAGATTAAATTCAGTCTTGAATGGGCACACAGGAGAGCCTGCTACTAAAGAGTGAAACCTATAAAAAAAAGTTGTGTTTTAGCTGTGACAATCGGCATACAATTTGTGTTGGTTATAGTTCTGCTCAACATAGAACTACAACTTTTGCATTGTATGCTTTCAGGATAGCAGATACAGCTACCTTTGGCAAAACATTGGCTTTGGGGACTATTGGCTTTGCCATTGGTTTAGCCATGCTGCACAGCATCATGTTGCACATCATTATCGATGCTCTGCAGCATTGCTAAAGAAAAAAAAACTTTAGATGTGGCTGTCCACATTTTTTTGTAGCCACAAGTACAACAAAACTATGCAGCTTCTCTTTTTTTCTCTTTTTAGTTACCCTTCTGTGCTGGATCGGTAACTAAAAAAAAGTGACTTTTTCTTTTTTTTTTTTTTAGCAGGTGGGAAAGCAACACGGAGGGCAAAAGCAATGGGGAGTGTTGGTCGGGGTAAAGCAGGACAGAGAGCGTGGGTGGGAGGAGCAAACAGGCAACAGTACAACGAGGAGCTGGTGGTGGTCAGAAGCACATGGGTGAGAAAGCGATGCAGTTGGAGTGTTTAAGAAGCACATAGGCAAGAGAGAGGAATACAGAGTGCAGCAAAGGAGCAGAGAAGTACACGAGGTAGACAACTGGAAAACACATGTATCCTTGTGGAGTGCTTAATCAAAAAGAAAAAAGTAGCACTTGAAAAGCAAATAGTGGAATGACACAAGTAATGCGTCCATGCCCCAGTGGAGTTACAAAGGCCCAAAGAGGAAGGAAGCCAGCACAATCTAGTGAATAAGAAGCAAGCTGAAGATAGGGTGTGACAGTAAAACCAACTAACATGAAACAATTGGTAGGCTGTAAGCCCATGGTAATCTAACAGTATGTCTTGCGCTGTCTAGTAGGTGAGATCTAAGAAGTGTTAGCATACCTCTTTGAATGTCGAGCAGCAGTGAGAGGACTGAATTGTCAACGCACTGCTTTTTTTTCTTGTAGAGCCATCAGACGGTGTAATTCTGTCTAGTGGAAACCTATTAAAGTTCCTGCCTAAACTGTGTTTGGAGCCTACAACTCTATTCTTTGTTCTTGAACAGTTTATGAAGACCTTTTTTGTAACAATAGCAAACAAAAGTTTGGAAAAGTGAATGAAGGACATTTTAATATAAACAGGTAAAAATACGATCTCCCCAAAATTAGTATTGGGACAACCTCATGGAATAATGGTATCCTTTTCCATCTTTGCCGGTAATTATAAATTTCCGAGCTATCGTAACGGAAAGTTTAAATTCTATTAAGGACAATATCTGTCCATCTGATGCTCCAGCCGAGAGGCAAATGGGTCCATCGTGAAGGAACCCCACCTGGACTCAATTGCTTGAAACACCTGTGGATGTAATTGCCAAAGAGTGGCATCCTCCCAATGTCGGGAATGCCAATCAACACCTAGTTGGATTTGTCAGGGAGATGTTCCGTCGAAACTGAGATCTGACTGGCCAGGCATTAAGTACAAAACGTCCACGCCAAGTCTGAGAGAGTTTTTGATCTTGTCTCTCTCAGATGGTTGATGTAGTGAACCTCCGCTACATTGTGCATTGTGAGAGGGACACAACACTGGACCTTGTCTTTGGTCCAACACTTCACAGCGAAAGATCCCGCCATCAACTCCAGTCAGTTTGTGAAGGGACCTTTCTGCGGATTAATATTTTCCTCCTGTGGAGAATTCTCCGCACTGAGCTCCCCAACCCGACCGATGGTGCCTGATTGTATTACTATGTCAGGTTGAAAACCGAAAATGGCACGGCCTCTACAGGTCTCCATATGGGGCACCCACCATTGTAGTTCTTCTCTCGCCTCTTCCGAAAGAGAAACCGACAGAGTACTGGAGACCTCGATGGAGATGGAAAGTCTTGAGGCGTTGTAGAGCCCTGTAATGTAGAGGGTCCGGGAAAAGGCCTGTATGGATGAGGGCAAGAAGCCCAGTATGGGAACTAGATGCCAAAGGCAAATTGAGGGATTGGCTAAAGTTTTTCGCAGTTCGTGCTTTATCTTGGTAAGCTTCTGAGATGGAAGACTCAAGGTGGCTTTGACATAGTCCACCACGAACCCTACAAATTTGCATGGACCTGTACGGAGTCAGAAGACTTCGACTCGTTGATCACGCAGCCAAGAGACTCCAAAAGATGGGTAGTCTGGCATTGATCCATAATGAGGATATCATCCAGATAAATGATCAGACGAATACCCCGGAACCTCAAGTGCTCTACCACCGGTTTCAAAACCTTGGTGAAACACCATTGAGCGGAGGATAGTCCGAAAGGAAATGAGGTGAACTCGAAGTTCTGAGATGGGGAAAATGGGAATGGTGAGATAAGCATCTGTTAGATGCAGGCACACTTTCCATTCGTTCGCCTGCAGCAAATCTCTTAGATGGATGCCCTTCATTTTGAAGTGGTGGTAGACCAGCCACTCGTTGAATTCCCTCAGGTTGATGACAGGTCGTTGACCCTCTCGTCTACCAGAAACAGGTTGCTGAGAAGACCATGAGGGTGTAAGGACATTGGCATAATAGCCCCTTTCTCCAGGAGTTGGCCAAGCTCCACCTCTAAGAGGTCCATTTGGCTGGGGATAGGAGAAAGGGGCCTTGGCCTGACTGGCTGGAAGAGAGAGCCGTAAAATTCGATATGGAATACCTTTACGGTTTGAAGAACCCAGGGGTCTGATGTAATAGCCTCTCAGTTCTGATAGAAATCTCCCAATCTGCCCCCTAGTCTGATGTCCTAGGAATGTTGTACAGTAACCTTGAGTATTATTATAAGAGCCGTTGCCCATGGATCTCCTCTCGAAGACGAGGATAACTTCTGTTTGGGTAAAAGTTGCCGAACCAGCTGAAGCCCTGCTACTGGCCTTTCCGGACCTCTGTTGGAGGCTTGTTGAAAGGATCGGCCGGTTGAGCGTCCCCGACTGGCACTGGCAAAAAACACGGGGCGTAAAAATAATTTTATTAGAGGATTTTCTTTTTTTAAATGTTTATTGCAACTGTTTTTAATTGATATTGACCAGCAACAGTGATACAGTATTAATACATAATCAGTGCACTTCTAGGAGGCCACCGCCGTGTCAACATCGGTAAACATTAATATGTAACACCCCCCTCCCCTTCCACCAACAGCACTCCAGTCCAAGTCACAATTGAGGAGAAAGATAAAAATAGTTTGTGAAAGATGAACACCCAGGTACAGATATCATGATGGTCATCCCTTAGTCACCACTTCGTCTTACTCCCTCCTCCCGCTACAGGCCCTCTAGGGAGTAGTAGGAGATCCATTTATCCCAAATTTTATGCAATTTTCAGGGGCAGCCTCTGGTAAGGTACGTCACCCTCTTGGCAATCATGATTTTTCTAGAGGGTTGAGCTTTATCAAGAGAGTTAAAAGTATTGGCAAACGTTCCCAATTCACGAAAGAAGGGATCTCTAAAGAGATTCCCTTGCGCAATGGGGCCCGCCTCTGAAGTCGCCAATTCACCCAGTTTAGGGTCTATTGTAATCAAGAGGGATCTGTGCCTCTCAGTAGAGAACGCGCAGTTGAAGTTCCCTAGAAATATGATCACTCTTTGTGCCAAACTAGACCAGGTTTCTGGAAAGTTGAGGGTACCAGGCGCTTTAGCGTCTTCAGCCACGTCTAGGATCTTGGACAGTTGGCCTGCCACATCTAATAACTTATCCTAGCACGATCGCCAGGAGCGGTCTATCCCATTTTTGGGGTCCCTCACAAATTCCCCTAGAAATGTAGCCATTTTGGCATCAATATGTGGAGTAAGGGCTACCTTGCCCTCAAGAGAAGGACGGGGACATTCTGCCTTGAGGCGGCTACGGACCTCCTTATCCAAAGGCTTTGGCAATTGGGATGCAACATAAGAATCTGCCTTTGATGCAGGGGACTATTCCGCAGAACACGGATGCATTAACTCCTCAGGATACAACATGTTGAAGTCTGGATTTTGAGAAGTCATATCAGGAGCAGTATCATTCCAGGGAGAGGATGTGGAGCAGCGGCCAGAATTGCCGACTCGGAGCTGGGGTTCTGAGTTCGCGCCTCTGCATCGGCTCAACATCCCGTGATTCTGGGTAAATCACCTAATCTCCCCGGTGCCCATGGACAGCGCCTAGATACCCTCACGGGTGATAAGTCGCACTATATAAATATACAAATTACAAATATATTTTTTACCCCTAGATTTGCCAGAAGGATGCCAAGGTCTGTTGCAGTCACCCTCCCCATCAGAGATGTTAGGGGAATCATCCCTGTCCAAAGACTCTGGGGAAGGGGGAGGAAAGGATTCCACGAATGGCTTCTTAGGGCGAGCAAAAGCATCAAGATTGACCCCCAGGATCATCTGCGCGTTTGCGATTAGGATCTGAAGATGGTGCCAAGGGCTGCCCTGGATGTAGTGGCGCCTGAGGCCCAGCAGAATCTTACCTAGACATGAGGTTTTTTTGGCATTGAGCCTTCATGCAGAGAATTTTCTGCTCTGAGGAGAGCATGCTGAGCATGAAGTCGGGGATGTGCGGGCATTCTAGTGGTCGGCTGACCGCACCGCGCAACAGTGCCTGAATTGAAAGGAGCGGCCACGTAGGAGCGAAAAACGCCCTCCGGCTGCGCCGGAGAATAAAATAATGGACTGGGAGCAATTGCCCCAATTAACAGTGAACTTGGGCATAAATACAATACTTTATAGCTAAAAAATGTCATTGAAAACAAGTAGTACACTGAGTGAATAAAGCACTTAACTGAAGCTGCTGGAGCAGCGAAGAAAGAGGGGGATAGAGCATCTATCATACAGTAACATACCTTATCATACAATACAATGACCGGCAGTACCATACCATACTATACAATAACAGTCTATATTATATCATACCTTACAATAACAAGCCATACCATACAGGCCATACTATACCATACCATGCTGTACAGTTTAGGCTATGCCATACTATATTGTACTATACTATAAAATTAGAGGTTTGTACCATACTATACAAGAGAACTAAAAAAGCAAACCCAATAGATCTTGCTAATACTTGTTTTTTTGTGTGTTTGTTTTTGGATGGCCCAGTGGCTACCATTTTCTGCTGGGCAGCTCTTCTTTCAGAAAAGTACTTTCAACAAGTAAAAGTTCTTTTTTTTAAAAACAATTTTTTATTGACTGCACCAAGTGACATCCACCATCTTGGATTGGTAAATAAACAAAAGAAAGTGCATCAATGGTAAAAAGCATTTTATTTTTCGAAATAGTGCTCCCTTCCATGAAGCCGAGATTGCAATTTCTTGAGCTAGCCCATTACAGATAACAAAGGTGAAAGGCCTTATTTTCGGGGACTGGTTTTTCACAAGTATGCAAATTCTCAAACTCTAGGGTTGGCTTTGTTCAGGGGCATACGGTTCATAATTCTCAGTAAAATTGTGTGTTGGACAACAAACATCAAAACTGTGCAAGACTAAGCCCACGCACTCCATCAGGATATGTTGGCCTTAGTCCTGGCTAGCTCACAGTGCACCATCTGTTCCCTAACCTAGCAAGTTAACAGGTGGTATGTGCAACTTTACAACATGACAACCCTGATTCCTAGGAAATTGTGGAAACCGATCTAAAGCCCTTTCATTTGGTAATTAATGCTTGCCCAAATGGAAACACAAGAAATACTCAATTGGCATTTCAAATATTTTTTGAAGTAATAAGATTCTTGTGTAAATTACGCGTGCTGCAATTATCAGCATCACAAGAATGGTAAAGAAAATGAACATCATAACCATTGTGCTGTTACATAGATTGTATGCTTGCATAGAAGTACAATTATATCTGTGCTCTACCTAGCGCTCCCTATCCTAGAGTGCCTAGGGTAAGTGAATCTGCCAGAATCCCTGTAGGGTGATCTAACTCCCCAGTTACCTGTGGGTATGTTTCAGCTGGGAGCCTGTCTTGGTGTAGTGTGGGGCACCATTCTTCTCGGGAGGTAAACAGGATTCAGCTGGGCTGGAAATCCGTCATGAGGCGACCTCAACAGTGTCAACGAAATGCTCCTCTAGCTATACAAAGGAGGGATGTCGTTTATGTAATAAACTTCACCCATGTTGCCATGCCGAAGTCCCAGTCAGGCTGTTTTTATTGATTCTATCCTGACAAAGACTGTTCAAGACTCTGATAATATGCCTACGAAGATGTGTGAATGTAAGCAAATTTATTTCATGAAACATTATCCCATACAAGAATGCAAGCAAATGTGTGTCTAATTTCAACATTCAAGAAAAGATGTCAACTTTAAACGTGAGCATGTAAAATGGTGGTGTTCTTGCCCAGGCCTAATGTGACTACATACCATCAGCTTTTTGGAGACATAAACATTCTTAACCTTATCCATGATAAATATGGTTATTCCATTTGTTCCCACCTCTCCTGAGGGGGCAGCCACATTTTTGTTGTGTAATTAATGTGATCTTGGACACCATTATGTAAGCTAATAAAGTAAACCAAATGATCGTTGCTAACCATTAAGCAGTTTAACATTAAGGTGTAATTCTTTGTTCATTATTTGGGCCATAGGATATGTTTGAAGAAACTCAAGTCAAGTAGAATTCAGTACTAAAGTTAGTTTGGATGGTGATAGATTCAAGAATGGATTCACTTGGGCTGGGGCAAATTAGTGATCAACAAAAAGCGAGTGTCTTTGATAAATGGGGGCCCACTTAATCTGCTAGACGTAGGTCCATCAAACAGCTGGAAGACAGGTGTAAATAATTTCGAATTACTTGGATTCCAGTAGTAGTAATAGTAATAGATAGAATATGGGTATGGTCACTGCCTCAGAAAATGTGCAGACTTTTCTCCATTTGGCAATGTCCGTTAAAGTCAAAGCTGTCAAGAGCTGGATGTAGGGATTGGTCCTGTGCCTCTTAATTAGATGCTGTGAAGAAGGGGTGACCTCTTCTGGAAGCTACTCTGTTTCTCCAGGGTGTAATACCGGTTACAGTTAGATGCCTTCTGGAAAATAGTGTCTGATAGCACTGTAGGGAACAAATTGAAGTCCACAGTGTTGGTTCCGATATGCAGGACAGTTCTAAGTGAAGTATCCAAAGCTTAGGAGCAATCTGCAGAGTTGCTACACTGATCAAAGGCTCACTATATTTAGAGCCCCCAGATTTATGGTATTTATTTTTTTAACATTTCTTTTTTTTTAAAATATTTTTATTGCAGTTTTAAATATACAACAGACAGAAACCCCCCTCAGACCTCACACAATAGGTGAGAATTCAAAACTATTTACACATTATAGCCAATATACAGTAAATAATACAGCGGAAAAACAGCAACGAGGCAATAGATCAAAGTTTCATTATAATAGTGCAAAATTTCAAAGCAATTGCATTCTAAAGTGCATTGTGCATAAGCAGCCATACTTTAGGTGCCTGACACACAAATTCATTTTCTCCACGTATCAAGCCTAACTTATATTGGATGGGTCATTCTCTCCCAATCGCATGCCAACCCAATTTGTAAAAGGTGCCCAAATCCTCAGCCCTTTTTCCATGGACCGTATGCCTTTCCTCATACATACAGCCCTATCAAGATTATGCACTTCCAGCAACCTGGCTAGCCATTGATGAAAAATGGGTGGTTTAGGATCCGACCATGCAGAGGCAATGCACAGCCGGAAAATGGTCATTGCTATAAATAGGAGCGATCTTCCTTTTCCACACACCTCCCCTTGTAAACCTAGCAAGATTAACTAGGGGGTTAGATCTACCTGTAACTTAAGAGTGTGACAAACATTTTTTTTTAATCTCTTTTATTATGGTCTCCAACTCTTCACATGAAGCAAACATATGTACAATATCAGCCCAGAGCATATGACAACGGGGGCACCGGGACCCTTTATCACCCCCTACCACTTAGAGATCTTGGTAGGCGTGTAATGCAAATTAAAAATGGTCTTGTAATATTGAAGTTGTAGGTTAGCAGATAAGAGAACTGATTGCGCAAGGGAGAAAGCATTTAAAAAATTGAGCCAGGTATAGCCAGTTTCCCCTTCCACCTCAATGACTGTTTATCGAAATCATCTTTCATTGATGAATTCAAAAAGCATTAAATTGCCTCAATTGGACACTCTGTTACTAATAAGCAGATCAATCACATCAACTCTGAGAAAACCTGATGAGGCCCCCTCCCTTCCGAAACAAAAAATCCCGTACCTGAAGATACTTAAAGTCTTTGTCCAATATTAAATTCCTTTTTAAGTTCTTCAAAAGATGCAATTCCGGACAGGGAGAAAAAGTGCCCCAACCTACTCAACCCAACCCCCTTCCAATGAGAGACATATTGATCCCGGAAAATATCTAGTAATATCCTGTTGTTCCAGTGAGGCGTGTGAAAACTCAATCGGCCAATCCCCATTGTCCTACGAACAGCCGACCATACCTTAAAAGCACCATGGAAGGTCTTAAAACATACTCTTATAGTAGCTAAACTCCAGTTGCCTCCAAAAATAGCCCCATGCATCGGCTCCTTTTAAATGTTCATAGTGAGTGGGAATTTGAACGCCAGAGTCCGACACCACCCCCTCCTGCAACAAAATAAGACTGTGTTGCATAGTTGTGGCCCAATAAAAAATTTAAGATTAGAAAGAGCCCACCCACCTCTCTCTGGTGGTAAAGTGAGGAAATTTAAAGCTCTTCTAGGCGTAGCATACGCTCAGAGAAACAGAGAAATAATCTCCATTGGTTCTCGATCTCCAGAGGAATGGCCCTAAAAATATAAGGAATTTTAGGGAAGAGAATCATCTTCACTATGTAACCACCAAGGAAAGATGCGGATTATTTAACCTGCACAGATGTTTTATAGCTTTCCCTATTGGAGGATCAGGATTGTCCCTCACTATTTCATCTACATCTGATGAAATACTAACCCCAAGGTATACAGTTTTTTTCACAACCTGATCATTCAACAACGATATATTATCATTAGTAACTATTAAGGTCTTATCTTTATTCAATAAATAACTGGAGATGTTCCCAAACCCTAAAGCCACTTCCTCAACCATTCTTAGTGCTACTGCCGGATTGGGAGGAACCAGTGTGATATCATCCGCATATGCTAAAGTCTTGGTGTCCCACCCCTGAAAACACATTGGTCGAATAACAGGGTTATTACCCAGACTATGTTTAAAGGGGTTAATGTATATCGCAAATAACGGTGAGCAGGGACAGCCCTGCCTCGTCCCCCTTTGAATCCTAAAAGGCTCTGACTGAGCCTCCACTGAAGATACCCTCGTCACCGGATTGATATACAGGGCTTTAACTGCCTGGATGTATCCGGGCCCTATACCCACTCTCTGCATTGCATCCCATAGGTATTGCCAGGAGATCCTATAAAAGGCTTTTTCCGCATCAAGCAAAATCAAAGCCATAGGTCTCTTGCAACCCTGGCGGCATCAAAGGGGGAAATTACACTTCAGGTACTGTAGTCGGTCTCCTGGGGATAGACCCATGTTGCCCTACGGAGACTACTTTACCAACTACCCAGGACAAACGGGTAGCCAAGACTTTAGAACAAATCTTGGTGTCCCCGTTAATTAGAGTAATCGGTCGATAAGAGCCGAGACCTTTTACCGTTTTTTTTTTTATTTAGGAAAAACAATCATTTTGGCAGAGGACCAGGAGCTTGGGGGAATAGTTCCATTATAAATTTGTGAAAACAAATTGGTTAGATAATCTTTAAGTTTAGCAGAAAACTCACAGTAGAACTTGGTGGGTATAATTGTCGGTGGCTGCTGCCTTTCCAGACAGGAGACTAGATATAGCAAGAAGAATTTCTTCCCAAGATAGAGGTCCCTCCAATAATTCCCAGTCTTCTTCACTAAGCTTATCTAAAGGAATTGAATCCAAATAGCAATATGCGTCTGCGTCAACCCATTTAGTGCTATCTGCATAAAGAGTCTGATAGTACTTTTGGAACGTAGCCCGGATTCCTAGAGGGTCAGACACCATCCCTAACATCGGGTCTTTTATTTCCCTCACCTCACCTTGTACATACTTTTGTCTAGTTTGGGTTGCGAGGTGATGTCCGATCTGTTCACTACATTTATAAACTCTTTCCCTCCACGCCATAAGCTTATCTGTTGCTTTTTTGCAGATATTTTGGCAAATGCAGCCTTAGCGATGGAAACCCCCAATTGGGCTTCCGTCACCTCAAATCCCTGCTGAGTAGCCCTAACAAGTTTTGTTTCTGCTAATGCTGCTTAGAGATTAAGCATTCTTTGCTTTTCATTCTTCCCACGATTCAGGGTAAACTGCAAGGCCTACCCCCCTATCCCTGCCTTCAATGTATCCCAGACCACACCTCCTGAAGCACTCCGTTCATTTTCCTTAAAAAATAAAGGTATCCACTCATTCATATGTTTAAGATACTCTTCATTCACTAAGAGAGTGAGTTCAAAATTTCAGCTAGCCACCCTCCTTGCAGACCCTCTTCCTGTTATTTCCAACACTAGGGGGTTATTATCCGACATTACACGCGGATAACTCATTATCACATTCTTGCGCAAGGGTGTTTGAAATAAAGAAGTAATCCAAGCGTGCATGGGATTGATGCGGTGCCAAGTAGTATGTAAACCCGTACTCAGTAGGACTTTTAACCTGCCAGACATCCACTAGCCCATGATCTTGACATTGCCTACATAAAGATTGTAACATTTTAGATTTCCTTCCTGTATAAGAATAATAGCACTCCTTAGACCAGCTTCCAGGTAGATTAATGTTCAGGTTCTCACATAAAATAATGGGTAAACGCCAGAGCACCATTTAATTCGAGAGCCAGTGAAATAACCCTGGTTCAGCAAAGATAGACCCATAATCAGAGCAGATAGTAAAACTTCTGTTTGAACACTGATATTCAGCGATGGCCCACTTGCCCTGCTTATCGACCCGTACTTGTTTAACTGGCTGAATGAGGAACGACCAAGGATTGCCACTCCACAAATTCGTGCCCCTTGTAATGTCCCCAATGAATCAAGCAAGTGCTTTTGTGATCCTTCAATATGGGTCTCTTGAAGACACACTGTCAACGTGCAACATTTGGAGCTCTAGTGCAACTCTCTGCCTTTTTCTCCCATCGTTCAGCCCACAGAAATTAAGAGTGGCTATTCATGAGGGGGCGTGGCTTCGCGGCGAAAGAACATGGCCGCCTGCTAGAGCGTCTCTGAGGCCCCCTTTCCTGCCCCATATATCCGCCCCATTTATCCGACCCTCCGGTGCTGGATTCGCGTGCCGGAGGTGCAGCGGTGCACTTTGCTGCAATCCTGAGTTTCGGCAGACGCCGGAAAGCGGAGAAATCCCGCCCGGAGTTTGCGGCCTACAGCCTTGGGGAAGCCGGGACCTCGAGTGAGTACGCCCGCCGTACTGAATGCCTGAAGCATCGGTGGGAACCCCCCCTCACCCACCCCCGGAGGGACGCAGGCGATTGATGCGGCAGCTCATCAGCACCTAGTGACAGCCTGCACGCTGAAGCGCTGCCCATCTGCGACACTGCCTGGAAACTTCCTGCGGGGCCGGCTGCATCGGAGCCAGTCCCGGAGCTCGGACCTGGAGGTCTGGGCCGGTCAACGGCGGAGAGGTACTTCGGCGCGCCGAGGTGGAGGAGGTGCCTGACACTGAAGCCCAGCGCCGGTGAGTACGCCTGGGATTGGACTTGTAGCCCTCATCATCAAGGGCCCCCCCCTCCCCTGCGGTGCGGACCGGGCCCTAGAGAGAGTGCACCCACAGCGCCTGCTCCTCGGCACCTACAGGATATCTGCCGCTGGATTGCGGCCCATGCCTTAGACGCCACCGCCTATCACCGGGTGGCCTTTGCTCGAAGGCCCACATTTGAGGCCGGGCAGGAGAGATCTGAGCCGAGCAGAGCCCCCAGAAGCTGCGTAACGCGCCGGCGGCGCAAACCCGGCCCTAGTCATGGCTAACCCGAGGAGTACAAAAACGTCCCAACAAAGCAAGCTGGACCGGTACACCTGCCCAAGGGCGGAATTGCCCGAACGAAAGGGACCTGGCGACACACAACAAGGTGGGCGGAACATGATCCTTCAGAACCCACAATGAAAGACCTGCTGGCGGCTATCACTGGAGTGCGCACATCCATAGACACCCTATCCTCGGAAGTGACTCTGATTAGGGCTGACCTTACAAAATACAGGGAGAAAGTCAAGCAGCTGGAGCTCACCACCACAGGCTTGGTGGATGACACCTCAGTTACAGACGGACATTAGGGAACTCCAGGCGTTCCGTAGGTTCGCTGAAGACAAGCTGGACGACTACGAAGGGCGCTCGAGACGCAACAACATACGCGTTCTTGGAGTGCCGGAGAAATCGGAGGGTCCCGCTGCTGATCTGTTCATCGAAAACCTGGTAATGACGAAGCTGCAACCAAAGGGACTGTCCAAGCTGTTTGTGGTGGAGAGGGCGCACAGAGTACCAGAGAAAGCTCATTTCTTCGACCAACCTGAGTTGGTATCTGACTGGCTGGACGGCTGGAGGACCTCACCGGAACGGAGCCAAAACAACCACTGAACCCGAGGATTTGCCTTTCTTGAACTGACGCTCGAACGCTTTGATCCGTCTACTCTTCCCAAATATTGAGCATCATACACCGTCTTTTTAAAGCTTGAAGACGTTGACTTGTAAGCTAATGTACTAAAAAGATTTGACCATTTGTCTTTGGGCTCATCACTACAAAGTGTACCGATGCCTAGTAACGGTAGGAAAGGGGGCCAGCAGGGCGCTAGGGCCTCCCCTCATTTTCTTTTAGTAAACGTTGGGCGACAGGCACTCTGCATTTGATTATTATGGGTAGTTTGGAGCCCAGAGTGCAGGGGAGCAGGGTGGGGGGTTGTTGGGAGGGATTATTGTATTCTGTTGTTTTTATTTGTTTGCGTTCTCTCGATGGTACAGTCCTGGTTTGTGCAACTAACAGACACTACGCTTCACTAAGGTATCAATGGGTGTGCAGTGGAACAAGGAAGTCAAAATGCTAAGTTGGAATGTAAACAGGTTGGGGGACAAAATCAAGAGAAGTGTAGTATTGCAATATATCAGGAGATTGTCGCCAGACATTGTAATGCTTCAGGAAACGCACCTGGTGGGTAACACATGCAAGGCTATGCATAGATGGGGATACACAATGGTAGCACATGCAGGTTTCGCGTCTAATTCTAGAGGGGTGGGCATCCTGCAAAAGAAATCATTCCCCCTGACACTTACGTCCACCTATGTAGATGACCGTGGCAGATATGTCGGGATCACGGGCACTTGGGAGGGCCGAACTATCACCTTCATGTCTATATATGCTCCCCGGGGCTACAAGCCGCAACCTTTACGGACCTGAGCGCCGTGCTGCTAGCACTGCCAGAGGGACACCTAGTGCTCGGCGGCGACTTTAACTCAATAATTTCGGGCTCCCTTGACAGACACCCTCCCCGCACTATCCCACATACAGCACACTCTTTTTCCAGCTTCCTGGAGGCAATGGGGCTGGTGGACGGGTGGAGAACATACAATCCTGACAAGATCCAGTACACCTTCCACTCTGGGGCACACAATAGCTTCTCTCGCCTGGACTATATAGTTGTCCCGGCTTCACAGGTTACAGAAATCCAAGAGATCAGGCATCTGGCCAGGGGTATCTCAGACCACTCCCCCCTATGGATCCACGTGGCCCTGGAGCGCACACAAGTAGGACGCATTGCCCCTATCAACCCATGGTACTTCAAAAACCCCAGAATATGCAAAGACCTCACTAAAGCCGTAGACAACTACTTCCTGGAGAACGAGAATTCTGTAGACTCCCCGCAAGTGCTATGGGAAGCCTTCAAAACGGTGGTTAGGGGCCAGGCCCTCTCTCTAATTGCGGGAACAAAAAAAGAAAACATAAAAGACTTATCTGATGTAGAACACGAAATTTACCGGCTGGAACAAGAAGTGAACTCTAACCCGTCCCCTGAAACCCTCCACACACTTCGCCTCCGTCAGGCCGAATACCGGGCGCTAGTCACTGACCGCGCCAAAATAATGGGGCAGAACAGGCTGGGCCGACTCTATGAATGGGGGGATAAGGCTGGAAAACTGATCGCCTGGTTAGAAAAATGAGAACATGCTAATCGGCTTGTTCCAGAAATCAGGGACTCAGATGGATCCCCCATAACAGACCACCAAGACATAGCCAAACAGTTTGCAACACACTTCCACACAGTGTACAGCTCGGTGAGCCCACATAATGAAGAGGAGTCCTCGGAACTCCTACAAAATATCTCCCTTCCGAGGCTGTCAGCCACTGATCGGGCGTTCTTGGATAGTGCTCTCTCCACTGATTAAATAGCGGGTGCAATCCGAGCGCTCCACTCGGGTAAGGCCCTCGGCCCCAATGGCATCCCGATCGAGCTCTACAAACTCCGTCCAGATAAGTTGGCCCCATATCTGAAAACTATGTTTGAAGACAGCCTTGAACGGGGATCGCTACCCCTAGATCAGAGAATTGCAACCATAGTTACAATCCACAAGGAAGGGAAACCCAAAACGGACTGCGCCTCCTACCGTCCTATCTCACTGCTCAATGCAGAACCTAAAATCCTTGCCAAAGTGCTAGCCACCAGGCTGATTAAAGCAATAGGGGACTTAGTGCATCCTGATCAATCGGGGTTTATGCCAAAGAGAAACACCGCTCTAAATCTGCGTAGAGTGCATGGAGTATTGGGCAGGGTACCGACCATACGAGAGGATGCAGTCATAGTCTCCCTAGACGCCACAATGGCCTTCGATACACTTGAGTGGCCCTATCTCTTTGCCGTGCTCACAAAACTGGGATTCGGACCGAACTTTAGACGGTGGGTACGATTGCTATACGCCACACCTATGGCACAAGTGGTAGTGAACAACAAAAAATCTGAGGCCTTCACACTTGGCCGAGGGACCCGGCAGGGATGCCCTCTCTCTCCCTTACTCTTCGCTCTGGCCCTCGAACCCCTTGCCGCATGGATCCGCAAAGACGTGAGGATCCGTGGAATGCGATGGTCGGCAGATTGGGAAGACCGTATTTCCCTATACGCGGACGACATCCTCCTATACCTCACGTCCCCTCAGAGGTCCCTCATTGTAGTATTTGACATCCTATCCGTTTTTGGCCGATTCTCTGGGTTTCGTATCAACTGGCAGAAATCTCTCTTATACGTCCTCTGTGGAGACTCTCCTCCCCTTCCCCGGCACTGCCCCATCCCAATAGTCTCTGACGGATTCAAATATTTAGGTATATTCGTCTCCCTCGACCACACACTCCAATATGCTCATAACCTGGCTCCCCCACTGCAAAGACTCAAAAGTGACATTGCGCACTGGAAGGCCCTCCCGCTCTCTCTTCTGGGCAAAGCGGCCCTTTTTAAAATGCTGTCCTTACCCCGCTTCCTCTATGCCTTGCAGAACTCGGCAAACCCTGTCCCAATACATATTTTAAAGAAATAGAAGGACTCCAACGAGACCTTCTCTGGGATGGAAGGCCGCGTAGTGCTCTGCGAAAACTCACGCTCAGCTGGTATGACGGCGGAATCGGACTGCCGGACATTAAAAAATACTACTGGGCAGCACAACTAATAGCAATAAATCATGGCACCTATGGGCGGCCTGACAACCCGGGGTTTAATATGGATAGATGGCTTCTCCCAAACGGGGCATATACCCGGGCACTGTACTCCAAACCAAACAGATACCCACTCACGGGTCCTACCAACCACACAGTTAGAATTTGGCACTCGGCAACCAAATCGTTAGGATGGAACAATAAATTAACTCTCGCCACGCCACTATGGGACTCCCAAAAACTTGGAGACCTAAGAAACTCCAAAGGCTTTGACAAATGGGACTTAATTGGCATCTCTCACATCAGGGACCTCTGGTGCGAAGAGGGCGTGCAAACCTTTGAAGCCCTACAGGGTCGATATGCCCTGGCGGATTCCGAGCGTTTCCGCTACCTACAGGTCCGACACGCATTGCAAACAGTACTACCCGTGACTCTGCTCCATCAGACGCCTCCCCACTGGAGGATAGGATTTTAGATGGTCACTTACCTGAAAAAGCTATCTCCCTAACCTACCGAAAACTCATCCATAATATGGAGGACCCCCTGCAGTCACTACGAGAAAAATGGGCTGGGGAAGGTGTTGAATTAGACGATGAAGACTGGCAAGCGGCGGTCTCCTCCCCCAAAACTGTTGCTATTTCGGCGCGTCTCCGCCTTGTGCAGCTAAAGATACTACACAGAATTTACATAACAGGTCCCCAATTAATGCACATGGGTTTTCTAGCAGATGGGTCTTGTAGGAGGGGATGCACCCAGCTGGGCACGTTTATTCACATACTATGGCACTGCGAACCGATCCAGGAATATTGGCGTAAGATACACGAAGTAATGAGCGAAGCAATGGGAGTCGAACTCGCACCAAAAGCCCCCAGATGCCTCCTCAACGTCTGGGAACCCACTGACCTTAACACGCACGCTACACAATGGGCCACACTCGGCTACATGGTCGCCAAGAGAAACATTGCTCAGCTATGGGGGGCTTCACAGGCACCTACAATCACTGACTGGGGAAAAGACCTTGATTGGTGTATGCTACGAGAAAAAACAGTGTATATGACACGGGGTTGCCCACGAAAATGGTCCAAGGTATGGGCCCCCTGGAATGAATACCGTGGCAACATATGTACTCCTCCCCGTATACTAGACTGTGATGATCCCTCCTCCCCTTGATTTCCAATGCATTGTCCTGCAATATCTGTATGTATACTTGAATTCAGTGTACTCCCTTCAATTGACCTCTGTGGAACTGTACCATGTTTCGAGTCTGTTTAATAAAAAGATTTATAAAAAAAAAAAAAAGAGTGGCTATTCATAGTTAGAACAATGGGTTAGGGAACGATTTGTCGCTCCCATACCGGAAGCACTGCTGAAAGGCTTTGTTGCACCAAAAACTTCAAAAAATCATCCAGTTTTGTAATTTTAATCCATTTATTTCAATTCTCAATTTTTGTTCCTTTTCGTCCGTCACATGAAAAACCATTATGTATTCAATTCTGATGCGGTAAATATGCCCATCCGAGCCTTATTTTTACAGCAGGAAACATACATAGTTCATCCTCAGTAGTATCACATTCCCACTGCATTTCGGTTGCTTTCATCAACCTTCGTCAGGGTTCACTACAAAGTCAAACAACAACATTTTAGACTTCATATTTTAAAACGCTTGTCATATCAATACGCTAACATTATTCATTATGTACTTTTTTTAAAAAAAAGCTCAACTGGTGCTTTCCCTCTAGTACCTCCCAGCGCAAAAATGCTCCAGATCAACTCCCCTTCATCTGTATATACAATACAGTCCCACGTTAAAGAACATCTACGAGAATGTCTCCCCACTGTCTTAGATAACAAAACCTGCCTATTGCCTCTCGTTCCACACTGCATAAAAATCCCTCTCGTACCTGTGAAACTTTTCATCAACCTAGTTCTCACTCCTCGAGCCGACTAACTGCTTTCTCACATTTACCGCCATTTTAAACTCATCACATTTTAAAACCCGCCCCTTATCATTATCTAAGCTCTTACCACTTTTACTCATGACAAACCTTATGCAAAACGAATTCCCAGGCTGTGATCCAACCCCATAGATTCCATAAAAAAAATTGAGTAAGAGGACTAGAGACAGCCAACTTATCCCTTGTAGTGTAATGCTCGACCAATTTTTCCCCACCTTTTGTGTGGTCCCACCACTCCCCCTCCCCATCTCTTCCAACCCCATCCCTGTCTCACCCACCACCTAGAAACGAGCAGCCAGGCCCCATGCCTTCCACCCCCAGTTTCAGAAAAGGGCTAAAGAGCTGCCGCAAATGCCACCGCCCCTCTACAGTAGCATGTGAGAAGTCGGGTCTAAAAATAAAAAAAATCTGATTTTGCTCTCTTTGCATTAGGCTGTGCCATAATCATAGATGGCCTGTCGTAGAAGAAAATTACCAAAATAAACAAATAGCACAGGGCTTCTCTGACTCTGTGGCCTGGCGTTTCTTTAACATAAGAGGGAATCGATAAGCCCGTTGAACCTCCAGGTCTGAAGTCCATTGTGGCATTTTCGGGAAGGCTCCTTTCAAAAGGGATACCATAAAAGCTCTAGTATCCTTCCCCTCTGCCCCTTCGGCAATCCGCAAGAATCTTAAATTATTCCTGCGCTGCCTATTTTCATGATCTTTAAGTTTCCACATCACATCCATCATCATTACTTCTTGGGATGTTTTCTGGTCTCTCAACACATTAACCTCAGACTCAAGACTCACATTCTGCCCCTGAACCAAAGTAATCCTGTCCGCAATATCTGAGCAAGTTTTGTTTACTTTCCTGGCGGCTCCCTGCAGTTTTTTTGAGGCAAGGCGGGCACATATGCTGTCACTCTGAGCTTAAATTTACCCCCCGCTTCATCCCCGTATGTAGTCATACTGACAGGTGTACCTGAAATCAAAAGCAGCCAGAGGGAAACCCATCTTGATCTCAGGAATAAACGCCTGTTCTGGCTGGCAAGGTATAGACAGCTCGCCTATGATAGGGCAGGGGAAATCCTAATGGTGCGCAGAGTTGGTTGGGTGGAAAACAGACAAAAAGATATCCAAGGGGACTGTGATAGTTATCAACTTTAAAAATCCCCGGACTGTCTGTAGCGTATTAAGTCAGAACCCTTGCCCTCAGGAGCTATCTACGGGGATCAGGCCCTTTATACTGGACTACTTTTATATGCTTTGTCAAGTGCCATTTGGGGCCCATACCAGCTCAGAATTAGGCAGGTGGCCCTTAAAGCAACAAACTGCGGGCCAATGGTACCCACCCCCCAGACCGTTGCTATTTAATATACCAGTAGCCAACAGATTTGGGGATCTGGAAAAGGTAGATTGACAAATAATGACATTGAGTCCAGCCCAGGGGATCACAAGCCCAAGGTTTTCTAGGGAATTAAAAGACCATAGTGCTGGTCAACACAGTCGGACTATTTATCATGGGTTAGGGGCAGATACAAATCAGCATCAAATAGAAATACCCCAGATGACCAAGGATGTAGAAGAGGTATGGGAAGAGTCACTGGGAACATCAGCTGCCCCAACCCCTGTTCCCCCAAGCAATGGTATATTGTGGGAAGGTGTATTAGGGAGGACAGCAGAGAAACACCCTTGCGCCCTAATGAGGGATACCCAACCTCTTAAAACCTATACTCTCGATGTCACTCCTGATAATCGTAAGGAAGGAAACAACCTGAGGGTTCTATCCTGGAACGTTGCTGGTCTAAGAAACAAACTGCCCTGCCACGACTGGGGGCTCTTTGTGGACCAATATGATGTATGCATGTTCCAGGAAACTTGGGCACGATAAGATGCATTGAGGGTGGGGTTTGCGTCTTTTAATGTACGTGCGACCTCGAGGGGGGTGGGGGAGGGGCAGACCATCAGGGAGCCTTCGTATTTGGGTTGGTTCACACCTGGGTTGTACGGTTGAACAGTTGAACTCTCCCTCTAACGATATCCAGTGTGTTGCACTTATCTTTTCCCCTAAATTAAAAATTGCTTTTATTAATGTTTATTCCCAGCCCATAAGCCTTAGCCAAGAATCCCCGACCCTTGATCAATTGGGTCTCTTTATCCCTATAGTCCCTACAAATATGTGGCTGATTATAGGGGGGGGACTTTAACTGTCAATTTGAGCCCCTCGTTGATTTTAGTGATGCAACCCCCAACGAGGAAGACTTGCGATGGCTAATTCCAGATCCACACATTTTGCCAATAAAGGCTTGGTCCCCGTTGGCACTCCAGATTAACTCATATACATTAACCCACTCCCTAAGAGCATGTAACGGCTGCACAAAGTCTGGTACACCGGGGAAGTCAACATTTAACAGAGTCTGCCAATCCTCCCTGATAGATTACATCCTAGTGGAGTCCAGGCTATGCAAAGGGTTGTTGATTTTGCTGTCTTGCCACGGCACAACAGCGATCACAACGCTCTGACCATGTAACTGGAGATGCCGGGTTTGGGGAATTCTCTGGCCTGCTGTACCCCCCAGACGATAGATTAATACTCTCTAACAATAGAAGAAGAATACAGTGGGGGGCAATTCAGCAGTCACCCGATAACCTGGCCATATTATATGCAACAATCATCCCGACCCTATTAGAAATGTGGAAGGTCACAACTTTAGAGGGCACTCCACTAACCATCAACAGAGTTGCTGAACTCCATGCAGAATTGACATCCAAACTGGTTGATATATTCTATCCAAAGGCATCTTCCAGGGTGAAAAAGGGGCTAAACGATCATGGTTTGATGATAACTGTCGAATGGCCAAACGGGCTCTGTTAGACTCCATCAAAAAAGTAAAGGATAGGTGCCAAATTAAACAAAAACGGTTGTTATACAGAGATGGTATTATTCAACAAGCTATCAAGATGTGGGAACTGGATAGATGGGATGCCTTAAAAACAGCCCTAGTTAATAAAGACATGAAGACATTCTGGACTATAGTCAGCACAGGCTGTAGTGAAGGGAAGCCAGCCATAGAGCCAATCATAGCAGCAGATGTGTGGAAGACACATTGCCAGGCTTTATATACTACAAAGGAAGCAGATGGTTCGATCTATGAAACAACTACAACCTCCTTAGGGACTATCAATGATGAGGCTCCTGTGATCTCCCTGACTGAGGTAGAAAATGCAATAAGTAAGTTGCCCTGTGGAAAAGCACCAGGATTGGATAAGTTGCCAGGAAATCTTTTTCGGGCGGAACCAAAAATATGGGGACCCTATCTACGGGTTTTATTTAATGCTATCATGCAGGGTATGGCGATCCCGGCAACCTGGGTCGGGGTGGAAATTGTCCCAGTCTTTAAAAAGGGCTCACCCCTTTTACCTACAAACTATAGACTCATTAGTTTGATTAATGTTACCCAGAAATTGTTTGCACGGGTACTCTTGGATCGTCTCCAGGCATGGTTGGACGAGCATGAAATCTTGAGCCCATACCAAGCTGGTTTCAGGAAAAACATCTCCACCGTCGACCAAATATATAGACTCCAACTTTTATATTGGAAAACGGTGACAATGGAGGGTGGCAGTCTCTAATATTTGTGGACCAGAAAACGGCTTTCGACCTGGTGCCCAGGGACAAACTATGGGGTGTACTCCGTGATCTGGGGGTCCCTCTTTACCTTTTGTGCATGTTTAAGAGATTGCATGAAGGTAACTATGCACACATTAGATATGGAAAATCTGGCGAACTTACCTCCCGACTCCCAGTTAATAGAGGAGTAAGGCAGGGTTGCGTGCTCGCACCTACCCTGTTTTGCCTATTTCCTAATGCACTTGTTGCCCAACTTATTGAGGTAAAGGACAACAAGGGGTTGGAGATTAACACAGAGAGCACCAAATTTATGGTTTTCAACCCAGCCAACATGTCCCGCTCCAACCCCTGCTTAAATGGCATCATGCTTGAGAGGGTGTATGTATTCGACTATCTAGGAGTCACCCTGACAGAAAATCTGGAGTGGGGGCAGCAAATGGCCAAAGCTAGCCTCAAGTTAGCTCAGACCACGGGGGAATTGCAAAGCTGTATAGAAACTTCTCCCACAAATTAGCCGGGCCAATAGCAGAAATGTATAAAGTCCAGGCAAGGGGTGCGACAATATTTAGGGCTGAACTATGGGGTCATTGCCCTTCTAACAGTTTGAGCAAGATAGAGAATAACTTCATGAGGCAGTTGCTAGGTCTCCCCCTCAGCACTCCCCTCACCCCCTTACGCATGGACCTAGGAATCAGACCAATTGGGGATGAGATCAGCCTTAGACCCCTAACGTTCTGGCGCAGATTATGGGTGACTCCGGAATTGGCCGTTTTTCGGTCAGAGCTAAAGGAGGTACTAAGTCTCACAGATGCAGGCAAAATAGCTTGGTTTGTATATATTAAGGATGCATGCCGTAGGCTGGGTAAATCGAGTCTATGGAGCAATCCTGAAGAAATGTGCCCCAAAATCTCACGATCTGAACTGGTAAGATGTTACAGGGTCTGTAAACTCGATGAAATCCAGGAGAATTCGGTCACATGATTCTTGACAGCCGAATTCATGAGAATTAAGGATGAGTATATAATAGAGCCCTTCCTGGATGACATCCAACCAACCCTGGCTAGGAAATTCTATGTCCATTTTAGATTTGGGACCCTACTGCTGCGTGCCTTTTCTAATAAATGGTCCAAAACTACACCTTCAGGGTGCCCCACCTGCAATTGCGAGGAAGAGTCAGAGCTACATGTCTTCTTTTTTTTGCCCTTGCTACAAAATACCTATACAGCGTTGGCTTATCCAACTGTGTAGGAACTTAGGGTCTGTGCATTGTGTGGATGCATTTAGGGTCTTGAAGTATAATACTCATATGCCCATTGTATTTGCAGTATCTCGATTTCTAACTTCTATGTGGTGTATGCATAGGATACTTTTGAAGTCTTCACTCCAGTCATAGAAATTTGTGCTGTCTTTACTCTTACCCTCTCCTTCAAATTTTGTAGTCCTTTTTAACGTTTTTAAAGTTAATTGTTCCTACAAAATGACTTTTAACTATTGTAAATATTTCATGTACAGCTTTTTATGTCCTATGTGCTTTTTTTTATCAAGGGGGAAAACACATGGCAGTAGTAGATGGCGGGATACCACCCTTTGAAACCTGTGATGCACTTTAACGCTGTATATTTATTAACTAGCATGACTATTCATTGGGAATGTTTTATAGTTTATCCTTTTAATGTCTGCAAATTTAGTGTTTATGCACTTTTATGGTCTAACATGACCGAAATAAAGTATATGAATGGAATGGAAATGTTGAACTGAAGCTTGGTGCCAAGCCTGTTGCTCCCTGGAACCATAACAAAAACAGTTGTCATTTTGTGCTCCCAAGTGCAACAAGTTTAACCAGTTTGTGGATCAAAGGTACACCTCCCCTCAGTTTCTTCTGCATCTGTAGCTCCATTTGAGGAGTGCTGGATTTTTTTTATTGAAGGTAATCTCTGAATAGACCTATGTGTATACCTTTTTTGGTATTCAGTTGTGTTTTGCCTTGATTGCCGGATTGCATGTAAATGAAAAAACATTCTGTATACCATTTGTTTTTATTTTCTTCTAGGAAATGCATGAAAATGTGAAGAAATGCAAAAATTTCTTAGCGACGCTCATAAAACTGGCATCTCATAATTCCCCTTCACCAGAAACTTCGAGAAATGTGAAGAGCCTTGTCCAGGATTTGTTGGTACATTATCTTCATTTTTATTCAAATAATTGATGCATCTAATTTATAATGATTTGGATTTAGAAGAAATGTGTATGTTATCTTGGAAATTAATAATATAACACAAGTGGTTTTGTCTAACATGCAGAAAGAAGTCAAGAATGATTCGCCATTACCACATCTTCCTTTTTGTACCAGTTCTTACTACTATATGAATATGTAGCAAGGACTGTGATGTAAAAGAAAGCAGCTTTGAGGAATGTAGATTAACATAATATTTTGGTCAGGTTTGCACATGAACCACTTTCTTGCAGTCTTTTATTAAGGAGTTTTCATCCCCGACTTAAAGAACATGCACGAAATTGGTGTGCATTTTTTAACTGGTTTACCCTACAGGTTAGCTCTAGAGGTTCCTATGTTTAGATCATTGTCAGAATCTGCAGCACATATGTAAAGGTAGTTTTACTAGTGAAACATGGATACATCTCGAAGACGTTAAGCAATCACAGACATGTTTTAGACCCTTTTATGGGTTTGTCGATATTACCTATGTTACAGGTTTGCAAGCCAAGATGCTACAGTGGCTATTAAAATATTTTGGACAGCAAGGAAAATGGTGAACACACATCTCCCAAATAAAATGAGAGAGCAACCCTTCAAACAAAAGGGACAGGGTTTGAATACCTATCAACAAGAAAAGGTCCTTGTGTATCCTATATATACCTATACACTTGTCATTTCTCTTTTTCCTCACAAAACATTTAATCAACAATATTTCATACTGCCAACCACTCTATGAGACCTGTTTATTGCAAAAATATCTGTCTTTTTATTAAAAATAGTGCAAATAATGTTAACAATATAAAATCCCATAATACAATTTAAAAATTCATTACATTAGATGTCATCAAAAAAGGTATAATCAATTAGCCTTGCCTAAAAAAATCTTCTGTTTTTGCTATATTTTTTTCAATATTTTCCTATACCGATGTGTTTGACTACAATGTAGTAAGAAAAAATATTATCCAATAAATGCAACACTCATAAACCTCTTCCAGAGACTTAAAAAAAATATTACAAGCTATCAAGCTGTCGGGGGTGAGGTGAGCCTGGCCCTTCCTGGATGGCTCAGCTGAGCTGAATAGACCTTGGCTGCATTTAGAGTAGTGGGAGGAGGTTTCCTTGCACCTGAATAGGGCCTGTCTCCCTTGCACAATGCTGTCTCCACCCCCTGTGGTCATACTGCACCAGTGAGGACAGAACTGGTTTGGACTGGGCTCAGAGACCCTGGCACAAAGAATAACAAAGACAAAATGGGTTATAAGTAGTGGACCTTAGACCCCAGAACTTTAGATCACTTCTGGAGAAGAGCTGGAGAGCTGTGAGAGGAGGAGTGTACTGCCCCTTTGCTGTGTGGGGTTGGCTTGCAGTTGCTGATTCTCCCAAGGAAAGGACATAGACTGGAACTTTGCTGAGAAACCTGCTTGAAGAAGAATCTCCAAGGGCTTGTGTGTGCTGGTCTCCTGTTCTGAAGTCTCAGGGACACAAAGACTTCACCCCAGCTCCCCTGAACTCTACTGCTGAGAGTTCTGACCTGCCAGGAGGTGCCTGTTCCAGTTTTGGGCCTCTGGAGGTTGTTCCTGCTGTTGGGAGCTGGAAGAAACCTAAGAGAAGGCAGAAAACCCATCTCCGACGCTGTCAGTGACACCTCTGCGACCTGCACCGAGGCCAGGGACACTGCTTGTGAAGTGCACAACGCACCGCCCTGCCTGCACCGCAGCTCAGACTCCCTTCGACGCATGCAGTTATCGGCCTTCCCGATGCCAGCACTCGCACCAAGTCTGTCACCTCCAGCGGCTGCATCCAGTTATCGCAGCGCGATAACTACCGAGGGCGACTCCACGAACTCACCGACTTCGCACCGCCTCACTGGAACCAACGCCTCACCGCCGACGCAACTGACTTCCCCTGTTCTGGATTCGACTCGTCACCTCTTCGCAGACACGATGCCTCGCCTCCCCCCGAGGGAGCCGGCCTCAGCACCGACATTGCACCTCCACGATGTCCTGCATCATCATGGACTTCGTTTTCCAAGGTACTGTTTGTTTGGGGGTCCGTGTGGCTCCGTGTCCGACTCCGCGCACCTCTCGGTTGGTGCTGTACTTTGGATTTATTGCTGTCACAATGTCATAATTGCCCCAGTAGGATCTATATGTTTACTACAAGCTTTTTTTTACATAACTGTTTTTAAGTGCTATTTGACTACATGTATGCTGGATTTTTGTCATTTTGATCTTGTTGAGTTTAGATAAAATACTTAATTTTCCTATACTGGTATGGTGTTAATTTGTGGTATTAGCACTGTGTTACTGTGTGTTTTGAGTCCAAATACTTTACTTTACCTTTGGGATAAGCCTGTCTGCTCATGCTAAGCTACCAAGGGGGTGAGCAGGGGTTATCTAAAGTGTGTATCCCCCTTACCCTGACTAGAAGCAAGGGTCCCTACTTAGGCAAAGGTACCTACCTCTGCCAATTAGAGACCCCGAGTTCTAATAATATTTGTAATGTTTTCTTTGTCTGCCACAGCCATTACAGGAAGGCAAAGCAGGGAATAACTCTGTACTAGGGAAGCAAGAAGATAACACAGAAGAAAATAGGAAAGGAAGGTTATGGCCAGGTCTGATCTTGAGGGAAGTTGGGTCAGAGAACTGGGGTATTGAAAATGGTATAACAGAACTGAGAAAAGGTAAGACGAGGGGGTCTGCAGGGTTTTGAGCAAAACAATTATCGGAGAGAAGTGTAAAAGAAGATTAAGCCAACCTTGTACCTTAGACCAGGCTAAAAGTGTGAAGTGGAGCAAGAGAGATGCAAAGTTGTTTCATGCAGAAAACAACTCGAGAATCCATGTAATGATCATGAAGAACAAGGCATGGCCCAGCTTCAATTATACATCCTAATTATGTCACTGGTTTGGATATTTAATAGAAACCGGTTTATGGGCAAAGTTTTTTCCAAGCTGATTTATTTTTCATCAGAAACACTTTATTAAAACCTTTTATTTCATAAAAAGGGGAAATGTATTTTGTACTTAAAAATGAAGAATGTCTGTGAAAAGATTGCATTTTATCTTTTTTTGTCTCTTAATACAAATAGGCATCTAACAACTATCTATTGGCAAACTATAAGGTTAATTTATAACCGCTTAGCTTTGCAAATTGAACCATCTTTTGATTTTCTCCCTATTTTAGGTTTTAGTTTATTTTTATTGTTTCAACAATATCTGCTTACCCAAACAGCAAACGTGTCATGGTGGGACATACACTTTCAATCGGATTACAATCATAAAGCGCAACTTTTCAAAGTAACCCTTACCCCCAGGGTACCAATAGTAATATGAATATACAGAAGTAAGCTAACAAACAAGCGTCACTCAGAAGGGGCCTCTGTATCCCTTGTCGAGGCAGGGTTCGTGAGACGTAATAGCTGCAAATTGCAGTGGCAGGTCAGTTCTCTGATTTCCAGAGGCAAGAGAGCTATGAATGGTTGCCAGAGAGTTCTGTACGTGTAGCCCTATGCAGAGAAGGTGAGGTTCAGCTTTTCCATCCCAAGAACACACCAAAGGCGCTGAAGCCACCCTAGGTGCGTCGATATTGTAGTAGTGCCCCAGAGTGCCAAAATGGTTTGATGGGCCGCCCCCAGAGCTATACTAATGTGACGCCCTCTACATGTGAGCGGGTATGGGAGGGCTTTGGGGACTCCCAGCAGGATAAATGACGGAAATCTGGGAAGCTGGGTGTGCAAGTAGGTATCGGTGTCATCCAACATGTATTCCCAAAATAAAGTCACCTTTGGGCAGTCCCAGAGGATGTGGGTAAGGGTGCCATTAGCCCCATCATTGTCGCCAACATTCATCACTACTGGCAGGGTTGCTTCTGTGCAGCCTAACGGGGGTCAACTATTTTTACTGCAGTTTCTGTTCTAGATGTGTTGTGTGCAGTATGCTTCATTCTGTAAAAGATATCTTGCCACTCTTTATAGGTAAGCTGGCTTCCCCGTTCCATCTCCCAACGTGATTGAGACAGTGATTTGTCCTCAGCCCTCACTGGTAGAAGTTTATAATTCTGTGTTAAGGCGCTTATCTGACCTTTTGGCAAGCAGCCATTTTTCAAATGTTAGTAGCCTCTGGGCTCCCTGTCTAACCGATGGGTGTAAGATCCAGTGTCTAATCTGGAGTTAGCGGAAGTGCTCATCCTCAGGCAGAGAATAGTCCACCCTTAGAGTATCGAAGGGAATGGGACCGTCCTGATCAAAAAAATGCCCAATCGCCCGACACCTGGCCTCCCACCACATCCGAAAGGTGCGCCCTGTACCCGGCGTGAATGCCGGATTGTCCACCACTGACGTCAGGGGGAAGGGGAAAGAGGTGAGGTTCCCCCTAATTGCACAAGTGTCCCACTCTCTCAGCAGGGAGCTCATGATCAGGGATATGTAGAGACTGGGGGCTCTATGTGCACGAGGGAGAGACAGGACTTTCCCCAGGAGGTCTCAGCAAGTGCTCGATGCATAAACAGCCACTGCTTTTCGGATTCAACTCTGGACCACTCAACCAGGTTTCGAAGCTGGGCTGCCTGGTAGTAATGAAGTAGGCTTGGCTCTCCGAGTCTTCCCTCAGCCCGTGGACGCCAGCTCAACTCGCATTTGGGGGCATTTACCTGCCCAGATAAAATGGTGTAACAAGGCCTGCAGTACGGAGATCGTGCCCATTGGAGGAGGAGGGGAGGGGAGGAGGGGTTCAATGAAGCCAGCGTAGTGGGCTAAACAGATAAGTTAAGGGCCTGTGACTTATGGAAATTCATACGGAACCCTGAGGCCTCCCCAAACTCCCTCAGCTCCTCTGAGAAGTGGGGTACAGACTCTCAGGGGTCGCCTAACATCACCATGACATAGTCAGCGTAAAGACTAATCAGATGTTCCTCCCCACCAAAGAGAACTCCTTTGATTCGAGGATGGTCCCTCACCCTCTGCGCGAATGGCTCCATGTAGAGTGCAAATAAAAAGGGTGACACGGGGCAACCTTGCCTCTTGCCCCTTCTTATTGGAAAGCGCGCAGAGTTTGGCCCATTGGCTTGGACAGAGGCATATGGGGTCCCGTAGTTGCTGAGGACACAGGAGCGGTATTGTGCCCCCATTCCAAAATGGGCCAATGTCACCTCCAGATAGGGCCAGTGCACTCAGTCGAATACCTTCTCGGCATCGACCGATAAAAGCATTGTTTCGCTCTCAACCCGATTGTCTTTATCTATGACATGGAGTAGTCGCTTTGTGTTGTCTGCACACTGCCTCTGTGGGATGAAGCCCGCCTGATCAGGGGCTACGAGACCTTGCATAAAGGGATTGAGACGCACTGCTAGGACACCAGTGAATAGTTTCGCATCAACGTTCAGAAGAGAAATGGGGCAATAGTTTGCACAGTGCCGGCTATCTTTTCCAGGCTTAGGAATGGCGACAATGGTCGTCTCCTGCATCAAGGGCGGGAGTGTGGCTGTATCCTACATTGAATTAAGCCTCGTGAGAATAGGAGCTAGTTCAGGGCAAAAGATTTTATAAAAGCCTGTTGGGAAGCCGTTAGGGCCTGGTGACTTGAGAGGTTTTTGTCTGGATATAGCAGTTATGACCTCTTCTATGCGTATCGGAGAGTCCAGCAAAGCCCCTTGCGCCTCATTCAATCGGGTCGTAGTCGCGATTTGGAGGTAACCGGCCAGAATCCCAAGGGGGAGGGACTGCTCCGAATATAAGGCATTGTAAAACTCTCTGAACTGGGATGATATCAGCTTGTCCCCATTTAACAAGCTCCCCCCGTCCCCCTGTGGCCCGCAGGGAATCGACCCTCGCCGACTGTCTCTGGGCTCTAAGCTTATTTGCCAGGAACGTCCAGCATTTATTCCCCCCCACGTAGGAGTGCTTTAGTCTAAGGAGAGAGTACTCCGCCCTATCGAAGTCCAACCCCGCCAACTGTCTTCTGGCCATCTCCAGCTTGCGCCATATCCTCTGTGCTCCGGTGCGGTGATGGATATGTTCCAGTCCATGCACCTGCCTTTACAGTTAAGTCCTCTTGGCCTTCCGCAGCTTATTCTCTGCCGCTGAGAGCGCAATAAACTTGCCCCTAATAACTGCTTTCAGGGCGTCCCAGAGTATGGACACGGACATGTCAGGTTTATCATTGAGATAAAGATAGCAATGGCCTTTCTAATCTGGCTCGCCACCTCAGGTCTCTGAAGCAGCATCTCCCGAAGTCTCCACTGCCGAAGAGCGTCTCCTACCAGTGGAGGTTGCAGCTCAAGAACAAGCGGTGAGTGATCAGAGAGATCTCGCCTCAATCGCCACTGACTTAACTAGCTGCTGGAGTTTTCTGGAGTCCAGGGAGATGCTCTAGGTGGGCGTAAGACTTGTGTGCGTGAGTAGAAAGTGTAGTCACATGTCTGAAGATGGTCTTCTCTCCACAAGTCTACCATGCCCGTCTCCCGGAGCCAGGCTGCGCTCTCCCCCGTAAAGGCCCCCACACCTCCCTCTCTGTGAGCAGAGCGATCAATGTTGTTATTGAATACCAGATTAAAGTCTCCCCCTACTAAGACTATTTGGTCCTGCGAGGTAAGGATGTCTGCCATGGCCGCCCATAGGGAGAGTTCCTGGCCTACATTGGGAGCATACAGGGAGCCCATGGTGAGTGTCTGGGTGCCTAACTGAACACGATAGACCAGGAGGTGCCCTTTGAGCTCTATCAATTTATGTCCAACCTTTCTCTTGAATTTACATGAAACCAGGATGGCAACCTCTGCCGCCCTTTGCCCTGTTGGAAAAAAAAATTGGTGAAGGAACAATCTAAATTTCAACCTATGCCAGTCCCCTGCGATCAAGTGGGTCTCCTTGAGAAGACAGATATCTGCCCCAGAACACTGCAGATATGAGAGGACTGCGCTCCTCTTGACAGGGTGCTAAGCCCCTTCACGTTCAGGGAAATCGCCCTCAAAAGGTCACCTATCATCCATGGGTGGATGCATGCTAGTGCAAAATTCCATTCCCTGGCCCATTTCACCCAGTAATGTGAACAAGCGTGAGAGCGCCCCCCTATGTGTGCAAACCTCATAATGTATATCCTAGGAGCTAGAAATATTGGTACCCTCTGAACATCCCCAACCAAAAACAGAACTGTGACAGAAAAAAAAGGAAAAGGAAAAGGAATCCGAACAGAGTCCCTTGAACTCTGTCCAGCCATATGTCCTCCAACTGTGTATCCCCTAGGATTTGGGCAAAGAAGGCTGATGCGTATTCTCCTATGGCCTCCGCCGCCCTTAGGCCCCCTCTTATTCTAATATTAGTGCGCCTTGACCTGTTTTCAAGGTCCTCGGCATGGGCCTGGAGATCGATTTGCTGGTCCGTAAGTCGGAAGAGTTCCTGCCAGAGCGGTTTGGTGTCTTCATCTCTAGTTATCTCGTGGTGTTCCAGGGTGTCCACTCTGTCTCCAAGCTCCGACACCTCTTTCCGGACCCCTTGCAGCTCCTGCGCTAGATGCCTCTTGATCATCTGCAAATCGTCCCTGAGGGAGGAGAATAGCGTCTCCAGGTAGGAGCGAGTGACCAGGGCCTCGTCCCTGATATCCCCCGGTGACTGCGGCCTGCTCGAAGAACGGGAGCGCTCCTGCGGTTGCGAGGTAGAGGGTTTTGTAAGCATGTCCTTGAGGGAGCTGTCCTTTTTAGTGCGTGGCGCCGCCATTCTGGAGCTATGGGCTTACCCTCGAGGGCCCGTCACCTGCCCCCAGGCAAACACAGCAGCGGACAGGCAGAGGGGATGCAGCCCACGATCACCCCAGTGGTATGCAGGGGGGGTCACAGCCGTCTCTCAGCTCCAGGTGTGTCCTCCGATTCCCCCAGGGCACCCCGCCTCGCTCCAGGTCCCCACCGGGACTCCAAGACCCACGGGAGTGCCACCAGGCCCCCTTCTCAGGCAACGAGGGCCGAGAGTCAGTGCAGGTGCCTCTGGACCAGGCTTCGGTAGTGGGCCCTAGGGCCCCTAGGCAAAATCAGGAGCCAGCCCTTGTGTGCAGTCAACAGCACATCTCATCTGGTGCAGCTCCCTTAGGCCTTATCCAGTGTCATTGTAGCGGGGGGCTGTAACATCATCAAGTCCAGGCCGGTCCCAGGGGCAATGGAAAGGGCGCTCTGGATGCCCAGGCGACCTCATGTCGTCCCCTCACCCCATAGAACACTCTGGTCCAGTGCAAAGCGGGGCTGCTCTTGTGCTTTAATTCATTTTTGCTAATTTCCCCTGTCTGTTTATTTCACAGAATTATTTTTTAATAACCATTTTGCCACTTCACACAGTGTTATTTACATATTCCTTGTGTTTACTCTTGTTTTCTGGCAAGTTCTGTAAGTGCTGTAAATTAATGTATCCCACACCGTTTCTTTAGCCATAACAAACCTTATTTCTGACAGCAATCCAACCCAGGTGACTTGATGGTCAATTAATTCATAATTTCTATACTAATGTATTACTTAGAGGTGTTTCTTCTGTCTTAAGGAAGTATTTTTCTCTATTGGTTGACTCCTACCAGTGGGCCACACATGTGGGATACCATTTTTACTGGGAGAGAGATAGGCCATTGGCTTGAAGTGCCCAAGATTTCTGTTAAATATGAGAACATTTTTGTCTTTTAACCCATGCTTTGAAATTTGCAGGCCATTCTGGGTAAATACATGTGCTTGAATCCACACAAGCCACACCACCCTGTGTTGCCCTTCGTCTGAATTCTGCAGCCATCCCATGGCAAGTGACTGGAACTTGGAGTTTCTTTGGACATAGTTCTGACATATGGGCCAGCAGAGAAGGGTTATGCCCCTTTTTCTCCCTCGTTCTAGGACAGAAATAGTGTCTGGTGCCCTGGGTTGTGACCCATTGCCAAGTTGGCCCAGGACCCCTTTCCATTACTTTTCTCACTTTTTTCCCCTGGTGCTCTTGTGGTCTGGGGTGGGAGTATTAGTAAATATCGCCCCAATCTGCCCTTCGAAAGAGGAAGGAAAGCCTTCTGTGGCCCAAAGAATTGGAGGGGTGCTCAATGCCAGAACTTGTGGTTTCATAGGCTTTCTTACCCCTTAGCTGGGCAGATTGGGGTGCTTATGCCCCTCCTGGGATGACAGCTCCTTCGCTCAGGCCCAAACTCTGGCTATTCACGCTTGAGCAGAGGACTAACACATTAGTGAAAGACAGAGCCCTATGTTGAAACTGTGGCTCCCTCTTTCACTGGAGCCAGACTGGCCTGTTTTTGATCTTTGAGAGTGGACAAAGATACTTGCCTGCAGGGAAATGCCTGAACTATATGGGTCTCTTGGAACCCCCAGGCACTCACATTGACTGTGCTGCATATCTATATGGTGCACAGTGAGTGTTCCCTCTGCGCTTGTGTCTATTATGTGGTGATCTCTCATTTGCATGGGATCAAGACCCCCATGCAAAAGAGGGAGCACCCCCTTGTGATTGTGCCGTTGCAAGATGTGTCAGTGCTGTTCTACATTATAGACTGGGCCGCACACGTATCTTTGGCCCTTCCATAAAACCAAAGAGCTCTGGGCAAGGTGCAGGCACAAACACCTATTCAGCTTCTATGGTACTGTCTCTGATATGGCTACTGGTTTCTAGCGATCTTTCTGTCCTCCCCCAGGCATTGCAGATTGAGGCTAATTATGGGAGTCAGGAAGTCTGGGGTCTAGAAGGTGGGGATGGAACCCGATGCCACAACAGGTCGGACCCCATTCATTTTTTTTTCTCTAAAAATGTAACCCCTGGTGTCCAGTTTGCTGTATGTCCCACGAAGAAGAGCAAAATGCAGATAAACCACCCAATCTGCCCAACAGGGGCAGAAAGACTTTCTGGGTACACAGGGTGGAGGATGCGGCCCGATATCTGGACTGGGCGGCCTGACCTCATTCTTTTTATAAAAATAGGCTATCCCTGGTGCCTTGTGTGCTTTATTCCCCACAGCGGTATGCAGTTGCCCCCACTCACCTTCCCTAGAGAGACAAAGACTCAAAATACCGTCTGTAGGATGGCTTTTTATATGATATACCAAAAAGAGGTATATCAAGCAGAGTCCAGATACTCCCTTAAAAGTGGACAGTGGCTTGCTTAAGCAATCCCAAGGTGCTCTTCTAGGGGCTAGTGTGGTTGAGCAGCCTTGGGTTTATCAAAGAAATCTGCAAAATACACACACAACCAATAGAAGATGCACATGACTCAATAAGGAGATCCACACAAATTTATAAAAATAACACATCTTTATATATATATTTAGGCACCAGAATTAATACGATCAAGTCAGTAAGTTTTGCAAGAGAAATACTTTTGTTTTAAAAAGTTGACAAATTTCAGCAGCTGCAATGTTATCCTATGAGAGGAAAAACAAGTATGGCATACAGGTAGAGTACAACGACTGATGAGTACAATCTACTGGCCTTAAGGTGAGTTTGAGGCAATGCAGAACCAGCAAGCCTCTTCCAGTGGCACTCGGGTGGCCGGGTGCAGTGGTGCAAAACAGCGTTGGGTGCCCAATGTTAGTCTATTGGGATCGGTCTGCATGAAGAGGCTGCAGGTTTGGACTAGGAGGCCAGTTAGGCTGAAGCAAGAGTGGCTCAGGCCTCAGGATGCTTGGGGACGTGGGAATACCTTTGGTCCTCTTCTCCACAGCCCAGTGGTGACTGGTGCAGAGGTGTCCCTAGGTGTTGGGTTTTTGTAGCCGGGAGCGGTCGCGGTAGAGGGGGGCCTGCAAATAGAGGCTGCAGGAGGCATTGAGAAGTCCACAGCAGAGAAACCCCAGGTGGGCTTCGAGTCTGAAGGGTCAGGGGACCACGTTCGCACCGTTGGCCCACTTCAGCTCAGGCTAGGTGGCTCGGGTACAATGGTGCTTTCAGGTGTTGTTTTCGCAGTCTTGGAGCCTCTCAGTTCTTTCTTGGTACCTGCAAGGTACAGGGAAGCTGCTCAGCTGCTCCACAGGAGTTGTTTCCAAGGTGAAGTGCTGGCAGGTCTCTCAGGCTTTGGAGACAACGACTGCAGGACAAGCCGTCTTTTGGCGCAATTGTCAATCAGCAGACAGGCCGGTAGGGTTGGTGCCAAGTCAGTTGCTGGTTCTTCTGTTCTTGCTCTTTGTGACTCTTCACGTCAGTCTTCTTTCAGGTCAGCAGGATCTGATTTCTTGGTGCCAGGGGCTCCCCTAAATACTGAATTTAGGGGTGTTAGGGGATTGTAGGGTAGTAGCCAATGGGCTACCTACCCCTGTGGTCACTACGCCCACTATATGGCCACTTCCTGAGGAAAGTGGGCATAACCCTGTCCCAGAGTTCCTAAGTTTGCCATCACCAAGATGGCAGACTCTGAAATTTTGCCTTCACTTCAGGTAGCGTAACTTAAGGGTGGAACTAGCCTGAAGATGAACCAGCCTATCTGACAACTGAATTTCAGATAGCCCTTGCTCAGGTGCCAAATGGACCCTGGTCAAGAGGGGTGGGCATCCACTCCTGTGAGGGAAGCCAGATTCGCATACCAAAGGTGGTGGGCTCTTTGAAGCTCCCTACCTTGGCATGCTAATTTGCAGGCCTTCTGTGAAAAGGAGTGTAAACACCCTCTGCACAAACAGGCTTTGTTCCTGGCCTCCTGAGAGCCAAGGCCCTCACCGTTGGGGGGGTCAGAAACGCGTACGGGCTGACAGGCTGGCCAAGACCAGTCCGTGAACACACCAGTAGCTGGCAGGTTTTCAGAGAGTACCTCTAATGTGCCCTAAGGGTGCATGTGTTAGTAAATCAAATACTGGAATCAGTGTGGACTTAAAAATACAAGATGTCTGATACCAAACGTCTCTAGTTTCAGTGAAGATATGTAGCTGGGGGAACTCTTTTTCACCAGTGTCCAGCACAGGTTCTTAAAATGGCTTCCCTGGTCACTTGTACTGGCAGCAGTAGATGTAACCAGCACGGGGGCATATCTGCTCATGCAGATATATCCACCCATGTAGTATAGTGCTCCCTGCCTTAGGGCTGGAAGGCCTGCTGTAGCAGTGACTTACCTATACTGCATGCAGTGTCTGAGGGCATGGCACAGAAGGATGTGTGCCATTTCGTGTTTTCACTTTTGTCTACACCAAGACACACAGCCTGCAGTGGCAGTCTGTATGTGTTTGGCGAGGAGTCCTTTAGAGTGGCACAATTTGTGCTGCAGCCCTTAAGGACCCTCTTTAGCCTCCTTGCCCTCGGTACTAGGGGTACCATTTACTAGGGACTAAAAGTATTGCCAATTAGGGAAACAATTGTGCAGTTTTGGGAATTAAATCTGGCACTGGGGACCTGGCTAGCAGGAACCCAGTGCACTGCCAGCCAAAATCATATCAAATACCAGGAAAAAAGTGGGGGTGACCATGTCAACAAAAATGGTCACTTTCCTACACGGTGCATTTGACATTGCCTATGCGACTGCCTCCACCACCCCTCGCCATAGTGTTTTTGTGGGTGTATCCCTGCTTGGGAAACACCTTTGCTGCAATAACCGAGCAAGTATCCACTAGAGAGAGGTACCATTAGAAAGGGGACATATTACCCTTTCAGATGGAAGCTCTCTAGTTGTGATTGGTGCAATGGAGATTAGCCATGCCCTCAAAGATCACACTGAAAGTAGTAGCTGGAGCCTTCAGATTCCATCTGCCTTTAGTTTAAGTTTTAATGAGTTCAGCTCGCATGGCTAACCTTAGGACAGCAAGCGAGCCTCGTACCTTGCAGTCCAAAGTAATGGTATGAATGGGAATCCTGCTGTTATGAGCATCAGAGGGTTTACTCCCTTTAGTGGTTGAGCGTGATGTTCCGGTCTACCGCACTAGGCAGAGAATGTGACATCTCGTCCTGCACATTAAAAGGATTAAGATTCTGTCTATTTCAGCAGATTGTTTAACTGATATGAGTGACCAAATTCACAGGTGGTGCATTATGAGACTCTGTGGTACGCTTTGGCTGCCTTTAAGCAACTATATTGTTTTCTATGTTGGACACTATATGCTAATTTGAATAGGTTTTCTACACTTTTTTATGCTCTTAAAAAAGCGGAATTATAAACGTTTTCCTTACAATGTTATCTAATGTTCTTTTAGATCGATATAGTTTGTGGCTGGATTTCAGATGCTGGGCATGATTTTCGTAAAAACCTTGTGGTCATTTAGTAGGTGCACATGTTAGGGTGCTAGACTTTAAGAGAGAGGGGAGCAGCTGCCAGTAAACATGGTAAGCCTCATGGCAAATCTGCTTCTTTTTTACATTAGAGCTGCAAGTCTTGCGAGGGCTGTCCCAGACGCCCTCTGGATTTACAGAGTTGTGGGGTCTGAATGCAATCAGTAACTTATGAGGTTATGGGTTGAGTGCTACCAATCTAGTTTTCCATGTCTCTCAGGCACAATAGTGCCTTATTCAACATGCAAGGTGGCTGGAGCCAGCTCATTAAGCCACAACAGTGAGCAGATCGTTGCATGTGGGTTATTATGGATTAAAATGATGACATGGAAAGAAAGAAGCAACCCTGGGAGAGGAGGAGGTTACCGGCGAGGAAGCAGTAGGGCCAACTTTGTTTCTTATGGACGCAGTGCAGTTTGATAGGAAGGTAAAAGGGGATGGATGCAGCTTATACCCAGTCCCAAAAACAAGCAGAGGGAGGGATAGGATATAAAACCAGAAAACGGATCAGTCAAGGACTGAAACAAAAGGAGTCCCAGCATTTTGCTTGTCTTACTGGCGAGGGAAGAAGAGCAGAAAGATGGTAATTTGTATTGCACTTTCTAGTAGGAAAATAGAATCCTGAAAAGTAAGGCTGCATCTAAAAGAAATATACCTCAAATTCTCTTTACCTCTGTGCCTCAGCAACTTGGAAATTACCCGGTAATGAATAAGTTGCTCTATAAGTAAGTAAACGTTTTCCTCCGAAGTAATAAGCTGTAGAAGGCTTCGTCTACACCGACAGGTGACAACACATACGATATGGCTCATGCACTTAATCAGTATTTCCATGAGCACCCCTTGACACAGTTCATAGCCATCGACTCGGGTATGAATGCTTAAAATTCCATGTTCACCTAATACTGCTTTAGCCAGAGCTCACAGTTCCAACTATTAGGCTCAGCTCTATTAATTGAAAAAAGTGAACTGGCAAATCAATTTTTTCTTCCTATGCAGTCAGAGAGGAATTTACCCATGTAAATTGTAAATTCAGCATATGTCTAATGGTCATGGGAATGGCACATCGTGACTTCCTGATGAATTCTGCGTTTATCAGAAACCTGACCTCTTGAATATTGATTTATTCTTACGTTTACTCCTTACACAAAAAAATGGAAGTGAATCGTTAAACATTGTGTAACTGACATTCCACTTATATATTAATTCACAGTTTGGTGTTCGTTGTGTACTCTCAGCCTTAACCACTGTTGTTCCTAGTCAGAAGAGTTTGAAAGAGTTATGTTGGAATCATACTTTTGAAAGAGCTTAAGAGGGCTTTAAGACACACATGAAGATTGGTTTATGCACAGTAATAAATGGGTTGATGGTGATGGTGGGAGGATGTAGCCTTACGGCTAGAGCGGTGGACGTCGAAGCTGGGGAACCGGGTTCGAGTCTTGGCAACGATGCTCAACATCCTGGGATTCTGGGCAAATCACTTAATCTCCCCGTGCCTAACAAAAAATGAATGTGTCCTTGTGCAACGAAACTGGTGCTATGTAAAGCACTCTGATACCCAATATCTTCGGGTCTAGTTTGCACTATATAAAACTCTAAAAAAAATTATTATTTTTTTTTTTTTTTTAAATGGTGAACTTTGTTATATAAAGGCAACCTGCCCAAAATAAATCCTCTCTCAGTATTTCTTTGGGTCTTGCTTAGAAAAACTCGACTACCTATATGGACAAAAAGAGCTCATGATAATCATCAAGCAGTTAAAGAAGTTGCAGATCAAGAGGGAATAATGGACATTTCCCCATGTGTGCAGGTTACTGCAGAGCTTTAATAAACAGAATTACTTGAATGTTCTTCCATGCAGTCCTGAAATATGATTCGAAGAGGTCCGGTTTATAAGATTTCTGAAAATAATTCTAAGGGAGAGTCTAGTAAATGAGTTTGTGTTACTCTTTGAACTTGTGCACTAAGGCGAGTAGAGACGTTCTGTTGCTTGCTATGCCCAAGGACCTGAAAACCTGGAATGACAAACTTAACACTTTTTCAATAGGGATAAACCGTCTGATTAAGTAAAAGTATGTTACGACTAGACATGCTTCTATACTAAAATGCACCCTCTGATAACCTACCTGTTTGAGGTAACCTGTAGCAAACTGGTTGAAGCTAGTCTCTGTGAAATAGTGCCAGGATGAAATAAAGAAAAGGAGCAGCGCAACAGTGATTTAGGGTTCATCTGAAGAATCATTTTAAAGTGAGTTTGCCAAGAAAGCTGTGGTCTGAAACGGCAATGGCTGCCATATGATGATCCAGCATCAAGGGGGGGGGGGGAGGCGGGGGGGGGGGGCTTTAAGTTATTCTAGGAGGCAACCTCTGAAATTCATACATTTCTGTGGCTATTGTTCTCTCTTGTGGTGATTTGTAAATAACAGTGGGTTAAGGGACACAAACATTTAGCCAGATGTCGGATGAGAAAGCAGAATGGTGACTTCCTTTACCTCAGATGTGCATGTCTCAAAGACAGTGCATGCCTCAAAGACAGTGCATGCAGACATTTTAGCTAATCACAGTTGCACAGAATCTGACTTGAAAAGAACACTAAGGAGCACATCACCTTGTAACAAAAATTGCAGGTGCGTAGATAGTTTGTATATCATTAGATCAATTATGGGTAGACATCAAAATATGTCAACAAATAAATTAAATTGATGCAACTTCTGATGGGTCTTTTTAAGCTTTGAACTTTACTGCATGCTGTACATTAAGACAAATGAGAACAAATAACTAAAGCAAGACATTTACTTTTTAGGATGCAAAGATTGACGCAGAAGAATTCACAAGTCGTCTGCAGTTGGAGCTGAAGTCTTCACCACAGCCATATTTAGTTCCATTTCTTAAGGTATTCTTTAACACATATTGAACATCTTGTCTTGTTTTTGTGGGGGAACCCAGAATTATCTGTAGAGTTTGTCAATTTTATAATTCCCAGGACTTAATCGATAAAATTATTGATGGGTAGCAGTGAATAATGGATGTTTTTCACCGAGGGGTTCTGATTAACATTAAATAGAGGACAAGAGTGAAGCTTGAGTAAGATGTTACTCAGAACCCCAATTCATGTACCTCGACTTTCAAATGCTATTCAGGGGCAGAGAAGTAGTGGGGTAGCCATAGATAAGATGGCCTCTCCTCCCTGACCCAAATGTAAAAAAAAAAAATAAGATTGAAAAAACCTGGCCGTCTATCATCCCACCACCCTCTGTGTACTCCCACCCATATACAAATTAAAGGAATACCCTCATCCATTGTCCGTGATAAGCTGTGGTGGTAAGTGATTGCTGTGATGTATTTTTAGTGGTCTGTCAAGGCGGTGGACTTGAACTGTAATGTAACATTAGAAAATATGTAGAATACCTAAGTTTAATGTTGTGATAGAGACTTCTAACCGCAGAATCCTCACCCAGTGAATTTACCCAGTTGCGAAACTGGATCTGGAAACATTTGCAAGCAATCCCCATGCACGTTGGCAGGTGGCATTGTGCGGCTCTGTGTTGGATCCGTCCTGCCCTGGATGTGATGTCGGGCCCCCATATATCTGCTTCCTCCTGGGGCTGAAGTCAGTTCCTTTCTCTCCGTGCCGTCTGACATGGATCTGGAGCTTCTCAAACCCAGTCTTCTGGCAGAATTTTCCCCTCTAATCTTTGTGTGCAGTCCTGTCTCCTCTAAAACTACAAGGTTTAGGCAGTGTCTGGATTGTCCCCAACAAATGTCTGTTACCGGCACCCACGACATCTGTCTGTGGTTTCTTGGATCCAAACACGACTCAACATTGTGTGAGTACTATGCAAAAATGAAATTTCAAGCCCATCTGCAATTGTGAAGCAAAACTTGCCATTGCGAACTCTGCAAGGAGTTGAAAAAAACGGCCCGGTCGAAGGTGAGGGCACAGCCGCACTCCAGTGACTGGTAGTTATCGAAGTCACTGAGCTCAAGTAGGTCAAAAAAGCACAAGAGGCCCAAACATGGGTCTCCATTGTACCGTCACTCCCACCTTTTGGAGTTATGTCATCCCAGGCACTCCTATGCCATAGAAATGCTACCTCATTTAGTAAACAATTTCAACATTGATCCTGATCCACGCTGACCTACTGGGCCATCAGCGACACCACTTCGAGAACTGAAACAGGCTTTAGACACCATTTTTGGTACTCTACAGGATTCCTCTGGTGTGCCTCCAGGCCCCAAGGATTCGAGGTGGTCTCCAGTCAGGTAACCACAGGTAGATCTCTCGCGGACTCCAACTGCACTACTCTGTCGTGGCTGACCCCTTCCTCAAGCACAACACCACTAACTCAGGCTGCAGCACAATTTCCGATGATGCCCCTGGTGCCAACTTTGACTCTACTGGTCCTAGCTCTGGCACCAGAAGTGAAGTTGACAGTTTTATCGGACTAGGAAACCAATTTTTACTCCCAAGACAATGCCAATATGCCTATTCAAACGCAGAGAAGTACACTGCTCACCATGATGATGATGATGATGATGATGATGAAGACGATTTCAACATTTACAGTGATAAATACGCAGGGAGCCAGAAGGGAGGGAGCATTTAAAGACCCAATCTACATCACTCCCAATCACAAATTCAACCCAAAAATGGACGTGGAAGGTCTATACGTAGTAACCAACTACTTAGTCCTGCTTCAAAGGTGTAGGTCTTTTTGGAAATAAGAAAAAGAAAATTATCATTTAAGGACGAAACGCCTCATCCACCCTTGGGTGGCATGCTTCATTATCGGGTTCCTTCTCCCACCTCTAACGCACATGGTGGTGGGTGTGGGCGATAACTTTTCTGAAAGAGAGGAAAAGGAGCACTTGTATGTAGTACATAAGAGGTTACACCTCTGTGAGCTATATGGTGTTGGTGGGGATGAACATAGTCTAATGCAGAGAAATGTGAAGAAATAATTAAAAATGCTACTCAGTGGCCCTAACCCTAGTTTTAATGCGTGTCCCTGAGGAGCATATTAAAAACTTGAGGGGGTGTGGGATTTTACCCCGTGCGTAACTATGGGGTCAATATGTTTCCTACTACAAGTCGGTGTATGGCATTCTTCAGGACTTAATCTCTTAATCACATCACCTTGCAGGTAAAATGTGTGTGAAAAAACACAAACAGTGAGCATAAATTCAATGGTGCAAATGGGGGCCGATAATCAATGTGGCTTTGACCGTTGTTCTCAGCTTCTGTGAAAACAATCAAGAGACCAGACAAATGCAAAAAAGTTCAGTATAGTGGCAAGACATGCTAGTCATAGTGCACAACTACATCCATGTATCTTGTACGTTGCAACTGTACTATCATCCAACAAGGTGGAGTACAGTAATGTATAAATTATAAACAGACACCCAACTGTGATGTTTCTTAAAAAAAAGACGGCTTACCTGCAAAGGTCAAGTATACTAGCCTCAACTCGCCAGTCTAAGACAGGGCTGCAAATTATATATGGAGATTAGGGTCTTTAAATGCTCCCTTTTTTTTGGTCCCCCGTGTGTTTGTTAAAGTACAGCCTCCTCTGGCTGTGGGTCTGATACTTTAATTTTGAAATCCTCCTCTCCGTTCTTGACAGATCTTGGCTGCATTTGCATATACAGTATAACCATCATGTCTGACTCTACAGGACTAGGGTGTGATGATGCTGGAGTAGAAGCAATTATGACAAGCCCTAGCTTACTTGATACACGAATTACACAGGCACTTTCACAAACAGATGACTGGTCAAAACCTTCCAATTTGAAAAAGCAGATAGACTGAATTACATTGGGCTATTCTGACTGAATATCTTAGAAGTAACATTTCACCTCAAGGCCTAATTGTTAAGAATGCCCTGCAACTTTTTTTTCGAGAAGAAAGCATCTAAAAGGCACTCATCAACAATAGCCTGATTATTAATATAGCTAAAGATGATGGCTGACCTTTTTGTTGGTAGAAATTCAAATTCTGGAATAAAATTAAAGCCACAATTCGATCACACAATTGAAAAAAAGAGGACGTAAATAAGACCATGAATAAGACCAAACAGTTCCTAATGGATAAAAAGATTTCCAAACTCAAGAAAGATATTTTCCGCTTCTCTACTGAAAAGGTGTTTTTGCAGCATGAATCTTTTCTGGATTCACATGCTGTGCATTATTCCGCCATCTAGTGGTTGGGTCCAGAATTGTTGTACTTCTTTTTTTTTTTTTTTTTTTTTCTTTTTTTTTTTTTCTTGGTGGGCGTCGACATACCACCATTTGGTGTCCTCTTGTGACGTTGACGGGCTTCCTCCGGAAGCTCCCACCTTTGGTCGTCATCTTAAGATTTTTTATCCGCCGTTGGGTCTGGATCGATACTGAAGGAGCTCCCGAGATTGGAGAGAAGAATCGATGAAAAATAAAAAAAAAACATCTGCCGGACTGCGGTACAACATTTCGACTTTCAGGACTTCAATCCAAACGACCGGAGTCTGACGAAAGGTGAAAAATTCAACTCTTCGACGAACGGAGAATGCGCATGCAGGGGGCTCCCTGTGCGCTGTAATGGACAAGACGCTGTTCAAGTTCTGCAAAAAGTGTTACCACAAGTACGCTCAAAAGGATCAGCATCCTGTCTGCAACCTTTGCCTACCGCTGGATCACCGAACTGCAACGCGTGCTCCAACTTCACCCCAAAGACGTTGAGGCTGAGAGAAAGACAGAGAAGAGCCAACTATACCATGCAAGCCCAAGGACCACCACCATCGCTGCGAGACCTGGGCCTCTCCAGTGAAGAGGAGGACAACGTCGCCGAAGGGCCAGAAGGCGACGAGGACAGAAACGTTTCAGTCGTGGAGGTCGAGAAGAAGACTTCGAAGGAGCTAAGAGTCGTCCACCTCTTTAAAAAAAAAAAAAAAGTAGAAGAGTCTCGATAAACAGACTCTAGACCCATAAAAGGAGCCTCGCCGTCGAAGCACCCGATGACTGCAGTTGCATCCAAAGACAAACACTCCGTCGGATCCTTGGACAAGGACTCCGTGACGGCAAAGACCCTCGAAAGATACAAGACGTGGAAAGACAGTCAGGAAAAAGACGCCTCAGCGTCGAAAAAAGAGAGATCAAAACAGGCTTCAACAGCCGGTTCAGTGTCGACAAGCACAAAGAGGAAAGCCGAGGGTCTCAACGCCGAAATGCACGCGGCCGAGATGGAGAAGAAGAGGAAAAGGCTGGAAGCCGAAATGGCAAGTATTTTACAACGTAAAAAAGATTTTGACGAAAGCTTGAAACAATTCAAGATACCGCCAAAAAGTATAATAGAAGTGGAGAAGGTCGTCGAGGAATTAATGCCTCCGACAACACCCGAGCCGCTCGACGAAGAAGAATTCTTCTTCGGAGAAGAGGGGGAAGACGAAAAACACACATATGCGGGATCGGCGATCTCAGAGACTCAAGACCTGCAATGGCAAGATCTCGACACCGAATCACCTGAGGAGGCTGTGGAAACATATCCTTCGAGGCCATCACCACCAGATGACGTTGGGATGTATAATTAGGTCATTAAAAAGGCAGCTGAAACATATGGAGTGCAGCTGGAGGAAGAAAAACCCCAATCATGTTTTCTATTAGAGACTTTAATGCCAACACAATCAAGAAATCAATTCCTTCTAATGCTGCCAAGTGTATTGGATCAGGGAAAGGAGGCCTTCAAAGAGCCTGCAACATGCAAAGCTATCACACCAAGAGCAGAAAAGAAGTACAAGCATTCCTCTAAAGACCCTATATACATCAGAGGGTCTGTACCAGCTGACTCTATTATTACTTCCACAGCTAGGAAAAGAGCTAATGTACCAACCACAGTGGGTCCACCTCCAGACAAGGAAAGCAAAAGGATGGACCTTCTAGGGAGAAAGGTAGAAAGAAGTGCAGCAAATCAATGGCGCATAGCTAATTCAAATGCATTACTAAACAGACATGCTTATCAACATTGGGAAGAGGTAGGAGAACTGTTAAAGAACCTACCTGAGCAGTTCCAAAGAAGAGCTAGCCACCTGGTGGAAGAGGGTAAAAACATTGCTAACACATGTTTAAAGTCAGCCCTAGATGCTGCAGAGACATCAAGCAGACAAATGATGATTGGCATCACAGAAAGGAGGCATGCATGGCTGAGAATATCGGGTTTCAAGCCAGAAGTGCAAAGCAATATCATAAACTCACCATTCAATGGCGAACAACTGTTTGGAAGTGTGGTTGACGACAAACACAACCAATTAAAAAAGGACAATGAGACAGCAAGGTCCATGGGCACCCTACAATTCAGAGGCATGCGTAGGGGCACACCCTCAAGAAGACCAGCAGGTAGAGGTACCCACCAACCTACTACCTCACATCAAACTTACCAACAAACATACCAAGGAGGAAGCCAGGGGCAGCAGCAGAACTGGCAGTATCAACAAGGAAGGCAATCCTTTCGAGGGCGTCCCCGTGGCAGAGGCCAGCCACAAAGAGGCGGACCACAAACCACAACTAAGTGACTGCATTCAAAAGCATGCACACTCACCAAGAACAACAGTGAGTGTGCCCACAATAACTCAACCTATACAAAAACAACATCATGTAAGTTTACAGTTCCTCCAGCATACAACACCAGTAGGAGGCAGACTAAACATTTTCCTTCAAAAATGGAAGGACATCTCTTTAGACAAATGGATTTTAAACATAATACAGTATGGTTACTGCATAGAGCTAACAAAACAACCTCCAAACAGGAGACCAAACAGAAGATACATTCAAAAGAGAATTATCTCAGCTACTCCAAGAGGTGCAAGAACTTCAAAGGAAGCATGCAATAGAGCATGTACCACACAAAGAAAAGAACAACCGAGTTTATTCCACGGACTTCCTAATTCCAAAGGTAGACGGAACATTACACCCAATATCAGACCTGAGATTTCTAAACAAATTTATAAAAACACAAAGATTCAAGATGACTACACTGCAAGAGGTGATACCTCAATTGCAAAAAGGAGATTACATGGCAACCATAGACTTAAAGGATGCATACTTACACATCCCTATGAACAAAAGACACAAGAATCTGTTAAGAATTGTGGTCAACAAAACAGACTACCAATTCAAAGTACTGGCATTCGGACTAAAATCAGCACCAAGAGTGTTCACAAAGTGCCTAGCAGCAGTTGCCGCTCATCTAAGAAGGCAAGGAATTCATGTTTACCCGTACTTAGACGACTGGTTAGTAAGAGCAAACTCCTACAGTCTCTGCAAACAGCATATACAACAGGTGATAGAGACAGTAGTTTAACTCGGTTTTTCAGTACATTGAGAAAAATCATAAACAGAGCCAGAATTCATAAAAGTAGACTTAGACGCACAAATAAATACAGTGTTAGGAAAGGCGTTCCCAAGCAAAAAGAGGAGATTACCCTTATTGAAGGAGAATCATCTATACCAGAAGGGGCAATCTCTGACAGTGAGAACAGTGGGGAAACTACTGGGAATGATGTCTTCATGCATTCATTTAATTCCCAACATTCAATTACACGTGAGACCATTTCAAGAATGGCTCCAAACACAGTGGTCACAGGCAACAGGGAGTTGAGAAGATCTAGTGGTTGTCACGCAGACAGTTCATCAGGAGATGGCATGGTGGAACAAAGCAAACATAGCACAGGGCAGACTTTTCACACAACCAACTCCGACAGTGACCATAACAACAGATGCTTCCCAAATAAGAGGGGGAGCACACATGAACAACCTCAAAGTGAGGGGATTGTGGACAAAGCAGGATGCAGTGAAGCACCTCAATATCTTGGAGTTAAAAACAGTATTCTTAGCCTTAAAAGCCTTTCAGAAAGAGCTCTACGGAAAGAAGGTGTTGATACAAATAGACAACACAACCACCATGTTTTACATAAACAAGCAAGGAGGAACTCGGTCTGTAGCACTCTCAACGCTAGCTCAAGAACTTTGGAGATGGGCAATTCCAAAGAACATAGACATAATAGCAATACACCTACCAGGAAAGGACAATGTAGAAGCAGACAGACTGAGCAGACAAACGTCCTCATCCCACGAGTGGGAACTGAATCAATCAGAACTCCAAAAGATTTTCAGGAAATGGGTAACACCGCAAATAGACCTATTTGCAACACCCCACAATGCAAAATGCCAAAACTTTGCATCCAGGCAACCTTGCAATCAGTCCCTAGGGAATGTGCTATGGATAGACTGGTCAGGGATATTTGCTTATGCTTTTCCCCCAATACCACGGCTGAACAGGGTGATCAATAAATGCAAAATCAGCCGAATGACAATGATTCTCATTGCACCACAGTGGGCTAGGCAAACTTGGTTCTCAGAGATAATGGAGATGTCTCAAGGAACAATGCACAAATTACCAAGAAAGCAAAACTTACTAACAATGCAAAACGGAAAAGTACTTCACCCAGAGCCAGAGAGCTTAATCCTAGCAGCATGGCTCCTGAGGACTTAGAATTTGCGCATCTTAAACTACCGGAAAGCACAATGGCTGTTCTGAGAGAAGCTAGGAAACCAACAACAAGGAAATGTTATACAGCGAAATGGAAGAGATGTACACAATGGTGCCTTAAAAAACACCTTTCAAGAAAGATTACAAAGGAGAGAACAGTGCTAAAATACTTGACACATTTACTAGAAAGTAAACGATGCTATACATCATTAAAAGTGCACTTAGCAGCAATTGTAGCGTATACAAGAGGTGAAACAGGGAACAGTTTTTTTCACTTCTCACGTGGTCAAAAGGTTCCTAGAAGGAGCAAAAAGAATTGCACCTCCAAATGGTGCAATCCCCCACATGGGATCTGAATATAGTTCTTGCACAAATGATGAAAGCACCATTCGAACCACTACGCAAAGAAACGCCACAAATGCTCACACTAAAGACTGCCTTTTTAGTGGCAATAACATTTCTACGTAGAGTTAGTGAACTACAGGCGCTTACACTACAGGAACCCTACTTCCAGATACATAATAACAGGATTGTCATGAGAACAGATCCACAATTCATACCAAAGGTGGTATCAAGATTTCACATAAACCAAAGTATACAAATACCAAGTTTCTTTCAAAACCCTAAGACCAAAGCAGAAAAAACTTTGCACACACTTGACGCTAGAAGGGCGGTCATGTATTACATTGAAAGAACCAAGGAATACAGAAAAACAAAACAGTTCTTTGTATCCTTTGCTAATAGCTTTTTGGGAAGACCTGTAACCAAAAACATCATTGCAAGATGGATAGCACAAGCCATACAGTTATGCCACAAGCAAGCAGGACAAGCATTACAAGGTGCCCTTCGGGCTCACTCAACAAGAAAGAAAGGAGCTACTATCGCTTTTCTAGCAAATACTCCAATTCAAGACATTTGCATGGCTGCAACATGGTCTTCAGTGCACACATTCACAAGACATTACTGTGTGGACATTCAAAAGAATAAAGAAGCACAAGTAGGACAAAAGGTTTTACAACATCTATTCACAAACCAAAGCTCATCTTCCACCCAGCCACCACAAGACTAGCAAACCGCTACAAAGTCTATGCACAGCATGTGAATCCAGAAAAGATTCACGCTGCAAAACGAATAGTTTCTTACCTGTCAGTGGAGTTTTGCAGCTTGAAGAATTTTCTGGATTCACTAGCGAACCCACCCTCCTCTGCCAGGAAAGATGAGGAGAGAGGAAACAAACAAATAGAATCCGAAGATGGCGACCAAAGGTGGGAGCTTCCGAAGGAAGCCCGTCGACGTCACAAGAGGACACCAAATGGTGGTATGTCGACGCCTACCAACAAAAAAAGAAAAGAAATACAACAATTCCGGACCCAACCACTAGATGGCGGAATAATGCACAGCATGTGGATCCAGAAAATTCTTCAAGCTGCAAAACTACACCGAAAGGTAAGAAACTATTTGATACTTATTTCAAGATGATTTCCAGGCCCCAGCTGAGAGTATGGGCAAGAGAAGAGGAAAAGGCTGGAGGAAAAACATAGATGATTGGACATCCAAGGACTGGACCAGTAGTTATGAATCCACTAATGGCTCAAGGACCGAACCAAGCTCCTCTCATATGAAAGGACCACACAGGCGTGGCTTAAGACCCGGGCCTCCACCTGGCCAGGTTTGTAAGCCGCAACCATGGGGATTTTCGGTGCCTCCATTTCAACCCCACTTCTTTCCAGGACAACAAAGGATGCCTTTTTTAGGACAGGGCTCCAAAAGACCTAGAAGGAAAAGAAGGGGATCTCAGCGAGTACATTGGAGCCCCCCACTGTCTCCTCGCCAGACCAGGAGTATGACCAAAGAACCAACACTGTAGAACAGTCACGAGACCAATTGATTGTTAATTTGGGCAACTACTGTCTTACAGAAGAGGAATTGACAATTCTCAACAGAGTACTCAGTTTTGTACCTGCCAATCTTTGTGATGATTTTACCATCCAGAAAGAACCCCCTCAGTTCTTTAGGAAGGTCCGCCTCAGATTTTTCTTTGATCTATTCTCGGTGGAAGATACACCGGGGGGGGCAGATTTCAACACAGATCTAAGGAAGAAATCCAATTTCTTAAACCTCCTCTGTTCATGTTACAACCAGAGGTTTTAACCTTTGAAAAGGCCGTACTTAAGGACTTTGACAAACTCAAAGAAGTCGTAAGAAGACCCTTTCACAACATCTCAAATTGGGAACAAAAAAGTGTCAATAAATTGTCAAAAAATTCGGCTCTGACCCCACTACTGCCATCAAACTGGCAGATAAAGACAGGGCCATTGTGATCCTTGACTCTATAGCTTACAAGGCAGAGTGCCTTAGACAGTTACAGAATACTAATAATTGCCTGCTGGACAATGGTGAGACCGCAGCCCTCATCCTGCTGGACCTCTCCGCCGCCTTCGACACTGTTTGCCACCGCACTCTACGCGCACGCCTCCACGACGCAGGGATCCGAGACAAGGCCCTGGAATGGACCACCTCCTTCCTCGACGGCAGAACCCAGAGAGTCCGCCTCCCACCTTTCCGATCCGAAGCCTCCGAGATCATCTGCGGCGTACCCCAGGGATCGTCCCTCAGCCCAACACAGTTCAACATCTACATGGCCCCGCTCGCACGCATCGCCAGACAACACGACCTCAACATTATCGCCGACGACACTCAACTGATCCTCTCCCTCACCAAGGACCCCCTCGCCGCCAAAGCCAATCTCCACGAAGGAATGAAGGCCGTCGCCGATTGGATGAAGATCAGCCGACTAAAGCTGAACACGGACAAAACGGAGGTCCTCATCCTCGGCTCCAACCCCTCAGCCTGGGACGACTCCTGGTGGCCAACGACGCTGGGAGCAGCCCCGGCACCCACCGATCACGCACGCAACCTGGGAGTCATCCTCGACTCAACGCTCTCCATGGCCAAGCAAGTCAACGCAGTCTCCTCCTCCTGCTTCAACACCCTCCGCATGCTTCGCAAGATCTACAGGTGGATCCCGACAGACACAAGAAGAACAGTCACCCAGGCCCTCGTCAGTAGCAGACTTGACTATGGGAACGCCCTCTACGCGGGAGCCCCGGCCAAGCTCATCAAGCGACTGCAACGCATACAAAACGCCTCCGCACGACTGATCCTCGACGTACCACGCCACAGCCACATCACCCCCCACTTGAGGAACCTGCACTGGCTCCCCGTCGACAGGAGGATCACCTTCAAACTCCTCATCCACGCACACAAGGCACTCCACAAAACTGGCCGAGCCTACCTCAACAGACGACTCTTCTTCTACGTCCCCAACCGCCAGCTCCGCTCCGCCGACCTCTCCCTCGCCACCGTCCCTCGCATTCGAAGAACAACCACCGACGGCAGATCCTTCTCACACCTCGCCGCCAAGACCTGGAACACCCTTCCACTAAGCTTACGACAGACCCAAGACCTGCTGACCTTCAGGAGGCTAGTCAAGACCTGGCTGTTCGACCAGTAGCAGCATCCCCCCCCCCCCCTTCCCTCTCCCCAGCGCCTTGAGACCGGGTAAGTAGTGCGCTCTACAAATTCTGTGATTGATTGATTGATTGAAAACAGGATCCTACTAAAAGATTGCTGAAGATTATTTGTGCACTTGTGGAGGAAGCAAAATAGTCGGAGTGGATCACTGCGAAAGAAGCAGATTTTGTTAAGCCAGACTATCCCATGCAACCTTATTTTTATATACTGCTGAAAATTCATAAACCTCAATGACCTCCACGAGGCAGACCCATTTTGTCTGAGATTGGCTCCCTTTTTGAACCTCTCTCCCAATTTACGGATTTTTTTAGTTTAGTTCTCAAAATGCCATCCTACCTTCAGGACACTAAACGTATCCTTAAGATCTTCAAGGATATCATTTTCAACCCGCAAGAGGATTTTCTAATGAGTTTGGATGTGGAGTCCCTTTATACTTGCATCTCGCAAGATGATACATTAAGGACTGTGGAAAACTTGCTGAAAGAGGAACCACCAGTTTCCTGTGCTCCCATCTCGTTTAACATGAAGTGTGCATATCTAGCCATGATGGCCATCTAGCCATGAAGGAGAACTTCTTCCAGTTCCAGGATCAACTATTCCTTCAGGTATCCCGGACTTCGATGGGCAGTACATTTGCCCCTGGCATGGCAAATTTGTTTATGCACGTCTTTGAATGAACACATATTTTCATGTAAGGAAATTCCTACTATGGCCTTTTGAAACTCTGGAAACATTACATTGAGAACATGCTTGTTGTATGGACTGGAGCTATGGAAGAAATCCCCACCTTTTTGCAGTGGCTTATTGGTAGAAATACCTTTCTCAAACACACGTAACTATAGCAAGGAAAAGTTACCTTTTTTGTGATCTCCTGCTGCACCCTAAGGTTGGACAAATATAGTCCGAGTTGTATGGGAACTGATCGCAAAGAACCCTCTTTTACGCTATGATAGTTACCACCCCAGGTCCCTGCAGGATAATTTACCAATAGGTCAAGCCCTTAGAATAAGGCGTAATTGAGCTGAAACAAGGAATTACCGGAAGAATGCTGCTGCTTTAAGTAGACAACTGGTAGAGAGGCAGTATCCCACATATCTGATCCAAAGAGCAGCTAAGTAGACCCACAATAACAATCAGGATGTCCTACTAGAAGACCACCATCGGCCGGCCAACAAACAGTTAATTTGTGTAAGCACTTTCTGCAGACTCTCAATTTGCATTCAGAAATCAATCTGGAATAATTGGAAAATATTGAACACTGGTTCAGTGAAGTTAGCACCTCCTATGTTTGCCTTTCAGCGTGGCCTCAATCTGAAGGCCAGCTAGTACACACGAGATCGCATGAAAAAAACAGATTTTCTACATAATATGGAACAATAGTGGGTATATCGGGTTAAGACCCATATTAGAGGGCTTAACGATTAAATCCCTTGGAACATCTTGGTATGACCCCAGTTCCTGTTGCTAGTTCAAAATGCTCATTCTGGCTCAGGTTTTTTCTGCCCTAGACCCCGGAGACTGAATTGTAGCGCTGTAATTGCAGGACGCTTATTTTCACATTCCCGTCCTGCCTGCCCATCAGCGCTACCTGTGGTTCACGGTAGACCACAAGTACTTTCAGTTCACAGTGCTCCCCTTTGGCTGTACTAGCCCCCCTCGAGTGTTCACCTAGGTGATGGCGGTGGTCACATCTCATCTGCGCAGATCAGGGGTGCCAGTCTTCCCCCTATCTTGACGACTGGCTGCTGAAGGCAAGCTTGCCCCAGACTGTCCTCTCCCACCTCCAGATTACGGCGAGTCTATTGCTTTCGCTGGAGTTCACTATCGACGTGGAGAGGTCACACCTGACTCCCTCTCGAATGCTCCCTTTCATCGGAGCTGTTCTGGACACAGTGCAGTTTCAGGCCTATCCTCCCGATTGGAAAGTCTAGGATATTCAGGCTATGATTCCGATGTTTCAGCCTCTATCCTTGATTTCAGTGAGACTGTCTCTGAGGCTGCTGGGTCTCATGGCCTCCTGCATCTTGCCATTGACACAAGCCAGATGGCATATGAGGGCTCTGCAGTGGGACCTGAAGTTCCAGTGGGCACAGCATCAGGGGAATATCTCAGACATGGTCCAGATCTCGAAGGGAACTGCAGAGTATCTGCATTGGTGGCTGACCAACCGCAATTGGGTCAGAGGCAGGATTCCTACTATACCAAAAAGAAGTATAGTGTGCACAGAGTCCAGTGAGTCCCCAAAGGTATGACAGAGGTTAAAGTAGATAATACCTTACTCTCAATTTAGTGGTAGCTGTGTGAATGACTTTGGTGTATATACTCCTACAAGGCAGGAGCACACACTCAATGACTGACTCCAGGCCAATGTTTGTAGAAAAATATTACTTTAGTTACTTTTATTTCTAGGAACCAAGTTGAACTCCGTTACAGGTAAGCAGACTTTTATGCAATACTTTCAGATTACTGGCAAGATGTTCGTATAGCATTAAACAATACTTTACATGTGCATGAACTGTTTTCAGTACAAAAAAAGATACTTTATATTCAGGATCAGACTTAGTACAATACAGTGAGAGACCAATGCAATCCTATGGGAAAAAGACAGGTAAGTAAACGGTTTTGAGATTCAGTCTCCGGGGGTTTTGGTCAACACTGAGCAAGGGTCGGACCATGGTAGGTACTGCACCACCAGCGGCATGGGGCAGCCAGGTGCAGAGGCCACTAGTCCCAATGTTATCCTATGGAGGCTGGGGGCACCTCGAAGAGGCATCATTTGCAAGTAAGTACCTGCGGGTCAGGGACACAGGCCCTGGGGTTTGAGGTCAGCACTGGAGGGCCACCAAATAGCACTGAGACTGCACCGCCAGCAGCACAGGGGCGAATGGGTGCAGTGTGCAAAGGAGGCGTTGGGGTGGGGGGGGGGGGGCGTTAAAACCAATGGAGATCCTTAGTTGGAGAAAATTGCTGCAGACTCTGTTCGGAAGGCTGGTCGTAGGAGTCCCACGAATGGAGAGGTAAGTTGGATAGTGGGGGGATGCTGGGACCCTGTCGGTTGGGCACTCCTAGGCCTGGGGGCTGTGTGCCCAGGAGTGTCTTTAGGCAAGTGGTTTCTTACACCAGATCCGGTCGGGGGGGACTCTTCAGGTTGAGGCTGCAGGCATCGAGGGGGAGGGCAGGAGAGGTCGTCCAACACTGAATCCCAGGTCAGGATTGCTGGGGAGACTTCACTGGGAGGTGGGCCACCTGGACTCGGGCCAAGGGAATTGGGTGCAGAGTGGTGCAAGTGTCGCGGATCCGCCGGGATCCGGAGTCCTTGAGTTCGTTTCTGCTGGACAAATCCGGTGTCCATGGAAACAAGAGCCTATGTTGAAGACAGCACAGGTCCCCTAGGTTCTTGGAGGTTGCTGGCTTCGGGCCATGCCGGTTTCTTGGAGCAGGGTCGCTGTAGGAGGAGACAGGCCGGTAGGGCTGGGGCCAAGTCAGTCGTCATCATCTTCTTCTCCACTGAAGCATGGCTCTTCGGTCCTTCTTCGTACGTTGTTGAATATGAGGAACAAGGTTCAGGGGAACCCTTAAATGCTAAATTTAAGAGCGTTACTGAGGTTGGGGGGTGGGGCAGTAGTCAATGGCTACTGACCCTAGGATGACTACACCTTTTGGGTGCCCCTTCCCTTTGGGGAGAGGGGTACATCCCTGTTCCTATTGGCCTAATTCTACAAAGCAAGATGGAGAATTACCAGGAGAGGGGGCTCACCTCAGCTCCTGGCGACGCTCTGGGTATGCCAAGGTGAGGTGGACACTCCTACTCTGCTTACTAATTTTCTTGCCTGTCCTGCTGCCAAAAGTGGGGTTAGGACAGGGGGGCGGGCATCTCCACTAGTTGGAACTGCCCAAATCAGCATAATACAAGATGAGAGCCTTTGAGGCTCACCACCAAGTGTTGCTGTTCCTGCTAGGGGGAAGTGGGAAGCACCTTCACCCAGACCAGGCTTTGTTTATGACCTTCTAGAGCACAAAGGCTCTCGCCCCATGAGGTCAGAAACCTGTATGGTGGTGGCTGGCTGGCTGGCGGGCGGGGACCGGTCAGCCAATACACTAGAAGTTGGTAGTTTTTCAGGGGGCATCTCTAAGATGCCCTCTGAATGTATTTTATAATAATTGGCATCAGTGTAGGTTTATTATGCTGAGAAGTTTGATACCAAACGTCTGTCTTCAGTAGAGCCATCATGGAGCTGTGGAGTTTGTGTTGACAAACTCACAGCCCATGTACTCATGGCTTCACTCCACTTCAAATGTCTGTGAATGGCACAGACACTGTAGGGGCATATTGTTCTTGCAGCTATGCCCTCACCTGTGGTATGGTGCTCCCTGCTTAGGGCTGTGAGGCCTGCTAGAGGGGTGACTTACCCATGCCACAGGCAGGGTTGGTGGGCATGGCACGCAAGGATGTGTGCCATGTCGACTCTTCAGTTTGGTCTGCACTAAAACACGCAGCCTACAATGGCAGTGTGTGGGTGTCAAGGTGAGGGGTCTCTGAGGGTGGCAATGCTCCATGAAGTGTTTTGGTGATCGAACTTTCCATTAATTAATCAGCTTATCAAGTCATGGTTATTTGCAGATGCCATTGACAATATCTTAATCGTCCCTAATTGGAAAAAAAATCAAGATTTAAATACAAACCCATTCTGAACATACTTGTTGATGTGTGTAATTGAGTACACCCAAATTCTTTATTACTGATAATCATTGGCTCCTCAAAACACTGGGACTTACAGCAGAATCAAACCACTAATGTTTTGTTTTCCCTGCCATTTAGGTTGAGACTGTTTTCCAGCATTCAATGTCCCTAAGTTTCCAGATCCCTTTACAAAGAGGAAAACTGCTCCATCCAAGTTGTGATTATTGTAGCACTAGACAAAGTTGGTCATCAAAAGGGTTGAATGGGGTACTTTAAACCAAGTTAGGCTTGCTGGAGTGATGAGACTAGTTTGACTGCCTGAATTGTAAAGCACACCAGGGATGAGCAAGCTACATCACCATGGATGCAAACTCTTCCAGTGCTGTGAGAAAGATATGAGTACATCTGTCATTTGTAGAAGGCTCTTTTTGCATCTCCTAGAATCTAAGAGCAAATTGGCAGCAAGTGCTAGCAGGAGTTGCATGGTGGTACTCCATGAACTAGCTATTTCATTATAAAATTTGACGTCTGTTTGAGCGCTAATCCATTACCCAGTTACCTAAATTTGCTGGCTCCCACATACAGTGCCTTCAGTACGCGGACGCCCTGAATTGTGCAGATAATCTAGAAATTAATTGTGCCAAAACAAAAATCATGGCTTGTGGAGTCAGAAACAAACGTGTTTCCAGATTCAATTTCTCGACGAACAAGGTGGTTCTGGAACAAGATACAAGCCTTAAATATCTGGGCATCTACTTTAGCCAGCGTGGTTTCCATGTCGCACATCTGTCCAGTCTAAAGGATTCTGCTCTGGCAGTGGAAATGAGCTTTAAAAAACTGGCCTCTAGGATGAGCGGTCCTGATTTAATGGACATATGTAAACCAATCAACGCCAAATTCATGCCAACGCTCACGTATGGCTCATTCATTTTTAAAGATCACTTCTCTTCCTCCGGGGAAAGCATCATATCCAGCCAGCCCCATGAAAACCAAAGACAATGTAAAACGACTATTGCCGAATGCCTGAGTGGTGTGGATGTGCAGGTTTCAGTAAGATGTGTGAAATTCCTTAGAGAAGCACTGAAGCTACTGAATCTACCACTGGAGAGCCGTTAAGCCAGGGAACTTTTAGACCCTTCTTTTTAACCTTGAAGTTTCCACATCTCTGGCAAGTAGGTGAGGCACGCAATTGGTTTACCTGTTGTCCAGGCAGACCCATTCTAGTTGGACCTCTCTTTGACCTCCGACTCTTCACATCTAAAAACAGACACTCAGAGCAAAACTAAAATGAACCTTCCCACGACACTGCAGCAGTACTTTATTTAATTTTAATCATAAGCTTTCATTCCAGCTTCTGGCATGGCGGTAGTGATGTCCGCTAGATTTTATTGCACCGGTCACTTTCCTAAGTTCAGTCGGCTTGCCCGTCCTGTATCTCAAAAGAATCTGGCCAGGAGAGCACAGCCACAATGAATTTTGCCAAGCTGGTTGCAGTGACCCTTTACTCAATCGAAGGTCAAAATTTCACTTCAGTTAATGGATGCGCTGCAGAGACGCCTGCCCCTTCTTATTGCATGACACACTTTACCAACAATCAATCTGTTCATTGACCATATGTCCTCTACAGAAGCCTTGAGTATACAAGTCATTTGCTGGCCAAAAAAGACTTTCTTTTTGGCCCCTGAAGTTGAGTAAACCTCTCGTGTAGAGGTTTAGTTGCTGTCTCCACCTCATTTCACTGGATTTCCCAAATGCATGAGGGTTACCTCTGAGGATAACTTTTAATCTGTTAGGGCTCCAGGAGTTGTTTTTAACCCTTATCTCCCTGGCCCATTGTAGATCATTCCACCTGACTTTTTTTATTTGACCACAGCACAGCACCCAGCTCCTATCACCCTGGGCTTGAAGCGTGCCGTAACCTCTTTGTTGTATAACATTGCACCCTGCACTTTAGAGGATCATGCTTGTAATTGAGTTCATTTTCTTGCAGTTTGATTGGCTGGTTGATCATGGCTGTTGTAGGATGCTAAATGTAGGAATTGAATAAACTATATGTTCGAGGCATGTGAGCTGTAGATCACATGCTTTGCATACTCCTGCCATCTAGTGTTGGGTCCGGATGTTTCCAGTAACGAGGTAGGTGACTCCTCCTTTCGGTGATAGTGCGCATGGGCATTGACTCCATTGTTAGATTGTTTTTTTTCCGCCATCGGGTGCGGACGTGAATTGCTGCGCTCTGGTTCGACACCGGTTCTTCGGTTTCCCTCGGTGCGCAAGACACCCTCGACAGTATTGTTTTCTATCACGTAATCCCATTCTCCGCGTATCGTATTTACTTACAAAAACCCTCTTTCGATCAGGTAGCTCGTGGAAGGCCGTCGGGCCTACCCGCGTTGGTCCGCATTGCAGCCGATGGAACAGACTCCATTTAAATACTGCCCTCGGTGCCACGCGAAGTATCCGCGCACCGACTCACACCAAGTGTGCATCCTGTGCTTGTCTCCGGAGCACAGAGAACAGGACTGCGACGCGTGTAAGGCTTTCCGATCGAAAAAGACGCTTTGCGACCGTCAGGCTTGACGTTGCAACATGCAGAGCCAACACACAAGTTCCTTTCCGGACCTCTTCGGAGAGGATTCGGAACAAGAGGCCGGAGACACCATGGGAGCCAAGGAGGAACAAGACCCGGTCTCCATCTCTGACTACGGCTCCGACGGGGACGAAGACATCTCTCAAGGGCAGCATACGGTGAGTACAGATCCTCCCTTGCCCCAAAGTCCACCTCAGCCCAAGAAGAAGGCTCCGGTCCAACCCCCGTCTCCGGGCCATGGTCATTACAGAGAACATGTTTCAGACCCCCCGCCCTCCCGCTCGGCACCGAAACACAGCCTTCCGGCTCCGAGCAGAGCTGTTCGAAAACAGGCTCCGAGCCGAAACCTTCGGGATCGAAGTCAAAGACAGGCTCCGCCCCATCCCCCTTCGACATCAAAAATGCCTTCGGATCCGAAATCCTCGGCATCCAAAACACCAGCATCCAAAACACCGGCACTGAACATTTCGGCACCAAAACAAACGGATGTGCCGATTCCATCTAAGGAACAACATTTCGATGCTCCGCCTTCCAAACCGGATCCCAAACAAAGAGAGCTATATATCCACCCAACTACTGGACATATCTCCACAAAACTGACCAAATGGAAACCTGAGACAGAAGAGGCCTACCACATTCCCTTAAAAAGGAAAAATGTCGGTACTAATCCTTCTCCTCCTCCCCTTCCATCTCCTTCTTCTCCTCAGTTTCAACCTTTAATGATTTCACCTGAACACTCACCACCACATACACCTGAAGATCAGGAAGATGGGGATGGGGCTGGGGACAATGAACCAATACCCCCAGACCCTTGGACAGATTATAACACCAATTCCCCCACAGGGAATGATCCTGACCTGTACCCTACCAAGCCCTCTCCACCGGACGACAGTGTAGGTTATATAGAACTGCTGGGTAGAGCTGCTAACTACCATGGGGTTCAGCTCCATAAGGAATCCCTAGAAGAGGATTTTCTTTTCGAGACCCTTAGTAGCACACAAATCCTCACACACACTTTCCATGCTCATGGGTATGATCAGGCATGTGGACTATATTTTTAATGACCCTGTCAGGGCCCGTATCCTTACCCCTAGGTTAGAAAAGAACTATAAGCCAGCACCATCTGATCCAGCATACATAAAGGGCCAATTACCATTGGATTCCTTAGTGGTGTCCAATGCACGCAAGAGGGCCAATTCGCAAACAGGAGATGCTCCACCCCCAGATAAAGAATCTAAGCTGATTGACGCTTCGGGGAAGAGGGTAGCCTCTCTGGCTGCAAACTTCTGGCGCATCTGCTAGCCAGATACGACAGGGCGCATTGGTATGAGATGCAGCAGTTGCTCCAATTTCTACCTGATGAGCACAAGTCCAAAGCGCAAGACCTAGTGCGGGAGGGACAGCTCATTTCAAATAATTCAATCAGGTGCGCGCTAGATGCTGCAGACACTGCTGCTAGAGATGTGAACACCAGCGTCCTTTTAAGAAGGAATGCCTGGCTACGTATTTCAGGATTCAAACCAGAGGTTCAGACTTATATCCTGAACACACCATTCGATGAGGAACACCTATTTGGCCCTGTGGTAGATTCATCATTGGAAAAAATGAAAAAGGACACAGAAGTGGCCAAATCCATGGGAGCCCTTCAATTAACACCAGGACGTGGTTCCTTTCGGCGCTCCTTCTACCGCGGAGGATCTAAAAGTACCTCCTCAGACACTACTACCACCATGTATAAAGGCAACAACCAACCCTCTGCCTCTAAGGGTTACTTCAGAGGGGGTTACAGAGGTAACAATGGCAAGGGTAGAGGTAGAGGCTCAAATACACGCACCTCCCAATGGAGTCGATGCCCATGAGCACTATCACCGAAAGGAGGAGTCACCTTACCTCGTGACTGGAAAGACTTCTTCGAAGAAAAACAACTTGCAAACATCCGGACCCAACACTAGATGGCAGGAGTATGCAAAGCATGTGAATCTACAGCTGTACATGCCAAGAACAGATGTTTACTGGGTAAGTAACATTGTCCTATGTTTTCGCGCTTTTATTGTTTTTAAGAATGTTTTTTTTAAAATACTGATGGTTTTAAATAACTTGAAACAATAAAAAATGTATCTATATATCCAAAGGGGTACAATGGGGTACTTTAAACTAAGTTGGGTTTGCTGGAGTGATGAGACCAGTTTGATTGCCTGAATTACAAAGTCCACCAGAGATGAACAAGCTGCATCACCATGGATGCAAACGCCTTCAGTGCTGTGAGAAAGAGAAGTGCATCTGTCATTCGTGGAAGGCACTCTTTGCATCTCCTAGAATCTATGAGCCCTTTGGCAGCAAGTGCTAACAGGAGTTGCATGGTGTTACTCCATGTGCCAGCCATTTGATTGCAAAATCTGATGTCTGATTGAGCGCTAATCCTTTACCCAGTCTGTACGATCCCTAAGACAGGTAGCATAAGTCTCTTTTCAAAGTGTTGAGGCATCTAAAAACCCAAGCACTTGATCACCTCTACACAACTGCTGGATTAGGAATCTTAAACAGGGATGGGTTCTGTCTGTGAAGTTATTATAGTGTCCCTCTAGGGATCATGTTCACATCTGCAGGGCATGGATCCAGAGTTTTCTATAAGTATCTTTGAATGTTAACAATGTGTGACTGGTTTGTGCTTGAATATGTGATTGCAGGAAAGCTGCACCAGCGTATACTGTTAACGCTTGTGGTATCTAAACATGCAGCACATCTCTAAGAGCTTTTTGATCATGTTAATGTGTAAGGTGCAGGCAGGTATACAGTGCTGATAATTCAGGGGTGAAGGTTGTAGAAAGGTGGAATCTGACTGCATGGTTACCCCCACTTTTTTCCTGCTGTTTTGCTGGTTTTCGACTTGGTCTGACTGGGATCCTGCTAATCAGGACCCCAGTCTATCTGCTTTCTCCCTAAATTGGTTGTGCAAGTACTTTAGGTACACTCCAGATTGGATTCTGGGGTACCCTTATAAGTCCCTAGTATATGGTATATTATGTACCCAGGGCCTAGGTACCCCAGAGGCCTCACAGGGGCTGCAGCATGTATTATGCCACCCCTGAGAGACCATTTAAAATGACACAACAGGTCTGCTACAGCAGCCTGTGTAAGGTGGTGCATGCACCCCTTACTTAGATATAGGTTCACTATATCCTAATCACTGCACATATAAACCTATCCGTCACCCCTATAGCAGGCCTTATCAATCCTGAAGGCAGGGTGCTGGGGTTCATGTGAGAGGGTGCCCATGCATGAGCAGAGCCCCTCTGCAGCCTTCGGAACCTATATTCCGGGGTTGTTTGTGATGCAGCCAACCATATATACTTAAGTGCATTATAACCTCGCGGTAAATGCTAACTTTAAAACGGCTGCATGGAAACATGTCGTGTTTGGTGTCAAACACCTTGGAATCATACCTCCACACCAGTAACTGGTGTGGGAGGTATGATTCCACCCTCCTAGAGGAAGAAATATGACAACACTGGTACACCCGGTACCAGCTTTCTTGACCCTGGCATCACAAAATGGATGCTGCCAGCCACAGACACGAGTCTGCCCTCCTGCTGCTGGACGAAACTCCGGCAGGGGAAGGTTTGACAATAGGTTTCCTGTCACAGGGAGGTGTGACCACCTCCCAGACAGGCTTTAGTGTATTGGGGCTGGGTGGGTGCACTCTGAGAGTGCTTTGATGTCTGCACTGGGGGCACATTTGGTGTGCCTGTGCATAGTCCAGCTCAAACCGGTTGCAGGAGCCATTTGCTCCTGCTCTGGCGCGAAACTGGACAAAGGACATGGGGTGTAGCCACCCCTCTGTCCTGACCCTCCCATAGGTGGGTCCCCAGAGTTTGTCCCACCCCTTCCTTGGGTATAAAGTAGGAACCCCTGACTACAGGACTTTAGATTTTACCTGGACTAAACTCTGCTACAGAAACCAAGTACTTCGACGATCTGCACAACGATGGATGACTGAAGAATCTCCCTTGGAGTAAAGGAGTTACTCCCCTGCTGAGCAGGCACGTAAACGCATCTGACCGGTTTGCATCTACGAAGCTTCTGAAGGACTCCGAAGATTTCTGCAACACAGGAGGTGGGTTCCCGAGGTCTCTGAGGTTGATCTGCGCTCTCAGCAATTCTGAGGCCCGTATCCCTCGTGGGGACCGTGTAACCCATACCCCTGTGCACCGTGTACATTTGCAGCAGCATATGCTTTTTGGCGACCCCTGAGGCTGTGCTTTGGGCTACTTGTAGTCCTGATCCCGAGCAGTAATTCCACCGAAGATTTCCGGCCTACACTCCACGAGTGTTCCGTGGGCTGGTATTCAGTGATTCAGCTCGAGGTCCCTTCGCGATCCCTGGTCCGTTGGCCTGTGGGTCCCTGTGAAGGTAACTTTGACTTTCAGTGGGCTTTCCTGGTTGCTCCAGACGTGCCCTGACTCTCCATAGCTTGGAGAGTCCCCAGGACCTTGCTGGTCCTCACAGAAGCATCTTTCCTCTGACCGCGTGGGTTGCAGTTGCAAAGGCTTGTTGGTGTTCAATCCGGACACTGACCCCCCCAGCACTCGACATCCTTCGTGGGACAGCTCACCTCCGGATTTTGGTCATCGTCGACGTCTCCTGGTCCCCGTGGCTGCAGAGTCAAGCTTCACCTCTTCTCACCTGAAGCACCCGACATCGGTGGGCATTCGATTGCTCCGCTCCTGGTCACGTGAAGTGACCCAGACTTTGTCCCCTCTGCTTTCAGGTTCTTCTCATCTCCGATCCAGGCTTGGATGGATCACACCAGACACTTTTCTTCTCCACGGCAGCAGTACTTTTTCGCATCACGCCATTGAAAACGACGAGGGTTTCCGACACCACTCGACCCCTATGCACCCGGCTCCTCTGGGATAGGTAACACGGGTACCTCGGTACTCTCAAGGGTGCTGGCCTTAGAACCTTCTATGTTTAGCTGGGTTTGCTTAAAGTCCTCTCCGAAGTGTCCTTAATCTTTAAATTTCCAACCGCGACTTTCCCATAGAGTTGTACGGAGCTCGCGCCTATGTTCACACACTGCACCCGTCCTCCGTGGGTCCCCTGTGTCACTACCTTGGGTGGTTCCTTGGGGTCCCAGCGATTCTACGTGCTCTAGGCACTGTGTCTAGTCAAGTCGTGGTTGTTATACCACTTTCTTAGTATATGGTTTGGTCTCCCCCCTGGAGCCCACTGTGTATTGTGCTATTTACTGTCGTTCTAGTGATTTAATATTGTGTGCCTTGTTCTCTAATCTCATAAAGAGGTTAGTAGAGAGTGTTTAGTAATAAATACATATATTTTATATATTCCTTGTGTGGTTCTCCTTTCATTTGGTCATTCAGGAGGTTATGATCTGGTAAACCAAGCTGCTTTACATTCCTTCGAGACTTGGCCTGAAGGCTGCTCTCCATAGCTACCACTAGGATAGCTTTCAATAAAGGTTGTCTTTAACCTAATCATCAATAAGGGTCGTTTGGACTGGTGCAAGGTGCCCACTTTAATTAGTGGACAGCATATACCAGGCCAACTTCTCACAAAGGTTTGTGAAATTGGATCTTTATTTAACTTGTGTTTCACCTTCGATGTCATATTTAGACAGCTGTAGCTGAAGGCAACAGATTCCGAGTTTGACTTTACACAAGGGTGGTCATAACTGGGGTATGTCAGAGCAAAGCTCTACTGGCTGAAATTGTTAAGTTATATAGAAAGCGGTTATCCTGGCTAGATCTTTAAGCCTGCAATGTCAGAGGTCTAGTACCATCATCTTATTATTCAGAATCTCTGCTGACAAAGTTCAAAATGACACCAAAGCTTCGCTATTCTCCTCCAAATGAAAGCGTGAGTCAGTTCACCATGGGGAATGGCCGAGCAAGTATCAGCTCGAATGTATTTGTAAATGTATAAAAAGAAAAACAATTTTTAAATGGGATTGCAGAGTGCATTGATTTTTAGTGTCCTTGTACTCTGTGAAATATGTAAAATAGTTAATACAATTTTTTTTCTTGTAGAAAAGCCTGCCGGCATTGAGGCAGTCTTTACTGAACAGTCAACAGTCTGTTGTGCAAGCGCAACAATATAAGCAGTCAATGCAGCAAGCCAAATCTCTACAAGCACTTCCTCAGTCTAACTCTGGACAGATGTCTACAGTTGGCACGAATCAAACAATAGGATTAAACCACTCTAACAACGTTTGCACCATCACTGGATCAAACACAGCACAGCTTTCTCAGGTCAATAAAGCTACAGCAAGCCACAGCTCTGAAATGGTATGTACAAAAATGTGAAAAATAGTAAGCTGAATGTGTAAAAATAGAATTACTTATCATTTTAGTAGTTTGTGTATCTGTTTAATTTTTACCTTATAAATTGTTTTTATATCGTATCCTATGATTCGCCTACTTTGGAGTACCACATTTTTGTAAGAAAATACAACGTTTTTATCAGCCTAAAATTTCCCTTGCATAATTGCAAAACCAATTCTCATAGGCCAGTATGGTAAGTTTTATTGTTTCTAGTTCTTTAAAACCATAACAATAAGCAAAAAATTAAAAATTGATCTTAACAGAACAGAGTCAGTGATGTCACTATTGATCAATTCAAAGCATACTTCTATCAATTCAGTACGTCATAAAAGTGCTTGGTCATTACATCTTTTCCAATCGGTAATAAAATCATGATATAATCGGTAAACTTTCAGAAACTAAGCACTGTTCTGCCCACACAATCCCTTGACAGCATTCAGTCTGAAGAATAAAATGCATTGTGTTTTAAAACAGGAGCAAGGTACGACGAGATAACTAAATTGAGAATGTAGAAAATTTGACAAATGGTACCATGGCGCTGTTAATGCACATGCACCTTTAGCAAACCTTTAATCTAAGGAGAGGGATCCAATCCTGATGTCTCTGAAAGCTAGTCAGTGAATAACGTACATGCTGTAGAGAATCAAGGTCATAAAGTGCGGTAGAGTGTGTACAGGTTCCTACAGAGGTTTTAGGCTATGTGGTTGGTGTCCACCAGCCTGGGGAGAAAAGAGTAGGCCAACTATTGAAATGTGTTATGCAATAGCCAGGTAGGCTCCATCCAGGATCATAAAGTGCATTTTACAATTTCAGTGAGCCTACCAGGCCTATCTCGCACAGGGAGCAGCGTGCCTGGGGTAGGCTCTGCGTGCTGGGAGGGGGGGGGGGGGACCTCTGTGTGTACAGCTAATAAAATGGTCTGGGCGATTTCATCAGGCTACGAAAGCCACGGGGATTCTCATCAGAATTGAAAAATATATTTTGCATGGACAAAGGGCCCCCCGGGCTCACACTGGTCCTGACCAGAATGAAACAACTATAAAATGCACAGTGCAGTTACATTGGAGTTAAAAGCAAGCCAGTTTTTTTTAAAAAAAGTACATTTTTCAGTATTGTAGGTCATATCAGGTCTGTTCTGCCCTAGTCCTTCCTGGCAGAACTAAAAGAACCAATTCTTAAACCAATTGGTGCCCGAATTTCGAAGACAGAAGGATTCCAAGCAAATTTATAAAGTGCCATTACAGTAGCTGGGCCAGACGCACCTAGTTTCCACTGGTCCTAGCCAAGATCTGGCAACTAGACTACAGTCCGGTGAATAAAGTGCATAATGCTATCACATCAGGCTTTAAGAGTAAGATAGTAACAACCGAGTGAATAAAGTGTACTGTGCGCTTTCGTTGGACTTAAAAAAGCAAATCAGAATCATAAGGTGCATTTTACAGCGTCATAAAGCCTAGCGAATCTAATGTTCGAGGCATGTGTGCCGTAGATATGCATGCTTTTCATACTCCTGCTATCTAGTGTCTGGTCCGGATATTTGCAAGTTGTTTTCTTCAAAGAAGTCTTTCCTAGTCACGAGGTAAGGTGACTCCGCCTTTCGGTGATAGTGCTCATGGGCATCGACTCCATTGTTAGATTGTTTTTTTCCGCCATTGGGTTTGGACGTGTGTTGCTGCGCTCCGGTTCGAAACCATCGTTCGGGTTGCCCTCTGGGCGCAATCCACAGTACCCTCGAAGGTATTATCGTACGCGTTTCCCTCTCTCCGCGTATCCATTCGATCGGGAAAGCCTCATCTTCAATCGAAAATATTGTGGACGGCCTTCGGGCCTAGCCGTGTCAGTCCATTCTATTGCCGATGGAACGGACCCCGTTTCAATTCTGTCCTCTGTACCGGGCCAAATACCCTCTCACCAATCTACACCAAGTCTGCAACTTGTTCCTCTCACCGAAGCACAAGGAAGAAGATTGCGAGGCCCGTAAGTTGTTCTGATCAAAAAAGACTCTTTGAGATCATTAGGCTCAACGACGAGAAATGCAGCGCCAAAGCACTCAACATACTCCGGATAGCTTCGGAGAAGAATCCGAACATGAAGCCACAGCTGCGGAAGAAGAGGAGGCCTTCTCTGTCACAGAATCCGATTCCGACCTAGAGATCGAATTGGTCCGAAGACATTCCAGCTGGACAGGTGGTCTTGAGTACTATAACCCAGGTACCTCATAAGCTATCTTTCACTAAAGATAAGGCTTCAGCACCACCGCTGCCTTCAGGCCTTGGTCGGCACCGAGACGATGTTTCTTATGCCCCGGCCTCGGGCCCGGCACTGAAACAAATAGTCAAGCCTTCCGGCTCGGGATCAAGCCGAGACAGATAGTCTTTGGACCCGAAACTTTCTGCTCTGAAAGACAAATGTAGTTCGGAGCCGAAGTCTTCTGTTTCGAAAGAAAAGTCAGCTTCGGAGCCGAAACCTTCCACTTCCAAGGACAAGGAGGATAAGTCCGGTTCGGCACCGAAGAAGATATTTCAGGTCCTCTAGAACCAATTTGAGACATTATGAAAGACAAATTGGATCCAAAGCAGAAAAAGCTTTATATCAATCCAGACACTGGACATAAGTTAGCCAAAACTCCTTCCAAAAGGAAAGTCACTTCAGAGGACACTGGATACAAGATTCCCCTTAAGAAGAAGAAAGACATTGCTACAAGTCCTATCCATCCTACTTTCCCTTCCCCTCCACCACTTCTACCATCTTCACCTTTAGCAATACCGCCAGGCTCAGATCCACTACACTTAACCCCACAGGGATCTCCTCACACACAGCCTGATTTGAAAGATGGGAATGATAATGATGACAATATTCCTTTACCTACAGATCCGTGGGATGATTATGAAACTGATCCACCTATGGATAATGATCCAGATCTATACCCTGCAAAACTTTCACCTCCAGATCATGTTTCCTATCTAGAGCTAATTTCCAGAGCAGCAGCATATCATGGGGTTACACTGCATAAAGAGACCTTAGATGACGATTTTTTATTTGAGACACTCTGGTCTTCACACAGAGTTAGCCAGAGTCTCCCTATGTTAACAGGCATGATGAGACATGCAGATGACATTTTTAAGGACCCTGTTAGGGCACAAATTTTAACACCAAGGGTTGATAATTTTTTTTATAAACCATCACCCTCTGATCCGGTTTTCATTAAAGGACAGCTCCCTCCTAGATTCACTAGTAGTTTCCAACGCTCTTAAAAGAGCAAACTCACAGACATCTGGAGCTGCTCCTCCCCCAGATAAAGAATCAAAGCTTATTGACGCATCTGGTAAAAGGGTTGCTGCTCAAGCTGCTAATCACTGGCGCATTGCCAACACGCAGGGCCTAATAGCTAGGTATGACAGGGCTGGGACGAGATGGAAGGCCTACTTCAATACCTCCCAGAAGAGCACAAGAAAAAGGCACAAGAGCTAGTCCAAGAAGGAAACTTATCTCTAATACTTCTATTAGATGTGCGCTAGATGCTGCGGACACTGCAGCGAGAGAAGTGAACACCAGCATTCTCTTACGTCGGCATGCCTGGCTTAGAATTTCAGGTTTTAAACCAGAAGTACAACAGTCTATTTTAAACACTACTTTTAACAAACAACATATATCTGAAAGAGACACGCTAGTGACAGATTCCTTACCTTAGAATATCCCCAGGCGTCAGGCTGGATCCGGAAAGTTTTGCGTAGCAGTACCCCTGCACGTCGGTAGGCGGCGTCGTGCGGCTCCGCGTCCGTCGTCGGCGTCGTGATCGCCGGGATGACGTTGCGGCCAGTACTTAGACGCCGCCCATGCGCGCTGGCGTCAGTTCTTTCTTTTTCCGCGGCAGTAAGCGCAGATCCGGATTGAGCAGTGCCCCCAATAATTTTTTGACTGAGTATTTTTTTAGACTTTTTTGTCCAAGTTTTCGAGTCGCTTCGACTCCAAGGTGTCAGTAGGGATGCCCGGCTTCAAGCCATGCGAGATCTGTAATCACATGATGTCGATTACGGATCCGCACCGAGTGTGTCTCTTCTGCCTGGGGCGCGGCCACGACCCCAAGTCGTGCCCCGAGTGTCGGTCCCTCGCCCCGAAGGCTTTGCGAGAGCGGTCTCGAAAGCTTCTCGAGGCCCGGCACTCGGCTCCGCGCCGCTCGAGGTCCCGGGAGAGGTCGAGGGGCCGATCGCGGAGCCGTCGTCATTCGTCGGGGTCTTCGTCTTCGTCTTCAGGTAAGGCGAAGCACAAGAGGTCTAAGAAGCGTCGCTCTAAGACCTCCCCTCGCCGGTCTCACGACTCGGCCGAGGGTCCAGATGGTACCGCCCCCGCGGCTCCTGGGGTACCCGAACAGCCGACGCCGGCCTACCCGCCTGTCCCGGGTCCGACGTCGACTCCGGCCGAGAAACAGGACTTCCTGTCGGCCATGGCTCGCATCTTCGGGCCTAAGGGTTACCCGGGTGCGCCTTCGGGCCCCACGGGCCAAAGTGGGAGTCCTCCTTCGGCACCACTGGCGGCTCCGGCCCCGGTGTCTCCGGCGGCTCCGGCCCCGGCGCCGCAGGACCCCCTCGGATCCAGGCCTGGATCCCGGTCGACGCCGGTTGACCTAACCACACCTCCACCGGCGCCGACCTCACCGGTACCGTTCACGGCGCCGTCCGAGGCCCCGGGCGGCGCCGTCCCCAGGTTCTCCCCGGAACCGGACACGGAGCCGGATCGACGTCGCTCGACGCCGATTCCGACGCCGATGGGACCTTTCTTCCCTCATGTCCCTCCTCCATACTTTTCACCTGTTTTGGAGGACGAGGAGGGCTGGGAGGGGTCGGAAGACCCTCTCACAGCTCAATGTGAGCCTTATCAGGACTGGGCTGAGGAACTGGGTGATGCCAGTGGTCTGGACACCTCTCCTGACCTTGGCATGCTGTCTCCTCCTTCCGTGGCTACGGAGGAGGGAGCAAGTTATGCAACGGTGTTGCGTAGGGCGGCTGCAGCCTTGCGCCTCGAGCTCCCTACAGTGGCTGTCAGGACTAACCTCCTGACGGAAGTGCTTCAGCCGCCGGCTACCTCTTCGGAGCCACTGCTGCCGTTCAACGACGCACTTTCTGACGTTCTTTTGGGCACCTGGTCCAGGCCCACCACAGGGGCTCCTGTGGACAGGAACGTGGCCCGACGCCATCGCCCGGCCCCGGGCGACCCTCTGTTCCTCTCCCAACACCCCACCCCCGAGAGCTTGGTTGTACAAGCCTCTACCTCTCAAACCGCCTTCCCTACGGCTCCGCCGGATAGGGAATCCAAAAAACTGGAACAATTTGGGAAGAAGATTTTTTCTTCCTCCAGTGCTGGCTTGCGGTCCGTGAACACATCTTGCCTTTTGGGCCGTTACTCCCACTCTCTGTGGGATTCAGTGGCGCAGGTGCTGCCCAAGTGCCCTGAGGAGGTCCAGGCACTTCTCTCCCGTGCTATTGCGGACGGGAGAGACGCAGCGAAGTTCACTATCCGATGTGGCCTAGATACCGCTGACTCGTTAGGCAGATCGCTTGCTACGACAGTGGCGCTGCGCCGTCACGCCTGGCTGAGGACCACTGGTTTTTCGGGCGATGTCCAAAACACCCTTATGGACATGCCCTTTGATGGCATCCGCCTTTTTGGCAATAAGGCAGACAGCGCGCTGGAGCGCTTTTAAGACTCGCGGGCTACGGCCAAGTCCTTGGGCCTCTCCGCCCCGCGCCCTCCGCAGCAGTCTGCTTTTCGCCCCTTTCGTGGCCACGGAAGGGGCGCCCAGTCACGTCCACTGCCCAGCCACCGGCCCACGCAGCAGGCGCCTTCGCGCGGCCGAGGACGTGGCTCCCGCCGAGGCGGGTCGGGTAACCAGCGTGCGGGTCAGGCCACCACCTCCGCCCCGTCCGCGGCCTCCAAGCCCTCCTAGTCCTTCCTTTCCAGTCCACAGCACGCCAGTAGGGGGCAGGGTCCGCCATCACCTTCCCCACTGGCGCACCATCACATCGGACAGGTGGGTTTTGGACATTGTCCGAAGGGCCTACTCCCTCCCCTTCGAGACTACCCCCCCCTGCCATCTCATCACCACCGCATTTCGGGGGACCATTTGGTTCTTCGACAGGAAGTTGCGGCCCTCTTGGCCAAGGGGCCATCTAGCGCGTTCCGACCCCAGAAGTAGGGCATGGCTGCTATTCCCACTACTTTCTGGTGCCCAAAAAGGACAAGGAGGACATGCGTCCTATCTTGGACCTCCGGAACGTCAATCGCTTCCTCCGGAAGGAGAAGTTCAAGATGCTCACCCTAGCTCAGGTCTTGACTGCCCTCGACCCCGGAGACTGGATGGTAGCGTTGGACTTGCAGGACGCATATTTTCACAGGCCTCGAGCACTTTCAGTTCACCGTGCTTCCCTTTGGCCTTACCAGCGCCCCTCGGGTGTTCACGAAAGTGATGGCGGTGCTCGCAGCTCATCTGCGCCGGGCAGGGGTTCCAGTCTTCCCCTACCTCGACGACTGGCTGCTGAAGGCGGGCTCGTCCCAGGCAGTCGTCTCCCACCTCCAGACTACGGCCGGACTCCTGCACTCGCTGGGGTTCTCCATCAACGTGCCAAAGTCGCACCTGATTCCTTCTCCACAGCTCCTTTTCATCGGAGCAGTTCTGGACACAACGCAGTTTCGGGCCTATCCTCCCGAACGGCGAGTCCAGGATATTCAGGCTTTGATTCCGATCTTTCAGCCTCTATCCTGGGTTTCGGTACGGATGACCCTGAGGCTGCTGGGCCTCATGGCCTCCTGCATCCTGCATCCTGCTGGTCGATCATGCCAGATGGCATATGCGGGCTCTACAGTGGGACCTGAAGTGCCACTGGGCGCAGCATCAGGGGAACCTGTCCGATTACGTCCAGATCTCGGAGGGGACTGCACGACAGTTGCAGTGGTGGCTTTCGAACCGGCAATGGGTCACGGGCAGATCCCTCTCCCTTCCCCAGCCAGAGCACACAGTTGTGACGGATGCGTCCCTTCTGGGATGGGGCGGTCACATGGGAGAGGCGGAGATCAGAGGCCTCTGGTCTCCGGCGGAGTCCCGGCTCCATATCAACCTTCTGGAGCTCCGGGCGATCCGACTTGCACTAAAGGCATTCTTTCCCTCTGTCAAGGGGAAGGTAGTGCAGGTGTTCACAGACAACACCACCGCCATGTGGTACTGCAACAAACAAGGTGGGGTGGGGTCGTGGACCCTATGTCAGGAGGCTCTGCGTCTCTGGACATGGCTGGAACATCAGGGCATTTTCCTGATGGTTCAACACCTGGCAGGTTCCCTGAACGCCAGGGCGGACGAACTCAGCCGCAGGTGCATGATGGATCACGAATGGCGTCTTAACTCGGAGGTGGCGCAAGGACTCTTTCTACAGTGGGGAGAGCCTTGGTTAGATCTATTCGCCACCGAAGAGAACGCGCAATGTCATCAGTTCTGCGCGTTGGATTTTCCAAGGCGGCACTCGCTCGGCGACGCTTTTCGTCGTGAGTGGAGTTGCGGTCTGTTGTACGCCTTTCCGCCTATACCACTTCTACCCAGAGTGTTGAAGAAGATTCGGCGCGACCGGGCCCAAGTCATTCTTGTGGCTCCGGACTGGGCTCGAAAAGTTTGGTATCCCGAGCTACTCAGTATGAGCATCGATCCCCCGATCCGTCTGCCTCTTCGGGAGGATCTTCTGTCGCAGCAGCAGGGGACGGTCCTCCACCCGAACCTGTCCAGTCTCCACCTCCGTGCATGGATATTGAGCGGCGGCAGTTGATTCCTTTCGACTTGCCTCCCGAAGTTTGTGATGTGATTCTGGCAGCCAGGCATCCCTCCACTAAGGTGGTATACGCCTGCAGGTGGAACAAGTTTGTGGCATGGTGCACAGCAAAGGCTGTGAATCCCCTTTCTGCCCCTCTTTCTGAGGTTCTTCTGTTCCTTCTTTCTCTGGCCCAACAGGGTTCTGCCCTGGGTACCATCAAGGGCTACCTTTGTTCAATCTCGGCCTTTCTCAGGCTTCCTGATCAGCCCTCCCTTTTCAAGTCCCCTGTTGTTAACAGGTTTCTTAAAGGCATTACACACCTTTTCCCTCCTGTTCCGTTTGTGATGCCTCAGTGGGACTTGAACTTGGTTCTTACCTTTTTAATGTGCGCTCCCTTTGAGCTTCTCCATAACTGTCCTCTTCGTCTTCTCACTCTGAAGACAGCCTTTCTGGTGGCTATCACCTCCGCTCGGCGGGTGGGTGAGTGAGCTCCAGGCTCTTTCTTTCAAGCCCCCCTTTCTGTCTGTTCATCCAGACAAGGTTGTTCTTAAAACGCGTCCGTCCTTCTTGCCAGAGGTGGTTACTGCCTTCCACATTGGGCAGACCATCACTTTGCCCACCTTCTTTCCGCCTCCGCATCCTTCCAAAGAGGAAGAAAGGCTCCACCGTCTGGACCCAAAACGTGCGATTTCCTTCTATCTGAACCGCACACAACAGTTCCGGGTGGACGACCAGCTCTTTGTTGGCTACGTGGGCGCCAAAAAAGGTCGGGCGGTACACAAGCGGACCATCTCCCGCTGGATTGTCTTGTGTATCAAAGCCTGCTATTCTTTGGCTAAGAAGGAGACCCCTGTTGGGCTGCGTGCCCATTCCACCAGGGCGACAGCCGCCACCACGGCTTTGGGTCGTGGTGTCCCATTGCAGGACATTTGTCAGGCAGCTACGTGGGCCTCGCTGCACACGTTTACCAAGCATTACTGCCTTGACAGCCAAGTCCGGAGAGACGGCTTCTTTGGCCGTTCTGTTCTCCGAGACTTCCTCGTCTGATCTTTGTTCGCAGACCCACCACCGGGGTTGGTATTGCTGGGGTATCTATTCTAAGGTAAGGAATCTGTCACTAACGTGTCTCTTTCAGATGCACAAGTTACTAACTTGTGTAACGATATATCTGTAAGAGACAGTAGTTAGTGACAGATTCCTACCGCCCACCCATCCTCCCCGTTCTGCGAACTGATTTCTAGGGTTAAGGTCATCCCTTTCAGGGCCCTAGTTTTCAGACACCAGTGTCAGTTTCTTGCATGGCACTGCGTTTCTGGCGTGGAAAGACGTGTACAGAACTGACGCCAGCACGCATGGACGGCGTCTAAGTACTGGCCGCGACGTCATCCCGGCGATCACGACGCCGAACGTGGAGCCGCACGACGCCACCTACCGACGCGCAGGGGTACTGCTACGCAAAACTTTCCGGATCCAGCCTGACGCCTGGGGATATTCTAAGGTAAGGAATCTGTCACTAACTACTGTCTCTTACAGATATATCGTTACACAAGTTAGTAACTTGTGCTTTCGGACCTCAGGTTGATGAGGCTTTAGAAAAATGAAAAAGGACACAGACGTGGCGAAATCTATGAAAGCACTGCAATCTCCTTCAAGCAGAGTTTCACATCAAAAGCTGTCGTGTAGTTCCTATAGTACCCCTGCAGGACCTGCGCGTTTGGATAACATAAACTGTGGGCTTGGTGGCAGACTGGCTCTGTGCACCCCCACCGCGTATGTTAGCCGGATTTGCATTAGCTAGCTCACAGTGCCACTAGAATCTCCTCTTATCGGGGAGAGATTAGTTCCTGGCAACCTTAGATCATGACAACCCTGATACCTGAGAATCGTGGAAACAATGTACTACTTTTCGCTCAGTCACTCGTGCTTACTTATTCGGTTTGTCTCAGAGAGTTACACAGAATAAACAGTCTGGGCGTTTCGATAAGTATTTATTGAACAGTTGTTATTCTGGTGTAGAATATATGTGCTGCAGCAACCAGCAGACAATAGCAGAGATATATTATCAGCAGTACGATGAAAGTGAAAGGATAGTACAGTTCTACCATATTGCAATAATAATGGTTAGATACATGAATATATGAAATGCATTATAAAAGTGCGCATACTCCTACGATGCCTAACTAGATGTACCTAAGTGTACCTAGCATGTGTGTAGGTCTAAAAGCCTAAGGGCCAAGAATCCTTCTAGGATTTTGTCGAACCCCATTACCTGAATAGAGAGTGTGGGACCCCGACCTGGTCTCGAGTTGGACACCCCGCAAGGGCTGTGTTAGACCGCGGTCAGCTGGAGCGACTGCATGCAGGAGCCTCAGCGTCTCTGGTCAGTGTGTCAGCATGGAAGTCTCGGTTCCCTCTATCTTACTGTGGCAAGATGTGGTGTATTTATACCCTAAAGTGTCTCGTCCCTCAGTATGGTTTGTATTGGTCTTTGTTAGACATGAGGAAGACGTCAAGGGTGAACTTTGTACATACATATTATGCGGGAGATGTAGCTGGTGAATGCTCATGCATAATTTATGAGTACATTGTAGGCCTGTGTTCGGGAAAAACCCTGCAGTGTTCTAACCACAGACTAGATAACGTTCAACCCTCAGAGTTCGTTGTGTACTGTAGGGAACTAATGTAGGTGAAAGATCATGCCTATAATAGGGCATAGATGATTATGACCATAATAGGGCATATACAATTATGACCATAATAGGGCATATACGATTATGATCATATATGGCATATATGAACGTGTCTATATTAGGGCCTCTATACGAAACATAAAGCTACAATTCAATTCCAGTCTTCTTACGCAGAACCATGGAGAAGTCAGACATCCAAATACCAAGGAGCTCAATCTAGTGATTTGGCTCCTGATCTCATAGAGTTTGGATATCTTAACTTGCCACCAGAACGCATGACCATTCTTAAAGAAGCAAGAAAGTCTACTACCAGAGCATGGTATGCAGCTAAATGGATTTTTTTTTTAATGTATTGTACTAATAACAATATTGATTCTCTAAATGAATCTACTCAAAATATCATTTGTTACCTTCTGCATTTACAGCGTGCTGGTTTAGCCTACACTTCCATTTGTTTGCATCTTGCAGCAATAGCTGCATTTATGCAAAACAGACAACATCTATCTCTGTTCAAGGTTCCAGTAATTAAAGCCTTTATGGAGGTCCTTAAGAGAATAATACCACCCACGGTACCTCCAGCACCAGTTTGGAATCTAAACATTGTGCTTACACGGCTCATGGGTTCACCTTTTGAGCCATTACACAACTGTCCGCTACTGTTTCTTTCATGGAAAGTCGCCTTCCTCATTACAATCACTTCATTAAGGAGAGTTGGTGAGCTACAAGCTTTAACCTTAGAAGAACTCTTCTTTCAACTTCATAGAAACAGGGTAGTTCTTCACACCAACCCAAAGTTCCTTCCTAAAGTAGTTTCTGCTTTCCATATCAACCAATAAGTTGAGTTGCCTGTGTTCTTTCCTCAACCTGATTCAGTAGCAGAACGAGCTTTTCTTACTCTTGATGTCAGAAGAGTGCTATTGTACTACATTCAAAGAACAAAAGATTTTCGCAAAGCAAAACAACTATTCATTGCATTTTCTACACCTCACAAAGGCAATCCCATTTCTAAATCTAGTACTGCGAGAGAGATTTTAAAGTGCATTCAAAACCTGCTACACTAAAGCTAAACAAACTTTATCTATACCTCCTAGAGCACATTCCACTCGTAAAACAGGAGCATCTATGGCCTTTTTAGGTAACATCCCTATAGCTGACATTTGTAAAGCAGCACCATGGTCCACACCACACACTTTTACCAAACGTTACTGTGTGGATGTGTTAGCCTATCAACAAGCCAATGTAGGCCAAGCAGTGCTAAAACACTTTTTCAAACAGCTGCAACATCTACTGGTTAGCCACTGCTTTGGGAGTATACTGCTTTGTAGTCTATGTAAAGCATGTGTATCTACAGCACACCTGCCCCGAACGGATTATGCTACTTACCCAGTAAGCATCTGTTCTTGGCATGTAGAGCTGTAGATTCACATACACCCTCCCACCTCCCCGGGCACCGGTAGCTGTTGCAGTTTTGCATTATTTACATTACATATGCATGGACATCGCTGTCCTACACTCACTTACTCCATTCTCACCCTCTTGTGCGAAAACAATCCAACAATGGAGTTGATGACCATGCGCAATATCACCGAAAGGAGGACTCACCTTACCTTGTGACTAGGAAAGACTTCTTCAAAGAAAAAAAACTTGCAAACATCCGGACCCAACACTAGATGGCGGGAGTATGCAAAGCATGTGAAGCTACAGCTCTACATGCCAAGAACAGATGCTTACTGGGTAAGTAGCATAATCCTTACACTGGTTCTGGCCAGCCGAAAAGAGCATATTTTTGTATTAATTGGTCCTCAAATTAATTCCGATAAGGTTTCAAGGACAGGAGGGTTCCCACCCGATTTGTAAAGTACTTTGGTGCTAATAAAAGGCCTGCCATGCCTACTCTCCACTAGTCATAAACAGTATGTAGCAATAAGGCTGTAGGCTGGAGATTAAAGTGCACAGTGCAGTCTCGTCAGGCTTAAAGCATCCGATGGTACAGTGTGCTGTGCTGGTGCAGTTGGCAACAAAAGAACGCAGCGACCGCTGTCCTTAGGCTACAGTTGAGTGGAGACAACCAGGCTGCCACTTTGGCTGTCCCCTGGGCTCGAATTCAATAATTAAGAGATTACCTGAGAAATTTCACACACCTTCCTGAGAGCTGTGCATCTACTCCACTCAAACATAGATTATTAGACCTGTTACATTGATTTATGCCCAAATGCCGAAACATTGGTTTTAACCAGTAGCACCTTAGACTTTTTAAACAAAGGCAAAAACAAATAATGTGCATCAATGATTCCTGCTTAAAGTTGCACAGCCGACAGTTATGGTCAGAAAAGCCTTTTTAGGCACCCAAATTTATATGCTTTTAAAGGTATTAGTCTATTTCTGTGCCTCATACGTTCTGTTTTGAAGACCAGTTTCATAGGGCTGGATAGGTATGAGGCTTATTTATCCCTGGTCTTGATAGAGAAGCACACCAAGTTCTGCATGGGCTATTCGCACTAGCTCTTGCCTGTCCTCTTCGCCCTATTTTATTTTTGCGTTTTTGGATAGAATTTTGGGACTTAACTTTGAAGGAAGGTTGTGTTCAATGAGGCTCTGTGCTCCCAAAAGTTTAATTGAATTCTGTAGGAAGCTGGTTCTTTATATACTATACCAAAGTGAGGTATAGTGTGCACAGAGTCCAGTGGAATCCCAAAGGTAGGCAGAGGTAAAGTTAGATAGCACCTCACTCTCTATTTGTGGTAGTGTGGTCGAGCAGTAAGGCAGTATTAGAGGACAGTGTTAAGCATTTGTTGTACCCACTCAATCAGCAAATGATTTCACACACTCAAAGACTGAACTTCAGACCAATTGGTTTTGTATAAAAATATTCTTTTAGTTATTTTATTTTCTAGAACCAAGCAAGCCTGGCACAGGTAAGTTGATAAATACTTTGCAGTAAATATACAGTTTGAAATGCAGTTGTAAATGTACCTTGAAATGGTTACAGTTTGAATTACTGGTAATGCAATACTGTGAACTGCTGTACATATACTTTGTATCGACTTTGCAATGAAAGTTACAGGTAAGTTACTTTTACGTTACTTTTGAGATTACTTTTTAGATAAATTTTTCTACTCAGTGTGATATGCCTAGATATCAGACAGGGACATTTCCTAGAGAAAAGGTAAGTAAAATCAGTTTTGCACAATTGTTATTTTTCAGGTTTCCATACAAATCAACTCCACACTTAGAACATTTTTCAGAGAAAAACAGTCAATAGGTTCCTATGGAGAGAAATTAAGTTAATGGTTACCAGGTAAGTAATCAGTCTTTGATTTGAGCTTCTGGGGTTAGAACAAGGGTTCCCCCAGGGTCAAGGATGCACTCTCGTTACACCCTCAGCGGCACTAGGGCGGCCTGGTGCAGAGTGCTGAGGCCCAATGTTATCCAATGGGGGATAGGGGGCCTCCGGTTGGTGGCCGCTGGCAAGCAGGCCACTGGGTTGTGGAGGCAAAGCTCCTGGACCTTAGCTCAGGGCAAATGGGGAAACCAATTAGCACCAAAGGTGCACCCTCAGCTGCACTAGGGCGGCCGGGTGCAGGGTGCTGTTTCGACGTCGGGCGCCCTGTTGGTTTCAATGGGAAACCTCCGGTTTGCAAAGGCACTGCAAGCTCTGGGACAAAGGTCTTCTGGGTGAGACCACCGCTTCGAGAGTTAAGTTGGGAAGTTAGGGGTTGGCTAGGCACCGTTGGTTTGGGCACACAAGGCCTTGGGGCGTCGGGTGCAGGGGTGCCTTTTGGGGTCGGATCTTCTTACCAGCTCCTGGTCGCGGTTAGGGGGACCTTTGGGATTTAGGCTGCAGGCGTCGGCTGGAGGCTTGAGGCAGGTCAGGGGTCGCCGGATCTCGGGTCAGGATCGCCGGGGTGACCTCCTCGTGGTGTTTGCCCACTCGAGATCGGGCCGTGGACGGCGGGTACAGAGTGGGGCTGATCCGCGGTGTCCGGCCGGAGCCAGAAGTTGCAGATGAACAAATCTGGTGTTCACGAGAGACAAAGTCTTTGTGCTTGAAGGCAGGGAGGTCCTCCGGGGTTTTTGAGGTTGCTGGCTGCAGGACACACCGGGATTTCGCAGGAGCAGGTTTGAGGTGGAGACAGGCCGGTAGGGCTGGGGCCAAGTCAGTGGGCGTCTTCCTCTTGTTAGCTTCGGCACGGCTGTTCGGTCCTTCTTCTTCTTTTCTTGTTGCAGGTTCTTGTCTGAGGTAGCAAGGTTCAGGGGTGCCCCTAAATACTAGATTTAGGGGCGGTACAGGTAGGTAAAAGGCAGGGACCAATGGGTCCCTTCCCTGGGGTGAGTACACCACCTATTATGCCACCCTCCAGTGGGAGGGGGTCATGAGCCTGTCCCTGGTTGGCTGAGTCCCCCATCTTCAAGATGGCGTGGACTGAGAGTTATGCTTCACCTCGCCTCCCCACCTGAGGGTGGAGTTGGCAGAGAGTGGGCACACCTCTCTTCCTCACTTGTTTTCCCGCCGGTTCTCCCGCCCAAAGTGGGGGTCAGAACCAGTGGGGACCAGTTGCTGAGAGCAGCAAGTGGCCTGGGGAAGCTCACAAAGGCGGCAAGCTTTTGAAGCTTCCCCTTCGTGAACCCTGCCCATCCTGGGGGAGGAGGCTTGGCCCCTCGTCCCAGGATGTGCATTGTTTCAGGCCCCAGAGAGCAGCAGGCTCTCGGCCCAGGGGTCCAGAAACATGTCTGGGGGTGGCAGCTGAAAGCAGCCACTCAGCCTGGACACTAGAGGTGGGTTAGTTTTCAGGGGGCATCTCTAAGATGCCCTCTGTGTGCATTTTCATTAAATCCCACACTGGCATCAGTGTGGGTTTAATGTGCTGAGAAGTTTGATACCAAACTTCTCAGTTTTCAGTGTAGCCATTATGGTGCTGTGGAGTTCGTAATGACAAACTCCCAGCACCATATACTCTTAATGGCAGCACTGCACTTACAATGTCTAAGAATGGACTTAGACACTGTAGGGGTACAGGGCTCATGCACCTGTACCCTCACCACTGGTATAGTGCACCCAGCTAGAGGGGTGACTGACCTATGCCAGGGCTGTAGGCATGGCACACAGAGATGTGTGCCATGTCGACTCTTCACTTTGTTCTGCACCAAAACACGCAGCCTGCAAAGGCAGTGTGTGAGTGTGAAGGTACAGGACCTCTAAGGGTGGCACAATAAGTGCTGCAGCACTTAGAGGCCTTCTCTGGTCACAGTGCCCTGGGCACCTGTGGTGCCATTTACCAGGGGCTGACCTGTGGCCAGAGATGCCAGTTGGGTTTAGGCTTCAATGCAGTTTTAGGGAAAGAACATAGGGCCTGGGTACCTGATTAGCAGGAGCCCAGGGCACACTCAGTCAATGCACATCAGCAATTCAGCAAAAATTGGGGGCAACCAAGCAGAAAGAGGGCACTTTCTCACAAATTCCTCATGTAAGATTGCGATTGGAGCTTGTGATCCTGAATGCCTAGCCTTATCAATTATTTGAGGGATCATTATTCCCTCCTGGAGGATAGATTGCTATTGGATCCCATCCCTGAGAAAGCGACATCTATGATATTTCGTAAATTGATAAATAATGTGCCGAACCCACTAACGGCCCTGTGGGCGACATGGACTGACGATCTGGGGAATATAGATGATGAGGAGAGGCAGGAGGCAATACAAAGCCCAAGAGAAATTGCAGTTCGCACAAGATTTAGGCTTGTGCACCTTAAGATACTACACCGTACCTACTATCAGCACTCTGCGTTAGGGGTTGTCAACTAGAGGGGACCTTCTTCCACATTCTGTGGGAATGTTGGGAGATTGCCAGGTTCTGGCAGAAAGTTACGGACGTAATGTCAAGGGTGTCATGAGTGACAGTCCCCATGGACGCCAGATGGCTTCTCCTGATGATTCAGGGAGACTGTGACTGGCCCAGACATACGGGAATGTGGCTTGTTCTTGCAGCAGGGATTGCCAAAAGAAACATCACAAGGAGTTGGGGGGCGCCCACGCTGCCGTCGCTGGGAGAATCGGAGCGGGACCTCGACTGGTGCCAGCGTGCTGAAGAGACAGTATACAAAAGTAGGGGAAGTGTCAAAAAATGGGAGAAAATATGGGCACCATGGCGTCCACATAGAGCAATGTTGGGAGAGGAGTAAAATGCGTTAATTGCACCTAGTTGGGAGGGAAGGAAGCAACAGATAAATTGTGTCTGTGTTCGAGGCATATGAGCTGTAGATTGTATACTTTAGCATAGATCGCCATCTGGTGTTGGGCTTGGATGTTTGCAGTTTGTTTTTGTCGAAGAAGTCTTTGTTAGTCACGAGATAGGTGACTCCTCCTTATGATGACAGTGCGCATGGGCATCGACTCCATCCCCAGATTGTTTTTTTCCGCCATCGGGTTCGGATGTGACTTGCTGCGCTCCGGGTCGGTGTCGTTATCGAAACCCCCTTTGACGCGCAATCACCTACCACTCGACGGTAGTGTCTCGATCGCGTTTCCCTTTCTAGACGTGCATCTTCTACAATCGAACAAAACTTCGATAAACTTCGACGCGGGCTGTTGGGCCTACCCGCGCCGATCCCGACGGAAGTCGATGGAACGGACTCCCCTCAAGAAATGCCCCCAGTGTGGTGCTAAATTCCCACACTCGGACCTACACCCAGTGTGTAATCTTTGCCTCTCTCCAGAACATCGAGAGGATACCTATGAGGCTTGTCTATCTTTCAAGTCTAAGAAGACCATTCGTGATCGTCGGGCTCAACGCCACGAAATGTACCGAGGTAGCGGCTCCATTCCGGACATCTTCCATCCAGGCCACGACAGCCTTCTGGACCAAGCCCAGGAGGAACAGGTCTCAGTCTCCGAAGCAGATGACTCCGACGTCGAAGACGCAGTCACCCTGGCTCAGCGGACCGTGAGTACCGAGACCCCTGCCCCACCCAAGCCCATACCAAAGGCTCCGGTAACACCTTCGCCACAGGGCCCAGGTCCACACCGGTCGAACATTTCAGATGCCCCGCCCTCGGGTCCGGCTATGAAAAGCAAAGACAAGCCTTCCGGCTCGAGCCAACCACACTCCGGTACCGAAAAACCACCTTCAGCACCGAAGTCCAAGGCCGCCGATATGCCACGCCCTCCTCCATCGGCACCGGAAAACCCTTCGGCGCCGAAACAGCTGAAGGACAAACCCTCGGAGCCGAAGCAAAAGGGAAAAACTTTGACACCGACAGCGTCGGAGCCGAAACAATCCAGGGAAAAACCTTCGACGTTTAAACCCTCGAACAAAAAGACTCCGGAGCCGGAACAACCGACATTGAAGTCTTCGGAGCCAGAAAAGGCTTCTAAACCGGACACTATCCCTATGCCTAAACAGTCTAAGACCCCTCATAGGGAGAAATCTTCGGCACCGAAAAACAACACCGGCTCCGAACAACTTTTTGTCCCGGATCCAAACCAGAAAACAATTTATCTCCATCCAAAGACTTGTCATATTCTCTCCAAACAACCTACAAAAAGGAAACCGGACCATTTGCAAGATGCACCAGTTCCGGCTAAAAGAATAGACATGGGCACTAACACCTCTCCACCCCCTACACCTCCTCCTCCTCCACCTATTAATCCCAATCTACTTATCTCTCCAGTACACTCTCCAAAACATACTTTTCCACTCTCACAACCAGAGGATACTGATGATGGGGACGGACAAGGGGATGATAATATAATTCCACAAGATATGGATGATAATTATGATCCCCCACAGGAGCCAGATCCATGGAGGCACTACAATACAGATCTGGACTTAAACAACGACCCGTATCTTTATCCCTCTAAGCCATCCCCACCAGACGATAATGTAGGTTTTGCCCAACTAATCAATAGGGCCGCAACATATCACGGGGTAAATCCTCCTCTACAGGAGAGGAGAATTTTCTCTTAGAAACTTTTGTTCAGCCACAAAAATCTTCCCACGTCCTACCAATGTTAAAAGGCCTAATTAAACACGCACCAGAAGTGTTTAAGGACCCTGTTAGGGCTAGGGTTCTTAACCCTAGGATAGACAAAAAATACAAAGCAGCTCCCAGGGACCCCACATACATTAAGGGTCAGCTTCCTTTAGATTCCCTGGTAGTAGCCAATGCACGCAAAAGGGCCAACTCTCAGAGTGCAGGTGACACCCCGCCTCCGGATAAGGAATCCAAACTAGTTGACGCATCAGGCAAACTTATGGCGTCTCAAGCTGCAAACTATTGGAAAATAGCCAACACACAAGCTCTCTTGGCAAGGTATGATAGGGCCCACTATGATGAGCTGGAGAAGCTCATTCAACATCTACCTGACGAATACAAAGATAAGGCCAATGACCTCATACAGGAAGGCAAATTGATCACAAATACATCAATCAAATGTGCTCTAGACGCAGCAGACACCGCGTCACGCGCTGTCAATACTAGCGTATTGTTACGCAGGCATGCCTGGCTCAGGATATCTGGATTTAAACAAGAAGTACAAACCAGTATCCTTAATCAGCCCTTTGACCAAGAGCACCTCTTTGGACCTGCAGTGGACACATCTTTAGAAAAGATGAAAAAGGACACGGAAACTGCTAAGTCTATGGGAGTCTTGCAGTTATCGTCTCCTAGAGGCTCCTTTCGACGCTCCTTTTATAGGGGTGGCTCTAAAGCCAACACACCAGAGCACCCATCCTCATCCTACAAAAGCCCCAATCAGAGCTCATTTTCCAAAGGACACTTTAGGGGAGGTTACAGGGGTAACAACAACAAGGGCAGAGGCCGGGGTAATAACACCTGCAGCTCCCCTACCACCAAGCAGTGACTTCCCTGCGCTTCCCCCCGACCATTCCACACCTGTCTGGGACCCCTTTCACAGTTCCTACCTGTCTGGAATTCCATCACTACAGACAAGTGGGTAAGACAAATTATCCAGTATGGTTACTGCCTGGAACTCACATCCAGTCCCCCACACATTCCTCCCAAACACCGTCCAATGTCTACAGAACATTTGACTCTCCTCAAACAAGAGGTTCTCTCTCTTCTACAAAAAAAATGCAATAGAACCAGTCCCATTACCCAATCAGGGCACAAGGGTTTACTCACTCTACTTTCTGATTCCAAAAAAGGACGGCTCTCTCAGGCCAATACTAGACCTCAGACCCCTAAACTTCTACATCCAATCAGACCACTTCCATATGGTCACTCTACAACAGGTGCTCCCACTACTTCAACAATGCGCCTTCCTCTCCACTCTGGATCTAAAGGACGCCTACTTTCATATTTCTATTCACCACTCTCACAGAAATTATCTCGGGTTCATGGTGGAAGGACAACATTATCAGTTCAAAGTCCTACCATTTGGGGTAACCACAGCACCCAGAGTCTTCACCAAATGCCTCGCAGTTGTAGCAGCTCATTTAAGAAGACAACACATCCACATGTTCCCTTATCTGGACGATTGGCTCATAAAAGCCAAATCTCACAACAGTTGTGTGCAGCGCACACACAGAACTATCCATCTACTTCACTACTTAGGTTTCACATTAAACCTCGCCAAGTCTCACCTTCAACCATCCAACATACAACAGTATCTAGGGGCTACTCTAGACACCGCAAAAGCTCTAGCATACCCCAATCCAGGCAGGATTCACTCCATGCAAACTCTAATACTACAATTTCGGCCTCAACACTCGTTGCCAGCTCGAGTGTTTATGCAGGTAATCAGGATGATGGCTTCTTGCATCCTCATCGTCCTCTATGCAAGACTCCAGATGCGTCCCTTGCAGGAATGCTTAGCACATCAGTGGAACCAGGCTCAAGGTCAGTTGACAGATCTGGTGTTGGTGGACAGCCGCACACATCGCTCTCTACAGTGGTGGAATACACAAAACCTTTCCAAAGGGCGGCCGTTCCTCGACCCGGTTCCTCAGATAGTACTAACAACAGACGCATCGCTCACCGGCTGGGGAGCTCATCTACAAAATCACACTGTTCAGGGACTATGGACCCCTCAACAAAAACAACTCCACATAAATCACCTGGAGTTACTAGCAATATTTTTAGCACTAAAATCTTTTCAACTCTTGCTAATAGGCAAAGCTGTCCTAATACGTACAGACAACATGACAGCAATGTATTACATTCAAAAACAGGGTGGAACACACTCCCTCCAACTCTCACGCCTAGAGCAAAGTATGTGGAGATGGGCTATTCCCCAAAGGATATACCTCCTCGCACAACATCTCCCGGGAGTACACAATCAGATCGCGGATCTGCTCAGTCGACAAGCACAACACATTCACGAATGGGAACTTCATCATCAAGTTCTTCTTCCATTTTTTCAAATGTGGGGGCACCCAGACATAGATCTGTTCGCCACACATCAGAACGCAAAATGCCCAACCTTCGCGTCCAGGCATCCACACCCATTATCCAAAGGCAATGCGCTATGGATGAACTGGTCAGGCAAATTTGCTTATGCTTTTCCGCCTCTCCCACTCATTCCGTTAGTGGTTCGGAAACTGAAACAGCATTCCCTTACAATGATCCTGGTTGCTCCAACATGGGCCCGACAACCATGGTTCACAACCCTCTTGGAACTATCAGTAGTTCCGCATCAAAAGCTACACCTCTCACCCAAACTTCTTACACAGAACCATGGAGAAATAAGACATCCAGATCCCAATCAACTCAACCTTGCGATCTGGCTCCTGAGGTCAAAGAGTTTGGCTACCTCAATCTCCCACCAGATTGCATGAACATCATCAAGGAGGCTAGACGTCCTACCACAAGAGCATGCTATGCAACAAAGTGGAAACGATTTGTTGTTTATTGTACAAATAACAAAATCAACCCACTAGATGCTTCCATTCAGAACATTATCCGTTACCTTTTGCATCTACAACAATATAATTTGGCATATACATCTATACGGCTACATCTAGCTGCAATAGCCGCTTACCTCCAAAACGGACAACACCTGTCTTTATTTCGAGTTCCTGCTATCAAAGCATTTATGGAAGGACTTAAAAGAATAATTCCACCTAGAGTTCCACCTTCCCCAGTCTGGAACCTCAATATTGTCCTTACCAGGCTCATGGGTCCCCCATTTGAACCTCTACACAAATGTGAGTTACAGTTCCTCACTTGGAAAGTAGCCTTCCTGGTAGCTATCACATCCCTCAGGAGAGTTAGTGAACTCCAGGCATTAACCATACAAGAACCATTTTTGCAAATGCATCATAGCAAAGGGGTTCTTAGGCCTAACCAAAATTTCTACCCAAGGTAGTTTCTGCCTTCCACCTTAATCAGTCGGTTGAACTCCCAGTTTTTTTCCCTCAACCAGACTCGGTGGCAGAACGCGCTCTTCACACGCTAGACGGCAAAAGGGCATTACTATACTACATAGAAAGAACTAAACCTTTTAGAAAGACTAAACAACTCTTTGTATCGTTCTCCCCACCTCACAAGGGCAATCCCATTTCAAAAACAGGAATTGCAAGATGGATTGTCAAGTGCATACAAATCTGCTATCTCAAAGCTAAACGCACGCTAACCATTCCCCTAGAGCTCATTCCACACGCAAACTAGGGGCTTCTATGGCATTCTTAGGGAGCATTCCCTAGATGACATCTGCAAAGCAACAACTTGGTCTACACCGCATACTTTCACTAAACACTATTGTGTAGATGTGCAAGCAAAACAAGCTAGTGTGGGCCAGGCTGTATTAAGAACACTTTTTCAGACTACTGCAACGGATACAGGTTGCCACCGCTAAGGAGGGAAACTGCTATATAGTCTATGCTAAAGTATACAATCTACAGCTCATATGCCTCGAATGGAAAATGCTACTTACCAGTATGCATCTGTTCTTGGCATGTAGAGCTGTAGAGTTGTATACGCCCACCCACCTCCCCGGATACCTTTATCCGTTGCAGTATTATCTTATTTAGATACATTACACATGGACATCCTTTTCTACTTTCCTACTAACTCACGCATTACCCTTCATGGCGAAAAACAATCTGGGGATGGAGTCGATGCCCATGCGCACTGTCATCATAAGGAGGAGTCACCTATCTCGTGACTAACAAAGACTTCTTCGACAAAAACAAACTGCAAACATCCAAGCCCAACACCAGATGGCGATCTATGCTAAAGTATACAACTCTACAGCTCTACATGCCAAGAACAGATGCATACTGGTAAGTAGCATTTTCCTTATTGATTGTACATATGTTCTACTGCAGACTCGGGCCCTGGGAACCATGGAAGGTAAATAATCAAAATAGGGAGTGAAGAGGTAATGCTCGAGGAGCAGAAGAGGTGGATACGTCCTCCTCTAGTCAATGTATGAGAAACAAAAGGGATCCACCTTCAAAATGATATATAAACGTGATCTCCCAGACTAAGTGTGTCTCCTACAATGGTGGAAGGCACACAGCCTTGTTTAGATACCCCTCACACACCAAAAGGGCCCTTGGTGTCCTGCTTCATCATAGGGGTCTTCCCGGCCCGCTGCGGGACGGGGCGTGCTACAACCTACGACTACGTGGGAGCACTAATTATGGAACAAAACTATGTGTAGTGTAGGAATGTGAGTGGAAGGGTCAGGAGTGAGTGAAGGAGTGAATATAAGTTAAAAAATACCTGGCTCTTTGGGGGGAAAAAAACTTTAATATCCCGTTGAGCTGGTATTCTTAAAAGTGGGGAATGAGTTGGAGATACAGTGCTATAATGAGCCGTGTCTCCTATGCCAACATGTTTCGAAGCCCTCCCCTGGCTTCTTCTTCAGGACCGAAAGGATCCCTTCTACATTCAAAATTTAATATAAAGTAAAGTACAAATAGTGTATATACATGTAGATAATACTAGGTGGTGCGTAGGTAAAAATAAAACATGCACTGTATACAATACCCCAATCGGTATGCTACTTAATGTCAATCTGGAAGGAAAAACATAACATTACAAACATAACATATGCATCATCCATCACAATTGGTGGCAACCTGTAAAAAAAGTGATAGATATTGTGATATATTTCCACTATCATTATCGGTGATAAGCCGGTGCTGTGTACTGCTAGTGGAACAAAGGGACAATACAAAGGACAGACACACACTTAACATAAATCACACACTCTATGCCTAAGGACCGCTGACTGCGAGTCCAAGATGATAAATGCAGCCTTTAATAATATCGTATAGCCATAAATAAGTTGGTGCCATTATAGAAAATGAGGTAGAGCACGTACTTTTTCTAAAAAGGGATAATACCCCATGAGTCTCTGAACGGGGTGGGAAGGAGTGTCTATAGTCAAACACTGGATACAATTGAGAAAAAGAAGAACATTTTGTGGGTTAATAGTGTCCTGCCAACCGTGACCGCATCTCACGGCCTCCACTGGTCTCAGCTCGGCTATGCCGTACTTACTACGTCAAGATCACTGCCTCTCCTGGATACTACCTCCCCGCGGCTCCGTGGAACGATGGGTCCGCGGGGGGAGCATCCTTAAGTACTGTACTAAATTGGCAAAAGCGCCGCCAAAGCGGTAATCGATTGGGAAAGCAGCACTAGACTGCTGAACTCCCTCGAAAACCGTCCCCGATTGGAAAAAAAAGACCCACTTCCGGTATTATCGAGACCAGGGTTCGGGTCTGCTGGGAGGAAACCAATATTTAGATGAAATCCTAATAAATGCTTAGTGATGCAGAAAAAACGGCTCAATGATATGGTTGGTGGAAAACGAGCCAGGAATCCTCTCTTACCAAATTTTGGGCGGTGCTTGTATTGTGTATACATTGTGCCAGACTCGTTCCCCTGAAAAAAACTAGACCGCTAACCTAGTTTGGTTGAAAAAGTTCACTTCTTGTATTCCCGAAATTGGGAAAGATGAAATTATTGGTGTTTATGCTATCAGATTTATAAATTCCGCCCAGTATGCTGTTATTAAAGAAAAGCCTTTCCAGAAACCATGGAACATTGTCCCCAATATGTTTTGCGCACATGGCAAGATAACCGCTGATCGTGCGTGAAAGACCAGGAGTCATGTTTACACATTATCTCTATTGAGGATGTCGATAAAGGGAGTGACCCTTCAGTGTTAGGCATGTAGCGACCCCGGGAAATAGTGCGTAAGAATGTATGACGTTATGACATTGACAGAAGGGAGTTATTATTGGACCATGAATGAATTATCTCTATTGAGGATGTCAATAAAGGGCCCTTTAGTGTTTAGGCATGTAGCGACCCCCATGACATTGTTGACATCGACCCAGGGCGTTATTATTGGACCATGAAGGAATATGGTCCTTGTGACAAATATTTTTGTTCAGTTATATGTCATGCCTAGCCGTACTACAGAGGTGATGTTGATAGATACATTGATACTAAGAAGGGTGACCTAGTATTTCAGGGAAAGTCATAGGGACCTGGATAAAGATCAGGTAAATTGCCCCCATGGTATATCGTCGTTCAATCCCTCGACATGTGTCCCCAAACGGAACACCCACCGTTGTTCTTTTTGAAAAAGACCAGTCTCATTGTTCAATTGCTCAATTATGGTCCATTGTAAGTCATCCACAGTGTGCTGGGTCGTCATGTAGTGGGTTGCCATTTTGGTTGTGCTCTTTTTGCAGAAACTTAGGGAAACTTAAACTGCGGGCATTCTTCAAGGAGAAGGGATCACCTGAAAGTGATAGAGATGATACACGACTGCGGGTGGAATCCACGTTTACCCCCCCGGACTCGACACTACCGGTGGAACTTCTAACTTTTGAAAAGGCGGTCATGAAAGAAATAGAGAGCATCTCGACACAGGAGACCAACACCTTTCAAAATACTTCCAAGGAGGGCAATACATCAACTTTCAACAAACAGCGACATTGTCATCAAGCCAGCGGATAAAGGCGGGGCTATTGTTATCCAGTCCATCACTGCCTACGACAATGAATGTAGGAGACTCCTGGAAGATCGAAGGAATTATGGGATCCTACGTGATGACCCTACAGAACCTATTAGAATCCAGATAGCCTCCATGGTGGAAGAAGCAATTTCTCATGACTGGGTCTCCAAAAAGGAAGCAGAGTTTCTTACCAAGAAGTCTCCAAGAACCCCTTACTTTTACACCATCCCCAAGATTCACAAGAATCTTGGTCAACCACCAGGCCGTCCTATAGTATCGGGCACAGATTCCATTCTGGAACCTTTATCGAAATTTGCGGACGCCTTCCTACGCCCTTTGGTCCAAAAAGCCGGGACCTACTTGAAAGACACCAAGGCAGTCCTACAGCTCCTTCAGGGGATGACTTTTGATCCAGAGAAACACCTTCTTATGGGACTGGACGTGGAAAGTCTTTATACGAGCCTTCCTCATGATGAGACGCTGAACATTATTGAGGAGGTCCTTTCACCACTCCATGGGAATATCAAACACCACGCAATGTGGTTATGGAGTGTGTTTCACTGGTACTCACAACATTTTTTTTTTTGCTTACTAGGACACCATCTACATACAGAGACACAGGACCAGCATGGGGAGCACCTTTGCTCCCAGTATAGCTGATCTCTACGTGCACCATTTGGAGATGAAGAAGATCCTACACCCCAACAACCCCTTTTTTTCCAATATAAGAACTCGGAAACGTTACATTGATGACGTCCTGGTCATATGGGAAGGGGACATCCCAGCTACTGAAGCTTTCATGATCTGGCTTAACCAACAGAATGCTTTCCTGAAATTCACAAACACCACATCTCAGACAAATCTGGTTTTTCTGGATCTCAATATATACCCAGACCAAGGTACTCTGAAGACCACGACCCATTTCAAGGTTATAGCCAAGAAATGTTTACTGTTGTATAACAGTTTTCATCCTCGCCATTCCCGAGAAAACCTTCCTTACGGTCAATTCCTCCGTCTCCGGAGGAATTGTACGGAACTGCAGGATTACAAAACACAAGCCGCTGACCTACAAGCCAAACTAAGGAAACGCAACTATCCCACTGCGATTATCAACAATGCTATGAAAAGGGCCCGCAACAATCACAGGGATACCCTACTGGAGGACAGGATTCCAAAAGAACAAGAAGAAAGACCAATATGTGTCACCACGTTTAATACCAACTCCAACCAGGTATCTACGATTATAAACAAACACTGGAGACTCCTCACATGTTGCAATCTTGAATTCCCGAAACCCATGTTTGCATACAAAAGGGGTAGGAATCTGAAGAACATGTTAATCCATACGAGACCACGACCTGAACCAACAAGGACTACTGTGAGTGCACTTTTACCACCAGTACAGGGCCACCACCCCTGTGGCAACTGCAGCACCTGCCATTTGACGAGGAAAACAAACACATTAAATTCAGGAATGGTACTGAATGGGAACAGAGGAGGTTCACCAATTGCAATAGCAAGAATGTAGTGTATATGGTCACCTGCCCATGTGGTTTGGAATACATTGGCATGACGACGAGACCAGTAAAGACCCACATTGGGGAACACAGGAGCAATGTGCGTTGCAAAAAGAGCACAACCAAAATGGAAACCCACTACATGACAACCCAGCACACTGTGGATGACTTGCAATGGACCATAATTGAGCAATTGAACAATGAGACTGGCCTTTTTCAAAAAGAACAATGGTGGGTGTTCCGTTTGGGGACACATGTCGAGGGATTGAACGACGATATACTATGGGGGCAATTTACCTGATCTTTATCCAGGTCCCTATGACTTTCCCTGAAATACTAGGAGGTCACACTTCTTAGTATCAATGTATCTATCGACATCACCTCTGTAGTACGGCTGGGCATGACATATAACTGAACAAAAATATTTGTCACAAGGACCATATTCCTTCATGGTCGAATAATAACGCCCTGGGTCGATGTCAACAATGTCTTGGGGGTCGCTACATGCCTAAACACTAAAGGGCCCTTTATTGACATCCTCAATAGAGATAATTCATTCATGGTCCAATAATAACTCCCTTCTGTCAATGTCAATAACGTCATACATTTATACGCACTATTTCCTGGGGTCGCTACATGCCTAACACTGAAGGGTCACTCCCTTTATCGACATCCTCAATAGAGATAATGTGTAAACATGACTCCTGGTCTTTCACGCACGATCAGCGGTTATCTCGCCATGTGCGCAAAACCTATTGGGGACAATGTTCCATGGTTTCTGGAATGCTTTTCTTTAATAACAGCATACTGGGCGGACTTTATAAATCTGATAGCATAAACACCGATAATTACAACTTTCCCAATTTCGGGAATACAAGAAGTGAACTTTTTATGGTTAAAACATATTTATTAAGGAAGGCATCATATTCTTACACAGCTTACTGCCCACATCCATAGGCCGGCAGAGCGGGATTATCAGAAATTTACACAGCGTGTGTGCCACAACCCGGAGGCCGGCCGCGCCAGTCATCATGTAGTGCTCCTGAGGGTGCATTCCTTCCATTTTTGAATATGTACAAAATAACATTAACAAAACTAACTTCCCCGTTTCCCCCCCCCACACCCCCCCCCATCTTCCCCCCTCCCCGAACCGATGTGCTATATGTTGTCGCCAGTGAGGCCACCATCCCTGCGAAGAGTCACAGTTGTGTGCCTTCTTGCCACTTCATGGTTCCCGTTTGGCCCCCCTGTCCCTTCCTCCGTTTGTGGTCCGGTCCCGTCCCCAGCCCTCGTCCCCTCCCAGAGATATCAATTAAGTTGTGCCTGGTGTAGTGGATTCGGGAGGTGTGTCCGTGAGACGGAGAAGGCGGAGGTATCTTGGACAAGTCAGCTCATTCATCTCCGTCGACAGCAAGGACAGCAGGGGTTTCCAGACAGTGTGGAAGGTGGCCATGGAGCTAGTAAGGGCGGCTTGTATCCGTTCCATGCCTACCGTGTACCAGAGACGGTGAAGCCAGCCCGTGTGTGTGGGTTTGGTTGGTTTCCCCCAGAGTGAGAGAATGTGCTGTACCGCCGCCCCCATCGCTAAACCCATCTGCCTCCCCGGACTGATTTTAAGGGGAACGTTAGTGGATTGGGTAACCCTAGAAGTGTATAGGCAGGGAATCGGGGGATCTCAGTATCAAAGTGTCTGTCGATCTCTTCTAGTACAGTATGCCAGTAGTCCGATAGTTCCCTACAATCCCAGAGGAGATGCGTGAGGGTACCCTCAGCGTCGCAGCCACGCCAGCATGTGGGACTTCGATCAGGGTTTCCCCGATGCAGTCTAGCCGGCGTCAGGTACCAATACGTAGTGATCTTGACTGCTGCCTCTCTACTAGCCGTATTACGGGCTGTGTGATTGGCTCTGTAATAAATGTCTGTCCATTCCTTCTCCGTCAGGTCTCTCCCCAGCTCCCTCGCCCACCTCCTTTGTCCAGCAGTAGGCACAAACGGGGTCCGGGGGCGGAGCATTTTATGGATCTCCGAGATCAATTGCTTGTCTGAAGATTTAGTCAGGAGCCACCGTTCGTACGGCGTGAGTTGTCTGCCCACCTCGAGTCGCACTTCCGGATGGAGTAGCCAATGTCGTAGTTGAAAATACTGGTATCGCTGGGGTGCCTCTATATTGTAGGATTGCATTGCTGTCGACAGGGGAAGGAAGCCGTCCAGGTCAAATAAGTGCCCGGCCGACCTACACTCAGTGGCTCTCCACTGTGGGAAAGCTTTGCTTCTGTCCCTGGTAGGAACTCCGGATTGTCGAAGAGGGCGTGATAGGGGACGGGAAGGAGGTAAGTCCTCGCTTAACCGCGACCGAGTCCCACACTTTTAGCAATGTATGTGTGATCGGGGACCCCTTCAAGTTAGGTGGCCGGTCTGGGCGTTTCAGAAACTGAATCTTCCACAGGGACGTGTTTGCTAGGGCGCGGTCTTGGAAAAGCCACCGCTTTTCAGACTCCGGCCTGCTCCATTCTACCAAGTATCGCAGTTGAGCCGCCTTGAAATATTCCATAAGGTGAGGAATGCCGAGCCCGCCTTCGTTGAGGGGTTTGTGGGATAGAGCCCTTGCCATGCGAGGGCGTGCTCCAGCCCATATAAATTGTTGTACTGCTCCCTGCAACTTGCGTATCATTCCTGCCCGGGGCCCCACTGGGATGGTCTGAAAAATGTAGAGTGCCTTGGGAAGGATGTTCATTTTTATCGCAGCTATCCTCCCCAGAAGAGACAGCGATTGTTTCTGCCATCGTCCAAGGGTCAGCTGCGTTTGGGACAAGAGCCTGGTGTAGTTCAGGTCAACTGTGCGCGTGACCGTGCGGGCCAGGGTAATGCCCAGGTAGTTGAGCGGATCTTGAATTTGCAGTTCCCCATATGCGGGGTGATCCAGTGCCTGCATATTAGTATTGCAACCCAGGGGTAACATGATCGATTTTTCAACATTAACCTTAAACCCCGATGCCCGGCCAAACTCCTCCAATTCTGTCAGGAAGGCCGGGACGGATCTCTCTGGAGATTCCAGGGACGCCAGAATATCGTCTGCATATAGGCTTATCGTATGCCGTTCCCCTCCGAAGGGAATCCCAGCAATCTCCGCATTGTCCCGGATTTTTTGCGCCAAGGGTTCCACGTAGAGTGCGAAGAGCAGGGGTGAGAGGGGGCATCCCTGCCGTGTTCCTCTCTGGATGGTAAAGGCCCTAGACGTTGTGCCGTTCACCCTAATCGTGGCAGTAGGGTTGGCGTAACAGCTGGCTACCCAGCCTCGGAATCGCTCCCCGATCCCAAAATGTGCCAGAGTGGCACTAAGAAACCCCCAACTAACGCGGTCGAACGCTTTTTCTGCGTCTACCGAGAGTAGCACTGCGTCCATCTGGGTACGATGTGCTTTGTCTATTAAGTGCATGACCCGCTTGGTATGATCACTGCTCTGGCGGTTGGCGACAAATCCGCTCTGGTCCGGTTCAATGATACCTGGTATGTATGGGCCTAGACGTGCCGCTAGAATACCAGTGAATAGTTTTAGGTCTAGATTCAGCAGGGAGATAGGTCGGTACGCGCTACATTGGGTCCCGTCTTTCCCTGGTTTGGGGATTACCACGACGTCTGCCGCTAGCATATCGGGAGGAATGGACCCAGGGCCGTGAAAGGAGTTAAAGAGTCTCATCAGTATCGGAGCTATTAAGGGGCACAGGGCTTTATAGAACCCGCGGAGAATCCATCGGGGCCCGGTGATTTGAGAGGTTTCAACCTTGAAATTGCGCTAATCACCTCTTCGACCCTAATGGGTGCATCTAGTGTCCCTGCCCCTGCCTCGTCTAATTTCGCCGTGTGTATCCCGTGGAGGTAGGCTTCCCCTCCGATACCGTCGTGCGGGGGTCCTTTGTACAATGTGGCGTAATTCGCCCGGAAGGCCTCCGCTATCTCGTCGTCCCGGCTCACTATATCTCTATTTGCCTTTCTGAGGGCCTTTACCCGTGCTTTCTCCACTCTGGCCCGTAATTTACTTGCTAGTAGTCTCCCTGCTTTGTCCCCCCCCAGATAGTATGTATGTTTCAGGCGGATGGCCGCGTGTTCGGCCCTGTCTAGGTCTAGCGCCGCTAGTTGCGCCCTAACGGCACGCAGCTGCCTCCAGATACGGGGGGCCCCTGTCCGACTATGTATCCGTTACAGTTCTAACACCCTAGCTGTGAGATTATCTCTCGTGGCCCTGCGTTCCCTGGCCTCCGCTGCGGCGATAGCTATCAGTTCTCCCTGAACCGTAGCTTTGAGCGCTCCCCAAAGTGCCGTAAGGGGGGTTCCCGGGAGATCGTTCCGATCCAGATAGTCGGAGACGTATTGACCTAATTGCTGGGTCGTACCTGCCTTCTGCAGCAGGGATTCCCGAAAGCGCCATCGTCCGGGCGGTCTGCGTTGTGAGGGGGCGTTAAGGATCAAGTCCACTGCGTCATGGTCCGAGAGAGCCGCTGGGGAGATCGTCACGCCCTCTACCAGGGGCATCAGGTCCGCCGTCCCTATAAAATGGTCCAGTCTAGCGTAAGTGCGGTGGGCGTGGGAGTAATAAGAGTATTGTGTGGTGTGTGGGTGGGTCTCCCTCCAAATGTCCACCAGGCCCCTCTCTTTTAACCACTGTTTACCTGAGGTTGACAGTGCTCCCGTCTGGCCATAGCGCTGTACCGATCTGTCCAACTCCCTGTCCATGACTAGGTTCAGGTCCCCTCCCACCAAGATCCTTCTGTCCGTAGTGGTCAATACCTCTGCGAGCGCTGTGTGGAGGAACTGTTCTTGCCCCGTGTTAGGCGCATAGATGGACCCGACCACCAGGGGGACACCTCCCACCTGTATTGTATACGCCAGCAAGCGACCCTTGATTGCCGCTATTCTGTCACCCACTGTGCCCTGAAAGCTTCGTGCTACTAAAATAGCTACTCCTGCCGTCTTAGTCTGTGTGGAGGAGTAAAATTGTTGGGGAAAGGCACGAGATTTCATGCGCTGCCAGTCTTTGGGGAGGAGGTGCGTCTCTTGTAGGAGACAAATGGAGGCTCCGGAGTTTTCCAGGTAGGACAGTACCGCTCTCCTCTTAATGGAGTTATTCAACCCCTTGACATTCAAAGTGAGGATGCGAACCTTCGAGCCCATCCTCTAGGGGGATCTACGGAAGGCTGTATCTGCATGTGCTTATGGTATGTGGGCGCCTCGTTCCAACCCTGAAATAAATAGCACATCGGTTCCCTGTCGCCTAACCCCCTTTCCCAGTCCCATCCCAAACTCCCCACCTCCCCCTTCCCCGGATCCCCCCCTCCCACCCTCCCAACCCCCAACTGGTTCGTCCCCAACCTGTACCATTGTCCGATGCCCATCATCCGTCGTGGTGGGCAGTGGAATCCGACAAATCCCGGGGATCTCCGTGGCCTGACGAGCTCCGGCTCCCCGCTCCCGAACCCCCGGCAAATCTATTACAGTATTAGTACTAGTATGTCCCCCGTGCATTGAGAGGCAGACCAGGGATTCAGCTATGGTCGGGCGACGCCGTGTCTTTCGATACTGCTGCCAATGCTGCTTGGCGTTCTTGAGTCATGGTGAGGGAATCCGGTCTCTGTGTGAAAGGAACTATCCCCTTGCGCCGCACCCTCTGCCATCCTGGTTCAGATGATTTCGTAGGCCTGGAAGGCGAGGCCGCCGGAGTCTCCCCCCCCAGACCGAGCAGCTCCGAGGTTTCTTGGATGGAGCGCATTTGCTGGAGTTTGCCATTCCATTGAAATATCAAACGAAAGGGATGTCCCCATGAATAGGCCACCCCCTTCTCCTGCAGATGTGTCGTTGTATCTTTAAAGGCTCTTCTCCTCTGCAGCGTTATCGCGGCGAGATCCTGGTATAGCGCTACCGCGTGGCCTCGGAATATGATAGGTTGTTTGCGCCTAGCCTCTCTCTGGATACGCTCCTTCAGTGTGTACTCTGGGAGGAAGGCCAGCATGTCCGCCGGTGGGGCCGGCGCTCGTCTCGGGGGGGCCCACCCGGTGTGCGCGGTCTATTCGGATCTCAAACTCCGGGCCCTCACCCAGAATGTCGCGAAACAGATCCTGGAGGTACCCGGTAATGTCTGCCCCCTCCGCCTGCAATGGAACTCCCCTGACCCTTATGTTGTTACGTCGGGACCGGTTTTCCAGGTCCTCCGTGTGGGTCTGGAGGTCCAGCTGTTGGTCCCGGAGACGTAGAATCTCCTGCTGGAGTTGTTCAATTTCCTCCCCTTGGGCGGTTTCGCGTTCCTCCACTGCAGCCACTCTCTCTCCGAGCCCATCCACATCCCGGCGCACCTCTCGGATCTCTCCGGTGACCTCTTGCTTCAGGGTCTGGAAGTCTTCCCTGAGGGTGTTGAATAGGGATTCCAGGAAGGACCTCGTGATGGGCTCCTCCCCCTCTTCTGAGTGGTCCTGTGACTTGGGGGGTGTCGAAGCCCTACCGCTTCTATCGCCGAGCAGGGCTCCCTTTGCCATCATCTCCTTGATTGAGCGCTCCCCCTTCTTCCGCTGGGTCGCCATCCTGGACCCCTGGTGGCCACTCTCCCTCGAGCTGTCGCCCTAATCACTCAGTGGCAGGCTGCCTCGTGGCCTACCACCATCCGGCAGTTTAGTAGTGCGGCTAACGCGTGGCAGGGCCTCCCAGGAGGGAGCCCGGGACCCCGGGACCCCTCGATTCCTTCGCTGTACTGGCCCAGTATGTGTCGCAAATGGCCGTCCCTCCGTCTCAGGCCCTTATGTCACCTGCCCCCTGGGCGCTCAGAGCCGGCGATCACCCCTGGCAGCTTCAAACAGCCGACTCCTTGCCTCGTCCTCCCCCGGTGCAGCTGCCACTCCCCTCTTCCACCACTGGGCCCGTCGTGCCGCCACCTTTCTATTTGTGCCCCTTTACTCACGACAGGTGCCCCGATCCGGGGAGAGACCTCAATGCCTGCGCTCCGACTACACCCAGCTCGGGTCTGCGCCGCTCGGCCACAGCGTCGTCGTCCCGGTCTGGTGCCTTGCCTTCGTTGGGGGCCGTCCCTTGTCTTGATGGGGCCAAACTTCGTGGGCCCACAATTAGGCTGCCGGCCTCTGGCCCGAATCTGTGTTCCCCAACCCGGGCACTCTCCTGCCCGGCGGGCCAGTCTGTGAGGCCCGCTGCAGCCTACCGACCTCCGCAGCAGCAACGTCTTTGCGGGGCCGCCTTTCCAGTCTCCAGCGCTCACGGCAGGGCTCTCCACAGGCCGCAGATCCCCGGGCCTCGATTACGGCGTGTACCCCGCCTCGGGGTCTCCGCCGCCAGATACCGCTGCGTCGCCGCTCGCTGCTGAACTCGGGTCCCCCCTCTCTCCGCTGGGTCGGGTGAGCTGGCGGAGCACCCGTCAGCAGGTCTGCACCCCCGCTCCGGCGTATGCGAAGCGGTCAGGCCCCGGGCGCCATCTTTCTTTTCGCGCCGATCTGCGGTGCTGGGCCCCCTCGGGAGCTTTCCCGTCCCCGCTCCGGCCTCCTGGCACCGCTCGTCGCTGGTGGAGCCCTGCCCCTCCGGCAGATCGACGTCTGCTCTCCTGTGGGGGGTATAAAGCTGGAAAATCACCGGGGAACTGACCCGGGAGCGGGGAGCCCCGGAGACACACGTCCGCTCAGCTCGCCATCTTGGCCACGCCCCCAGAAGTGAACTTTTTCAACCAAACTAGGTTAGCAGTCTATGTTTTTTCAGGGGAACGAGTCTGGCACAAGGTATACACAATACGAGCACCGCCCAAAATTTGGTAAGAGAGGATTCCTGGCTCGTTTTCCACCAACCATATCATTGAGCCGTTTTCTCTGCATCACTAAGCATTTATTAGGATTTCACCTAAATATTGGTTTCCTCCCAGCAGACCCGAACCCTGGTCTCGATAATACCGGAAGTGGGTCTTTTTTTCAATCTCGAATGGTTTTCGAGGGAGTTTAGCAGTCTAGTGCTGCTTTCCCAATCGATTACCGCTTTGGCGGCACTTTTGCCAATTAAGTACAGTACTTAAGGATGCTCCCCCCGCGGACCCATCGTTCCACGGAGCCGCGGGGAGGTAGTATCCAGGAGAGGCAGTGATCTTGACGTAGTAATTACGGCATAGCCGAGCTGAGACCAGTGGAGGCCGTGTGATGCTGTCACAGTTGGCAGGACACTATTAATAACGAAATTTTCTTCTTTTTCTCAATTGTATCCAGTGTTTGACTATAGACACTCCTTCCCACCCCGTTCAGAGGCTCATGGGGATTACCCCTTTTTAGAAAACGTACATGCTCTACCTCATTTTCTATAATGGCACCAACTTATTTATGGCTATACAATATTATTAAAGGCTGCATTTATCATCTTGGACTCGCAGTCAGCGGTCCTTAGGCATAGAGTGTGTGATTTATGTTAAGTGTGTGTCTGTCCTTTGTATTGTCCCTTTGTTTCCACTAGCAGTACACAGCGCCGGCTTATCACTGATAATGATAGTGGAAATATATCACAATATCTATCACTTTTTTTACAGGTCGCCACCAATTGTGATGGATGATGCATATGTTATGTTTGTAATGTTATGTTTTTCCTTCCAGATTGACATTAAGTAGCATACTGATTGGGGTATTGTATACAGTGCATGTTTTATTTTTTACATATGCACCACGTAGTATTATCTACATGTATATACACTATTTGTACTTTACTTTATATTACATTTTGAGTGTAGAAGGGATCTTTTCGGTCCTGAAGAAGAAGCCAGGGGAGGGCTTCGAAACATGTTGGCATAGGAGACACGGCTCATTATAACACTGTATCTCCAACTCATTCCCCACTTTTAAGAATACCAGCTCAACGGGATATTAAAGTTTTTTTCCCCAAAGAGCCAGGTATTTTTTAACTTATATTCACTCCTTCACTCACTCCTGACCCTTCCACGCACATTCCTACACTACACATAGTTTTGTTCCATAATTAGTGCTCCCGCGTAGTCGTAGGTTGTAGCACGCCCCGTCCCGCAGCGGGGCGGGAAGACCCCTATGATGAAGCATGACACCAAGGGCCCTTTTGGTGTGTGAGGAGTATCTAAACAAAGCTGTGTGTCTTCCACCATTGTAGGAGACACACTTAGTCTGGGAGATCATGTTTATATATCATTTTGAAGGTGGATCCCTTTTGTTTCTCAACCATGGAAGGTAAACAACCTCGTACCTCTTCTTCTTTTTTTTTTAAACAGATTTTATTGGCATTTAGTACACATAACACTCACGGAAGCTTTGCCCGTCTCAAGTATCAAACATTTGTTCCGTGGTATACATTACATTATTCTCTCAATCTTCCATGTCCATATCTGTTCAAATTAAATTGGTCAACAGGTTCAACCAGTTCTAACTTTCAACTCCCCCCCCCCCCCCCAACAAGTTGTTTAGTGTCAGTTGTATGTGTCAGCGGTGTGTGCTACTCTTTCATCTATCCTTGCTGTTCTTACTGTGGACGATGCTTGGTAGGTGGGCGGGGTGGGGGAAAGCGGGGGCTGTCGCATCTCTCGCCACGACGTAGGGCCTTTACCCCTCCCTTATCTCCAGTGTCCCTATTTCATTGTCCCTGTTCTGTGGTGGCGAATCCGGCTGGTCATCTGCTGTTTCATCTAGGTCTGGTGTTTGTAGGTCATTCACTAGGTTCCCCCAGGCTCTCGCTGTTTCTAGGTTTACTACGCCTCTGCTCGCTGCGCGCAGTAAGACTCTATATTCTGTAGCTGCCCATTTCTCCATTTCCCTTCTCCAGCTCCCTATTTGGGGGCCTCTTGCGGACTTCCAATTCTTTGTGATTTCCCTTTTCGCAAGTACAAATGCTAAGTCTTGGAATCTCCCAGTAGTCTTTGTCTTGGCCGTGTGCGGGAACCAGTGGAGTATACAGCGGCGCCGTGTGCTCAATTTCCCCATCTATGACGCTCCCAACAGTCGCTAGTACCTCCTCCCAGAATTCCCTCAAACCTGGGCAATCCCACAACATGTGTAGAATGTGCGCCTCTTCATTCCCACATCGTGGGCATGCTGCTTCCTCCGTTTGGAAGTAGCGCCTGATTCTGGCTGGCGTTAGGTACGCCCTATGAAGCACGTAGTAGTTTATGAGCTTGAACCTCGCGTTTCTAGAGACCTTCAGGGTGTGTTCCACAATGGTATCCCAGTCTTTTACTACAATTGGTACCCCTAAGTCTTCCTCCCACTGTGCTCTGTCGCTCAATGGGCCTCTGAACATCCTGCCTGACGGCTCTATATATACAAGAGACTGTTTTTATCCTACCTGCAGAGAGGACTACATATCTACAGCAATCTAGCGCTCTACGTTCAGTCGCCCCCGTCGTCCAGTGTTTTCGGAATGCCGCCGTAACAGCTCTATGTAGTAGGAAATGTCCCTGTGGGAGGTTGAACTCCTCTCGTAGGTCCTCGAATGGAAGCATTTGGGTTTCTTCAAAGAGGTCCCCGTCTACTTTCAGCCCTGCTTCCTTCCAGTCATCTAGCCCAGCCCAGTTCCCTCCATGCGGTAATTGGCGGAGCATGTCCATGGGTATGTCTGGAGAGTAGGGGACCCTGCAGCCCGATCTTTGTAGCCATCTCGTCCAGCACCTCGTAATTACCGTCTCTTCGTCCGTCTTCCTATGGGGCCTCTGTCTCAACCTTAACAGTATTTTCGTTAGGACTTGGGGTTCTGGGACAAATGGTGATTGCACCCTTTCTAGGTCTCTGCTGCTCGCCAGCCATCTTACGAACCATTGCAGCTGTGCTGCCAGGTAATAAGCTTCGAGGTCAGGGACCGCTAGCCCTCCTGTGGCTGTAGAGCGCTGCAGCGTGCTTAGTGCCACTCGTCTGCGTCCCATCCCCCACAGAAAAGTTATGATCTGTGAGTTTAGTTCGTGGAATGTCGCACAGGGGATCCAAATCAGGAGTGTCTCAAATATGTATAACAGACGGGGCAGCGCCACCATCTTCAGGATGGCCACCCTGCCTACCACTGACAGCGGGAAGGACCCCCAAAAGTCCACGGAGGCTCGGAGAGCGCGTATCCCTCTTCCCACGTTACCCTCTACCAGTTCCATCGTGTCATGGTATATCGTCACTCCCAGGTATTCTAGGCATGTAGGTTCCCATCGTAAGGTCCCCAGATCCTCTGGAGGTCATCCATTATGCGTCACAGGGAATACCGTAGATTTCTGCGAGCTTACTCGCAATCCCGAAAGTGCTCCGAATTCTTCTAACATATCCCTGGCCCCCTGCAAATCTCCACCTGTATTTTGAAAAAAGAGGAGTAAGTCATTCGCATAGAGTGCTAGGCGATGATATATGCCATTGATCGCCAGCCCCGCATAGTCCTGTCCCGGCCCGACACGCCAGCGGTTTCATGGCCAGTGCGAATAAGAGAGGGGAGAGAGGGCATCCCTGTCGAGTCCCTCTCTCTAACCTCATGCTCTGGGAGAACACTTTCCCCGTCCGCACCCTCGCCCTAGGGATCCGCGTATAGCAGTTTCACCCATTCTATGAATCCCGCCCCTAGGCCCATCACCTCCAAAACTCTATAGAGGTATTGCCATTCTAGGCTGTTGAATGCTTTTTCGATATCCACTGCAAATATTGCAGCCTCGTCTTTGGCATAGTCCTCTGCCCTCATTATTGCCATGAGGCGCCTGATGTTAATGGCAGTATTCCTTTGTGGTATGAATCCCGTTTGGTCCGCGTGCACTAACTGGGGCATGTGGGTGAGCAATCTATTCTCTATAATTTTGCTTAATATTTTATAGTCCATGTTCAGCATGGACAGCGGTCTATACGCAGTTTTATCATGGGGCGGTTTTCTGGGCTTAAGTACAGGGACTATTAGGGCTTCCCTTGTAGTATCGGGCAGGTGGTGCTGCTCTCTTGCTGTCTGGTACAGTACAACCAGCTTAAGAGCCAGCTCTTCAGCATATGTCATGTAGAACTCTGCCGGGAGTCCATCTGTCCCTGGCGTTTTGTTATGCGCCATATGCTTAATGGCTACTCTCACCTCCAGCAGGGAGATGTCCGCCCCCAATTCCTCTGCTTCCCCAGGCTCTAGCTGAGGGAGTTCCAGCTCGTCCAGGTAATCTCCTAGTGTCTCTCCACCGCTCCCCATGACACTGCTGTATAAGTTGGTATAGTATTTGGCGAAGATGTCATTAATATCGTCTTGTCTATACTGTCTGCACCCATCGTCGTCCTCCAATTCTACCGTCAATGACCCCCTGTTGTGTGGGTTGGCGAGCCATGCCAGCAATGAGCCTGATTTATCGCGTTCCGCATGCGTGCGGCCCAGATATTGTTTATAGTCAAAGGCTCGTAGTCTTTGTCTGTCGCGCCACAGTTTTGCGCGCTTCTAGGAGTGCATCTTGCAGATCCGGGCGCTCCGGTCTTTTCCTCTCTATGCATCTTAGCTCCTTTTCAGCAGTTATAACTTCCGCTGCCAGTGTACGCCTGACCCCTGTTATCTCTGCTATACAATGGCCTCTAATAGTTGCCTTAAAGGCGTCCCATTCCGGGAGCGGAGAGGACGCCGTCCCATCGTTGTCTTGAAAATATTGTGTGATCTTCTCTCTGACACCTTCTTTGAAGACCTGGTCTTCCAATGTCTCGGGGCGCAGTCGCCAAGTAGGGATGGCCGGAGCCCGCCCCGCCCAGCTGAGGCCCAGTAATAAGGGGATATGATCGGATAGCGTCGTCGTCAGGTATACAGTACTTTTCACATGCCCATGCGTGTCTGGTGTGCATAACAATGTGTCCAGCCGTGTGTGCACCTCGTGCGTTGACGAAAAGAATGAGTAGTCTCTGTCCTGGGGGTGTAGAGTTCTCCATGAGTCCACCAGTCCCCAATGTCCCTGCCAGTCTCGAAACGCCCGCGCATGACGGACCGTTGGGGAGTCCGGCAACGGCGGGTGCGACCTGTCCAATTCAACATCAGCAATGGCATTAAAGTCTCCGCCCATGAGCACTGCGGTCGTCAGGTATGGGGCGAACTGTCGGGATAGTCGCGCTAAAAATTGGGGTTAGTCCACGTTCGGGGCATACACATTGACAATGCTCACTTCTCTACCCTCCAATCTCCCTCTCAGCACTACATATCGACCCTCTGGGTCTATTAGTTTACTAGTGACCTGAAATGGAACTCCCGCCCTCACCCAGATTATGGTGCCCCTGGCAAAGGCAGAATATGTAGTGTAGAATGTTTGTCCCCGCCATCTCTTCTGCAGAGCTTGGCCCTCCTTTGCCGTGAGGTGTCTCTCCTGGAGGAGCGCTATATGTATCCCCGTCTGTTGAGGTAAGAAAATACTTTATACCGTTCGGTCATTGTATGCATGCCCCGTACATTCCAGGTTAAGCACTTATACTTCATGTCAGCTGCCATATCCCAGTTCCTTCTTTTGGCGCCCACCCCTCTGACCCCACCACTCTTCTCGCACAGACCGGATGTGCCATCTCACAACCACTGAAATGAGTAGATGGTGCAACTTGTGTTTCCCTTCTCAATTCAACAACATTATAACAAGGTCCCCAACGCCCCTTCCCCAGGACAAGTAGGCAAAGCCCTCCCATCCAAACCAAAAAGTCAAGTTCCTGGACTGTCGTCCACAAAGTTAGGGGGTGAGTCTATGGGCGCTTCCGACGCATCCGCCCGCCAGCCCGCCATTCGGCACACGTATTGCATTAGTTCATCTGTGTGCCCCAGTGTCTCTCTCACGCCTTCCCCCTCACTGAAGCTCTCCTACCTTCACCGTCCGATGATCTCGTCTGCTGAACCAGGCTTCACAATGGTAAGCTCACTACTCAGCGCCTCCGAGATGTTGGAGTCCTGCTCAGAACTCGAGTCCGTACCTGATCCGCCCACTTCTGAATTGCCTCGGGTGGGGTCCTTTCCGCTGATCAGAGCTATGGCTTGCATAGCATTCCGCCGGTCCAGTTGCGTCTCCGCCTGCGTCGGTGCCAATGTGCCCCGTCTAGCGCCCTTACTGTGAGATCTCCTGCGTAGGTTCCCTGGCGTCCCAGGTCTTTTGGTGGCGATATTCCTCGATGCTGCTCCAGCCATGTCCATGCCTCCTGTGGAGAGGAAGAATTCTGTTCCGCCCGGGGTGGACACTCGTAGTTTCGCAGGGTACTGCATTGCATACTTGTATTCTAGTTGGCGGAGTTTGGCTTTGACATTCATGAAGGAGCTCCTCTGTTGTTGGACATCCCTCGAGAAGTCCGGGAAGAGGCGCACCACCACATTGTTGACTTTTATTTCGCCTTTCCGTCGGGCTTGCGCCAATATATGGTCTCTGTCACGATAATGTAGTAGTCTCGCTATCACTGGTCGTGGTGGTGCCCCCGGCGCAGGCGGCCTCGCCGGCACTCGGTGCGCTCTTTCTAAGGCATAGAATGACGAAAGGCCCTCTGGTGCCACCGCTGCGCGAATCCATCCCTCTTGTTTCTTCTGGAGTGGTTTTCCGCGTCTTCCACTCGGAGTTGAAGCAGTCTCACCTTCGATTCCAGCCCCGTGAGTTGCTCTTTCAGTTCCGTGAGCGCCGGGCCCGTGTCGGAGAGTTGACGTTCACTGGCCGTAACTCTTTCCATGAGGCGTCGGTGATCATCTCGCAGCAATCCCAGATCTGCCCCAATCGAGTCAATTTTGGCCTCTAGCCTCTCGCTCGAGGCATTAATGGCCTGCAGGATATCCTGTAGAGTCGGGCTCTCAGGCGCAGGCGGCATTGCGGGTTGTGTCGCTCCCTCCTCCGAGGGTATGTCTGTTTGCGCATCCTCCTTCTCTTTCCTCTTAATCTGCTTCCCCATTCTCTGCGTGGCATGTCAGTGAGCACCCTGTTCCCTTGACATGGGGGAGAATCCTGTTGTCTCCTACAGGGGATTCCAGTGCCGCGCCGTCCTCCTCTGTTCTCTGTATCGGGCCTCTGGCTACGTGCAGACGGCGTAACGTGGGCCTCGGTGCTCTGCGCCGTCCGTCAAACCGGCTCCTCCTGTGTGTTGCGGTCTGTCTCCCGCTTGTAAGTTGCGTGGGGAGACGCTGCACACTAATCTTGCCCAACACAGCCACGTCTGTTGCAGATCCGGGGGTAAGGCCCTTATTACAGGTCACCTGCCTGCGTGGTCTGGTGTGTGGCAGTCATGCTGTGGGGAAAAAGGGGGGGGGGCCCCTCCGCAACCCTGTCAGTGGGTGTTCTGGCGGGTCCAGCTTGTTGCGGGCATGGCCCCGTCCCTTCGTCCTGCCCCCTCTCCACAGTGTCCCGTCTGGGCATTCCGGCTAGGAGACTTTCAGTTTCTTCTTTCGGCGTCAGCGGCACTCTCCGGCGCTCCCTTTGGTCTTGTGCAGCAATCAATCCGTTGTATTGCAGGTCCCCACGCTATCGCTCTTCAGGGCAGAGTCTGTGTCGCGCTCCCAGTTCCACATTTCAGGCCTCTACCGCAGCTATCTACGACTGGACCAGCCCTTAGTCAGCGGGAACTCCCACCGCCAGTCAGCGCCACCATCTTGTCTTCGCGCATTCGTCTGGCTCGCTGTACATTTCCTTGGGCGTTATCAGGGCCCGCTTCGCGCTGATGTCGCCTCTATAGGCCCTGCGCTATCTGGTGTCTCTGCCTGGTATGGTAGGGGTCGTGATCTCCGGGGCGGGTCTCCCCCTACCTTCTGCCGCGTAGGTGCCGCTGTTGGTGCCTCTTCCAGCGCGCCACTGCTCCTCGGCTGGCTACCTGCTGGTGTTACAGCCCTGCCGCCGCGCTTACCCACTTGTCAGGTGTGAGTTGCCCCCAGCTCATCTGGTCCATTACGCCTCCATAATATCGGTTCAGGGGCGGGGCTCCGCCGGCGCGCCCATCACGGTCTCCAACTTTTCGGCGCCGTCGTGCGCTGCCATTTTGATGCCTCGCTGCCTCCGCTGCGGATTCTTCCCCTTCGCCGTTCTCTGCGTGGTATCAATGCTCGGGGGTCCACGTTGCCACCTGTCTGATCCAGGGGTGTGGGGCTACAAATGACGGTCGTTCGGTACCCCGTGGGTTGTCAGGATGGGTCCGAACAGCGGCCGGCGGGACGGAGCTCACGAGCTCTGCCGCCTACTCTATCGGCGTCCAAACCACGCCCCCCTCGTACCTCTCTTATAGACAATTGTTGTGACGCTAAAGTCTAACCCCGTATAAGAGCATGTGATTGCTGTATAATATGGTCATTTAAGCAATGTTAATAAAAAGAATTAAAAATAAAAATCTTTGAGGGATCCTTTGGAGGCCACCTTGAGTTTGGCATAGTAGCCCAAAAAACGAGTTTTTAACATGACTGATTGTTTGCATCGTCCAAATTCCAGTTGTATTTGAGACGGAGTAGCTTTTGGAAGATGAAACGTGTGCCTGTAGCATCGAGTTTGAGCTTTATCGAGCCATATGGTGATATGGTCTTTAAATATCAGTGAGCCATAGCTTAAAGTTGGCATAAACTTGGCATCAATTAGTTTACAAATGCCTGTGAGGTCTGGGCCAAGCATCTTTTTTGGCAGTTTTTTGAAGCTCATGATCATTGATAGGGATTTCTTTCAGGCTGGCTAGCTGTGTTAAGTGCGAGCCACGCTGGTGTAAATAAATTCCCAAGTACTTTAAGCTTGATACTTGTTCCAAATGTACATCATTCATGACAAATTAGAATTTGTTGGAAGTCTTGGTGATTCTCCCTCCACAGACCATGATTTCAGTTTTGGGATGATTGACTGATAATTTTTTTCCCTTGTAATACAGTGCAAGTGTGTCCAAGGATCATTGAAGCCCCACTGCAGTGTGGTCAAATAATACGTCATCTGCATACTGGAGGCAATGTGTATGGGTGCCTGCGATTTTGGGGGGGAAAGGCACATCCAGGAGCTAGTGCATTAATTATATCAACACAGTAAAGATTGAACAAAAGTGGGGCTAAGATACATCCCTATTTTACACCAGTGTTGGTCCAGATCTTGCGTCTCTGTTTGCCGATATTTTCACTTCACCTAAGTCCTGGTGTAAAGGCTCCTAATGGCTGTCAATAGATTTTCCGGGATGCCCCAGTTGTGCGACTTCTGTTAGAGTCTCAGTCTGTCCACTTTGTTGAATGCCGTGGTGAAATCTATGGATGCTACGTACAGAGGAAGGACGTCATTGATGGAGGCAGCCTTAATCAGGGAGGAAAGAATGATCAAATTATCCTCCGTACCGTGGCAGTGTCTGAAGCCTGATTTAGAGTTGGGGATTAAGACCTTTAAATTGGCCCATTCCTCTAGCTTGGATTTTTGCAAAGCATCTCCCATCAATGTCAAGAAGTGCAATTAACCTGAAGTTAGATGGTTGATCAATTGTGCGTTTTTTGTGAATTGGAGTTAGTATGGAGCCCCTCCAACTGTCCGGCACATCATTTGGTTTGGTGGGGAGACCATTTGGTCCCGGGCCCACGGCTGCTCGAAAATACGCCAGTATTCAAATGATCTTCTCTTTACTGGCGATGTCTTCACCCCATTGCTCAAGATTTCCATGAAGATGGCCGTGCGTATCAGTCGGCGGTGGGTCAATGCCAGACCCCTCCTCCAAGGTATTACACAAGTTGGAAATGTATTCAGTCCATTCACTAACTTATTGCATCCAAGCTAATCTGGTTTCTGCCTTAGTTGTAGTACGAAGACGGCGCTAGTGGAGGTGGTAGACTACATGAGGGGTACCTTAGATGTTGGGGGCAGGGCTGTGCTGATTATGCTTGATCTGTCAGCAGCCTTTAACATGGTACACCACTCCACACTCCTGGCCCGTCTCCAAACCATTGTAAGCAGGGGGCTTGTGTAGGAATGGATGGCTTTGTTTCTGGAGGAAAGAGGCCAAAAGTCTGGTGCCAATCTATTTCGTCTAGGTCTTGTGATCTGCAAGTGGGAGTGCCACACGGTTCAGCTTTGAGCCCTACTTTATTCAATATGTATCTCACTCCTCTTGCGTTCTTGGCAGAGGCCCTGGGAGCAAAAATATTCTCTTATGCTTATAAAGTGTTCCCTGGCGAAAAAAATCAGAACCTGTCTGACCGTAGTTTTTCAATGGCTGACTTACCACCAGCTTAAATGTAATGCTGGAAAGACGAAGCTACTCTTTTTTTGGTGTAAAAGCAGATGAACCCTCGCAGTCTTTTTGGCCAGTGGCTGCTCCTCCTCCATTATGCCACACTAGCTCTGTCAAAAATCTAGGCATTAAGTTTGATGGTGAGCTCTCTTTTCTGTCTCAGGTTAATGCAGTGCTAGGAACCTGTTTTGATCTGTTACATTTGCTCAGGAAGTTCCTGCTTTTTCTTTCTTTTTCTGCTTGGAAACTGGCAGTACAGTACTTATTAACATCTTTACTTGACTACCGCAATGCACTGTATTTGGGCCTGCCTAATTACTTGATTAGTAAGCTGCAGTTGGTCCAAAATGCAGCAGCCCGTACTCTTCTAGGACTGCCTCTGAGAACTCGTGTCTCCTTATTTCAGGGAGCTGCACTGGTTTCCCATTAGGAATAGGATCCTTTTCAAGACCTTTCTCCTGGTTCACAGGGCGCTCCATCAGTCTGGCGCTCAGTACCTCAGAGCAAAGATTTGCTTCTATGCTCCAGTCAGGCGTCTGCGTTAAGCCAACCTCTTTCTGGCCAAAATCCCAAGGATTCAGCGGTCCAGAACGGGGGAAAGGTCCTTTTAATTCTTAGGACCTTCGACATGGACCAAACTCCCTTTGGAGTTACGGAGTATTTCAGTTACCTTCCAGTTTTGGAAGAAACAAAAAAAAATGGCTTTTTAAGCAGGATTAGTGGTTATCTCTTTCAGTCCGTTATCATCGAGTTGCAGAGCGCCAGGACATCCCTTGGAGTAACAGCGCGCAATAGAAGTGCCCTTTACATTACATTACATTACTTGGATGCTGAGCTAGAAAGAGAGAACCTCATGATAATTCCATTTGATCGTTTCTTGACCAGTCTCCAAAATTTTGTTGAGTTTTTTGTTTTCTAGGCCTAATATAGTGCAATCCAAAGTGAATCTTCATTTTGTCTGGCAAGTTCCCATACTTTTGCTTTGTATGACTTATTCGCATTTTGAATCATTTCCACACTTAAGGAGGAAGAGGCTGTTGTTGTGGATTATCCGATTTTATTCCATTTTTGTTTTATTGCTCTCAGCTCCGGAGTACGATTATTTGCTTGCCTGCTACCCTCAACTCTCCTTGCCGGTGAACTTGTTGAGTAGCTGTTCCAAGAACCGGGCCCAGTTCAGGAGTGAAGATGACTGCTCCCCTAATCTTGGGGCTTTTGTCAGTTCTTCCCTGTTTACGGTCGATGGATTTGTAAACCATTTTATTCTTCGATGTCCACAGACTCCCTCTTTGTTGCCAATTGTTTGTGTGAGTTTAGTAGTTTTCCTAGATAGAGTGTAGATTAGCCTTGCATGTTCACCAGTCAGACTGTTCAGGACTTGAAATTTACTACCCTGAGGATAATTCTATGTGGATACCCAAATGTAATCAATTAAGGAGGCGCTCAAGCTTGTCATGTGCGTGCAAGATGGAGGTTGATCAAGGGCACCTCTGCCATTAACGGTTCTGAGACCCAGTGAATTTAAGGGTGGCCGCAAATTGTTCTCCGACTTTGTCCTTCTTGATTTTTGGCAAGACAGTCTCCGGGATATGCCAGGCGATGTCTTCCTCATGTTGCCATATGGCGGGTTCTGCTGTTCCTAGTCGATGAAATCCCTCCCATTACCCACATGGCTGCATGATATTGTTGCCTTCGGATACTAATGGTTTTTAAAACATTTCATGTTGCTGTTTGGGGTTTATGTAAATGCATCAGATGTCAATTGAAGGTGCCTTCCTACCATGTAGTTTGTTTGCAGCCTTTGCTATCACGAAGATATATGAACCCAAGCCACTTGCGAGCTCCTTTACCTCGAGCTCCAGGGATTTATGTATCAAAATTGAGACTTCTCCAGAAGAATGACCCTCTTTGACAGAAGATTCGAAGAAGTCTTGCCATGGTGTGGCTGCCAACTGCCAAGTTTCTTGCAAACAGACTATGTCCTTTTTACTAATTTCCTCCATCACATTGGAGTTTGTCTTAAGATTGTTTAGGCCTCGGATGTTCTATTCGCAAAATTGCTGTTCACACTTGGGACTGGATGAGGTGATGTTATTGAAAGTAATGTTTTGTTGCTTAGCATAGTAGTATGGCCAGTACTTCAACTATCCCAATACAGGTTTCATTCATAATTAAAAAATTAAATGTCACTAATATGGCTCTGAATACTATTTTCAATGTAGCAGTCAGCCAAATCATCCTTCTTCGTACTGTTAAAATGTCTAACTGTAAGACTGGAGGACGCTAACATCTTTGCATTGCAAAGGTCAGTCTCTGTGCATCTTATGTGCAGTGTGGCCCCACCCCTGACCTTCCTTCCATGCTGTGTTTTATATTCCTCATTATCCTCTACACACCCTTGGAGAGTAGATACATTTTGTATGACTTTTGCACCTCCCGTGTTCCTTTAAAATTTCAATTTTTATAGTTGGGATTTTCCCGGTGTGAAAGTGTTAAATAACTCAACCCCTTCAGCTTCCTTCTGAAACCCCTTTTCCGGCCAGTGAGTTCAAGAAATTAGAATATAAAGGTTCACATTTCTCTATAGTTTACCACCTAGCACCTTTGCCAGTTTTGTGTAGAGGTTAGACCAGCACCGTTTGCGCCAAGTTTTCCATACCTCTTTTAACATAACATAATGTTTTTGCTGACTTTTCTGTGCAGGTCATTAAGAGCCACCTAAGAAAGAACACATCTGGTTTCTGCCGTTTGCCTCTGTAGGTGTTCTAGTAGCCTTACACTAGGAACAATAGGCAAAATATATCACTTTTACACAGGCTCTTGTGGGTAGGGACCGGTGTCAAGAGACTGTTTTTTTTTTTTGCCATGAATTACAAAATGGGATCGCTCTGAAGTGCCTGCTGAGACTAAAAGCCGAAAATGGACAGTTTTATAACCGAGCCATCTATATAGCCCTGCATAGACAGTAATTTAACCATTGATTTCTCCGCTGTAGTGCATTTGTGATCTTATACTGCAGCTCAACGTATTAACCTATAGGCGTCCTGCGGGAAAGACCTCAAAAGGACTGTTCACCCTTTTTATGGATTACGGCTAGAGGGTCCATTCAGACATCCCCTCAACCTGGTCCTGCTACTGCATCGGCCAGCCGATACCATCTCAGTCCTTTCCTCTTTCTGCAGTCATCTAATCATCTGGGCAGGAGGTTGGCTCTAGGGTTTCAGTCTTTAGGAATACTCCTCCTGGAAAATAAACTTCTCTTCCATGACCAAGTGCTTATTTAGTCCATAGTGGGGGTTATGATATCTATGTATGTCTCCACTGTTTTAGACAAGCACCAACCTAAGACTCCTCAAACCCGAAGATGAAATCTCTTGAATGGTTTAGAATATCATAAAGAATTTATGCTTTGTGACTGGATGATCCAATTAAATTTGACCCTCAGGTGGACAGTGAAAGAGAACTTACAAACCACCATCCACAATGGATAGAGCGGAGTCAAACAAACAAAATTGACTGCCCGGTTAATGAGTTGTGGAGCTGGCATAAACAATCATGTCCCAATACCTGTGGGTAGCCTCATTAAACAGCCAGGGATTGGGGGAACTACCCTGTCCCCTTCCCTCACTCTATTCAATATCCTAAGAGCTGATGAGAGAGGCCCAGTAGCTGCTGGCTACTTGGAATGTTGCGCTTGTCAACCTGGACAAAGTGGGCATGTGGTGGTTAAGAAGAAATTTGGGCATAGATAATCTTGGACCACCTTGTATTCAGTGGCTTTCTTCACAGGGAGTGTTATCGTTGTGCAGATAAGTACGTCTCTCCCTGAACACTGGCTAGCCACCCTGCAACTTGGGGAGGCTTACTTTCACATTTCCATCTAGTATGCTCACAGGAAATCCCTCCTATTAGTGATGGTCGGTACTGAAAATGAACATCTTTCGCGTTGTATTCCCATAGATTTGTTGTCTTTTGCCTTCTGTAGCTGAACCCATTTTTGTTGGCATTAGGACTCTAATTGGCCTACACCTGATTGATACATTTAATTTACTTATAAGTCTCTAGTGTATGAACTACATATACCCAGGGCTTGTAAATTGCTACTAGTGGGCTGCAGCACTCGTGACAACCACTAAATTAGCACTGTAAATGTGTCTCGGACCTGCCATAGCAGCCCGTAGTGCAGTTGCAGTTTAAAGCTACCATTTTGACCAGGCAAAACTTCAATTATACGGGCTATGGTAACAATGTACTAGTAAGCTTCCAATATATTCCAGGTTGAGACACACTCCGTGAAGATACCGAACTCACTAGTGGTATAATCATTGAAGAAATGCATGTCTTAGGGAGTCCTGGTTCATTTATTCAAATCTGATAATTTTTAGTATGCAACCTCCATATTTATGGTGACGATCAATTTTGCATCATCTGATGGAGTGCGCAAGCCAGCTCTTCAGTATAATTACCAGTAAATGGCCCTTCTCAAAACTTAGGCAAAGGTCTATGCTCGGCTTTTGCTGAAAGATCTAGGAAAGTGTGCAGGAGACCACAAACCTGATTCTGTATTTCCAGACTAGATTCTGCCTGATGTGTGAAACATTAGGCAGTATTCTGGTTTTGGAAAGTTTTGTATAGAATGCTGTGTACGTCAAGTGTATTGACTGTTATGGCAGTTTTTTTAGACTACAGGATGGGTTTCATGTTTTTGACTCAGCACTATTATGGCACAAATTAAATCAATGGGGTGTTCTGCCTCTTTTTTGAGAGTTGTTGAAGTTTTATACACTGACAACAGAATAAAAAAAAACAGGGCCTCAATTAAGACCTGTCTAAAAGAATTCCAACAAACCTTTACTTAAAACAGGGTTCATGTTTTCACTCCTTTTGTACAGTCTTTACACAGCCGATTTGAGAGAAGTTCTGAAGGCTTTTTTCTTCTCTCATTGGTAAAACTAGAGTAGGCCACCTGTGGCATTAGTTCCCTGGATCAGTGTATCAAAAATAATGGATTAGAAGTGAACCTGGAGAAAACTAAAATTTTGGCTCAAGAAAAAACATTACTATCAAGAATCCTACAATTACTTGACACTTTGGTTTAATGAGTGAGGTCTCCTGTCTTTTGAGCCTGCCATATACATGTGCACAAGATCCTTTAGAAATTTAGCAAGAATGTCCACAGGTTTCCAAAGAAAGGTGGTGGGGGTGGGGGTAGCTCTTACTGTTGTAATCCTGGGTGTCACCTTCTCTATGGCTATCTGCTCTCTTTCTGTCCAATTCCTTTTTGTCCCAAAAAATCTTTCCATTTCTTTCCTCCTATCCTCCTTTTTAGGACATCCCTTCTATCTCTTCCTTTGCCCCTCCTACTGTTCCTGGTGAGCTAATTTCGAGTTCTCCCTCTTAGACTCTCTGGCTTCTCTTTTTCCTGAGCCTTCACTTTCTTAAGGGCCAGTTGCAGTGTCAGGATCTGGTCACAGGGGTACCTCGCGTTGAGGGGAGAGTATTTCTTGGGGGGGGGGGGGGAAGAATGTGCGAAACAATCTAGAGAGTGGTGGAGAGGATGTGGTGTTAATGATCAGAGCTGCGGACTTTGGAGCTGGGGATCCAGGTTCGAGTCTTGGCGTCGGCTCATCATCCTGTGATTCTGTGTAAATCACTTAATCTCCCCGTGCCTGGATGCTCTCACGGGAGATTAGCCACGCTCTACAAATCCAAGTATTTATTTATTTACACTTAATCATTGACAGAATATTGGAAACAACAATATTGTGATACAAAAATATCATGTCAAAAATATTGATTACAAAATTGTTTCCCTAGACTTATAATGGTAAATACATAAATAACAAAAGAAAATATCGTTTCACACTAATATCGTTAAACGTACAGAAATATTGTTGTGTAATCTATATCGTTTTAGATAATCTTAAATATTTTAGTATGTAACTTTAATGTAAATTAAATGAATGTAAATAATATTTAATACTATATACACTTAGATAAGCATATATATATATTACCTACTGGCGGTCGCCAGTAGGTAGTTATAGTTAGGACCTAGTTTCCATAGGAAAAGCGTTTTTGATTTGCCAATAACTTTGGTGCCGTTTGATGAATCTTCACGAAATTTTCAAAACTAGTGGGGCGCTCCGGTCAGCTCCTGTCTTGAAAGTTTCGGGGTGATTCGTCAAGCGGGGGCCGAGAAAAAAGGGGGGTCCCAAAACGTGTTTTCCCCATGTAATTTTCCATAGGAAACTTTAGACAAAGCTACAGCCTGAACTGCTGAACGGAATTGCACAAAATTTGGCAAAAAGGTAGATCTTGGTTCAGAAAGATCCCTTTTTGTTAAATGGTGTAAATCCGTTCAGTAGTTCCTGAGAAATTAGAAAAAGAAAAAGTTTCGATATCTGTGACCGAGGAGGGTTCGCGAACCCTCCCGGGCACGAGCTTCACTCTGATTGGCTGCCAACACTCCAAACCAGGAAGTGTTGGCAGCCATCTTGTGACTCGGTAACCGAGTCACAAGAAATCAGAAAAAAAAAATGTGAAAAACAAGAAAAGGGGGGTGGGTTGAAACACCCTGACCCCCTAGGCCTGCTCAGGGGGTCCCACAAGGACCCCCAGGGCCAAAAAAAACAATTTTTTTTTTTTTTTTTTTAAACGGCAGAATTCACGTTGGGGTCGCGAATCCTGCAGTGAAAATAAAAATAAAAAAACGAAGCGCTGGCTCCCACGCTTCGTTTTCAAAAAGCCCCCGGGTGGGTCAGGTCCCGAGGGCAAACATTTATTTATTTGCGGGGGCCCCCATAGCCCCGGGGACCGCCACCTCCCCGGGGCTATGTAAATTATGTGCGGGAGGGCACGCGGCCCTCCCGTGGCCCCGGGGACCGCCACCTCCCCGGGGCTTGTTTTTAAATCTGTAGGGGGGCCTCCCAGGCCCCCCCAAGCCCTGGGGACCGCCACCCCCCAGGCTTTACGTAAATATGCACGGAAGGGCCCACTGCCCCCCCGCTGCCCCGGGGACCGCCACCTCCCCGGGGCTCTTTTTAAAAAACGTTTTTAAAGATGTGTGGGGGGGGCAAGAGCCCCCCCACATGCCCTGGGGACCACCACCTCCCCGGGGCACTTTTATAATGCAAATTCGGGGGTCCGTTACGGACCCCCAGCCCCGGGGACCACCACCTCCCCGGGGCTTTAAAGACATGGGAGGGGGGCCGTGTGGCCCCCCTCCTGGAGCCCTTGATGGACCTGGGGACAGCCACTCCCCAGGGTCGGCTCCTGCAGTGTCCCGGGGTGCCCACCCCCGGGACACTGCTGTTTGCTATGGCAGGGCCTGCCATAGCAAACACTGGTTTGGATTTTGGAAGCGAGAGCAGGTTTTCTGCTCTCGCTTCCAAAATCCAAACCAGATTGCTTTTCCACAAGGGGAGCTGCATGTCAGCAGCTCCCCATGTGGAAAAGCAATGCCGGCTCCCGCAGGAGGCGGGGAGCCGGCGGGACCGTGGGGGCATTGGGGCTCCCCCCACGGTCCCCAACAGAAAGGGCCGGCCCCGGGGGATGGGATCCCCGGGGCCAGAAGTGGCCCAGCAGGGGGGCCACGCGGCCCCCCCTCCATCAATAAATTAAAATTAATTTTAAAAAAATTAAGAGGCACAGCCCCGGGGGATGGGGTCCCCGGGGCCAATAGAGGCCTCAGGAGAAGGGCCACGCAGCCCCCCTCCTTAAAAATGATTTCAGAAAATGTAAAAAAAATTGTGGGCATGCCTTGGGGGATGGGGTCCCTGGGGCTGTAATTGGCCTCGGGAGGGGGGCCGCGCGGCCCCCTTCCCGTTTAAAAAAAAAAAGTAAAAAACGGGTCAGGCCCTGGGGGATGGGGTCCCCAGGGCCCCATATATTGTAAAAGAAGGGGGGCCACACAGCCCCCCTTCAACAAAAAATAAATTAAAAAAAAAAAGCCGGCATCGCACCGGAGGCCCCGCCTCCTCAGTGCATCACTCTGCAAACGCGCCCTGTGGCGCGTTGTAAGTTGGGGAATTAATTCCCCTTGAATACTGGGGGTCCCTGGGGGCCAACTAGCCCACCAAGTACCTCCAGTAGGCGCCACAGAGCTGCGTTGGAGAGGTGGTCTGAGGCCACGCCCCTTTTTACACCTCTCTGCAACGCAGCTCTGTGGCGCTTACTGGCGGTACCTGGTGGGCTAGTTGGCCCCCAGGGACCCTCAGGATTCAAGGGGACTTAATCTTCCAAGTTACAACGCGCCAGGGGGCGCGTTTACACAGTGTTGCAGGGAGGGGGCGGGGCCTGATATGGCAAGTGTGCAAACGCACCCCCTGGCGCATTGTAACTTTGGGGATTAAGTTCCCTTCAATCATGAGGGTTCCCTGGGGGCCTACTAGCCCACCAGGTTCCTCCAGTAAGCGCCACAGAGCTGCGTTGCAGAGAGGTGGTCTGAGGCCACGCCCCTTTTTACACCACTCTGCGAACGCAACTTCTGGGGCACTAAAATATAACTAAAATAAATCAATAGTTCATAATGTACATAATTATCAATTAAATAATGAATAATAAGTAAAGAATTGTTAATTACTTGACTTCCCACCCTATAACCCTGCAAACCCAACAGCCCACACCTAATGTATAACAAAAAAATTAATTACAAAATGTACTTAATAACTAAATAAGTAATATTAAATTAATAATTGTTAATTATTACTTAACTTCCCACCCTAAACCCCTACAAACCTAGCAACCCTATAAATTACAATGAACAATTACTTTAAAAATGATAAATCACTTAATTGCTAACTATATTTAAAAATATTAACAATTATACAAACAATAACACACAAAATTAATATATGAACTGAAACACATTCAAATAATAAAAAAAAAAAAGGTTTTACAACTATATTATGGAAAACGATAACAGCGATATTGTTAAAGATATTACCTGAAACAAATTGATATTCTGACAATATTTCTGCATCATGGTATTTTTTGTATCACAATATTTGTTTCTGATATTTCCGTATCCCAATATTTACAACTTGATATTTTGTATAAATACCGAGTACACTAGGGCTCAGTCTAAGGGAAGTCTTTTCTTTCGGGCTGCAAGAGCCTTTTTCCACAGCACACTCTTGCATTTTATCCTTGCCTATGAAGACTTTTTCCTAGCTGACTCTTCATGAACTCTGAGGCCTGTACTGGCCTTCGATGAATTCTGAAAACAGGCCACCAGGTTTACCCTTTTGCACTTGACTTTGAGGGTAGGGAGTCAAGCAGTCCATGATTTGCTTAGGGAGGAAGTGTACAGTTAGAGACTCCAGAGGCAATAAGTTACAAAGCAACTCGAAGTAATTAGATTGTCCAGATAATCCTTTCACTAGATTAAGAAAAAGTACTTTATTCTTCCTTCAACATAAATACATTGAGACTAATACATGATTTACTAGCAAGTATGGGAATTACTGGCACACTGTAGGATTTACTAGCAACTATGGGAATTAGAGAAGTAATGCTTCACAGTGCATCTAGTGATTCGGCTTCTCTCCAAGTCTGTGAAAATGTTGTCTGTCCTTAAAGTCTCTTGTGCCAACATTATGGCCAGAATGCTGCTGTGGCCGGGCAGTTGCAGTCAGGCTAGGGAGCAGGTTCAGTCCTTCGAACAAAGATCACATGTCCAAAATGAAACCCACTGACCAAACGGGTTGAGAGCCCAACCGGATTCCTTCAAACACAAGCTAGGTGGGATTCTATTGTGGACTAGATATATACCTGAGGCATGCTCTTAATTGAGAGGGCAATGGTCACAGGGGCACTCTTGCAAGCATCGGTTGCAGTCTTTAGTTAAAAATATGAACTGTTGGTTGCGATACAGTCAGTTCAACGCATTGTTATTTGTAGGGTTATTCATGACCGTTGGGACTATAGAGAACATTCCACAGCAGCAGCGCTTCCCACATATTGTGCAGTTGAAGTCTGCACAGGCACCCCTACGGACCTCTCTCTAGGTCGGGGAAGTGGGCTGAGATGCTTTTAAGACCTGGATGCTTGCAGCTGGCGATATATGTACTAAGCGCAAAGGAGTTCACCCCAGGTTTTCGCAGTGTGAATAACCACCTGTACTTCACAGTGCAGATTTCGTTCATAGTACTTAATCAGTCCTTTCTCGGGGCAGCTCTTTTTGTTACATTTGTACAAGGATTATGTAAACACGGCCCAGTAGAACCTTCATACATCTTTGGCAAACACGTGTTTGAACCAACTTGAATATTCTGGGCTATAGAGACAGACATGATCCCATCAACTTACCTAGAGATAGTGTTTATCTTGAATGTAACTATGCTAGAGATTGTCAGGCATATTTATTTATTATTGTTGATTTGAAGACTGCCAGCCTTTCGCCCCAAGTACACGAACAAATAGTAAAATTGTAGCGAGTGCTTAACCACTTTAATGTGGTGGATGAACTGTTGACATGCAAGGCATTACTTATATAGTGTGGTGGACATGAACGGTTTATCCACCAAACTGGTGCAAAGGATCCTTCTGGTCCAAAAAACAGTTGAGACATGAGAGAAAAGCTTACCATCCGTCTCGAGATCTGTAACCAGTGTGATGTTCAGTGCGCTCAGCACGCTTAAGTTATGCTACCTCAATGTGGTGGGGGGCAAAAGGTCTACTAAACACCATGGAAAAACAGCCTGACCACCCCCCCCTCCCCCCCCCAAAGGATAGAAAGTTTCTGCACCCCATACGGGGCAAAAAGTCGACTACACACCAGGAATATATAAAATTTGTAGCAAGCGTGACTATGACTATAGATTTACATGCTCTACATACTCTTACTTGTTATGACTCCTCCTTTTGTCCACAATGCACGAGTGCACTTGTTCCTCCTGATTTTTGTCTTCCACCATGGACTCTAGACATTTTGGAACGCTGCTCCAAAGTCGACACATTTATACACACCAGATTTCTTATTTTCTCGTTTGTTTCGGGTCTAGCAGCTCCCTCTTCCAGCCCTACATCGAAAACAGCTTCTGCATCCAGGAAAGTTTGAGTTCATACTGATGGGACTTAGGATGGAACTGATGTTCAATGCCCGGAATGCCTTGCTGCCTCAATCTGCCATCTTCTCCAGAGTCTACCGAAGTACACTCGAGGATGCTTGTATGACAAAGCAATGGATCGCACTACATTCCATTTATGTTCTAGGTGTAATGAGAAACACCCCTGGACTGATGACCACGAGGTCTGCACCCTGTGCTTCTCCCCAGAGCATGTCGAGACATCCTGTGAGCCTGCCTCTCCTTCCATTGTAAAAAGACTCTCAGATATTGGAGGGAGAGAATGGGGGCACACCACAAGATGTAGTGGGAAGTGTTGCCGGAGACTCTTGGCACTTTTGGAGCCGAAGATATGCTGGGCACCCAGGAACAAGAGGCGAGCCTTTTCGGCATTACAGTAGGCCATACTCAAGAGTGTCCAGAAGGAGTGTTCAGATATTGAGGAGATCAAGTTCCTTAAGCCAGCATTGCAGCAGACGTCTGCCTCAGAGCTGAAGACAAAGTTTATGCTATACATGCACACTCTGCCTCCAGGTAAGTCTTAAGACCCTAAATGCCCAATGGCTGAGCCAGAGCACCGTTTTTGCAGCAGTCAAGCATTGAGCCTGGAACAGAACTGTAAACGTCATAAACATTCGGGTCCAGCACCTGCTGTTGGTATGCCTCAGACTCGAGAGGTTGTGTCAGCTCCCATGAAAGCCTCATCCAAGCCTCCAAAGGTTACCATGCTGAACCACCTGCTCAGTACTGATGCACTCTGTATCAAAATCACCCCAGCGCAAGCAAATAGCTGCAAAAAAGCCGAAGCTGATGTCAAAGACCACCCCACAACTGGCACTTGATGATTCTCTGTTAAGTTTTGGGGGTTTTCTTGTCGTGGGTGATAGGAGAAGCCAACCAAGTGAAGTACTTTTTTTAATTTTTTTTTAATCAAAATTCTTTTTATTGAGCATTTTCCAAAGCAAGTCAACAAATCAACAGACAGGCCCGTCAAGCATACACAGTTCCCTTTCAACAAGCTGCATTCTGCTACTGTATCTTTGCAGTTTCATAAAATACATGAAAGAGTAATGCCTTAATCATCTTGCATCGATGTAGGACCCGACCCTCCCTTCTGTCCATCCGCTAAGTCTCTTAAACATTAAGATAATAGTAAAAAGATTAGAAATTGGAAAGAAATGCAAAGGAAAAAAAACAACGTGCCCTCCCTACCCCCGCAATCAAACCGTTAAGTCTATGCTCCTAGTTATCCTCAGGTGCCAGTCTGTTTTTAGTTGTGTTATAGATTCTACCCTTCTATGTGCCCTTTCTGTGGTCACTCATATGTGAAGAGATTGTGGCCTGAACATGTCTGTATTTCTTAAAATTGGAATAAATGTAGTGCTCTCGTTCTAGGAGAACATGCCGTAAGGGGAAGTCAACTAGAGAGAAATGTCACCAATGGACTCCATGCATATTCAACATTTTTAAAATCATCTCTAAAGATATCTCTCATCCTTTCCATAGTCATGGCTTGCTAAAGTTGTGTGTGCCACTATGTCATGGAGGGTGCCTCTGTCTTCTTCCACGCCATTGCAAGTGCCATCTTAGCCACCCCTAGACAAAGCCACATGATGATTGTCTTGTTTGGTCTGACGTTTCAGGGAGTCATCTCACTGGAGTACTCTTTTTATCAGGAGAAGTGCGGCTCTATTGTTGGCTTCCAAATGTAAGTCTGTGTGTAAATAAGAACACATTTTTACAAAATGCTCCCTCTGAATCACAGGATAGTATGTTTAATCCCACATGGTAGTATGAGTCATCAGCAGTTATTGGGTTAATGCCACAATGAGAACTATACCCGTCTCAACCTGGCACTCATTATTGTCTGTTTTACTCCCTTGCAGTGCCATGTATTGCTATGCCACTTGCATTCACAGGGGGGGAAATAAGCTTTTCTTTCTGCAGTGAGATAGCACAGTAAGTTGTGGATCTTCTGCAAAAATCTGTATTTAACCTGCAGTCTTGTTTGAAATCCCTGAAAGAGGTTCTCTCAGTAAATGTGTATGAGGCAGATCTGTGTGTTTAACTGCTTCAAATTCCAAATGGGCTTTACTCAGTCTTCTCGTCTTCTTTCTAGTCTTTTTAACATTGGGAGTAATCAAAAAAGGTGAAAAGTTAAATGTTTAGGGGCAGACAATTGTTATATTCCATGGCCCCTATTGTTGTTAAGGTTATCGCTGTGATGAGGATTTTTTTCCTACTTTCCAATATCCGAATCTTCCGGGTTATCGCAGGTTTCCATCCTTATACTGTAACCGTGAATTTGTATTACTAAACATTTACCTGAAATTGTTTTCAGATATAAAAAACTCTTAAGTTATTTGTCAGTCTTTGGTACCTTAAGTATCCTTGACTTAGACATTTTCTCTTGCAAGACTCCTACACAAATTTCTTGAACCAGTGCCTTCTTAAGTCTAGGCTTTCACTTAAAAGAACAGAAATAGCACTTTCCTGATAGCTGTTAAGCCTGCTAGGACTTTGGTTGATTTTTTGGGTCCCTCTTTATACAAGCTTCTCATTCTTTTGTCTCATTAGAAGCTGGTTCTTGATACTTGTCCTTTTTCTTCCTAAAGTGCTGTCCGTCTCACACACCTAGAAGGATATTTTTCTTTCTGTTTGTTCTCCCAGTCCAAATGCTTCCTCTGATGAAGCACTGCTTCAATATAGGGCATTAGGACTATTAAATCCTATCTCAACAGTTAATTTTCATTCCAAGCCAAAGCTTGTCTTTTTGTCACCTGTTTCCGATTACTGCCAAAACTACTTTGATACTGCCAAAAGGACAATTGTAACATTGTTGGTATCTTGCATAAAGCACAAACTGCCAAGTTCTTTGCCCAGAGGCATTTGGTGCTTCTGTGACCAAAGCAAAATCAGGCCTTTTTTGTGCAATGCTTCAGTAACTACTATCTGCAAAATGAATAGTACTCGGTACAACTAATTCATCTCTATTCTAAAAACCTGTCTGTAGTATTGGACTGCCTGCCCTGACATTTTACCACTTCCAGATGGGCCAGCTTGAAAGGGGCAGTGTGTGGGTCGGTGTTTTTGATACTGCCACGGCACCCTGGACCAAAACAAGAGGCCCACACACTGGCCCTGCCTAGCCGGCCTATCTGGCAGTGGCTTTCCAACTCTGTCTGTCTGGTGTTGTGTTTCTTTCTATAGTTTACATTGTTATCTCCTACTAGTTGGCAAAAGAAGAGACACCTGGCCTTAGGAGTTATCTACTGTTACGTCTGTGGTACTGTGAAGCCGGTTGCCTATTTCCAGACCTCGGTCTACTCACTGTTGGTAATCTGCTCTCCATTATTGTAAGATTTGGTGCACAGCTTCTTGGAGTAGATAGCATAGTGGCATGCATAATATGGCATACATTTGTGCACCAGCTGTCCACTGCTTGGCTGTACAGCATTTTCCAACCATAACCACATACCTGTCAGAATACTCAACCAATATTAACTCTAAATTGTAATGTAATTAAAAAAATGTCTAACCAAAACCACCCTAATTCTTTACTTCACCTAACATGCTGAAATGATTAAGAAAAACATTTATCAATTTTGAATAGATTTTCTTTAATATTGCTTAATGTCTGAATTGTTAATTTTGTCTTTCTTTTTTGTTATTTGTTGTTAAATGTCTAAACTTTTGATTTTCAGTCATCATTTGCATTATCTGCTTTCATTTGCATTTTTCTTCATTGTATTTTCTTCGGAAATTGTTTCCTTTTATATTGTCTTAGATTTCACATAGCATCAAAATAATGCTATCATACATCACAAAAACGAAAATGTACTCATTGGAGATGTTTAATTTACAATCTAAATAAAGTGTGTTTTCATTACAGATTTGTCATTCGTCTCAAACTTTGAGCCACCCACCGACATCGTGCCAGTCAGCACAGAGTAGAATGCCAGTTTTATCTCAAAGCAGTAGACCCCAAGGTACTAATATATTAGAATAAATACCGATTGTGATCATTTTTGTTCATGATGTATTACATTTTGGTGTAATTTTGTGGTATCATACTCTGTCATTGAGTTGTGTAATGTCGTGTAGTTCCTATAGTACCCATGCAGAACCTGCGCGTTTGGATAACATAAACCGTGGGCTTGGTGTTCGACTGATTCTGTGCACCCCCACCGCGTATGTTAGCCGGATTTGCATTAGCTAGCTCACAGTGCCACTAGAATCTCCTCTTATCGGGGAGAGATTAGTTTCTGGCAACCTTAGACCATGACAACCCTAATTCCTCAGAATCGTGGAAACAATGTACTACTTTTCGCTCAGTCACTCGTGCTTACTTATTCGGTTTGTCTCAGAGAGTTACACAGAATAAACAGTCTGGGCGTTTCAATAAGTATTTATTGAACAGTTGTTATTCTAGTGTCAAATATATGTGCTGCGGCAACCAGCAGACAATAGCAGAGATATATTATCAGCAGTACGCTAAAAGCGAAGGGGTAGAACAGTTCTACCATATTGCAATAATCATGAATACATACATGAATATAAAAAGCATTATGAAAGTGCACGTACTCCTACGATGCCTAACTAGATGTACCTAGCATATGTGTAGGTCTAAAAGCCTAAGAGCCAAGAATCCTTCTAGGATTTAGTCGAACCCCCATACCTGAATAGAGAGAGTGTAGGACCCCGTCCTGGTCTCGAGTTGGACACCCCGCAAGGGCTGTGGTAGACCGCTGTCAGCTGGAGCGACTGCATGCAGGAGCCTCAGCGTCTCTGCTCAGTGTGTCAGCATGGAAGTCTCGGTTCCCTCTGTCTTACCGGGGTAAGATGTGGTGTATTTATACCCTGAAGACTCTAGTTGCTTCGTATGGTTTGTATTGGGCCTTGTTAGACTTGAGGAAGACGTCAGGGGTGAACTTTGTACATATATATATTATGCAGGTGGTGTATTCCTAGAGAGTCATGCATAATTGATGAGTACAGTGTGGGCCTGTGTTTGGGAGAAACCCTGCTGTATTCAAAACCACAGGCTAGATAACGTTCAGCCCTCAGAGCTCATTGTGTACTAGCGAGGACCAATGTAGGTGAAAGATCATGCCTATATAAAGAATCATGACTATAATAGGACATGTACAGTTATGACCGTAATAGGGCATATGCGGCTTTGACCATAATAGGGCAAGTATGAACATGACCATATTAGGGCAAATACGAATACGTCCATTTTAGAGCATGTATGAACGGGTCTACATTAGGGCCTCTATACGGGACATAACACCCACTCCTCTTCCCAACAGGATGACAATGACCATACTTTAAATCTGAACAATTTAAAAACATTTTAAAAGCAAGTAAAAACATGGTTTTAAAATTGTTAAAAAAAAATTCTCCTAAAATGTTAATAATTCAGCTATTTCCAATTGCCACTAAAAGAATGTCTATTTTGTTTCTCTATATAAGTTGCTTCACTCAAAGCGGAAGAAGACCATGCTTTTCTCAAGCGAAAGTGTCAATTTAGGAAATGTTCCAAATTTACTCTGTTATTATGAAAACGAGTGGAGAAGCCGAATTCTTTTCCAGGACGCGATGAGCCAATTCGAGATTAGGTGTCCTGGCTGGGAAGCACAACATTATCAGTGTGAGCTACTGCAGACGACAAATCCAACGCCTCACAGAGAACGTCAATCGCACATAGATGGTATGTAGCACTGCCAACAGTCGGTGCTGCGGCAGCTTGTGCGGCAGTTGTTACCTGGGTGCCTGAGGAGGAGTCACCTAACCCAGCAGGAGCAAACGGCACCTGTGGATTCTCAAGGAATGCGTTCATCAGAATCGGAAGACGCTGGGGACAACGCAGAGCATGGGCCTTTAGGGGGTCCAGCATTGCATCCGTGTCCGGAGGCGCATCTGATGGAAATGTTAGACAAAGATCCAACGTGCATTCTTCTCCGCAAAGCAGGCATCGAAGAACAGGTAAGATGCAGTCTACCCAGACTGGTCGAAAGGATGGAAACCAGGAGGCATTGAGTTCTCGCAGGCAAAAAAATGCCCAGAAGTTGTACCATGCGTTCACGGTATTTCCGCTCCAGGAGCATGTTCGCCATTCCCTCAGGAATTGGGCCTTCCATTGCGTAGCAGTAGTATTATATCTGAGAGAGACACGTTAGTGATAGATTCCTTACCTTAAAATATCCCCAGGCGTCAGACTGGATCCGGAAAGTTGTTCGTCAGCAGTACCCCTGCGTGTCAGTAGGTGGCGTCGTGCGGCTCCGCGTTCGTCGCTGGCGTCGTAAGCGCCGAGATGACGTCACGGAGACTACTTAAGCGCCAACCATGCGCGCTGACGTCAGTTCTTTCTTTTTCCGCGCCAGCAAGCGCAGATCCGGTTAGAGCACGTACCTTAGTCACTTTTTGACTAGTTGTTTTTTGGGACTTTTGTCTCTAATTTCTATATTTTGACTCCTGGTGCCAAGTAGGGATGCCTGGGTTTAAATCCTGCGGGGCCTGCCGCCGTACGATGTCGGTGGCCGACCCCCATGGCGTCTGTCTCTACTGTCTAGAGCGCGACCATGACTCCCGGTCATGTTCCGACTGTCTGGCCATGGCTCCGAAGGCTTTGCGGGAGCGGTCCCGAAAGCTGCTGGAGGCCCGACAGTTGTCTCCGCGCCGTTCCCTGTCCTGGGGTCGCTCGAGGGACCGACCGCGGAGTCGCCATCATCGCTCCTCGGGGTCCAAGTCTTCACCCTCGGATTCGGGTAAGCGACGTCATAAAAAGAAGTCGAAGAAGCGCGTACGCTCTTCGACCTCCCCCCGGCTGTCTTCGGACGCGGACGAGGGGACCCGGGGTCTTTCCCCCGCGGCTCCGTTGGAGCCTGTCAGTCCCGCGGCCTACCCGCCATACCCGGGTCCGTCGGCGACTCCAGCCCAGGTACAAGAGTTTCTTGCTGCCATGGGCCGCCTTTTCAGGCCTAGGGCTCCCGCCGGTGCGCCTTCGGGCCCCGCGGTCTTTTTGGGGGCCCTTGGTTGCTGCCGGCGGCTCCGGCCCCGACGCCCCGAGGTCCTCCGCCGGCGGCTCTGGCCCCGGCGCCGCAAGGTCCTCCGCCGGCGGCTCCGGCGCCCCCTGCGGCTCCCTTCCCGGCGCCGCCCTGGATGCCGTTCGTCCCACCTCCTCCCTTGGACCCCGATTGGGCCTTGGAGCCGGAGCGGCGTCGACCGGCGCCGTTCTCTGCGCCATTCCCGGCGCCGGTGGAGCATTTGTTTTCCCCTGTGCCTCCCTCGCAGTTGCAGCCTGTGCCTCGGGCTGTTGTGGAAGAGGAGGACTGGGAGGGGTCGGAGGACCCTCTTGCACGGCAGTGTGAGTCCGAACAGGAGTGGGCAGAAGACTCAGAGGATGCCAGTGGCCTTGACCTCTCCTCTGAGCCTGGGTTTGTGTCTCCTCCCACTCTCATGGAGGAAGGCGCAACATACACTTTGGTGCTCCGTAGAGCAGCTGAGGCTCTTGGCCTTGAATTGCCTACTGTTGCCCTCCAAACTAACCTCCTTACTGAGGTGCTTCAGCCGACGGCAAGTTCTGTGGAACCTCTGCTTCCGTTCAATGAGGCCTTAACGGATGTTTTGATGGGTACCTGGTCTAGGCCAGCCACAGGGGTCCCTGTGGATAAAAATGTGGCCAGACGTCACTGCCCGGCACCGGGTGACCCTGCCTTGCTGACAACTCATCCGACACCGGAGAGCCTGGTCATTCAGGCTTCCACTTCCCAAACAGCATTCCCTACCGCTCCGCCGGATAAGGAATCCAAAAAGCTGGAGCAGCTTGGCAAAAGGTTGTTTTCCTCTGCCAGCCTGGGGCTGCGGTCGGTCAACACCGCATGCCTCTTGGGCCGCTATTCTCACGCTGTGTGGGACACGGTGGCGCAAACTCTGCCCCAGTGCCCCGAAGAGGTTCGGGCTGTGCTTTCCCAAGCTGTTGCAGAGGGGAAGGATGCCGCGAAGTTTGCCATTCGGTGTGGGTTGGACACCGCGGACTCTTTGGGAAGAGCCATCTCCACGACCGTGGCCTTGCGGCGACATGCCTGGCTGCGGTCCACGGGGTTTTCGGGGGATGTCCAGAGTTCCCTCATGGCCATGCCTTTTGCTGGTACTCGCCTTTTTGGCGATAAGGCAGACAGTGCGCTGGAGCGTTTTAAGGACTCTCGGGCTACAGCCAAGTCCTTGGGTCTCTCCACCACCCGCCCGGCCACGTCTACTTTTCGTTCCTTTCGTGGCCGCGGCAGGGGCGCCTCTACACGTCCGTTCAGGCAAAGGCCTGCGCAGAACCAGCCTCAGCGCGGCCGCGGGCGTGGTTGCCGCCGTGGCGGCACAGGGGGCCAGCGTGCGGGTCAGCCCACCTCCGCTCCTGCATCATCCGCCTCGAAGCCTTCCTAGTCCGCGCTTTGGGGTGCACCCCACGCCGGTGGGCGGCAGGATTCAGCATCACCTCCCCCACTGGCGCTCTGTCACATCGGACAGCTGGGTGCTACAAATTGTCCGAAGGGGCTATTCCCTCCCCTTCGAGTCTGCCCCACGTCCATGCCACCTCAGTTCCACCGCATGTCGGGGGATCACTTGGCGCTTCTCCGACAGGAAGTCACGGCCCTCTTGGCCAAGGGGGCCATTGAGCGCGTTCCTGGGCCAGAAGTAGGACATGGATGCTATTCCCACTACTTTCTGGTCCCCAAAAAGGACAAGGGGGGCTTGCGCCCCATCTTGGACCTTCGGAACGTCAATCGCTTCCTCCGGAAGGAGAAGTTCAAGATGTTGACTCTGGCTCAGGTCTTGGCTGCCCTCGACCCTGGAGACTGGATGGTAGCGTTGGACTTGCAGGATGCATATTTTCGCATTCCCGTCCTGCCGGCCACCCGGCGTTACCTGCGGTTCACGGTAGGCCAGGAGCATTTTCAGTTTACCGTGCTCCCCTTCGGCCTTACAAGCGCCCCTCGGGTGCTCACGAAAGTGATGGCGGTGGTCGAGGCTCATCTGCGCAGGTCAGGGGTGTCAGTCTTCCCCTACCTCGACGACTGGTTGTTGAAGGCGGGCTCGCCCCAGGCAGTCGTCACCCACCTTCAGACTACGGCCGACCTCCTGCAGTTGCTTGGGTTCTCCATCAACGTGCCAAAGTCGCACCTGAGTCCTTCTCAGAAGCTCCCCTTCATCGGAGCGGTTCTGGATTCAACGCAGTTTCGGGTTTATCCTCCCGAGCAGCGAGTCCGGGATGTTAAGGCTATGATTCCGATCTTTCAGCCTCTATCCTGGGTTTCAGTCAGGATGATCCTCCGGCTCTTGGGCCTGATGGCCTCCTGCATTCTGCTAGTGCAACATGCCAGGTGGCATATGCGGGCTCTGCAGTGGGACCTGAAGTTCCAGTGGGCACAGCATCAGGGCAACCTCTCTGATCTTGTCCAGATCTCGGAGGGCACTGTACAACAATTGCAGTGGTGGCTCACGAATCGCGATTGGGTCAATGGCAGATCCCTCTCCCTTCCCCAACCGTAGCACACAGTGGTGACGGATGCGTCCCTCCTGGGATGGGGCGGCCACTTGGGAGAGGCGGAGATCAGAGGCCTCTGGTCTCCGGCGGAGTCCCGGCTCCATATCAATCTTTTGGAGCTTCGGGCGATCCGACTTGCACTGAAGGCATTCCTTCCCTCTGTCCGGGGAAGTGTAGTGCAGGTGTTCACGGACAACACCACCGCCATGTGGTATTGCAACAAACAGGGCGGGGTGGGGTCGTGGACCCTTTGTCAGGAGGCTCTGCGCCTCTGGACATGGCTGGCACATCAAGGCATTACCTTGGTGGTTCAACTCCTGGCAGGTTCTCTGAACGCCAGGGCCGACGAACTCAGCCGCCGGTGCTTGATGGATCACGAATGGCGTCTGAACTTGGACGTGGCGCAAGGTCTCTTTCTGCAGTGGGGAGAGCCTTGGTTAGATCTATTCGCCACCGAAGAGAACGCGCAATGTCATCAGTTCTGCGTGTTGGAATTTCCAAGGCTGCACTCGCTCGGCGACGCTTTTCGTCACGAGTGGAGCTGCGGTCTGTTGTACGCCTTTCCGCCTATACCACTTCTGCCCAGAGTGCTGAAGAAGATCCGGCGCGACCGGGCCCAAGTCGTCCTTGTGGCTCCAGATTGGGCACGAAGATACTGGTATCCCGAGCTACTCAACATGGCGATCGATCCCCCGATCCGACTGCCTCTTCGGGAGGATCTTCTGTCGCAGCAGCAGGGGACGGTCCTCCACCCGAACCTATCCAGCCTCCACCTCCATGCGTGGAGATTGAGCGGCGACAGTTGACAGCTTTCCATCTTCCTCCCGAAGTCTGTGATGTCATTTTGGCAGCCAGGCGTCCCTCCACTAAGACGGTATACCCCTGCAGGTGGAACAAGTTTGTGGCATGGTGCACAGCGAAGTCTGTGGATCCCCTTTCTGCCCCTCTTTCTGAGGTCCTTCTGTTCCTACTATCCTTGGCCCAGCAGGGCTCTGCTCTGGGCACTGTCAAAGGTTATCTTTCGGCCATCTCCGCCTTTCTCCGGCTTCCAGATCAGCCTTCTCTCTTTAAGTCCCCGGTTGTTAACCGTTTCCTGAAAGGCATTACACACACGTTTCCTCCCGTGCCTTTCATAATGCCTCAATGGGACTTAAATCTTGTCTTGACCTATCTGATGTGCGCTCCCTTCGAGCCCCTTCATAACTGTCCTTTACGTCTTCTTACTCTGAAGACGGCTTTCCTGGTAGCTATCACCTCTGCCAGAAGAGTGAGTGAGCTCCAGGCTCTTTCTTCTAAACCTCCTTTCCTTTCTGTTCATCCGGACAAGGTGGTTTTAAGGACCCGTCCTTCTTTCTTGCCAAAGGTTGTCACGCCCTTCCACATCGGGCAGACCATCACTTTGCCCACTTTCTTTCCACCTCCGCATCCTTCAAAAGAGGAAGAGAGGCTCCATTGTCTGGACCCAAAACGTGCGCTCTCGTTCTATCTAAAGCGCACACAACAGTTCTGGGTGGATGACCAGCTCTTTGTTGGCTACGTGGGCGCCAAAAAAGGTAGGGCCGTGCACAAACGCACCATCTCTCGGTGGGTCGTTTTGTGCATCAAAGCGTGTTACTCCTTGGCTAAAAAGGAGCCTCCTGTGGGGCTGCGTGCCCATTCTACCAGGGCAACAGCAGCCACTACTGCCTTGGGACGCGGCGTTCCCTTGCAGGATATTTGTCAGGCAGCCACATGGGCCTTGCTGCACACATTTACCAAGCATTACTGCCTTGACAGCTAAGTCCGGAGAGACGGCTTCTTTGGCCGTTCTGTTCTCCGTTACTTTCTGGTGTAATCTATTCGCAGACCCACCACCGGGGTTGGTATTGCTGGGGTATCTATTCTAAGGTAAGGAGTCTATCACTAACGTGTCTCTTTCAGATGCACAAGTTACTACTTGTGTAACGATATATCTGTAAGAGACATTAGTTAGTGATAGATTCCTTACCGCCCCTCCCATCCTCCCCGTTCTGCGAACTGATTCTAGGGTTAAGGTCATCCCTTTCAGGGCCCTAGTTTCATGGCACCAGTGGTCAGTTTCTTGCATGGCTCTGCGTTCCTGGCGCGGAAAGTCGTGTACAGAACTGACGTCAGCGCACATGGGTGGCGCATAAGTAGTCTCCGTGACGTCATCTCGGCGCTTACGACGCCAGCGACGAACGCGGATCCGCACGACGCCACCTACCGACGCGCAGGGGTACTGCTGACGAAAAACTTTCCGGATCCAGTCTGACGCCTGGGGATATTCTAAGGTAAGGAATCTATCACTAACTAATGTCTCTTACAGATATATCGTTACACAAGTAGTAACTTGTGCAAATAGAACCCCTGCAATCAGCAATTGGATAAGCGGGAGTCCTCCAAATACGCTTCCCAATACGCAGTGTATAAAATTTGGGATCACTTCGAGGACTGTCTGAAAGGTGCTTAACAGTCCTGACCCTATTGTCTTAAATAGTTGTACAATACCGCTCGTATCAGACATATTAAAGATACGACCCACCATTTCTGTGAAATGAATGGGGCAGTTTGTACGTATGAGCGCCTGTATCTCACTCGAGGTCCTTGCAACTTGAAGTTCATAGGTTTCTCGAGCGGAGGTTAAGGGCACGGGTTGCTGTAAAAGCATGGCTTGCAGTCTGCTCAGAGTATCAAATTGTATGAAAGAAACGTTCAGTGAAGGCCATAGCGGCGCCTCCCTGACTGTGTTCAGTGGCGGAAACAATACTTGCATACAGCAAGTAACCCTGGAGTTAACGGTGACCAGATAGGCGACGCCCGGAAGCATCCCACAGCAACCTTGATCATTTAGCATCAAGTAACTCCCATTCGAGAGCAGCTCGAAAACCGGCGTGATCACCGCAGCTGGGGTCCCAGTAATGTGACACGATAGGTTTGCTACTGAACCGCTACAGGCTCCGTGTAGAGAAATATCCTGACACACGAGAGAACCGCTTAAAGCGTTCTTGCAGTTTGCACCGCTCAGAAATACTTCTCGATCCCCATTCCGGCATCGATATCTATATGGTAACTCCCAAGTTTCCTTAATGTATCCCTTACCCATTTTTTCATATTTGCCTGCCTCTGCTCAAGGCAATATTGAAACTGAAATGTAGTGACCGGCAGAGTGATTTGGCCATGAATTAGCCATTCAGTTGATGGTAATTCGGCTACAGTGAATGGTAACCTTTCCAGTTTCTCAATACGCAGCATTGTATATTTGGCTCCCCTTTGTGCCATTTCTGTCTGTTTATCAGTTAGATTGTATTCTGAAAACAGAGACGTGGTGTTTATAAATCGCCAGGGCAGGCATCCTGCACGCAAAGATTGTAGTGTCCAGCTTAGCATCATAATAGAACGTAGCTGAGATTGCCCGTGTTGTAACAAGGCCAGATCTTGTTCTAATATGTCGATTGCCGAAGACACAATGTTGCCTAAGGAGTAAATCCTGGAGGTCAAAGTTGTTAACCCATTATCCACTACAGCTAATGCCTTCTCTAAGTTAATACGGTCTATTTCCCGTATTCTTTCTGCGGCCTCCTGTTGGGATATTTTCCAGTTTTCATTATAATAGGCATAAATGCCAGCATATATGAAACGTTTCTGACGTGTTTTCCTTGGGCCTGACAAGAAATCCCTAAGGTCTACATCAGGTGTGAGTAAGGTCAAATGATGTTTTACTTCTGTGAGTGTTGAGGTCTCTAGCCAATCGAGGCACAACTTCCCAACACTATACGATGTCACTACCCCTGGGTGTTGTCTCTGTACATAGCGTGTATCTGGCCTATGGATACTAAACCCTTCGGTTGTATTCATCAATCTCTGTTGACAGGTGTTTGTGTCAATGGGCCAAATCAGCCATTTCGTCCAATCGGAATCTGATCTGATCTGTTGTACTGGAGAATGTCATCTAATCCTACCCCTTTGTGTAGTTGAATTCTGCCCCCCACCCATCTGTGATGGTGCTGGAAACCCCGGTGTGTTCATTTCCTTGTTCTTGGCTAGTCCAAGACAGTATGTCTGTTGCACAGTGTCATTTAGAAATATCATCTGCTGTGGAATGAGGCATGCTCTAAAAAGCGCTTCTGTTCCCTGGACTTGCCAGTGCCTCGAACCCCAGACTGATTTTAAATCCATAGTGTCCTTCCATAGGTCGAAACCCTGTGTAGACAACTGGGCCATAAAGGAAGCAGAGTAAATCTGTTTGGTGGTAGTCAACATAATTTTCTGTGCTGATGTTGTTGCCACTTTGTAATAAAATGACTTTGGGTCTGATGTATTAAACCCTGAAAAGTATGTGAATTTCTGTGCAAAGATTTGCGAACTACCTTTTGGAGGAGTTGGGCAGTGTTCCCACTGGTGGTATTCCAATACATTTCTAGGTGTTATAGATTTGTGCAAGAAATTATGACCATAATGTTGTTAACAGTACAATGTATAATAGTCTGAAGTACCTTCTAACATTTCATTGTTAGGAAATGCGGCAGTTTTTTCTAAATCAGACATCATAGCATTTACAGTTTGTGTCCCAATCATCAGATAATGTACTGGAGGTAATGTTATCACTTAAAGAAATTTTAAATACATGTTTAAGCTTTAAAAGTTCAGTCTGACCGAATATATCAAAATCAATCTTGTCCCATACTATACCGTCCGGTATAGGAACTGCTGTGATGTTCACTGAAGACAAGTCTCTTGGTTCACGATGTGAAGACTGTTGTGGTTTTAAAATCAAATTGACTCTTTGGGCTGTAGAGCTCTGCTGGAGGTACCGTCCATTAATAAGCATACTAAAAGTTATAATTAAACCTAGCCAGAAAAGAAAAAATAGAATCCCATTGATATACCATAGTTCTATCCAAGGTGACACCAGGTAAGTCTTTCTAAAAAAGTTCAAAAAGTCAATGAGTTTCTGTTTGTGTGATTTTTTGGCTGGCGTCGTTTCCGGCTCGCTTGGATCCAGTGAAAACGTATCAAAGTTCATGAAGTAGCCAGAAGCAGTTCGATCAATTGTTAGAATTGCATCGGGATTTGTTGAAATCGTATTTTGCTCTTGACGAGGAATGTTGACGTAGATGTCAGTAGTCGGTCTTATTGCAACTTGGTTGTTAAGTTGATTTTCTTCTTGTTGAAGTGGAACGAGTTCCATAGCATCGTTGCTTAGTCCTTCATTCTGTCCAGGTGGCTCTTCAAACGTGATGAGTCTTGCTGTTTGAACTTCTTGGATTGTAGCGAGAGGAGGGCGTCTGCTACTGTGGAGTCCACGAGGCCTACTGTTTAGTATCGGCCACATAGTGTGGTTTGATTAAGTCGATTGAGACAAATCTTTTCTCCTTTTTTCCAGCAAGAGGCGGCAGAAGTACAGTTCTTGTGCCTTGGATTGCTAGGACCAGTACAGGCTTTCTGTAGGATGGCCCAAATTCTTTCTTGTCTGCAATATTCTCTCTGACCAGATCCCCGACTTTTGGAATCCAGACAGGTCTTGCCGTTACTGCCTTGACTTCCTCAGTGGCGGTCTGTTTTAAGTGGACGTTGCTTTGTTGTGTCCTGGATCCATTTAGATCCTGTAAAACAGCCAAACGATCATGGATATCAAATGGTTTTTCATCCGCCACTGTGCCTCCACAATCAAGATCAGGTACCAACATTCTTGTCCCAAATAGGACCTCGTAAGGAGTGACACCCCTAGAGAGCTTCTTGGCTGATTGTTTATTGCTCGTTGGACCCCATAAAGGTGATCGACCCATCTACCACCTTTACCTAATACCCTAGCTGTTAAAGATTGCTTTAAGTCCTGGTTTTTCCTCTCCACAACAGAATTTCCCTCAGGATGGTACGGAGAGGAGTACCGCAATGCTACGCCCATTCCTTCCATGGCCTCTTTGTAAGCCCGAGAGCTAAACGCCGGGCCACGGTCAGAATGTAACGTGCCAACTGCGTATATGCCGATAAAGACTCGCAAATCTCTTATAAAAGTTTGAGCGTCAGCACAGCGCTGAGGCCAAACCCATAAGAATCTAGAGCAGGAATTCACTGCAACCATGATCTATTTCTTGGCCCCATCTGATTGTAGGGGTCCGCAGTGGTCCAAATAAACACATGCGAGAGGTTTGTCTGATTAGTAATGGTGTCTGCGCTGGGCGTGCTACGGTGGAGCCCTTCATCTGCTGGCAGATGTCGCACTTTAAGACAGTCTTTGGTCTGCTTTGTTAACCCTGGCCACCAGTAGCGCTGTTTCAGTAAAGAAATAGTCGCTGTGACGCCTGTGTGCGCAGAACCCAAACCCTCGTGTGCTGCTAGAATTAAGCCTTGCCTACGATCCATATTTGGTATTACTCTCTCCCCCACTCAAGGAATCTGAGCATATGGAATGTTTTGTGCATCTAACTTGTAGGAGTACCTGAGTGGAAATTTCTTTGGTACTGCTGTGCTGCCTTTGCGTGAAGCATTGACAGCTACCATAATCTCGCCGTCTATTCTCGTTTTTGAACGAGTAACTGCAGCTACGGCGGCTGTGCGTACAGCCCCCTTTGCGGCTTCATCAGCCAATGAATTCCCTTCAACATGAACGCCATCACGCTGATGACTCAGTGTATGTATCACGTGAGCCCTTGGTAGTTCGTTTCTCAACTCCACTACCTGTTCCCATAGCATTTTATGCTTAATTGTGCCACCTTTTGCATCTTTAAACCCGTTTTGTTCCCAATGATGTAAATATTCATTGTACGACTGTACACAGTAAAAGGAATCACACACAATCAGTGTGGGGAATTCATGTTCCGTATTTAGCAGTGCCAGTATAAGTGCTTTTAATTCTGCCAACTGAGCCGTGCAGTCTCTTAGAGATTGTGTTTTAGTGCAACTAGGATGGAACTTTCCATCGCGCATGCGACCTTTAACGATTGCACACGCTGCGCTGTAAGCTTGCTTACTCCCTATGGCCGGTTGAGCAGATCCGTCAGTGTAAATATTGTATATATACTGATCTAGAGGCAAAATTTCATTTGGTAGAGGATATTCTTGTTCGTATTGCAGAAATGCTTGTGTTTATAAACTTGGATCAAATCTGTATTCAACATCCGTTGCAGTAAGAGAATTAGCCCATTGTATCCATCTGGGATGTAAGGCTTTCGCATTTGGAATGCTAGCTTTTGTAACAGCTTCTAAAGCTGGTACTGGGGTCACGACTATTATGCGTTTTCCCTGAGCCAGAGCTCTTTCTCTTGCTACAGCGGTCTGCACTGCTGTCAGGATTTTTTCTGTTGAAGTGAAATGCATCTCTGCGTTTGTGTACAGGTGTGCTTTGTATGCGATTGGTACAGTTACGTCTTCATTGAAAGTTAAATAAGTGTACCCGCATTGACCCGCTATTACTCGGATCACTAAGTTGCGTACGTTTACGCATGTCTGTAAATGTTTAGAAGCTATCATATCTTCCTGTAGGGAACGCAGGATATTTGTATGTTCCTGTGTCCATTGTCTGACTGAAAAATCAGGTATTAAGTCGTAGAAAGGTTTTACTCTTTCTGCGTAATCCAAAATGTATGTTCGACCAAAATTTAGGAATCCCAGAATTGATTGTAAATTCTTCAATGATTTTGGAGGTTGGAGCAGCGCACATTTTTCTAAAAAGTTTGCTGCTAGGCTTTTTCCTTCACTTGACAGCTCATACCCTAAAAATAGGACATTGAGGTGGGCAATTTTTGATTTTTTGAAATTAAATTTATAGCCCTCAGAGGCGAATCCCATAATAATGGTGCTCACCCTGGTCAAGTGCCTCGGTAAGTTATCGTCCGTCAGATAAATATCATCTACATAGGACAATGCTTCTTCATCCAAATTTTGGAGTAACTCTGTTACTCGTGCTGAAAATACCCCGGGGCTATTTTTATACCCTTGGGCTAGTCGACAAAATTGTCGCTGGGGCCCTAACGCACTGAATGCGGTCAGATACCTGCTTTCAGGCGCTATATTTTGGCAGAAAAATCCATTTGAGATATCAAGTGTTTTGTATTTTTTGCGCACAATGTTGTTCATTAATGCGGCACTGTGTGCATTTTGAACTGCAAATGTCTTTGTGCAAGTGTTTAAATGTCTGTAATCCAAAACTAAACGATGTGTTGTCAGGTTTCATTACGGGAAACAAAGGATTATTCATAGGTGAAGTGCAATTTTCTATCACCCCCTGGTATTCAAGTTGATCTAGGATCTCCCTGACTTGTTTTTTAGCTTCCTGCTTTATTGGATATTGCCTTTGAGCATTTGGGGAAACTTTTAACGGGATCACGTGGTGGGTTGAATCCTCATCCCGACCAACATGATTTTTGTACAATGCTGGAGCTAGGACACCGCCCACTCCTGCGCATATGCATGTTTTAAATGTATGGGAACGAGGTCGGAAAAGGCTGGAAAAATTATCGTTTCTCCCCTAGGGCACTCCATGACGAATGCTGGCGGCCAGTCTTGTTCTGCTAATAGAATGTCATAACCAGATGACAGATTTTTCCAAAAGAGACCTTTAACTTTTCTGGGCTTGTCCCCCTCCATCCGGAGTGTTATCTCATGTAACTTATGTGGGACACTTACCCGAGTATCAGGTGTTTCCACCGTGATATACTCACTCAACTCCACTGTCACCAGAAATTCCCTCAGGTTCTGGCGAGCTATTGTTACTTCTGCCGCGCTGTCTAGCATCGTCAGAGCCCATTCCGCGTTCAGAAGTAGTGTCCTCAGAATTCTGGGCATATCTGATCTTGAGACCTGCTACCTTCTTCTTTTTGAACTGAGGTTTTTGTTTTTGTTTATCTTCTTTTTTAGGTGCGTAGTCCGCAGCGAGTTGCGTGTCTCTGGACTTTGTACGCTCCTCTGACCGTCCTTCCCTCTCGGAGTTTTTTGATGAACCCTGAAAGGAACGAGAGGAACGTGTATTAGTATCCTGATACCTGTCAGGTTTTTAGGTTGAGCCTAGAGTAGCGCGCAAGCGATGCTTCTGGCGAAGCATTATGTAGGGGGTTTTCAAAGCTGACCAGACGCTCGTGCGTCATGGCCTTTTTCGGGCGGTTACCCGCGCGGCCGACATCTGTTTCCCATTATCGTGCCCAGACGCGGGCGCGATAATTGGAAACACATGCCGGAAAAGGCCATGACGCACGAGCGTCTGGTCAGCTTTCGAAAGCCCAGGCTGCCGCGTCGCCCCCGCTCCTCTCTTGTTTACGTTTGATGTGTCTGAACTGCTGCCTGTCAGAGAAAAGGAATGTATTTTACCATGACTGCAACTTTGAGTTATAGGCCGTATGAAAAGAACACGTTGCTTACCTGCAACCATACAGCCACGCGCATCTTCAATACCCAAATCGTCAGGGAGAGACCTACCAGTAAACCGCAAGATACATTTCTGAAACTTAACACCAAGGTCGAAAGAGACTATTAAAGGTTAAATGCAAATCCTCAAAAGAAAATCTTAACGATGCAGTTAAAACCGGGCTCTGCACAGTGCCAGCCATTGAAACGCAACTGAAACTGCGACAGGAGCTGCAAAACGAAATAGCTTATCAAAGACTACAACCGCCAGAGCAAAACTACAGGGAGAAAAATATCGAGAGAAAGCGTGCAGCTCGCACAAGAATTCCCTGCAGAGCCCTTGCCAGTAGTATACCTTCCTCGAATTACATCTATAGAACCCGGAAGACTAGTTCCCTAGTTGTGCAGCAGTTTCGCTTTTGGGAATTGTTAGCTGAAAGCAAGGAAATCTACCCTGGGACCAGAGTAGACGAGTAAATACAAGCAGCATCTGTTTATATCAAGGTAACCTACACTCCAGAAAATGTACTCTCATTCGTGATCACTGCATCCACATTTAACTACCATTTACTTATGGTTAATATGGACAGATTTAGTTAAAGAAGATAAAATATAAATGAACTGACCCTGTAGCGTTACTTTAGTGTGGAATTAGATCCGAGGGCTTGTAGGAAAAAAGTCGATTTATAGAGTGGGTTATGCAAAAACAGTAGCATTATAAATAAATTAATGTAAAGCTTACACTAAACTAAGCAGAGTGTTTCCTGGTCCTCATTCACTTTATTTAATAGTACGTGTTTCTAGTAATAGTCGATTTCTGTGTAGCACTCATCTGATTTTTTTATAAAGTATATCTAAAAGTATAGATAATTATTGTTGTGGTGTAACACACTTACTGAACACGCAGTCAGATAATATACTGCAAAACAGTAAATAAAGAAAAGTACTAGGAAACACATGGCTATCGTGTCTGTGCCCCTAATTCTACATGTCAAATCCAAATGCCTAAGACATGTTTAATATGATGAAGGGTACACTGGTACAAAATGCAGGAGAAAACAAGTATGTGGTATGCAATACTACTTTTTCTCATTAGTGTTATGTAGTAGTATTTTCTCGAAATGAAAGAGTGTAGACTTTTTCTGATAGGCCTCAAAGGTCACTCTCTACTTTAACCAATGCACGATATATGGGCACCCGATTCAAGACTTGCACTGACAGATGAACAGATTTGTAAGGGACAGGGTCAAGTGATTATTTACCAGAGAGAACACTGCCGCAAGATTGGGTGTGGATTATGGCTGCAAGGGAGGGTGCTGGCACTAATGAGAGAAAACATGCTTTCAATGTAACCCTGGATCTTTGTATATGGTAGTTCTAAACATGAAGTGCCGATAACAAACTGGAAGTGACAGCTTTACTACAAGGTACTGTTTAAATAATTGTGTGTAAGAGCTAATAATCACATATTTTACAATGGTGGTCAGCTAAAAGGCAGCACATAGATGTGATTTGCCTAGGCGCCTATAACGTTTTCAATACTGATTCACATAGGATTGTCAACAAGCAGGGACAGACTGGTAAAATGGGTTACGATCTGGCTGAGTGATGGTAGCCAGCCTGATAGTAAAGTATATTCGAATAAACTTGAGGTGATAAGTACAGGGCCCAATACACGTAATTGATGTCAGCAGAGTCAGTGTGTCAACTGCTCAGAGGGGTTAGGGTAGCTATTCCATTCATGAAAATATGCCAAACGTTAGTCAAAGAATACATACCTTGTTACAAGAGTCAAGGGCTCCATGTGTTATGAATTCTTGCATCTCCTTGCCAAGAGAAGTATTCTCAAACGTCTCCAAGAACCTCTACTCCTGAAAGTCTATACTATTTAGTACTATTGTTAAATCTTGAAAACTGAACACAAGAGGAACTTGCCTTCTGAAAAACAATATTTCAGTCTCCAATCTCGAGGTCTTCAAGGAAGCAAGGACAGATTCAATACGTTTGCAGTGCACAATTCAAGCGCACACGTTTTGCGGCAACGCATCAATGGACGGAAAAGAACCAGTGGGCTCAACTACTGTAGTAACTTCTGTTCCAGACTCTTAAAAGCCTTCCCTTTACAAAATATAGCAAGTTACAGCTTGTGAATGTCGCCTAAAACTTGCACGACATGCGCAGAGGTTAAAGTCTTGTACAGAGTGACACACAAGCACTAGATGCAGAGGTAAAAGACAGAGAAACATGCTTTGAAACAAAAACAGAATACTCTAAAATGCCACAGAAAACAACGCATTTTAGATCTTTTCTTGAATACTGTTCCAAGAGTGTAAACTCATTCTGTTGAATGAAAAATAGAACTAAGGGGTGTGAAATAACATTGGCGAGTAGGCCGAGTGGGAGAGCTGTACAGATATAGTAGACGTTTATTATGGAAACTACTGCACAAGTTTAAATGCCACCTCGAAAGTAACATTTTCTGCACGTTAAGTCTTGACAGGGCTAAACAGAAAAAATATTATCGACTATAAGGTACTAGAAACACGTTTTTGACACATTATTTGGCGGGTATTCAAAGTAACAGGCTGTTGCAGGGGCTTAAAGAAATACTTCAGTTCAGGACTTGTCATCCAAGTCCTCCATAAATACGTTTTTGATTATTATGGTCATGGAGCCACCAGTTAAGACACAAAATATTCAAAGGGGACTTCATCAGCTGGTCTGCAGAACTTCCTTTAATCCAGACCTTCCTTGGACATAAAATTTAGAGGTGGGCTGGAACTCGCAAAGTTTTACTCAACGGAGTTGCCTGAAAACTCTGAGATTCCGCAGAGTTCCGTGAGCGGGCAGAATCAGGACGTTCCCAGCAATTTTTAGCGCCGTGACCTTGTTCGCGCTGCAAAATCAGCGTGAACGGCAGCACGCACATGCCAAGGGCGCTGCTTCTTTGCTGACGCTTGAGTAGATTTTCTACTCGGGTGGCAGCTTCTCACCGCGAACGGTCACTGAGTGCCGCCCTAGCACCCGAAAATCGTGCTAGGGGACGCCAATACTCGCTCGCCATCTTACTGCTGGAGAGCCACGCGCAATAAAAAAAATCTGCCACAGGGTGGCAGGCAGTTTTGCCAGAACTCCACGTTGTGAACAAAACTCCACGAACTCCGTTGGCAGAAGGGAATTTATAGCCCACCCCTAATAAAAATTGGTAGGGTCAATTGGTTTACTATTTGTCATAGCCTTTACAAAATATCTAAAAGAAGTGCTGGCTTTTTGTACATATGAAATCTGTAAATTTATTAAGAGAAATAGACCTTTCCTACATCCCCAGTCTTTTGAAATGTTAACACTGGTTCAAATCTGGAGGAGCAGATCTTTTGTCTCTGAATGTTTGGTGGGAGGCAGCTCGTATAGTGTTTGGTGTCTTCCAAGCTAACATTGGTGAAGTATGGTAGCTGTCTTAAATCCCTAGAGCTTTCACCTGAACAGGCACACACAGGGCATGGGTTATGTGAAAATGCCACTATTATTTAGGGGAAGGGGAGGCAGTTGCTCCTTTTGTTCACCCAGATCTATTGTGCAGAAAGAGTAGACACATTTATGGACCAAAACACTTGTTTTTGTATAGGTTGCCTCAATATCTCAATTTGAGGTCATATTAAACAGCACCAGTGACATGGCTTGATGCGTGTAGGTTGCAAGACCTAAGACTTCTAAGCGAAACAGTGCTTTGGTGGAGTGGAGATCTGAAGGGGGAGGGGGGAGTTAGCTGAGCTACTGGTAAGGGTGATAAAATATCTACAGAATGGTTAAGAATAGTTAGGATCAGGAACCAGGACCTGTGGTGGAACTACATGAGAATCAAAAAGTATTTATGGATACATCATTCCTTGCAAGTCCAAGACAAAAGCTTGTCACAAGGCATTTATTTATATTATTTGTCTTTCTGGGAAAGGACTCCATAGTTGCTCTGTCAGAGACAGCAGGTCTTTAAAACTACATCTTACCTTTACAGTGCTTTTGAAGTACGAGGTGAGCAACGAGATGAATAGCTTGAGGTGATGTAACCAAAGGTTAATAAATCTCAAAAGCCACCTCGCAAACTCCAGGAACTTTGTCATGGACTACAACACAGCCTGATTGTCACTGGAAACAACCAGTTATCATTGGAAACAAATGGCCCTGAAACAGTGGCTGGAATTAACAGGGAATAGTTCAACTTCAGTTTAGACTGTGAGCAATACATTTAGTCAGACCAACGAATCTTGCCGCTTTATTTTCTTGAAAGACTCCAAACTCCTTGAAGATAATTAGGCCACAAATCAAAGTCTGGATAAAATATGCGATCCATCACAGGAACAGAAGAAAGGAATCTTGCAGTCTTGTTTAATAGGGTCGTTCCGTTGTACATGTCTTCCTGGTTATAACTTTCTAACATGCTGCGCAACAGCCACAATGTTCTAACACATAGCTTAAATACACTGACAAAGCCAATAGCTCTGTCTAAACACTTATAAGGTCCCAAAGGCGAGACCTATTGGCTATGCCAATTCTTGTTTAATATTATCCCTATTCCTGAGGTTATACCTCCTTTCAGAGGGCTCCTGTTGAGGAGACCTACCTCTGGATTGAGATCTGCTGTCTTTAGACTTTGGTTGTTTTTTATTTTCCCACTTCTTTTTAGAAGAAGTAAGTGTCTGCTTTGTAGTGTCCTTTTCAGGACTGCCCAGTTGTGGTTTTAATGCTTTCCCACCTAAACTGTCTCTGCCTAATTCTGAATGTGCAGTTTCAATGATTTTGGGTAGTTCGTGTTGTTGATCCACTGGACTGAACTCCTTTAGGCGTTGGCGGATCGCTACTGAAGCTGCTTCCCCCTTAATGTTAGCTAGTATTATGGCTGATACCTGATCAAAGTTATTTAGTAACTTCATCCCTAAGTTTAGGGCAGGCTCTGCTCCGTACTCATTTTGTATCTGTCTCAATACGTCTGGCACTACTGCTAAGGACGGGATACCATGTGTTCTGGTATATATGGCAGCAAAGACTGAACCCCAAGAGGTGCAGTCCTCTACTTGTGGTGTGATCCCCATGGGCAAGCAGATTGTTAGAATTCTGTGTTTTTCATAGGTGGTAGTATTCGGGAATACTGCCTCAAGCTGAGTTATTTTCTGAGCTATCCAGAATGGTATTTGTTCGCGTTTTGCGGGCCTTTTGCCGATTACCGTGTGTAATGTTTGAGGAGTAATTTTATTTCCTGTACCCTGAGCTGGAGTACTAGTTGCTGCACCTGGTGCAGGTTGGATTGTTAAAGTCCTCATGACGAATTGTGTCAGGTTTCTGTAGATTTTAATTAAATCTCTGTGTTGTATGAGTAATTCTGGCTGTGGCATTGTTTCAATGTCAGGATGCGGTGTGTAAGCCGCTAGTATTGGCCAAGTGGCCCCGTCTCCTCTGAGCGGGCCTAATCTTACTCTTTCTCGTACGTGGGGTAGGGCGCCATTAAACCAGTGATGATGTTCCTGGTAAGTGAGTGGAATCTCTGTCCTCAAATGGACAATATTCCTGTGGTGCATTTCCTGCTATGTAGTAGTGAAATGCCTTTGTTATTGCATTTGCTGCTGGGAGTGTAACCCATGAATAGAATACCTCTGTTTTGTTTGATTCGTGTGCCTCAATCACGAAAACTACCATGCCACCCCCCCGCTTGTAAACCATTTTCTAATAGTCTTAGGGTGACTGTCATTCTGAATTTTGGTGCAATCTGTATTGCATCATCAGGATCTTCTCCTCCTTCTAAAAGGAAGAGGTCAACTCTCTGGTCCCCTGCCTCGGTATCAGGCATGTTTAGAGGAAGAAGTGTTCAAAGGGAACTAAGATGAGGTGTTATGCACAATTTAGGAACTAAATGTCCTTCAACCTTGATTAACCAACAGCCAATAAATAGTATTCTCGCACTACTCAGCTGTGGCGGAGTTTGTGCCCACCCACTCCAGACGTCTCTGGGGTTTTGTGAGTAGGTTCTTTGAGAATAGCACAACTGAACTGCTCAGATTCTACTGTTAAATAAGTACCCAACCAACGTTGGCGGCGCCATGTCGTGTAGTTCCTATAGTACCCATGCAGGACCTGCGCGTTTGGATAATATAAACCGTGGGCTTGGTGTTAGACTGATTCTGTGACCCCCACCGCGTATGTTAGCCGGATTTGCATTCGCTAGCTCACAGTGCCACTAGAATCTCCTCTTATCGGGGAGAGATTAGTTTCTGGCAACCTTAGACCATGACAACCCTAATTCCTCAGAATCGTGGAAACAATGTACTACTTTTCGCTCAGTCACTCGTGCTTACTTATTCGGTTTGTCTCAGAAAGTTACACAGAATAAACAGTCTGGGAGTTTCAATAAGTATTTATTGAACAGTTGTTATTCTAGTGTAAAATTATATGTGCTGCGGCAACCAGCAGACAATAGCAGAGATATATTATCAGCAGTACGATAAAAGCGAAGGGGTAGAACAGTTCTACCATATTGCAATAATCATGAATACATACATGAATATAAAAAGCATCATGAAAGTGCGCGTACTCCTACGATGCCTAACTAGATGTACCTAGCATATGTGTAGGTCTAAAAGCCTAAGAGCCAAGAATCCTTCTAGGATTTAGTCGAACCCCCATACCTGAATAGAGAGAGTGTGGGACCCCCGTCCTGGTCTCGAGTTGGACACCCCGCAAGGGCTGTGGTAGACCGCTGTCAGCTGGAGCAACTGCATGCAGGAGCCTCAGCGTCTCTGGTCAGTGTGTCAGCATGGAAGTCTCGGTTCCCTCTGTCTTACCGGGGTAAGATGTGGTGTATTTATACCCTGAAAACTCTAGTTGCTTCGTATGGTTCGTATTGGGCCTTGTTAGACTTGAGGAAGACGTCAGGGGTGAACTTTGTACATGCATATTATGCAGGTGGTCTATTCCTAGAGAGACATGCATAATTGATGAGTACAGTGTGGGCCTGTGTTTGGGAAAAACCCTGCTGTATTCAAAACCACAGGCTAGATAACGTTCAGCCCTCAGAGCTCGTTGTGTACTAGCGAGGACCAATGTAGGTGAAAGATCATGCCTATATAAGGAATCATGACTATAATAGGACATGTACAGTTATGACCGTAATAGGGCATATGCTGCTTTAACCATAATAGGGCAAGTACGAACATGACCGTATTAGGGCAAATACGAATACGTCCATTTTAGGGCATGTATGAACGGGTCTACATTAGGGCCTCTATACGGGACATAACTAACAAATTAATTTTGTTGAATAATTTGATGTGTGTACTGGAATTTAGATTGTTTATGCATCAGCTTTCAGTGGAATGATTTGTCATGGATTCTATGAACACTGTAGGATTCACCAACCATGAATATTTTGTCTAATTGTAAACGATACTGAATCGCAACTTGAGGCTCTCACCCATAGCTAGTTTCATGCTCTACAGACACCTACACATTCATACATTGCCCTGCAGGATGCTTGCAGCTGTTTTGTTTTTTAGGGAAGAAGAATTATGTCTTGGGAACTGGGTTGGTCTTGATGCTATGAGCTTACTGCACAGGGAGAGCTTTGACTCTGAAAGAGACCTTCACAATTTTTAGTATAAGATGCATGCTCTGAGAGGTTTCTTCAGCCAGAAGGCAATATATATCGATATATATATCGATTAAATGTGGACCCTATAGGAGGCTGTGCAGAGCCAACTTATCCTCAGATATGGCATGGAAAGAGGATGATAGGAACCTGTTATTGCCCAATGAAAAAAGTTCTCTGCTTTGCAGCCTGTATCACTTATCTCCCAGGAGTTGCTTCTGGTTTTTGGAAGACAATCTTTTAATTAGACGCACAGGGATATTAAAGTTGTAGTCCAATATGATCAATCAGAAGTCTTATGTGGAGTCCAATTACCGACGTTGCTGTGCTTTCGAATGGACTTGTCCTAAAACAGTCAAAGTCTGCTACTCATTTAAAGAAATCCAATTTAATTGGAAAATACTGGAATGCTTTTTCTAGACTTGCTAAAGTAAATGTAACTGCCATGAAGGGAACGGAGTTCACATGGATCATCACTGAAGAACCTAGTGGAAGAAACAACTGCATAAAGTATTTTACTTTTAAATTCCTATTTTGAAGAAAGTTGGACTTTAGTTGAAACATTTTCTGTATTTGAATTAAAAAGTCAATCAGCCAAATACTTTTATTCAGCTAACTTCGCCCTAAAAGTCAACATCACCATATTATACATCAATAAAAACAAACAATTCATTGAAAAAGAGGATTCATATTTGTAGGCTTTCTAAAGATGAGGTAGCCTAGGAACATCTATAAAAAAAAAAAATGCGCAACCATGTTGATTAAAGAACAGCGTTGTCCTCCTTGAAGCTTTTTTCTTTTTTTGATAAACACATTTTTATTAGTTTTAAACCACGAGTGGTAAAAGTGAAACCCATTAATCACAGTACAAGAGAAGAATCGGCATTTACACAAAACAGTGGCTCTCAGGTCATACATCATACTGAGAGAAAGCACCATTTGATTTACTGCCCCACGTACAATTTCAGATGGATTGACCCAACCATTTCCACCACACCCGCCCATGTTTGTGGGGGCAGCCCCTCGCCTCATAGACCACAAGCTCCTCTGTGCACCAATCCACTCCTTGCCACCATCCTGTCAAGGTGGGAGGAGCAGAGGACATCCATCGAGCCGGAATATCACGCTTGGCAACAAGGAGAGCTGTTCTACGGAATGATTGCTCAGCTCTCGTGCCCCCAGAGCCCTCAAACACATCGGGCAATAACAGGGGGAAAGGGGAACCTCCCACCCTAGGACGTCCAACAGATCCCGGGTCGCCATGGTCCAGTAGTTTGCAATCGCACAGCAGGACCATGCCATGTGATGAAAATCTGCCGGATCCATACCACATAGGGGGCAGAAGGAGCTGGAGTGGAAGCCCGCTTGGTGCATTCAGGTCAGAGAAAGGTAAGCATAGTAAAGGTAATATATTTGAACCAACTGCAGTCAGGTGGAAATAGTAAGCTCTGTCGGGGTCATCAGGGCGTCTCACCAATCTTCGTCCTCGATAGGACCCAACTAACTCTCCCATCGGAGTCTAAGATGCTGCAGCGTACCAGGGGAATTGATTTTCACAGTATGATAGATTTGGGAAATTCCACAATGGCCTAGGTTACCCATTAGGGGTTTGGCCTCGAGAGGGTTAAATTTAGGCAAGGAGTCAGATCCTAAGACATGAGCGTGAAGGGCATGTCGGAGTTGGAGAGATGTATAATTGAGTATTTGTCCGAGTATATGTGCCCTGAAGATCCTGGAAGGAGTGTATGTGCGTCCCGAACTAAACGTCTCCCAGTTGAGTGATGCCAATGATATCCCAGGTTTTAAAGCCCTGAAGCTTTGCCGTCTCCCCGAACCAGAGAGGTGTCTGTTGCGTACGTTTGCCATCCCATTGCACATGTCTAAGCGCGGCTCTCCAGGCTAAGAACACCACTTTAGTTACTGGAGGCATGGTGGAAGGGAGTGGCGAACCATAAAGTAGGGCCTGCAGGCACGGAAACCCCAGCAGAGTTAATTTAATCAATAAGCAGGGTCAGACCACCCCCAATTGAACCAATCATGAATAACAAGAAGTTGGGAGGCCAAATAATAAAAATAAAGATTAGTCATCCCCAAGCCACCATCATAGGGAGCTTGCTGACCATGCACGAAAGCAAGACTGGGTCGGGACCCATGCCAGAAAAAGTTCTGGCTGTCGTATCTAGAGGCTGAAACCACATTCATGGTTAATGAATTGGTAAGTTTCGAAAGAGGCACAGAAACCTTTTGAGAATTATCATTTTATGTAGAGCTATGTGCCCCATAACATTCTGGGGAAGTGTAGGAAGCTGGCTCTGTATATACTATACCAAAGTAAAGTGTAGTGTGCACAGAGTCCAGTGGATCCCCAAAGGTAGGCAGAGGCTAAAGTAGCTAATACCTTACTCTCTATTTGTGGTAGTGTGGGCGAGCAGTAAGGCTTTATCAGAGGGTAGTGTTTAGCATTTATTGTACACACTCAGGCAAGAAATGATGTCACACACTCAAAGACTGAACTCGGACCAATTTGTTTGTATAAAAATATTATTTAGTTGTCTTTTATTTCTAGTAACAAGCCAGGCCTGGTACAGGTAAGTGTAATAGCACTTTGCAAGAATAATGCAGTTAAATACAATCTGAATGCAGTTGAATGCAATTGGACTGGCTACAGGTAAGTCACTTGTTCATAAAACAGTTGGAATTACTTTTTAGTTACTATTGAGATTACTTTGTAAGTTACTTTTCAGATTACTTTTTAAGTTACTTTTTCTACTCAGTGTGATATGCCTAGATATCACACTGGGGCATTTCCTAGATGAAAAGTGAGTAAATCGGTTTTGGTAAATGTACAGTTTCTTATGTTTCATACAATTTTGCAACTCCACACTTAAAACATTTTTCACAGAAAAGCAGTGAATGCAATCCTATGGGAGGAAATGAAGTTTTCGGTTTCACTGTAAGTACTTAGTTTTGGAAGTTGGTTTTCTGGGATTAGAACAAGTATTCCCCCAGGGTCAAGGATGCACTCTCAAAGCACCCTCAGCTGCACTAGGGCGGCCGGGTGGAGAGTGCTGAGGCCCAATGTTATCCAATGGGGGATAGAGGGCCTCCGGTTGGTGGCTGCTCACGAGCAGGCCACAAGGTTGTGGGAGCAAAGCTCCTGGAATTAGGCTCAGGGCAAAGGGGTTCAAGTTAGCACCAGGGCGGCCGGGTTCAAGGTGTTGTTTTGGCGTAGGGTGCCCTGTGACTTTCAATGGGAGTTGCCGTTTTTGGATTTTGGCTGCAGGCTCGTCCAGGAAGTCTTCCGGGAGGAACCAACAGCTGGACAGGTAAGTTGGAGGGCTCGGGACGTAGGTGCACCTCAGGTCCTCTTCTCCAGGGCGCAGGGTGGCTGGATGTAGGGGTGTCTTTTGAGGTCGTATTTCACCTTACTGGGCCACTCGCGGTTGGGGGGGGTCTCTATGCAGAGGCTGCAGGTGATGTTGGGGAGTCCTGGAGGGGTCAACCCATGATGGATTTGGACTCTGGAGAGCTGGGGGACCTCGCTGGACCGGTGGGCCACTTGGACTCGGGCGTTGGGTGCAGTGTTTGTTCCAGGCGTCGTGTTTCTTTGTCCTCAGCCGTCTCGGAGTCTTTCTTTGGTGATTCTTTTGAACAGAGCTGCCGTTCACAGGAGATCCGGTCTTTGTTGATGGCAGTCAGTCCTCCAAGGGGTTCTGGAGGTCGCTGGCTGCAGGACAAGGCGATTTTTGGCGCAGGATCTCTGGAAACTGCAGACGGGCTGGTAGGGCTGGAGCCAAGTCAGTTCTTCTCTGCAGTCTCCTCTGCTGGGCGTCTTATTTCGTCCTTCTTCGAAGGTTGCGGGAAACTGTCTTCTTGGTTCAGGGCTGCCCCTAAATACTGTATTTAGGGGGCTTTTTAGGGGTCTCGAGGTCAGTAGCCAATGGGCTCCTGACATTAGGGCGACTACGCACTTGGTGTGCTCACCGCACGTGGGGGAGTGGGCACCATCCCTAATCCTGATTGGAGAGTGCCTGCCATCTGCAAGATGGCGGGCACTGAAGAGTGGGCTTCACCTCGCCTCCCCCACCTGAGTGGTGGGGTTGGCAGAGGTGGGCACACCTTCTGGGCTGCTCTAATTTTTCCCACCTGTCTTCCCGTCGATAAGGGGGTGAGACAGAAAGGGGGCCTGCTCCTGATAGCAGGAGAGACTGGGGTTCGTGTTACAATGTTAGCAAGGCCTTTGAAGCTCCCCTGCCACAGATGGCTCTTCCTGACCTGGGGTAGGTGTGAACACCACTGCATAGAAAAGGCTTTGTTTCTGGGCCCAGGGAGCAATGACTCTCACCCCAGGGGTCCAGAAACTTGTCTCGTGGTGGCAGGCTGTTGTTTACCAGTCAGGGAAACCCACCAGAGTTGGGTTTATTATGCTGAGAAGTTTGTCACCAAACTTCCAAGAATTCAGTAAAGCCATTATGGTGCTGTGGAGTTCGTAATGACAAACTCCCAGACCATATGCTCTTTATGGCTTTACTGCACTTACAATGTCTAAGAATGGACTTAGACACTGTAGGGGTACAGTGCTCGTGCAATTGTACCCTCACCAGTGGTATAGTGTACCCAGGTAGAGGGGTGTCTTACCTGTACCATAGGCAGTGGGTTCCAGGCATGGCACACAGGAATGTGTGCTTAAGGGGGTGGCACAATATGTGCTGCAGCCCTGGAGGCCTTCTCTCGTCACAGTGCCCTTGGTACCTTTTTCAGGCGACTTACATGTGGCCAGAGAGGTGCCAATTGGGGGTACAAAGGTACAGTTGTGGGAAAGAACACAGGCCCTGGGAACCTGATTGGCAGCGACCCAGGGCACATCAAGTCAAAGTGCATCAGAAATCTGGCAAAAAGTGTGGGGGGGGGGTTACTGCAACAGAAACCCAGCTTCCTACAGGAAGTGTTTGCAGGGGTGGCTCCTCCGCTATGGCGGAGGAGTGCCACCTCACTGCTGAAAGGCAGCAGACAAAATAAAATGACAAAACTATTTTATTGTCATTTTATTTTTCACTTCCAGCTGCGGAGTGTAGAGCGGAGCTGGGCCAAGTTGCAGCTCACACAGTAGGGGGAGGAGGAGTGGTAGGCACTGAAAGTGTGCATGTCGGTTTGGCCGTCCGGCCAAACCGACATGCTCACTTTCATATCTCCAGATTGTACCTTGGAGATATCAGCAGTGCTCAGGAGTACAGTCTCCCACTCCCTGCTGGAGTGTAAACCCAGCCTGCTCCGCCCAATCCCAGCGCTTCTCTCATGCTGGGAGAAATAGCATGAGAGCATGTTGCCCCCACGTTTTTCTGAATTGCTGATGTGCTTTGACTGAGTGTACTCTGGGTTCCTGCTAATCAGGTACCCAGGGCCTATGTTCTTTCCCTAAAACTGCATTGAAGCCTAAACCCAATTGGCATCTCTGGCCACAGGTCAGCCCCTGGTAAATGGTACCACAGGTACCCAGGGCACTGTGACCAGAGAAGGCCTCTAAGGGCTGCAGCACTTATTGTGCCACCCTTAGAGGTCCTGTACCTTCACACTCACACACTGCCTTTGCAGGCTGCGTGTTTTGGTGCAGATCAAAGTGAAGAGTCGACATGGTACACATCCCTGTGTGCCATGCCTACAACCCACTGCCCTGGCATAGATCAGTCACCCCTCTAGCTTGGTGCACTATACCAGTGGTGTGGGTACAGGTGCATGAGCCCTGTACCCCTACAGTCTCTTAGTCCATTCTTAGACGTAAGTGCAGTGCTGCCATTAAGAGTATATGGTGCTGGGAGTTTGTCATTACGAACTCCACAGCACCATAATGGCTACACTGAAAACTGAGAAGTTTGGTATCAAACTTCTCAGCACATTAAACCCACACTGATGCCAGTGTGGGATTTAATGAAAAATGCATAGAGGGCATCTTAGAGATGCCCCCTGAAAACTAACCTACCACTAGTGTCCAGGCTGAGTGGCTGCTTTCAGCTGCCACCACCAGACATGTTTCTGGACCCCTGGGTCGAGAGCCTGCTGCTCTTGGGGGTCTGAAACAATGCACATCCTGGGACGAGGTGCCAAGCCTCCTCCCCCAGGATGGGCAGGGTTCACGAAGGGGAAGCTTCAAAGGCTTACCGCCTTTGTGAGCTTCCCCAGGCCACTTGCTGCTTTCAGCAACTGGTCCCCACTGGTTCTGACCCCCACTTTGGGCAGGAGAACCGGCGGGAAAAACTAATGAGGAAGAGAGGTGTGCCCACCTCTGCCAACTCCACCCCTCAGGTGGGGGAGGCGAGGTGAAGCACAACTCTGTCCCCGCCATCTTGCAGATGTGGGGACTCAGCCAACCAGGGAAAGGCTTATGCCCCCCTCCCACTGGAGTGTGGCATAATAGGGGGTGTACCCACCCCAGGGAGGGACCCATTGGTCCCAACCTTTTTACCTACCTACAACGCCCCTAAATCTAGTATTTAGGGGCACCCCTGAATCTTGCTTCCGCAGACCAGAAGAAACTACAAGAAAAGAAGAAGGACCGAACAGCCGTGCCGATGCTAACAAGACGCCCACTGTCTTGGCCCCAGCCCTTTTGGCCTGTCTCCACCTCGACCCTGCTCCTGCGAAATCCCGGTGTGTCCTGCAGCCAGCAACCTCGAAAACCCCGGAGGGACCTGCCTGCCTTCAACCACAAAGACTGTGTCTCCTGTGAACACCGGATTTGTTCATCTGCAACCTCTGGCTCCGGCCCGACATCGCGAATCCGCCCCACTCTGCACCCGCTATTCACGGCCCGAGCTCTAGTGGGCAAACACCACAAGGAGGTCTCCCTGGCGATCCTAACCTGCCTCAAGCCTCCAGCCTAAATCCGGAAGGTCCCCCCAACCGCGCCCAGGAGCTGGTAAGAAGATCCGACCCTAAAAGGCGCACCCCTGCACCCGACGCCCCACGGCCTTGGGTGGCCCAACCAACGGTACCTAACCAACCCCCAACTTCCCAACTTACCTCTCGAAGTGGTGGTCGCACCCAGAAGACCTTCGTCCCCAAGCCTGCAGTGCATTTGCCCTGAGCTAAAGTCCAGGAGCTTTTGCTCCCACAACCAAGTGGCCTGCTCGTCAGCAGCCACCAACTGGAGGCCCCCTATCCCCCATTGGATAACATTGGGCCTCAGCACCCTTCAACCAGCCGCACTAGTGCTGCTGAGGGTGTAACGAGAGTGCATCCCCGACCCTGGGGGACCCCTGAGTCTACCCCCAGAACCTCAACTCCCACTACCAAATACTTACCCTAAAACCGATAACACTATTTTCCTCCATAGGATAACATTGACTGTTTTTCTTGGAAAAGTTTCCAAGTGTGGAGTTTGAAAACCTAAAGAAATTCTTTAAAAGTGTACTATTTAACAAAAACACTTTTACTTACCTGTTTACAGGAAATGTCCCAGTGTAGTATCCAGGTATACTACCCTGAGTAAGAAAAGTAATCTAAAAAGTAACTGACCTGGTATTTTACTGAAAAGCCCATTCAAGTCTATGTACTGTATTTACAAAGCAGTGCATTTCTCTGAAACAATACTGTAAGTCAAAACAAAGTGCATATACAATTACAATTCAAACTGTTTACAAACTGCATTACTACTGTAAAGTATTTAATGCTTACCTGTGTCAGGCTTGCTTGGTTCTAGAAAATAAAATAACTAAAAGAATATCTTTTATACAAAAACAATTGGTCTGAAGTTCAGTCTTTGAGTGTGTGAATTCATTTGCTGACTGAGTGTGTACAACAAATGCTTAACACAGTCCTCTGATACTGCCTTACTGCTCGACCACACTACCACAAATAGAGAGTGAGGTGCTATCTAACTTTACCTCTGCCTACCTTTGGGGTTCCACTGGACTCTGTGCACACTATACCTCACTTTGGTATAGTATATACAGAGTCAGCTTCCTACAGAGCAGCACTGAGATTATGTTGGGTGTCTGTGCTCATGGGATTGGAGTGCCAGGAGCACCTCGGTGCAGAAGATCGAGCCCAGTGTGGTGAAAGGGAAGTGTACATTTCCTTTTTTTTTTTTTTTTTATTCCCCACCTTTCCCGCCGAGCTGCCCCCCACATCGGATTAGCAGCAGCAGCCGCCGGCGCTGAGTGTTTGCTATCAAATCCGGTCAGACTTGGCTCTCTGAACCAGAAGTTGGAACTTGAGGGCCCAGGTGAGTTCTGGGTGTATAGCGACCCAGATACCCAAGTATTTGAAGCTGAGCTGACGAACAGGAATTTTCGTCTGCCAATCAAAGCAGTCTCTAGATGAGGTCAAGGGAACCAATACAGATTTAGCAGAATTAATTTTGAGACCCAAGGCTGAGCCAAAACATCGCAACAGATGGAGACAATCGGGACCGCTCGTAGAGGGGTCTGCTAAATATAGGAGTGCGTTGTCCGCATATAGAGCTATGTAGTCCTCCTGATGAGCACTCCAACTCCATTCCCGGATTTGAGCATCCACATGAACAAGCAGAGCCAGAGACTCAATTGCAAGTGCAAAAAGTAGTGGGGACAGGGGACAACCCTACCTTGTCCCCCGCCCTATGGGGAAGGATGCAGAGAGGACCACATTAATCTGAACCACTGCAGTGGGATTGGAATAGAAAGCATGAACCTTTCCACAAAATCAAGGTCCAACGCCAGCCCATGAGAGCACTAATTGAAGGTAGCCCCAGTCCACTGTATCAAAGGCTTTTTCTACGTCAATAAAATGAAGAGCCAGATCCTGTGATAAGCGAGGATGAAGGGCCAGGGCCACATGAAGCCCACGGAGGCAGTGCCTTGTGCTACGGTTCGGTATAAAGCCAGATTGATCCGGGTGGACCAACGTGGCAAGGATGTGCTTGAGTCAGTTAGCCAGCATGGTGGCAAAAAGTTTTACTTCGTCATTACGGAGTGATATTGGATGGTAGTCCAGACATGACGTGGAAGGGAGTTGTGACTTGGGGTTCAGCACAATAATGGCTAAATCCAATTCTAGTTTATAGGCTCCAGTGTGGCACATCTCCTTGTACAGGGACAGCAGGTGCGGAGTCAGTATTTCACCACGAAATGTGGTTTTGTATTCCGTGGGGAAGCCATCTAGTCTGGGGTTTTTCCCCAATGCCAGTCCGGACAGAGCCTCTCCAAGCTCCTCGGAGGTAAAGGGTTCGTCAAGCATTCGAATTTCAACAGGAGACAAGCAAGGGAGAGGAACTCAGCAAGGAAGTGATCTGAAAAACCGGGATCTTTTCCAACGGGAGCTGCGTACAAGTGTTTGTAATAGCAGGCAAAAGCCTGCGTGATCTCTGGAAGGGCATGGCAAGGGCGACCACTGTTGTCTATAATTTCAGGTATAATTCTGTTCTCCTGCTGGCGAGAGACCAGCCAGTTCAGCAGCTTCCCATTTTTACTTCACTTCAGAAAACTTTATTTCGATAATATTGTCATAAAAGCAAGTTCAACATAGTATACATAATTTAACTACTAGATAGATCATACAAATTTGTATCAATGTGTACGGATAATGCGGACAAACAATCGTTTCATTATAAAAAGATTTTTTTTTTTTTTAAATGAACAGTCTCATCATTAATACCATTATGGAGTCACGTAACATACACTATGTACAGTAGTAGCATAATTGACAATGTAATAAAATAACACAACACAAAATGGCACAAGCCACAAAAGACCGAGTTAACCACATAATAGGTAACCAATAAAATGTCAAGTCAATAAAATCAGACGTATAATAAAACTCCAAACACAGATGAATGGAAATAGAAAGTTAAAAAATTATTAACACATTATAAAATGCAAGTAGTAAAAAGTTTCACGCAGTGGGATTCAGTTAGTACCCTTTGGAGATCTAATTGATTTTTGATCGAATGCACCAAGCCCACTTTAGAAATTTCGCTAGGGGAATAGCGTAGCGAAGCGAGGGATCGGTCCTCAAAATTTTTAAAGCTTTGCTACTTTGCCTAGTGCTTAAGTTCTTACATAAAGGCACTAGCCCGATCTTTCACGGGATAGCATAGGCAGGACATACAAAGAGAATGTGTGGGAATGTTTCTGTGTGTTCAGCACAATGTGGGCACTTACTGTCTCCCGAGTCTGACCATTTTGAAGTAAAAGATTTTAAGGGTAGGGAACCAACTCTAAATTGAAAATAGAGCTTTCGATCAAAAGGCTTGGAGATAGTATCCCAATATGGTTCGAGGTGGGGACGAGGTTTAGCTAACAAGAACCTCCCAGTCAACGTAGTACTATCACTCAGTCTGCCGATATTTTGACCCACCATGTCCCAGTATTTGCTCTTCAGTACAGCTTTGGGCACAGTCAATAAGTTGCTCGGGTTCTCCCATAAATTATTCAGACCCATTGAAGTCAGTGCCCCCTTGATGTGACTGAGCCACTTTATTTTATGGTGGCGATGAGCATCTAGGACATCCCTGAGTCCATTTGGGAAGGTGGTTAACTCCGGTGTGACCCAGATTCGACGCCAGTATAGCAAGGGACGAAGCCTTGCTATATCCGCCAGTGAATGTCTTCCCATATCGTTAAGCAATGGGAGGGAGGGAGTACTTTTAGGGAGACTGGAGATCGCACAAAAGAACTTGTTTTCAGCAATGGTCAGCTGTGTAAGATTTCCATACCTCCAAAGTTCCGAGCCATATAGAACTGAACTAATTACCTTGGCATTATATATCTGTAATACAGGACTAACTGGTTTGGTCAGAGACAGGCTAAATTCTTTACTTAAGGTACCCGCTAACTAATCTTCAAACAAGACCAACGCGCGCTGTAATCCACTGAGGGGTCTTGGAAATGATAAGGGTGGAGACCGCAAACATAAGAATTGGGACCTTAGAGCCAGCAAGGGTCGGGGCATCAGTGGGTGTTGAGGCTAGGAATTTAGCTGCCTCATTAATGAAAAGGGAGAACAACGTGTGTGCCAAGACGCACCCTTGGCACACTCCCTTATCAACCCAGAATCGATCCGTAATTTCCCCCTGTGCGCCCCAACGTATATGAGCAAAATTGCTCTCATGAAGGCGCAGCAGAAAAGTTAACAAGTTGGCCGGCATGCCTAGATCCCGCAACACCTCCCACAATTTGCTGCGAGACACTAGATCAAAAGCTGATTTTAAATCGACAAAAACTGCATATATACTGCTTTCACCGAGCACCACTATCCGCCAGTATATCATGATGAATCTAAAAACTTGGTCTACAGTGCTAATGTGGGCCCGAAAGCCAGCCTGATGAGGGGTTAGAATGCGGTTATCGTCAGCCCATTCCTGAACACTTCCCAAGACAAGGCGTGCCACCACCTTTTGGATGGAATCGATGAGGCTTATGGGCCGTTAATTCGCAGGCTGTGATCTGTCCCCCTTCTTATAAACTGGTATAATCTCGGCCCCCTTCCACGAATCGGGAATGGGGGCACCTTGGGCCAGACCATTTGCTAGCAGTGCTATATACCTGCGCCACTTTTCCCTGTCATGTAAAAAAACATCTGCGGGATTGCATTTAGGGCAACCATTACTTCCAAGGGCTCAAATACCAGGCTCATCCAATGGCTAGGTGCCTTAAATGGAGGTTGAGGTCCCTGCGTCATCTATTGAGTACTGCTGAGAGAAATGTTTTACCCATTGATCAGGGGCTACATGAGTTTCCGGTGGGGGAGGTTGTGCCCCACTGCCCCATTTTACAAGAGCCCAGAAGTGTTGAAGATTGCTTCTTGTGCATACTGTCTTCAATTCCTGCCACCTTCTCTCATCCCACTCTCTTTTAGCTTTGCTCTGTGCAGTTCTATAAGCATTCCTGGCTTCCCTAATAGAGTCCGGGTTTCGTGTTCTAATAGCTACCCCTAGGGATTTGCGAACTCGACTGCATTCCTTGTTGTACCAGGTTTGTCTCTTTTGTTTAAAAGAGCCTTTATTACTGCAGGGTTTCTGAAAGTGGGTCCGTACTTTATCAAATAGTGAGGCATGGATAGTAGTAATTAGGCCTATTGGTTGAACACTAGCACAGAGGGCCTCAAGAGCAACGATTGCCTCATCAACATCCCTACCAATGGTGGACAATGCCTCCGGGTCATTAATTATTTTGGACCATTTAAGTCTCCTCATGTCGTTACTGACCAATAAATCTCTAGTGGGTGCCAAGCAAGCTGGACGGGCAGGAACGTCTGATGGCAAAAGAGTGAGAGTTGCGGAGAGTGGGTTATGGTCACTCTCAACCCGTTCTATAACGGCCATGTCGATTAGAGTGTGCCATAGAGTTAAGTCAATGAGAAGATAATCAATACGACTAGTGTAGAGCCCGTTGTTAAATTTATTGGCCCCTTTTCTGTCAAAAATGGTTCTACCATTGGCTGCCTTAAGGCCTCTTTATAAACAAAATGCCTTCAGTTGTATTCCTGCTTCAGTCCAACGTTTTATTGGGACTAACTCCAGTTTATGAATGCCCCAAGCTGCGTTCTCATCCTCTGAAAAGTTACTGTCATCCCTATCCATCGGCTCAGAAGTGGTATTAAAATCACCTGCTATTATAACTGAGGATTCGCCTGATCCTGCACCCAGGAGCTCATCTAGGGCCTCTACGGTAATAGATTTCCTCCCTCCTCTAGCCCCTCTCGCGTATATATTATAAATGTCAAGGGTGCTAGAGGGACTACAGATCAGTCGAATGGCAAGGATGTCTGGGTTACCTGAGGAGAGCTCCCGAACCGAAAGGCACATACCTTGGCGAATCCAGGTCGTTAGACCCCCTGAGGGGCGCCCCTTGCTTCCAGTGATAGCAGGAGCGTAGAAATTAAGATAACCTGGACAAGAGATCGGAGCAACGGACCACGTTTCCTGAATCAAACCGATATCATACTGCTCTATAAAATTGTTCCAGAACTCGGAGACCGTTTTAGACCGAAGCCCTGCGATATTCCATGACATAAAAGACGTTTGGTTTAATACTATTGGGGGTGCAGATTGAATACCAACCCCATTAGTTGACTTCCCCAATGAGGGTCTCTCCTCTAAGTGTCCGCAAGGGCTATTTGCTAATAAATTAGATACTTGCTCATGGTCGGGGGCTATGCTTTCTAGTTGGAAAGTGTAGTTCCTTTCCTGGGCCAAAGAGGGTGCTTGCTTCCCTACACAAGAGCAGGAATGCGATAGTCAGTCAATTTCCCGAAGGGGGGATGATCTAGTGTCGGGGAGAGATGCAGAAGGAGGGGAAGCTGATGGAATTGCCTCGGGGGTGAATGTTTAATATTGATGTTGGAATTAGTTAAATGGTGGGTGCGTAGATCGAATGCCACCAGATTTTCAGCTAATTTGTGGTAATAAAATGTAAGTGCTGTAGCATCCGTAGAACCTCCCTTGGTTAGGCATCTATATGCCCCTTTAATATCCTCCCTAATGATAGACCGACACCCTCTTACATGCCTGATCCATTGGATGCCTTTATTAATTAGGGAGGTCTCATCTTCTCTCCCGAAGTTAGCTGAAAGTTTAGGGACATCCGTCAAATATACCACCTCTGCCTTTTTGGTGGTGCTAGCCGTACTTATTATAAAATTAGATGTTTTTGCCCAAGGAACAGAGGGTTCGACTAGGGGTGCAATGGCTATATCGAAATTGGAACGATGTCGCAGGCCTGCTTCCCTATTCACAGCATCTCTCATGTGTGCAGTTTTCGACAGCCCAATTTGACGACACGCTCCCTTACTTCCAGGGCCGACAGTCCCCTCTGACGGCCCATCAGGCAACACTCTAGCCAGTCTCGCGCCGTCTGCTCCCCCCGAGTCTACTGCTGGACTAGTTAAAGGAAAGCTCATTTGTTTTTTCATGTGATGTATCTCGAAAAGGGCCATGGACAAGGAGTCAGAGAGACTACTGACTAGGTGTTTTAGATCTTTTACTACCTGGGCCAAGTCCAGTATCTGGAGCTAGAGAGGCTTACAGAGAGAATCCACACCAGAGACAGCATCAGTCACTAGTCTGGGAGACCTGCCGTGGGTTAAGAGGATCCCTGGGGTAGTGAGTGGGGGGTCCATGCTTGCTCTAAACACTGGGGTGTTGGTCAATAGGCCAGTCAACCTGCTATCGTTTGCTATACAGCTGGCCAAACTGTTGGGAGGGTCATCTGGAACGGGGTGAATCTGGGCCTGCAACACCGTGAACCTATTGTTACATGGGAAATTCTTTAAGAGCGACATGGCTGTATTATCAGAAGGGGTTTGGTTAGAAGGAGGCACAGATATAATTGGCTGCTGAGTGCCTAAGTTTGAACTTAGGGCCTTCTTAAACATAATAGGAATACGCCTGGGTTCAACATAGCTACAAGTGTCAGACTGGTCAGTAGGTGTTAGTGGCTTGCTTGAGCCTGCTGGATCAATTAAGACCTCACAATCTGATATTAGGCTATCAATACGCTCAAGTACCCCTTTTTACCAACTGGGCTGCTTCTCGCAGCGTTCGTTTTCACTTTCCTTTTGTGGACTACTCCCAACCCGCCCTCAGCTGCTTTCCGTTTTCCCATAATGATGTCCCAACCCCCAAGCAATTAAGTTCAGTCAACCAGAATACCTTAGAGTTGTTGAATACAACAGTCTCCACTTGGGCTACTCTTTCCAGGGGAGGCAAGGATGGTAGAGTGATCGAGACCCAGGAATCCCACAGATTTACCAGCAAAGAGAGTGGGCCCGGCCCGGCCATCCGCAGACGGGCCCGCCCTTGGCCCGGGCGCGAGCGCGCGCGGCCCGCGCTGCGGGAGGGCTGAGGTGGTTTTGTAGCGCCTCCAGGTGCAGCTGTGGCTCGTTGGCGGCAGGCAGGGAGCCGCAAAGGATGGTGGGACCCGTAGTCCTGTTCCCCAGCAGTGCGGCAGGCAGAAACCAAGAGAAGCGTCCCGCGCTGCGGGAGGGCTGAGGTGGGTTTGTAGCGCCTCCAGGTGCAGCTGTGGCTCGTTGGCGGCAGGTAGGGAGCTGCAAAGGATGGTGGGACCCATAGTCCTGTTCCCCAGCAGTGCGGCAGGCAGAAACCAAGAGAAGCTTCCCATTTTTATTCCCCAGCCATAAATCCTGGCGGTTTTTGCCCGCCCCAGATGCTTGGCAGCTTCAAGGGAATGATGACGGATTTCCTCTTGAAGGAGACCCAGCTGTCGGGAGATGTTCTCCTGGAATTCAGATGCTAGATGCCTTTCCAAGAGAAGGGCACGGGTCTCCAACTAAGTAATTTGGGAGAAGCGAGCAGCCTAATACGCCCCCTGGCAAATTCCCTTATAGTCGCCTTACTAGCGGTCCATAAGGTGCCCACCTTCGCCACTAATCCCACGTATTGCGGGAGTAAGCCTGAAGTTCAGCTCTAAGGGCTTGAACACAGATTTGATCCTGAAGATACCAGGCATTAAGACGCCACATGGGGCGCGAGCCGGGTTTGTGAGGTCCAAGCTGAAGAAGGAGGGGGGAATGATCAGATCTACCTCAAGGTAGTATTTGAATTTGTGAGAGTGCTTGACAGTCAGTGGCAGGCAAAAAGACCAAGTCTATTCGTGATTGAGTGTGGTAGGCTACGGAGGTATGGGTAAATTGGCGAAGTCTCAGGTGCCATATCCTCCAGGTATCATAGAGGCCCAGAGCGGTGGTCCAGTCCGCAGAGTGGCGCGCCCCGGTACGTCTAGAGTTGGTGAGGCACCCGGTCATCTCTGGGTTGGGCACTGTATTGAGGTTACACCCCTAGCAATGTAAGACCCTGTGGATGGTTCAACAGGAGTTTAGAAAGGTCCCGGAGGCAAACATTAGGGACTGCAAGGTGGCGAATAGACACATATTAAAGTGATCACCTAACCCTCCAAGGTTGCTGTCAAGGCAAGAAAGAGGCTCTGCGGGTCGCGTGTTACATGGGAGACATTAAAGGGAAATGAATGTCGCAGGAGGATAGCAACTCCTCAGGATCCCCGGGTGTATCCCGTATAGAAGACCCTGTCATACCCCTTATGCGCCAGGAAGGGACAATGATCCCCCAGTGGATGAGTTTCTTGGAGCAGGAGATCCTCGGTGAGGTGGCGGTGGGCGAAGACATGAACTGCAGCACATTTCACTCAGTCTAGGAGACTATTAACATTTCAAGACAGTACTCGGAAGTTCACCATTATGGGGGTCAGGTGTAATCAGATGCAATGGGTGGTATAGAGAAGGGGCCTGTGGGGGCCGAGCAGGGAGCGTGCCACTAAGGCACCATTTGAAGTTGTGACTAGAAAACCATTGTTGTGAATATTGTGAAGGTGTGTGCCAAAACCTAGAAACAAAAAAGAGAAATAAACATACATACAGTGGGTATCGACATATTGAAAAATCAGCAACCCATAAAGAAATTCCCATCCCCCCCAACTCCCACCCCACACTTCTACCCCCAAGAGAAATAATTTAGAAAAACAATATACACAACAATTTAGAATCATCAAAGGAAAAGAACCCCATCTCCATAACGGACGGAAGCTGCCATTCTGTGGCGCGAAAGCTTCTGAGAGGAAAAACATATAAAGTAGCTAGGCAAGGAACATAGCTAAAGAACATGCAAAATCGAAGCCATGTGGCCATCAGGGACCCAATTCCAGTCAAATCATGGGACTGCGAAAGAGATCAGTATCTGAATGGGAAGCTGCCGGTGCAGACAATGGTGAGTTTGGAAGCCCATTTACATCTGGTCCCCTCAGAGGTGGGATGCGTAGCAGGTAAAGATGGTGATGATGGTCGCTTCCAAGGGGATTGTCGAAGTGACTCAGAGCGGGCTGCTCCCCATCTCCTCTGGGAGCGAGTGCGCCACCTGCGGGGTTCAAGCAACAATGTCGGTTCCCGCAAGGCAGCAGAGTTCAGTCGGCACGACAAGGAGGTACTGGAGCCACTGAACAAATGTTCCTTGGTAAGCCATTGCCAAGCAGACTCGGGATTATCGAAGAAGTATGACTTATTAGCATGAATGACGCAGAGTCGGGCTGGAAATAGCAAACGGTACTGAAGTCCCATGGCCGTGAGTTTCTGTTTCACCTCTGTGTAGGCACTCCGGTGCTGCTGTACCTCCCGGGTATAGTCCGGGAAGAGGAGAACTTTGGTGCGACCACATTGGAGTACTGGTTGTAACCGAGCCTCTCTGAGGATAGCATCTCTAACCCGATAATTAAGGATACAAGCACTAATCAGTCTGGGGAGCCTCCGGGTGGAGGTTTGGGCGTAAGCGCTCGGTGTGCCCCTTCAATGTCGAGCCAGGAAGACAAGTGTTCGAAGGGCATCCAGGATTTAATACAGTGCTCAAAAAAGTCCATTACCATTTGAGGTGTTGTGCCCTCTGTACCCTCCGGAATGCCGATTTTGCACACGCTGTTACGCCGAGAGCAGTTCTCCTCATCCTCTGCACGCCTATGAAGCTCTGCCGTCTGGGTAAGCAAAGTTGAGACCTGGACTTTGAGAGTGGAGACGTCATCTTCAACTGCGGAGATTCACGATTCAGCTACAGTAATGAGCGCAGTAGCATTCTGAATATCCTGATGAAGCTACGCCACATCCATTCGCACCTCTCCGATTTTTGTCTCCATGCAGCTTGTGATGTCTGGATAGCTCGAAGAATAGTGGTGAGGTCATTGGGTGGAAGGACAGATTTATTGCCATTAGACTGGCCAGTCTGCGCATTGGTGGGGCCAGTAGTGTATTGGTCCATGCGAGTCTGTGATGTAGCAGATCGGGTTGGTGTATCCTTGCCCAGCCCTGCAGAATCGCAGGATGTCGAGGCTCCACCTCGGAGGGATCAGTTCGCTTGCCACAAAAGCGCAGCAACACGAGCGGCCGGCCTCCTGGGTGGAGAGATCTTTCTCCGCAGTGGGTCACGCTGAAGGCGGTCAAGGGCCAAGTATCTCCAGGGCGCACTCCGCTGGTTAATGAGGAGTCTACATCCCAGAGCAGGGCACTAGAACAGAGGAGGTAGCGATGGCACAACAGTGCAGTACTCCACAGAATGAGTCGGTGACCCAGGAAGAGGTAAGTTGGCCCAGCACAGCCAATAGGTTGTTCATTTGAATGCAGAGGTACAGCAACAGAGGTTGGCTGAGTTGTTCCCACCACCCAAAGCCACAATAATGGCAGTTCACCTCCGGGGAGCTGCACTGAAGATGAGCATCACAAAGGCCAGAGATCCGCGGGCTCAATGGAATGTCAAAGAGCCTCAGGCAACAGGTCCTGGGAGAGGTGTATTACTAAGGGCCCGAATATTTCAACCCTTCTGGCCAGGCCGATGACAAGAGTGGTCCCCAGAAGAGATACTGCCCACCAGAGAGGCGGACTCGGCCACCACTCCCCACCAGGGCTGTGAGCACCAGGAGGTCAACATGGAGAAGGGCCCAGCTGATGTGCCAGTAGGAGTGAATGGGCCCAGTGCCCGCACCCAGCGTTAGGAGGCAGGAAAGACCATGGTGGACAAGCAAAATACCGCAACTCAGTGCCAGGCCAGATGTCCAGATGTGGAACTAAGCCAATCAAAGGACCAGCAGCAAAGGCCCAGTATTAGCAACAAGTTGCTGACACCAGTCACCACGGAGAGAGGAGTGGGGCCTTCCCAAGCAGCACCCACTGTGTGCGGCAATGTGTTTAAGTGGCCCGGGTGGAGAATACACAATCTCCCAGTTCAGCCATTCAACCCGGAGGGAAGAGGTAGTCGTGCGTCGCGAGTTTGAGGGAGAGTCCAAACACAGGGCCTCCTATGGAGCAGAGTCGGGCAGGGACAGTGGGGACCAAAGCAGTGTGGGCACCGCATCCCCAGCCCTGAGAAGGAGGCACTGTCTAGGTATGTGGTGCAGGGCCGCCACTGCTTCCCGCGGCATGCCCCGGCACACGAGGGAAGGAGATCAAAAGCCGCGCTGGATTGCAGGCCTCCCCCTTACCTTCGAACTCTGCCAGCCGCCGGAGTAACAGCGCCAGTCCCCGATCCGTCAGGGCTAGCCGTGCAGCACAGCAGCGTGAAGGCCCAAGTTGGTGTGGCTCACCCCCAGTAAATCCCGGTGAGAGGGGGGCGGGGTACCGTCGGCCGCACATCTCGAGGCGGCCCGCTACCTCTCGCCCTGAGTGGTGCCCAGCATCGAGAGCATCTTCCGGAGATTCCCGGGGGTAAGGATGGAGCCGCCACTGTTCACAGGACTGATAAAATGGCTAGGGGTAGCTTAATGGCAGCCACAGGTCCGGGTTATTAGCGGATCGGTGGGGTTTGAATCAAAGCTCAGCTAGATGGCGGCCGTCATGATGGCCATCCAGGCCATGCCCCCTCCTTGAAGCTTTATCATCTCGCCAAAGTTCTTGCAGTGAGTGGTCAAGTTGAGCATTTCCAACATTGTGCATACTTTGAGAGGGATAAACCGTTGGCCAAACCCTGTTTGAAGGAATGGAGGAACTAGAGCATTACATTGATACCACAATGTGATTATAGTCGAGTTGTTTAACTAAATTGTACTAGCACTTTTTCCCAAACAGGGTGATTGCTGGGAAGAGTTACTCAAAATTTGTGAGCCACTGATTGTGCATTGTGCCTCCTACATTGTGTGCATCTACCAGTTTTCCCTGGAGTTAGGACTAGAGATTCAGTAAAACTCCAAGCTAGAAGATCGAAGCTAGAGTTGTTGCTTCTGTCCCATACATTCCACAATCAGCATTGCAGATGTTGAATTTTCCTTTATTACAAAATGGTGGTATTAACCTTATCTTACTGTTTTACCCTGGAACAGTAAGTAGATAGTCTTAAAACATGCATTGAATGCTCTTCAGATAAATCTTACATTGACCTAAGATTGTACGTTTTAGACTGTCAGGCCTTATCTGGGGGCCATAGGGGACACAGAAAACTACTAGGCCCCAGCTGTCGTGCTTGAGGTAGTTTGCCTAGAATTCTGGGGTCCGTCCTACTGTGGCTGTGCAGACTAGGCCAAGTATAGTGCCTTCCGCACTTGACTTTTAGGCTAGCAAAGATGAGCAGTCACAGGTTTCTCAGGGAGGTAGTGTAGGGGGCAAGACCTCCGAGACAAACAGTCAACTAAAAGACAAAATAACTTACTATCCAGGCCAGTAATTATCTTTTTGTAAAAGCAAGTACTTTGATCACATAACAGAACAAAATACTACACAATTAAATAAGAATAGCAAATACAAGATTGTAACCCTAGTTGCGCTCCCTGTAAGTGCTATACTTCCAGTTTCAGTATTTTCTCCTGACTTGAGTGAGCCTCATAACTACTGTTCACATTATTCCGTGGTAGAGGCTTAAATTGAACACAGCTGTAGATTACATCAGTTACCCCCACTGGTTTGAATGCCCGAGGTTAAGTTTGGGCCAAAAGTCTCAAGTCCTTGCACTTGATTTCATTCGAAGCACACCTCAGTTCTTTGCTCCGGTCGTAGGTGAAATCTCGTGGTACTCATGCAATGGTCTTGCAGATCGAGTGATGTGATATGCGCAGCCTGCGCTGTCTCTCCTTGCACAGCCTCTTCTCAGTACCAGTGTCAATGGATGATTACAGCACTGTGGGACCAGACAGCATGGTACAGCTTCTTCATCAGTTGAGGCCTCCTAGACTGGCTTAGCTTCTTTAGCATCCCCATGTCTTCTTTCTTTTTGGTGTCTGCAGCAGAAGCGTGCAGCCGACAATGGTTGTTTGCGTATATGGCCACACTTGATTTAGTAAATTCTTTGGGTTGAGTTTTCAGCAGGAACCTTACAGAGAACTGGGAGATCCACTCTCTTTATGGTATCTCCTGGCGTTGCTCTCCACTACAGTGCGCTTTGTTGTGGGTGCTCCTTGAATCAAGAACACGCTAGAGTTCTTCTCCAGAATAGTTTCTTCTGCCACATGACCAGGTACACTTCTTTTCTTTGTTAGCAGTCTTCTAAGCACAAGGCTGAACCTCTGCTCCTTCAGCAGAAAGCATAGACTTTAGGTGATGTCCCCTCACTCCTGGAAGACTGGCTGTCAGGCAGAAACCAGCCCTGGTTACACAGCAGTTATTCTAGTGTTCTGCAGGGCACTCTTCCTTGGTCAAGGAGAACTTTGGACTGGGTCAAGGTCTGGTGGTTTGGATCACACCTTTATACATATCTTACAGATCAGGGTGTGAATACACTGTCTCAAGCTTCAGAAATGGTTAAGGTTTGTTCTCTTTCGAGTGTCCTTCTCAGACTGCACTCCAGATCTAGCCTTTGTGTAAAGCGATGTTTCTCACAGGTACAGCTGGAGTGCTCCAAGCATGTTCTCTTTCGAGTGTCCTTCTCGGACTGCATGCCAGATCCAGCCTTTGTGAAAAGCGATGTTTCTCACAGCAGGTACCGCTGGAGTGCTCCAAGCATGCTCACCCAAAACAAGAGCACATCTGCACCTGGCTATCATCAACCTTTCGGAAATGTAACTGGGGACAGAGCCTTCGTGATTGAGTAATCAGGGACAGACAAAAGGGTGGGATGTGCTTAGAAATGTACTCCTTTGGACAACAGAAACTTCAGTCCGACACCGCTCTTCCGCTTGCCAAATGATAGTGCTCAGAAAGAACTAATCAGCTCCATGCTAACAAAGTCTTCATGGAATTTCTAAATGTAGCCTGTCTCCATCTTCCTCACTTCAGTGTCTTGATCTTCATCCTCCAGCCACAGGAATGCAAGCAGTAAACTTTCACTGTTGGGGAAAGCTGTCCTCATCCTCAATCATGTGTCATGCTTCCCATATGGTGCCCACTGGCTTCAATATTCTGACTCGCTTGCACAAACGCGCAGTCTTGATTCCATACAAGTATTACACACTCACTGTACACCATCATGTACTCCACATGCACATGGGATGTCAGAGCAAGGTTCTATGTTTTTACATAACAGCTGAACTTCACACAAGAGAGGTCAGAGGACCAAACATCCACTGACACAGAAGGTAAAAAACGCCTAGTCACATTATAAACATAAAACATTGTATGCTGCCACTACCACTTTTCTTATTGCACCCGTGACAGGAACAGTAGTCTGGTGTTTTCTATGAGGACACACTTGGCTCACCCCTCCAGGTCACAGCACAGTTCCTGAACCTCATATTGTCAGGCCTAGGCCTCTGTACTCATGCTAGATTAGCATGACGGTGGGGCCAAAATTAACATGCTACTAGATTCACATGTAGTCAAGCACTCAGGTCAAGGATACAAGCCTGATCACCATGCACACTGCCAGGCCAACAGCCTATAATTACTGCTTTCTCTTCATGATTTGGTTCCATATTATTTTGGTTTATTAGTTCACTGCTATGCAGGACTACAACAGTGAGCATTTTGGGAGAAGCAAATAGGAAATTACTATGATACAAACTGCTCTGTCCTTGTGACCATGTGATATGTGTTAAAGCTACACTTGTGGTAGACTATTAGATTGGTGTTGTTTGAGCAGGAACACTTTATTTCACTTAAACATTGATGAACTCTTTGTTGATTAGGCTGTTGGTGTTTATGTAAGTATCGGACTGTTCAAGTTATAAGTATCCACTATTGGTTTTAGTGGCTACCTGCTATGCCTGAAGTGGGGAGCGGGTGGTTACTGGGGACTTCTATGTGCGGTGTATTGTAGGAAGCAATTGCCAAGTCTTGCTGTGAGCTCAGTGAAAATTGCCTGTTGCGTGAAGTTTGATGAATTCTCAACTTACACATATCTTGATATTTAGCATGTTAAATCATTGCAGTAAAAATTACTTTATTAGTCTTGGGTTTTAAGCAAGGAAAAGATGGCTTGAATGGAACGTTTGTAAATATTTCTCCAATATGCCAACTGGATGTGCAGAACCCGCCTCCATGCGTTGGGGACTATTCTAAGTTTTGCCAAAATAAAGATCATGAGGGAGCAATTACTCCTGCAAAAACTCATTTGTATTGTGTTAGAAAACATGAAATGTAAATCTCTTTTGCTAGTTAATAATCATGAGGTACAAAATTTGTCAGTATTGCACGGTGATGACTGTTTATACCATTAGGTTTTCGATTTTATTCTTTCTTTCTAATATCTCTTTTCCATGTATAATTGTGGTTTTTTTTCTGGAAAAGGTATAATATACATTGCTTTGTGCGAACTGTGGTTTGGTAGAATTCATACAGTACCAGATTTTTAGGGGAAAGGTTTAGGTCAATTTTCCACATGTTGAATTTAGGCACTCATAGTGCAAACAGAATGCTTCATAAAATACTTGAAAATCATAGTAATGAATATATAAATGATGTATATTTAAATAATTTACTTAAATATATTTTCGGCATGGCCTATTTGAATTAAGGTTGTATGTATTTGCAAAGAAAATACAAATGAAGTCGTACTGTTTCTATATAGTTAAACTTAAATACCTTCCACATTGTTTCTTTTGGAACAAGTATAGATTGTTTTTAATAACTCCTGAACCGCCTAATAGATCTTCTTTAATATATGGCATTTTCCTATTACATATTTTTCTTCTACCTAAATTTTACTTGGACCATTAAGTCTTTATATATTTTATTGTATTGTTTTGTGCTGATTTTGTTGCATAGCAGCACACACACACACACACTTCTCTGGTGTAGTAGTAGTAACATTTAATTTTATTGCTTTGATTAAAAAAAAATCATATACAATAATCTGATACTTAATATGAATAAAAAGTAAGCACCTAAGCTGTGAACACCTTCCCTTAATTGTGCAGGAGTAAAAAGACGTTAATCACAACTCCCCACCCGCAAGCTATATTAAGCCTTATTTAAAAACAGTTCATTCAAAACAATGTTCATTCCAACTAATAAATTAATTAAGGTTTATTTCAGGAAAAAAGATCATAACCATAAAAATGCAACTGTATCTACATTAAGATTATGCTCACTAATGTAGTCATCCATAAACGCCATCCTCGAATAATAATTTTAAATCAGTTACATTGATCATTAACTGTAATCCTATTTGCTCAGCCTTGATCAAAAAGCACCCCATAGCAAAGCATGACAAAGTAACATTTTAAGATTTAGAAAAGATGGTCTACATCTGATGTATTTCTCTTGTTTTAGCAGTCACACAAGTTATTTAATACTTGCAAGTCTATAGACATTATAGAAAATACATAGTGCATCGTAATTTATACAGAGGTAATATCATATAAGCCTAAACAAAGGGAATCGGCAATGGCCCAGTGCTAGAACCCAGTTGGACTTTGCACATCCTTAGAACAAGTCTGTGTAAAGATGGGACCAAGGGTTATTTGCATTCTCTTGTTAAACCTGGACAACAGATGGCATAGGCTAAGCATTCACATCTGTAACTACAAAACCAGCACTTAAGATTGTGCATTTTATGTTCTCGCTGTTGCATAATCTCATATAGACCAAAGTACAGCCTAAGGTACTGAATTGTAGTCTCCCAGAAAAAAGCCAGACCGGGCTAGATGTTGGTAAGTCTGAGTTTGGTTGTTTCATAAATAGAGCGTACAAAGGCTGCTGTGGGACCCTTTAAAAAAAAAAAAAAAGGGATAAGTCTTTAGCAACTGATCTATATAGTGTTTTATTTAAATTCTCTTAAAACAAGCATATGGTAACCCTTGGTCCCACAAAGTGCACATATTAAATCTGATGTAAAGTAAAAAATGCATGGCTTTGTGGCATGAAGACGCCTTTTTAAAAGAGGGTGAATCCAAGTCTTGAATTAAGACGTTGTAGGTCCCCTTTTCTGCCTTCAGTCTGAATCCTAATCTATGTATGGTTGCGCTCTTTCCATGAGATTGCTCTTCTAAATTCATTTCTAAATAGATTTGCTCCTGATTTGTTGACTTTGGGAGCCGAAACAGTGATCTAAACTGATTATATTGTAATTTGGTTAACCAAGTGGCTAATTGTGAGGGAAAAGCTTCCAGGTCGTATGTTAGACTGGGCAATACATTTGCTCTTATGGCTTCTAGCTGCAGTAATATGGATAAGCTTGTTAAATTCTTACATCATTTATGGAATGCAAACATTAAGGGCACGATTTAATTTTTCGGTAATGTGAGCTTTTGTACAGTCTTGCTCTTTACAGTGGATCCTTATGTTTTTGTAGGTTTTCAATTGCTCCAAGTTTTTGCTGTTCAGTTAGATAATCAGAATTAGTAGAGCTTGCAAGCACGATCACTTTTGACTTGTAGTGATTGACCTCTAATTTATTTGCATAGCAATAATCTCAAGGATGCTTAAAGTTGCTGCCGCCTTGCCTCGCCCTTCTTTGGTGTAGCATCCATATATTGCATTATAAATAATGGGCAGTTATTACATTTTGGTGGACAAGCCCGCTAATTTCTTAGCCGTAGGCCAATTTCTAACACTTCTAGGTTAAGCAGTAGAGGGGCCAAAATGCAACCTTGTGTTAGTCCCTTATCAATATATATTTTGTTCAGTAGTGTGGTATAGTGTCCAAATTTTACATGGATCTGGTTCTTTGTATATAAGGGCATGATGGCTTTAGTAAAAATAGACCTGATTCCCGGTTTTATCATTTTTCCCAATAGCAGCTTTCTGTCAATGCTGTTGAAAAGCTTTTTAAAGTCAATAAAACATGAGTAAATTCCTTCTGGTTTTCTTATGTTATGTTAGTACGGAAAAGGCCACTATATTTTCTGTTGTTCCACAGCCTGTAATGAATCCAGTCTGGAGCCATGGAATTATGTTTTAATTTGTAACCAAGCAAAGCAACTCTTTTTTGAAAGTAGAGTGGCATAATAGTTGGAATCGACATCAAGGAGAGCAATCAGCCTATAGTTGCAGGATCAGACTTTAAGCTTATCTTATGAATCTGCTGGAGTATTGACCACCCCCATGAGCTGGGAACAGAACTACTGATATAGCAATAAATAGAAAATGGGCTCAAAGTTTCTGAACAATAATTTGGATTGAATTTAAATATTCCTCTTAATATCTCATTTGGACATGGAGCTCTGTCCTTTCTACGTGCCTTAATCACAGCTGTTACTTTATCTACTGACAGCCAGTCTAGGTTGTGCTACTTTGTTCCTTCCATTTTACTGGTTTGAAGTGTCAATATTGCGGAGAATGTAATGTATCATCAAAGTCAAAATCAGATTTATTCAATTTCATATTTCGATAATCATAAAAGCATACATAATTAAATACATTTGTCAAAATTTCTGGTATCATAGACCAAATCTAAGATTTAAAACGTGATAAAAACAAAAATATAAAACACACAATAGTGTCAAATATGTGTGGAGTAAAAAGAAAAAGCACAATATATACCCACACAACTAATCATATTCATACACCAGTTTGTCATACAGAGAGAGAGTTTTCCGTTCTGTTATAGCACCCCTGATAAAAAGGGAAACAGCAATACAAATGTAATCAGTCTCAAGGCTACATAAAAACGTATAGGCTTCCTGATTCATTATGAAATTCTTTGATAGTAAAACCGGACGTAAAAAACATTTCCTAATTACTCTATAGAATCCACAAAATAATATAAAGTGCACTGAGGATTATACTGACACTCCATCACAGGGACGCGCATCTCTTTTTGGAATAGCTACAAGACGATGTGCAATACCTAATCAGAGCCTGGTAAGGTAAAATCTTTTCTGAACATCTTTTACAATCACAAGATAACCCTGCAGCCCGGATTGTAAAGGCCCTTCCAAGTATTTAGTTACTGAGACTTTCTGCTTTTCTTTAATTTCTCTCTCTGCTGCTCGCTTATGGGTATAGATGGCTTTAGTTCTTTCTTACCAAACTGTAATGTATTCGCTGGGTTCTTAATCTGAAGATTCACATCAATTTCCTTAATGAACCTATTAACATGAACCAGCCAGGATATTTTATTACAATGCTTGGGAGCAAGGCAGTCGTTAAATACTTCTCTTGAAATTTTGGGCCTGGTTCACTCCAGATATTGTACCAACCAGTTATCACACTCAGATCAATTATATCCTCCACAAAGATTTACACTTAACTCTCTATGAGTGATGGTATGTATGGTACGCGGCACAGCAAGGAGCCTAGCCAAAAAGGAATTTTCCTGGGTTTGCAAAATGTTGTACCCCCTTGCCCCCCAGAGTTGCTCCGTAGGTGGCTGTTGGAATGCATTTACTCCTGTAGACTTGAAGCATTTCACGGATAGGTTTATTGCCAACTTTACTTGCAAACCTAAACAAGGCCTCAGAGGATCTAGCAAGATTTGATTTTGCTAATTCTAAGTGGGGGTTTCAGGAGCCAGAACTTGAAAAAAGCACACCAAAATAAGAAAAATTCCTTTCTTCTATTAATTTATGATCCCTAACAACATGTGATTACTTTTTGGCTCTACCTCTTCCACACACCATGGTATAGGTCTTGGACAAATTCAGTTTAAGGTTTTTGTGCTCTATAAATATGACGAAACCATCTATCAGTTTTTGAAGACTGTTTGTGGTTCTAGACATTAACACTGCATCGTCAGCATATAGGAGCACCGGGTTAGATTGAGGTCCAATTCTTGGTACATCCGAGTCTAGCTCTTGAAGGTCTTTGTCAATCCCATTCACATAAAAGGAAAAAAGGGTGGGAGCTATAACACACCCTTGTCTTATCCCTTTTTTAACACTAAATCTAGGGGTGCCAGTCTAGTTTGTACTACTTTGTTCCTTCCATTTCACTGGTTTGATGTGCCAATATTGCTGAGGATGTAATGTATCATGTAAAATTGTCCTGCTGATTATTTGTGGTATTTGATGAGTATAAGATGTTTACATATGTAGCTCAGACTGATGAGTTTGTTGTTACCGGCCAGCTGTGTTTTTGATCCATCCATTGCGTTGACATGGTTCCAGAATTTCTTTGAGTTTCTCATTTCTCGTGCAAGTCTCTCCATTGCCTCTGTTTTTCTTCTTGTTTTCTGTTCCTGATCAAGGTCTTGAATTGTTTTTTGTAAAGTTTTAACTTCCTGGATGAATTCAGTTTTTTTAAATTCTTTTTAGCATATCTTGTAGATCTGTTTGACTCTATTTTGTGCCTTAATTCTCCAGTAAACCAAGATTTCCTGATCATCTGAGTATGATTTTGATGCTTCTGTAAACATGACTTAAGATTTGATCTAGGAGATGTGGTCTTCTTTGATCGGTTCGTCAAGTTATATATTAGGAAATTATGGGCGATATGAAAAGGTTGCACTGTCCCTGTTTGCCCCATGGCTTACCTTTGAACAGGTGCGCCGATGCAAGCGAAAATAATGATCCCTATTACAATAAATGCTCTGCTTCCAGGACTGCTGTGTGTTTAACAGTGCGGGGCATACGGCCTGCACTTTAAAAAAGGGAGAGAGATCCCCTGCAGGTGTGTATAGTGGCTACACAAGCTTTCAAGGGGATGTCTGGCGGTCAATGGGAACCCCTTGCCCACCTCCAGAGGGCTGTCTTCAGGAAGGCACACTGACAGTGTGCCGCCTTTTTGTGGCTGTCTGTGACGGAGCCTTCTAAGGGGCTGTTTGCTTCTGAGCCCTAATCTGAAACACGGTACATGCACAGAGGCAAAGAGATTCCATCATTTATATGGGTCTATGCACCCATGCAAATTAGAAAACCCTCCCTCATAATCGCGCTGGCACGCATCTAGTGCCATCGCTATCAGTTTTTTAGTAGTACACCTAATATACTACTGCAAGGTTTGTAGTACCTTAGTATATATGTTTAGCAATCAAACTCTTACAAAATACTTGCACTCACTGGATGGTATAATCAGTGATGGCATCAGTGATGTCATTTGAGATGTCATCATTGATGTCACTGACCATGTCGTGAGTGATGTCATATGTGAGGTCATAAGCAGTGCATTGGCGGAGCGCAAGTTATGATTTGCTCAGCTAACTATAACTGCTGAATTTCTCTGGTTTTATAGGAGTGAAATCTGACCCGAACTATAACTTCCCTGTAATCTTTGGTTTTTTTCAGTGAATTTCTAAGGGTTTTTAAAAGCTAATTCCTAACTATAACGTCCCTGTAACCTTTGGTTTTTTCAGTGAATTTCTATGGTTTTTTTAACTGGTAATCGCGTTTGCAGAGTGGTGGAGAAAGGGAGCTGGTCCTCCAACCAGCTCTCAGTAATCCCGCTGTGTAAGACTTACAGGAGGTACCAGGAGGGCTTCTTGGCCCCCAAGGTCCCTCAGGAGTAAAGTGGACTTCATCACCCAACTAGTAGTGCACCACGAGCTGAGCCGCATTTACAGAGTGGTGGAGAAAGGGGGCGTGGCCTCTAAAGACCTCTTAGCAGTCCTGCTGTGTGGGACTTACTGGAGGTAACAGGAGGGGTAGTTGGCCCTCAAGGACGCCCTTGGGGGCCAACTACCCCTCCTGTTACCTCCAGGAAGTCCCATAAAGCAGGATTGCTGAGAGGTTGTCGGAGGTCATGCCCCCTTTCTCCACCACTCTGCAAACACGCCTCCTGGCGCACTACTATTAGGGGGGCTGAAGTTCCCTTGGCTCCAGAGGATCCTTGGGGGGCCAACTACCACTCCTGTTAACTCCAGTAAGTCCCACACAATGGGTTTGCTGAGAGATGTTTGGTGGCCATGCCCCCTTTCTCCACCACTTTGCAAATGCACCTCCTGGCACACTACTAGTTGGGGGATGAAGTCACAGCTGGATTACTGAGAGGTTGTCAGAGGCCACGCCTCCTTTCTCCACCACTCTGCAAACCCGCCTCTGGATGCACTACTGGTTGGGGGAAGTAGTCCACTTACGTCCTGAGGCCCTCAGGAGTAAAGTGGAATTAATTCTCTAACCAGAAGCGCGCCAGGAGGCGCGTTTACAGAGTTGTGGAGAAAGGGGCCGTGGCCGTAAAGTCCTCTCAGCAATCCAGCTCTCTGGGACTTACTGGAGGTAACAAGAAGGCTTGTTGGCCCCCAAAGACCCTCAGAATTCAAGGGGATTTCATTCCCCAACCACCATCGCGCCAGGAGGCGCGGTTGCAGAGTGGGGAAGAAGGGTCGTGGCCTCCGGCGACTTGCCAGAGGTTGTTTTTTTTTTTTTTTTTTTTTTTAATTTACATATATTTTTTTAGGGAAGGGGGCCTGCATAGCCTCCCTTCCCTCAGCTGATTGGGCCTGGGGACCCCATCCCTGGGGTCCGGCCTTTTCTTTAAAAAAAAATAATTTTACATAAAGGAAGTGGGGCTGCATGGCCCCCCCTTCCCTGGGCCAATTTTAGCCCCGGGGACCCCATCCTCCGGGGCTTTCCCTCTATTTTATGCATGTTTTTTAAATGGGAGGGAGACCACATGGCCCCCCTCCCCAGACCTATTTTGGCCCGGGGGACCCCATCTCCTGGGGCCAGGCCTTCATCTTTTTTTACAAAATGGGGAGGGGGGCCGCCATGCCAATATTGCCCCAAGGACCCCATCCCCCGGGGCATGGCCACCTCCTTGGGGACCGCGGGGGCCGACTCCCCGCCTCCTGCGGGAGCCTGTATTGCTTTTGGACAGCGGGAGCTGCTGACATTCAGCTCCCTCTCTCCAAAAGCAATTCTGCTCCGTTTCATGGAAGCAAGAGCAAAAATGCTCTCACTTCCATGAAACAGAGCAGTGTTTTATATGGCTTGGCAGGAGCGATGCTCCCACCAAGCTATAGCAAACGGCAATGTATCGGGGATGGGCACCCTGGGACATTGCTGGATCCGGCCCTGGGGGGTGGCGGTCCCCAGGGCCATCTACGGCTCCACGAGGGGGGCTGCGCGGCCCCCTTCCAACATTTATTAAGCCCCGGGAAGGTGGTGGCCCCCGGGGCTGCGTGGGGGGGCGGAACCCCCCACACATTATTTTTTAATATAGCCCCATGGGAAGTGGCGGTCCCCGGGCTGCGCGGGGGGGGGCACATGGCCCCCCTCGCATCTGTGTGAGTTAGCCCCGGGGAGGTGGCGGTCCCCAGAGCTGCGTGGGGGGGGTGCTGGAGCCCCCCACGCATTATTTTTCAATATAGCCCTGGGGAGGTGGGGGTCCCTGGGCAGCGGGAGGCAATTTCCCCCCCGCATTTCCTTTGTCTTCATCCCCGGGGAGGTGGCAGTCATCATTATTTTTTTATTGCCCCGGGACCTGGCCCACCCGGGGGCCTAAATTAAATGAAGCGCAAATCCCTCACTTCGTTTTTTTTCGTCCCCCGTTTTTGGCGGGAGTTGCAAATCCAACGCAACCCCTGCCAATTTTTTTTAATTTAAAAAAAAAATGTTTTCTTGGCTCTTGGGGGTTTCTGTGGGACCCCCCCAAGAGGCCTAGGGGGTCAGGGTGTTTCTACCCTGCCTGCTTTTCTTTTGTTAAAATCTTTTTTCTTGTCACTCGGTTCAACTGAGTCACAAGATGGTTGCCAAAACTTCATGGTTTGAAGTGTTGGCAGCCAATCAGATCTCAATCATGAAATCGGGAGGGGTCGCGGATCCACCGCAGCCACAGCTGTATATCTGAGAAATCTTTACATTTCTCAGCAACTACTGAATGGATTTATACCATTTAACAAAAAGAGTACTTTCTGGACCAAGATCTACCCTTCTGCAAATTTGTTGTAATTCCGTTCAGCAGTTCGGGCTGTGGCCGTGTGTAAAGTTTCGTATGGAAATTAACATTTTCTCAGCCCCCACTTGACGGAGCACCCCGAAACTTTCGAGACAGCAGCAGAACTGGCTGGCATATTAGTTTTAAATATTTCGCGAGGATTCGTCAAACGACGCCACAGATATAGGCAACTGAAAAACAGCTTTTTAATAGAAATTAGGTCCTAACTATAACTACCTACTGGCGACTGCCAGTAGGTAACACACACTCACACCCCACACAACACTCACTCACTAAAAAAAAAAAGACACAGGTTACAGGTACGTTATAGTTAGGTTCACAATTTATTCACACAAAACCATAGAAATTCAGCAGTTATAATAAGTTATTTCAAACATTAACTTGTGCCCTAAGCTAATTATTACTCGCGCCCCGCCATGCTCCGTTTTCTCATCAATAATTTTACAGCAAATGTTGTAGTGATATTATCAATGATGTCATAGAAAATGTCATGACTGATGTAATATGTGGGGCAATTTGCAGTGCATGGCGAAGGCACAAGTTATAGTTGGCCATGCGCGGCATGGGTTTGGACGCACACGCATGCAGCTAACCCCAAGCTGCGCACGCCCTTTGGCCATGCTCAGCGGATGCTTAGCGGGGGATCGGCCGCAAGTCCTGGCCTGTGGCCAACCTGAGAAGGGGGCATGCAGCCTCCCCTGCCTGGACTGATTTTGGCCCCAGGGACACCATCCTCCAGGGCCCACCACATTTTTTAGGGGAGGGGGTACGTGGTCCTGGGGCTGGGCCTTATAGTAAATGGGAAGGGGGGGCATGCATTCCCCATCCCTGGGCCGATTTCTGGCCCGGGGGGGCCTATCTCCTGGGGCCCGACCATATTCATAAATAGGAGGGGGCATGCAGCCCCCTCCAGGCAGATTTCTGCCCCGGGCACCCCATCTCCCGGAGCCTGGCCATTTTCTGATGGGGGAGGGGGCACTTAGCCCCCTACCTGGGTCAGTAATGGCCCGGGACACCATCCTCCAGGCCCAAAGCAAATAATTTGGGAGGGGGCCGCGTGCCCCTCTTCCCAGGCTGGTTTGGCCCCAGGGACCCCATCTTCTGGGGCCCGGTCACAATACCATTGGGGAGGGGGGAGCCCAGCCCCACTCCCTGGGCTAATATTGGCCCCGGGGACCCCATCCCCTGCAGCTTGGCCAGTAATGGGTGTGTGCCCTGGAGCCCTCCCAGGGCACTCTTTTCTTTTTGATGGAGGCCGCAGGGGGAGCCCTAAAGCCCCTGCGGCCCCAGCGGCTCCCTGCCTCCAGCTGGAGCCGGCATTGCTCATTTTTCCCATCAATAACTTCACAGTAAATGTTGCAGTGATATTATCAATGATGTGATAGATGTCATGAGTTATGTAATATGTGGGGTAATTAGCAGTGCATGACGAGGACGCAAGCTATAGTTACCTTAGGGCACAAGTTATAGTTACTTGAGATAACTATAATTGCTCCATTTCTATGGTTTTGTGTGTAAAAAATCTGAATCTAACTATAATGTGCCTTTAACCTTTGTTTTTTTTAGTTAATTTCACAGGTTTTTTAAAATATGTATTGTACTACTATTTGACCCATAATTTCAATTTAGTAATAAACATTTTGACAAGTTTATAAATTTTATTCTCACATTCACACCTCAAATGGGCTAAAAAAACAAATCCCTGGTGCCTAGTGTGCTTTCTGCCCCCTCCCCCCCGGGGGGGAATGATTGAGGGCTATTGCCCCTATCTTCTCCTCCAGGGCAGGAAGACTGATTATGCCACTATACAATTGGGGGGAAGCAAAGGCCCTTGCCCAAGGAGCCTCTCTTCCCCCCCCCCCCCCTCCCTGGTCGCCAGCGGGTGGATCACTGCTTGGAGATTGCCCTCCTGGGAGGATCCCCAAGCAGGGAGGGGTACCTTTGGAAAGGGGAGATTCTCCCCTTTCCAATGATACCTCTCGTCTTTCTACATGCTCGGGGGGCTGAGATAGCCCCATGAGCATGTAGAAAATGAAACTAAAATGAGCCAATCGGCTCATTTCAGGTTCGGTTTCTCTGAAATGACGTCGGCGCGACATGCACACTGATAGTCATTTCAGAGAAACCAAGGGAACAGCCTCGGGAGCTAGGGAAGCTCTTCCCCAGCTCCTGAGGCTGTTGGGGTGGAAAAGGAACTCCCTCTGGTGCCCGCACCAGAGGGATTCCCAATGCCATGGCATCGGACGTGCGAGAGCCGTCCGACGCACATGAGCACTTTCGCGTTGGATGGCTCCCGCGCGTCTGACTCACCAAACGGGTTAAAGGTGTGCAAGAACAATCTCAAAACAAGCATTAAGAAAGTGAGAAGGCTGGCAGCTAATGCCACTCTTAGTGGCTTTACCAGTGTTTGCATTTTATTACAGCAAAATGTATTTAATGTTTTTTTCCGCCTCCGGTACAAACCTAACCCTATAATGGCTGCTCTAATAGTTTTCTAGCTCCCAGCGACCTACCTTGCTGTTGGTGTTTTAAAAATAAACAAAAAAAGCTTCACGGCAAGGAAGAGTTATAGTATTATATGGTAATATTTTATCCTAAAATTAGCAAATTTAAGGCTCACAAACAAGTGTGAGTGGTTAGTGAAACAGTGTTTATTATTGAGGTGCATCTGTCTCTTTGTCAGAAACAAAACCAGGCTGTTATGAAGGCTGCCAAGCTATCCATCATCACACAAAGAGGGCCTGAGGAGATTTAAAGACCAGCAGGAGATGACTCCCCGACGAAAAAGTCCTATAACACAAAAGGGCCCCAGGGTCTGGTGAAAAGTAGCAGAGGAGTGTCCCTTTTATAGGACGATTTCCCTCACCCACCCAAGGGTGGCATGCTTCATCATAGGGTAACCTCCTCGCAGTGTGAACCTGGTCACAGAGCGAGCTACAACCCCCTCACTGAGAGGGAGGAGCTCAGGGATGTTTTTAATATGAGATGAGAGGTATACTAAAACCTATGAAAGAGTGGAGTGTTGTGAAGGTAATGCAAAAATTTGTGAGAGTGACTGTGAGTTAAAAGTAACTCCAAAGGATACCAAAAACTTTATTGGGGCATCCTAGGGTTAGAATTAAGAACAAAAACTATGGCAGGAGTAAATCAAACCTATCATAGTGTAGTGATGGTCGACATGTTTCAGCCTAATACCCTCCGTAGAGGTGTAGCGGCTTTCTTCAGGACCAAAGATGTAAAGTATGCCTCTCAATACTTAACAGAGACATACACAACCAAAAGAGGGTATACTGAACCAGTGGTTGGGGTGAATTGTCACTCAGATATGATCCCACTGGTTTGTGTGTTACCTGCTATGCCAGGTACTCACAGACCCCTGCACCTCGGCACGATACTCTAGGGGGCATCTATATCCTCGACCACAGTGAGTGCTGAGCGTCCGATCGCGCCTCGGACAGTAAATCCAAGCTATCCAGCCTTTTCAGCTCGAGCCTGAGCAGTGCATGCGCTGCTCGGCGAGGCATGCTGTATTGAGGTATGGCATAGAAGCCCATTCCCCGCCCATTTTTTCAATTGGCTCCTGTTACTGTCCTTTCTGAATCGTTGCTTTTCATTCATGAATAGGCTTAGTAGTCCCTCCTTGGTACCGCCTTGTCTGCATTTGTAACTTCCTATAACAACTGGACTTTTTACTTGTGTCGTTACACGGTCTGCTTTATCTAGTCGTAGAGCACTGTTTTCTTTAATGATCTTCCTTATTCCACCCACGACGTTGCAGCACGCCACCACCTTTTATATTGTTATTAGTCATGTATTTCCGGCACAGTCCGCTTTAACTATAGTGGCCGCGATTATTTAATTTACAGCGCAGAGCGCTTTCCCTTTAGCGGGCGCACTTATTTATTTATTTAATTTACAGCGCAACCACTTTTACTTTAGTGGCTGCGATACAAAAGCTTTATCTATTTTTACACTTTGTGTAAAAACGCCCTAATACGCGCTTAATAAGGGGTGCATACACCATTAAAGTGGTCTTGCATTTGCGAGAGTTTGAGCAATTAGCATTAGAAATGGCAATGCCTTTTATGTGTTGCTTTGAAAAACACATAAATAAAAGGCAACAATGCCAATAGCTTAAAATCTCGCAGTTGCAAGACATATTGCATTGAAAATGCTTGTTATATAATTGACAAAACAGCAAAACTATAACGAAGACTTCTTTGCCATCAGATCTTCCCTTCACACAGAAACAGAAGATGTTATATAATTAAGCCTTCCTTGCTGTGCGGCCAAGTGAAGTGAAGGCTATATAGCGAGGGAGCCTTAATGTTTTTTTCTGGGTTTTTTGCCTAATTGAAAATAAGAACAGATCGTAAAGGTGGCATTTATGGCAGTCCTGTTTTTGTTGCTGACAGGAACAGAAGTTATTCAGCCTAACCATCCATTCAGTCTAACCATCCATTCAGCCTATCGGCATGCTTCTCTCAGTTGATTTTCAGGTGACTGCTATTTGGCATATTGATTTTCACTGCTCTCACTGTCGACCTAAAACTTTTACTGCCAAACTACTCTTCTTGAATGATGACATTTTGACTCCTTTTGGGGCTCTGAAGAGGATGAAAAGGAGGAGTCCTTTGAAAAGTTTCCTAATGCATACTGCTGTAAAAAAGCAGATCACGTTTAATTTCCCTTTCTAACTTTTACAAATATTTACAAGCATTGGCAAAGCCAATGGGTTTCACGTCACTGTGCTAATTAATTGAAACACAGACATGCATAAACGTAAAGATAGGACCTTTGACCTTGCTAAAGCTGGTTGGTTTTCCAGTGGATATACCAAGCGTCTTAACACCAAAAACGCACCGTTTCTCACTTTCTTTCTGGGGCCTAGTCCATCGCTTATGCACGGTTATCGAGCATTTCTGTTTTTATCACGCCCTGCACATATATCGGTCTGTAACGTCAGCTGTAACTGTAGATTGACGCTTACTCCTGTCGGATATTGTTTATTCTTTTTCAAAGCGTCAGAATTGCATTGCCCATTATCATTCTTTCTGTCGTTTAATTCGAATTGAACAGCTTCAGCATCTATTGTTGGAAGATTTTCCCCAAATACTATTAGTACTTATGGTTTTCAAACACAGCTGCACGTTTTTATCCACGATTGCTTTGAAATACTCATGTTGACTAAGCGACCTGCTTCATGTATGATGGAAAAATGCCTCATTAGGGTGTTTGCTGCTTGGAGGACTAATACTGCTAATTGAGGTCTGATAACAAGGAGAGAGGAATTAACAGGAAAGATGAGTTTTAAGTGTGTCCTGAAAGGCCCAGGGCTGTAATGTGTCTGTAAAATGTCTTTAGGATAGGCCATCATTTGGATTCCTGGATTGAAAATCTCTCAGTGGCACACTTTGCTGTAGGCAAGTAATCCAATCCTTTGTGAACAGAATGTAAACAGCGAGATGGACTTGTTTATATGTTTATGGCTCTAGATGCAGAGTTAACAAGAGACGAAGCCGTGCAGGCATTTGGAACTTGAAATCAACCTTTGCAGACACCTTAAGGCACACATTAAGTTTTAATATTGTGAAGCCTCTTTAAGGCTGATCACAGATGATATTTGCTGTTGATGTACCGAGTAGGTTGTAATTCTCTGTCCTCTCTATCAATTGCTTTTACATTTTTAAGAAAAGTGAGGGGAGGGGCTTGTGCAGTCTTCAGCCTTTTCCAATTCCACCATTGTATGTTATTTCTGAGGTAGAAATAAAGGAATGACAATTGACATTAAAAGTATATATTTTTTAATTTGACAAAAAACAGTTTTTCATTAAATAAAAGTTAGGGCTGATATTAGCATTAGAGTAAGGTTTATATATATGATCTGATGGAGAGTTAGTTGTAGATTCCTTACCTTAGAATTTCACCCAGGTGTCAGTCTGGATCCGGAGATTTTTTCTTCAGCAGTACTCCTGCGCGTAGTTAGGTGGTGTCGGTCGGCTCCGGCATCCGTCGTCGGCGCTGGGATGACGTTGCTGGACCTACATAAACACCGCCCATGCGCGCCGACGTCAGTTCTTTATTTTTCCTCGCCAGCCTAGTGCAGATCTGAAGAGAGCTACCCCTAGCCACTTTTCGGCTAACTTTTTTCGACTTTTTGTCGACATCTTTTTCAAGTCGTAGACTCCTGGTGCGTCGAGGATGTCCCAGCGAAGGACAGGCCCTTCAGTTTCTGCCACAGGATGATGTTCATGACAGATCCGCACCTATTGTGCCTTTGGTGTTTGGAGCGCGACCACAACCCGAAATCGTGTTCCGAGTGCCAGGCCAGGAACCCGAAGTCTTTGCGGGAGCGGTCACAAAAGCTGCTGGAGGCACGGCGCTTGGCTCCACGTCGCTCTAGTTCGAGGGGAAGGTCTTGAACGGTAGCGGAGCCCACAATCCTCGTACTCTAAGACATCGGGGAGATCTTCGGGTAAGTCAGGGAAACACAAGAAGAAGTCGAAGAAGGGGAAAGGCGTTCTTCAACTACTCCCCGTCGGTTGGTCGACGCGACGTAGGGTCCCGAGCGTCGTCGCTCTAAGGCTCCGTCTCCGGAGCCTTCTTCTGAGACGGCTCCGCGCCTCTCTCCCTTTCCAGGAGCCGGAGCGTCTCCTGCCCAAATCCAGAAGTTCTATGAGGCCTTGTACCTCATATTTGGGCAGCCTGGCTACCCCGGCGCGCCTTTGGGCCCGCAGAGTCTGTGGGGGGCCCTGGGACTTTGACGCCAGCGGCTCCGGAGGGTCCCCGTGTATGCAGGCCTGGATCTGGATCAATGCCGGTGATTCTTGGTCGATCTTCCCCGACGTCGATCCTGACGACTTCGCTCCCAGCGTCTACTATGCCCCTGGTCGGCACCAACCCCATTCTCCTCCCTGAAGTGGACATGAAGCCAGACCGAAGTTGATTCCGACGCCGGAAGGGACTTTCGTCCTGGTGTTCATTCCTGGTGTTCCTTTTGGGCCAGAAGGTGGAGACCCCATCTTCATCCCCGAAGTGGACATGAAGCCAGACCGACCTCGATTCCGACACCGGAAGGGACTTTCGTCCCGGTGTTCATTCCTGGCATTCCTTTTGGCCCAGAAGGTGAGGAAGAGGACTGGGAGGGGCCGCTGGACCCTTTAACTGACCAGCTTGAGGAACCGGACTGGAGAATGGACCTGGGTGATGCCAGTGGTCCGGACACTTCTCCTGACACTGGCCTGCTTTCTCCCCCTACTGTGGCTATGGAGGAAGGAGCTTCCAATGCTGTGGTGGTGAGGAGGGCACCCGAGGCCCTCTACCTCAATCTCCCTACAGTGGCAGTCAGGACTAACCTCCTGACAGATGTTTCAGCCTGTGGCTTCCTCTTCTGAATCCCTTTTGCCGTTCAATGAAGCCCTCTCGGACGTCCTTCTGGGCACTTAGTCCAAGCCCAGCACAGGAGCTCCTGTGGATAGGACGATTGCCCGCCGCCACCGCCCCGGGCGACCCAGCATTCCTGACCAAACACCCCTCCCCTGAGAGCTTGGTAGTCCAAGCCTCTTCATCAAAAGGCGCATTCCCTTCTGCTCCCCCAGATAGGGAATCCAAGAAGCTGGACCATCTTGGGAAGAAAATTTTCTCATCCTACAGCTTGGCATTGCGGTCGGTGAATACCTCATGCCTCTTGAGCCGCTACTCTCATACTATCTGGGATACGGTCGCACAGGTTCTGCCTCTGTTCCCGGAGGAGACCCGGACCATTCTCTCTCTCAAGCAGCAGCAGACGGGAGAGACGCAGCCAAATTCACCATACGATGTGGACTGGATACCACTGACTCACTGGGGAGAACGATTGTCACATCGGTAGCTGTTAGACGCTACGCCTGGTTGAGGACTTCTGGCTTCTCAGGGGATGTCCAGTCTTCTTTGATGGACATGCCCTTTGATGACACTGGCCTTTTTGGCAACAAGGCAGTTGAAGCGCTTGAGCTCTTCAAGGATTCTCGAGCGACGACCAGATCCTTGGACCTCGTGGCTACCTCACGTCCATCTCAGTTTGCCTTTCGTCCCTTTTGTGGCTACGGAAGGGGTGCCCAGCCACGGCCTGTCCAGCCCAGCCACAGAGTCACGCAAACTGTCCAGCCTCTGTGTGGCTGCGGACATGGGACCCAGCGTCCTAGCGGGTCAGGGAGCCAGCGGATGGGCCAGTCCCGTCCCCCCCGCTGCAGCCTCCAAACCTTCCTAGTCTGACGTTTCAGGTCCATCAACAGCCAGTTGGAGGCAGGATCTGCCATGACCTCCTCCACTGGCAATCCATCACGTCAGACAGGTGGGTTCGGCAAATAGTCCGAAAGGGGCTACCCCCTCCCCTTCAAGACTACCCATCCTTCCATGCCACCTTCTTACGATCGCTTGACGGAGGATCATTTGGCACTTCTCCGCCAGAAAGTATCGGCTCTCTTGACCTAGGGAGCTATAGAGAGGGTCCCTGTGCCAGAAGTAGGTTGTGGTTGTTATTCCCGCTACTTTCTGGTACCCAAGAAGGACAAAGGCCTGCATCCTATCTTAGACCTCCAGGCTCTCAACTTCTTCCTCCGGAAGGAGAAGTTCAAAATGCTCACCCTAGCCCAAGTTCTGTCGGCACTCGACCCAGGAGACTGGATGGTGGTGTTGGACCTGGAGGACGCTTATTTTCATATCCCCGTCTTGCTGGCCCACAGATGTTACCTTTGGTTCACGGTCGGCCATGAGCACTTTCAGTTCACCGTGCTCCACCTTTGGCCTTACCAGTGCCCCTCGGGTGTTCACAAAGGTGATGGCGGTGGTCTCAGCTTATCTGCGTAGATCAGGGGTTCCAGTCTTCCCCCTATCTCGACGACTGGCTGTTGAAGGCGGGCTCGCCCTAGGCTGTTGTCGCCCTCCTCCAGACTACGACGGACCTCCTGCATTCGCTGGGGTTCACTATCAACGTACCTGGAATATGTCTCTTCCAGGTACATCGTTCCCGAAGGTAAGTAACTTGTTCTTTAGGACTACTAGCATTTGGGTAAGCTAAAGGGATATTACCATGCATTTTCGTAATTATAGAGTTATTCATTATTCATTCGTCTTTATAGTCTAGCTTTTTTTAATTTTCAAAAACGTTTTCATTACGAGTGTTTAATTTTTTATTAGTCAGTGTATCACCTCATTATGGTATTGTGTTTTCTCATAGATCCTGCAAGCTACCCTCCCCCAAAAATTTGTTGTTAAACGTAAGAATATCTTTTATCATCCTAGCATTTTGGCAACATGGCAGGACAAGCCTCAGGGTAGAAATAAAGAATTTTAGTCCAATGGGTGCCAGTGATTAACATCCCCATTTGAAGGACGATTGAGAATCATCCTTGATTGAAAAATAATGGTCCAACTGACTAAATCACTGCTGCCATTCGGTAGAGATAAATATACAAAAAGGTACGAGACAAAGCAGAGCCTGGCGCGACTCTGCATGTAGAAAATGAGGGTAACTAATTTAAAAGGTACAATGATGCAGATATTTGTCCAGCTGGGCTTTAATGATGCTGTAATTAAAGCTAGTTTTATTAATGACAATCAGATCCTCTCTTCTCAACGTCGTCTATATTTTTCACAGAATGTTGAGATTGATGGCATTGAATACTACCAACCCGTCCAATAAAAGCAGGCCACCAACACCGTCCTGATCAACCTATATGTGGAGACTGTTTGAAAATGAAAATCTACCCACAGAATTAAAGATGAGTAACTTTAGCAAGGATATTGGTCACTCACTGTGGGATAGTGAGTGACATCAAGAAGACAACAAAAGCAGAACTCGAATTATCTATGATGTCCCCTAGAACCCCGAGGTGATAACCCCTTTTATTCACATCTACCCTCTATAATTTTATGGTAAGTATGCTCCCCAGGTCCTCTTCCCTTGATCACATCAGCAATGCAGGGATAGAGAAGTCCTAGAGGAGCAATACAGAACCCCATCTTCCCTACTCAATGTTAAATATTACCTTGTGACCTTCATCCACCCCAATACAAAAAGAAGAAAAAAAATATCCGGCACCCTGCAAACCTCCACACCATACCCCGTGCATTCCCTCCCCCACCCTTATCACATGCACAAAATAACCCTAGGTAGAGTTCGGGCTCGCACTGTGGAGAAGCAAGGAGGTGGAAAAGGCCATTGAAAGACCTCAGGCCGTCACTGCCACATCCTGCGGATCTCTGGAGACCCAAGCGAGGTGGAGGAGACCGTAAGGGAAGTGAATGCTTCCCTGTCTGGGGCAGCAGCAGTGCGAAACATCTTTTGTTTCCCCCTGCTGCTGTGTCTTAACAAGCATTTGCAATGCAATAGGTCTCGCATTTACGCAAGTTTGAGCTATTGGCATTGTAAATGACAATGCCTTTTATTTATGTTTTGGTTTTTAAAACCTAAATAAAAGTATTGTCATTCACAATGCCAATAGCTTAAACTCATGTAAATGCGAGACCTATTGCATTGCAAATGCTTGTTTTTTGGTAGGCACGGGGAGATTAAGTGATTTGCCCAGAATCGCAGAATGTTGAGCCGACTCAGAGACTCGGACCTGGTTCTCCAGCTCCCAAGTCGGCAGCTCTGGCCGTTAGGCCACATCCATTCCTCTAATACACTACCAAAGCACTCATGCCACATTGCCTCGCACGCACAGACATTATTTTAGCACACACAGCTGTATTCCCAGTATACACACTTACATATTAGCAGACACGCCCGAATAACCCGGCACACAGATGTATAAGTACATACCTCTATCAGCCAACACACATACGTATGTTCTCCAAGCAATGAATGTGCTGAATTTAGTGGTTGTGCGTTTGACCTCACTGCTCCACTATGTGAGCAAAGAACTAATGAATGTGACACAAAACATAAAAAATCCCCACAACCAAACTCAAAGAAAGATGAAACAGACCACCACCGACACTCAACCCACCAGGCCTGAATATCCCACATCAGCTGCAATTCGCCATTTGTGCGGCTCTGCAGCACAGCCTATTCCCACCTCCCCAAGCTCGTCACCTACCACCGACACTCAACCCACCATGCTATCTTAATGTCCACGCAGATAGGAAGCGGACTGGGGGAGGATCGGAGCCATGTGTAGTTCTGCCCTGGGTCGCCCCGCCCCAAACAGCACAGACACTGCCCTGGCGGGTGTGCGCGGCAGCAGCTGCTCTGTAAAGCCCCGCTGGCTGCAGTCCGCACAGGACTCCGCCTGTCACTGCGCCCGCTCACAACAAAGCAAACACAGGCACGGCTCTGCTCTTCCAGGCGGCAGATGGAGACCTGTAACACTGCGGCGAAAAAGGCAGCGTTTCCAGTTTGAAAATCAACGCTGCGCGCGCTGGAACCAAAGGTGCGAAAAATAAAAGGGTCGGGAGTCTTCTAAGTCTGCAAAATGTACGCAGGCGGACGCTGCGTCACGTGCTCCCCGAGTAAGGCACATGTTAACAGAGTGGAAAGCAATCCTTAAATACAATCATGTACAAAAACCATTGCTGGAAATATTTTTGTGTTGTAGTTAAATGCCTGACATTGCTATCGTAGAGCACTGGAGAGTGCGCCCAAAACCCCAACGGGGGGTGGGGGATGTTAATGGGTTCCACGGTGAGCCAACAGGGAAACGCACACCAAGGTGCAGCTGGAAAGCACTGCCCCGAGTATCTGACGGGGCACGAGCTCCCTTCCCCAAACTCGGAGGGTCTGACGGGCCCTGGCACTGCGTGTAAATGTGTTGCAATAAACCAGAGCAGTGGTCATGTACTGGGCTGCACGCACACGAGGAGGAATACATATTAAAACCTTCCTTACACCAGAAACAACAAAAGTCTCAAAGTTACAAACACGTACTGACGTTCAGCAATAAAGTATATTGCGAAATAATAAGCAAAATAAAACAGCTTACACACGATCGAAGGTTACAAAAGCCGATTATGCTGTTTTATTTTGCTTATTTAAGCAAAATAAAACCGCATAAACACAATCTAAGGTTACAAAGGCCGATCGCAAGTTAGGGGGTATAATAATAATTTTTTTTAAAAAGTCGCGAAATAACACAGATATAAAGTACATTGCAAGTTACAAAGCAAAATAAAACAGCTCAAATGACAAAAAAAAAAAAAAACTTACAGCTGAGGCTACTGCAATGTTAAACCAGCAGTCACATTGTGAATAATAAAAAAAAAAAGTGCTTACCCAGTAATTTAAGAACGTCTAACGCCGCCAGTACACCATCGAGTCCAGATGGGCCGTTCGAGAAGGAGACAGAGCGGTAACCAAAAAGCCTCCTTTTCAATGGGAAGCCAAAACGCGACCCAATGAAAATGATGGGCGGGGCTTAAACTAAACTTCCAGAAAATCCCAACTACAAGAAGCCTCGCAGAGCGAGCAGCGCATGCGCGCTGCAACGCTAGGCAAGACCTAAAAATGAATAACCACGTTCTGCGAGACCCGAAAATAAGAATGCTCTCAGGCCACAAGATGATCCAGTATTCCAGCACCTTGGTGTGTTATGCCACAACACTTGAGTTTAGGGACTAGAGGCAGCTAGAACGTTCCGGAGGTACACCACCATTACATTGATGGCAATACAGTAATATCACCGGTGCAGAGAAAACTACTGCATAGAAAAGAGAAGTGTAACATGGTTTATTTTATTTTTGAGGAACTATGACATAATGACGGAATAATTAACTCCCTCTTGCCGTCATGGGAGGAAGGTGGACATGACAATTAAATGGCACACAGCTGCTGGTGAGTGTGTAGAAATCGACCTCAATGGTAATTGGGCAATTGTTTGTCTTTCCATTTGGGCGTCTCTTATTGAGCAAATGATTAGATTTTTTTGTGATGAGCACGATGTTTTATCCTACAATATAATGGAGTACTTACATGGCACTGTATGATTTTACTTGGGTTATTTTGTGGTGTCGTTAGAAAAAGTTGGTGTGTAAAGTGGAATTGCATTCACTTGTTATCGGTCTTGATTTCATTGTGTTGTGATGTTGCATGCGTGCAATAAATACTGTTTGGCATTGGAAAGAGTGGAAGGTGACAGAGTGAGTTAAGAGAGTGCATTTTTTCTTTTAGATTTAGTTTTTTTCACCAGTGGTAATCCCCACCTATCTACTCGGCAGTGAATTTGATAGCTTTTTATTTGTTTATGGCTTTTATAATGTGAAGATAGTTATGTAGGATTTTTTTAATGCGCGTGCCTTATGTGAATATTTTATTAATTCCCCACGTATATTGTCTCTCCGGTATGTACTTGTCGTCATTGCAGCCTTTCACTTGTCCTTCCTGATGTTAGAGAACAGTAGGACAAAGCCGATGATTACCTTTAAGTAGCTGCAATAATTATGGCAAGTGCGTTGTGGCCTATTTGAGAATCTGATGTAGGCTACGCTGCACTCTTGTATGTGTTTTTTACGAACACTTGTTTGTCTAACTTGCCTCACAGTTTTGAGTGTGCTCAGTTTGGGAAAGCTATCGAGCTCGCCCTGTTTGTCTTAAGCTGAAACTAAAGTTCTACTTGCCCTATCTCTTTTTTTTCTTTCTTAATGATAATTTTTTTCTCGCCAGTTGGGAAAGTATCGGGCAGAGGCATAGATCTGAAAGGAAAAAGTTAGTAGTCAGTAAATGCTCTACTTTGCGAAGGATCTCCGCCAGATTTGCTGCAATTTCAGCAATTGTCTGGGTATATAAGCTGAGTGAGCGCGCTAAAACGTTTCTATCGCACGTTAAGCATAGGGATTTTTGACCAAAACAGGATTTTGTGGAAATGAGGCAAACTGGTTGGGAAGGCCTTCTCATGTATTACATTTATTTCCCTTTACTAGGTTTTTCGGAAGGGTTTGGTCAGTTCTTTTACACAATATCGTTTCACAATTTGTCAAAGATGAGCAGCAGTTCCCAGTCCTCTCCTCTAGATCATCTTTTTTCCTCGAGGTGGAAAGAGCAGGAGATTGTGGCTTAATAGTGTTGCACTTTTAGTAAGTAGTTCATTTTCTTATTGACGTGGGACCTGCTTTAGATGCCCTCAGGGCAGTCTGAGGATACTGGGCTCCAGTTTTGACAACTGGAGTTATTTATCACTTGTGTGCCATTACCACGTTACCGTTGGACCCCGAAGTGGATTGCAAAATGCTTCCCTTTATCACTTGACTCTCAGTTTAGTGTAGCAGAACAGTCCAAGACTTGCGTAGAGTGGGATAGAGTGGAGTGGAGTAGAGTAGAATGAAGTGGATTAGAGTGTCGTGGAGTGGAGTAGGCATGGTGTGGTAGTGGACTGCCATTGCAGACAACACATTTTCAATTGAAATGACCATTACATTTGCACATACATATAGTTTTACTGATAAAACTATACAGTACACAAATGATAATGTGTGGACATGGCACCACCTAGTGTATTGATTTGTTTTCATCTTATTAAAATTTTTGTTTCCAGCACACTTCAGAATGACAACAAAATGTGCTTCATTTGGGCTTTCCTAATTCTGATATATTATGAAATATTTGCCCAGTTATTTTACAGACATTTAAATGTTGTTGTTTGCTAGAAAAAACCTTCCCTTTCACACTCCCAGATTTTCTGATAAATACTCGCACTTTGAAGTCTGAGAAAGAAAAGGAAACAACTAGCTCCCTCGAAAGACGGAGCATGACTTTTGACCTCTGTCTTTGAATGCACAGCAAATGTGACAAGATGAGAACACAATTTAAAGTCCTATTTACAGAAAGTGAGCACTCGTGGAAGAATATAGTAAACAGGCTGTGCTACACAAAGGGACAAAGACATGCTGGGGAGCCTAAAACAAATAAAGCCAGCAAATAGAAAGCAAGCAAATGTGAGTTAAAAACCACAAAGACAATGGTAAGCAATGGGCGAAATGCATTCTTGGGTTAGCTTTCAGAATGTCCCCAAGAAGTCTTTAGCAATCAGACACTGCGCTGTCTGGTAGGTTTTGGCCTAAAAGGTATATATATTCTTCAATGCATATTCCAATCATACCACACGAAAGATGTGGTTAAGGGAGACTGGCAAAAACCTTTACGTGGGGGAGGCCATTATACATATGAAAAAGGCTCTCCCTTCCCTAAGGATCATACTCCCACCACCACCAGTCCCACTAAGACAGGTATAGAGCCCAGTAGTCCCTGTCTTAAGAGGTGTGCAATTTTGCTGCCCCCTCAACATTGGACCAGAGGGCCCCCAGTGAGCTTGCCTGATTAGCAGGCTCATCTGGCAAAAATGAAAATCCACACAAGGGTACAAGAAAGATTAAAGGGTGCACGGTTTTCAGGGCCACGCAAGAGACTATCCATGCGAACATTTACTATAACCTTTGTGCCAGCTTCCTACATTTGCTTTACCATATCTAAATTAAAGTATTTTTATTTTATAAAAAGTGTGTATTTGTCATGTTTCAGTGATTTTATCTTGCTGTTGAAGTGCTCATTTGCTGCAAAGTGTTTTTAACATTCATCTAATGTTTTTTGAGCACTAGACATCAATACACGAGATGCATGCTTCTCCATCACCAACCTTCTTCTATGAAGCAGATTTTCTAATTTAATTTTAACGCAGAAACATTTCTTTCTAATGGATGCTATTCTTTATGCAGATTATTTATGAATTATCCAATCATATGGTTGGCATTCTGTAAACAATTTACTAGCTGTCGCTGTGGCATCATTTGTACATGTTGTGCTAGCAATGTGCGAGGCTGAAAGGATGTGAAATTACAGAGTACATAAATTGCTCAACCCTGTTATGATAAATACTTCTAACCACAAATTCCTCACTTTAAGAATATCCCCAAGCACCATCCTGGATATGTGGAATTTCAACAGCAGTCATCCGGCACATGGGCAGGTGGCATTGTGCTGCTCTGTGTTGCATTTATACTGCCCTGGAAGTGATGGAGCAGAGTGGCATATGGGCACTACTTCTGCATGCTGATGTCAGATTCTTTCTTACTATGCCTTCCGACATGGATCCAGAGCCTCTGTCCCATCTTTTGTCGTTCTTACAACATGTCCAAAATCCTTTGACAGTGTGCTTATGTCCAATCCAAAAACTACAGGCTTCAAATCATGCTGGCACCGCAAGAAGTGGATGTTGGACCTGAACGAGGTGTGCTTTTAGTCATGACTGCACATGAAGGCAACCGGACACCAGGAGGCAAAGCTCTGCATTGCTGAACACTCGAAAATGGTCATGGTCGAAGCCCAGGTCTCACTCTCACTCCAAGTCACAGGCTGGTCTTGGTCCCAGTCACTTGGCTGCACCTGCAAATGATTCTAGTCACAGGCCAGTCTCTGTGAATGATTCACTTCCCACTTGAAGTCTTCAAGTAAGTCAGAGTTCAAATGCATTTTTAAAAAAAGCGCCTCCATTTATGTTACTGACTAAGTCTTCCCCCCTGCGACACGTTATTGGGCCCATACAGTCTCCAATACAGACTTCCACACTGGCCCCAATATTACATTGGCGCTAGTGAAAGATCCGGTGCGGACATCCATGTCAGATCCCATACCGACGTTACCCCGAGCTCGACCTATGTCACACTATGTGAAACCGCAATCACAACCGGTCATTATGCCGCCTGACTTTAACTCAAAGTCAAAGTCAAATCGAGCTTTATTCGGCACATACAAAAATGTCCATAAAAGCATACTATGATATCAATAAAAACAGATTTATATACAATTATTTCAATGTAAGATGAAAAATACATTTTATGTACAAAAAGTTTCAGAAGATAATGCTTATTTAATTTTTAAAACAAATCTACTAACAAGTAAAATCTAATCCATTTTATAATTCAACAAGTCAACTAGCGAATAAAAAACTAATCAATTTCATAATTCAATTTTTCCAAATAAACAAGGTCCTTCCTTTGTTTGATAGCCAAAGATATAAAACAAGTTACCGCATTACAAATTAATACATTCTCCAATTTTCGAATATAATTAAAAGCAGCTTTATGGTTTAAATCTTTTATTGAATTTTCAAACAGACACCATTATAAACATGCAAGTATAGCTATCAAGTCATCAATATCACGTAGCCGGGTGCTTAAACAGTCTCGTGTACGTCTGCCAGCCTAAGTAGAGGCTCGTTTTAGAACGGAGAGACCTTACATGCAATAAGGTGAAGCAGGGAAAGGGAAAAAGAAAACAAAAAAGGGGAAAAAAGGGGAAGGAAAAGGGAAACAGTGTAAACCCCCCACCCCCGCCCTCCCTCACCCCCCCACCACCCATGTTCCATGTCCACTGACTAACCCCCCAATATTATATCTGGTCGCAATCACCTCTCTGGCTGTGGTGTGTCTGAGAGACGCAAAAGACGGAGGTATCGGGGGCAGGTGACCTCGCGAAACTCAGAGGCCAAGAGGGACAGAAAAGGCTGCCATAGCTCAACATATTTAGACCCCTCCCCGCTATTGTTAATGTCAGCTTCTCCATACCGAGAACATACCACAAGCGATGTAGCCATCCTACAAAGGTTGGGGTGTGAGAGGTATGCCAATGTGCGAGTATATTTTGTGTCGCCGCCCCTAGCGCGATTGCCATCTGTCGTCCTCTCCGGGATCTTAGTGGGTAGGTCAAAGGATTGGGAAGGCCCAGTAGGACATATGCTGGGAACCGGGGAATCTCCGTATTGAAGTGTTTATCTATTTCGTCTATCACTTGTTTCCAGTAGGGCTGGATGTGTTCGCATTCCCATAAGAGGTGCACCAGAGTTCCTACCTGTGCACAGCCCCGCCAACATGTTGCCTCCCGTGTGGGATCCATTGAGTGAAGACGTTCAGGGGTATAATACCAATAGGTTGCTACTTTCGTAAGAGTTTCAGTCAGCCCCATGTGATATGCGGAATGGCGAGCCCTATAGTATATCCCGTCCCATTCTTTATGGCTGAGTGTTCTGCCCAATTCCCTCTCCCAGCGTGTCTGACCGGAGTTGTAGGTATGTGAATAACTGTCCTGAAGCATCTTGTACAGGTCAGATATTAGCTTCTTATCGGATGTGCGAGTTATAAGCCACCACTCGTAAGTGGAGAGGCTTCTGTCGGCTGTCGAACGGACCCGATCGTGAAGTGCCCAGTGTCGTGTCTGTAGGTAGCGGAGTCTTTCCGCTTCAGGTAACCCAAATTCCAATTTAAATTGATGGAACGGAATAACTCCTTCCGCATCATACATATGATACAGAGAGCGGCAGCCCGCGGATCTCCATTGTGCAAAAGCGTTCGTGTCCATGCCCGGGCTGAAGTCGGGGTTGTCTAACAAGGGTGTGAGCGGGGACGGAAAGGTGGTGAAACCATGTTTGGTATTAGTGTGGTCCCAGACCTCTAGGGGGACTCGTGTGATATATGAGGCATAGAGATTGGGGGGTCTGTGATGCTTACGGAGAAAGGGGACGTCCTGCAGGGGTCGGGCCGCTACTGCCTGGTCCTGGAATAGCCAGTGCTTCTCCGATTCCCAGCGACTCCATTCAACCAAGTGGCGCAGCTGGGCCGCCTGGAAGTACAGCCGAAGGTCCGGGATCCCCAGTCCACCCCTATCCGGAGGGAGCGTAGCCAACATTCGCTTGAGTCGTGGTTTCCGCCCATTCCAAATGAACTGAGCCAATTCTGATTGTGTCTGTTGTATCCAGCCCGTGGGGGATGGAGAGGGATAGTTCGGAACAGATAGAGGATTTGTGGTAAAATGGTCATCTTGACCGCTGCGATTTTGCCCAGCCACGAGAGGGGGTAGTGTTTCCACTGGCCAAGTTCTCGACGAATTTTCTGTCGGAGGCATGCATAGTTGTTAGCAACTATTGTCGGTAGAGAGGAAGCCAATTGGATTCCCAGATATGGGATCGTGTCCTTCGTCCACTGAATGGGCGACAGGCCCTGCAGATGCGCACGCGTGTGTTGCGTCAGGGAGAGATCTAAGGCTATCGACTTGTCCATATTTACTTTAAACCCTGCAACCTGTGCAAAGATTTCCAAGTCTGCTAGGCACGCTGGCAGCGCACGACCAGGGTTAGACAGTGATAGCAACACGTCATCGGCGTAGAGACTGATTGTATGGGTATAGCCGCCGAATCTGATCCCTGTGATCTCCGGATTATGGCGCACCCTTTGGGCTAGCGGCTCCATGTAGAAGGCAAAAAGGAGAGGCGACAGCGGGCACCCTTGTCTGGTGCCTCTCTCAATAGGGAATCGGGAGGATGTGTGTCCGTTAACTCGGACGGAGGCTGTCGGAAATTTGTAGCAGTTCAGAATGTATGTGCGAAATTTCTCCCCTATCCCCACGCGTTCTAGGATCTGCTCCAGATAGGGCCAATGGACTCTATCGAACGCTTTTTCAGCGTCGATAGCGAGCATCATATATTCTCCCTGTGTACGCGCGGCTTTCTCTATGAGGTGTAGAGCCCGTTTCGTGTTATCCGAGGTTTGCCTTTCCGGGATGAAACCCGCTTGATCCGGGTCAATGAGGCTGTGCATGTGGGGTGCTAGGCGGGCGGCCAAGATCCCCGTGTACAATTTGAGATCAATATTCAGGAGGGAAATAGGACGATACGCTCCGCAGCTGGTCTTATCTTTCCCCGGCTTGGGAATCACCACTATGGAGGCCTCCAAGAGATCTCTTGGGATCGTCCCGGGACCGGCGAAGGAATTAAAAAGCTGGGTGAGGAGAGGGGCAACCATGCCACAAAAAGTCTTATAGAAGACAGCCGAGAAGCCGTCCGGCCCTGGGGCTTTTCCCAATTTAAGGCGGGCAATGGCAGCGATGACCTCTTCTATTTGAATGTCTCTGTCGAGGTAGTCCGCCTGAGTTTTAGTCAGGGCTGGTAGAGTGACTGAGTCAAGGAAGGCGGATCCGTCCGAATCCTCTAGTGGGGCGCAAGCGTAGAGGTCAGTATAGAAATCGCGGAAGGCCTCCGCGATATCGCTATCCTCTGTCACCCGTCTGCCGTCCTCCCGTCTGATCTCCTGGACCCCCTGTTTCTGGCGGGACTCACGGAGTTTGTGGGCAAGAAGGCGCCCGCATCTGTCCCCGCCTATATAATAGGCATGCCGCAGCCGAAGTGCCGCATACTCTGCCCTATCCTGGTCAAGCGCCGCGAGCTGGTGCCGCACATTTTTCAGTTGACGCCAGACCCGAGGGGCTCCCGTCCGTTGGTGCATCTGCTCCAGCTCTCTGGTTTGTTGCGTGAGTTCGTCCCGCTTGTGCCGGCGTTCTACGTTCTCCGCTGCTGAAATGGCTTATCAGCTCCCCCCGCAAGACCGCCTTGAGTGCAGCCCATTGTGTCGCAAGGGTCGTGTCTGAGTTAGCATTATGAGAAAGATAGTCTGTGATGGAGCGTTGTATGTGTTGAACCACCTCCCTGCGATGTAGTAACGTGTCTCTAAGACGCCATACCCTGAGGGGCTGTTGAGTGGGTGGTAGGGTGAGGGTGACCGTGACCGGTGCGTGATCTGAAAGGGAGGCTACCCCTATTTCGACCCCAGTCGTGAGCGTATACACGGGTGCAGATGCTAGGAGATAATCAAGTCTGGCGTAAGTTTTGTGAGCATTGGAGTAATAAGAATACTCCCGGCGTTGGGGGTGGAAACCACGCCACAGATCTCTAAGCCCTAGGTCATGCAGCCGGGTTAGTCCTTCTGCGGAGAGTGCGCCTGTTGTATGTGTGCGTTGGCAGGACCTATCCATAATATTATCGAAAACTAAGTTCAGGTCTCCCCAAGGAGAATGTGTCGATCAGTCGTGGCCGTTGTGTCAGTGAGGGCGTCGTGCAAGAATTGTTCTTGGCCTTCATTCGGGGCGTATAGGGAGCCAAGTGTGAGTGTGGAAGTGCCCAGAGCAAATCTATAAACCAATAGCCTACCCTTTATTTCTGCCTCCTTATGTAAGACCGCCCCTTGGAAATGTCGAGCCACCAAGATAGCCACCCCAGCTGATTTAGTTGGTCCTGAGGAAAAAAGTTGGGTTGGGAATTTCCGAGACCTGAGGCGGTGGCAATCCTTAGTTAAGAGGTGGGTCTCTTGCAATAAACATATATCTGCTTGGGAGTTTTCCAGACATGATAGAACCGCTTTGCGCTTCACCGGGTTATTCAGGCCTCGTACATTTAAGGTAAGTATTTTAAGCGTGTTGGCAGGCATTTATAGTGACCAAGGGACCAGTAGCGTAAGTACAGTGCCTCCGTGGGTACTACAGAGTCGGGAAGCAATCATTTGTATCAGGACATCTACGCTATCTCTAAGAAGAAAGTGGACATGGAACCCCAGAACCCCTACCAAAAAATCCCCCTCAAAATTACAATAAAAATAGAAATAGAAAAAGAGCAACATATTGTCCATCATCTTATGGTGAATGGAAATAAGGCAGTTGAGGGTAGTCCTGCGGAAAATCAGAAGGCTCCCCTCCCGCCCACGGCCCAGAACTCAAGTGAACATTGTTAACTGGCCTTTCGTGGCTACAACTTTCAGTCCGGCCGGGATTCTGACAGTTCCGCGGAGACAGCCACGAGGGCCGACTGCTGCCCCTTTATTATCTCTTCAGGAGGAGGCTTCTTGATGCGGTGTCGTCGTCCTTGTTGGCGCCATCGGGGTCTAGGATCAGCTGCATCCATCGTAGAACTCTCCGCGCCGCTCTCTTCCGCGGGTGGATCCACCCCTAGTAGTTGACAGGCCTCTGACAGCGAGCGCAGCTGGTGCAGCTTATTTTCTATGCGGAACACAAGGCGAAACGGGTGGCCCCAGCTGTACGGGATGTTGCGTTGCCGGAGATGTGAGGTGATGGGTTTAAATGTTCTCCGCTTTTGCAACGTGAGTGCGGACAGGTCTTGGTAGAGGACCGGGGATTGATCACGAAACTTCAAGGGGTGCATCTGGCGTGCTTTCTGTAGGATGTCTTCCTTGGTGCTGTAATCTTGGACGCAGACCAGGATGTCTGATGGTGGAGCCGCTGGAGCCCGCGGGGGGCCTACTCTGTGCGCTCGGTCCAGACGTAAGTCTGTCTCAGAGGGTCTGCCCAAGATGTGATTGAAGAGTTCCTTCGTGTATTTAAAAAGGTCTTTCGTGTCGTCGTTCATCCTCACCCCTCGGATCCGGATATTGTGCCGCCGAGAGCGGTTTTCCAGGTCCTCCAGGTGCGTCTGTAGGTCTACCTGCTGATCGTGAAGCCTGAGGACCTCCTGTTGCAACGCTGCGAGCTCCGTGTCCCTCCCGTCGCTTTTGTCCTCAAGTTCGGCAACTCTCTCACCGATCCCATCCATGTCTCTACGGATATCTTTAATCTCCGTGGTGAATTCCCGCTTCAGCGTGTGGATATCCTCTCTGAGTGCTACAAACATGGATTCCAGGAATGCTTTAGTGATCGGTTCCATCCCTTCGTTTCGCTCGGACACAGGGTGGTCAGTGCCGATTGCCATGTCCGTTGTCTGCTGACCAGCCGGGGTTTTCGCAAACATGTCTTTCAAGGTCCTGTCTTTGCGACCCCGAGACGTGGACATATCGTGGCAAGGGCGGGCCCGAGTGCTACCCCGGGTTAGCCGGACTCTCCCCCGTCTCCGTCTATATTGCCCTCTAAGCCTCGCGGCCGAGTGCGGTACGTGGATTCCTGCTTTCCCCGTGTAGCTGGGGGCCTGGGTCCTACCAGTGCCTCCGCCGGAGTCTCGCAACTACCTCCTCTGTGTGTCGCAGGTCCCACTATGCCCGGTGTTTCTCTGATTCCTGGCACCGGTGCGTCTTTTGGCCTAGGGGCCGGCCGGGCAGGGTTACGTCAGGGGCAGTCTCTGCGCGGGTCCCCGCTGTAGTGGCTCTCCCTTTCCCCCAGCAAGGCCCCTTCAGGGAGCTCAGTGCCCCTTCTCCATGTCATCCAGGCCTTCCCTGCTGGGAACTCCAACTGCGGCCGCAGCTGGCTCTCTTATCGTTCCTCACCCCCAATGGGGCGCGCCTGGCATGTAGTTCTCGCTCGGGACTGTTCTTTGGCGCCACAACTTTGGGTGATGGTGTGCTCTACAGCACCTTGTTTAGTGGGAGCCTTTCAGTCGTGGGCGCCGGCGCAGTGACCCTCCCTTAGGTCCTGAGTGCCCCCCACTTGGCGTTGGCCTCCACTATTCCACTCCGACCTGCTCTTCTATTGTCCGTGGGTGGTGCCCCCTCTGTGTCTCCCTCAGGGCTCCTAGTCTCTCTCCCCCTGGCGGGCTCGTCGATCGGGGCCGTCCCCACTGGGCAGCGAGGCCCGGACCGTGCCGCAGGCAGACCGCTGCTCCCCTCCCGGATGCTGTTGGATGGCAGCCGTCCCCCTCATTCACATGGCTGCGGAGTGGGTACTGTGTCCGCCCTCCGTGCACCGCCGGGAGACTCCCTTGGGCCGCGTAGGCCGTGACCCCTGGAGCTCGCTCAGTTCGGGCCTACCTGCAGCCCACCACGCACCGACGTCTCCGCTCCAGCGGTTGTGGACACTCGGTCACTCCTCTGCTGTCAAGCCTCGCTGGGATGTGGGCAGCGCCCCCGGCTACCCTCCGCTGGAACCGCACTCAGGGGTCCACTGTAGCACCCCGCAGGGGGATGGGCGCCGTGGGTCGCCCCTCGCAAGATGGCCGGCGCCGCTCCCAGTCCCACTCACTTTCACCACTGCGTCACAGCCATAGCAGTGTTTCTGCCCCGTCGTCCCTGCTCACCGCCGGCGCAGTCCGATAACCTCCACCTCAGCCGCTGCTCCGACTAGGGCTCTCGGTGCTCTCGTCTCCGGCCGCCGGGCAGACCGCCCCGCCGCCGAGGATCTCGGAGCCTCGTTTCTCGGCCCCGCGGGCCGGAGGTCCCTGCTGTCGTCTTTCACCGATCTTGCGGGTGTCTGGCTTGTGGGCTCATCCGGTGCACTTCTCGCTGGTCACGACACCGGTGTTAGCGCCAGCAACAGCTTTAAGCGGCTATTAGCCGGTGCTTTTAGCGGGCCGTCGGCGGGAGCTCTGGAGCAACACGTCCGCTCACGTCGCCATCTTGGCCACGCCCCCTAAAAGCAGCTTTAAAGGAGTACAGACTATTTGCTTTAAAAACGGGTCGTAAATTTTTTTTCCTAATTTCATTATAAAATTTACAAAAAAGTAAAAAGTGAAGGGTACTCTGTGGAGACCTGCCATCACACGGACATTTTGGTAAATTGGCGCACCACTTGGCCCTTTTGGGAAATGCTAAAAGATAATGAAGAGTATTCAGCCGTAATCTAGTTAAATAAAATCTATGTTGTATATTAGTTATAAAAATAAGATATGGCTGAATACCTGTTAATATTGGCCCTTCAAGATAAAAAGATATACAAGGTTTGTTACTCGCAACAACGTCCCTTAATGAGGTCCTAACGTTTAGGAGCCTCAATTTTAATTCCTTTTTACTCAAATTCTGTATGTCCTCGGGATTTTTTAGGTTCGCATCCAACTTACATTCATTTAAGAGACTACAAATATAACTTAACCATGTAATTTTCTTGTGATAATCTTGGGTCAGACAATCCAATTTAATGTCCCTCGTAAAATGTGTCTCTTCCCGAGTCCAAATGCGGTGCCACAAAATAAGGGCAGCTGTACTGATCAAATCGAGAATATAAGGAGTATTAGTCTCCCTATGTATTATAAAAGTGGCAGTGGAAACTGGTACAGCTAATAGTCTTCTTAAAAAGTTGTTTTCCAGGATTTGTAGCTGAGAAGTGTCTGCCACACCCCACATGGCTCCCCCGTAACAGCTCCCTGTGATGCACTTTGCCCCATATAATTTAAGAATTTCCCGCACTGGTTTTTTACCAATTTTTTGAGAAAATCTAAAGATGGCCTCAACCGATTTTACAAATTTCAGTTTACATAGGTTTATATGTGCGCTCCACGTCCCCTTGCTATTAAAAAGAATCCCCAAATATGAAAAAGAAAGGGTCCTCTCTATCCGTATACCATCACTGTAATGTGTTTTATTCTTAATATTCCGTTTCCCACAGGACATAACTAGAGTTTTACTCAAATTGATTTTTAAATGCTTTTCCATCATAGAGCTAGAAAAGTTATCCATCAGTAATTGTAGGCCGTTTGCTGTCCTGGAGATTAAGACAGCATCATCGGCATACAATAATAATGGGGTGACCCGCTTGCCAACCTTTGGAGCATCAGCATTCAAGTTCTGTAATAACGAGTCAACCCCATTTATATATAACGAAAATAAAAGGGGTGCAAGAGTACAACCCTGTCTTATCCCACGTGTGATGCTAAAGTGCTTAGTGCATTCTCCGTTTTCCCCAAAGCGTATTCTCGAGGACAAATGTACATATATTTGCGATAAAACACAAATAATGTCCTGTGGGGCGCCCATCCCTTCAAGCGTCTGCCATAATTTTGAGTGATTTACCAAATCAAAGGCGCTTGACAAATCAACAAAACAGAGGTGGAGAACGCCATCCCGTGCAAGTGTATATTTTCCTATCAACAACTCAAGATTCAAACATTGCTCGATTGTTCCAATGCCCCTTCTGAAGCCATACTGTACTACAGATAATATATTTTTTTCCTTTACCCAGTATTCCAGTCTAGCCAGCATTATTCTACCCATTACCTTAGATGTTGAATCGAGTAAAGATATTGGGCGATAGCAGCTCGCGCTGCTTCTATCGCCCTTTTTGAATATAGGGACTATCACGCTCTCAGCCCAAGTTGCTGGTATCACCCCATTAAGTGTAGCATTAAAAAATGTATATAGGATGGGCACCCAAAAATCCATGTTATATTTAAAAACATCAATTGGGACCCCATCCGGGCCTGCCGCTTTCCCACTAGCGCTATTCAAAAGAGCTGATCTAATCTCCTCATAACTAATACTTTCCGGTTTGATATTATTTAATCGAATGATGCTATTATTCTCAGCTATAGTGATGGACTGACGTGTCACATTAAAAATGGCTTCAAAGTGGGCTAACCATTCTTCAACTTTAACTCTCATCAGAGGCTCTGTTCTCTTTTTGGCCCTGATTCTGTACCCCCTACAGGAAACACATAGTGCCCCCAGGACACTGATGAAGAGGGTGGCTAACCATCCTCCCCCCACTCGCTATTCTGATGATGCACAATACTTGGATTTTCAAAATCTAGTGGGTTAGAACCCTCCCCTGAAATGGAACCGTTTCCTCACCCTATGAGCCATAAACAGAAGAAAGTGCCTCACTTGCAGCGGTGGCCTGGAGAGCAGCTGAGGTTCTACATCTGCAGTTGCCCTCCGTTAAGACAAAAAACAAAGTTTCTAAGAAAAATTCTCCTATAGGTGTTATTGTCCTTGGAGTCCTTGCTATTATTTAATGTTTTAAGGGCTACATGGTCCAAGCCGTGTTCTTATCTGCTTGTCAGCCAGGCGATAGACTGACAAAATTGGCAGGCGCCCCAGTGATCCAGACTTCCTAACTAAGCACCCTACACAGGAAAGCCTCATTGTGCAGGCATCAACTAGCAAGCTCATTCATAATTTCTGCTTGATAACGCCTCCAAATAGGGGTTGATACTTTTGGTAGGAGGTTTTTTTCTGCTAGTCTGGCCTTTAAGTCCCTAAATGCAGTCTTGTTTACTTGACAGATACATGCATGTTCTGTGGGACATGACTAGCGGATTTTGCTGGCAGTGTTGTAGGTCTGGCTCATATAATACATGGTGAACGAGATGCAACAAAGTGTGTGATCTATGCAAATGGTTATGCCTGATTGCCTTTGCACAGCCTTGGCAACAGTGTGGTGCTCAGGATGTACGCCTGGATCAGATTGAATGGCTTTTTGGTGACGCATAGGCATCTCTAATGGGTGTGCCCTTCGATGGGACCAGACTCTTGAGAAAAGGTGGACCCAGTGCTCGTCATTTAAAGACCTCTCATCCACTGCACAAACTTTGGGGCCATTGACGCAATTGAAACTATTCCCTCCCATCAGTTTAAGACATTTAAAGGCTATTCCAGAGTGCTACCCTATGGGCAGTTTCAGTCTTCCCAGTGGTACAGCAGACAGTCCAGCCCTTTCGAACTGCAGAAGCAGCACTGACAGACACTGCACAGGTCAGTTCGGCCAACGGTAGTCTGGTTTCTCCTCCCTTACTGTGGTGGTAGCGAAGCTGCTTTAGTTATTCCTCCACCTCACATGTCAGGCCTGTATGGTACAGCATAAGGCTTTGCGTCCCTGAATGGACAGCTGAGAGCTTACAGATCGCTTAAAAGGTTTCGAACTCCATCTTCCTCCCACACCAGAATGTATCTCAGAGAAGACCTTAACAATTCTTATGCAGAAAGCAAATCTTTTACTATCCAACGGTACTATTGAATGGGCACAGGTCACTGAGAATGATAAGCAATGTTATTCATGCTACTCCCTCGTTCTGAAAAAGGATAAGGCCTCAGGCTTATTGTGGACCTTCGCTGTTGAATTCCTTTCTGCGGAAGAACAAGTTAAGTGCTCACACTGACTCAGATCCTAGCCACCCTAAACCCAGTGGACATAAAGGATCCATATTTCCATAAACCTGTCCTTCATTCACAGAGCCATTACCTATGGTTCAAAGTGGGTCAGGAACACTTTCAGTTTGCTGTGCTTCCCTCCGGCCTTATCTCGACTCGTTGGGTGTTCACTAAAAGGATGACTGTGGTTCTAGCCCATCTGCAAAGTTCGGGAGTACATGTATTGCAGTACCTCGACATCTGGCTGGTAAAGGCAGGCTTACCAGTCTATTATGGACCACCTCCGGACAATGGCAGCACTCAACATTGTTTGGTTTCACCACCAATAAGCCAATGTCCCACCTGAGCCCCACACAGAATCTTCTGTTCACTGGGACTTTTCTGGACACTGTGGCATTGAAAACCTCTCCCACCACAGTGACTCCAGAACACTTAGGGTATGATGCAGATATTTCAGAATCAGTTGTGGATTTGATCATGATGGCTCTGAGGCTTCTAGGCCTCTTGACCACATGCATCCTTCTCATTTGCAACACTCTGTCACTTGCAAGCCACTGCAATGGAACACATATTGCAAGGGAGGTGGCTTGGGACCTACAGGTATGACTGCCAGTTACAAACCTGACCTGCGGCTAGTCGCTCTCCCTTATTCACCCAGAACTCAGTTGTGACTGCTATGTCGCTGCTGGTTTGGTTGGTGGGGATTTATCTAGGGTAGTTAGAGTTCAGAGGCCTCTGTACTGCGCCATGGAGCCTGCTCCTCATCAACCTGCTGGATCTTTGAATGAACTGCCTGGCCCTCATGCCTTCCTTTCATCCAAACGAAGGCTGGCGCAGGTTCACACAGAACACTACCGCACTGTGGTGTTTCAACAAGCAGTGCGGAGTTGGGTGCTGGGCCCTATGCCAGAAGGCTCTGTGCCTCTGCAGATTGGTGGCACAGTAGATCATGTTTCTTGTAGTCAACCACCTCGCAAGGTCCCTGAAAGCTAGAGAGTACGAATTGAGTAGGTGTAGTCTGGCAGATTACAAGAAGTGTTTCGATACTGAGGTGGTGCAGGATGTCTTCCAACACTGAGGGAACCCTGGTTAGATCTATTTATTATCTGGAGCACGCAATGTCAGTAGTTTTGCATGTTGGAATTTCCTCCAAGGCACTCGTTATACTGATTACGGCTGGAGTGGAATGAGGGAATCCAGTTCGCCTTCCCGCCGATCCCTCTCCTGCCTTGGATTCAGAAGAATATCAAGAAAGACCAGGTTCAAGTCGTCATGATTTCCCCAGAATAGGCCAGAAGATTATGGTATCTGAGCTTCTTATCATGAGCTTTTAACCTTATTTCAGGCTTCCGCTTAAGGGAAGACATTGTCTCTGCAGCAGGACAAGGTCCTGCACCCTAATCTCCACAACATACATCCATATGCATGGAAATTGAGCGGCGGAAGTTGATTGCGTTCCGATTGCCTTTTAATGTGGTAGGTGTTATCCTTGCTGCCAGATGCCCATCCCCAAAGTCTGTTTTCACGGGGCACTGGGACAGATTTGTTTCCTGGTGTAGTGCCTGAGACACCGACTCTTTGCAAGAAAACCTTTAAGATTTTTTTTGTGGTAGTTTCTCTCTTTAGCCCATCAATGCCTTGCAGTGGGCACAGAGAAAGGTTACTTATGGGCCCTATCAGCCTTTCTGTGTTTACTGGACCATCTGTCCTTGTTTAAGTCACCAGTTGTGTTGTGTTTCATTAAAGGTTTGATAAATATGTTACCTTCCAAACCATTTGTGATGCCCCAGGTAGACCATAACTGGTGTTGGCATTCCTTATGTGCATGCCCTTCGAGGGCATAGCTATGCATAGCTTCTCCATAAGGCTCATGAAGCTGAAAATAGGCTTCCTTGTTGCTATCACGTCAGCATGCCATTTGAATGAGCTGTCAAAACAACCGCCCTACACTACCTTCTTTCTGGAAAAGTTGATGTTGAGAACCTGGACAGCTTTCCTCCCTAAGGTTGTAACGCCATTTCATGTTGGCCAGGCTGTCACCTTGTGAGCATCCTTAGGTTTGCCTCATCCCTTCTAACAGGAAAAGTGGCTCCATTACCTTGATCCAGAGTGGGCATTGAGTTTTTACGTTGACTGGGTGGAAGATCATCCTTAGATCATCTAATGGATGATGAGCTCTTCATCTGTTTCTCGGGTGACAAGAAGAGCTGTGCTAAAGAATGCCCTGTCTAGGTGGATAGTTCTCTGCATTAAGATTTGCTGCACACTGGCTAAAAAGCAGTACAAGGACCTGAAATCCCATTCCATGAAACCCATTGCAGCGGTATTGGCATGAGAAATGCCTGTTCTTGATCTCGGAGTCCACTCCCCAGACACTCCACTTTTGGGAGGTGCTGCTTTGGTGTCCATTCTAAAGGTGAGAAATCTGGTCAAATGAACAAGTTATTTACCTTTACTAACACATTTCTTGTGTATACTCTAACTGCATACTATTCACTCTTCTACCTCGTTCCTCATTCTGTGGAGTGGTCTCTTTAACATTTAAAGAGGTCCCAGTTTGGACATGTTAGGACGCTGAAAGAAAACCAGACAAGAATCTGACCAGTGCACATAGGTGGCGCTTGTATGCAAGTCTGCACTGTCGCTTCTGGGGTGGTACGAAACCAACTCTGAGATGCACAATGCCACCTACAGGCATGCAGGAGCATGGCTGTTGACATTTTCCAGACCTAGTTGGACCCTGGGCATAATACAACAATGAGGAATTTGTGGTTAGAATGAGTGTCCGCCAGAAGGAGAGTTATTGAAGGCAAGTAACTTATTCTTCAGTTGCCTTTTTTGTTCTGTTCCTAGGTGTCTGGACGCCAGAGGCACTCAAAGCTGTGTCCTGCATTTGAAGCACCCATGCAAGTTTAAACTTCTAAGGCTTTTTCCTGCTTTATTTGCTGTGTGTTAAAGGTCTTCAGGTTTTTCAAAGTTGCAGTAAGCATGGTATGTTGATGTTAAATGCTTATCACTGTTGTATGTGGTGCTTTAGTATTAGGCATGACACCTGTAAGTGTAATGCTTGCATCCCTTTGAACTCCAAAGCCCTTCACTTAACATAGAGGGAAAAGATTGCTTGGATTTGTTTATCCTCACAGAGCTAAGGAAAGTGGCTTGCACCTTAAACTTACAGCACCAGGAATTCAGTTGCTCCCTTTCTGCACGTTTGGTATTACAAAGGCTTAAGGAAAAGAAGTTGATGTCTTGAAGTGAATTCTGGTGTTTCAAGCAAAGTTGTTTCTTTGAGAAGAAGACGACTGTGGACTGATGAGTTAGTGCCTTTTCTGCATTTGTTTGGAAAGCAACTTCAGGACCACACTTGGTCATTCCTCTGGCCAGTGAAGAGCTTTGGCTGGGATGCCACATCATCTGATCGTTATAATTAATATATTGCATTAATTTACTCATTTATCTGTTTTTGCTTGGCCTGGCAGTAGATTGTTGCCTGATGATCAAGCAGAGTTTTAATGGCTAGTAGTAGTAGATGGTATGGATTCCTCTAACATATTATGCAGTCTACCCTTGACCCTACATATTGAAGATGCATAGGTAATCTTGGTTGAGATTTCTGATTTTCACTGAATGTCAAGTCATTGATTTTTGGTGTGCCTTTTGATGGAGAAAAGCCTTTGGAGACGGAGTGGACTTCATAACCTGTAAAACTAAAAGAGCTTAGAAAAAGTGCAATATTCCTATGGGTGTCTGCTGTGTCTAAGTGGAACAGCAATAAAAATGCAAGCTCCAGGCCCAGCAGAGGTCTCGCTTTAGCAGTAGAACTGAAAGCCTTGTAGGGGCAACACAAACAGAAGATTGCAACTCCAGCCTTAGCAAAGGTTGCTTCAGCTATAGAAGATAATTCAATTTGCTAAAGATCTTCCACGTTTGAAGGATCTCATGATGAGTAGTGCTTGGAGAAGGTGAAGCTAACTTCAGACTGGCGAGTCCTTCAGACAGTTAAACAAGCATACAATTTTCCTTTAATGATTTTACCTTTAAACTTCCAGCCACATTCAAACCTAAGTACACAGGAAATCTTTTTGTGTGGTTTTCCCAAAAAGGACAGCTGAAATACTGACGCCTCTTTTTTTCCTGACTGCTCTCAAGAAGTAAAAGAAAAAAACGTTCAGGATGAATGACTATCTACGTACCAAATGCATTTTTTCATGTTCAAATTCATAACGTGAAGGAGGGAGACAGAAGGACTGAAGTAGACTATCATTTTCATATGTGAACGTCTACTAATACTACAAAAGATATAGCCAGCAGATAGGATAAAGACGAAGCGTATACTTTAGTTCCAATGTACACCTAATGTGCTACCTCTAGCAGTAAATGTATTAATGGGGTCCTCTAGTAAGGTAAAAAAATTAAAAAGGGTGGGGGGGAATAGGAGGGGGGGGGGTGGAGGTGGGGATGATGATCCAGCATCGAATCTATACAGAACAGCTATTTTCCGATGCCCAAAAGGGTCAAATGGGCTTCATCAGGACCAAAGATCCCAAATCAGTTTACTTGATTGTGAATCCAAATACCGTTCACTCATGACAAAAAATGCATTCAAGCATGCACACGCTAACTCATATCTATGCTTCAAATGGGGTTAACCAGGTTTTTTCTATGGATGCAGGGGTGGATTAAAACGAGATATTGAAAATAAGTGAAATTGTAGGCACACTATGCAGGTGACATTGTTTTCACAGCATTCTGTGCTGAAAGATGTGAAAATAAAGAAATATGTTACGCACAGTGATGCGCATATAGCTGTGATTGTTAGGTGGGCGGTAGGATTTTTCTTAGAGGCCCCTTTGAGGTCAAGGAACTAGTCCATCCTTCTTGTCAAACTATATATCACAGAGTTGAATATCCTGTCTTGGTGTTTGTGGGTGATTATTGAAATCTGTATTTTAGAACAAGAATTGCGCTTCATCTAAGGATGTGGTCCTCTGGTGACATATAGTTCCTTTCTCTCCCATGGATATTTGGGAACTGGAGAAGGTGCAGTGTTTTGTAAGCTGTCCTCAAGCCCCTGTGCCAGTGTGGCTCGGTGTGAGGATCTTGTTGTATTACATCAGGCACATTGTACCCATCAGGCTGCTTGGACTTTAGTTGTGTAGTCTATCCATGTCAGGTGTTAAAGTGAGTGAAATTTTTAAGTGTAATATGGTATGACGCCTGTATGAAATGACCTAACCCATGAGTGATGAAAGTTTGCTGCATAGTTTCCGCTCTTTGCATCTCTACATTGTTTCACGCTAGGTCATTAATCAAAAGTAAACTCAGTTAAGCCCTCTGATGGAAGGTGATACTAAAGTGGTCTAGTAACAGTATACTGGCTATAAAGTTTCATGCATATTATGACTTCTAATTGTGTTCCATAGTTCGCTACCATCGTCCAGGTGCAGCAACCTCTTACTGTAATCCATGGGATTTCATTGTTGAGGCCTTTAGCCAATAAATCTTTAGTTTGTAAATCCATATTTAATTTTTCTTCAGAAGTAATTTGGTCATCTTTGTAGGAGTCCTTAATTGTTCTGTAGTCATCCAGCTAATATATTTTTCTCTGACTTTGTAGTGGTTGGTCGTACGGGTGGTGGTTTTCTTAAATTTGATGCTACTACAATGTTTGCAGATTCATGTCTTGATTTTACAACTTCATCCCCGCATGGTGCAGATTACAAGGACGTTGTCATGTATATGATGTGAGACAAATTTCAGTTAGGATGACGTCTTAATTCTCTCTCACCATTCAGACCCAGATGCAGTTTATTAGTAGTTCTAGTGAGGGAGTACACAGTGCAGTTGCCACATGGGTAATGGTCAGTGACTGTCATCATCCCCCTTAATGTGTTGCATGAGTCGTCTGAAGATGTGTTACATTGTCTTGTAGGTAACAGTAGGTCTCTAATGCTCAGGGCTCTCCTGTGGGGAACATCAGTGTTTCCCTAGTAAGTTTACCCAGGCCTTGACAAATCTACTCAACCACTCACTATGGCGTGTGAGATTTTATCATTGCGAGCTATTTTTAGGGCCTACTATCCCGTTCTGGTGGGTTGATAAAGAAGAGGTGTTTTGTTCTCTCAAAGTGAATGAGCAATAAAGATGCCTTTAAATCTTGTTTTTATCGTGTCACATTTGCTCTGCCTTGAGAGACCGAGGTTAAAAACAGCTTATGTCTTACAATTTGCAGTCAGAGAAAGAAAATTAAACACAACCTCCAGGATAAAATAAGCAGCAAAGTTAGAGGATTTTGTAAAGTTAACTGTCTGACAATCGTTCTGTTCAAAGAGTGTAGGATGTCAGGTTTTTTTTCCTAACACAAAGCATTTAAATAGCTTGTAAATGAAGTATACAAACATTTCAAAATGTATTTTAGTATTTATGAAAGCACTTTTTTTTTTGTAATTCTGTTTGATGAAAAAAGTTTTTAATAGGATGAAAACAAATCAGAACACTTTACTTGGTGATGTGCAAATGATAAACATTTTTGCTGAAACCCAATATCCACAGTTTATTTTTTATAGGATGTATATTTTTGTCAGTGCGCTACCAAATCATGCTTGTTCATAATGATGTACAGAAAGTCTGTCCAAGCTTGGTGCAAATATTTTACCCATTGATGTGCATGGATTTGGAGGTGTAGGAACCCGTCAAATTTTGAAAATAAATCTTTGTGAGGGTTAGCCATTCACATTCTTAGAAAAAGTGTTGGACCACGTGGTTCCATTCACTCTTGTGTAGTAGTTTCTCAATCACCTGTAATGTTTCTTCTTCTAATATACACGTGTCTAAGGCTAAATGTCAAGCCCTTTCAATAGATCTCACTCTGGATTAAATGAGTTGTCCCACCGGTTATTAAGAAAGTCTTTAGTACCTTTCAGGTATGTGGTGGTGTTTTTACCTTCAGCCTCAGGAAATGGTACAAATTATAGACAAGTGTTCTAGAACAAAACCGATACTTGATACGATCAGGGTGCCCCTGAGTGTGGTTTTTTTGTTGTTGATTTTTGGTAATGTATACAAGGAAGAAATTCTTGCTACTTTGGCCTTTGAGAAATTGACCTCCTGTGAACTAATGAATTGTCCCAATTCGGCATTTTCAATGAGATTACATTTTTCAATAGGCTGGAGTCTAGTAGGGTCTCAGCCTAGGATTTTGTAGTTTTTATTATCTCCTAAAAGTTGAAATCCTTCTTTTGTGCAGTCATTCCTAGTCTGTAAAACTATTGCATCCCCCTTTATCTGTGGCTTGAGAACCAGGTCCTTGTCGAAGCATGGATCCTTTTTTTTTTTTTTTTTTTACCAATTTATTTTTTATTATTGCTTACAAAGACAGCCAATGTTACATACAGATATTAAACGGTGTGGTGTTCGAATACAGTCCAATTGGCCACAAAAGCAAAAACATTGCATATATCAAAAATTAAACTACAACAACTGCGGAGCAATACAATATACATAATCAGTAGTAAATCACAGTGCATGTATGATGCATTCGAGCAAATAATGGTGTCGTTGAGGCAAGAGTCCAAAAGATGCACAGCATCCGATCTGCGGAGGTCGTCCAGCATTATCAGTCAGGCAGTCAAGGGGAGAGGGGGCAATAAAGAAAAAGGAAAGCAGAAAAGAGGAGGACCAGATATCTCGGCCTTCCAAACGTTACAAAGAAACCACCTGATCAGTCCGAATTCTCAACCAAAGGGTGCATCAGCAAGTAGTCCTTGAGTGGTTGCCATATGTCCAGGGGCCTGTTCGTTGGTGGCAGCAGTGCAGCATAGTCGTCACTTGTCGTATTGCAGTATAGTAGATCACGCAGCCACTCCTTCATGGTTGGGAAGCGAGCTCTACCCCAATGAAGAGAGACCTGACGTATGGCCAACAGCAGTGCCATGGCAGTGAACCGCCTAATACCCTTTTTGAGAGGCTTAACATATCCTAGTAGCGCCAGGAGAGGTGTGGGCAACAGGGGCTGCCCGGTCATAAGTGTTAGATGATGGAAGACCCCATCCCAGTAAGCCTGCATAAGTCTGCAGTTCCAAGCTAAGTGACAGAAGTCGGCATCTGGCGCTGCACACTTGACGCACGCATCAGAGGCCTCCGGATGCATTCTGGATATCAGCTGAGGAGTAAGATACATTCTATGGAGATATTTGTAGTGCAGGAGTTTGTGTCTGTAGTTGGGGGATACATGCCGCGTTTGCGAGCAGCAATATGCCCAAACCTCATCCGTTAGTGTGTCCCCCAAATCCCGTGCCCAGGCTGCCCTAGCTTTGGGATCTGTAACATGGCGCATAGTGCGCGAGAGACTGTATAATCGAGAGACCAAGTGAGCGCAATCCGAAGAGTTAATGAGCAGACTGAGGGGGGGGAAATCCTCCGGCTCAGTATTTGTAACCGGTAAAACGCTCAACAAGGCTCGTCTCATTCTATGCAGTATGAAATTGTCCATGTAGGTCGCTCCCACAGCGGTCGTGAGTTCAGTAACAGTGCGGGTGCATGAGCCCCTGAACAAGTCCCCTACCACATGTAGTCTGTGCTTTACTAGTGTGTTCTTGGTTAGGGCCTCAGTGGTGGGAGGGAGCCATGGGTTGTCCACCAGGGGTATGCTGGAGGAATAGAGGACATCGCTGCGCAGGTACTTTCGGAGTTTGGTCCAGGCCCAGCACGTCGTTGCCAGCGTTTCGAGATCTCTGGGCTGGCGTGGAAGGCCTAGCGGCAGAATCGTGTGCAGAGGGCGCGGGTGTATTTGAGAACGCTCAGGCCGGAGATATAATATCCGGGCATCTGGATAATACCAGAAATACGTGAAATGTATCTGCGCAACAAGGTAGTACAAGTAAAAATCGGGAACATCGAAGCCTCCCCGTTCAAACGGCAAAGTCAAGGTGTCAAAGCTTATCCGCGATTGCTTTCCCGCCCAGATCAGCCGAATCAGCAACGAGCGTAGGTTATTAAAAAATGATGCAGTCAGGGGTATGGAGATGTTGAGAAACTCGGAGCATGGATCCTTGAGAGCCTGCTGCTTGTTTCCTGAGATCGTGTGAAAATATTTCTCCTGCAGTAAATCAATATCTTCTGTTTCTGTATTGTTCAAAGTTGTGTACTTTATCTGTGACAGAGGTTATTTGCACTTGTTACAGAGTTCCATATTACGGTTAGTTATATCATTTATGCTAGTCTGCAAAATAGACTTTCAATTGCCCTTACAAAATAATTCTGCCATCTTACTACGAAGTTTAAATTTGTCCAGTTTTGAAGTGGGTATAAAACCAAGATCTTTATTTAGTACCGACAGAGGTTCAACGCTGAATTAATCATCTCCCTGCATCTCCTGGCCTTTTTTTTTTTTTTTTTAAATCTTCCTAGAGAACCATTACTAAATAGTGCTCAGGGTAGCCAACTAGCTTATTTTAACCTAAGGATCCTCACAAGATCACAAAGATTTATACTATCAAGAGCTCCCTTCCTAGGCTGAGCACATCTAGATGCACGGTCATTCTGGCTGAAGGACTCCGTGATGAAGCAAGCCACATAGATCATGTGGATGAGAGTCCTTTTACAGCCCTATGGCGATTTTCAGACAGATTATTCTGTACATTGGATTTAGAATATCTGCTTCTTCTTTATCCTATCTGTTGGCTATATATTTTGTGGAATTAGTACACAATCAAATTATGCCAGAAAACAAAAGGCCCTTGTCCTTCGTAGTAGAAAGTAGGCGTTTTCAGTTCACAGTCCTGACATTTAGATTCACACCATCTTTTTTTTAGTGGTCATATGGATATGCCACTAGTGACTGTTAGGTGGCATGTGTTGAGACTACAGTTATTCTGTAACCTGGACCATTACCCCTGGTGCATGGTTCCCAGTAGGAGATGTTAACTTACTCTTCAAATGAAATGCTGCTGTGTCATGAGCCTTTATTTCGCTTGAGCCTCAATTTTGCTTCAGCATCTCAAAGACAAAATTAACACTCCCTAAAATAACCCAATTAACTGTGTTAACAATTGCTAATTCTTTGTTGAACTTGTTTCTGTAAGTGGAGACAGTTCAGACCACCAACAATAGGATACTGTTTTTTCTACAGCCAAGCTGCCTCATGCAGTTTTTTCAAGTTGGCACATCAGAATGGTGTCCTACCTTCTCTTTGTAGGTAACAGCACCTGGGTGCTTAGCTTGCCAGTGGCCTCCAGTTCCTGCTTGTTCCAGCCTAATCCAGTTCCCGCCTTTTGACCAAGTGGCCCTACTGCTGCTGCCTGGGTTTTTCCGCCCAGGTTTTTCCCGCTCACACTTCTTCACGCCAACAGAAGCCCCGCCCACCCCAGGACCTACTTAATGCAACCCACAGCACGACCGAATCACTGGGCAGCCGGGCACCTAGCTTGACTCTTGCCAGTGGCTTTCAGTTCCTGCTTGTTCCAGCCTGATCCAGTTGGCACCTTTTGACCAAGTGACACTGCCGCTGTCCGGGTTTTCCTGCCCAGGTTTTTCCCGCTCACTGTTCTTCCCCCCCCCTCCCCCCAACAGAAGCCCTGCCCACCCTAGGACCTACTTAATGCCCTAATGCAGGCCGCAGTGCAAACACGCAGCGGACGTGCCAAAGGCAAGCCTATGTGTGCCCGTCCTCACCTGGACCACGCCCAGCGCCAGGAACCCTGACCCTGCGACCTTCCAACACAGCACCACAGCCTCCATTGGAGCCAACGAACGCTCCCACTACTCCTCCACCATCTTCTGTGACCTCAACATCACACACCGGCAAACACGCTGCTGCTGTGCATCCCTCTGCACCACGGTAAAGCCTTTCTCCTGTACCCATTGCGAGTTCACCTGCGACACCTCAGATGCCGACACCACCACTGTCCCGCAACAACTGTCCCCAATGGTCTTGAATGTCCGATCCCTTGGGTAACAGTTGGGACTTCCTCAACAGCAACACACCCGATCTTCTTTTTCTGACCGAAATATGGCTCAACCCAACCTTCAAGCCGGACATCACCGTAGCTATCCTACCCGCCTACAAAATCATACACCAGGACCAAACCCACAAACCAACGGAGGACTCACAATATTCTACAAAAATACGATTGAGTGCATTACCTCCACGGATTCGGACACCAACCCATTTGAACACTTCCACTTCAAAATACGAATGGATTATAACGCCACCCTTAATGGAACCCTCGCCTAGTCTCCCCAGTCCCTCGAGCGGAGTTCTGCAACCACATCACTGACTTAATCACTCACCTCTCCATCAGATCAACCAACTACATCCTCCTCAGGGACTTCAGTTTCCACCTGGAAGATACCACAGACCCTAACTCCACGTCCCTCCTCGGCAACCGCACCAACCGCGGACTCACCCAGCTCATCCAAAGACCAAAAACCCACACAGCAGGCTACATACTCAACCCTATTTTCTCCTCCAACAACTGGATTACCACCACCCACATGAACCCGCTCACATGGTCTGAAGTTTACTGGACCTAGACCCTACAGGAACGCTGTCGACACCAAGTTCTAAAATAAATGGCTCATCGACTGCGCCAGCCTCACTGCTCCCACCAGGAACAAGGCCTTACCAAAACAACAAACGACCCAGCTGGTACACGAACGACCTCAGGGAGTCCAAGCACCACTGCAAACAACTTGAGAGAAAATGTAGACTCAACAAAAACACCACCACAAGATCCACATACAAAGCCGCCCTCAACCTCTACCACCAACAACTGCGAGACACGAAGAAAAAGGCCCTAACTCTCAGACTCTTAGCCAGCTCTAACAACTCTTCACCATTGTCAAGGAGTTCTCTAATCCCACTGCTGCCAACATTATCCCATCCCAAGCTCTCTGCAACGACCTCTCAAACTTGTTCGAACAGAAGATTGCCAAGATCTATAACACATTCGACCCACAGCAATCCGATACGAACTCCCCCGACCAGCTGGACTCCTCCATCGCCAAACAGCAGCTAGCAACTAGAAGCCCTTCTGTAACGAAGAAAACATCACCCTGATGAATACCCTCCAGTCAGGAGCACTCTCGGACCCATGCTTCCACTTCATATACAAGGGTGGAAGAACCATCATCTCTCCTGCACTCACCGCTGTCCTCAACACCTCCATAAACACCGCCAGCTTCCCATCTTGATGGAAAAATGCATAAGTCAATGCCCTATTGAAGAAACAAACAGCGGACCCCACACCCTCGGCAGCTACAGACCCATTTCACTTCTGCCTTTTCCAGTCAGTACCCAAAAGGCAGACCACCTAGAACTCCATGAACTCCTAGACAGCTCTCAATCAGGCTTTTGAATTAACCACAGCACAGAGACCGCCCTCATTGCAGCCACTGATTACATCAGAAGCATCCTCGACTGAGGAGAAACGGCCGCACTCATCCTCCTCGACCTCTCTGCAGCTTTCGATGCGGTCTCCCACAAGTCTCATCAGAAAGCTTCAGCTTTTAGGTGTCTGTGGACCAGCCCTCAAGTGGATATCCTTCTTCTTCATGGACAGAACTCAATGAGTTGGGCTTTGCCACTACATCTCAGAACCCAAGAAACTCATCTGCGGAGTCCCTCAAGAATCGTCACTTAGCGCAAAACTCTTCAACATCTACATGATGCCCCTCGCTGACATTGTCAGAGCCCACGGCATCCTCATATTATCTTATGCCGACGAGGCACAGCTCATCCCCTCCCTTACCGACTCAACCAGCTCCACGAAAGCAAACTTTGCCAAGTGCAAGAGTAGCTCTGCTGCTTGGATGAAAAATAGCTGTCTTAACCTCAACACTGACAAAACCAGAGCCCTAATCTTTGGCAACATCCACTCCCCCTGGGAACGCCTTTGAATGGCCCTCTGAACTTGGCCCCCCACCCACCTTTGTGAACAATGCCAAGAACCTCTGAATCATCCTGGGCACCAAACTCTCCATGAGAAGATAGATCCACGCCATCTCTTCGTCATGCTTCCACACTCTGCGAATGCTGCATAAGATTTTCAAGTGAATCCCACGGAACACCAGACAAACGGTCACCCAGGCTCTTATCACAAGTAGACTTGATTATGGAAACGCCCTCTACATCGGAATCCCAGCACATGTCCTATGCCGACTCCAAACCACCCAGAACGCTGACGCCACACTCCTCATGAACATCCCGCGAAATAACAACTCTCCACACCTCAACAATCTCCACTGGCTCCCAGTCCAGGAAAGATGCAAGTTCAAGCTACTCACCCATGCCTACAAAACTCTCCACAACACTTGTCCAGCTTAGCTCAACCACCACCTCAACTACTACCAATCCACCAAACACCTTCGATTTGTGTCCGGGACAAGAGCACACCTACCTTGCATCAAGAAGACCAGAAGCGGAGTATGCTCCTTCTCATACTTCTCAGACAAGACCTGGAACGACCTCCTGAAGCACCTCAGAACCTCCCCCTCCCTCATGGACTTCTGAAGTATCCTCAAGACATGGCTTGTCCAGATGACACAGGCATGATCTCCTCCTCCCCCGCCCCCTCAGGCCTGCCCTACTCAGCGCGCCTGGATACTCTCACAAGTGATTAGCCGCACTCTAAAAATTCACTTAGCAGAACATCATTGCAGTGGTTGCTCACAGAGGGTTGATCATTTTTAAAAGACTGTTTCTTCCCCATATTGTTATATGCAGGGCGTGAATATTGTTGGGTACAGGTTGTGACCTTGAGTGTGAAGGGCACACTCGAGAAACTGAATGTAAGGTTAGAAATTGAAACAACTGAATCTCAAATTAAGCTCACTATGATTGAATTGACTTTAGTCATTTTCATACTCTGATGCAAAGCAAAACAGTACTGATTTTGCAATTACATCTGGATTAACCTGCTATTTGTGTGAATATAATTTAAGAGACCAACACTCCCTGGTCTTCTTGACTTTATACAGTAAATAAATGCTGTTTTGTTCAGTCCCGTGGGATGTTTGTGTCTTTAATTATATTCACAAAATGGCATATTAATCCAGATGTAATTGCAAAACCTTTTGTGATGTTGCAGTATCCACAAATTGATCTCTTAAAAGCTTAGGTACGTGCTATTTTGATCTAGGATGTTTCAACTGAGAGGTGCTCTGGGAGATGCAGGTTCGCTGTAACTATGATCTGGTTTAGTCCTTGCCAATTATTCAGACAGTCCTGAGCAGATTGATTAAGTTTAATATCTCTATTGATAGTGTTTGCTAGAGGATCTGGTATGTGAATCTACGGAGTCTCAACAAAAGGAGATCAATGAGCCTCCTGATCTTCCACTTGTGACTGTCACATAAGGGCACACTCTGTTACACCCAGATTTGAGTAGTATGTATGTGTTTATTTCGTTCCAGTGAGACTAAGATTTGTTGGGCATGACCGTTTTTTGACTAAGTGCTTGATGTTATGTTTGACTCCGGTAAAAGAGCACCAGGCATTTATAAGTTTGTATCTGAGGTTCTGTAGATTGTGTGAGACATCTTGATCGATTTACAGCTTCTTTTTCTGAAGTGTTCATTTGTTAATAGCAATTTGCCAAGAGAGGATTGCAGATATCCACTATGATAGATTGCTTGTAGTGCATTTAATCTTTTTGAAGAAACAAGATGATTGTTTTTATTTTGAGAACCCATAGGTTTGGTTGACCCTGTGTCTTACATTATTGCTCAGCGTAATCTCAACTTGGTGTTTTTGCACTTAGTGCCTCCACATTTTTGAGCCTTTGCACAATAATGAAAATGAGAAAATTGCAACTTTTCAGATTTTCCATTATTTAACCTTTTTAGGTCTCGCCTAGCGACGCAGCGCAAAGCGCTGCTCGCTATGCGAGATCTATTGTTGTCGACTTCTGTCGGAAGGGGGACAGGACATGTGCACGCGTACGGCACAGCCTGGACAGGAGATGTGCACGCGTATGGTGCAAGCAGGAGTTTTAGGTCTCGCCGAGCAACGCAGCGCAAAGCGCTGCTCGCTATGCGAGATCTATTGTTGTCGACTTCTGTCGGAAGGGGGACAGGACATGTGCACGCGTACGGCACAGCCTGGACAGGAGATGTGCACGCGTATGGTGCAAGCAGGAGTTGTAATAACGCCGCAAGCCGTACGCGTGCACATCAACTGTCTGTGCCGAAGCTTAACAGACAGGAGATGTGCACGCGTACGGCTCGCAGCGTTATCACAACTCTTGCTCGCACCATACGCGTGCACATCTCCTGGCCAGGCGCGGCGCGCTTGCATGCACCACTCACCGGCTCTTCAATCCTGCTCCGGCCGCATCATGCGGCATTCACGAAGGCGGGGTGGGCTCCCGACGGACTTTGTCTACTGCTTTCAAATGCGGGGTGGGCTCCCGCCTCGCTTCTCCGACACGCGGGGCTCCCTCAGCTCACGGGAGCCCCGGACACTTCCGGACGCGCGCTCCATGCCCCGCCCATGTCCCAGGCAAGGTTGCCTGACTTCCGGGTCGTGCTGAGAGCGGCCCGGAGAAGGCTTCCCGAACAGCTCGGGCCTCAATATATCTGAAGCACCCTTCAGGTGAATCATAGCGTAGCACATATTGCATGTGTCTCGTAATCCAAAACGTATTACGTTAATCGTAATTCAGCAGACATGGTGTGTGAATCTTTGCTGGTAGACAAGGTATGTGAATCTTTGTTTTGCAAAGGTGCGTGAATTGTAACCCGAGTACTGACGTACTGCTGGCGGATTGTAATTGTGGAACACGGGATTGGCCTTCCAGATCAGGCTGTTTGTTGCCCTAATTTGCAGAGCGCAGGAATTAATCAATAGAGACACACCACGAAGTCATTAATGCCGTTTCATTGGCTCTCATTGTGTATATTGGGTCATCAGAGACCAAACTTTGCTCACTTAATAGCAAAAGGATCCCTTATTCGACGAGTTGGCCTTGTTTAAAGCTGAGACTACCGAGAAGGAGCAACTACTGAACCACTCAAGCAAGCTGAGCAGCATGGACTGTTTGCTGCGAGTCTGGCAGAGTGCACCATAGGACTGCACAATGATTGTGTAGTGCTATGCTGGCTGGTACAGACTAGAATTGAAAATCAAATCAATGGCAGTGGGTTGTGCCTGCCAGGGGGCTCAGCTGCGCTTGCTGCTAGGACTCACTCAGCTAGGGCTGGCTGCGGCGGTCTTGCGTGACATGGCGTCACATGACTGTCCATTTGCCAACAGGAAGTCACTAGTAAGGCGGCAAAAGCGACAGTTATGTTTCTTTGCCACACCACTGCCAGCCTGTGTGCTGCCAGCAGTTTGCTACCTCATCATCATCATGCGGGACCACAGGGAGAGCAGACGAGGTCGCACGGTCATCTTCGCAGAGGCAGGATCTAAAAAAACCTGACTGCCTCCACAGAGCCATGCTGAAAGAAGAGACCACTCGTCGCGTCTGCTTCTCAGATCTGATTATTAATGATGACTTCTGACAGGATGTTGATTTACAACATTAATAATATAATTTAGTTTTAGCAGCATGCCTGAGCCTGCAAGTTAAGTAGAACTGTGGACTGGTGCCGTGGCGGGTTGGGCTCAGCTGATCTGACTGTATTAATTAAGAGCAGCTGAGACCCGCAGTGCCACAGCTGCCGACTTTCACCGGGCCTCAGTTGTTCCCCTTGCATAAGTGAATTATTCCGAGGGGTGGCACCTTCCCTGTTGCCAGCTGCTGAGTGTTTTCTCCAGCATGCAGCACTCACTAGTTTTCTTACTACTTTGGAGACACAGAGAAAGGCCTGTCTCCTTATCTGCTAGTTACAGTCCAACAATTCAAAATCTGTGTGAGTTCACTTAGCGGTCAAGGTTTCAGACTGCTTATGTGTGACATTTTCATTATTTTAGTGCAACTATGAGTGACATTCAACGACTTAGTGACACTTTTTCGCGAGCAAAATCAAGCAATGAAGACGAGAGAAACATACAAATAACAGAAATTACACCCATTTGAGCAACGAGAAACTCTAAGAAGATCTTAAAACTGCGGTAAAGCACCTGATCGTACTGCAGACAGCAACTCACTGCAATGCAGACCTCTCAGTTGCACTAACTTTACTTACATGGCTGAACTCAACTTTGTGCAGACTGCAGACAGTGTGATTGCGGCAATGTATAGCACTCAGCCATAGCTGGCAAGTTTTATGCTGGCTTATAAGTGACAATTAAATGTTTTCAGTGTCCTTATGAGTGACATTCCAATCTATATGTGTGTCTGAGTGAGACTTTATTGCAAGAAGAACAAAAGCATTATCTCACCCGCATTGAGATAAATTACTGAAATGACTCCTTTTTGTGCAATGTAATAGTGTTTAAATGTCTATAACTGAGATCAACATCTATCAATTGCTCATTTAAGGGCACTATCCTACTTCCTTCTTCCAATTGGATAAGACTGGATTTTTATAAAAAGAGGTTCTGAAGTAAAAACTGAATAGTGTTGTTGAGAGAAGACTTGAGTTTGTGTCCCCTGCCCTTTGAAAATTTTAAAATATTTTATGCAATACGGTGACAAAACGAGAGGGATGCAATGTACAGCAGGCAAGAGAAAGACCGTGCTGTTCTTATTCAGGCCAGCACAATCACTAAGTATGTGCTACTCTTACCCATTAGTTCTGTCCTAACAGTGCAAGGTGATGTTTCAACCCTAGGTACAGTCTAAAGGAGCAGTGCTTTACAGAGTGCAACTTCAGATAATGGAAATAAATGCCACCCTTTGTGATCGGCACACTTGCTTACCAGAATCAGTTGGGTGCACTGAAGCTGGTCTAGTTCTCCCCACTCTTTCTGTCCAATTTCCCTCATCCCATTCTCTTACTTGCACTCTCTTTCTTTCCCTTTTGTCCACTCTCCTTTCTCAAACTTCTCTCACTGTTTGCTTTTCCTCATTCTCTTCATTTCTCTCCCCTGCATTCTTTTTCCTTGCGCTTCCATCCATTCTCCTTCTTTCTCGCATTGTCCTCTCTGCCCACTTTTCCTCCTTAACTTTTATTCTCTCTCTCCTGTATTCTTCATTCATCTGTCTCCCCTCTATCCACTTTTCCTCTTTCTCCTATATGGTCTTTTTCCACTCGATTTTCTCTTTATGAATTCACCTTCTTACTTTCACTTCTTTCTTTTGTCCCACACTTTCTCTCTCTCCTCCATCCTCACTCTCCTTTCTCTGACTCCTTTTCTTTCTCTCATGCGTTCTTTCCTTGTTCTGCCCACTCCCCTCTCCTTTGACTCCTCTTACATCTTTTCTTCCTCACTTGTTTAGTCTACTTCTGCAGTAGTGATGGTTTTGCTCACTTTGATCTGTGCATTACGTTGATTCATGCACCCCAGCAACAAACTGCAGAGGCACTCGTAAACAAAAAACATCACTGCAAGAACCACTGGCCTTTGACTCAAAAAGATCTGCATTTCAGATAAAACAAGCATTTGCAATGCAATAGGTCTCGCATTTACGCGAGTTTGAGCTATTGGCATTGTAAATGACAATGCCTTTATTTATATTTTGGTTTATAAAACATAAATAAAAGGCATTGTCATTTTCAATGCCAATAGCTTAAACTCGCGTAAATGCGAGACCTATTGCATTGCAAATGCTTGTTGAAAGATGGAATAACTTTGAGAATAAAGTTGTTGTTCCTTCCTTTGGTGATGTCTGATGTCTTCTTAATCATTCTCTTCAATTGTCAGAATTAAATCCACCCCTAGATCCACTGAAGACAGAGTATAATGAACATTGGTTGGATCTGAAAAGGACCATGCCTCAAAATGTCAATTCATCTTAGACAGGCAGTCATTTGTCACTTATGGAAGTGCTTTTAAGAGCATATCTGTAGCGAAAAAGACAGTTTTTCAATGTATAGCAGCATGAATCAAGAATTGCACTGAAGTAACCAGTAGATCTCTATCTGAAAGAATAATTCCACATCATGGAAGGAGCCGAGCAGGCACTGTTACGGTTTTGGGACAGATATTTTTCTGTGGGGATCTACAAGGAAGCCACTTGGTCTTCTCCTTCTTGTTGTGCAAAACATTGCCTTTATTCAGATGCTAGAGTTCATATCTTTTTTGGGTGAATGGGGTTACTGGTGATTGAACTAATTTATGGGTAACTTCACTTTTGGTTTTCTACGGCTCTAAATCTGCTAGGTGTTGCTGGATAATAATTAAAAGATAATGAATTTGCAGAATCAGTAGTATCAATTAGTAATGTTGTTTTTGCTGGATAATGTTTTTCTTCTATGGTACCGATTCTGCACTAACCTCCCTCTTTAATCCTCGGATTTGCGACTACTGGCTGTCCTAGAACATGTTGGGAATAGAACGTAAGGGCTTGGCTGGAGCAGCACCCTTTATGTACTTTGTTGCATCGTGTCTGGTTGGTGTGCGCTTGCCAGTATTACACACACATGGTGCTGTGATATCATGTATAACTTTTAAGTATGTCAGCCTGTAGCTGGGATATTTTTTTGATTAAGAATCCACATAAAAAAACAAAGTATGCATCAGAACCAACTTTACCTTAGGTGAGAAAGCTCTTCTTTTATGGTATGGGGTATTCAACCACGAGTGCTCACATTTTAACCCTTCTACAATAGCAGGGGTATTTACAAACTAAAAAGTCATTCTTTCCCTGAATGCTGTTGCCCTTTCATCTTATTTTGATAATTCTGACTTCCTGGCACAGTCGTTTGTCTCTGGGAGACCATGCCCACTGTATTGTTGTGGCAGACATGAATCAGTCTCTGCCTAACCCGAGGCCAGTGATTTTTCTTTAAAAAAGATCGTAGATTATTCACTGTATAGCACATCACATTTAGGCTCGTAGTAGATTGAAAATTGAAATTTGAAACCAAGAACAATCAATCTCTATTTAATGTGGTTATTGAAAATTCTATGTTTGAGTGTGCTATGGCCTCATAGGAAAGGGCCATGTATAGAAAAGTGGGTTCCGCCTCATTTGCAACATTCAATCAATCTAAATACAAAAACTAACTCTGGAAATTGATCTTAAATATTTATCTAGTTAAATATTCTTTATTAGGTTAATTAAAATCATAAAAGACACAGAGCATTTCAATAAATACATAAATTCATAAAATATTACATGTTGCTTTAAGAAGTCAGTAAAAATACACATATACGAATTAAGAGTTTGGAATAAAAGTTAAAAATCCAGTTCTAATTCTATTAAATAGATGTACACGACCAAGTCAGAATGAAGTCAATTTACCTCCAGATCGAAACCTGAGCATATTGCTCCTGTTAGAATGCTAGCGACATTGAAACATACTAGTACATTCAGCAACATTTCTAAGTATGTTAAAGCAGGTCTTACTTTTACGAAATGTTTCCCTCTTAACAATGGTAAAATTATCCCTCAGACTCTGCGTCCCTTTTTGGTGCTCCTTACGCTTCCCGATCATGGCAAGAATCTCACTGTCAAAGATGGTTATGCTACCACGCCTACTGTACTTCTTTGTCAACCTGCCACTGGTAGTGCCCCCTAGATGGTTTAGGCAGTTAGATACTCTACCCAGAGATCTCATTTGGGACCAGAGCCTCCGGAGGGTGTCCTTGACAACGCTGCAGCGTTCAGTTGAAGAAGGTGGACTGAGGGTGCCGAATTTCGAGCACTACTTCTTGGCCTCCCAAATACAGTGGCTGGCATGGTGGATAGAGGGCGTGGGCCCAGAGGGCACCAACCTGACGGACACAGGGGACCATTACTTTTAGCTAAAATGCTGGACCCAGCTGTGGTGATCCCCCACCAGTCCCTGTTGCAAACCATGGCATTGCAGTGCCAAAGACGCAGTGTAGCCATTCGGGCGAAGGCCCCCTTGTATGCGCCAGCCCTGCCCCTGATAGGCCTACCGCACAGTACCCCTAAGAGAATATTCACTCCTGAACAGTTATCCCATTGGAGACTGTAGGTGGCTGTTATCACCAGTCAGTGCTGGCTCCGCTGGCAGACTTGGTGGAGAGCACTGGACTGCAACCGGGGCAGTTCCTTCTATATGAAGCCCTGACACGCACATTTCGTACACTGTGGAGCTGCGAACGGAAGAAACCAGAGACACATGGGCTGTTACAATCCACACTTACTCTGGGTGGGGCACGTCACCAAGTGAAATGGTTTTATACTACATTGCAACAGCTATCTCGCGCCCCCCTTCAAAAATTACGAGATAAGTGGGTGACTGTTGTGAATAGGAAAATAGCACATAGGGAATGGAAAAAAATATTGGCATACCACAAAATGGTCTCCCCAAACACTAGGTTCAAATATATACAGTTTAACTATACACACAGGATGTACATGACACCTCACAGGATTTGGGTCACATTTGGTGGGGAGATACGCAACTGCCAAAGGTGCAACCAAATCGACGTTGATTTTACTCATATGATTTGGAGCTGTACAATAGTGAATGGATTTTGGTGTGGAGTAGTGGAGCGGATGAGGATAACAGTAGGGTGCACGCTCAAGCCCACGATGGAGACTTGTATACTGGGACTCTTCCCAAGGCCACCCTAGTGGACGGTAGGCACCAGATTGATAGATTTGGCCTTAATTTTTGCTAATAGGATTAACATGGAAATCAATAATAGGGCCTGCCATAGCTGACTGGAAAAGAGATGTGACACATTGGGCAAGAGCGGAGGAACGGGTCTTGGCTAGGGAAGATGCTCAAGGGCTAAGACGACACCCCATTGCGGGACCTGGAGGGAGGTCCTAGAAAACTGGGAACACCCTGAAAGATAACCCATAAAGGAAGAAGCCGAGTCCAGTTCACACTCAGATGACGCTAGTCACACGGATTTGTAGGGCAGGAGCAAGAATTGCTCGGAAACCGACCCCTCTGGTTATAACGCCCCCCCCCCCCCCTTTCTACCCAAGCCTGACAGGATTATCACTCAGGCAGCTCCCATAGGCGAAGACCTAGGCATTAGACTTTGGGCCCACCTCTGGATTAGACCCCTCCCACCCCACAAGACATGCCCGATAAGAGCTCGAACTGACACACCACCCTGCATAGTTACTTTGTTTGTTATTTCACTTTTTACTTGGAAGAGGTGTGGCGCAGCGGCCAGGGCAAATGACTCCGGGGCTCGGGGCTCACGGTTCGATCCCCGGTGCCGGCGGCAGATGAGCCCAGCACCATGTGACTCTGGGCAATAGCTCGCTTAATCTTCCCGACGGCCCCCAGCGCCTTGACACCTTCGGGTAATTGTTTGCGCTTTACAAATACTGGACATTTACATTTACTTCTTTGTTGTTTTTAGTTTCCTCCTGTGGTATTCCCTCTCTGAGATGTATCATGAGACATATATTCCCAAACTCTGTGGCCCCCTCTCTCCTAGTAGACTGTATCCACATGTAAGACACACATAGCACTGGAGCTTAGGTCCCTTCTTTAACTAAAAGCTACTAGCTGATTCTAACTGGACACCTAAATTTATAAACCGTTTCGATGGTAAAATCATGCACAGGTCTGTGGCTTGAAAGTTACTTGATGCTGTATTCCGGTTCTGAGAAATACATGAAAATCTGATAACCGTTTACAGATGTCTTACATGCCGAAAATGTACTGTTACAAATATAGATTGTATACTCAAATGCTAATAATGTTATAAAAAAAACAAAACAATGGTAATATATATTGTTGTCTTAGCAAACTTTAGTGGTCACAAAACATTGCAAAATGCATGGTATCATGCGCAGAAAAACAATCACAGCTACAGGAACCCAAATTACCAACTTTGTTCCAGCCCCGTGGTTCTTCCAACAACCAATGCAATAGGTTTAACCTAAATCTCGTTAGAAGAAAACGATGATGGGGATTCGTGACCACTGTTAGATAAGGCTCTTTTGAGGGGCATGTCTTTAATAAAATATAAAAGCTTGTACTGAGGGTTTACAAAGCTCGCTAGCTTCTCTCTCGGTTTGTATAACAGAAAGGAAATGTTTCTTAACCCAACCTAGGTCCTCCCTTATGATCCTTTGTGGGGACCAATATAGCTCGGGACATCCCAACTTCCCCACTGAAGATTTGATATTAGTAAGCCACGCGATAGAGCTGACCCTCTACAGAGACAGTCTTTTATGATGGTCTGAATTAGTTCAAGGTCTGGGTTTAACCAGTTCCTAATCCACCTTAATAGGGGACGAAGAGCTAAAAGGTCTGAAATATACCCAGCACCTATCTCTTTGTGGAATAATATAGCAGGCTGTATATTGTGGAACTGAGAGTAGACTTCTAATGAATTTGTTCCTTAGCCTCCTTATAGCTCCAAATATCACTCCTGAAACTAGCCAAAGAAATGCATTTAGATTGGTATACTTGAACCAGAGCCTTTACAGGTTTAGCGCCCAACCAACCTAAAAAAGTAAAAACAGATGCAACAACTCTAGCCCAAAAGTTCACTTTTGCCCTCATTGATGGGGTCCAAATGCCCCCATCATTGAATAAGACCCCCAAATAGCAGAAAACATTCACCCTGGAATGCATTTTCTTTGGCCTTTATTTTTAGACCCCATCACCATGATATGGGATTTGGTATAATTAGTAGCCAGATCTAGAATGTTCATAAAACCTACAAAGGAATTAAGAAGATGCTTGAGTCCCACTGACAGCGTTATCCGCATATAAGAGTCCTGGAATTAACTGTGACCCAACTTGGGTGATGTCTCTACAGGCTGGGCTTAAGGTTGGCCCCAAGTTATTAATGTATAATGTAAACAAAAGTGGGGCTAAAATACATCCTTGTCTTACCCCCTATGAACACTGAAGAAGGATTCCCGATCTGCTTGCATCTCACAACCTTACATAAATCTACATGTAATTTGTGCAAGAAATTCTCAATGGTGTGATCTACTCCCATGTTGTTAAGGATTAACCATAGCTTCATCCTATTGACTCTATCGGAAGCGGAGGTTTAATCCACAAAGGTTTGATGTAGCTTGCCCCATTTAGCTAATGTGCATTTCCCAATAACCAGCTGCAAGTTCAGGCATTGATCTATTGTATGAAACTCACAAAAAATACGTCTCTCGTAAACCGGAGGTTGTATGTTAAAGGGAAAAAGAAAGCAGAAAGTGATCCTTTTTAAGGACGAGAACCCTCACTCACCCGAAAGTGACATGCTTCATCATTGGGCTCCCTCCTCACATCTGGCCTGCAAGGTCCCAGATGTGGGCTATGACTCTCCACCAAAGGAGGGGGTGGGTGGAGAGGAGCTGAGGTGTTTTAGAGTGGGGGATAACCCTAAGCACAAAGGTGAGTGAGGGGCAGAGTGCAAAAACAAAATCAGTGATAAGATTAAAACTATCTCAGGGACCCAATAACTTTATTAGGTGGTACCCTTGGATAGGGTTAAAAACTAAGAGGACTGGGGGTTCAGAGCAAATATACCCCCATAGTGGTCAACATGTGTCTGCCTGTGTTAGACTCCACCAGGAGTTCTTAGGCATTCATCAGGACCAACAAAGAATTCAAGTCACTCTGCATGCAACAATAAAATGAAATAAATCAATCAGATGGCTATACTGGCCGTGTCCATATGTTGTCACGGAAATGATGGGTGGTTAATACACGTTTCCACCTCTCTATTGCCACAAGGTACCCCTCGGCCACAGTCGGCTTTTGGTACGGCTACTCGTGGTTAGCAGCGTAACAGGGGGTCCTGATCTACTGTACCCTTCCCTGGCGGCCGGAACCCATTCTGTAGATTGGAGATCACATTATTTTGATTAAGCAAAGAGGTTAGCCTTGACAGAATCACTTTCCCCATTACCACGGAATCTTCGAGGGAGATAGGTATCTTGAAGGCCGGGATAATTATAGATCTAGACCAGGAGGAGGGAATTCCAGTTATTCCAGTTATACAGGCACATTTAAGACGTTAGTTAGAATTTTAGCCTAAGTCTTGGGGTTCGTCTTGTATAAGTCTGCTAGAACCCCATCGGAGCCAGGCGCCTTGTCATTCGACATGGTGGAAATCGCATTATACCAGGTAAAATTCCCCGCCTAACTCCTTGGAAGGGCTATTAAGGGTAGACACTGTAGGAAAGTGGCCCTTTTTTTGCATGGTTGTCCCCCCACTTTTTGCCTAATGTTGATGTACTTTGACTGAGTGTGCCCTGGGTTCCTGCCAACCTGGTACCCAGGGCCTATGTTATTTCCCTAAACTGTACTGATGCAACACCCAATTGGCAACTCTCTGGCCACATGCAAGTCCTTTGTAAAGGGTACCATAGGTACCAAGGGCACTGTGACCAGAGAAGGCCCCTAAGGGCTGCAGCACTTATTGTGCTACCCTTAGAGGCCCTGTACCTTTACACCCACACACTGTCATTGCAGGCTGGGTGTTTTGGTTCAGAACAAAGTGAAGAGTCGACATGGTACACATCCCTGTGTGCCATGCCTACAACCCTCTGCCCTGGCATAGGTAAGCCACCCCTCTAGCTGGATGCACTATACCAGTGGTGAGGGTACAGGTGCACGAGCCCTGTACCCCTACAGTGTTGAAGTCAATTGTTAGACATTGTATGTGCAGTAATGCCAAAAAGAGTATATGGTGCTGGGAGTTTGTCATTACGAACTCCACAGCACCATAATGGCTGTACTGAAAACTGGGAAGTTTGGTATCAAACTTCTCAAGAAATTAAACCCATACTGATGCCAGTGTGGGATTTAATGAAAAATGCACTAAGAGGGTATCTTAGAAATGCCCCCTGAAAAACGACCTAACTATAGTGTCCTCGCTGAGTGGCTGCCCACCAGCTGCCACCACCAGACATGTTTCCGGACCCCTGGGTCGAAAGCCTGCTGCTCTCTCCAGAAGAGGAGGACACCAACTGACTTGGCCCCCAACCCTATCGGCCTGTCCCAACCTCGAACCTGCTCCAGCGAAATCCCGATGTGTCCTTCAGCCAGCAGCCCTCAGTAACCCGGAGGACCTGCCCTGCCTTCCCAAACCAAACTTTGTCTCCCATGAGCACCAGATTTGCTCACCAACAGACTCTGGCTCCGGCCAAATCTGCGAGTCTGCACCACTCTGCACCCGACGCCCACGGCCCGAGTTCGAGTGGCCCAACACCACAAAGAGGTCTCCCCGGCGCTCCTGACCTGGAATCTGGTGATCCCTGACCTGCTTCATGTCTCCAACCGACGTCTGCAGCCCCTTTCTGGAGGATCCCCCCCGATCGCAACCGGAGCCGGTAAGAAAAACCCAACCCCAAACGATACCCCTGCACCTAACTTCCCACGGTTGGGTGGCCCAACCGACGGTTTCTTGGCATCCCCAGGCATCCCAGCTTACCTCTCCAACTGGTGGTCGCCTCCGGAAGATCTTCATCTCCGAGCCTGCAGTGTTTCTTGCAACCAGAGAATCCCCAATCAACAGGGCACCTGACGCCAAAACAGCACCCTGTACCCGGCCGCCCCAGTGCCGCTGTGGGTGCACCTTGTGTGCTAAATCAGGGTCCCCCTTTTGCCCTGAGCCTAACACCAGGAGCTTTGCTCCCACAACCTTGTGGCCTGCTCGTGAGGAGCCACCAACCGGAGGCCCCCTATGCCCCATTGGATAACATTGGGCCTCAGCACTCTGCACCCAGCCGCTGTAGTGCTGCTGATGGTGCTTTGAGAGTGCATCCTCGACCCTGGGGGAACCCTGGTCCTAACCCCAGAATACCAACTCCAAAACCTAAATACTTAACGTCAAACCGAGAGCACTGTTTTCTCCCAAGGGACTGCATTGACTGCTTTTCTGTGAAAAAGTGTGGAGTTGGTTTGTATGAAACCTTGAAAAACTGCAAATGTACAAAAACTGAATTACTTATCTTTTCTCTAGGAAATGTCCCAGTGGCATATCACACTGAGTAGAAAAAGTAACTTAAAAGTAATCTGAAAACTAACGTACAAAATAATCTCAAAAGTAACTTTAAAGTAATTTTGACTGTTGACTTACCTGTAAACAAACCAATTGCATCCAACTGCATTTCAATTGAATTCAACTGCATTATACCTGCAAAGTATTATTTCACTTACCTGCACAAGGCCTGGCTTGGTTCTAGAAATAAAATAACTAAATAATATTTTTATGCAAACAAATTGGTCTCAGTTCAGTGTTTGAGTGTGTGACATTTCTTGCCTGAGTGTGTACAATATATGCTTAACACTACCCTCTGATAAAGACTTACTGCTCGCCCACACTACCACAAATAGAGAGTAAGGTATTATCTACTTTTACCTCTGCCTTTCTTTGGGGTTCCACTGAACTCTGTGCACACTATATCTTACTATGGTATAGTATATACAGAGCCAGCTTCCTACAGTCATTGTTCAACAAACATAGATCCCCTGGAAATGCTTCACCCATATATCTGGTTTTATTGTGCATTCTAATACGCTGTTAGACATCCCATTAAAATCTATCACTGTTTTTTAAAACGTTAGTCTGAAGAAGTTGATCCCATGCATCCCTTTTAATTTCATTTTTTCAATCTGCTTAGGCCAGCTTATAGCTCTTCCTGCAGGTAGTTATTACAGTATTATTCCTTGGAATTTTTTTCAGTGCTATAAGCAGGCTTTGATGTGTCTCAAAACAGTTGGGGCCAAACCACCTCTATCCTCCATGCTTAGATTTTCCACCCAATCTCACTAGTCTGTTTGAGACATACTCACATACCCTATTAAATGCACTCAATAGGACATCTCCTTGCTTAAGGCCCTCTAAACACAAGCTAATATCCTGACTACATACATGCTAGAGATTATTTAAAAAGGAATCCAAAGGGACCTTGTTCCATTTCAGTCTACGTGCTTGGTCCCGAGGTATAATATCAGAGTTCCTAGGTCTGCTATTAAATTGACTTCCTCCCTCATTCTTCATTCAACAACCAAGAATAAGGGATTGTGGTCACTGAACAGATTCCATTTAACCTCAAAGTGCAGAATGGCCTGGACTAACGAGGCAGAAATAAATATATAATCAATAATCTAATCGAGGCGGCGCTTCTACCAACAAAAGTGGGGGATATCCCATGCTTCTCTTCTTTGTAGGGTATCTACCAAATTAAGGTCCACTATAATGTAAGCAGGTTCCTTTGACTTGTATGCTCAAAGTGGCTTTGGTTAAGGCCTTCTAAAACTGACTCCTCTTAAAGATGACAGAAGGGTTGACATGGATGAATTGTAAATTCTCCTTGTAAGGTCACCAAATATGGGTAGTCATGTCCTTCCGCAGAAGACTCTAAAAAGGACTGCAGGACCAGCAGGTGTTCCACGAGTTCAGAAAGGAGTTATATACATTTACAGCTAGTAAGTTAGATGCTTGCTTGAAATCTAGCTGGATCACCAACAGATTTCTAGAGCCCGTATCTTACTGTGTAGACTTACATGGAAGATTTAGGGATTCCAATGTAGTCAGTCCCCCTTTAGCTCTACCACATTGTGATGGTAAGGCTGGAGAAAAATAAGAGGTTTACCCATCCAGATAAAAGGAATTATCTCTATCCCAAGTTTCTTTTAAGCCCACTATATGCTGATCCTTTAGTAAATTAAGCCACCTCTCATCTGATCTTTTGGTACTCAACCCTGCTATATTCCAGATCACCACCTATAGACATGAGCCTGATATAGGTACTAAATTAACTGGTAGACTAACGTTCACATTCTCTAAACTGTCCTTCACCTGTTAGGAACTGGTAGACACAGGGACCAGTCAATCATTGTTATCTAGAGAACTCAGCGGAAGGCATCTTTTGACCAACTGAATAGGGCTTCCTGTTCTTCCCCCACCTGGTCGGTCTGCCACACTAAAGGGGTCCTTGAGTTCCCAGCATGGAGTTTGTCCTTTGGTGGATAAAAATAGCCTAACTGGAACACTTTAGTCCCTGCAGGAAGGGAACTGGAATGAGATGCCACTCATGTTAGACTTCCTGATGAATCAGGTTGATCAAAATTGACAATAATGCAATCCCCTCCCCAGTTTTCTCTGATTCCCACCCATCCCACTCTTCTGGCTAAGTTTATGTGAGTAGTCAAGTGCTTCCTGTCTCCAAGTTGGTTTTTCCACCAATGTGTAACCTTCTGTATGAGTTCAGGAGTGGTTTTGATCACACCCGGCCTCATTAGGGGAACACCCACCAAAATAGCCACCAGTGGGGTAGATTCGGAAGGGAGCTGCAACCTGAGATTGGCGATATCCTATCCATAGTGGGAGAGGGGCGACTACTATCCCTCTGGTAGTCTATTTTTCTAGAGGATGGACTAGCCATGAGAGGGGGTAAAACCTGGGTACGGGACAGAACAATCCCTTCACCTGCTGCCCTGTTTTTGCATGTGCCCATGTTCGTATTTGTCATCTTTCTCAAATCATACATGGGCTTTTAATGGTCCCCCGTCAACTCCTTGGTTTTAGAGGTCCTTAAAGAGTTACATGAGCTCTGTAAAGGATATAAATGGTTCTTAATATGAGCATTATGGGCAGGGTTAACCTCTTGAGTACCATAAGACGAGTGACCAGTTACACTTCCCAATTTCCCTATCATTCAGGAATTAAAATTGGCAGCAGTGGATTTCATGTCAAGACTGGAGGCTGGCATTATGCATATATCTTTGATTCCCAGCTCCTTGCAGCACTTCAAAGCAAAACAGAACAAAACACAAAAATTCCAGAACTAGAATGTCTCTGTAATCTATAAAACTCCCTGGACAGCAGCCATCTTCCTCTTTTATCTACAGCTCCTCGCCAGAAATGTATTGTGATGAGGGCGTTTTTTTCAGTATGGATGATTGTTTTGAGTATAGTTTATTTTGATAGTTATAGAGAATTGTGTGAGCTCATTAACAGTTTGTTTAAGATATAAGTGGTGGTTCTTTGTTTTGGTTGTAAGTATTTAAAAAATAAAATAAAAAAAAGATAAGGTGGGGAAAACCCAATTTATGGGTTTGAAATAAGGTTGCTTGGTTTTTATTCCCATTAGCATGAAAGTATTAGTAGTTAAACTTTTTTTAGTTTGTTTTGCCTTAGGGCTGATATGAGCCAATGGTTGTGGCGGATGTTGCGCTTGCTGTTCTTGGCTCGCATTCTTGCTCGTGCACTTGGTTCAGTACTCCTCGCAGGAGGTAGTCAATTTCACCTGAAAATCCTCCAAGGCACTTTTGAATCACTTTACAATTTTATCCCACAAATTATTGAACAAAGGCTCCAACACTGTCTTAATATTTTAATATTACATGCAAAAGAAGGAGAAAACGCAGTATCCCCTGGAATAAGTTTAATAATGGGGAATCACGCGGGCCGACGCAGAGTTAATATCCGTCGTTGGGGCATATTTCACGTAACCAGTTCTGGATCTTGCCCCCAAATCCTTCTTTTTCTTGGCTGGCATGGCCCATTCAAACGATGGTGTGCCAGGGGCAAAATTAATCTCAGCTGTTGTGGACTCCCCCATTACAGTCTCAATTATCAGGGATCCCCCTTGCTTTGGGACATATGCCACTTCTTCTGCACCCCCAGGACTTCCCCTCTTTGACTGAGACGCTGGGCTCTGTGTGGATATGTCTGTCCCTAAGCCCATTTTCTCTTCTACACTCTGGATTTCCTCATTTAGTGCCCCAACTGACGATGTAAGAAATGAAATGATAGGTGGACACTTACGAGAAACCTTTTGATCAATCGGTCCATTTTTAGGTCTCGCCTGAGCCAGCGCATGCGTTGCTCTGGCGAGACTTTTAGTAAGTGGGCTTAAAAAAGCCAACCACAGCTTTTTGTGTGGCCTAGAGCTTGCGGTTACGCGCACAGTTACGAGCACAAGCGCCATCTGGCTTTCCTGTCTCGTCATGGCTCATTAAGTGCATCGCTCGCGGGCACCCTTACAGCCCGCGATCTTTCACTTTCACGGCCTCGCGGCCAATGCTTGTTTTTATTTCCTTTTAGTGCGCGCGCGCCTCCTCGCTCGCACCTCTGCCTGTCATTGCTTCTGTTTTTCCGGCGCCTGTCACTCCGTCTGAGCACACTCGCTGAGAGTAATGGGCATCCGCTTTTAAGCAATGCTCGTTTTATTTGCCGAATGCTTTGGTGTTAAAATAAAAAAAGAACATTGTCATTGTATATGTGGCAACATGCTCCATAATTTGTATTTTCTTGTCCCATAATTTTGCCATTCTTGCCACACAATATGTTTTTTAAATGCCGCAAACTTTGTGTGGGGCCTTTATCACACTTTTGGGCACACTCAAAAGGGGGATGTTACGGAGACAAGTTACCATCCCCAAACTAATTTCTGGACGTGGTCGCCTATCGCCACCTGCAGGCCAAAACTATAATTTGTGTGCTGTAATCATATGTAATCGCCACAAGAAAGATCTGAATGGCGTCTGTTGATAGGGTTGAACGTGTGATTTTAAGGAGTTCTGCCTACAAAAGGTATTCCCTGTTCTTGTTTCCAAGCATCCTCTCTTCATTCTTCCCTGGTTTATGTCACCCTTCCATGTTCCATTCCTTTGTTCCTTCTTACATGTTCGCTCCCTCGCTTTCTAACACTCTTCTCCGTCGCAACCGCGTTTCTTAATTTCCAGCCTGTCGTTCCCTTTTCTCATTTTCTATCCTGCTCTCTGTCACCATCTCTCTTCCCCCTTAGACCTACCATCCTATCTTCTCTGTTTCATCCCTTTCTTTATCGGGGTATCTCTTCTTTTTCTTTGATGCTCTCCCGAACTATTTTCTGTCCCTGTCGACCCAATCTACCGCTCTTTCACACACTCGCATGAAGCGCCTTTTCTCACCCTCTCCTGCTCGCTTGACATCTCTTTCTCTCCCCTCTTAGACCCCTTGTTCTCGCTGGTCTTTTTCATTCCAGACTCTCTTCCCTTGCTCACGGACTCTCCCCACTTTTCCTCCCCTCACTCTCCCAGAATCTCCGCTCCATACGTGAACGAGCCAGGACATCATACATGGTCTCACTAGCTCCTCCTTTTCTCATTGCTTTCCCTATCTTCTCAACCTCAGCTCTCTTCATACTTTGCCCCGTCTCCACCTTTTGTCTTTTTCATTCCAGTTTCCCGCCACTCTGTCCCCCTTTACATCTCCTGCTCATCACTCTTCTGAACCCTTCTTCTCCCTGGTCCTGTTTCTACTTTGTGCTTTCTTCGCCCCCTTTTCTCCCTCACTTCACCATCTTCTCGGACCCTCATCTTCTCCTCTTTCCCTTTCCTATTTTTATATCTGCATTGTCCTTTTCCATCACTCACTCCCTTACGTTGTCGCCTACCTCTCTCCCACTTTATATGTCTACCCTCTTCTGACCGCTCCTTTCGTCACACCTTTCTTCCCCTTTATCGCCCATCTCTTTATCCCGCCCGTCTTTCATATTCTGCCATATTTTTCCTTTTTTACATTACCTTCCCGTGCTCCCATCATTCTCCCTTCATAAATTCCTTATTGTCTTGCACACTCTCCAGCCCCCTCTGCCCTTACCAATCCCACCTCTCTAATCTCTTTGCATCTCGCCATGAAACTTCTCTCCCACCGACTCCATCTTCAATGACGTCACTTCATTTCAAGAACCTTTGATGTTCCTAAACACACCTTGCCCTCAGCCCACTCCCTCACCCAACCCCCCTCGCTCTCTCTCTACACACTTACTTCACTTCCTGTCACTCTCTCCCTCCTGCTCCTTCTCGCCTTCCTCTGACTCTCCATCTGTCTTGTTCTCTGCCTGCCCCGCCCTCTCTAGCCTCTCTTCAACAGTCAAAGCCTTCTCTTTCTCCCCCTCTCTCGCTCTTGAACCCCCACCCCCCAGCCCTTCTCACTCACACAGATATCTAAGCCTCAGAAATCCATTTCTGGGGAACCTTGGTAAATTGTAATTGCATTTATATAACACTTACTACCCCTGACGAGGTGCTGAAGCGCTTTACCCTGGGCAGCATGCTGCTACCGAACCCAAGGTTAGTGGCTAGTCATGTTATTGGTTATTGGGGTTAGTTTAGTGACTCAAGCAACTATTCCATGCATTCACTAGAATTTCCTTGGGGTAGATGAAATAAATAGCAGTTGGGTGTTAACATTAGTGGGGTGGGGGGAGTGGTTGAGATATGTGAGTTGATGCAGATGTTTATTGGGATTCTTCATGCTGATGTTTGGTGGGATTAATAAAATACAGATGAATGCAGATATTCTGAACCCTTTCCATGTTACAAGCAATAGGCAGTTCTCGGGCACAGCCTCCTTGTCCTAGCCTCATCGCAGCCCTGGGCCCTTTGTGCAGCAAACCACTCACTGGTGTTGTTTGAAGACCTAAACCTTTCCATCAAATAGAAAACAAGCATTGGCATAGCCAATAGGTCTCGCCTTTGGGACCTTATAAGTGTTTAGCCATGCAACAGTTGATGTTGTTGCACCAAGGATATTGTGCTGCATAACTAAATACTTATAAGGTGGACACTTACGAGAAACCTTTTGATCAATCGGTCCATTTTTACAAGAAGATTTCCGCTTGCCCAGTATTGTAGCTGAATTGTATGGCGAAAGAGGGGTGGCCCAGCCAAACCTATTCCAGTCTCTGACGGACTCAAATGGGCCTGCTCTTTGCCTGCGATCTTAAATAATATATGGTGATATAAAATAGAGTAATTTTCAAATGGAGAGAAGTGGTATCCAGTAACTGCATGGATCAGGTATAGGGTGTTGAAGTTAATCCTAGAGAGTACAGTAAGCCACAGAAGAGATAACAGAGATGATCAGATTGTCACATATGACCAGGCAGATCACAGCTTTAAGCATGACGTATGTTGACAAGAATTATCAGGTATAAAGGTTTAAAATTGTAGTGAAGCCTCAAATTTACCATTGCACCCAGTACAACTTTCCTTCTTTTGTCATGGGAAATACAAATGTATCCTAGTCAACCACTTCATTTTCTGGGTGTCTCAGCACTCTTGAGCCAGATAACCTTTCAATACGCTGCACTGAGCTATAGAAGTTTAGCATGGGCATTTCTCTTAACATTTGTGCTTTGTGCATTTGACGTATTTATTTGCCATATTGGCGTACCTGGTACACCTTTTTAGGATTTAAAATAAGTCATTAAGGGTTGAACAATAAAGATGTAATTTGGAATATGTACTTGGTTAAAATTACTTTCTACCATTGATAACATCGAGCTAAGGGCTCTTCTATTGAGGGGAAAATTGCAACTTGTATCCTACCTACTGTGGTCTGAAAAGTCATCGTCCACGACTTTTCAGATGCACTAGGTTAGAGGACCTGAAACAACAAACAGGTTTTCTATGGACCGCATTACAGACAAGAGTCTAAGCAGTTTTCTGGCCTTTGAAGGCACAGACCTACATGAACCCTCTAAAGCTCTGGCAGTACACTACTGTGAATATGGCAGTTAACCTTGAAAAAGCCCCCGGCCTGCATTCCACAAGGGCGGCGAAACACGTGTTGGCTGTGGCTTTCCGAACAAAGAAACAATAATTAAAGAATTCTTCAAGCAACTTGGCTGTGCCATTGTTCTTACTTACTAAAACGAATTTGGTTTCTTGCTGCATATTCCCTTATTCCTGATCCAGTGGAAGCGGCATAAAATGTTTATACATTCACAGTGCCACCTAATAAACCATGAACCAAACTATAATACAAATAACCAAAGAGTTCGGGCCCATAGAAACTCTACAACCACTTACAAAACTTGAGGTCCTCCGATAGATCTTCATAGGAGCTAATAGGGACTCATAATTAGAGACGGATGCAAACTCCTCATGAGGACCTATAATGAAGAAAATGCCTAACCAACATCAGTCTAACAATAACATGTCAAATAACACTCGTCAATAAGGACACACTCAGTATATTTAACAAGGTACTTTTATCTAAACTTCAAAAATGAATGGTCAATACACAAAAATACATTAGAACATCAGTACTTTGGTTAATTCAATGAATACAGGTAAAATCACAATAAAAATGCAATATAGGCAGAATTCATCATAAATCAATTACTGGCGTAAAGAGAGAGAGTGAGGTAAAGAGAAAAGTTCACGTTGCAAATCCAGAAATACAATTCGAAATTTCATACGAACCTAGATCAAGAACTAATGCACAGCGTGCAAAAGTCTGTAAATAGGCTACCCTTCAATTGTAAAGGTATGGCCTGTGCAACACCATGAGCCGATGATGTGCAAAGAGATAATCAGGATAGTTCAGTTCAGGGGAATCAAGGTGTGGACCGACAGCATGTCACGTCCAGAAATACAGGGACCAGCAGCAATAGCAGTTCTCCAAAAGATGAAGACAGCCAAAGAGAGTTCATTTCTTTCCACAGAGTAATTATACCTCGAACTGTTCCCAATTCTATCCCTGAAATGCATCTTCTTTATTGTTTTACGCATTTCCATTGGTTAGGATCCATGGTGTGATCGTGATATGATCATTTTCCAGTCCAAATCATCCGGAACTCTGACAAATCACTTTTGTTTCCTTTATACATTGTTAAACTACCTTGGAAATAGGAAGCACGTTGAAACTTGAAGCACGTTATAACTTGTACTTCCGCGCGCTCACTTGCATGTTCGTTTGCAACAAAATTGTCACTATCATTCATAGAAAGAATACTGTATCATAGAAAGAAACTTCAGCAATAGGAAAACAAATAAATCAGCGAATGAAGGACAAAATACATTCTTTTGAGGCCTATGTTAGTAGAAGGAACTAATACACTTGTCAATGCTGCTTCCAGGGCCTACATAGAAGAACCACAAAATCATCATTTTAAAAGAATAGACTTAGCATTATTTAATTGTATGAAGAAAAAGTGACTACATGGAAACAATATAAGAAAACATTCATTGAAACTACTTATAGGCATTTTGTCTAATTGCGATTGTCTAAAGGCATAAATAATCACTTTTCTAATAGGATTTTCATGTTCTGGAAATAAACACAAACCAGAATCATTCTAGTTTAAACATTTCTCACTATCCCAATTCTATAATACCATTTGGCATTTATTTTTGCACTATATTCTTTTAATACATTTAATGCGTTTCTCTCTCATAACAAAATCTCTCGTTTCTCCAGCTTATTTCTCTTCTGCATTCTTTTCATTGCAGGTTTAAGAAAACTCTGAATGTGTTAGATCTGTTTTGCGCATTTTACGTTGTGCTTTTTCTGAAAACCTTTGCACGTTTTAGTTCATCACACGGTTAGTAAATATTTATAAATATTAGTTCACACTGGATGAACCGTCTCGATCGAGCAGGATTATTCTCAAATAATCATGCTCCATCATTCCTAAACTTGATAGAACCATGGAAATTATAAATAACAAGGTGCTTGCATCCCCTACCACTTGGTAACATTTTGATAGGTCATATTTGTGGGGAGGGGCCACACCCACTGGGGAGTGCTAGAGCATACAGCAATCAATAGAATCCCTAAGTCTGAATGGCCCCCTCTCTACCGACACAGCTCTAACATTTTGAAAAGCTAGATGAAACATGAGATGTAGGAGGGTATGCATTAGAAGTTATTTATGTTTAGTTTTCTTCTGATTGTTTCTAGTCTTCTTTATTTTTTATGAGGATTATTAATATTCCGTGTGAAAAGCCAATTGTTTTGGTTTAAGTGAGTTAGGTACCAGGTAGCCACGACTGATCTATCTGTGCTAGACTGAAATGTTGCGATGTGGGGAAACTTGAAGCTCTGAAAAACAGTTGACTAAGATTGAATAAGCAAAATCAGTAATACGGCAAACCTCTAAGTTTAGAGGCATATATATTTAAAAGTCAGTATGACCGAGACATTGTGTGTTAATTGTCTCTAGTCTCAGTGAATTTGTATTGTCTGGTAGTGTATATTGTTCACATTTATGACCCACAAAACATTTTTATATTTATCTTTGGCGTACAGCTTTCTTTTTTTTTCCATTTCATTGTACTTCTTAAACTCTGCTAAAGTGCTTTTGAAAACCTTAACTTCCGTGAGGTCTCACCTTGAATTAATCCTCCTAGTTTTAAATGACATCTAGTGGAAGAAAATGTTTCTTTTTGCCGACCTTTTAGTACTACACTGGTACCATTTTTTTAAGCTACTAAGTGTATTGTTAGGATAGTCCGGTGTAGTGGAGGACTTACATTTAAATAGACATTAATTCCAGAATACTGCATTGTTTTTTATATAATTATGGGAAAGTCATAAAGTAGGGATATCTAAAAGTTCTATGAACCATTATCTCTCTCTAGAACGTTAGTAATATGAGGAAAGGAAATTCAGCTGTTAAAAACCCAAAAAAAACCTCTGACGAAGAAGCTGTGAGTGATGTTGGGGCACAGAGTGTTGGGTAGATAGGACGGTGTGTGATTAAAGCTAAGAGCATGAAGGAATATGAAAAAGGTTTAAAAGAAAATAGAAAACGCCACAATGAAAACTGTTGAAAAGCTAACATTTTCGAATCATGATTTACATAGATTCTTCCATGTTCAATGGTAGAGGCGCTTATTTGGCCTGGGGAGGCCTTACAACTTGTCCAGCCCGAAACATCTCGGCACTTGAATGAGGTCACTTTCCATTTTAAGGAATGAAATTAAGAAACAATCTAAGTGATTGAATTTTAGGGGCACTGTATTTGTTCTTGTAAATAATCCTTCTACCTTGAGATGCACCTGTGACTTAAACTGTGTTGGGCCATTAAAATATGCATGGGCTGTGAAGGAAGTTTCGAATGTTCTGTAACATTTTAATGCGTGAATATTTGTATGATTAAAGTAAATTGGCAAAAAAAGTTTAATTCAATACATGGCACTGTGCTACGTGTCGTTAATTCATTGGTAGATATACTTGATGTAGCTTAAATGTAGGTCTAAACGCTTCAGCTTTGATAATAGTTTCCCACTTTCTTAGGTAACAGAGTTTGTTCCTCTCTGGAAAACCCTCGTCTATATCATATGTGCTCGATATGGTTCTACGGGGTTACTTGGCTTTCCTGCTTCTTAGAGAAAAGTTGGTATACGGGACTTTATTAAAGTTTTAAAATAAGGGCCCCAATTCGCAAAACTTTATTGCGTGTTTGGGTGGGTGTGACATTACTCTTGAAAATTCCGCAATAACTGACGAGTAGAAAGTAAGTCACACCTGTTAGCAGAATCAGTCTTCTTAAGAGAAGCAGTTCATGGACAATAGTTACTCCATTGATGTTGTGTGTTGGGCATTCATAGCCTTTAAATAAAGTACCCACTTTGTGTCCTTTGTTACAGCCCTCGCGTTTGCAGCATGTGGCAGTTTTATGATTACAGCCCTGTAAATGCCATTTTTTCCAACTTTTGTCATCACTGTGTATCTCATTTACTTTTTGACAAACCAAAAAATTAACAACTGTGCATTATTAGTGGAAACTTTTTATTTAAAAAATATAAAGAATTGTTTGAAGTGTCTCCTTTTTTATCCGAGCGAACCTTAAAAGAAAAAAAAAAGATACCGGCATTTGCCTTCACTCTCAATTTACAGACAGTTACATTTAGTTCCTGGACAGAAGGCTGCTTGACACAAATTGTTAAAGACAGTTCATAATAACATTGCTTGTGTTTTTCAGGCACAGTCGGGAAGACTCCAACAATACATGCCAGCTGGAGTCCTGGGGGCTTTGGTGTTCAGGTCCCTGCAAATCAGAAAAACAAGCTGAATGACCCTGGAGGTGGTTCTTTCAGGTATAAAAAAAAAAAATCAAAAAAAATCATGGCTTATAAAATAAAATGTACAGTAGATAGAACACCAGAGGGCAGTGTTTTACAACGTTTCTCGGTATTCATACGCCCCTCTGTCTGGTTGATGTGCTAACAGCAAGGACTTGTTTCAATGGGAATGCAACAACGTTATTTTAGTTTAAAACAACGTGAAAGTTTTCGTCATTATTGCCCATTGTCAGTGCTCTGACTCTTAGTACTGAAGTATTTAAGTTCACATTTTTGTCAGAGCTTCATGCTGTATACATTGTTAGTGCGGTTGTGCTGCGGGCATCGCCCCTGCAAGGCAAAAGGAATCTGTTCTTTGTAACTGGAGAAAACAACTTTTTTTCTAATCTTTTGTTGCTGTAATTGTCTGCTTGGTCTGCCCTGGAGCGGGTTTTGAATTCCAACAGTGGTTCTAACTGCCTAGAATCAGCACGTTAAACAATAGTCTACAACGGTTCTTATCTTGTTGTCTTTCGTGGGCCCCCAGTGAATCACTACTCGAAACCGTGGGCCCCAACCTAAGAGGTTTCTGTGATATGAACGTCAGAACAATAGACAAAACACAGAAACAAGGCTGCATCATACAAATACACACATTAGGACATCTTTTATATAATTCAGAAACAAAAACATTCAAAACTCGAAATTTTAATCAGAAGGTTGGAGTGCCTAAAAAGTGTAGTTTCTAAAAGACCAAACAGTGTGCTGTTACATAGCATATAATTTTGCTTTTTGTTCCCCAGTGCAGCCTCCCTTTTTGTAGTCATCTGATAGTGCTTCCCTTGAGGTCACCAGTCTCCATACTAGATTCCTTGTGCTGTACCTGCTCCCACAATCAAGATACGGATACCAACTTCATTTTTGGCATCCATTTCAGATTCCTTCGCGTTTACAGAGCGTGTTAGCATTTTCAATTTTCCTTTTTTATGTATTTATACTACATTATTCTGCTATTTCATTTTCTAAAAAGCCGCGGACTCAATAAGTAGGCGTCGCGGACCCCCAGGGGCGTGCGAACCACAGGCTAAGAATCACTGGTCTATAAGGCTGTTACACGGAATACTTTAAATCACGTTGTCCTTTTTATATCTCGGTGACTAACGTTGTTATGGTAATTAATTGTTTTATGGAATATTACGATACAAATTATTTAGGTGGGCATCACAAAAATAGAATACGTGTAAGAAACTATTGAGCAAATGTTTTTGCTGAAATATATGAGATTCAGGGGCATTTTTTGTGCTGAAGATGATTGAATGTCATTTTGGGACGTTGCCAGGACTTCTATACCAAATACTAGCATGACCACTTAAGCTCAGCAAATATCCAAACAGACAACATTGTATAATGTGGATGTAAAACATAGCAAGGCAGGCCGTTATTTAAAAGCAAGGAAAGAAAATGGATACCGTAAGCAGAGAAATACTTGGAATGAATGAATGGAATGATTGAAATGTAAAGAAATGCAAAATGAAAATATTCATCAAAATCTCAATTCAGCATGTAAATTTAAAATATTAAAATGTGTGTTGCACTCGACCCTTGGGTCTTGTCAAATAAAATACATACATCTGTTATAGTTATTTATATTATCTGGGTAAATAAGGAAGAGACCAGGGAGGGAAAGCAAAGAGAGGGTATTGTGTCAACAAGGGAAGGCATCTGGACGAGTCAGTGAAAATCAAAGCATGAGCGATCCTCGGTGTGTGTATGCAAGCCCAGAGTTGGTTTTAATGCTATTTTCTGTCTTTCAAATAAGTTTGCTTCTGCACACTTCATAAACACTGTCATCATATTTCTGTTGTCTCTGTCAATATCACTTATTGTGGCTAACAGAACAGAAGTGAGAATGGGGTGCTAAAAAGTGAGGGAGTACGTTATATTTGAATTATATTGTAATATATTTAAGTATATTCTAAATGACGGTATATTTCGGGCATGGAAAAGATTACCCACTATATCTAAGCCTTGAATGATCATTCCCCTCACTGTGGTGACTACTCCTGGAGTATTTTACAGTTGTCTAGAGCCACTGCTTATCAAAGGATATTTACAGATGTCTAGAGCCACTGCTTATCAAAGGATATTTACAGATGTCTAGAGCCACTGCTTATCGATTTCAAATAATTTTTATTGGCATATTAGGGTATTCAACACAAAAAGGGGAAGTAAAAGAAGAGAAATACAGGTAGTCATGAAACATTTTAAACTCAGTATGAGTGCTGTCAGGTATAACCATTAACATATATATTGTCAAGTAAAACGTATGCAGACATAGTTAATGGTATGTTCCTCTGGTGTACCATTGGTGAAAGGGATGTCACGAAGGTTTAACATACACATAAGTACAGCTTCTAGTATCGATTGTATACTGACTACTCATCGCATATTGACATAAGCCTGTTATACCTGAAATATAAAACTTCCAAGGTGAGTGGAAAAACCCTGTTTTAACGAGAAAAGAAAGAAACAAACGAGAGGAAAAAAAAATTATTCCAACGGGTCGCTATAATGATCGTAGGATGCATGTTTGCTCGGACTGTGTGACTGTGTGATTACTCAGGATGAGTGGTGTCTGGTGTACTGAGATTGGATGTGAATAGTTAGATGTCTTAGAGGACCTTCATGGTGGCTTGAAGGTAAGGGAGGAAGCGTCCAAAGTGCCCCACATCTTCCTATAAGGAGAATTCATGTATTTCTCTTATTAGAGCAGGGATAGCAGACTTACCGTCCCTCGACACTATTAGGACGTCATCCGCGTAGGCAGCAACCTTGAATATTGTGCTGCCGAATTCCATGCCAGGTATGTCCGTATTTACTCTTTGGTGCTGGAGAAATGGCTCTAAGGCTAACAAGAACAGTGACGGGGAAAGAGGACATCCTTGTCTGGTCCCTTGCTGGAGTATGAGTGATGAGGAAACGGTGCCCCACGCTCTAACCTTTGCTTTAGGTTCATGGTATAGTGCCATAATCATTCGTATTAGTGAGTCTCCGAAGTTGAATCTTTCTAAGGTCATTCGGCGATATACCCAATCCACCTTGTCGAATGCCTTTTCTGCATCTAAGATAATGGCGACAGTCGGCGAGTTGATCAATTTAGCTTTCTCAATCGCATGGCAGAACATTCTGGTATTGTCACTAGAAAACCTTTGTCTTAGAAAGCCTACCTGCAAAGGATGGATAAGATTTGCAATATATTTTTGTACAAGCAGGGACAGGATTGTTGCATAAATTTTGCAGTCGAGATTAATTAGGGAAATTGGTCTGTAATTTTTAGTGAGGAGTGGGTCTTTGCCTTCTTTTGGAATGACTGTAATGATGGCCTCTGCTGGGGTGCCTGTGACTTGGGCAGTCTATGTGAAATGTTGAAATAGATTTAGAAGGGGTTGTGTTAATTTTGTAATAAATGTCTTATAGAAGGTAGCATTGTAACCGTCGGGGCCTGGTGCCTTACCAGATTTTAATTTTTTAATGGCGGATTCTACTTCTTCCAAGGTAATAGGCCCATTGATAGAGCTCATTTCTTGGTCAGAAAGAGCATTGAGTTTTATACTATCTAGGTATCCCTTGTTATTTGTGCGATTTAGTTTGTTGTTAGTGTCGTACAATTTCTGGTAGAAATTCTGAAATGTGTCCGCTATTTTATCTGGATTGGTATGGATAGTTCCTGTTTCATCTTTAATAGCATTTATCACATATTTCTGCAATTTAAATTTTAGGAATGCAGCCAGTGATTTCCCTGCCTGGTTGGCATCACAAGTCTTCAGACTCTTCTGCTTGTTAATCCAGACTCCTGCTCTCTTGCTGATTTATTTTATTGTATTCATATTTTTTGTTTAACATATTGTTTAGAATCATTGGATCCTTTTTGAGTATATGTAGTTTCTCGAGATCAGAAATTTCCTTCTCTAAGGTCTGGAGTTTCTCGTTTGCCTCCCAGTTCATTTTTGACTTTATTTTTATAACTACTCCCCTGACTGTACTTTTCATTGCCTCCCATCTGGTGAGATGTGATGTCTCATCGACCTTATTTTCAAGTAAGTAGTTTTTAATCTTTTCCTCCAAAAGGGATTTATTTTGTATATTTGAGAGTACGTCGTCATTAAACCTCCAGAGGGATTTTTTGAGGGGTGGTGGTGAGTCTGTGATTGTGAGGGAGATACCAGAGTGATCTGACACGAGTCTTGGCTCAATTGTCGTTTGTTCTATCATGCTGGTTGAGTTACCCGAGATCAGTAAATAATCGATGCGAGAGTAGGAGTTATGTGGAAAGGAATAAAATGTGTAATCCCTTTCTGTAGGGTGTTGTAGACGCCATGTGTCTACCATGTTAAATTGGTGCAGAGAGTTTTGAGAGCTTTGTGTGCCTTATTTGGTCTGAAATGGCAGGCTGAGTGCCTATCTAAGTTAGGATCCAATGGGAGGTTAAAATCCCCGCCTAGCACGATTGTGGCTGCATCAGGGATCAACTTGATGTTCAGCGAGATCCTTCCAAAACCGTGGGTCGACAATAGTGGGCGCATATATATTGGCTATCTAAAACCTTGAGTTTTGCTTATGTAGTTCTGTTATGACTCATCTCCCTTTTTTGTCGGAGGTATGCGAGATAAGATTTGTTCTAGCATTCCTCGATATCATTGTCAGGACGCCGTTTTTTTTGCCGTCTGCTGGAGAACAGACCACTTCTGTGAAAAGATGACCCTTAGAAAGAGTTGGAGATATTGGCAACCAATTTAGTTTCTTGGAGGAGAATAATGTCCGCCCTTTGTTTGTGGATATAATCAAGCAGTTTCCTTCTTTTGACAGGGTGGTTAAGACCCTTAACGTTCAATGATATTATTTTAATTTTTTGTTGGGTTTGCTGAGTCTTTTGACAATATGTGAGGCTTGCAGTCAGTGATTCCATCAGATGATCATCCTTAAAATGTGGATGAAGTATCCTACGTACTGACTTTGTGACTATCGACATTATCAGACCCTCTCCACATACGCTACGTCTGAGAACATCCCATAAAACAGTAGTCGTGCTTGACACCTTAGTTACCATCTTAGGACCCAATTGTGTATGCGGAATCACGTTAACGCACCCTTGGCTGAGGGAAAACAATAGGAATTGTGTATGCGACCGGGGGCAGATACTAAACATAAGACAAAAAAGCAGGTAAAAGAAAAATATTAACCCTTCCTTCTCCTCCATTACCCTTGTCCCTCCTCCTTATTCTAACCTGTAAACGTGGCGATTGCCGGAAGGTACGTCCCTCTCAGAGGTGTCACTTTGAGTGGACATAGTTACGTCAACCACAAAGCTAAAGTATTAACAGTTAACATTTAACATTCCTTAAAAACATTTGTAAGCGAGCTAAGGGAGCCTCGCATCGCATCTTGAGCTACCTGATCGGTCAGCAATAGCTGTCGTTAATGGGGCATTTGAATATTTACGGTGTGTATAGTGACAGGGTGGGCCTACATCACCAGTACAAATAAGTCTTTGACATAATGACCTTTCACCCGCTTGCCCAGGCACCATGAAGTAAGAGCAGCCTGGTTTAACTAGCGTGATAACTAGCGTAATAATGAGTTGACATGGTACTCAATTGGCCTAGTGACTTTAAACTGTTAAATATGACTCCAATAGCTTGGCTATAGCACTGTATAATAGGAGCTACAATTATTAGAGTATTAAACACTTGGTCTAGGCATTGACTTTAGAATCTAGACTTAATTATCTGCCACTATACAATAGGAGCAACAAATCTCAGAGCATTAGCCCCTTGTTCTGGGCATTGACTATAGGCTCTAAACTTAGTAATCCGCCACGTGTTATTCAAGGCATAGTGACTTTAGACAGCATAGTATAACAGGTCTAACAAAAACAGCTTAGCTATAGTACTGTATAATAGGAGCAACTATTCTCAGAGCATTACAAATTTGAACTAGGCATTGACTTTAGACTTTAGACTCTAGGCTGTAGACTCTAGACTCTAAACTTTGTTATCCTTTTCAAGTTACTCAAGCATTTCCTAGAACATTCTTGCTTTTTATACACTCTTTCTAGATTAATAAACACTTAATCTAGGCACAGACTCTAGGCTTTGTTATCCTCTCCTGTTTGTTATCCTCTCATGTTACTCAAGCTAGTAGATCATGTTACTCAAGCTGGCATCTTGAGAGTCCATCTTTAGTGAATACTGCTGTGCGGTCCCGCCGAGCTCTTCTGTGTGGATGTGTCCATCTTGTGGTCGTCATTGTCGTCAAGAAATTTCTTCAACGATAAGTGGCCTGAGAAGAAGTGGGACTTGCCCTGTATCACAACTCGGTACTTGGCCGGGCCAACAAATGAGAACTGGTATCCTAGGGATCTCAGTCTGGGGCGGAGAACGAGAAACCCTTTTCTAGTATCCACTGTTGCTTTGGAGTAGTCTTGTGATATGAAGATCTTGTTATGCCAGAGAATATGTTGGTTTTTCCTCATGAATGATAAGATAAGTTCAACGTGTTGATACCTCAACGGCTTACATACAATGGGTCTGGGGTGTGTTTGGTTTGGTAGCTTTCTCTTTGGCACTCTGTGAGCCCTGTCAAACACCAAGGGCTTATCAAAAGGCAGCTTGGTAACTTGAGGGAGCCATTTTTCAAGAAAGGTGATGCATGACCCGGTCTCATCTTCACTTCCCTCCGACATTCCAAAAATGCATAGATTTCCTCTTCTATTTCTATCTTCCAATTCTGATATCTGTTTGGCTAGGGCTTGTGTAGTGGCGTCAATTCTTACCACTGTTTTTGCATTTTTTGTGGCCCCATCTTCCAATTGGCTAATTCTGTTTTCTGCTACTTCAATTCTTGTGTTTGATTCTCTTATGTCTCTTCGGATCGCTGAGATCTCGTTCTGCGTGCTATCAGTGTTTTCCTTAGTTGATTTCGCAAGATCATGCACCTCCGCTAGCTTATTCAGTATTGTCTCCATTGTGGAGTTGATATCTTGCTTGTTTTTGATCGGGGAGTCCGGATTAGGAGGGTCTGCTTTAACTCTCTTGAGGTTAGCTTTACTCTCTTCTCAGCCATCTTCAAGGACATGTGCTTTTGCGTATGCTTTTTTGGATGATCAGCACTCATTCACCACAGTGGAAGGTTTTTCAGGTGCAGTGGTGGGCTTCTCTGGTCTACCGTGGCCCCACAGCTGTATATCAAAACACTTTTAGACCCACATCCTTTATCAGGTTTTTATTACGAGGACTTGTCGAGTGGGTGAGGAATCTGGCACCCCTTCCAGAGACAGACTCACTCAAATTGGTGAAGAGAAATTTCAAGATTCAAGGTTCAATTTCCAATGATCAGACTCCCATTACAGAGTCAGGCAAGCCACCTCATGATTCAGCTACTCATCAGCTACTAAACAGTGGACTTGAAGCAAGGTGGTTACCTTCACACAATCAAGGGACACATTGGAAATCTAGCGGTAGCGGTAGCTTGCTATGGACCTTGATATGTAGCTTAGAACATTCTAGAACAGTTTAGGCACTGAACCTTGATATGTGGCTTAGAACATTCTAGAACAGTTTAGTCACTTTCACTGTAAATACGAGCTTCACATTCGATCAGTCCGTGCGCTCTGTGGGCTAATCTCTGGGCAGACAGGCAGGCATGCAGGCAATTAGGCGTTACACTCTCCTTGTCGGTGTGAGCGGTGATATTATTAGAAGCCGAGTCGGTATGAGCGCGTTAACTCAGGGCTGACGTCTTAGGGTCAGGCACACCATGCGGTCTCCGTCTCGCTTGTTCAAAATACATGCGTTTCCCTCCTTATTTAAAAAATAATGATCGCTCCAGTAATCGGTCCACTAATCGCTTCACCTCGTCACCCCTGTGCGACCGGTGCGTGAGCCACAACTTATCGAATGATATTAAGAGCACTACCGATCCTACCGAATTTAGGTTGTTACATATGTCTAAATGTCTTGATAGAAATGCTTTCACCTAAAAATCAACAAAAAGTCATCAGAATATTTTATAATCACTGTATTTAGTGTGAAGGAAAAAAAAACAGAATTCAAAATAGTGCTTGTGGTTTTGATCGACTTTCTCCATGCTGTAGACACCTTAATGGTGAGCTGCTGGACAGTCAGCACATGTTTTGCCCCTTGGTGGTTCAAAGGGGATTTTTTCAAGGCTGTGAATCATATTATGTTATACAATATGTTAAATCAAATGTCACGGTTTACTCTGTGTGATCAAGGTGAGTAGCACACAAGTAGACTCCACTTGTGTTTAAGGTTCTTGGCACTGTATTGTGGCACACTTTTGATTATTTGTGATGTGACACATTTGGAGGAGAACATAGAATTTGTTCATTTTAACTTTTCTATTTTATGTACACACACACACTTGCACGGTCTGATGGGGGTAAGTTGAGTTCTTAGAGCCAGCTTTTGTTTATTGGTAATGGCGCCCAGGCACCTGCAATGAGTTTTACTTGGTAAAATCGCAGTTATATTGGGAAAATGTAGTCCGTTTTCCAGTGGATGGAAAATGTGCCTAAATGGGGTGGCGCCAGCAGTCAGTAATGTCTAGGGAAGGCCAGTATACCAGATTGGAAATAGATAGGAGGGACTGTATCCACCTCCTCTTTGTTGGTCTCGGTGCATATGCACCTGGGATAGACACCTTTAGTAAGGTTAGCTGATTTATCCTTACGCATAGCAGAGGTAAGTATGAATGGTAAAGAAAAGCCAGTATGTTTCTGCATGGTTCTGTCATTGCTTTTCTGGTCAGACTGGATTCATTATGGTCTGGCATGACAGCGGAGCTGTTGCCAGACTATTATGTAATAACACCAGGAGAGGGGCTTTGGTTCCACTCGCATGTTGGGAGACAGGAGTACATGTTTTGATTGGGCAGAAGTTGTGTGCTTCCACAAAAAAGTGCTTGATCTCCACATAGCTGTTATCATTTTATTTCTCCATCTGCCTGAGGTTGAGCTTTCAGGGGATCACAGATGGCATTGTACGACTATTAACTTGTCTTAGATAACTGGAAATTTATGGTTCTTTTCTCTGGAAGCAGCACAGATGGAAGGAGGGCAGTCATTTGCCTATATGGATTTTTAGGTCTAGCTTGACTGTGCAAGTCTCACCGAACCTTTTAACCCACACCAATATTATTCTTCGTACTTTGTTTCCACACAAATGCTTATCCATTTCCGTGCTATCTACCTGTAATACTTCACGTTTCATTGCAACATTCTTTTAAAGCCAGACCTATGGGCATTGCCAATGCATTTTCAATGTACTATTTAGTAAAGCTAATAGTGCAATTCAACTTCCTTGTTTAGTCCAGTGTGTATTGTGTCTAAGGATTAGCTCACTCTCTCGTCTTCGTAACTTGAGTTCACGGTCACCACCTCTGATGTTCTTTGTGATTTGCTCTATTCCAATGAACTTGAAATTCTTATTGTGTTAATGGTACTGCAGAAAATGCTCCACCGACAGGTACATGGTGTCTGATTTATGGATATTTCTATAGCGTTCTTGAGTTTGGGTCTTACTTCGCATATAGACTTTGAGGCAGTTATATTGAGTTATATAAATGTGTGTTGTTGCAGTTAATCCATCTTTGTATCCTGTGTTTATGCCCATCAAAAAAAGTCAGGGCAGTCACTTTATGTCTGGATGTCTTTGACCTCCTTGTGGATGTCTTTGACCTCCTTGTGGATAAACCTGTGGACCTTTTGTTTATCACGGAGACTTGGCTAGATCCCACGTCTGATCCTATTGTCGCCCTGGCAACTCCGGAGGGCTATAGGATCTCTAGAGCAGACCGCCCAGAGAGTAGGGGGGGTGGGGTGGCTATTATTTACAAGGATAAGTGGGACCTCCATAGGGGCGATGAAAGTTCGTGGGGGGATTGTGAAGCCCTTGACTTCAGCATTTGCTTCTCGGCTCACTTTACTCTGGGAGGCTCCCTGATCTATAGGCCCCCTGGCCCAGCTGGGGCCTTTCTCAAAACATGGGGTGAGGCTGTGGTCCCTCGGGCTCTTCGCTTCTCCCAATACATTGTTCTAGGCGATTTTAACATTCATCTTGACCAGGCTGATTCTAGGAACTCACTCGACTTTCTCGACATTTTACATCTTGCCCAACTCTCTCAGTGGGTTAGCCTCCCGACCCACCAAGGGGGTCATGTCCTTGACCCAATTTGCTCCAACTTACCCATCTTGGTGGAAGATCCTTTTCCGGTCCCCTGGTCTGACCACTTTTTAACCTATTTCTCTTGGGTGGTTGCCAACGCTGACCCGCCAGCCGTTTGTGTTTAACCAGGCCTTGGCTGCCTCCAGGCCCACCCTCCCGCGGGATCTTGCGGGGTTTACAAGTTGGGTTTCTAACACCATGGATACGCTAGCCTCGACACCCCCCCCCCCGTAGGTTTTCTAGGGACTCGCCTTCCAAACCATGGTTCACGCCCGACCTGAAAGTGCTTAAACATGAATGCAAGAAACTTGAGCGGGATTGGCATCTTAGAGACTTCTGTCCTTTGGCTAAGCATAGACGTAGGCTTAAACAAAAAATTTACTACGCGGCAATAGCCCAGGCCAAAAGGCGATACTATTCGGCCCGCATTGATTCTGCCAAAAACAACTCTAAGGAGATTTTCGCCATTGTCCAGAGCTTTACGTCCCCTACTGCACAATCGAGTACGTCTCCATCCACAGATGCCTGTTGTGATAATCTCTCTAGCTTCTTCTTGGATAAAATCTGCATTATTCAGGCGGCCTTCATATCCTGCCGCAGTGCTACAGTTGTCTCCTTGCCTCTAGTTTTACCACCTGTTAATCCTATTCACTCCCTGCATGCCTTTATTCCTGTTGATCTGCCTAGCTCTCTTAAAATTCTGAAGGGCTTGAAATCAGGCTCGCCTTCTGACCCCTGTGCAGCCAGATTGCTGGCAGCTGCTGCAGAGACCATCAACTTTGAAGTGAATAGCATCATTAATACGTCCCTTCAGGAGGCCCGCATCCCGGAGGTCTGGAAGCAGGCCAAGATTCTTCCTCTTTTAAAAAAGCCTTCTCTCGATCCCCTTAGCCCAGGGAATTACCGTCCCATCTCCCTGCTGCCTAGTTTGGATAAGGTGTGTGAAAAGGTGGTGAATACACAACTCACAGAGTTCGTCGAAAGCTCGGGCCTCTTGCACCCGGCCCAGTCAGGGTTTAGGGCCTCCCATAGCACCGAGCCAGCCTTGGTTGAGGTCTCGGAAGTCATTCGGGAGTGTTTGGACGCCGGCGGGAGGGCGGCATTGATTTTGCTCGACCTGTCGGCAGCGTTCGACACGGTTCCTCACTGGCTGCTCCTCACTCGTCTCGCCGATATTGGTGTTTCCGGCACTGCCTGGGGCTGGCTCAGGTCCTAGAAGGTCGGGTGCAACAGGTCTGGCTTCCGCCGTCCTCTTCATCCCCCCAGTCAGTGGCCACAGGTGTCCCCCAGGGGTCTTCCCTTAGCCCCCTTCTCTTTAACATCTACGTTACCCCTCTGGTCTATCTGGCCGAAGACTTGGGGGCCAAAGTAATTGCTTACGCCGATGACACTCAGCTCCTTTTTACATGGGGAAAAAATGTGGACTCTGTCTCCTCTGCTAAACACTGTTTGTCCTCTGTTTTTAAGTGGCTGGCCGCCGCTCAACTCAAGTGCAATGAAGAAAAGTCGGAAATTCTCCTCTACGGAAAATTCCCCCCCAATTTCAGAGAAACGCTCTGGCCACCCGAGTTCTCTATGCCGACTTCGAAAGGGAAACCCGTCAAGAACCTGGGAGTTTGGTTTGAAGAGAACCTCTCTTTCTTCACTCGGGTCAAGAAGCTTGCCGTCAATTGCTTTGGTCTTATTAAAACTTTAAGGAAATTTCTCCCTCTCCTTCCTAGGGCTGCGAAAGAAACGGTCATCCGTCCTCTTGTCTTATCTTGGCTGGATTATGCCAATGCTCTGTATGCTGCGATACAAAAGGGGATGATGGACGGAACGTTTGAGCCAATCAAACACTCACCCCCAGTCAACTGATCTGGATTTAATCCATCATCATTCTTTAGCTCACTCCACCACCCCAGTTCAGACATGGCCATATGCAAATCAGTCTGACCCTGTGCCTCATGGGAACAGTCCAGCCCGAACTGCCAAGCCATGTCTTCCCTGGACCGGAAACAAGCAATCTAGGACCGGTTTCTGGCATTCCAGCCGTCATCAGCCAGGCTTGCTTGAATCCAGTGGCAAAGTGAGCAAGGGACCCACGTCTGGGCATACCCCCGCCAACTTAGGGCGAACAAAGCGATACAAAAGGGGATGATGGACGGAACGTTTGAGCCAATCAAACACTCACCCCCAGTCAACTGATCTGGATTTAATCCATCATCATTCTTTAGCTCACTCCACCACCCCAGTTCAGACATGGCCATATGCAAATCAGTCTGACCCTGTGCCTCATGGGAACAGTCCAGCCCGAACTGCCAAGCCATGTCTTCCCTGGACCGGAAACAAGCAATCTAGGACCGGTTTCTGGCATTCCAGCCGTCATCAGCCAGGCTTGCTTGAATCCAGTGGCAAAGTGAGCAAGGGACCCACGTCTGGGCATACCCCCGCCAACTTAGGGCGAACAAAGCGATACAAAAGGGGATGATGGACGGAACGTTTGAGCCAATCAAACACTCACCCCCAGTCAACTGATCTGGATTTAATCGTGGCAGTTCGGGCTGGACTGTTTCCATGAGGCACAGGGTCAGACTGATTTGCATATGGCCATGTCTGAACTGGGGTGGTGGAGTGAGCTAAAGAATGATGATGGATTAAACCCAGATCAGTTGACTGGGGGTGAGTGTTTGATTGGCTCAAACGTTCCGTCCATCATCCCCTTTTGTATCGCTTTGTTCGCCCTAAGTTGGCGGGGGTATGCCCAGACGTGGGTCCCTTGCTCACTTTGCCACTGGATTCAAGCAAGCCTGGCTGATGACGGCAGGAATGCCAGAAACCGGTCCTAGGATGCTTGTTTCCGGTCCAGGGAAGACATGGCTTGGCAGTTCGGGCTGGACTGTTCCCATGAGGCACAGGGTCAGACTGATTTGCATATGGCCATGTCTGAACTGGGGTGGTGGAGTGAGCTAAAGAATGATGATGGATTAAACCCAGATCAGTTGACTGGGGGTGAGTGTTTGATTGGCTCAAACGTTCTGTCCATCATCCCCTTTTGTATCGCAATGCTCTGTATGCTGGCATCCCTGGCTATTCACTGAATAAGCTTCAGGTGGTCCAAAATGCGGCAGCCAGGCTTCTTCTCGACATTCCTATTAGAAGCAGTGAGAGACAACACCTGCGCTCACTCCACTGGCTTCCCGTGGCAGAACGGGTCAAGTTCAAATCCTTAGTCATCGCCCACCGCGCGCTCCACTGCCGGGGCCCTACCTACTTGCAGAAGAGGTTCGCCTTTTATGCCCCTTTGAGACATCTGCGCTCTACGTCTCAACTTCTAGCCCAGGTTCCTCGCTTCAAACGACATAGGCTGGGTGGTTGCTCTCTTGCCCTGAAAGCTGCCTTGGGGTGGAACGCCCTTCCTTTTGCTTTACGGAACATCCAAGACCCCTTGGTTTTTAAGAAAAACCTGAAAACGTATCTCTTTGTTTAGTGTTCGCCTTTCTACACCTCTTGGTTCGCGCCAGGACACTCGCTGGAGTATCTGTGCGCGCTACAAAATAAAATAACATAACATGTCCCAGTTTACAAATCGAGCAATTGTGGCGTGTGTTAAAGCCTCGAGGTTTGTCCAGAAATGTTTTTGTTTGTTTTCTGATTCTCTGAAAATGACCTACAGAGTTGCTGTTTGCGATAATTTGCTTGTTTGAAGCCTACTTCGGAATAATTGAATCCCATTCTGGATTGCAGGTTGTTGCTTAATAGATGCCAGTATTTCTGCAGTATTCTCCTTATCTAGTCATGGCCATTGTTGTAGTTAGTAATGAACCTTATTGGTCCTTTGGTTAGTATGGAATTGTGGTGTGGTGTTACTTGGAGTAGTGTGCATTGGTCCATCTCAAAAGCTTCGCCACTGCTTTTTCTAGAAGCGGTTGATTGTAGTCTCTCTCTGAGGTTTTGACCTATTTCTTGAGTTTTGGTGATGTATTCAGTATTTTTGCTGCGGTTCCTTTTTACATGGAGGCATTCACCCCTTGGAATATTATGTATGAAATTCCTGGGATGGCAGCGGTCCGCATGTAGTATTGAGTTTGATGTGGTCTCTTTGCAATGAATTTTACTGTGGATCTGGTTGTTCTCAATAACAATGGTGAGATCTAGATAGTCCATTTGTTGTCTGAAAATAGTGATGGTAATTGAAATGCCCCATCTCTTAGACATCAATTTGCCTTGTATTCCTCTAAGAGCTGAAGGGGTCCCATAGGAAATCTGCCTTTTCTGCATGCTCTCTTCAGATTGCCTTTTGCTGGACCCTATTTTTTTGATGGCTTTAGAACTCTATGCACTTTAACCGTGCTAGTGGTAAACTTCATGTGCTCCCTCTTTAAATATAGTTGAATTGGCATACTCCTAATTGATGTATTTAACTTGCCTATAAGTCCCTTATGTACGGTACAAAATAAACCAAAGGGCCTGGAAGTTAAATGCTACAAGCTCAAACTCAAAATGGTGGGACCAAGCCTCACTCCTTTGCTACAGGTGATCCAAGCCAAACTCATACCCACCATCACCTACGGAAGCGAATGCCTACGAGGAGGTGATGCGCAGAGCTAGGACATCACAGTAGCCAGGGCGATGAGAATCCTATTTAATCTTCCCAATTATACATCTCCAGCACAAGTAAGACTCGAATTCGGCCTAGGGAACCAACAAATGGCGCGGAAGGGCGCCTATGTTAAATGCTGGCACAAAATAAAGGGAGCGGATCCGAGGACTCTGAACACCCACCTCTGAAATGAGCTCGAATCCAAACAAAGCAGCGTGGCAACGACCTACCTACAAAACTCAATAGACAGCCTGGCTCTACGAAATCTCTGGGAGAGCACTAGATCCCATAATACTTTTAAAGAGCTGGTGAACAAAACAGAAAAAATTATTTCATTAGCGGAGGACAAAGCGGTGCTAACGAAAAGGGCACACGGATGGTTTGTCCTACAGAGTTACACCAGAGGCTCGCCTCAGTCCTACTTAGGCGCCAGCTTCACACGGTCAACAAAGGAGAAATACCTCCAACTAAGGTTGGGCATTCTCCCATCACTGTTTCATCTGCCCCCGTGGAAAAGCCTACAAACGACAAACAATTGCCGACTATGCAGAGAGCCAAAAGAGGATATGATACAACTGCTGTGCATATGCAGGAAATTGGATAAGGAACGAAGATGCATATTAAAACCTGCTTTGAAAAAAACGGGAATAAGATCTTGCAGGCAGGCAGTAAAGGCATGCTTCGAAGGCGGGGATCTCCAACTAGCCTGCCGCCTCGTCCAATTACTAGACAAAGCAGAACATTTTTTAATTTCCAACTTGCAGACACTTGGTAGGGCCACCTTATGACGCACTTATGGTTTATCCGCCTTGGCACCAGGGCCTAACAGAATTAGTACCTTCATGTCTCAGCTGCCTGGAGCTACGCAGCCCTGAATGCCTGCACTACCTGAAACTTTACAATGCAAAAATCGGAAAAACTTTTAAATTATCCTCCCTTTTTTTAACAGATCGCTTGTAAATACTGAGACCTATTGGTCGGTACAAGTTCCCATGTAAAAAAAGGGCTCGAAATTTGAATAACTCAGCTATCATTGTTTTATCAAAGCGTATTTTAAAATATGGTCTTATCATATCATAAATGTTTATATATTGTTTTATAGTTGCAATGGTTTTTAGTAATCAGGCAATAAAGGTTGATTGAATGGTAAATGCTACAAGTGGACCACAGCACCTGTTGTGCCACTCATTATAGTGGCAGTGCAAATATGGCTTCATGCCTACCGCTGTAGCCAGACTGTAGCAGTGTAAAAACTGCAGTTTGACCTGTCAAAAAAACCCTTTTGACAGGTACAAACCTCCCTTTTAAATATTTTTGTAATAAGAAAATGTTATTGGCATTGCAACTTTTAATAACAGTAGCAGGTCAGTCAATGTTACACAAATATAGCATTCACAAATTAGATGCATAATCCATTTAAATATTAATAACTCACCCCTATGTAGGCCTTGTAGCTCACAAGGCAGGGTGCATGGTATTTAAAAGTAGGGCATGTAGACATTTAATGTTAACATGCCCTTATAGTGACTAGCACCCAAAAGCTATTTTCAATGTGGCAGGCATAACTGTCCTGTTTAGAAAGCCAGAGTACTGATTGAAATACTAATACTGTATCTCAGGAATGAGTCCAGCTAGAAAACAATGAAACAACTATTTATGATAGTTATTAAAAATCCAATTCAGTGATTAAGTCTGATTTTTTTTTTTTTTTTTTTTTTTTTTTTAAATAAATATTAAGGAAAGGTAACGTTTAGAACGCTATCTTTAACTTTCCTTCAGTTCCTGAAGGCTGGTTTGCATTTGATCTGCAACTTCTCCAAGCTAGTAATTAGCATTAACAGGTGTGATTAGGTGTAAAGTGCCTCCCTAGAGCAAACAATAGGCTGACCTAAATGAGCAGATACGACTCCTTTGCACAATGTGGTCTGCGAGCATCCTTTTCGACACAATAGTGTCAAATCCTGCTCGACAGGTCTGCTAGGTTAATATACAATACTTTGGGCACACTTGCAAGGGGAGAGTACAGGATGCCAAGACAATTCTTTTGGATATACTCTCTGTTCCTAAAGAACTTAGCTTTTGTACTACCAGACTTCTGTTTCTGGGTTTAATGGCGGTACAGTGACTGAATAAAAACTGGATTTTAGTGTTTGTTGGGTGTGGACACTAGGATTACAATAGTACTCTCGCCACACACATCTCCACCCCTCAGAGCCCAAATTTAGTGTGGCAGATTACTTGTGCCATCTTGAAAATGGCTACGTTGGGTGGAGTTAGCCCCATGAACATTTTCACCATTAGGTAGGGCATTCCCAGTAGGTATTACGACCCACTAGCTAGTGCCAGTTATAAATGTGGCACCTCCAGGCACCAACTTTTTTTTACATTTGGAAGAACAGAAGAGGACGGGACCTGCTGTCTGTGACCTGGAAGGCGCAGCTGGCCAGTGACAACTGGACCTGGATTTGGCCCTCCTGTTGGCCTGTGCATGACACCCTGTGAGTGTGCCTCACCTGAGGTCCTAGGGACCTTTAAAAGTGTACTCCTGTGGTGGATTGGTACTTATGTAAATAAGTCAGAAGGTAATATCTTTGACCAGGATGAACCTGGTTGGTGTGTCAGACCTGCGCAGCACTGCGGTCAGCATTGGAACCGAACATTGGCGCTTTGTGCTTTTCGGCACGGTTTCTACTTGAAACTTAAAAATTTGTATCTCTGGTTCCCCTTATTGAAGTTGTCATTTTGGTGTCATATTGTAAAATTTTACTCTATTTTTCTAATTCTGATTGGGACTTTTATTGTTTCTGATTTTTACAATATTACTGTTTTGCTACTGCATAAATAGTTTATACATTGCCCTAAGTTAAGCATCTCTGCTCTGTGCCAAAGCTACCAGGGGATTGAGCTTAGATTCATTTGAAGACTTTGAAGGTTCACTCTGACAAAGGTTATGATGATTCCTTGAGATGGGTAGTCACCCTCCCCAAATAATAATCCAATTTCTTACAGGTCTTTGCCGAATCACTAGGACATCGTCAATAGAACGTCCCCAAATTCAGTCCATAGGGCTTTTGTCACTGCTTCAATTCCATCTCTGTGTTTAATGGCTATGTATAGGCTAACCACATCTATGGTTGCCAATATATAATCCTGTTACAGGCCAGATTCTCCAGTTTTTGTAGTAGCATCCTTCGTGATTTTCATGAAGGGTTGAAGTTGATAGCCTATCTATTCCTCAGATCCTGAGCAGATGGGGTCAGTCCCCGCTATGATTGGTCTCCCTTTGGTTGGAAATCATGGTTTGTCTATTTTTGGGAGTACATAGTATAGCCATGATTGGAAGTTGCATGTGAAGATAGTGTCTTTCTTCCCATGTTCGGAGGCTCCTCTGGTACCAGGTGTCCAAATGATTTAAAAGTTCCTTTTGTATTGTGCTTGTTGGGTTACCTGGAAGTTTGTTGTGGCATATAGTATCTGATAGTTTCCATCTAATTTCCATGAGGTTGTCCTCTATATGGAGTATGACAATATTACCTCCTTTGTCTACATTTCTGATGATGATTTCTGAGTTTTTCCTGAGTTGATTTGTAGCTGGATATGTTTGTATTTTGTAGTTGATGGTAGAGCTTTATTTTTCTTGCAGTATCTTTCTAATTCCCTTTGCAGGTCTGAGATAACTTCTGTGTGGAGTAGGTCAGTCAAGTTCCCCGGGGGAATATTGGAGGAAAGATGATCCGCTGGTTGCAAAGTGTGAGATGTCTATTTCAAGTTCCTCAGCTGTATTTTCCATACGAATAGTGTTCCCTGTTGTGATGTCTTCTTTAGTTTTCTTTAGGTTATGACAATGTTGCAAGAAGATGAATTTTCTCTAGGTCTTCGGCTGCAAATTTACTGTTAAATGGCAGGTATGGCCTACTGTGGGCCGAGTTGGTTTATCATGAAAATAAGCCTGGAGTTTAAGTTTTGGTCTTTGCTAATTCCTATTCTGCCGTTGGGCTGAAAAAAGGCCTATGTTTATGATGATCATTTGAACCTCTGAGATACCAATCAATCTTTGTCCTCTTGTCAGCACTTCTTAGGTTGAGACACTGATGGACTTTTTGTATGAGATTCCGTGTGCCCACTATTTAAATCGTCATATTACCTGGCAACGTTGTACACTCTCCCTAATTGGTAATGCAGTTGGTCCCTTCTAAACTTCCTATTCTTATATTTGATGATATCTTCTTTGCATTCATTGATCACTCTGTTCAAAATTTGATAGTAATTTATTTAGACCACTCTCCAGTTGGCTTACTCTGTTTTGTTAGCCAGAGTATCTACTTCATCCATTCATATTTGTCTTGTGATATGTTTTAAGAAAAGGGAGCTTTTTGCAGATACCCCACCTACACACACACACACACTCGCTCTCCCTCCCCTCTCTCCCTCCCCTCTCTCCCTCCCCTTCCCCCTCTCCCTCCCCTTCCCCCTCTCCTTCTCTCTCTCCCCCTGCCTCCCCCCCCACCCCCATTGGACTACTAGATGCTGATTTCTCCGATTCTGACCGTGCACTGGAGCGTGCTAACCAGGTGCCAGTGCTCTCTCCCTAAAACTGATGTATCAACTGGTATCTCCAATTGACAAGGACTTTACCGCCCCCCCTTATAAGTTCTGGGTATGTGTTACCGGTGGTACCCATGGCATGGGTGGTAAAGGGTGGTACTTAGGGCTTGCAACACTAGTTGTGCCCCCCTGAGTGACCCAAAGAAACTACTGACAGCAGGCCTGCCATTGCATACTGCAGGAACAGAGTAAACTGCTCTATTTCGAATTTGCCCTCACCATGAGTGCAAAGCAAATCTGTTTTTAATTCGTCACTCACCCCTAAAAAGGCCTCCTAAGCCCAGGAGGCAGGGTGCCTTATATTAAAGGTGTGGGTATGTAAGTGCAAGCTTGTATGTTGTCCCTATAGTGCCTTTTACCATTAAAGTACACTATAAGTGGGGGGCGTGGCCTGAGGCGTCAAGATGGCGGTCGCACTCTAAGAGTGCTCCGGACCCCCTCCGTCATCCGCCTCTCATCCGCCCGTTTGCAGCTGCCATCGGATCCTTTCTTTTACCCACGGAGGTTCCCCACCCCACCAGCATTATTTCGATCCCTTTTGCTGGCGAAACGGAGCCTCTGCCATCTCAATCTGATCCCCTTCCTCCTGAGGCCTAGGACTCCCGTAATGGCGGCCTCCTCAACGTACCGTCTCTGAGCCTGAGATTTATGCCCTGACGGTCCGCTGCCTGGCTCCCCCTGTCGCTGCGGGGTGGCGGCCGCGCCTGGCTGGGGTCCGCTTGCTTTCCCCCCCCCCCCGCCTGGGACTCACCATGTTTCTGCACCTCCGTGCTGATGTCTGCCTGCGGCGCATCGGCGCCTGATGCTCCGGCTGGCAGCTCGCCTCTCGTGCTGACTGGGCCTGAGGGGGGCGGGAGGCAAGCGCAGCCTGATCGCGCTAGTGATCTCCCCCTGACTCCTGAGCCTGCCGGATGTCTTCAGAGGGGCTCGGCCCAGAGACACCTCGAGAGCGTCTGTCCGGTGAGTGAGGGCTTGCAGTGCTCGGCTACCGTGGTCGGGTAGCGGCGTGGGGGTCGGGCCCCCCTCTCTCCTTTGCTACAGCGGCCTCCTCTGCCTCCTCTGTCCCATGTCCGGCCGGTCCATCCCCCTGGGACTGGAGGTGGGGGGGGTCGCCCCCCGGCCTGCTGGGGGCTGTGTCCCGGCCCTCCATCGCTGTGCCTTGCCGGACGTAGGGGGAGACACTGAACTTGGCCCTTGGTGCGGCCCTCTGATCACCGGGGGGGCCCCCCTTCCTGGCGGCTCAGTGGTGTGCCTCCGATGTTGCATGGACGCCGGATCCGGCCTTGTTTGAGCCCTCCCCTCTTCCACGCTCTGTGTCGCTGTTGAGGCCTCACCCCTGCTTCCAAGAGTTGCTGGCTTCTGGGGGCAACGAGAGCTCCCCTGAGGCCTCGATCTACAGACTACCGGTGAGTGGGGATCGGGATTGGGGATCGGCTGCCGTGTCGGGTGGCGGTGCGGAGGGGCGTTGTCGGCGCTCCCGCCCCCCCTCTCCCTCCCTCACCCCTTCTCCACCTCTACGCCACGCATCACATCTGGGGGTGCACTTCGGCGACCGTCGGCCTGGTGAACACGCGGTGGGCCTACCGGGCCGCCCCTGTCCTGTGCCGGCCCCCTGCCGGAGTTGGGGGGTCCCCCGCGGGGCTGGGCCCTCCTTTCTCACCCCTTGGCCTCCTCTGTTGGTCGAAGAACTTCCACAACTGCGGGACTGATCTCGGCCGTCGATGTCGGGCGGCATGGGGCCTTGATATCAGCCCCCCCCTCTCACTATCCACCCGTTTGGACCTGGTCCCCGCCTGCATCCCGGTGCTTGACACCCATTGTCCGCCCTCGGCCGCGTCCATTGAGCGGCACCGGCCCCCCACACGCCACAAGCTCGAGGTACCAGGAATAACTACCGGCTGACTGTGCTGAGGAGCAGCGGACCGGCTTTCCGGGCCCCCCCCCTCACTGACCTCTTGCCACCCACCCCGAGACGGCGGGTGGTGCCATCTTACTATCGACCGTCGCATCGGGCGGAGGCCGGGGAGGAGTCCCCGGATTCGTGCTGTCTGTCCCCTGGAGTTCAGGAGGTCCTAGGATGATCAGCCTTGACGCCCGGGCCCGAGTCTTGACGGTCTGGGTGTCGGCCTCTTCCCTCTCGCGATTGCTGACTGCCTCCCCCACCCAATCGGCAGCAGGGGCCTCTATCCACGGTCGCGATGGGCAGGGACCGTGCCCCGAAGACAACTGCTCCACAGACCCAAACAAAAATGGACCAATACACCACCAACGACCGGGACCTCGGAGGGGGGGGGCGTCGAACACCCCTGCCCCCGCTAGGGGTGATCTCTCCACGATCCTCCAAGCAATCCGAGCCTCACAAACTTCGGTGGAAAACAAGATTGGTGAGGTGAGGGTGGACATGGCCCTTATTCGTCAGGACCTGCGCAACGCGACGGCCCGGATCTCGGAGGCGGAATCGCGTATCTCCACGGCTGAGGACGACATAGGCCAACTACAGACCCAGGTGGCCCAGCTCCAGACCCAGACCTCTGAACTTCACCGGCGGGCCGAAGATGCCGAAAACAGGTCAAGACGGAATAACCTACGCCTCATAGGATTTCCCGAGGGGGTTGAACAAGGCCGAGCGGACACATTCGTGGAGACCTGGATGAGATCCTGGGTACCTAAAGAGTCCCTCTCTCCGTGGTTCGCGGTCGAGCGTGCCCATTGCTCCCTGGCTCCCCGGACTCCGCCTGGGGCTCCACCGCGGCCCATTATCATGAGGGTTCTCAACTTCCGGGACAGGGACACTATCCTCAGGGCGGCGAGGACGCAGGGTCCAGTGACTTATCAAAACAGCACGATTATGCTTTTCCCGGACTATACCAGGGAGGTGCAGGCCCAGCGAAGAACTTACGACGACGTCAAACAGAAGCTCCGGAATCTGGATCTCCGCTGTGGTCTCCTCTTTCCGGCCCGGCTCAGAGTCATTTTTCAAGACAAGACACTCTTCTTTGATACCCCCCAAGTGGCCTGGACTTGGCTCACGGAGGAGCGCCCCCTCCGGACTCGTCCCACCTCTCCCCCCTGCTCGACGGAAGCCTAAGCAACCTCAACCAACTCTTCCTAAGCCGCAGCGGCGCCGCACTTGGTCTCGCAAGAAGGGTGACCGACGCAACGGGGCCTCACGATCACCAGAAGCAGGGTCGCCAGTACTCATTACCTCTGGATTACCTCCGGTGTCTGGGACTCACAGCCTGGCCGGATCAATGATTGACCTGAGCCAGGTCCCACACCCCTCCGAAACTCTGCGCCCTGCCATGTCTGACTCAGACTTGTCTAGGAGCCCTGCACTTCGAGGATCCGAGGAAGACGATGGAGTCTGACCCTGAAGCCAGACGGACTTGGGACCATAAATTGTCTCTTATAATCTCTTGCAGCTGTTAACAATATCTTATCCATCTACATGGAGGGGTCCATCTTCGCCAAGACCATGCTCTGCTAATCGTTTTAGCTTAGCACTCAGACTTGTTTGTATTATTGATTTGTTGAATTCTTTTTCAGGGCGACAGATGCTTCATTTTCAGAAGTGTAGGGTGGGGGGTGTTGGGGGGTGGGAGGACCGTTGTCTCCTAATTGTTTATTGTTTCTGGCCTCGTTTGGGCCTCTGTTTTTTGTTTTTCATGACAGCTCACTGAGCATACACGCCAATTCCAATGACATGAGACCTACCATAATACACGAGCTCTATCCCTACACCCAGGCTACAAGATGTTACCTTCCCTGGGACCCGGGTCCCCTTGCGCTGGTCCACACACACACTACTCAGTCATATGACGTCAACTCTTAATAGACCTCTCCACATTCTGTCATGGAACGTCAACGGCCTCCTTGACCGTATAAAGCGAACCGCGGTGCTCCGCAGTGCCAAACGCCAAACACCCGACATTCTCTTCCTACAAGAAACGCACCTTCTGGGAACTCAATGCACCTTCCTCGCCCGATATGGGTTTGACAGGGTCTGGCACTCTGGTTTCGTACGGGGCTCTCGGGGAGTGGCCATATTGATTCGTAGGGGTCTCCCCTTTAATTTGATACAGGTGGAGACTGACACGCAGGGGCGCTACGTGGCCCTAATTGGTAAGATCGAGGGTCATCCTCTCAATCTCCTGTGTGCATACATTCCCCCCGCCACAATGCCCTCTGCCCTCCGACGACTTACACTATTAATCTCGAATTTCCCTCAGGGTCTGACGGTAATTGGGGGCGACTTCAACGCTGTTATGCAGCCTTCTCACGACACAACAGGTATTCCCTCTGCGTCCCGCCTTGCTTATGCTAAGCGCCTTTCTGACTGGTCCTCTGCCCTGGGTCTCTGCGACGCCTGGAGGGTATGGAACCCCCGTCGAGAACAGTACACTCACACTTCGGCGGCCCACCGTACCCACTCCCGTATTGACTTGCTCCTGTTGCCGGCCACCGATTGCCAGTTGGTGTCGGGGGTTAATATCCTTCCCCGAGGTATCTCCGATCATTCCCCGGTCTCCCTCCGTCTCGGGCGGGCCCCCGAAGGAATCCACACGATCTGGCGGATGAACGCTTGGTTCCTGCAGGATGCGGAATTCGTTGAGACCCTCGGGCAAGAGCTGAAGCAATACCTGGTGATCAACAAGGGATCGGTTCCCTCCCCAGGTACAATGTGGGAGGCTGGCAAGGCTACCATGCGGGGCTTGGCTAGAGGCTTGGTCCATGCAAAGCGCACGGCCCAGACCGGCCGCCTGATACAGCTCGAGGCCCAAGCGGCACAGTTGGAATCAGCCCAGGCTTCCGCCGAAAGCGTTCGCTCCACCAGACAGCTCGCACTGCTCCGTGAGGAGATCTGTTAGATCTCTCTAGAATCAGCTAAAATGTTATGGCGTTCCTCAGTGGCGCGTGTATACGGCTGGGGTGACAAAAACGGGAAGCTACTCCATAATCTGGTCTCCTATCCCAAAGCCAATCGCATAATCCCCGAAGTCTGCGACGCGGCCGGCATTCATCATTTCACCTCCCATGCTATCGCCCAAGCCTTTGCAGGCTATTATGCCCGATTGTACGCGGCCCGGCCTCCCGAGGCCTCCCTGGCCAAACTGTTGACTGAGGCTAAGACTCAACTGCCCCGTCTTCCCCAGGCAGACTTGGAGACCCTGGATCTCCCCTTTACCCCGGAGGAGTTACACGGGGCCATTTCACTCTTGCATTCCGGTAGGACGCCGGAGCCGGATGGATACCCTCAAGAATACTATGCGACCTATCGCGACTTGTTGGTTCCACACCTGATCGATCTGTTCCAACATGTGGTGGATACGGGGTCCTTCCCCCCTGAGACCGACGTGGCCACCATTGTGGTCCTTCCTAAGACACAACCGCCCTCCCTCTCCTGCACGGATTACCGCCCCATTTCCCTCATCAACACCGAGGTGAAAATTTTTGCTACTGCCTTGGCCCAACGCCTCCGCCCCCTGTTGCAGGACTTGGTCCATCCTGACCAATGCGGTTTCATGCCTGCCCGTGGTACCCGGCACTGCATACGCCGTCTTCACCTCGCCCTTGCAATCGCCATCAGCTCACCCCGTACTTGGCCCTGCTTTTCATTGACTTTGAAAAAGCCTTTGATACAGTTGATTGGAGCTATCTGGAAGATGTTCTGGAGGCGATGGGATTTGGCCTCCCATTCAGGCGTTTCATCTGAGTTCTGTATTCTAGTCCTAAAGCTCGGGTCCTAATTAATGGCGTGCTCTCGGAGGCATTCCCCGTCCAGAGGGGCACCCGCCAAGGCTGTCCACTCTCGCCACTTTTATTCGCGCTAGTAATGGAGCCCCTGGCATCTCTCGTACGCAACGATCCCCGCATCCGGGGCTGGGCCTGGGACCCCTGTCATGTCGACAAGGTCGCCCTTTATGCGGACGACGTCCTCCTTTTCTTAGCAGATCCCGAGGACTCCGGCCCACGGTGCTTGGAAGTCCTGTTCGCCTTTGAGCGAGTCTCCGGCCTGCGGCTCAACCCGGCGAAATCCACTCTGGTTCCCCTCCACCCATCACGAGCCTGCTTCGACTGGCAAACGACTATTCCCCTGCGCAGGCAGTCCTTCAAGTATTTGGGAGTCTGGGTAACCTTGCTCCACGAACTTGAATGGGCCCTCAACCTTACGCCTCTGGTTACCAGGACCAAAGCAGACCTCAGGCGATGGCAGTCCCTTCCTCTTAATCCCCTGGGCAGAAGTGCGCTTTTTAAAATGATGGTTCTCCCCCTTTTTTTATATATTCTTCAAAACATAACCTTTCATCTCCCGAGGAGCTGGTTCCGCGAGATTGATGGACTGCTCACCCGGTTTCTATGGAAAGGCGGGAGGCCGCGTATGGCCCTGGCTCACTGTCGGATGCCTCCCTATGACGGGGGCATGGGGGTGACCAATCTTCACCTTTACTACCTGGCCACGAGACTTATTGTGGTGCATGACTGGTTCGCCGGCGGCTGGTCCGACCCGGCGTGCCAGGTCGAGCTCTGGTCTATGGACTTTCCGCAACTCCAAGCCTACTTGTACGGGGCCCCTGTACCACAAGTCCTTCCTCCTATCACTAGGACAGTTCTACTGGCATGGCGCACTGCCTTGCGCCACACAAAATGGGACGGGAAGCTTACCCAACATACACCCCTGTGGCATGGTACCTGGCTGCGCGAGACTTCAACTCTCCGGGACTTTCGTCAATGGGACCGCATTGGGATCTCGCTTCTCGGGGACGTCTGGTTCGGGGACCACATCAGGGCCTTCACAGACTTGCAGCAGTGCTATTCCCTCCATGCCTCCCAGTTTTACAAATACCTGCAGCTTCGGCACGCCCTCAATGCACACATTACTTCCCCCACCTCTCTCCCCGAATTCAGTCCTCTTGAGGCCCAAGTGATGATGGGGAACCTGGGTAAAGGAGGGGTGTTGCGAATCTACCGCTCCCTAGTAAACAATGGCCCAGCGACCCTAGACTCACTGCGCGCCCGCTGGGAGGATTGGCTGGGCCCCTTGGAGGACGCAGACTGGCGGGACGCTCTCATGGCTCCCAAGACCTTGACGACCTCCTCCAAACTGCGCCTAATTCAACTCTACTATTTACACAAGGCTTATCTAACTCCTGTGCGTTTGTACAGAGCTCGACTGCGACCCTCCCCGACTTGTACACGATGCGACCACGCTCCAGCTGACTTTTACCACATGGTCTGGCAGTGCCCCGCCATTGCGTCATTCTGGGCGGGCGTGGAACTTGAGCTTACACAGACCCTGGGGTGGGTAGTTCCCCATGACCCATTACGTCTGATTTTAGGTGTTTGATGGCCTGGATGGTTCTCGGGCCGACAAGCGTTTTCTTGGGACTGCAGTAGCGGTGGCGAAACGCGATATTGCGGTACTTTGGTCTCAGGCCAAGCCTCCTACTGTACGGAAATGGAGGCGGGGGGTGGACTGGTGTGGGACCCAAGAGGAACCCCTCTTCGAGGCCCGGGGCTGCCCTGAACTATTCGAAAAGATCTGGGGTAAATGGTTTAATCTACTGTCTTAATTGATGGGTGTGTTCACATGTACTGTGTTCAACTTGCTCGTGTTTCCAATTCGAAGCCTGATAAACAGGTCTCTGTCACCAACTTTACTATCATAGATCACCGAAGTAATGTGTCTGATTTTGCTGTCAATGTAATTATGTGGTTTCCTTTAAATGCCAATAAATTTGATTATCAAAAAAAAAAAAAGTACACTATAAGTGATAGGCAGTTAATAGGATAACATGGGCTGGCACCTGGGCAAATCAGAGGTTGCAGCTTCATTATGGTACCCCCTAAATAGGTCGTATTTGGTATCAAACATCATGCCTTTTCACCCCTGACACGAATCTTGTGTTGAGGGCAATATGGCATGCTCCCAGGTGGCTACCTTAGAAGTTGGCCACCTGGTTGCCCCAGCTTCTCTGTGCTCTGGCAGGTAGCCTGCGCTTGCTACCACCAAGGCAGGATTCTGACCTCCTGCCAGGCAGTGTAATCACTCCCAGGAGACGGGACAAAGACCTGGGCAGGAAGGAGGTCACACCTCCTCCCTCTCAGGAAGGCTAGTGAAGTGGCACATCAAGGCGGTGAGCTTCAAAGACTGCACCACCTCTGATGTGCATCAGGGCTGACTCCCAGAGGAGGAAACGGCCCTCTCCTTGCCCCAGGCACATTTGTAACCGGACAGACAGGAAATTAAATATGCAGGCAGTATACACCCCCTGAAGGCAAGCCACACCTCTAGGATAGGCTGCTTGGTCTGTACAGCTAAGGAAGACTTCTGTCATTTTTAAAAGTGGTAGAAATAGTGGGTTCTGGGTAGAAAAGGTGACCTACATCCCTGCCTCTAGTCACCTCAGGAGCTGATTAGCCGCTGGGCCAAGCAGCCCATTGGCCACTTGCACTCACATCCCTAACGCCCCTAAATGTAGGATTTAAGGGCTACCCTTAACACCAGAACCTCAGCTCTGAACAACCTACATTGAAGAGGACAAAGAACAGACCCGTGTCTGCAACAAAAGGACTTGCAGAAAGTAAATGAGGGATACTTTTGACCCGTGTCTGCAACAAAAGGACTTGCAGAAAGTAAATGAGGGATACTTTGTCCCTGTGGAAACGCTCCTGAAACTGTCCTGATCAAGACTCATCGTAAGCTAATTCTCGGTTCCCCCAGACAGAGGGACCCCTGTAAGAGCTTGAAGCACCCTCGGACTCCCCTGGTTAGTGGCACTAGTCCCTTGCAAACTGCAGGTAAAACAACGTTCTGGATCCGAAGAATCACTGCCCATCGGGTCCTACAAGGGATCGCCCAAATATAGATGGTCTAGTGCATTGTGGGAACTGTAGTCCTGCCTACCACAACTTTACTCGTAGCTACCGTGTTCCTCGGGACCACCAGACATCGAAGGAGCAATCTGCTCTACTTACCGCTGCCAAGGCTTGTTGGTCACCAGTCCTGCAACCGACCCCTGCACTCAACGCTGCACCTAGAGGGAACTCCATCCGACATTCATCCGAAATCAACAGTGGCCCTGTCGTTGTGTTTTTGCATCTTGTTCCCCGCAGCACTGTGTAAGCGGTAAATGCAGCTCTCCCGCGGCTCCTGTTCAGCCCAAGGGACAGCCAGGACAACTCTACATCCAGGCCCCAAGGGCCAGGTAAAATTGAACTGACGGTCGTGGCATGGTCCTGGGACCCGCATCACCTTTAGCCTGCAAGGGTTCCACGCAACTCACCCTGCAAGTGACCTATTGTCATGAGTGTTTTTTCCCATTGACCGCAATGATAGTCTCACTGTATTACTTTGCACTGATTTTATATTGCTTCTAAAATCTTTAACTCCGGTTATATGTATGCTATTCGTTTTGGTGTCTAAATTAAGATAAAAATACATTTTATTTTTATAAATAGGTGTCCGACTTCTATTGAGACGTGTCAATTACGTGTCATCCATGTTGGTACTCTGAAATACTTAACACATGTTGCTCTAGTAAAGCCTGACTTATTTTTGCCACACTATCAGACTGAGCTAAGGATTTATTATTGTGAATCCAAGGACCATCTTTGGGATCTGTGAGAATATTGCTTGGTGAAGCCTTATCAGCGTCGCCACATAATACTCCACCTTCTATATTGTCAATAAGCCAACATGTCATATTGCTGGATGCTTCTCGTGTATGTTTTCCTCTTTTTTTTATTGTCTTGCGCAGTGGTTTCTATGGGTGGGAAAATCCAAGTCCTGACATCTCTAGAGACGCGGTCCGCCTTGAAGTATGATGTTCATTTCCACCATTTAGCGGTTTCTTTTTTCTGTACTTTTTCCGGGGCTTGAAAGACCCCTATTATACTAACTAGGTGTTGCTGCCATTCTCCTCTAGGATGCCCAATTCATCTCTGTGGATAACTGCATTTATCATTTGAGTCTTATTCACTCAGTTGGTCTCACCATGGGTAGTTTTCTGGGATCAAGGTCTATTTGGCAGAAAGTTTACCATGGCCCTCATTTTAGAATGACTGTTTGAGCTGAATTATGTTCATTGAACCATTTATTGAAACTAGAATCAAACCCAGACTGCATGCTCAGACTCTTATCTCAGGCCCACAGATATTACACCAATCACTTAAGGAAAGCCTCTGCCCTACAGCAAAGGTAAGCGTGGTACACTACACAGAGTTACTGTTCCCTCCTTCGCATTACCGTTCCCGCCTGATAACTCTTTGGTCCCATAAGGGCACAAAGAATTGATTTCTTGGAGACAATGTTATTAATGTCTCCAACTAATTAGATCTCTGTTATTTTTTTATCCCACCTGCTATAGATTCTTTTTAACGATATATAACCGTTTTTAAGGTATTGATGCCAATCACAGCTCACCTTTGTCTTCTCACGTTTTCCTGTCTGAGATGCCAGAAGATGTCTCTCTCCCTTTCTCTCCTTCAAACTCCTATATTAGGCAGGACAGTCAATCTCTCCTTGTAGTTAACACCCGCTAAGAACCTCCACCATCATTTAAGCGTTACTTGCCTGTTTCAGTACTAACGGTACATATATATCTTAATCCTACTCATTTATAGTACACACTACAACCTCTTAGACCAATCTCCCAGACTTCTATCCTTTCCTCCCCAGCAACTCTAGAGATACGGAGTACCATTTACATCTGCATTTCATGTCATTTCAAAGGTACATCCAGTATCTCCAGGCTTTAATCCTTGTATCCATCACTATTCTAGTAAACTGACCGTCCCATGACAGCAATAATCACCTGGCCTTCCCTTTTTAGACCTCCTTTGCACATGCTGACTTCTTTACCACCCTTACTTATCTCTGCTATTTCCTGTGGCGAAATCAGCTAACCTTACTAAATGGGTTTATCCTAAGTACGTATGGACCGAGGAGGTAGTTACAGTTCTTTCTACCTATCGATTTTTCAATCTGACATACTGACCATCCCCAGACATTACTTCATACCTGGCCTTACCCATTTAGATCCATTTCCCACCACTAGGATATTTTCCGCTTTTACTTACCTCTGTCCGTTTTCAAATATAAGTCTATGAATTTACCAAGTAGAACTCATTCCAGTTGCCTGTGCACCATTACCAATAAACAAAAGACGTGTGTGTATATAAAAACTAAAAGTTTTCAAGTACGAAATACTATGCTATCACCAAATGTGTGGCATCACAAATAATCACAAGTGTGCCACAATAACCTATCAAGATCCTTAAACACGAGTGCAGAGAGATACTTGTGTGTTACTCACCATGTTCACACCACATAAACAACTGTGACTTTTGACTTAACATGTGGTATGACTAAATATTACTCACAGCCTTGAAAAAGCCATAGGCCTGTGTACCACCAATGATCTAAACAACTGTTGGCATGCATGACTCCTCTCCATTAAGGTGTCTTCAGCGTAGAGAAAGACACAAGAAAAAGCATTAATTTTGTTTTTGGACTAAATACAGTGTGCTCTGCATTTGTATGTGTAAACATGGAAGTGATTTTGAATTATTTAGATGAATATCTATATTGAATTTTCAGTAAAAACATTCCTATCAATAGATTCATTTATTGTGGAGTAGTAGGCCCCACCCATCCCTTGTGAATGCAACATGTCACGACCACATTATGTGCACAGAATACTAGTAAAAGCATTTTTTGTGCCATATGGTGTGCAGGGACTTAATATCATGTTTTATATCTAAATGTAAGCTGTTTGTTGGTCCTCTGCGTTTGATATGGTTTGTAGCTATGTTCCATGGAGGATGGGGCAAATGTTGTGCTGGTTGTTTGTCCTGTAAAGGCAATAAATCAAACAAACATCAAAATGAGGGAGTAAAGCATACATACATTTCCATCATTAGCCTGCAAACTGATCCTTCTTATTCCTGTTTCCTCTGAGTTAACGGTTATGTAACCTACCTCTGGGCTGTCAACTTGTGTAAGTCAAAAGATCCATCATAATTAGGATGGGCCATTCCAATGCTGAATTTTTCTTCCCTGGTCTGCCATATGAGGCATGGCAAGCCTGAGCACAAAAAAACTAACATTATCCTTAATGGGTAGAGAGACTCTGTGCGTCCAAGACTTTTATTTCTATTTCAGTAGCAAACCCAGCTTTGTGAGTCTGTTTCTGAAAAACAAATGAAAATGCCAGGTGGCTTCATAACATGTCATCCGTCCGGCATCTTCCTGTCCATGAAGGTGTGTGCTGTGCTGGTAGGTGCAAAAACAACAGTTGATGGATAGAATGCAAAACAATGTCATACATTCACCCCAGTACAGAAATCTGGGCCTAAATCCATCGTTTTTTTGCTTACCATGCCATTCCAGTTTGAACCCAGCCATATGCAAATCAGTCTTGACCCTGTGCCTCATGGGAACAGTCCAGCCCGAACTGCCAAGCCAGGTTCTCCCTGGACTGGAAAAAAGCATCCTAGGACCGGTTTCGGGGTTTCACCCCTCTTCAGCCAGGATAGCTTGATTCCAGTGGCATGGAGAGCACGGGACCCACGTCTGGGCATACCCGTCCCACTCGGGGTGATAAATGCAAAAACAACAGTTGATGGATAGAATGCAGAACAATGTCATACATTCACCCCAGTACAGAGATCTGGGCCTAAATCCATCGTTTTTTTGCTCACCATGCCATTCCAGTTTGAACCCAGCCATATGCAAATCAGTCTTGACCCTGTGCCTCATGGGAACAGTCCAGCCCGAACTGCCAAGCCAGGTTCTCCCTGGACTGGAAAAAAGCATCCTAGGACCGGTTTCGGGGTTTCACCCCTCTTCAGCCAGGATAGCTAGATTCCAGTGGCATGGAGAGCACGGGACCCACGTCTGGGCATACCCGTCCCACTCGGGGTGATAAATGCAAAAACAGTTGATGGATAGAGTGCTGGTAGGAGCACCTTTGGCAAAAAGATCCCTGTTAAGCTGATGGGGGAATCTCCAGATGAGGCGCCTGGTTCTCTGTTGAGCTTGCCAATCAGTCAGTGCCTTTGTTGGCCTAGCAATTGATAATATGCCTGCCAAAGTCACAATAACCCATAATCCTTACTTTAACAACTTCCTTTCAAACTCCATAAGGATTTGGGATCTTGGACCATTGCAACACATTCTGCCCTACAGATGACAGTAGGATTTGATTGACAAAGATAGTTTCATAGCATATTTCCTATTTGACGTCTGTGCTGTTATCTCCAGTGGTGTATGTCCATATGCAGCTGGAAAATCGGCAGATGTTAGATTAATGAGGCTGCTGTAAGTTCTTCCTCTAGAGCCTTTGTGCTTATCCAATGCCCTAATCTTCTCTGGAGAGTGCCCACAATTCCACTCTAGATCAGAATCCTTTTGACCTTTTTCTGTAATATCCATTTGATTGTTTTCAGGCAGTGTTTATTCTTAAATATTTCCTGCGAATTTCGACTTTTTGTTGAAGAGTTTTTGAGACATTGTCTCCTGGTGTGGCTGGATGTCCGGGAGGAAGGCTGGTTTTAAGCCCTGTTGTGCCTGTCACTGGCAGATGTCGGTGACGGATCCACACCTCGTCTGCCTCTGGTGTCTTGAGCGCGACCACAGTGCCAGGATCTGTGTCGATTGCCACTCAATGCGCCCCATGGCCTTAAGGGAGCAGTCCCTCAAGCTCCTTGCCGTTAGACTTGCGACGCTACCAGGGTCTCGGTCCCGGTCAAGAGAAAGGTTCCAGGATTTGTTGCAGATCCATCGATCTTCATTGCAGTCAAAGTCGTCCGGGCGTTCGGGTAAGTCCCACAAGAAAAAGAAAAGCAAGAAGCTGAAGAGATCTTAGACATCGCTCTGTCTGTCGAATTCATCCGACGAGATGAGGGAACGTTGGCATTCAAGGCCTGGCTCCGCAGTTGAGCCTGTGCCGTCTCTGTGCCTCCCTGAGTTTCCTGGAGCCAGAGGGAGCCCTGCCCAACTTCGTGAGTGTTATGAGGCCATGCACCTCATATTTGAGTGGCCCGTCACAGCTGGCCCACTTACAGGCCCGCAGGGTTGGGATGGGCCCCTACTGGTTTTCTGCTGGCGAGTTCAGCCCCGGCCCCAGTCGGGCCCCTTGGATCCATGGACGGATTTGGACCAATGCTATTCGAGCCATCTCGACCTGCCCGGGCTTCTTTGCCGATGTCCCCGGCGGCAGCGCCCCCTTTCTTATCACTGAGTCTTACACAGAGCTGGATGGGTGTCGTCCGATGCTGACTTCGGCGCCGACTAGAGCCAGTCCCTCCAGGCTGGAGCCTGAGACCTATTCGTATGGGTTAGTACTTGAGGAAGATTCGGTGGAGCCACTGGACCCTTATGAATACCAGCCCCTAGACCCTAATGAGGACACAACTGGTATGAGGATTTGGCGGATATCAGCAGACTGGACACCTCTCCAGATACTGGCTTGGTGTCTCCCCCTACTGTGGCTATGGAGGAGGGAGCCTTATTTGCAATGGTGGTGTGGAGGGCAGCCAAGGTCCTAGATCTTCAGCTTCCCTATGTGGCTATCTGAAAGAGACACGTTAGTGACAGATTCCTTACCTTAGAATATCCCCAGGCGTCAGGCTGGATCCGGAAAGTTTTTGCGTAGCAGTACCCTTGCGCGTCGGTAGGCGGCGTCGTGCGGCTCCGCGTCCGTCGTTGGCGTCGTGATCGCCAGGATGACGTCGCGGGCAGTACTTAGACGCCGCCCCTGCGCGCTGACGTCAGTTCTTCTTTTTCCGCGCCAGCAAGCGCAGATCCGGGAAGAGCAGTGCCCTAGTCATTTTTTGCCTAACTTTTTGGGTGAATTTTTTCACTGTTTCTTCAAATCGACTCCAAGGTGTCGTAGGGATGCCCGGCTTTAAACGTTGCGGCGCCTGCGCTCGGATGATGTCCATCACAGACCCGCATCGGGAGTGTCTCTTCTGCCTCGGCCGAGGCCACGACACGGAGTCGTGTTCCGACTGCCGGGCCCTCAACCCGAAAGCTTTGCGAGAGCGGTCTCGAAAGCTCCTCGAGGCCCGGCAGTCGGCTCTGCGCCACACCAAGCCCCGGTCGCGTGAGAGGTCGAGGGGTCGGTCGCGGAGTCCTCACCGGTCGTCGGGATCCAAGTCTTCGTCGTCCGGTAAGTCTAAGCACAAAAAGTCCAAAAAGCATCGTCGCTCTAGGACTTCGCCTCGCCGGTCTCGCGACTCGGCTGAGGCCCCTCCCGGCACCGTCCCCGCCCCCCGCGGCCCCGGACATGCCTGTGGAGTCGCCCCCGCAATACCCGTCCTTCCCGGGTTCGGGGGCGGATCCGGCCCAAATACAGGAATTCCTGTCGGCCATGGCCCGCCTCTTCGGGCCTCAAGGTCCCTCCGGTGCGCCTTCGGGCCCCGCGGGCCCTGATGGGGTAGCCCCGGCGTCGCCAACGGCTCCGGCCCCGGCGTCGCCCGTGCCTCCAGCCTCGATCCCGGCTCCGGCCCCGATCCCGGCTCCGCAACCCCCATCGATGCTGGTCGACCTGACCACGTCTCCGCCGACGCCGATGTCTCCGGTGCCGTTCTCGACGCCGCCTGGGGCTCCGGGCGGCGTCGTCCCCCAGTTCCTTCCGGCTCCGGACATGGAACCGGACCGACGTCGCTCGACGCCGGTTCCGGCGCCGATGAGACCTTGGGTCCCAAATGTCCCTCCTCCTCCTTATTTTGAACCGGAGGAGGACCAGGAGGACTGGGAGGGGTCTGAGGACCCTCTGGCACAACAGTGTCAGTATGATGAGGACTGGGCAGAGGAACTAGAGGATGCCAGTGGTCTAGATACTTCCCCTGACACTGGCATGCTGTCTCCTCCCGTGGCTACGGAGGAGGGAGCCAATTTTGCAACGGTGTTGCGTAGGGCGGCTGGAGCCTTACATCTCCAACTCCCTACTGTGGCGGTCAAGACTAATCTCTTGACAGAGGTGCTTCAGCCGGCAGCCTCCTCTACGGAGACTGTGCTGCTGTTTAACGATGCCCTCACTGACGTTCTTTTGGGCGCCTGGTCCAAGCCCAACACAGGGGCTCCTGTGGATAGGAACGTGTCCCGACGCCATCGCCCAGCTCCGGGCGACCCCCTATTTCTCTCTGTCCACCCCACTCCTGAGAGCTTGGTTGTCCAAGCCTCCGCTTCCCAAACCGCCTTCCCTACCGCCCCTCCGGATAGGGAATCCAAACGCCTGGATCTATTTGGGAAGAAGGGTTTTTCTTCCTCCAGTGCTGGCTTGCGGTCCATCAACACCGCTTGTCTTTTGGGCCGATATACCCACTCCCTGTGGGATTCGGTGGCGACTGTTTTGCCCCAGTGTTCTGAGGAGGTCCAGACACTGCTTTCCCGCGCCATTGCGGAAGGAAGGGATGCGGCCAAATACACAATACGATGTGGCCTTGATACCGCCGACTCGCTGGGCAGGTCTATTGCAACGACGGTGGCGCTGCGTCGCCACGCCTGGCTGAGAACCACTGGTTTTTCAGGGGATGTCCAGAATACTCTCATGGACATGCCCTTTGATGGAGTCGGTCTTTTTGGGTCCAGAGCAGACCATGCGTTGGAGCGCTTTAAGGACTCAAGGGCTACTGCCAAGTCCCTGGGTCTTTCTGCTACACGCCCCCGCTAACTTCTGCTTTTCGCCCCTATCGTGGCCACGGAAGGGGCGCCCAGTCACGTCAGCAGCCCAGCCACCGGCCCGCGCAGCAGGCGTCTTCGCGTGGCCGAGGACGTGGATACCGCCGTGGCGGTTCGGGCAACCAGCGTGCGGGTCAGGCCACCACCTCCAACCCGTCCGCGGCCTCCAAGCCCTCCTAGTCCCTCCTTTCAGGTGCACAGCACGCCAGTAGGGGGCAGGGTCCGCCATCACCTTCCCCACTGGCGTCCCATCACCTCGGACAGGTGGGTCTTGGACATTGTCCGAAGGGGCTACTCCCTCCCCTTCGAGACCACCCCCCAGCCATGCCACCTCAATTCCACCGCATGTCAGGGGATCACTTGGTACTTCTGCAGAAGGAAGTCACGGCCCTCTTGGCCAAGAGGGCCATCGAGCATGTTCCGACCCCAGAAGTAGGACGTGGTTGCTACTCCCACTACTTCCTGGTGCCCAAAAAGGACAAGGAGGACATGCGTCCTATCTTGGACCTCCGGAACGTCAATCGCTTCCTCCGGAAGGAGAAGTTCAAGATGCTCACCCTAGCTCAGGTCTTGACTGCCCTCGACCCTGGAGACTGGTTGGTAGCGTTGGACTTGCAGGACGCTTATTTCCACATCCTCGTCCTGCCGGCCCACCGGCGTTACCTACGGTTCACGGTAGGCCTCGAGCATTTTCAGTTCACCGTGCTCCCCTTTGGCCTTACCAGTGCCCCTCGGGTGTTCACGAAAGTGATGGCGGTGGTCGCAGCTCATCTGCGCCGGGCAGGGGTTTCAGTCTTCCCCTACCTCGACGACTGGCTGCTAAAGGCGGGCTCGTCCCAGGCAGTCGTCTCCCACCTCCAGACTACGGCCGAACTCCTGCACTCGCTGGGGTTCTCCATCAATGTGCCGAAGTCGCATCTGATTCCTTCTCCACAGCTCCTTTTCATCGGAGCAGTTCTGGACACGACGCAGTTTCGGGCCTATCCTCCCGAACGGCGAGTCCGGGATATTCAGGCTATGATTCCGATCTTTCAGCCTTTATCCTGGGTTTCGGTACGGATGACCCTGAGGCTGCTGGGCCTCATGGCCTCCTGCATCCTGCTGGTCAATCATGCCAGATGGCATATGCGGGCTCTGCAGTGGGACCTGAAGTTCCAGTGGGCGCAGCACCAGGGCAACCTGTCCGATCACGTCCAGATCTCGGAGGGGACTGCAAAACAGTTGCAGTGGTGGCTCTCGAACCGGCAATGGGTCATGGGCAGATCCCTCTCCCTTCCCCAGCCAGAGCACACAGTTGTGACGGACGCGTCCCTTCTGGGATGGGGCGGTCACATGGAAGAGGCGGAGATCAGAGGCCTCTGGTCTCCGGCGGAGTCCCGGCTCCATATCAACCTTCTGGAGCTCCGGGCGATCCGACTTGCACTCAAGGCATTCCTTCCCTCTGTCAAAGGGAAGGTAGTGCAGGTGTTCACAGACAACACCACCGCCATGTGGTACTGCAACAAACAGGGCGGGGTGGGGTCGTGGACCCTCTGTCAGGAGGCTCTGCGCCTCTGGACATGGCTGGAACATCAGGGCATGTTCCTGATGGTTCAACACCTGACAGGTTCCCTGAACGCCAGGGCGGACGAACTCAGCCGCAGGTGCATGATGGATCACGAATGGCGTCTTCACTCGGAAGTGGCGCAAGGACTCTTTCTACAATGGGGAGAGCCTTGGTTAGATCTATTCGCCACCGAAGAGAACGCGCAATGTCATCAGTTCTGCGCGTTGGAATTTCCAAGGCGGCACTCGCTCGGCGACGCTTTTCGTCGCGAGTGGAGTTGCGGTCTGTTGTACGCCTTTCCGCCTATACCACTTCTACCCAGAGTGTTGAAGAAGATTCGGCACGACCGGGCCCAAGTTATTCTTGTGGCTCCGGACTGGGCTCGAAGAGTTTGGTATCCCGAGCTACTCAGTATGAGCGTAGATCCCCCGATCCGTCTGCCTCTTCGGGAGGATCTTCTGTCGCAGCAGCAGGGGACGGTCCTCCACCCGAACCTGTCCAGTCTACACCTGCTTGCGTGGAGATTGAGCGGCGGCAGTTGATTCCTTTCGACTTGCCTCCCGAAGTTTGTGATGTGATTCTGGCAGCCAGGCGTCCCTCCACTAAGGTGGTATACGCCTGCAGGTGGAACAAATTTGTGGCATGGTGCACAGCAAAGGCTGTGAATCCCCTTTCTGCCCCTCTTTCTGAGGTCCTTCTGTTCCTTCTTTCTCTGGCCCAACAGGGTTCTGCCCTGGGTACCATCAAGGGTTATCTTTGTGCTATCTCGGCCTTCCTCAGGCTCCCTGATCAGCCCTCCCTTTTCAAGTCCCCTGTTGTTAACAGGTTCTTAAAAGGCATTACACACCTCTTCCCTCCTGTTCTGTTTGTAATGCCTCAGTGGGACTTGAACTTGGTTCTTACCTTTTTAATGTGCGCTCCCTTTGAGCCTTTACATAACTGTCCTCTTCGTCTTCTGACTCTGAAGACAGCCTTTCTGGTGGCCATCACCTCCGCTCGGCGGGTGAGTGAGCTCCAGGCTCTATCTTGCAAACCTCCCTTTCTGTCTGTTCATCCAGACAAGGTTGTTCTTCGGACGCGTCCGTCCTTCTTGCCAAAGGTGGTTACTGCCTTCCACATTGGGCAGACCATCACTTTGCCTACCTTCTTTCCGCCTCCGCATCCTTCCAGAGAGGAAGAGAGGCTCCACCGTCTGGACCCAAAACGTGCGCTCTCCTTCTATATCGACCGCACAAAACACTTCCGGGTGGATGACCAGCTCTTTGTTGGCTACGTGGGCGCCAAAAAGGTCGGGCGGTGCACAAACGAACCATCTCCTGCTGGGTTACCTTGTGCATCAAGACCTGCTATTCTTTGGCTAAGAAGGAGCCTCCTGTTGGGCTGCGTGCCCATTCCACCAGGGCAACGGCTGCTACCACGGCCTTGGGCCGCGGTGTTCCGCTGCCGGTTATTTGTCAGGCAGCTACGTGGGCCTCGCTGCACACGTTTACAAAGCATTACTGCCTTGACAGTCAGGTCCGGAGGGACGGCTTCTTTGGCCGTTCTGTCCTCCAGGACTTCCTTGTCTGATCTTTGTTCGCAGACCCACCACCGGGGTTGGTATTGCTGGGGTATCTATTCTAAGGTAAGGAATCTGTCACTAACGTGTCTCTTTCAGATGCACAAGTTACTAACTTGTGTAACGATATATCTGTAAGAGACAGTAGTTAGTGACAGATTCCTTACCGCCCCACCCATCCTCCCCGTTCTGCGAACTAATTTCTAGGGTTAAGGACATCCCTTTCAGGGCCCTAGTATTTTTCAGACACCTATGTCAGCTTCTTGCATGGCTCTGCGTTCCTGGCGCGGAAAGTCGTGTACAGAACTGACGTCAGCGCGCAGGGGCGGCGTCTAAGTACTGCCCGCGACGTCATCCCGGCGATCACGACGCCAACGACGGACGCGGAGCCGCACGACGCCGCCTACCGACGCACAAGGGTACTGCTACGCAAAAACTTTACGGATCCAGCCTGACGCCTGGGGATATTCTAAGGTAAGGAATCTGTCACTAACTACTGTCTCTTACAGATATATCGTTACACAAGTTAGTAACTTGTGCGTCAAGACTATATTCTTGACGGAGGTGCTTCAACCGGTAGTCACTCCATCCAAACTGCTTTTCCCGTTTAAGGAAACCCTCACAGACTTCCTACTCGTAGCCTGGTCCAAGCCTGGCACAGGGGCTCCTGTGAATGGGGCACTAGCCCGCCATCATCGCCCCGCCCTAGGGGACCCTAACTTCCTCACCCAACACCCCACCTCGGGGAGCTTTGTGGTCCAATCCTCCACGTCCAATTACTCCGCCAGGATGTGGCAACTCTTTTGGCCAAGGGAGCAATAGAGCGAGTGCCAGCATCAAAAGTAGGTTTTGGTTGCTATTCCCACTACCTTCTGGTGTCCACTAGACTTCCGCCCTCTCAACTTCTTCCTGAAGGAGAAATTTAGAATACTCTCGCTCGCTCAAGTCCTGTCTGGCCTGAACCCGGGAGACTGGATGGTAGCGTTGGACTTGCAGGGCGCCTACTATCACATCCCTGTCCTTCCTACCCAGAGACGTTACCTGCAGTTCACTGTATGCCACAAGCACTTTCAGTTCACCGTGCTCCCCTTTTACTTTAACAGTGCCCCTAGGGTGTTCATCAAGGTGATGGCAGTAGTTGCAGCTGGTCTGCAGATGTCAGGGGTGCCAGTCTTCCCCTATCTCGACCTGGTGGACCTCCTGCACTTGCTGGGGTTCACTATCAACATGCCGAAGTCACACCTGACCCCTTCTCAGATTTTGCCTTTGATTGGGGCTGTTTTTGGACACAGTGCAGTTTCAGGCCTATTCTCCCCCCCCCCCCCCCTTTCCCCCGTGAACGGCGAGTCCAGGATGTTCAGGCTATGATACCGATGTTTCAGCCTCTATTCTGGATTTTGGTGAGACTAACTCTGAGGCTACTGGGCCTCATAGCCTCCTGCATCTTGCTTTTGACACATGCCCACTGGCATATGCAGCTCTCCAGTGGGACCTGAAGTTCCAGTGGGCGCAGAATCAGGGGAATCTCTCCGACATGGTCACGATCTTGGAGGGCACTGCAAGAGATCTGCAGTGGTGGTTAATGAAACGCAATTGGGTCAGCAGCAGACCCCTCTGCCTTCCCCAACCAGATCTAAGAGTAGTGACAGATGCGCCACTTCTGGGCTGCTGGCAGCCATCTGGGAAAGGGCGAGATCAGAGCACTCTGGTCTCTGGCGGAATCTGGACTCCACATCAACCTGTTGGAGCTCCGAGCGATCTGACTGGCATTGAAAGCCTTTCTACCCTCCATAAATGGAAGGCTATTGGTATTTCAACAAACCAAGTGGGGTGGGGTCATGGCCCTCTGTCAGGAGGCCCCCCATCTCTGGATTTGGCTGGAATGTCAGGGCATTTCCCTGGTGGTTTAACATCTGGCAGGATCTCTGAATGCCAGAGCGGACAAACTCAGCCGAAGATGCATAGTGAATCACGAATGGCGCCTCCATCCTGAAGTGGTGCCGGTCTCTTTCAGCAGTGGGAGGAACCTTGGTTAGATCTGTTCGCCATCGCCGGGAACGCGCAATGTCAGCACTACTGTATGCTGGAGTTACCAAGCTGAGTCTCGCTCAGAGACGCTTTTTGTCTCGAGGGCAGCTTCGGCTTGTTATATGCCTTTCCGCCCATACCACTATTGCCCAGAGTTCTTAAGAAGATCAGGAACGGCCGGGCCCAAGTCATCCTTTTGGCTCCGGTGGGCTCGGAGAGTCTGGTATCCTGAGCTGTTGAGCATGTCTATAGGTCCTCCGATCAGGCTGTCTCTTCGGGAGGATCTCCTGTCGCCGCAGTAGGGGAGGATTCTGCACCTAAACTTGTCAATGCTCCGCCTTCATGCATGGAGATTAAGCGGCGGCACTTGACTGCTTTCAACCTTCCACCCTAAGTCTGTGATGTGATATTGGCAGGTAGGTGTTCTTTCACCAAAACACTATACGCCAGCCGTTGGCACAGTTTCGTGGCGCAATGCACAGCCAAAACAGGTTGACATATTCACCAAACACTACTGCCTGGACAGTCAAGTCCGTTGGGACTTTGCCCGTTCAGTCCTGTAGGTCTTTCTGGTTTAAATCATGTTCACAGACCCACCTCTGGGAAGGTATTAGTTGGGTATCTATTCTAAGGTAAGGAGTCTGCGGCTAGAAGTCTCTATCAGATGAACAAGTTACTTACCTCTGTAATGCCTTATCTGGTAGAAACTATTTAGCCGCAGATTCCTTACCGACCACCCATCCTCCCCTCTGTGCGAATGGATTTTAGAATTAAGCGGTGTTTTAAAAAAAATTATTTTTATTAAGGTTTTTGCATCGGTAAACATGAAACAGTAAAGAACCGAAGAAAACAGTGCCGCAATGTTCATAGTATTATTACCATTACAATAAATTGCCAATCTCACGTTTACAGCGTTAACCAACATTGTTTTCTGGGGAAGGTGTCCACAATTTAACTGTACACATCACCTATTCCGTTGCTGCAACAAATCAACTTTAACTTTCAACACTATCTGCCATCGGGGGTATGTTTTTGTTCTTTATGCGATACACAATGCACCTATAGCTCGCCCACATCTGTGTTCTGAAGCCAGCTTGTGAATGAGGCCCATATATCTTTGAGGGGGATCTTAAGGTAGCAACTCCCAATAGCAGGTCAGTTGATCCCTGCAGTACGTTATGTCTTTTATCCAGGCCTTTGTTGTTGGGGGGTTGCTACTCCTCAGTGCAATACCACCAGCCTTTTGGCCAGCAGTAAAAGTAACGCTGTGAGCCTTCTCACTGGGGGTGGGATATCATGTACATATCCCAGCAGTGTCACTATGGGGGCTCTCGGCATTGTCTGCATTGTTTTAGTCCAGAATGTGGTCATGGCCTTGCACTCCCATGCTACATGTAAGAATGTCGCCCCAGGGCTCCCGCAGCACCAACAGGACGCATCTGTCCTCAGCCCCATTCGGTGTAATTGCTTCGGAGTGCGGTACAAGCGGTGAACATATTTAAAGTGTATTAGTCTTAGTCTATAATTTGGGGATAGCTGCTCTAGTTGCCCACAACAGAAATCCCACTGCTCGTCTGTAATTGCCTCGCCTATGTCCGTCTCCCATGCCGTACGTGATTGGGGGACAATAATTGGGGATTCTTTCTGAGTGATGGTGTATATGCGAGTCACCAGCTTGCGAGCGGAGTTTACCATTAATAAATGTTCCGGTGCAGGCAGTGGTGGTGGGGCCGCGGGGAATGTGGTGTATCTAGCACGACATGCTGCCCGTATCTGATAGTACAATAGTGTATCCAGCGCCCATGGCTGTGGTGCGTTGCACATTTGCTGGAGTGTTAAGAATTGCCCTTCTGGGTATAGGTTGTTGCCGGTTGTTATCTTGTTTAACCGCGCCCTATTCTGAGCGCTTCTGTCCAGTAGCGGGGAGATCAGTGGGTTATTAGCTAACGGCATGGCCGGTGCGTATAATCTATGTATTTTCGCACGTTTGCGTAAGCCGTGCCAAGCCCACCTCAATGTTTCAATAGTGTCAATTTCTTGCCGTGGGCATTTGTACTCCTGATACAGTGCAGTGTTCAGGGGAAGAGGTGCTACCTTATCTATTTCAATAGCAACATGTGGTTGGAATGGTATTGGGTACTGCCAGAATTGTAAAAACTGGGCCTGTGCGCTATATGTGTATAGCGCAAAGTCTGGAGCTCCGAAGCCCCCCTGTGCCAGAGGTAATGTGAGTATTTCCCAGGCTATCCTTGGCTGTTTACCCGCCCACACTAGCTCAATCATACTTGATCTGAGACGTCTGAAGAAGTGTGCAGGTAGCGGCATTGGAATGTTTGCAAATAAATACAACAGTTTGGGGAGGATAATCATTTTGGTGATGGCAATGCGACCCGCCAGGGATAGTGGCAGGTTTTTCCACCTCTTTATTCTATCTTCTATCCAGTCCATAGTTCGTAGACCATATTTCTTGAAGATTGCCGCTGATCCATATCCCCAAGTAGCGAATCGGGCCATCAGCCCAGGAGATCGGATAATCAGTGATAAAAATAGGTGTTCCTGTAGTTAGTGGAAGTATAGTGGACTTTGCCCAGTTTATTTGAATACCCGATAGACCTCCATACCTCACAAGTTCCCTGGTGATGGGTGCAAAATTTACAGCCGGGTCAATGATGTATAGGGTAATATCGTCAGCCGCATACATGGACACGATCGGGCCCCTAGTGGTGAAGCCGATCCCCCGGTTGGTGTGATGTTGTCTGAGTCTAGCTGCTAACGGCTCTGTTGCTATGGCAAATACCAAGGGCGATAATGGGCACCCCTGACGTGTGCCACGTGTGATTTTTATGGGATCCGAAATTTACCCGTCCACTCTAATCCTGGCAGTGGGTAAGGTGTACAATAGCTTTATTTGTTGTATGAAGACGGGACTTAGGCCCAATCGAGTTAATAGAGTAAATAGAAACTTCCATTCTAAAGAATCGAAGGCTTTTGTAGCATCTAACAATGCGGCTATTACAGGTACGTGGGGGGCTAGATAATGCAATAGTGCAAATAATGTACGAAGATTATGTGAAGTAGAACATCCCGGTACGAACCCGGACTGGTCCGGCCTGACTATCATTGGGATCAATGGCTGTAATCTATTGGCCAATAGTATGGCAAAGATTTTGGCATCTAGGTTGATTAAGGAGAGCAGTGTGTAGGAATCGCATTTTGTGGGATCTTTACCTGGCTTTAATAATGTAATAATAACAGCATCCCTCATGGTCTGTGACATAATCCCATCAAGTAGAGCTTCTTGATACACCTCTAGGAGGCGAGGCGCCAGTATCTCCGCGTATTCTTTGTAGAATTTGGCTGTAAGGCCGTCGGCTCCCGGAGCCTTATCTGCCTGTAGGCTTTGAATCACTTGTCTTACGTCTTCTGTAGTAAATGGCACATCGAGATACTCTCGATGTGCTCTGCCTAGTCATAGCAGTTCTAGTGTGTCTAAGTATTCTGTTAGTACGGAGTCTTCCGGGTCGGTGTGTGTAGTGTATAGTTGTGAGTAGAAGCTTTTCATTATGTCCAGAACTTCTGATGGAGTTCTGGACGGCGGCGCCTCCGGGTTGTGGAGTTCTATGATACGAGTGGCGCTTCTTGGGGTTCTCAGGAGATTCGCCAATGTTTTCCCTGGTCTGTCCCCTTCCCAGTAACGTCGCGCTTGTGTGTATTTATTCAGGAATTTCATCTCCCTCTCAGCCTCTTCTTGAAAGGCTGTCAGCTTAACTCGTATCTGTGCTAATATTCTGGGAGCGGGGGAATGGAAGTATTGCAGTTCTAAGTCACGAATCTCATCTTCTAGTCTTTTCAGACTATTTCTGATGTCTTTGAGTACCCCTGACTGTAGGACTATGCAGGTCTCGCGTGTCACCACCTTAAACGCTTTCAATAGTGTACCCATAGAGTCCCGTATTGTATTAAAAATATTCTGTTATCTTCAGTCGAACCTCCTCCCTGAACACTGAATCTAGTAGTGCGTTTGGGGGGAGACGCCATGTGAAAGGTTGTATGTAAGGCTTCGGAATCAGGATCTGAATCATGACGGGCACGTGATCATAAAGTGTGCGTGAGTGATGTGATATTCCGGATGTCCAAGAGTGCATATCTTTAGATGTTAACCACAAATCCAGTCTGGACCACGCATTGTGTTGCTGGGTTATGCATGTACCTTCCCGAGTCTTTGGGTGTAACACCCGCCAGGTATCTATCAAATGATGGTCTTCAATTATGCTGTGTAATGCTGCAGCCGCCCTTGGGTGGTGTGTGCGAGAAGTGCCTATTCTGTCGTCCTGAAGCGACAGGACGAGATTGAAGTCCCCCCCCCTCCCCACCCCCCAACAGTGCAGCGTCCCCTAGTGTTTGAATCTTGTGCCATAGATGGTTAAAAAATTCCGGGTTGTCTGTATTGGGTCCGTATGTATTGACAATAATAACCTGCTGACCATAGATTGCGCCTTGTAGTATTATATAGCGCCCTTCGGGATCTGTTTCAGTCTGCTGTGTTCTCCAGGGAATCCCTTTCCATATCAAAATAGACACCCCCCCCCCGAGAGTAATTAGAATAGTTAGAGAGCCATACCTCTCCCCATCTATTTGAATTGAGGCGGGATCGAGTTGTTTGTCAGGTGCGTTTCCTGCAGGAGGCAAATATCCGTCCCATGCCTTGCAAGATATGAATGTACTAATCTTGATTTCCTGTGGTCGTTGAGACCTCGCACGTTCCACATTATGCATTTTAATGTGGACATCTTAGCGTGTGTACTTTCGTTGCAATGTGTGTTACGCTGTCCCTTTTCCTGTGTTGCCCCCCACGAACGGAATAGCGAGCCCCCATGTGTGCATCCCTTTCTAATGCAGTATTCAGGTTTTGAGTTTTGTAGTGTGGCGTAAAATAAATGTTGGCTCTTGGAAACATTGGCAATATAACAAGTGGCAATAAACAATAACAATTAACTTCCCCTACCCTCCCTCCACCCACACCAACCCCCCAATCAGGTTGTGTTGTCATCCCCTTATATGACCCAACTCTTGTGAAACAGCCTAGGCGAACCTAAGGTTGGTGAAAATTCTCCGTGGGGGGGGTGGAGTCGCCGGCATACGCCCCTGCCTTGTATAGCAGGGTGGCCGAGCACATTTCACTATGACTTCCATGGTGTATTACTTGCACAATAGAGCAGTTCTAGGTCGTCTCCTGGCAGTGCTATGGTAATCCAACTGCCAAGTCTTTCAGACGTCGCCTGGAGTTGAGGAAAACGAGCCTGGGCAGCAATTACCCACAATAATGTTAACATACAGTAAATGAATGGACCAAATTGAACCTGAGTCAAGATCAATACACTCAATCATTTTCGCTCAATCTGCGGCTTGGCGATCCTTCCTTTTCACGATTTGCTATTTGTCGTTTTTTCATCTCCTGTTTAGCGAACTTACATGCAGCGCTGGCATCTGTAAATATGAGGGGTTTGCCATCCGTTTGTACACGAAACTTTGCAGGGTAGAGTAGCGCATATTTAATGTCAGCCTGTTGGAGTAGTTTCTTGGCCTGAACAAACTCCCGACGCGCTGCCTGCACCTGTTGTGTGAAGTCTGGGTACATAGTTATTGTATTACCCTGATATTGAATTGCACCCTTCTCTCGGGCTAACCGCAGCACTGTGTCCCTATCCCGATAATTCAGGAGATGGGCTAGGATTGGGCGGGATGGCGCACCAGGCGGTGGTCTTGGGCCCAGTGTGCGGTGTGCTCGCTCCACTAGGAACATGTCAGAGAGGTCGCTCCCGAAAAGGTCCTTCAGCATAGTTTCCACATATTTTTCCATGCTTGTAATATTTGTTGTTTCAGGAATTTCAATAATGCGGACATTATTGCGGCGGGATCTTGCCTCCAAATCTTCGTTCTTGGCTTTTATTAGATGTAGAACTTTATCCATACGCAGCATCTGTTCGTGCGTTTCTGTTTGGTGATCATCAGCATCTGACACTCTGGTTTTCAATGTATCAAGTCTAGCTTCATGTTTGTCAACTTTCTGAGTGACTTTATCCAGGCATGCAGCCATAGAGTCCAATTTAGAATCAATTGTCTGTAGGCTAGCTTGATGACCTTTAACATGGACCTCAAGTCTTCTTCCTGTGTGACGTCCATGGTGGCCCCAGTTGTTTCACTAGGCAGTGTGGAGCCACCTTCCTGCTGTCTCGTCACTCTTTTGTCAAAGGTTAATTTGGGCTGCTTCCCATCGGTCTTCCCCATTCCTTAGCCCAGTAGGGAGCCCGTCGCTTATCGGCAGCCGTGTAAAGCCCTTGCCATGACAGTAACCTTCCAGACGGCTCCAACGGGCTAATGCGTTGACTCCGCGGCTCTCCCACCACCTCTCTTGCTTTCCTGGTATGCTTTGGCTTTCTCGTTCTGCACGTTGCACCTTGCGGTTGTTGCTTGTGGGGCCGCACCTCCCCCTCTTCAATCACTAATATTAAGAAGTTTATGCAGTAGGGCCCCTAGAAATGCGGTCCTCGGGGCCTAGTTGTTTTGATGTCCTCGCTTTCTCTCTGGCTTTGTGCGCTGCCCCCAGCTTTGCATCCAGCACCCTTAATGACCGTTCTCAACCTGCGCCGTCGTTTTCTCTGCTAGTGCCTTGTGGGTATCGTCTCGCTCACGTTCACCGAGCTCCCATGGCTGCGTCTCGCATCCGGCAATCCTCGGGGCACAGAGCTCCCGGTCCACCGCTGCTCTCGATCCGCCCTCAGATGTCAGTGTACGCGAGAGTTCGGCCAGCCGGCGCCGTGCACAGCAGTGCCCAGGCCGACCCAGAGGCGCCCCCCGCCAGGGCAGGATCGGCTCCACAGCCCTCCACTTACATGCGGAGGCCCAGTGCAGGCCCCCGCCCCAGCGTGCCGCGCCCCAGCCTCAGCCCGGACCCCCGCCCGCAACTCACCGGCTCAGCCGACGCGTCTCCCGTCACCCGCCGGCACCGAACACGGCAGCCGGCACACCAGGTCTTCAGGCGCTCTTCTCCTCGCTCCTCAGCGCAGGCGCGTCCGCAGCCGTCAGGGCGATGGAGGCGCAGGATCAGCGGCAGCGCCGCCCACTTCAGTCCCAGGCCTCCGCTGGAGGCGCGTGTACAAGGCCGCACTAGGCTGCAAAGCTCCGTGAGTGCTGGTGTAGTAATCTGTGGCACCCAAGACTCCGGGAGGCCGCGTTACAGGTTGCCTGGCAGCTATGTAGACATCTGGTGTTCTTGCTGCCGAGAATCGGCAGGATGTGTCCGGATAAATGTCGGATTTACGGGTTCGGCCGGCAGAGCCCTCTTAGTGAGCGGCCATATTGCAGCTCAGCTTGGCCACGCCCCCCAGAATTAAGCGATGTTAACCTTTTCAGAGCCTAGTTCCACACACCAGTGGTCAGTGTTCTTCTTGGCTCCGTGCTTCTTGTTTGGAATCTCACAAAAAGAAACAGATGTCAGCGCGCTGGGGTGTCACCTATATAAGCACTGTGTATGTAATTTCCAGTGTTTACGATGTCGCCATGCAGATCCTAATGACGCCATTACCGGCACCCAGGGGTACTGCTCAACAAACATTTCTGAATGTAGTCTGATGCCTGCGGATAATTTTAAGGTAAGGAATATGCAGCTAGATAGTCTCTACCAGATAAGGCATTACAGAAGGTAAGCAATTTGTTCTTCGGGCATTGTTTACAGGGAATTCGAAACACACACCCTGGAAAATGCAAGAGATTTCAATCACACAATTGAGGCAAGAGAACATTACCTAAACATTCAAACTCTTATTGTTAAATGTTAAAGGGCTTAATTACCCAAATGAAAGAAGTGTTCTGTCACATCAAAGTAGAAACATTCTGCATGAGCCATAAACTATACCATCTCCAATATTGGACAGCACCAAAAACCAAAACAGTGGGAGAGACAATCCTACTAAAGTGAGATCTAGCAGTCAATCATAGCAAAGTTACCAGAGACCCACATTTAATATTGTAACTCTGAATGTTCTCAAGGAAAATGACACACTTATTAACATATGTACACCCAGCTCACATCAGGATATTTTTTAACTAAGCGAATTAAAAACTATATTGTTCAGGCAGGTGGCACCCTAATTATCCGGGGAGACTTCGGCTTGGTCTGCCATCAAGATTTAGACTGATCTGTCCAAGCTTCATTGAACCACAGCCATGAGTGGAAGATTGAGGGAACTTCTCTTGGACCAAGGATAAAGCTCAAATGGTAGGGCGTACTGTCTCAGAACACTCAAAAGTGGAGATTGAATGGGAGTGATGAAATACCCAATGCACCGTGGAGCATGGAGGATACAAATGCATCCTTTTAGAGACCCAATAAACAGGGCAGAACTCTGTCAGGGAATTCAGATTTAGCTGGAAATGTTCCCTAAGATACAAATCCACAAACCAATTGTGACTCAGGTAAAGCCACGTTACGTGGTAAGGCAATATCATTAACCAGCTGAGTCTTCCAAGACAAAAGACTTAATAGAGCTTAGACTGTTTAGACAATTTGAAGAAGTAGAATATAAGAATAAGAAAACATTGTTGCGTAAAATAGCTAAAGACATAGGAACAATCAAAGGTCATTTCCAGGTGCCAAGAATGAATAAAGCAGAATACGTCCTCCTCCGCTTACAGCAACATTTTTACAAGACTGGCAATAAAACGGATAGAATTCCAGCAATGAGGTTGGAAGCACAGAGAGCCTAAGCATACATAGAAAAGTTCAGGACCACAGATGGCAAGTTAGTAACAGATGAATGTGCAAAGTTGGACTTATTTGCCAAGTACTACCGGTCATACAGAACAGAAACAAGGATGAGATGATGCAACTCCTAAACTGTATCCTAAATCCAAGACTTGCCCAACAGTGATGAGGATTTAGATACAAACTATTGAGGCACAAGAGGTCTGTCAGCTACAAAGAGGATGAATCTGAATAAGACCCTGGGCTTCAATTGGTTTCTACAGAGAAAATGCAGGCTTGCTAATCGGCCCTCTAACGACTGTTTAATTCATTTAACAGAGCTTTGGGAATCACACCAACGATGTGTAAAGCAGATTTTACCCTCATCCCCCAGCGAGGGAAGGATCAAGGGGATTCTAAATCGTTTAGGCCCATTGCACTTCTAAATACTGATGCAAAATATTTACCAAGGTTATTACTAATAGGTTGGATAAAATCTTGCTATCGCTAATTGAGACTGACCATGTGGTTTTATGCAGGGGTGACAAGGATAAGACAGAATCCGAAGAGTGCTGCATCTGATTGAAAAAACATGGCCGCCATGGTGACGTTAGACGCAGGAAAGGCATTTGACGCAGTGAGCTGGGAATTCCTGGTTGCAATCCTCAGCAGAATAGAGATGGGACCTAAAATGAAGGGATGAATAATGGCCAATTCTAGTTCCTCAACAGCTAGGGTTGAGATCACTGAAGCCAGCTCAGATAAGACTACCTTTCATAGGGGTATTAGGAAGGTTTGCTCCATGCCACCAATGTAATTCGCTCTTATGATTTAACTCCTAGTATTCAAAATCCATCGGACAATAAAGTGCATAACAAAATTTGCAGATTACATTCCAGTCACACAGCCCGTCTATATACTGCTCACCCTAATAGAGACCTAGACGTATTTGTATCTTGGACCTAAATATTAACAAAGTCAAGTCTGAAATTCTTAACATTGATTGGCCTCAAAATAAGGTGGTATTATTGAAAAGACATTCCCAATTGAGATGAACAAATTCCTCAAGCGAATACCTAGCCCTTAACATATCAAACTAAATGAAGGAACGGACAGAAATGAACTGGCCCTCATTGAAAGTCCACATTTTGACGGACATAACACACTTGGAATGTATTAACATCATTAAAATGAATAGACTACCCCATCCGTTGTACCTGTTTCAGGGTTTTTCCACTGCCATACCATTAACTGAATTACAATCCCTACAAAAATGATTTTTTATCATTCATATGGGACAGTGCTAAGGCCAGAGCACCTAAGATAGTTTGATGGCTCTGCAAGAAAAGGGTGGCCAGGCCTGCCAAGATGTTCTGAAACATTGTTACGCATCTCCCTTATGAATCATTGCTGAATGGTCAGTTAGAGAATGAGCGAACCACTGGCTCCATGTGAAAAGGGCTTTGGCCAGACCAGCCTTGTAGGACTCCCAAGGCTATATAAGAACACCACCCCAGAAATTAATACATTTTAGAAATAACAAAGTCTCTAATCAAGATTTGGAATACATTAGCAGTCAGGAAAGGACTCTTCACGTTACTATAAATTTTTTTTTTTTTTTTTTTTTTTTTTTAACAGTACACCTGTACTCTTCTCACCAGTACTGAAGGAAAGTGCAAATAAGAGATAGAAAACTAGTTAATGGCTGTAAATCAAAGATATGTCATAAAGTAACATGTGAAATCAATCATTCAAGTAATGTAAGACTACCTTTAAGGTTACAGAATACGACCAGCTTCACTACGCCCAACTTTGGCACTGGGTGATGCAGCTGAATTGCAGAACAGCAACCACAAGACCGTTAACTTCATTTGAAAAACCCCTGAGTAGATTGAAACTATGCAAGGGCTAGTATCAACAGTCTGCACTAGCCTCAACACTGTCAGGGAGCATAATAAATGGAAATATGAAACAAAGTGGGAACTGGGAAGGGAGTTCTTAGAGGCACAAAGGGGAAAGGACTGAAATGTCCTCGCTAGATGTTTCAGGAGTTTTAATTTACTGAAACGGACTATAAAATTATGTTGAGACAGTATCTTATCCCCTAAATATTACAACACTTATACTATGGCACCTCAAATCAATGTTTGAAAGGAAGAGTAGTTAATGCTACACATATGGTGTGAATGTGCACCTATCCAGATATTCTGGAAGAGACTGTTAAGCTGTATAGGTAGAATCATGGGAGTACCGAATAATCTGAGTCTTTAAGTCATCCTTCTGCATATTGTGCCTACTAAAGGAGTACAACCAGGAGACACATCAAAGTCTCCAAAGTATTGGGATAAAGGGCACTGTGGCAGGTCTGTATTATAGGTGTAGCAGCCGGTGACTGGTGACTCGCTATTGCGCAACTGAGCCAGCACCACGACCCCTACTCCCATGAGGCACGCAACCATGCGTTACATAGTTTTTTCCTTTCAACTACTCGGATGAAAGGTCTCCTAACTGTGAGTACAGAGTTAGGTAATAGTGATCAAGGGCAGGGTACACCTTAGCGTGTGTAGACCGCCCGGGTCACGTACTCTTGGTCCTGACGAAAACCTAGTAATACCGACATTAGGTTGAAATATGTAGACCCTTTTTTCCGCACTTTTTTGCACATTTTTTTACTTAAAGATACCAGTTGGTCAATTTAACCAAAAAGGGTGTCTTATGATTCATTTTTAATATTGTCCAGATGCTCTATTATTAAAATACTAATTTTGAGTTATATTTGGCCAATTTTTAAATCACCATTTCACTCACCTACACAGAAAACAAACCTGCTCCACTGTAATAAGGTGTTGAAGCACACCCGGATGGCATTCGGCCATTCGGGTGGGACCCCGATGATGAAGCATGTCACCAACCAGGTTGGTGAGTGAGGGGTCTTCTTAAGAAAGGACATTTCCTCTCTTGTGCCCTTTATCCCAATACTTTGGAGACTTTGATGTGTCTCCTGGTTGTACTCCTCCTATTGTTTGTTTACTTAATTTAAAGGGGATCAGGAGTGTTCCCCTCCACTTTTGTGGCAATCCCTTTCTCTCTCTCGTGTTTTTGTGTATTGTGCCTACTACCCATGCCGGTATGACTATATTTCAGGGAGCCACGATTCTCCACATGTTGGGGGTAGCTAAAAGATACATTTGAAAAACAGTCACTTTCCTTAGCACAATGGATACATGTGTTATAGCAGGTTCTGCTTTGTAAAAGATTACACATAATAACCAGCAAACCACTCAGGCTTTGAGAATCAAAGGAGCTAACTAGCCTAGCGGCCTATTTTACATTCTTAACATTGCTGAGACGTTTCTCCACAATTGAGAACACTGGGACCTTCTGAGTCCAACGATCTTTGAAAAACAGCTTGACTACACCACTAAATTAAAGTTCAAAGGGGTAAAAGGGGCTTTTCAGCACAAAGGTCTCCGGAGGGACGGAAAATTATGGTGGCGAGTTGTGGGTTCACAAAACTGGCTGATGTAACGCTTTTTCTACTGGTATAAGGAGTGTAGGTTGCCTTACAGTATGACGAACATTCAGCAAAAGATCTGAAATGTGTCACCTTTTTACTCGTATTTTACAATTTCAAATGATACACACTGTCCAGTAAAACGTCAGAATGCACTATATTTTTCCAAATACTAATACAAAGTCATACACAAAACCTAATGGCAGTCTCCTACCCTCCCCTCTGCACCATTCAACTCCCTTCTGGGAGGGAAGTATAAAACGTTGTTTAGACTTTGGTATACCTATACACATGAATAGGTGCTCACCAGTATATGTCGAATGTGTACCCCTTGTAAGTTCTAGCCTATGTCTGGGCAAAGTTACCATCTGCCACATCCTTCTGCACGACTTGAGCCAAAAAAGGGCAATGCTGCATCTAAAGAGGACTATAATGAAGATATTTTCTCGTTTACGAGAAATCTTTTCTGGGTGCTTAAAACTTGTGCTTGATTTGAGGTTTGCAAACAGCATAATCAGGAAAAAGAAATTCAGGATGCTCTTCTTGCAACTAATAACTCAGTTTAGAAAAGGATTGGATTTGCATTAAAACTTGCTAGATGTCTACTTAAACATCCCAATTTCAAAGGAGCATTAGACTATCTGGAGTGCACAGAGCGTCTTGTACATCAGCGGGCTTTTCTGCAAGCTGTCAAAGATCATCCTCAAGCTCTTTCAAGACATTATTGTTCCAGGAGCCAATCCAGACAAGGAAATAGGCAAAGTGTTTGCTTCAGTGGAGTTCTTTTTAACTTTCTTTTTACCTTAGAATACTGTTCATGAAAGATCTAATTCTTATAATGATCCCTCAGTCCTGGGAACCATAACTTTCAGCATCTTTCCGATTCCTCATGTCCATCTTCATATGAAGTATCTCCAGGCATTCTCTTACAACTAGTAGAGTCAGTCCTAAGCTCTTGTTCATCGGCTGAAAATGTAATTTATTTTACAGTTTTGTGTACCGCTAAACACCACAAGGTATGGAAGCGTTTTAAAGTATAACGCACTAGTGATGCGATGGTCTTGGAGCTAACATCGACCAGAGGATCTTACATCGACCATGGTACATAAGAGCTAAAATAATCTCTAAAGACAAGAGGTGGGAATAACGGGGAGGAGAATGGGCTAACAGTGGACAAAGGAGGGAGGGCAGGTATGGTGAAAGAGATTAGGATGGATTTGACAGTAACTATGCTTCACATAAGCATGCTGAACCTCTGAGTAGTCCATCTTATTCTAAAGACTTTGCTTGTGTTGTTTTATCTGACATCTGTGCTAATAAGTAAAGGCAACACAACAATGCGATCATATCAAGAAGCATATCTGTTGGCACCTGTCCATGAAGCGAGGGCTCTTCATGGCCATGATACTTCTGAGAATTAAACTACAGATATTCTACCAGAGTAGGCAAGAACATAATTAGTTCATTTTCCATAGTATGTCTCTCGTCAAATAAGCTCCGGGAAAATATTTAAACTGAAAGAGGTGGAACCTAGTTGCAATCAGTGAGGGTCTTGGAGACACCCGAGCTTCTGCCCATTCTTTATCTGTAAGGGTACCTAAGTTGTGTTCTCAGTCGAAGTGTGGCAAAGGAGTCAGCCATTTGGTGAATGAGTGAACAATAGACTTCTGTCACTTTGTGGTCCCTCAGTTCTATATTCAGCAACTTCTCCTCTAAAGGGTTAAGTTCAGAGAGGTCCTCTAGTTCTGATGTATAAGGAGTTACGGCATGCCCAAGTTGTAGGTAACAAAAATGGCTGGGATGTAGGTCATATTCCTTCTGCAAGGTCTGATAGGATTTAAGTGTTGTGACCTCCACCAGGTCGCCCCGGGTGGAAATGCCTATAGTGTCTGATTTCCAGAACCCCTTCAGTCTAGCTACGTGTTGTAATGCGGTGCCTACCCACAGTAGCGTCTGTACTGTCTGCTTTTTATCCCTTTCCCATACTTCTCGGAGTGGTTTTCCATGTTTGAACCACCACCCTAGTCGCTGACAGATGTGGCAAACATACTCCTCCTCCATAAAGCAAATGATGTGTGGGGATACCTTGACTTCCCATTTTTCAGAAGCGTATGCAGGGTTTCCCTGGGTGTCGTACCACCACTTGTTAATGATCACTAGGTGAGATGCCCTGTAATGAGATTCAATGTTGGCTGCAGCCATTCTCTTTGCCTTCTCCCCGTCCTTCGGCCGACGTGACGCGGAAGTCGTCGTCCTTTGGCTCCGCTCGCGGAGCCTAATGGGACGGCTCCCAGCTTCCCTCCCTTCCCGGGAGCCGGAGCGTCCCTTGCCCAGCTTCGTGCATTTTACAAAGCCCTCCACTCCATCTTTGGGCAGCCCGACTCCGCTGGCGCGCCTTCGGGCCCCGCAGACTCGGCTGGGGGCTCTAGGCCTTCGATGCCGGTGGCTCCGGCCTCGGCTCCGCAGGCTTGGATCCGGATCGGTGCAGGTTGACCTCACGACACCTCCCCCGGCACCGATTCCTCTGACGACGCCTCCACCACCTCCGACGCCGGTTGTGTCCCCGGCCGGCATCGACCCCGGCCTCCCCCTCGACTTGGACACGGAACCGGACCGGCGTCAACCGACGCCGGTACCTGCCCGACCGGTACTTTTGTACCACTGATCTGAGAGAGACTACTAGTGATAGATTCCTTACCTTAGAATTAGCCCCAGGCGTCAGACTGGATCCACTGAATTGTTTCTCAGCAGTACCCCAGCGCGTCGGTAGGTGGCGTCGGTCAACTCCGCGTTCGTCGTTGGCGTCGTGATCGCTGGAATGATGTCGCGGTATCTACTTAGACGCCGCCCCTGCACAGCCAGCGCAGATACGGAGAGAGCGGTACCCTTAGTCATTTTTTGACTAACAGTTATTTGACTTTTGTCGACATCTTTTTCGAGTCGTTCGACTCCTGGTGCACGTAGGGATGTCCCATCGTCGGACCGGCTTCAAGCCTTGTGACTTCTGTCACAAGTTGATGTCGGTCACGGACCTGCACCTCGTGTGCCTCTGGTGCCTGGAGCGCGACCACGACCAGAAGTCGTGCTCCAACTGTCGGGCCATGAACCCGAAGTCTTTGCGGGAGCAGTCCCAAAAGCTTCTGGAGGTCCAGCAGTCAGCTCCGCGCCGCTCGAGGTCCCGGTCGAGAGGGAGTTCATGGGACCGGTCGCAGAGTCACCACCATCATTCCTCCTCGAAGTCTTCGTCATCTGTTAAGTCGAAGCCCAAGAAGAAGGCGAAGAAGCACCGTCGCTCTTCGCCTTCTTCCTGTTTGTCAGCCGACGGGACGTGGAAGGTCGTCATCCTTCGGCTCCGCCCGCGGAGCCTACTGGGACGGCTCCGAGCTTCCCTCCCTTCCCGTGAGCCGGAGCGTCCCCTGCTCAGCTTTGTGCATTTTACGAAGCCCTCCACTGCATCTTTGGGTAGCTCGACTCCACTGGCGTGCCTTCGGGCCCCGCAGACTCGGCTGGGGTCTCTAGGCCTTCGATGCCGGCGGCTCCGGCCTCGGTGCCGCAGGGCCCCTAGGGATCCAGGCCTGGATCCAGATCAGTGCCGGTCAACCTCACAACACCTCCCCCGGCACCGATTCCTCTAACGACGCCTCCGCCACCTTCAACACCGGTTGTGCCCCCGGCCGATGTTGACCTCGGCCTTCCCCTAGACTTGGACACAGAGCCGGACCGGCGTCGACTGACGCCGGTACCTGCGCCGATCGGTACTTTTGTACCACTGTTTTACCCTGGTGTTTCTTATCGTCCAGAGTGGCAGCCAGATAAGGGTGAGGAGGACTGGCAGGGGTCTGTTGACCCTCTGGCAGACCAGCTTGAAGAGCCGGAGAGAGGAGTTGAGTGAGGCCAGTGGTCTAGATACCTCCCCAGACCTTGTTATGCTTTCTCCCCCTACCGTGGCCATGGAGGAGGGAGCCTCTTATGCGGTGGTGTTGCATAGGGTGGCTGAGGCCTTTGGCCTTGAGCTTCCTACGGTGGCAGTCAGGACTAACCTCCTGACTGAGGTGCTACAGCCGACAGTGGCCTCTTCGGAGCCTCTTCTGCCATTCAATGAGGCCCTCACTGACATCCTTCTGGGCACTTGGTCCAAGCCCAGCACAGGGGCTCCTGTGGATTGGATGATTGTCCGACGCCACCACCCGGCCCCGGGTGACCCAATTTTCCTCTCCCAACATCCTACCCCGAGCTTGGTGGTCCAAGCCTCAACATCCAAAGGCGTGTTCACTACTGCTCCCCCAGATAGGGGATCCAAGAAGCTGGACCATCTTGGGAAGAAGATGTTTTCTTCCGCCAGCTTAGGACTGCGGTCGGTGAACACCGTATGTCTCTTGGGCCGTTACACCCACTCTGTGTGGGACACGGTTGCGCAAGTGCTGCCACAGTGCCCAGAGGAGGCTTGGGCCGTACTCTCCCGTGCGGTCGCAGAGGGTAGAGACGCAGCAAAGTTCGCCATTCGATGTGTGCTGGATACCGCCGACTCGCTGGGTAGAACGATTTCTATGTCAGTAGCCTTGAGGCGCTACACCTGGCTGAGGTCCACTGGCTTCTCCAGGGAAGTCCAATCAACCCTTTTGGACATGCCCTTTGATGGCCGTCGCCTGTTTGGCGACAAGGCGGACTATGCGCTCGAGCGCTTCAAGGACTATAGAGCTACGGCCAGATCCTTGGACCTCGCTGCCACCTCTCACCCTGTTCAGTCTGCCTTTTGCGGCTATGGAAGGGGTGCCCCACCACGTTCCACCCAGGGCCACAGGCAGGCGCAAGCTACCCAGCCTCTGCGCGGCCGGGGACATGGGACCCTGGCGCAGTGGGTCTGGGGGCCAGCGGGCGGGCCAATCCACCAGAGCCCCCTCTGCAGCAGCCTCCAAACCTTCCTAGTCCGACCTTTCAGGGCCACCAGTTGCCAGTGGGTGGCAGGATCCGCCATCCCCTCCCCCACTGGCACAACATCACGTCGGACAGATGGGTTTTGCAGATAGTCCGAAGGGGCTACTCCCTCCCCTTCAAGACTACCCCTCCCTCCATGCCACCAACACTCTATCGCATGTCAGAGGATCACTTGGCCCTTCTCCGTCTGGAAGTTACGGCTCTCTTGGCCAAGGGAGCTATCGAGCGAGTCCCTGTCCCAGAAGTAGGTCGTGGTTGTTACTCCCACTACATCCTGGTACCCAAGAAGGACAAAGGCCTGCGTCCTATCTTGGATCTCAGGGACGTCAACCGATTCCACTGGAAGGAGAAGTTCAAAATGTTGACATTAGCTCAGGTCCTGTCTGCCCTCGACCATGGAGACTGGATGGTAGCGTTGGACTTGCAGGACGCTTACTTCCACATCCCCGTCCTGCCAGCCCACAGGCTTTACCTGGGGTTTACGGTAGGCCACGAGCATTTTCAGTTTACCGTGCTCCCCTTTGGCCTTACCAGCGCCCCTCGGGTGTTCACGAAAGTGATGGCGGTGGTCGCAGCTCATCTGCGCAGATCAGGGGTTCTAGTCTTCCCCTATCTCGACGACTGGCTGTTGAAGGCGGGCTCGCCCCAGGCTGTCGTTTCCCTTCTACAGACTACGACGGACCTCCTGCACTCGCTGGGGTTCACAATCAACGTGCCGAAGTCGCACCGGATTCCCTCTCAGAAGCTCCTTTTCATCTGTGCAGTTCTGGATACAGCGCAGTTTCGGGCTTATCCTCCCGAGCAGCGAGTCCAGGATATTCGGGCTATGATACTGATGTTTCAGCCTCTATCCCAGGTTTTGGTGAGAATGACCTTGAGGCTGCTGGTCCTCATAGCCGCCTGCATCCTGCTGGTGGATCATGCCAGGTGGCATATGCGGGCTCTGCAGTGGGACCTAAAGTTCCAGTGGGCGCAGCATCAGGGGAATCTTTGCGATTACGTCCAGATCCTGGAGGGCACTGCACACCAATTGCAGTGGTGGCTAACGAACCAGGATTGGGTCAACAGCAGATCCCTCTCCCTTCCCCAACTAGAGTTCACAGTGGTGACAGATGCGTCACTCCTGGGATGGGGTGGCCAAATGGGAGAGGCGGAGATCAGAGGCCTCTGGACTCTGGCGTAGTCCGGGCTCCACATCAATCTTCTGGAGCTCCGGGCGATTCGTCTGGCACTGAAGGCATTTCTTCCTTCTGTTAAAGGAAGGGTAGTGCAGGTGTTCACGGACAACACCACCGCCATGTGGTACTGCAACAAACAGGGCGGGGTGGGGTCGTGGACCCTGTGTCAAGAGGCTCTTCGCGTTTGGACATGGGTGGATGATCAGGGCATGTTCCTGGTGGTTCAACACCTGGCAGGTTCTCTGAACGCCAGGGCGGATGAACTCAGCCGCCGCTGCATGATGGATCACGAATAGCGTCTTCACTCTGAGGTGGTGCAAGGTCTCTTTCAGCAGTGGGGAGAGCCTTGGTTATATCTGTTCGCCACCGAAGAGAACGCGCAATGTCAGCAGTTCTGCGCGTTGGAATTTCTAAGGCGGCACTCGCTCGGCAACGCTTTTCGTCGTGAGTGGAATTGCGGTCTTCTATATGCCTTACCGCCTATACCACTTCTGCCCAGAGTGCTGACGAAGATCAAGCGCGACCGGGCCCAAGTCATTCTTGTGGCTCCGGACTGGGCACGAAGAGTCTGGTATCCCGAGCTCTTGAACATGGCTATGGATCCTCCGATCAGACTGCCTCTTCGGGAGGATCTTCTGTCGCAGCAACAAGGGACGGTCCTCCACCCGAACCTGTCCAGCCTCCACCTCCTTGCGTGGAGATTGAGCGGCGCCAGTTGACAACTTTTGACCTTCCTCCCGAAGTCTGTAACGTCATCTTGGCAGCCAGGCGTCCCTCCACTAAAACGGTATATGGAACAAATTTGTGGCATGGTGCACAGCAAAGGCTGTGGATCCCCTTTCTCCCCCTCTTTCAGAGGTTTTCCTCTTCATTCTGTATTTGGTCCAGCAGGGCTCTGCTCTGGGCACCCTTAAAGGCTATCTTTCCGTCATTTCGGCCTTTCTTCGCCTTCCTGATCAGCCTTCTCTTTTCAAGTCCCCTATTGTAAATAGGTTTCTTAAGGGCATTTCTCACCTCTTTCCTCCTATTCCTTTCATAATGCCCCAGTGGGACTTGAATCTGGTTCTTACGTACCTTATGTGTGCTCCTTTCGAGCCACTACATAATTGTCCTCTCAGACTCTTGACCTTAAAGACTGCTTTTCTGTTTGCGATCACCTCTGCTCGCAGGGTGAGTGAGCTTCAGGCTCTCTCGTCTAAACCTCCTTTCTTTGCAGTCCATCCGGACAAGGTTGTCCTTCGAACTAGACCTTCTTTTCTTCCCAAAGTGGTTACGCCTTTCCACATAGGACAGACCATCACTTTGCCCACCTTCTTCCCGCCCCCGCATCCTTCCAAGGAGGAGGAGAGACTCCACCGTCTGGATCCAAAACGTGATTTATCCTTTTATTTGGATCGCACAAAACAATTCTGGGTGGACGATCAACTCTTTGTTGGCTATGTGGGCGCCAAGAAAGGTTGGGCCGTGCAAAAACAGACCATCTCTCGATTCGTCGTCCTTTGCATTAAGATCTGTTACTCCTTGGCGAAAAATGGAGCCTCCGGTTGGACTGCGCTCCCATTCCACCAGGGCGACGGCAGCCACTACTGCTTTGGGATGTGGAGTCCCCCTCTGTGATATCTACCAGGCAGGCACGTGGGCATCACTGCACACGTTCACTAAGCATTACTGCCTGGATAGTCAAGTCCGGAGAGATGGCTTCTTTGGCCGTTCAGTTCTACAGGATTTTCTGGTGTGAACTTAGTTCGTAGACCCACCTCCCGGGTTGGTATTGCTGGGGTATCTATTCTAAGGTAAGGAATCAATAACTAATAGTCTCTTTCAGATGAACAAGCTACTTACCTTCGGTAACGATATATCTGTAAGAGACATATATTCGGTATAGATTCCTTACCGCCCCACCCATCCTCCCCGTTCTGCGAACTGACTTCTAGGGTATGGGACTCTCTTTCAGGGCCCTAGTTTTGTGCACCAGTGGTCAGTGTCTTGCATGGCTCTGCGCTTCTGGCGTGGAATGTTGTGTAAAGAACTGACGTCAGTGTGCAGGAGCGTCGTCTAAGTAGATACCGCGACATCATTCCGGCGATCACGACGCCAACGACAAACGCGGAGTCGACCGACGCCACCTACCGACGCGCAGGGATACTGCTGAGAAAAAATTCTCCGGATCCAGTCTGACGTGTGGGGGTAATTCTAAGGTAAGGAATCTATAACTAATATATGTCTCTTACAGATATATCGTTACTGAAGGTAAGTAACTTGTTCTTTAAAAACACTCCTGCAGGTGTACCCAGGAAGAACAACAGAGCCACAGGAACAACATAAGTTCTACAAGAATGGCGAAACGGGAGAATGGAATTCGGAAAAGCAGATTAAATCATGATGTCCCTAATTTTACTAGGATTCTGTTTCATGCCTGGTTGTACAAAACATCAGTAGAAAGAATGGTGCGATACAGAGCTCAATCACTGATGAGGACAATGCAGTAGCCACAACACATTGCACCTCCAGGTGTGTAAGATGAGTGGGTTGCATCGTAGGGGCACCACTAGTGCTGCATACAAAGGCCCCATTCAAGAGTTGAATCGATGTACTTGGGAGGAAGGTGTCTGTTAATTCCTTGACAAGACCTACAACAAGTTGACTGTTGACAGGTGATGGAATTGTCAAAAACAAATGCATCGCCACACATGCCAATATAACCCCATTAAGTACATCTCATAGCATTTGCAGTTAATAAAATCACATAGCCAGAGAAAAATACATGTACCAACAACATATTCATGTAGCATGTTTTAACTCCCCTTTTATCGCATACCCATCTGAGATGAGTGCAGATATAGACAACCCCTAAGGAATGATAGAACACCACGACCAACAGCAACAGAAGGGAGTTGTGTTGACAGGAAATCATACTCTTGCTGGCAAAAGTATGAAGACCAGGTGCGAGTAAAATGTCAAATGTGTTGCATGAGCTCCAAAAATGCCAGTGTTCTGCTTGAAACAGATACCAAAGAGCAGGAAGAAAATAGTGACACTTGTCAACATAACTACAATACTGGTGACCAAAAACTGATGCCAGTGTTAAGTGTCACTGCTGTAAATGGAACACACTTGGGCACTGATCTTTTGTCAAATTAATATATGTTTTGTATCAGTGTGTATATATGCCCCTCCTCCACCCTCCCCACCTCCAAAAAGGGAGTACAGATGTATATGCAGCATATAGGTTGTTGAACAAATGATGGGTGGCACCAGCAGTGGAGCAATGAAGATCCCATGACTGTGTAGAAAGCACTACAGAACACGTCCTTGCCATCATCACTGCTAGCGTTGCACAGATCTGCATACCCACTACCATCACATTACCATGACAAATGTGGGGCTGCACACCATCATACATTCACCATTTTCTATCCCCACTCTGCCAATCCTCAACCAAGCACCTATTCATGCAAATTTTGAGATTGGAAGTACATACATGAGCAGGGTGAATTTGGAATTTATATTCACCCTAAAAGGCCACCCATGAAGTCAACAACACACAGAATACCACCTGCTTCACACACTTAGCAGACCATACAGCACTCAACTTCACGTACATTCAGAAGGATAATCAGGAAAAGGTGCATGAGAGCTTCCAAGTTTGGGCAAGATCATCAGGAGCCCTGGTTCCGACCACCATTGGGCTCCCTGTTGAAAACCAAAGTATTGTGCAGGATCTGGAGAAGAGCTTTCAGAAATGCATGGAACTATATGCATATTGGTGACCTGATAGCACAACAGCATCACAATGATGTGGCCATCTGCATTGCTGGTAGATCACCCACACTTACAATTGAACCCCACACCTCCATCAGAACTTCCCAGCCAATTGCATTGCTGAATACAAGTAGAAGGGTTATGGGTCAGTTAGGGGTCTACTCAAGATGAGGCACAACCAATATCTGTGATAAGTGAGTGATGGCAGTGCTTGTGAAATATCCACATGGATACATAAAGTGCCTTAAACCCACTCAGTAATATTTTTCTGGTCAATTGCAGAATGGTTTTTAAGCATCAAACACACAACATGGACCCCAGAACATGCCTCCAGCAACCACTGCTTGTCCATAGTTAATATTCCCTTGGCCAGCACCAGAATGTCAATCACCACATGGGCAGCACAGCTTGTCTTTAACATCATAGCTGAAATATAAGTATCTACCACGTTGTCAGAGGCATTTATAGTAGTTTCTACATATGTTATTCATTCTCAACACTGGCAATAAATATTTAAACATTAAAAACCCTATTTCAGATGCCACTAGAAGAGTGGATATGAATAAATAATCATCTCTTTACAGTCATCTCTTTATCTGTTTGTGTCAAAAGCCTCAAACAGGACCTGTGTTTTAATTATGAGTTGTGATGATGTTGATAGAAGTTTCCGGAGGGGCCTATTCAAGCAGGAACCAAACTGGTGTGACCCAGGTGCATCTGACAAGGGGAAACCGGTTATCAAAGGAAAATTGTGTTTTGGCATCTGGCTGCAGGTTTTCCTTGATGTTATTTTCATAATTCAAACAGGATTCAGGGTGGGCCTCCTTTTGCAGTGGCTTCCTTCTTGCCACTCTACCACAAAGGTCAAATTTATGATGTGCTTGGGATATTGTTGTCCTATCCACACTTTGTCCTGGTCATAACAACCTGTAGTTTCTTCAAAGTTGGCATTTGTGTTTTGGAAGCCTGTCTGGCTAGTAGTTCCCTTATTGCTCAGTCATGGAGGAATATCCTGCTTTAGGCAGTGTCTTGGTGGTGCGATACACTGTCCACATTTTTGTAACCATCTTGACTTGACTCTAAGGGATATTCAAGGACTTTAAAATGTTTTTATACCAATCTCCTGGTCTGTATCTTTAAGTAACTTGTTATCGAGTTTTTTGAAAGCTCTAAGGTGCTCACTGGTGATCCTGTGCTTTTCAGTGTATTACACACCAAAGGGAATCTAAAGGGCCTGCTGAATTTATCCTGCAATCATGTAACTCATTGAAATTTTACCCAATTGAGGTTAATTAGCTTAATTTAGGATTTGCACATACAAAAAGGGGTGGGGCTTATCTCATCAAGCTATTTTAGTTTTCATTTTTTATTAATTTTCTAGAACATTTTAGAATATTTTTGCTTGGGAATTTTTAATTGCAATAGAGCAGTCTACACAAAGAGGGACTTTTGGTTGAGAGTGTGGGGGCAAATAAAGGGGAGGAGTAAGTAGTCGGCGACAATACAAAAGAGGGGAGAGGGCGAGGTTTACTGCAATGAAACCTGTCACTGCAGAGAAGGGAGAAAGAAGTGGGATAGGAGGAGTCCTGTAAAATGGCTTCCGCAATACTGTAGTGTAGCTCCTATTTCCCTAATAGGCTCTGCGCATTGGAATAATATATCCTATAGGTTTGACATAGGACTAAGGTCAGTATGTCCCTATCGAGTATATTAAACTTAATTACTTGTGCCAGCTAGCTCAGAGGCCACTAGAAACTCCTTGACAACAAGAAGGGAGTAGTTTCTGGCAGCCGCAAAACATGACCACTTTGTTTCCCTTTAGAATCAGAACGTGTCCCAGAGTCGTGGAAACAATAGATAACTATTTCACTCAGCTCAATCGTGCATGCTTAGTTTTCTCCAAGTTACACAGAAAGAAATAGACGGGCGTTTCAATAAAAGATTTATTGAACAGTCTTGTTTCTGGTGTAAGTAAAATGTGCTGTTACGATCACAAGACAGTATGCGAGATAAATAATGTACAGTGTGAGCAGTAGAAATAAATAATACTGCGATAGCATTATCTTTTAGTACATATGCCTTTACATAAATAACACAGACTAAAAATGCGAGTACTCATACGATGCGTTTCTAATCTAGTTCTACCCCAGTGTACCTAACCTAACCTAGGTGTAGGGAGAGGTATGAAGTAGGTGAAGTATTCCTTACTATGGTATACTAAGAGTATGTTAAGCCTAGTATGCCAAGAGTCCCTCTAGGTTCTTGTCAGCGCCATACCTGAAGAATGAGAGAGGTAGGAATCTCTTTGCCAGACTCGAACTCCAACACCCCACAAGGGAAGTCAGATCACAGGAAGCTGGACTCTCTGCGTGCAGGGATGACAGTGTCTTCTCAGTGCGTCAGGCCGGGAAACGGGCTCCTCTGAAGTCTAGGTCTCCTCTAGTTTACAAGGGCTAGGGAAGGTATATTTATACCTGAGAGGTACCTCAGAATGTTAGCATTGACGTGAGTCGGACTGCGGAAGACGTCATGAATGAACCCCTAAGGAATAATGGTTCATGCATAATATATGAGTCCTTGAAGAAATCAATAGTCCTGGGCTAGGGAAACTCCCGCAGCCTAAGGGTCTGTTCTTCATGAACTCGTTGTGACGTTAGGGTGGACGGATGTCAGAGACCATGCCTGTATTTGGAGTGCACGGTTTAATGCCTAAATAAGGGCTGGGATTTTATGCCTATATAAGGGCAGGGCGAATTGTGCCTATATAAGGACATGATACTGGAAAGCCCGTTTATGGACACCCTAAGAGGAATACAACAATACAGTGACAAGTTGTTTGAACATATGGGTCTTCAGATCCTTTCAATAGAGGAGAAAGGATGGAGCCTGCCACAGCTGCAATGAGGGGGAGTTGTAAGCCCATAGAGTATATATAGCAGGTGAACTCCTGACTTTTTGTTCTCTTTCTTCGGCACTATCTGATTTCAAGTGTGGTGATGTTTCTGCTACAGGAGCTAAGAGATCCATTAATATTAATTTTGACTGCCAGTTAGGGTTGAGTAGTTCAGTTACTGCCTTGTAGGCAATGCCGCAGGTTTCATATGCCATGATGGCCATAAGTGCAAGCCAGTGGTGGCCTCTGATGTACATATGGTTTTGTTTTATGTCTGAAGAGATTTCTTCAGATGGCCTGCACTCTGGACTGTAGCACAATATGGTTATGCAGTAGCCCTGTCTCAAACTTGTATGAGTATCTCACCTAAGTGGTGTAGACAACATAATCTGTTTTATAGTACTACAGATGAGATCTTAATAGCTTTGTGTGTCTTGATGTAAGGTGTAAGCCCCTTTCTGAGGTGGTAGTAAACTTCCTCCTCATTGGGAGGCTAAATTTGCATATTTCATCTACCATGTGTTACTGGGACATTGCATATGCATTGCACCGTTTTGTCTGAAGGACCATATGTCACAAAGTCAGGTACACTTTTTTACCTTTGTGATGTGACACCATAGCATGTCTTAGAGTTGGGACTACAGTCAGCACATTCTAAAGTCCGAGGTGCTTTCACACACTAACCACATTCTTCACCACCGTATGTCTCATGTCTGCATTGTCTGCTGAGGTATGTGACTTCTAAGATGATTTCCTGTCTCTGTTAGTATCAGTTGGCATTGTGTTGCATAGTAACCATACTCTGTTTAACCTGTCTTGGGGCACATCTATGCCAGCTCATGTACATGAAATAAAAATAAATGATTCGTATACTGAATCATGCACACGCATCCTGGTTGGGGCACATGTCCTTGGAAAACAGGCCATTAGGTGGTGCTCCATAAATTGCTATCGGATTCAGTGTGGCGTGGGAATTTGTAAGCACTGATAATTTTGCTCAGATACAAGTGTTAATGTACTTTGCAAGTTATCCTTTCATGTTGCACAAATGGTAACCTTTTTAGACTTCTGTGTTTTTTAACACGTGAGGCTCGGTGTGGCTTATTTCATATTGATGGTTGTCTTTCTTAGAATCTTTGTTCAAATTATTTCCTTTACTCTGTTGCTGCTGCTTTCTTTTTGTTTTCCCCTCTCATATGCATCTCAGTATTGTGTTCATTTATAAATCACCTAGTGCATGCATATCAAACTAATTAACTATGTATCCTCTACAGTGTCATCCGATTTACATTTTCATTTACCCCTTATTCCTCTGACTGATTTTTTAGTTGCTGTCTTTATCAGTCACCTGTTTCCAGGGTATCCGCATTCGGGGGGTTTGCGATCTACTCTCTACTTGTTGGGTCTGATGATTCTAATTTACAGTTGTTGCAGGGTAGTAATTTCCTTCTGATAGATATTTCTAGCCACAGATTTCTCACCTTTTTAATATTCTCCAGGCGTCGGAATGGATCCAGAAACCTTTCAGTAGTACCTCGGCATGCCGTTGGATGGTGCTGTGCGGCTTTACACAGATGCTGTTCTGCCCCAGAAATGACATGCGGGCCCATCTAGGTTCCACCCCTGTGCACTGACATCAGTTCCCTTCTTTCCGTGCCACCAGATGCGGACGCAGAGCTCTCTTCGTGTCTGAGTAATTATTTCTCAATTTTCCAGTGTGCAAGTACTGTCACCCTGTAACAGGTTTCAAGCCCTGTAGGGACTGCCACAAACGGATGTCTGTCACAGATCCCTACCAGGTTTTCCTATGGTGTCTGTGCTAGGGCCAGAACTCCAAGGCCTGCATTTCGATGAACCTGAAAGCCATCAGGCACCGCAAGATGAATCTCTTTGTCGGCAATAACAAAAAACCTCCTTGTAGGAACGACTGCAAGTTGAGGTCTGTGTCTAAAGTTTGGTCGCAGTCCCGTTCTCGCTCCTGGTGCAATAGAAGCTCCTCAAGAGGTCAGTCTTCATCGCATTCAAAATCTTCAGGTAACTCTAAAAGGAAGGCCAAAAAATCAAAGAAGGATTCTGCTCGCTTACTATACTCGGAGGTGCGGGTGCCATGCATCTTGATCTCGCTCCGAAATTCATCCGACTTCAGAGCTAATCCCGCAATTGGTTCTGGCACACCCGAGTTTCCGGGTCCGTCAGCCACACCACAACAGATCAAAGAGTTCCTCATGGCCATACTCCCGCTCTTCAGTTCTTTGCTAACTCCCTCTGGCACACAATTGGGCCCCATGGAACAGAGAGGCCTTCTATATAGAGTACTGCCAGTGGGTTCGCCCTCAGCACAGTTGAACTCTCTGACCTCTCTTGCCCTCAGGCTCCACTTCCGACTCTGCTTCCAACATCACGACATACGCTGACTCCATCGACACTGGAGAAGAAAGTTCTGAATGTTCTAGCTGATGATGGTCCAGCCTCGCTCTACGTCGTAATTGATTCCAACTGAGGCGCCTCTTCCCCCACTTGATTTGCCACCCCCACAAGGAAAACACACTTTACATTCCTTTTTCCGGACAAACTCGGACAATGATTACAACGTGCGTGATGGTGCTTAACCATATCAGGATGATAATTGGTACCCTGAAATGGGTTTCCTCTCGCCCGCTGGAACTGCCACTGAGGAATTTGCTTCCCATGCTATAGTCATGTATAGAACGGCTGAAGTCCTTGACCTCCATTTCCCCACTATGGAGGTTAAGATCAGTGTCTTGACTGAGGTCCTCTAACCGGGGTTAACCTCTTCGGAGCCCCTTCTTGCATTTAACGAGGCACTGACAGATACCATATCGGAGCTGTGGCACAAGCCTTGCTCTGCCCCAGCGATCAATCGACAAATTGCCTGGCGCTATCACCCTGCTCTAGGCAACCCTGCTTTTCTTGCACAACACCCTTTACTTGACAGCCTGGGGGTGCAGGCTTTCACGAGTCACTCAAATCCTAACACCTTTCCTACCACTCCCCCAGAGCAGGAATCTAAGCGGGTGAAACTTTTGGCAAATGTGTGTTTTGGGCCCTCAGTCTGGCCCTCAGGTCTGTTAATTCCAGCTTGTTTGGTTGTTACTCCCACGCCCTTTGGAATTCGGTGGCACAAGTCCTCCTTGATATCCCGAAGACCTTCGGCCTGTTCCCGCTTAGGCGATTCAAGATGGCCATAATGTGGCCAAGTTCACGATTCGTTGTGGTTTGGACACCACTGACTCCATTGGTGGGGCTATAGGACCTCCGCACCATTCCCCGCCATACGTGTTTGCGATCGCGTTGGTTTTTGGGCAATGTCCGGTCCAGTCCACCCCGATGGACAGTCCTTTCGATGAGACTGGCCCAAAAAAGATGGAGGCCTGCAGCCTATTTTAGACCAGCGCCCTCTTAACGACTTACTCCGGAAGGAGAAATTCAAAATACTCCCCTTGACCCATGTCTTGTCTGCCCTGGACCCTGGAGACTGGATGATGGTGTTGGACCTGCAGGATGCCTATTTTCATATAACTGTCCCACCAGCCCACCAGTACTACCTGCAGTTTGTGGTGGGACAGGAGCATTTTTAGTTTGTGGTGCTCCCCTTTGGTCTCGTCAGTGCCCCTTGGATGTTAACAAAAATGATGGTGGTGGTGCAGCACACCTTCGGAGGTCGGGGTGCCAGTATTCCCCAACCTCGACGAATGGCTGTTGAAAGCGGGCTCGCCCAGGCAGTCGTAGGTCACCTCCAGGCTACGGTGAAACTCTGTCATCTTTGGGGTTCACTATCAACATGCCAAAGTCACACTGGGAAAGAGAGCCCAAGGCTTCTGAGATGGATGGCCTCCTACATCCTGTTGGTCAGATCACACTGCGTGGCATAAGTCTCAGTGGTCCCAACATCAAGGAGACCTTTCTGACCTCCTTCAAATTTCAGAGGAGGCTGAAAGGGATCTGCAATGGTGGTTTCTAGACCGTCATTGTGCCTGCAGTATACCAGTCTCCCTGGCCCACCTGGAGCTAACAGTGGTGACCAGTGTGTCCCTTCTGGGCTGGGGCAATCACCTGGTAGAGGTGGAGATCAGAGAACTCTGGTCTGAGGTGAAGTCCCGGCTCCATATCAGACTTCTGGGGCTGAGGGAAGTCTGCTTCGTGCTGAAATCCTTCATTTTCATCCATCAAGGAGAGGCTGGTTCAGTTGCTCACAGACAACACCACCATGGTACTGCAACAAACAAGGTGGGGTAGGGTCTCAAACCTGTGCTAGGAGGCCTTTCATCTCTGGGACTGGCTGGACTGCCAAAGCATTTCCCTGCTGGTGATGCACATGGCAGGATCTTTGAATGCCAGTGCGGTTGAGTCCGGCCATCGGTACTTTGCGTATCACAAGTGGCAATTACATCCGGAGGTGGCGCGAGGTCTCTTCCAGCAAATGGAGAGGACTTTGGCTAGATCCGTTCCCCACCACTGACAATGCATGGTGTCAGTGCTCTGTGCGTTGGAGTTTCCTAGGTGTCTCTCATTCGGAGACGCACTCCGCTTCGAGTGGAACTTGGAACTCCTGTATGCCTTTCTGCCGATACCACTTCTGACCCGAGTTCTCCGGATGATCATGACCAACTGCACCCAAGTCATCCTAGTGACTCTGGACTGGGCATGTAGAGTATGGTATCCGGAACTCCTGGGCTTTAGCATATGTCCTCCGATAAGGCTGCCCCTCCGGGAGGATTTGCTGTTGCAACAGCAGGTCAGGGTTCTGCACCCGGTTCGTGTCAATCTCCACCTTCATGCTTGGAAATTGAGCAGCAACAGCTCAACACCTTCGACCTTCCTCCGTAGGTGCTTGTTGTCATCTTGGCAGCCAGACTTCCCTTGACAAAACCTGTATATGCATGTCGTTGGGACAAATCTGTGGGTTGGTACTGCACACACCAGATGATGCCCTCCAGGCCAATTTATCTGACATTCTCTTGTTTGTTTTATCTCCTGCCCAGCAATGTCATGCTTTGGGTACGGTTATAGGGCATTTTTGGGCAGATCAGCTCTCTTTGTGAAAGTCACCAGTTGTGATACGATTTTTGAAATGACTTGAACACATTTCCTCCTTTTTTGTGATGCTTCAATGGTCCTCATTTACTTAATGTGCACTCTGTTTGAACCACTTCACAGCTGCCCCTTGCAGCTACTTACTATCAAGACTGCGTTCCTCGTCTTCCTCAGCTCAGTACGTCGTGGCAGTGAGCTTCATGCTCTTTGTGTTCATACCCCACCTTCTTTCCCTTCAAACTGGTTCTGTGGACTTGGTTATCTTCCACCTTCCACGTTTGTCAAACCATCACCTTGATGGCGCTCTATGTTCTGCCTTGTCCCTCAAACGAGGAGGATGGTAGCAAAGAACACTGGACGGATGATCAATTCATTGTGCGGTTTGTGGATGCGTAAAAAGGCAAAGCTGTGTAGAAGAGAACCATCTCCCGCGGGATCGTGCTCTGCATTAAGATCTGCTATGCGCTGGCTGAAAAGCTGCCTCTGGAAGGACTGCATGCTCGTTCTACCACGACCAAAGCTGTTACATCTGCGCTAGTACGTGGGTCCCTGTCCTAAACATATGCCAGGCAGCTATGTAGGCGCCCATCGATAAGTTTACGAGGCACTATTGTCTGGATGGTCAGGTTCGCCGAGAGGGGCACTTTCCCTGCTCGGTCCTGCAGGACTTTCTGAGATGAGTCCATTCACAGACCCGGCTACAGTAGGTACTGCTTTGGTATCTATTCAAAAGGTCAGAAATCTGCAGCTAGGATTCTCTATCAGCAGAACAAGTTACTTACCTTCAGTAGCGCTCTTTCTGGTAGACCCTCTAACTTGCTGCAGAATCTGTCAATAAGATCTCAAGTCTAGGAATCTGTGCACTGATTGCACACAATTTGCTCTTGGAGCTCTGCGTCTGGGGGCGCAGACAGCCTTGAAAGTAACTGACGTTAGCTCGTGTTGGTGGCGCCTATATGGGCCTCACATGTCATTTCCAGAGACAAACTGCCTCAGTGCTGAGCCACATTGTACCACCTGACGGCACCGAGGTACTACTGAAAAGTTTCCGGATCTAGTCTGGTGCCTGGGAAATATTCAAAGGTGATGAGGGATGTGCGACTAGTCTCTACCAGAAAGACCGTCACCGAAGGTAAGTGACTTGCTCTTTGAGCCCTCTCTTAAAAAAATAAAAAATAAAAGTAGTTCACTTATTATCCATATTTTTTCCCTATAATATAGTAGGTTTCCTTTCTGGGCCTTCTGATAGTCTATTTGGAAGAATTGTACTTCATTTACAGGTTTGTCTTACAAAAAAGTCAGTGCAATTTTGTACTATTGGTGTGCGATGGGTTTTTTCCTCAGCCTTCTGTTTTCCCCTTTATATAGTGGTGTGCTTTCAGCTTCTATCCATTTCTTCACCCATTGTGTCCTCTGGTTTAGCGGTGGCGCTGTGGTACATTTCAAAGAAATGGCTATTGCCCTCTTAGCAGTAGGACGGCTAGATCTACAAATATACTACCAACTTCTATAACTTTGAGTCTTGGGAATAGTCCTAGTAGCAAACATCTCTCTGGTGTGGAAGTTTGTGTTGTTTTTAAGTGCCCCACTATTTTCTCTGTTATTTCTTTCCAGAACTCCTTAATATTGAGCATTCCTTGATGTGGAAAACACCTGCATTTTCTCCCTCACATCTAGGCAATGGTGACTTCACAGTTTCATAAAGCGTATTCTTCTTTACTGTGGGTAAATAGGTCTTCTGAACATAGTTAAATTGAAGATATTTGAAACATTCATTTCTAGTACTTTATGTCCCTATTCTAATACTTTTGACCTTTATATTTCTTCTAATAAACTGACTGTATTTACCATTTTATTTTTAAAACTTCTAGTGTGTGCTCTGTGGTGTTAATAAGGTTTTATAAAAAACAGTCACTTGTCTTCTGTTGCACACCTCATGCCCAAATTGAATCGCTTCATGTGTTAGCGGTTCTATGTCTGGGTTACCACACATCTTACGAAAGATCGTTCAAGTGCTGCATGAAGGAGAAACTGTTCTGGTGAGAGTCCGTTTTAGTCTACCAGCTTGTGGAAGGTTGTCATCCTCCCAGCTGTTTAAATGTTACCCATGGTCTCAGTGTTCATGTGAGTCCAGATGCTCAACTGCCTTTTTGTGTAATAGCCATTATCTGTTGTCATTCTTAAAAGTGGTATTGCTGGTGCATAACCCAGGATTTGTTTTGATTTTTGGTGGTTTCTATTGCAGCATTTAAGGGTTACTTGCATTAGTCGAGTGAGTCCTTTAAGTGGTTTTAAGCTAAGCAGAAAGTCATTAAGCTTATCTTCTTTTAGCTTTGCCTTGGTTAGGCCTGTGGTAGGAAACTGCCTTCTAAACATTACATTATCCTTTGTAGCTGAGCGGCTAGGTAATACATTTCAAAGTCTGGTGCACCCAGACCGCCCACACTGACCGGTAGTGCTTAGCACTGTGCCTCTCCATACCCCATATAAACTAGTCAAGTAGTCTAATTCTACAAAGAAGGTATTGGGGACTCAAACAGGTATGTTAGTTAAGCGGTATAGTAGTTTTAGATGGACTGTAATTTTAGCCAGGTCTATACGCCTTGGAACATTTAGGTGTCTTTTGTTTTAGAATTCCATGTTTCTTTTGAAGGAAGCTTTAGTTTTACCCATGCTGCCTTTGCATAATTTGGTATCTTGTTGATGTTTGTATCCCTAGATGACGAAAAGTTCTAGGCTCCCATCTTAGACCCAAGACTGAGTCCTTGGGCGGTTCCTCACTGATTTCAGAATTAATTGGAATGGCACAGAATTTCATCCTGTTAACAAACCGGCATGACATTCGTCTGAATGTTTAAAGCGTCTGCATTGGGTCCTTCGGTCCAGACCAACTTTCTTTTAAATAGAGCAAAACCTTATCGGCATGAAGTGAGATAGCATATACATCTTCTGTCAGCGGGATCCCTATGTGCTTGCCCTCATTTCTCATGGCTGCTATAGGTGCAATCTCAAAAGCAAATAATATTGGCATGCGAGGGAATCCCTGTTAAGCGCCTCTGCCTATTTGTTTCTGGCTAGATATGGTATCACCCATGCATGCTGTGATGAATCCTCTTTCTAGTCCATAGCGTTGCAACACTTTCATTAAGAAGTCCCATCTCAGAGAGTTGAATGCCTTTCTGGTTCTATAGATAGTACTAGCAACCTCTTCATCGACGTGGGTGTTTACTCCAGCACTCTATATAGTAGTCTTATGTTCATCAATCAGGGAATTGTGAAGTGCGCTACTCACCTGTGAGAGTCTCAAGGTGCTGGGGGGGGTAGATCCGAGTCAGCCAAAGAGCCAGGTCTTGAGGCTCTTCCTGAAAGAGTGCAGAGTAGGGGAGCGTCTGATGTTGATCGGGAGCTCGTTCCTGGTTTTTGCCGCAATGTAGGAGAAGGCTCTTCCGCCCGCTCTGGCTCTGCGGATGCGCGGGGCTTTGGCAAGGGCGAGGTCGGCGGAGCGGAGGTTTCTCTTGGGTACGGTGAAGGAGACTCTTTTGTTGAGGTATTTGGGTCCGGTGTTGTGGAGGGATTTGTAGGCGTGGAGGAGTAGCTTGAAGGTTACTCTCTTCTCGACGGGGAGTCAGTGGAGTTCCCGCAGGTGTTGGGAGATGTGTACATGTCGTGGGATGCTGAGGACGAGTCTGGCCTCGGTGTTCTGGAGTTTGCGGAGCAGTGATCTGTTGATTCCGGCATAGAGGGCGTTTCCGTAGTCTAGTCTGCTTGTTATGAGTGTGTGGGTGACGGTCTTTCTGGATTCGGGGGGGATCCATTTGAAGGTCTTGCGAAGGATGCAGAGGGTGTTGAAGCAGGTGGAGGCGACGGCGTTGATCTGTCGGGTCATGGTGAGGGCGGAGTCGAGTATGATGCTGAGGTTCCGGGCGTGGTCTGTGGGAGTGGGGGGGGTTGCCGAGGGCGGTGGGCCACCAGGTGTTCATGGATATGTTGCAAAACAGGGTAAAGCCATTTTGGTCAGGGTTAATCATTGCTGTTCTTGTGGGTTGCAGTGTTAGTGCTGGTATCTTGCTTTGAATTTTATAATCTGAGTTTAACATTGACATGGTCCCATAAGAGGATTTTTCTTCTGAATCTTTGCCTGGCTTAGTTATTGAGACCGATAAAGCCTCAGTAGTTGTTTCTGTATCTGGTAGACATCCTGTTTCTAGTGCGAGAGTACACATTTTAACCTGTTGTCGGGACTGTATGCTGGGCTACGTTGCTTAAAAATCTGTGGGAATACCGTCTGCTCCTGATGGGTTTCCTATGGGCATACTCTTGATGGCTTCTTTTATTTCCGCTTCTGTGATTGATTGGCCTCATATCTCCATTTGTTCAGGGGTTGTGTTTGGCAATTCCAGCTCCCTCAGGTTTTCGTCAACTATAATGTGGTAATCTGTCCAAGTTTTTATACAGGCCATTATAATATCTTAGGAATGTATTATTGATATTGTCTTTGGTGTATAATGAATGCCTCTTCTCATCGTAAATTTGTTTTATATGGCCGTTCCTTGTGTCAGATTTTGACACTCAGGCCAATAACCTTGCCGAAGTGTGATGTTTCTTTGTGTACTCTAACAGCAAATTCTTTCAAGTGTAGTGTCTTATTTCTTTTGCAGTAATGCAGTGTTTCTTTTGGGAGTCTGACAGTCTTTATTTTCAAAGGACTAGATCTGAGTCTGGTTTATTCAGTTCAGTTTCAAGTGTCTCTTGGAATCCCACTACGGCAGATAGCTAGTAGCCTCTAATTACTGTTTTACTGTTTTGCTCTATTACAATCTGCTGCGATGTGCTCATTTTCAACAAAGTAATTTTGTATTACTCCATCTAATTTGTCTCTCAATACTTTGTCTTCCAACATCACACTCTGCAACCTTCATGTGGGTACTGAGGAGCATCTCTTACGGCAAATCAAATCCACTATGAACGGGTTGTGATTTGATATAGTTCTTCCTAGATATTCTGCCTTGTTGACCGTTCCCAATATCTCATCTGAACATTATATATAATCTAATCAGGAATGTAAGTTGTGAACAGATAATTTAAGAGTATCCCTTGATGAAGGCATGCAGCATTTTTCAAGGGTCTACCAAGTCCAGCCTTTCAGCCATTCGTTCATTGTTTGTTGCTGACGTGCCTGCCAATTCGATGAGTGGGTGGGGTCTAGTTTGTGTATCTCTGACACTAATAATAATAGTTTATTGTTCAGTTAATTAAAACCATAACAATATTACATACACAATTTCAAAAAATCTGACACTATTAAGATCCTCTCCTATCAGTAAATGCACTTGTGGCCTTTTCACAGTGGTGGTCCGTGTTGGGGGAATATGGACTTTCTAACACTATCCTTTCTAGCCTCCTTTTAACAAGGACATATATACCCACGTTATCAGTCTTCATTTCTATGGGAGAAAACGGGGTGCCATGTTGTGTCCATATCAGAGTACCCCATACATATGAGAATCCTGTTGCATATAATTGCTCTTTCCATCTTTTTTTAAATGTTACTATTTGTTGCCCCTGCACAGGAGTCTCCTGCACTTCTCTTTAGAGGTATGAGTATACTTTAAAACAATTGCTTACAGAACCCATTTCATGGTCGTTCAATGTTAATATTTTATACTTGTTCAGAGTATTTGACATTATTTGTTGCGTAGGGTGGCTTTTGTTCCTAACTACTACGTGTCCCGTTTCTTCACCCTCATTCTGTATCACGTCCACCTCATTATAACTAGGGCTCCCTGTTTTATGGTATTTATTTCTTTAACATTTCCGTCTGTATTTATCAATATTTATTTTATAGCCATCTTATTGGTACTTATCCATATTTATCTTGGGTTTTAGCAGTGGCGGCTCCTCCACTAAGGCGGAATAGCGTCGCCCCACTGCTATTGCAGCAGTGAAAAAAAAAATGATAAGACGATATCATTTTCTTTTTCTTTCGGGAGTTGGGGCGTGGCTGGCTCACCGACGCCAGAGCAAGGGAGGAGTGGTTTGCACTCCTCTAAGTGCACATGACAGTTGGGCTGGCCCTCTAGGGCCGGCCAAACCGTCATGCGCACTTGGCATGTTCTCAATTGGGCTGTGTTGCACAGCCCGGTGGAGAACATGCCCAGCCTCCCAGGCACTGCCTGAGTGTCCAAACAGGACGCTCAGGCCAATCACGACGCTGCTCTTGAGTGCTTTCGGTGCTTCCAGCAGAGGAGGAGAGGCGTGCGGCGGAGAAGGTCCTTTTTTTAAACTTTTTATTTTTGTTTAATCCCCGCCCCTCCACCCCCTTTCCGAGCGAGCCGCCGTTGGTTATGAGAACAGAAGATGTGATAACTCATATATTTCCACATTTATTCAACGGATAAACGTGCATTCAAATTTAATGCCTGTCCGGTTTTAGCACATTATACAGCCAAAATGTAATGAAATAATAAAACCACATGAAAAGAATTTGCATAATAGCACACATACATGTTGTGATATGAAGTAATTTAAGCAAATCTCATTCAGCTTTCTAACTCCCCATGCTGCCAATATGTACGGCTATGGCCTGAAATTCATTAATCTCGACACGGAGAGTCACTCAGAAGAAGCCACATTTTCTGTATTTTTCTACTTTTAAAAATAAATGCAGAGAGAAAACACAACATTTTCTGCCTGTTTTTATCTGTAAAAGTCAGTAAAAGCAGAAAACAGGGAGCCCTAATTATAACCAAAGTTTACAGTTACAGACTTCTGCCATGGATGAATCAATTTCCCAAGGATTTCAACCCAAGACATGGCATCAGTATCTCTACTTATTGAACTTGTTTGTAACCGAGTGCCCCTTCTTGTTCACCTTCTGATACAGCAACTATTAATTGTTGGGGGAGTTGTTTGACCACCTATTGGTGTCCCTTCCAGCCACCCACAGCCATCACATGTATTTAACCATAGCAACGTAGTAAATTTTCAGCAAGCTTTTAAGATGCCACCCTGGTAGTTTAAAGCAAACCTCTGTGCATCATAGTTTGTTAATAGTTCTGGGCATCACAGTAGGGATTTCCTTCATCATGGATGGATTGGAGTTAGAGGTTTTGCTGGTTCCACCAGTACATGAGTCTACAAGAGTCCAGCGATCTTGTTTGTAGTTCTTTCATTGCTGCAATTGTGGCTACTCATCCTGTTTGTGCTAGTTGCTTTACAAGTTCTTCTTCAAGTGAATAGCTCTCTGTGCTACTCCACTGTTCTGCTGTCAGTCAAGGTCTGTTTTTGTGTTAAGTTCCTCCATGGGTTCAGTGGGTTCTTTGATAAATAAAGTGTTCGAGGCATGTGAGCTGTAGATCACATGCTTTGCATACTCCTGCCATCTAGTGTTAGGTCCGGATGTTTGCAAGTTGTTTTTCTTCGAAGAAGTCTTTCCAGTCACGAGGTAAGGTGACTCCTCCTTCCGGTGATAGTGCGCATGGGCATCGACTCCATTGTTAGATTGTTTTTTTTCTGCCATCGGGTTCGGACGTGTATCGCTGCGCTGCGCTCCGTTTCGGAATCGGTCCTCGGGTTCCCCTCGGTGCGCAATCCACTCTACCCTCAACGGTATTGTTTTCTAACGCATTTCCTTTTCTCCGCGGTTCGATTCGACCATCAAGAAATCTCCATTTCGATTGGAATTTCGCAGGCGGCCTTCCGGCCTATCCTCGTTGGTCCGGCTCCTTGTTGATGGAACAGACTCCGTTCAAATTCTCCCCCTGTGCCACGCGAAGTATCCGCGTACGGACCTACATCAGGTGTGTAACTTGTGCTTGTCCCCAGAGCACAAAGAACAAGACTGCGAGGCGTGCCGATCCTTCAGATCACAGAAAACTCTCCGTGATCGTCGGGCTTGACGTCGAGAGATGCAGCGGCAGCAGTTAGACGACACGCCGGATCTCTTCGGCGAAGACTTCGAGCAAGAGGAGATCTCAGCAGCCGAAGAATAGCCTTCAGCGGCGTCTGACTCCCAATCAGAGTTGCAGATTGTCTTTGAGGACGACGATGTGCCGCAGGGACAAGGGGACGTGAGTACAGAAGACCCTTCCCGCCCCACCCACCGTCCCTAAAAAATCTAAGGCTTCTGCACCATCTCTGCCTTCAGACCAAGGTCAGCACTGAGAAGAGGTTTCTAATGCTTCGCCTTCCGGCCCGGCACCGAAACACTCTGACAAGCCTTCCGGCTCGGGACCGAGTCGGCCAAAACCCACTTCCGAGCCGAAACCTTCGGGCTCTAAGCACAAAATCGGCTCGGAGCCGAAACCTTTGACACTGAAACCAAAGAAACATTCCTCGGATCCGAAATCTTCAGCGCCGAAAGGACATTCCAGCTTGGCACCGAAAGCTTCGGTGCCGAAAACTAAAGAGCTGCCAGATCCAAACATGGGCGTTGTACCACCTAAGTTGGATCCGAAACAGAAAAAACTCTATATCAATCCTGACACAGGGCATATTCACGCTAAACCGCCATCCAAACACAAGCTTCCTGATGACGACAGCTCTTATAAGATACAGTTGAAGAGGAAAGATGTGGGTACTAGTCCTTTCCACACACTACCATCTCCTCCTCCCTCTCCACCACAGCTTGATCCTTTACACATTATACCTCGTCAGTCTCCTCTACCTCACACTGATGCAGGTGATACTGATGATGATGACACACAGTTACCAATAGATCTTTGAACGGATTATGCAATTGATCCTCCACAGGATACAGACCCCGATCTTTACCCTGCCAGACCATCTCCACCTGATGACAATCTGTCATATCAGGAGCTCATTGCTAGAGCTGCACAGTACCATGGGGTGAAGCTCCATAAAGTGTCCTTAGAGGAGAATTTTCTCTTTGAAACTCTAGGAACACATAAGTCCAGTCAAACACTGCCTATGCTTAAGGGTATGTTGAGGCACACAGACATCTTTAAAGATCCTGTACGTGCTAGAATCCTCACTCCTAGAGTAGATAAGAAATACAAACCTTCCCCATCAGACCCTATTTTCATTAAGGGTCAGTTACCACTTGACTCTGTAGTAGTATCCAATGCTCGAAAGCGAGCTAATTCTCAAGCGTCTGGTGATGCTCCTCCCCCAGATAAAGAGTCAAAACTGATTGATGCTTCTGGTAAACGTGTAGCTGCGCAAGCAGCTAATCATTTGCGTATTGCTAACACCCAAGGTCTCCTAGCAAGATATGATAGGGCCCACTGAGACGAAATAGAGCAATTACTACAGTTTCTCCCAGAAGAGCATAAGGCCAAAGCTCAGGATTTAGTTCAAGAAGGTAAACTAATTTCCAACACTTCCATTAGATGCGCTCTAGATGCGGCCGACACTGCAGCTAGAGAGGTAAATACTAGCATCCTACTCCAGAGACATGCCTGGTTACGTATTTCAGGGTTTAAACCTGAAGTCCAGCAATCCATTCTCAACATACCTTTTGACAAGAAACATCTTTTTGGCCCTTAAGTTGATCAAGTGCTCGAAAAAATGAAAAAAACACCGATTTAGCAAAATCTATGAGAGCGCTTCAATCCCCCTCAAACAGAGGTTGCTTTCGGCGCTCCTTTTACGGGGGAGAGTCCAAGTCCACAGGGACAGACAAAAATACTTCCTCTTACAAAAATAATTCCCAATCATCTTTTACAAGAGGATTTTTCAGAGGAGGCTATAGGGAAAATAGTCCCTGGGGCAGAGGTAAAAACGCCACACCCCGAAATTCCCCTTCTCCAAATGAGCAGTGACTTCCCCACACTTCCCTCCGACTATTCCACACCTGTCGGAGGAAGACTTCAAGACTTTCTCCCCATTTGGGAGTCAATAACAACTGACAAATGGGTGATTGGAATTATCCAATATGCTTATTGCCTGGAGCTTACCAACAACCCTCCAAACACTCAACCTCAATATCACAAATTGTCACCAGACCACCAGCACTTGCTTCAACAAGAAGTGCAATCTCTATTACTCAAAGGGGCTATTGAACCAGTCCCACTTCAGTACCAAGGGTCGGGGGGTGTATTCCCTTTACTTTCTAATTCCCAAAAAGGACGGCTCATTAAGACCTATTCTAGATCTCAGAGAGTTAAACCAATACTTACTGTCAGAGCACTTTCACATGGTGACTCTTCAACAAGTACTTCCCCTTTTACAGCAAGGCGACGGTCTACTCTAGATCTGAAAGACGCCTACTTTCACATTCCAATTCATCCAGCTCATCGCAAATACCTCAGATTTGTGATAGCAGGCAAACATTACCAGTTCAAGGTACTTCCATTTGGCGTCACCACGGCCCCCAGAGTGTTCACCAAATGTCTCGCAGTAGTAGCCGCTCATCTCAGGAGACAGTGTAGCCATGTCTTCTCTTACCTAGACGACTGGCTTATCAAAGCGGGCACTTATCAGAACTGTATACTACACACTCGGGCAACAGTACACCTACTTCATCAGTTGGGTTTCACAATCAATGCACAGAAATCTCATCTGTGCCCTGCGCAAGTGCAGTCTGATCTAGGAGCTTCCCTCAACACTCTCAAAGCTCTAGCCTCTCCCAATGTAGCCAGGATTCGCAATATTCAGTCCACAATACTACAATTTCAACCCAATCAAACATTACCAGCCAGAGTTTTTATGCAACTGCTGGGAATGATGGCATCCTGCATTGCAATCGTACCAAACGCAAGGCTTCACATGCGTCCTCTGCAGGAATGTCTAGCGCGTCAGTGGAATCAGTCACCGGGTCAATTAACCGATCTAGTGTTGTTAGACTGCCGCACCCATCGCTCTCTGCTGTGGTGGAACCCTCAAAACTTCATGGATCCCGATTCCACAGACTGTACTGACACCAGACGCATCTTTAACCGGTTGGGGTGCCCATCTCCAACATCACACAGTACAAGGGCTGTGGTCAGACAATCACAAACGTCTCCACATCAACTGCCTGGAACTTCTAGCGGTGTTCCTAGCACTCAAAGCTTTTCACACTCGCCTTCTAGGCAAAACTGTCCTAGTCCGCACAGACAACATGACAGCGATGTATTATCTGCAGAAACTGGGAGGGACACACTCTCTCCAGCTGTCTCGCCTTGCACAAAGCATTTGGAATTGGGCAATTCATCACAGAATTTATCTCCTAGCAGAACACCTTCCAGGAGTAGACAATCATATTGCCGACCTGCTCAGCAGACACAGGCAGCAAATTCACAAGTGGGAACTTCATCCCCAAGTTCTTCTTCCCTATTTTCAACAATGGGGGTTTCCACAGATAGATATTTTTGTTACAGTATACAACGCAAAATGCCCAAACTTTGCATCCAGGTTCCCACACCATCTACCCAAAGGCAATGCTCTATGGATGAATTGGTCAGGGATATTTGCCTACGCTTTTCCGCCTCTCCCACTAATTCCATTATTGGTTCAGAAGCTCAGACAAACATCCCTCACACTGATCTTAGTACCCCCCACATGGGCTCGTCAACCTTGGTACACCACCCTGTTAGAACTGTCGGTGGTTCCACATCAAAAGCTACATCTCACACCCAGTCTCCTCACTCAGAGCCATGGAGAAATCACACATCCAAATCCCAAAGAAATGAACCTAGCGATTTAGGCTCCTGAAGTCATAGAGTTTGGTTATTTACAGCTGCCATCAGATTGTATGAATATTCTCAAAGAAGCTAGAAAGCCTACTACTAGAGCAAGTTATGCAGCAAAATGGAAACAGTTTGCTATCTATTGTAACAACATCAGTCCACTTGATGCTTCTGTACAGAACATCATTTGTTATTTGTTGCATTTACAGCAATCTGGATTGGCTTGCACATCCATTTGTTTACACCTAGCAGAAGTAGCCGCATACTTGCAAAATAGACAACACTTATCTCTATTCAGAGTACCAGTTATCAAAGCCTTCATGGAAGGATTTAAAAGGGTGATACCACCAAGAGTTCCCCCTGCACCAGAATGGAACTTAAACATAGTCCTTACACAACTAATGGTTCCACCTTTTGAACCAATGCACAAATGTCAGTTACAATTCCTCTCATGGAAGGTTGTCTTCCTCATAGCAATAACCTCACTAAGTAGAGTTGGTGAACTTCAGGCATTAACTATGTAAGAGCCTTTCTTTCAACTTCACAAAGATAGGGTGGTTCTTTGAACCAATCCTAAATTTCGCCCTAAAGTAGTTTCAGCCTTTCCTATCAATCAATCAGTTGTGTTACCAGTGTTCTTTCCTCAACCTGATTCCGTAGCAGAAAGAGCTCAACACACACTTGATGTTAGACGAGCTATACTATATTACTTAGAAAGAACCAAAGACATTCGAAAAACAAAGAAACTATTTGTTGCTTTTTCGCCACCACACAAAGGCAATCCCATATCCAAGTCAGGTATTGCTAGATGGATTGTAAAAGGTATCCAAACATGTTATGCCAAAGCAAAAAGAACTTTGATAATACCCCCTAGAGCACATTCCACTCGCAAAATAGGGGCTACTATGGCCTTCTTAGGGAATATTCCCCTAGCCGACATCTGTAAGGCAGCAACATGGTCTACACCGCACACATTCACCAAACACTATTGTGTAGATGTGTTAGCGAGACAACAGGCAAATGTAGGCCAAGCAGTACTAAAAACACTGTTTCAAACAACTACAACCACTACAGGTTAGCCACTGCTTTGGGAGTATACTGCTATATAGTCTATGCAAAGCATGTGATCAACAGCTCACATGCCTCGAACGGATAATGTTACTTACCCAGTAAGCATCTGTTATTGGCATGTAGAGCTGTAGATTCACATGCGCCCACCCGCCTCCCCGGTCTCCTGTAGTTGTTGTAATTCTCAATTTACATTCATATGCATGGACATCTCTATTCTACACTCACTAACTCCATTCTCACCCTCTGCGGGAAAACAATCTAACCATGGAGTTGATACCCATGCGCACTATCACCGAAAGGAGGAGTCACCTTACCTCGTGACTGGAAAGACTTCTTCGAAGAAAAACAACTTGCAAACATCCGGACCCAACACTACATGGCAGGAGTATGCAAAGAATGTGAATCTACAGCACTACATGCCAAGAACAGATGCTTACTGGGTAAGTAACGTTATCCTTTGTCTCTGTTTATTATTTTCAGACTTGCCGGTAAGAGCAGAATGTACTTTGTTAGCTTCACAGAGGCGCCTTTATGAAAGATACTATGTTTCTGAACTGAGGCCCTGTAATCTAGAAATATTAATACAATGTGCTCTTCAGCCTAGAAGCCACCTGCTGTACAGGCCTTATGCAGAATTGTCTCTGCCTCGAAAATGTAGGCTACCAATGGTCTAAGAGCTGCTCCAGCTGGGGGCCACTTCTGTGGTACTACATGCTGTCCATCCAGTGTATAAAAATTGGAACAGTCCCTGAGGACGCCACGTCAGTCTACAACCAGCATTCAAAGTATGTTTCCATGTCTGTACCCTCAACTCTTTCCGGAAGACCTACCACTCCTGTTGTTCCTGCTGGATCTTAATTCTACATCTTCTGCTCTGTTTTCCAAGTTTCGGATTTTGCCTGTTAGTTCTTGAATTGAGGCTTTATTTTCTGTCAGGATGTAGCTGGGCTACAGTGTTTCAGGTTTGTTTGGCTCTTTCCACAGTTTTGTGTGGTAATATCATAGGAGTCCAATATCTATTATGGCATTATCATTCTTTTTACTCAGACTCCCTTGTTGTCACCATCGCTTCCAGTATTTTATCGAGTGTCTCCGTCCACCTCAGGGTGTGCTATCCCTCTACTGCCTTCATTTTCTTTTCTCAGTGCTTCGGCTGGAGGTATGTTTCACATTTCTTGTCTTCTACTTCCTTGTTCCCTTTTGTTCTAACCATTTTTGCTGATGCCACTGGATCTGTGATTTTCTTATTTGAGTATTTCCATGCGAAGGAGCCCTGTGTTCATTATTTCTTTCTGGTGTTGGTGATCAAGTAGATCTTATTTAGTGTGTCCCCCTGGGTATCAATTCATGTGCCAGTTCCAGAGGTAGTGTTGTTCAGTAGGGTTTCTGGGTGGAGGGGGATTCCTCCAGCACTACATTCCCATCAACCTCAAGAAGCCTGTGCCCAGGTTTCAGCAAGTGTCTCATGAGGATCTCTTTTGCTATCACATCTCTGTTGCACAAATTCTTTTGTGCTTTAGTTTTCAATATCTCCAATTTTCCTGTTGTGTTATGGACTATTTCCGGCAGTCGATTGTCTGCAAGTCCCCTCCCTCCGAAAAGTTTTGCACTGTTTTTTTAATTCCTTTTGGCAGTGTCCCTTCAACACTCTTTTCAGTACTTTGTTAAAGGCCGTTTTGTTCCTCCCTGTCATTTTCCCCCCACTTTTTTAGGTCTTGCCTAGGCAGCGTGCATGCGCTGCTCTAGGAGATGACCTTTTGGAATCGGTCCGCTCTTTTCAAGCACCCGTGCTTGTGGCGGCATCCACCTTGCGGGAGCGAGCAGCGGCGCGCAGGGGCCATCTGTTTCCAATTAGCGTGGCCGCGCGTGCGTCTGCTCGCTCCCGCAAGGTGGATGCCGCCACAAGCACGAGTGCTTGTTACTCAAATGTGGGCGAGCATAACACTGTCAAGTTGGTGATATTTACAAACTTTTCCAAAGGACTTCGTGAAGTTTTAGAGAAATATACTCGGAAACACAGCCCATCAGTACATGTCTAGAATTCATGTGAACGTGAGGCTTCACCAGAGCAGCTTTCACACTTGTATGGTCATGCGATCGCTCCAAAGGAGGCAATGGTTGTCGCGCTGTTTTCTAGCTCCTTGAAACAGTCGAGTGCTCCACAAGGGAAGATAACAGACTCCTAAAACATCGAGCACTTTTGTGCTCAAGGCTCCTGCATTGACCAGTCACCTCCAGAAGGAGGCGCAATGTTTGAAATGCAGTTATTCGCCCCTGCTGGGGCCACCCCTGGCGGGAGACACTTTAGGGCCACTGGTGCCCCGAGAAACCACATCACACGTCTCCCTACACCGATCCATGATGGAGCATGCACCCCCTGAATGGCTTCTGTGATCAGTTGCGCTTGATTCGGTGCCAGGATGGTTGTGGCGCCTCCTGTGGGCACACCCTGGCTCCAGGCGCACCCGGCCCTACCGCACAACCACCTCTTTAAAGTGCAGCCGGTTCACAAGCAGAAGGGGCCGCCTGTGGCTGTTCTCTGGTGCGACCACCAGTGGGGGCTTCCGGGGCCCTGCCCTCAAGCCGGACCCCCAGCTGTCCACAGTATTGTATAGAGCTGCTCTGTGCCCTATAATCACCACCACACACAGGCACACGCATGCGCTAAGGGTCGTTGAGGCGCTGTCGACAAGATTGGAAATAATTCCACCAAACTCTTTAGAAAAGTGTTTTATTAATGGGTATTTCTGACTCCTCGGCAGGATTCACCTACAGGACGATCATTGCGCACGGCTGTCTGACCCCAGCGAGTCTCTGTTCGCCCTAGCGCTCCACGTGTCTCCATGGACGCGATTTTACGCATGGTCTTTCTTAGCGCTTTGAACCCGGTTGTGTATGATCTGCGCTGTAGAAAACAATCACGGCTTGCAATCGTCAAGAATAGCTTGTTTCTGTCTACAAATGCCTGTATTTTAAGGAAACACAGTTCAATAAAGAATACCCTTTCCCATGCATCTGTTTGTTGTAACTGGGAGATCAGCGCCATTTATTTATGATAAACCTCTTCTCATCCAAGACAAAAGCGCACTGAAGTGGCCAAGTGATTCATGCTGGCACTATAAAAAGAAGGATGGGAAACAAACACCCCACACCAGTTCTTGCATCAAAATGCCCCATTCTCTTCTTTCCCCTAGCGAAGCCCCCCTCAGAGTGTCTCCCAGGACCCCGGTGCTGAAGGCAACTTCCCGCCTCGGAGAGAGTTCAACACAGCAAAGAGACACTCCTTTTATCAACAATGCACCCTGCTTTGATCCATAGGCGAATGAAGCTTTAGATGAACGAGTAAGACACAAGAATCGGAAAGACAAGGGCTAATGTTCTGTTGAGTGCTCGTATGCATGCGTGAATGGGTGCGCACAGCGCATTGTGTAAACACGCTGCCTCGAGGCACTGTGCGTCTAAGGCACGCGGGTCCTCTACCTGCACGGGGACGCTTTTGTGAAGAAAGGAAGTCTCAAATTACTGTCACTGCGAGCAGCTTCGGATTGGTAATGCGGGCACTCAGGCAATGCCCGAGGGGCCGGTGTCCGAATTCCAGCTGTGGGCTGCTTTTTTTAGCAGCCTGTGGGGGGCGATTTGGTAGTTTATGCATTGTTCGCTGCCGCCAGCGGCCCAGTGGGTGCCTGAGTGGCCTTTCAGGAGGTAGATGGGCGTCCATTACCTCCTCTTTATCAATGGCAGAGGTGTCACTCCCTTTCCCTCGCTGGCCCATTAATATATGCATATTGAGCGGGGGCAGGGGGCCTGAGCAGAAGTGGCCTCACTTGTTTTCAGGTGTGTTTCACCAGTGTAAACTAATCCCTGCATTTTTTTTTAATCCCCCCCCCCCTTTTAAATAAAATTTCGCAGAAGCAGTGTTTTCTGGAATGGCAATATGCAAATGTGGGCCACTTTTTTTTAGCCTGCCCGGGCAGATTTTTAATCCCAATCCAACCCTGACTGCGAGGAACTGGAACAGATCCAGTCTATGTGTCGATATTTTCTACCACAGGTACAATGGTGTGCATTATACAAATATTCATATACAATGATTTAGAGAAAGCGCTGCCAATGTTTGTCACAAGGCAGTGAATGGCCAGAGCTGCCGACTTTGGAACTGAGGAACCAGGTTCAAGTCTCTGCGTCGTTTCAACATCCTGTGATCCTGGGCAACTCACTTAATCTTCCCGAGCCTAAAAAAACCGAACGCGACCAGACCTTGTGTATTGCAACTGGTGCTCGTGTACACTAATACCTCGCGCTACATATAACAGCAATATATATATATATACCAGCGCCTAGAGACAATCCAGTTTCCAAAACGCACGTGCTTACTGACGCACTCTCCTGGCTGCGCTGATAACTTTGGAAGCACGTTACAGATGCATCAATCCTGGCTGCTCCTCTTGGGCACATACCTGGGTTCTAATCAGTGCGAACATTGAAAACGCTTACAAACAGCATATATTCAAATATTAAGCGCTATATGAAACTGAACAATTCTGTACAGGCTGGAAGCAACTAAAGGCTGCACTTCCTCGCATGGCGCTATCCACGGCGCTTCATTAAATGAAACAAGCGATGTCGGGTACGTAATCTGCCTGTTACTCTGGGGGTTTGGGGATACCTGCCTTTAGTGGGTCACAGGTGGGTGCCAGAGTGCAGAGTGGATGCACGCGGTGCATTCACTTCTTTCTCTTCCTCATTGCTTCACCTAATATATCAGTCTATTGTTATGTCACCCCCTTCTGCTCTAATTTATTATCTGAACTTTCATACTCTCTAACTCTTCATTCTCTCTCTGTTCTCTAAATATCTATTCTTACTTTAGTCACTAATTTATTTATTTTTCACTATTGCAGCTTACTCTTCAATTCAAACATTTGCACAAACATGCTCTAACAATGTAGTTAATTCTTCCACCCTCTTCTATTACTCTCTGCTTCTTCACCTATTTTCCTCTTCTTCCCTTTACACTACAACGCGAAACTGGGTATTTCTCTAATCTATAATTGATTATCCCTCTCCTCCCATCTTGTATCTAAATAATTTTCCTCCTCTTTCTAAATGTTTGGTTAGCTTTGTCTGTCTCTGTTTTATTCGCTGGCTCTTTCGTTTCTCTCCTTGCGCTCTCTGCCATTCTGTCTCTTCCGCTCTCCATTTCTCTCTCTTCTCATCTGTCTGTCATTCTTTAACTTCTTCCTTTCCTCTATACATGCAAAAATATAAATGTAAATGTATACAGAGTTGCCAGTAGCATTTCTTTAGATATGGCTAAGTCAGACTTTCCATTAAAAATACATTTTTGACCTCTTAATAATTTTCGGGGCCATTTGTCAAAGCTTCATGAAACTTTTCCAAACCAAAAGCTATTTTCAATTTAGGCTCTTCATGTAAAGTTTTGTGCAGATTTATTAAGGGAGCAGGGAGGTTCCAAATGTGACATTTCCCGTTTTAACTCCTTTAGGATTCTTTGCACCTCCATACAGAACAAGCATCTGCAATACGCGAGTTTGATCTATTGGCATTGACAATGCCTTTTAATTATGTTTTGTTTTTTAAAGGCATTGTCATTTACAATGCCAATAGCTTAAACTCTCGCAAATGCAAGACCTATTGCATTGAAATGCTTGAAGGCATCGCTGAGTTGCCCCCTTCTATCTCCCATGGCCCCTGAAGAGCTCCCTGTTTGCTAGGAGTTAAATAAACAAGCTAGTGGTCACACCTGCACATGAGAGACCCTCCTGTCCTTCTGCAGTAAGAGAAACTCATTAAAGACAAGCGTTGGCATAGCCAATAGGTCTTGCTTTTGGGACCTTATAAGTATTTAGTTATGCAGCACAATATCCTTGGTGCAACAACATCAACTGTTGCATGGCTAAACACTTATAAGGTCCCAAAGGCGAGACCTATTGGCTATGCCAATGCTTGTTTGGTGTTGCCATGACTGCATTCTTGGATTTGCCGAAGCTGTTCAATTTCATGTACTAAGGTTTAATTTTTGTACTCTGCCAGTGGTGCAGCTGTTTGTTGCACAACTTTCCCTCCTGTGTGGTCATTGCACCTTGTTCCAGGGTCGCGTCTGAGTCGTGTTTATTCCTTTGAGTCGGCTTGTGGCTTACTGCCTTGTTTTCACTCACCTGTCAGCTCTCCTTGCTCTTTCTTGAGGCGAACGTCTGAGCACACTTAAATACTCCATGCAATGCAGGTTGCAGCCCACCTCTTCCTCTGTCCAGCCTCAGATTTTCCCCTCGGATGATGCCACAGCTATACTGTCTTCAACCCACAGCTCTGTCAAGTCCTTTTTCCCTTTAGTGGCAGATGATGCTTCTCGCCTACAAATACCACTTCGGATCAGTGGCACCCTATCCCGGCAGCCGACTAAGCACTATTCCGGGGGTTATTGCTCAGGTTATTTAACAGGATGGCCTTCGATGCAGGTGGCTGTCCTGGAGCACAGACTAATGTATGTTGCTCCATCTGCAGTCAGTCAGTCATTCCACATCTGTTTTTTGGACGTACATAGTGGCCATTCCATCATAGTGTTTGTTTGTGTACTAGTGATTTATAGCACCATGACTACACCTGATGAATCATAAAACATGGTACAAAAGTGTTAGCGTGTCTACATCACTACTGACCTGCACAATTATGCTGTTTTGCATAATCCCATTTCTGTTTTCAATTTCTCTGGCCTTGGACTGTACTAATTAGGCTATGGCATGGAAGCTTACAAATTGACTGCAGATGTATCATGAGTCGCTTGTAAACAAGGTTCAATATGTCATCCATCATCTGCTTTACTACCATTCTGAATATTGACTGGGTTATTGAACCTGCTTTGTCAAATGTTCTCGGGAAGAATGTAGTCAGCACCATTGCAACTGGTGGTTAAGCAGTTGAAAAGTTTAGATGCAGTTTTTGTCAGTCTGTAGCTCTTTCCAAGTGGTCATTATTGTAGTTTCATAGCATGTCAAAGCCCATTTCATTCAAAATATCCATCAGTCTGATGTGAGTTCTGTATATCTTTGTTCTTCTCATCCCCTTATTACTTTAAGCTGGCGTGACATTGTGACTGTTGTACTGGCTGGAACAGAATGTGTATGGATCTGCATTGCAACTTCGTGGGACAAAATGACATCCAGTAATCATTTCACTGTTTATGTTCATGTACGATTAAGTAGTAAATGCATGTCTGTTTGCCTGGTCCCAAGTGGTAGATGAATATTGAAGTAATACCTGAACTACCAGGCATTTTTCACATGATTCTCATCATGAATTTTTTACTTGATTTGTTATTACTATCGCACGAAGTGTGGTCTTCGTGTATAATGTTGTCAGTGGGACTGCCCATACCCTTGCTCAGTTAATGCACAATTATGTTCTCTTGTCTGAATACATCACTGCTTTTATGGGGTGTTTTAAAGCCACTTGTGCAGATTCGGAGACTTGATCCCCTAATGTCGATGACACCTTACTGTTTGTTTATCACCTGACAATAAAGTCTTCAACATTGTCCGCCTTTTAGAGACCAGCTACTTTGTGGGACATGTGTGTGGTAGTGTCCAAGTTGGACCCCATGCATAGATACTTTTTTTTCAATTCAAGAGCCTTTTTGTTTTTGCAGGGTTGTTGTCTGTCCTACTTAAAATGCTTTCCTTACTTTTTGATTTCCATTTAATTCAGGGAGCGCATTTACCTCTATTTGGTAATCCTTTGTCACAAACTAAGCAGTCTGCACCTACATTCAATTTCAGTGAGTCCTTTGGCATCCTATATACAAACGTAAAGCTCTTTTACAGCCAAAAAGTTGGTTGATTGGTATTCAACAAAAGAGGTGGTTTGTATCTAAACAGATTTTAATTCTTTCATGGTTTTTTGCATATGCTTATGTTACAGAAAGCAATTAGCCCCTTCATTGGAAACCCAGAGTTCATGCAACTAAAGGAAAAGCTGCTCTGGTGGCTTTGTTAGGCAGCATTTCCAGTTTATGAAATATGCTGCTCTGTGATGTGGACTTTAGGTTATGTTTTTTCAAGCACTTCTGCATTGCCTGAGAATCATTTAGTGCAGCCTCAAATGGGGAAGGAAGCCATAAAGATTGTGTTCCATTGGTGCACACCGTTTCTGCTTCCCTGCCCCTTAATGGGATACAGTTTGCTACTTAGTTGTAATAGTTCTGAATAATAGGGACTGTCCTCTGAGGGTGAAGTCCTGTATCAAGTGTATATTTACTTTACTCCTAAAACACCTGATTACCCCTAAGTTAGAGAAATCTGTCTCTCTGATGGAGTTTCAGGTAGAATTAGTAGACTGGGCTTCTTCAGGGCATTGGGAATGTTACAGGGCTGGTGGCCCTTTGCAACCGCTGCCTAGGTGCACTTTTATATTTTTTTGTTTTTCATTGTTTTTCAATTTTCAGACCATTCTAACTGCATATTATTTGATGAAATGTTTTGATACTTAAAAATATAGGGTAGATAGATATCAGTGGTGGAAGAGAGGTAAACTTTACCTTTTTGTTTACTGCTTTACAAAGTACAAAAAATACTGAAAGCCAAAGAAGGTTTATAAAGGTTTCCCATGCTGTTTTTTAACAGGACTGGGGCGTGTTCAATTTCCGCCATCTGGGGGCAGACCAGAGAAAGATAAAGAATCCCATAGAATGATAAGAATTTTAAAGCTCAATTCACCCAGCGAAAGTGGATGTTCAGACGTACTCTTAGCTAATGTCAGTAAATAATGTCAACAAATGATTCTGGTGTTGCTAACACTGTTGACTCAGTGGTAGGCCATTTAACGACCTCAGAAAGATCAAGGCTAATTCAGCCTTCTTGAGATTTGAGTGTTTATGTAACTGCAGTCCTGTGTTTCAGCAGTGAATGTTTAATCCCTTCGCTGCTGGAGGGTGCTGAGAAATTAGCTAAAATACAGCTAAATTGTGGGATTTTTGGGAAACATGGCAACTAGGTGCTGCAGAAGAAAGCGTCTGGATTTTTCCCTGCAAATGGCATCAACAAAGGGTTTTTCAGTGCCAAAATCACCATCTTCCCAGCTTTCAGGAACAGGCAGACTTGAATCAGAAAACCACATTTTTGGCATTTTACTGGGAGATAGACCATTTTTCCTATTTTTTGGGCTGTGAACCTCCTTCCAGTTAGTGGTGGAAAGGGGTGTGAAACCCATGACGGATTCCGGAAAGCTATACATTTCTGAAAACTAGACAACATTCTGAATTCAGCAATGGGTTATTTGTGCAGATCCTTCAAGGTTTTCCTGTAAAAAGTAACAGTTGAAGTGAAAAAAAACAGGCATTTGTGTCTGTTTTCATCTCTAAATTCTTCTAACTAGGCAGATTTTTAAAAATAATATATTGTTCGTCCACTGGACCTTTCTGGTTGTGGGTATATATAGGGCTTGTAGGTTCACCGGGAACCTGAGGTCCCCAGAGCCAATAACTGAGCTGCACCTTGCAGTGGTTTTCCATTGTGTACCGGGTATACAGCAATTTGTTTGGGAAAATATAAAGAGTGAAAAATAGATATCAAGGAACCCATGTATTTCCGAAATGGGCACAAGATATGGAGTTTAGATGCAATGGTTATTTGTACATCTCTGAATTTGTGGATACCCATACTAGCAAGTGAATTAGAGAGAATTTCTCAAAATGACTTCTTTCTTACACTCGGTCTTACAATTGGAAGCTGCAAATGCAAAGAAAGACAGTTGGTAATAACACATGTTCTACTATTCTGTGTTCCCCCAAGTCTCTTGATAAAAATGGTACCCCACTTGTGTGGGTAGACCTAGTGCCCGCGACAGGAAACGGACCAAAACACAACGTGGGCACATGCACATCAAATTTTTCTACTGAAAACTTACCTTTTTTGCAATGTGCCTAGCTGTGGTTTTTTGACCCTAGCTCAGCCAGCACCTAGGGAAACCTAGCAAACCTGTAGATTTTTTAAAACTAGACATAGGATTTATGCCTCAAAAGCAATCGCTCTGGTCAAATTGTTGCCCAACCCCCCTTCAGTGTCAGGCCCCAAGTCCCGACCTTTCTTCTAGTTGCATTTTCCCAATATTTCCTATGGATTATCTGTGGTAGCAGTGTGGGGTGGTCAGCGAAGAAGTATCTTGTCACTAACTGGGAAAATGGGCACAGTGCCTCAAGCTTACACCCTCAAGAGGGTAAAGTGGATAGAGCTTATCTCATTCAAGCCCAGGCAACAAAAAAGCCTCTTAAACTGGCTGCACATTTGTGTCCTCTTGTGATACCAACAAAAGGGGGTGAGGCTGGAACAGCTGCAGCTTGATTTGCTTGGTTCACCCTACCAGAACACTAAGCATACTCTTCGTCTTGTCATTGATTATTGATGGTCCACCACAGCTTCTGGCTTTGTCTCTCTAGAACCTTGTGCTGTCATGGTCTTAGGCCCTGGAGACCGTACGCCATTGCACGTAGAGATGGTCTCCACCATCTTTAATCAGGGCAGGCTGAGGTATCTTGTTGTAATCACAGAGCTCTGCTTTCTCACAGACCCTGCGCAAAATAGCTGCTGCTCAACCATGTCCTAAACTTCTTGGCCGGCAGAGCTCCAAACACTCTTGGGACAGAAGAATTGAGCCAGACAGCAAGAACTGCTCGCTGAGCCCCTTCTCCGAGCCCACTTAAACATGTCCATTTCCATTGCTCTTTGTTCTTTCTGAGTAGGAGTGATTAAAAATGTTGGTTGGGTCTGCGTTCTTCAGCTAAAGTTTTTTGATGTTTGTCAACATACATTTTTTTCTGTTATTATTGCTTTCAATTATATAAACTCCAAAATGAGACCAATTTTGTTTTAGCTCAGTGCTGTGTATTGTGGTATGGTTGAATGTTGCATGCATTCATTTATTTTATACAAACAACATTTTAGGAACTTGGAATCCTTAATTTTCCCTAGGGACGAAGCAACTGCTCAAGGCACTCATTGATAAATCAATACATCTTTAGTGACTTTGGAAAATAAGCTGCAAGGGTGTATGTCTTCTCCTGTACCTCCACCAAGAGAGCACGTTTTAGTCAAAATAAATGCGTTTTCCATTGCATTGTTTCTTACCCCTAAAACTAAAACCACATTCGACTCGACGTCGGTTCACAATTCAAGGATTCATTAGACAAGAAAGGAGATCAAGCTGTTTCTGTACATCGTAACAAATAATGCATTTGTTTGGTGTATTTCCATTTCACCCCTAACCTCTCCCGAGGACACGCGGATGTCTGGCTATTAGGCCTAAAGGCACAAAGCTGGAAGTATGTATTAATCCTCTGAATGTGGACTGATTTCTTCTCCACATTCCCAGCATGTGTGAAGAATGTGCTCGTAGCCTAGGGGCAAACTGGCATCAAAAGCAGAGCAAGATTTTTGAAAAATAGTTGTGTTTATACACTTAGTTTGCCTTCAGTCGTTGTCGTTAACACATTTATTTCATTATGTTCATCTTTACTTTGTTTATGGAGGTGTTGAAGGCCAGTTTTGCAAATGGTGCTGCATATTTGTGGGTAGATAATGATCAGATTTAGTTGTTGGCTCATGTACTGTGAACCTTCGTTTTTCAAAATCAGACTCTCCGAGCTATGTTAAAATGGTTTGAGAGGATTCTTAGCCACTTAGTACATATTGTTTTCAGGAGTAAACAGATTTGACGCACTGCACTTGAGTTACAGAAAAGCATTCTCCATATTTATTACGTTGTTTTATATATTTTGTGGCTTAAAATACTAAAATTCCCTTTATCTGAAGAAGCATCAGTACCAGCAGTTAGTTATTTGTCAGTTGAGATGTTTTCATGTCTGTCTGATGTTTAAACGTTACCTAAAAAAATGAATTGCAATATGAGCTGAAGAAAATATAAAGTTGTCCCATGAACTATGAAGCTTTATACAGCAAAAGTTAATACACAACTGAATTTGGTCTGAATATATGCTCCAATAGATGATACTTCCTTCAGATTCCTCACCTTATGAATATCCTCCAGGCACCAGACTGAACCCGGAAACTGTTTCTCCCTATAAAATAGGTCCAGCTGCACTAGGTGGTGCCATGCAACTCCAGTCACGGTTTCATCCGCCTGTGATATGATAATATTTCACTATATATGGCACTGTCTGGTGCACTGGTGTCGGTTCCTGATTCTCAACAGTATAACTGATCCAGAGCCTTTCATCAGTATTAAATGTCCTGAGGGATATCATAGGCAACTAGGCCAGATGTCTCCCCCCAAGGTCTTGGATTTAAACCCTGTCGATCATTGACTGTGTTATGTGCATTTGTAAAATACACTATCACCCGCGAGGGTATCCTGACGCTGATCAGGTGTGTGTGTGTGTGTGTGTGTGTGTGTGCGCGTGCGCCTAGCCCTGGGTATGGTAGGTTGGTTAATTGAAAAGCCAGGTCTTCAGTTTCTTGCGGCATTCCAGAAGAGTGGAAGAGACTGATGCTGATTGGTAGGCCATTCCACGCCTAAGGAGCAATGTAAGAGAACACCCATTCTCCTGATCTGGTTCTGTGTATGCCTGGGATGTGTGCGAGTAGGAGTCCTGTGGACCAGAGGTGTCTGGTTGGTTGGTGGAAGGAGATGTGACTGTTCACTGTTAAGTTGTGTAGTGCCTTGAATGAGTGCGAGGAGTCAAAATGATGGCTTTTGTGTATTGGGAGCCAGTGGTGCTCCCTGAGGTGTGGTGTGATGTGAGTTCTGTAAGGGAGGTTTAGTTTGAGGATAAGTCTTGCTGCCGAGTTCCAGATGGTTTGTAGACTTATGGTGAGTTGCTTTGTGGTCCCAGCATAGAGTATTCCTGTAGTCCAACTTGCTGGTGACTAGGGCGTGAGTGACAGTTTTTCTGGTGTTTCTTGCGAGCCATTTGAAGATCTTCCTCTGCATCTTCAGGGTGTGGAAACAAGATGCAGTGACAGCGTTGACATGTGCAGTCATGTCCAGTTTGCTGTTGGTGATGATTCCAAGGTGTGGGTCTGAGTTTGGCTGGCCACCAGTCTGAGTTCCGTGGTGAGGTGTTCCTGACAAAGATCACTACTTCTGTCTTGTAGGTGTCAAGCTTGAGACAGTTGGCTTTCATCCAGTTAGTGACTTTTGTCATGCAGGCGGTAAACTTGTTTCTTGTGTTGGGAGTCTTGTCCAAGAGAAATAGTATGAGTTGTGTGTTGTCTGCTTAGGATAGAATGTTGATTTCGTATGCGCGGATGACATTGGCCAAAAGTATCATGTATGCTTTGAAGAGGGAAGAGGTAAGCGATGAACCTTGAGACACTCTGCAGATGAGATTGCGGTCTTCCAAGGAGTAAGGGGCCAGGCTGACAGCCTGTGTTCTGTCTCTAAAGAAGGAGCAGATCCAGTGGACAGCAGGCCCTTATGTGCCAGTCTTGTGAAGGCGCCTGATGAGTATGGGGTGGGAGGCCCTGCCAAATGCTTCAGAGAGGTCCAGGAGAATGAGGGCTGCCGTGTTTCCTCTGTCAAGGATCATGCGGATCTCATCTGTGGTGTGACGAGTGCTGGTTCTGTATTGTGGCTGGGCCTAAATCCGGACTGTGTGGCATCAGGGAACTGGTTGTTGCTGAGATGGTCAGTTAATTTGTTTCTCTAAATCCTTTGCCGGGCATGGGAAGCGGGAGATGGGTCTGTAGTTGGAGAGCGTGGCTAGGTCAGCAGATGCTTTCTGGAGCAAACAAGCGATGGAGGTGTGTTGCAACGTCCTTTGACAGTTTGATGTTGCTGGAGGCAGCAGGAGGTGTGGTGAAATTTTTGATGATGGCAATTTTATTTTCTTTTTTTTTTTTGCTTGTGTTGATGAAAGGGCTGGGTGCTTGGTGCTTGGTGCTCGGTATGTGCAGGTGGTAGCATATTAGGGTTGATTTGAGGAGGTCTTTATCTTTGGTGCCTTGACTTGTTCTCCATTTTTGCTCTGTATTCTTGCCATGGTGTTTCGTCAGCCTGTGTTCCTCTGTGTACCAGCGAACCTGTGGTCGGGCTCTTGCTGTTGGGTTGTGCTTTTAGGGGAGCCAGGTTGTCTGCACATGCTGTGATCCAGCTGTTGAGGTTCTTGATGGCTTTCGTAAAGTTGCTGCCCATCTTCGGAAGTTGGGAGTATGTGTATTTATGACCTAGATGACTGACTGCTAAAGACTGGCTTGCTGCAGTCATCATAGACTGTTTCTGGACGACAGCCGAACTCCTGATATCCTTGGGGTTTTCCATCACTGAGCCAAAGTCTTAACTGAGCTCCACGTGGAGGATTCCATTAATTAGGGCAGTTATGGACATGGTGGCATTCAAGGCCTTTCCTCCACCCCTGCGATTTGGGGACATTCAGGATATGATCATGATCTCTTGGGATCATATTCTCAATGTTTTGGTCAGGATGGCTCTGAGGCTTCTTGGTCTTCCTTTCCACCCAGAGTTCACAGTTAAGGCAGACCCATCGCTGCTGAGTTGGGGAGGGCACCTGGGAGAGGTGGAGATCAGAGGCCTCTGGTCTCTGACTGTGAGCTGGCTTCAGATTAGTCTTCTGGAGCTTTGGGAGATCAATGTATCCCTAAAAGCTTCTCTTCTATCCATCAAAGGGGGGTGGGGGAGATGCAGTTTCTAACGGACAACAAAACCGCCATGTGGTACTGCAACAAACGGGGCGTAACGAGATCTGGATTTTTTGCCAAGAGACTGGATATCGCTAGACCAGCAGAACTTCTTCATGGCCTCCAACCACCTAGCAGGGCCCCTGAATACCAGAGTGGTCAAACTGAGCAGGTGTCATCTGTCAGACCATAAGTGGTGTCTCCATCCCAGGGGGGCACAGGGCATCTTTAATTAGTGGGGTACGCCCTGGTAAGATCTATTTACCATCATCTGCAACACACAATGTCAACAATTGTGCGTGTTGGAGCTTCCTCGAATGCATTTGGACTGGAATGGAAGGACAAACTCCTGTATGCATTTCCATTGCTACCTCTCCATACTCTAGATCTGGCAAAGATCTACACCGACCTGGCCAAAGCCATTCTCATTACTCTGGACTTGGCCTGGAGAGTGTGGTACTCGGAGCTTCTGAGCCTGAGTATTTCTCTTCCAATCAGGCTTCCATTTCTCCACAACTGACACCTCCACACGCGGCATCTGAGAGGGGCACTAAATATGTTTGTCTTCCTGTCGAAAGTGGTTGATGTCATCCTTGTGGTCAAATGACTTTACATGAAGTTGATCTGTGCTCACCCCTTGGATAAATGTGTTGCTTGATGTGCTGATCATAACACAAATTCCTTTACAAGCTAAACTTTCTAATGTTCTTTGGTGTGTTAGCCCAGCAAAGCCTCGTGGTGGGCACTTTTGACCCTTTCGGCTTTTCTGTGTTTACTTGACCAGCCATATTTAAATCTCCTCTTGTGAAGCAATTTATTGATGGTTTGACGTACATGTTTCCTCCCACACTGTTTGTTATGCCACAATTGGGCCTTAACTGGTCTTGACATTTCTCGTGCACATACTTTGAACCTATGCACAACTGTCCCTTAAAGCTCTTAACACTAAAAGACATCTTTATTGCAATGACGTCTGCATGAGTGAACTGCAGGAGCTTTCAGTGTTTCACCTTACACTACCTTTTTTCCAGACAAATTGGTACTGAGGACCAAAGCATCCTTCCTAACAAAGGTTTTCCATATCGGCCAGTCAATCATTCTGCCAGCGTCTTCTGCCCCGCCTTACCACTTGACAGAGGAAGAGAGACTTGAACCCAAGATAGCACTAAGCTTATACATCAGCTGCACAAATATCTGTTAGGTGGATGACAAGGTTTTTGATGAAGTTTCTGGGGTTGAGAAGGGCAAGCCAATGGCCCCTATCAAGACAGATAGTCCTCTGCCTCAAAATGTGTTACACAGTGGCCAAGTAGCAATCCCCTGAAGGTCTGCAGATTCATTCCACTAGAGCCAAGGCTGCTGCAATGGCTTTGGTTCACAGATGCCTGTTCTAGACATCTTCCGCGTCAGTAAATACCTTCACAAAACATTACTGTCTTGACATTGATGTCCTCCTGGAATAGAACGTCGTCCTCTCGGTTATCCAAGACTTTTTGGTCTAAGTCTACTCCCCAGGCACTCTACCCAATAAAGGTACTGCTATGGTATCTATTCTAAAAGTGTGCAATCTGTGGTTAGAAGTCTCTATCAGCAGAACAAGTTGCTGGCCTTCTGTAACTTTCATTTCCGTGGATAATCTATTTAGACACAGATTCCTCACTGCCCTCCTTCGTTCCCCGGAGTGACCTCTTTACCATATAAAAGGTTCCCAAATTAGGTTTTCAGCACACTGTCAAAGACAATTTGTTCTATGCTCTGGTTCTCAGAGTGATAAAGCAGAGAGATGCCAGACCAACTGATCACAGGGGTCTACTTACATGTGGCTCTGCTCTGTCACTTCTGAGGCCGTATGCAGTCACCACTGAGCCATATGACGCATCTGACGGCAGGCATGAGCATTGCGGGCAGAATTCTCTGGATCCAGTCTGACAACTATTGATATTCTAAAGGTGTGGAATCTGCAGTTTTATAGAGTATCCATCAGAAAGAGCATCAACAAGAGGAGTAACTTTTTTGACTTCTCTCTGAAACTTTTAAAGAACAGCTGCTCCACAGGTCATTTGTAGCGCTTTGCCTTCTCAGTGAAATGGTTCCACCAACCGTTGCTTCCTGACCTTCTTTTAGGAACCGCCCTCATTACAATGGGAAGCTTTCCTGGTAGATCTAAGGAGCGCGAGCAGAAATAGCAGCTCCAGTTTCACCTGTCTGTTTGTGACCAGAGTTTACCGCCACCTGGAGATGACAATGGAGATATTGGGGGATGATTTACCCCCATTATGATGATAGTTTATACATGGACTTACAGGAGGCCAGGAGACTTGACGCTCCCCCTGATTCAGGGTCGATTTCCCCCATTGGGCCATCAACTGAAGAGAGTGCATCCATTGCTGTGGCAATTCATTGTGCTGCTTAGGACCTACATATGCCTTCTGTTGATGTTAAGAGAAACTTCCTCACAGAGATTTTGCTATTTGGACCCGTCTTCTCTGAGCCCTTACTCCATTCAACAAAGCCCTGACACTTTGATGGCCACTTAGTCTAAGCCTTGATCTTGCCCATCAGTGAAGAGGCAGGTGGCCCAACCCCACAGGCCGACATCTTGCATCCTTGATTTTCTTACACAGAGTCATACTCCTGAGACTTTGGTCCAGGCTTCCACCAGCAAGGCGAATTTTAATTGATTCTACCCGACCACCCTGGCCAGGAAGCCTAAATGGATTGCAACATTCAGAAAATAAATACTCTCTTAATGATGCCTAGCCTTTCAGTCAGTCATCACATTTGCCTATTAGGTGTATATACACACACCCTCTGGGACATGGCCAGTGAGATCTTGCCAGTGGTCGCAGAAGAATTTAAAGCTTCCCTGGCTCAAAGCATTGAAGAGGATCAGAATGCAGCCAAAAGCGTATTTTGTGCTGGTCTGGATACTTGGATACAGTAGCAGATATATGCCCCAGATGCAAACTCCCAGAGCTGATATTTTGCTTATGAGTAGGAAAAACATATATCAGGTTTCTGGAGATCTGTTAATAAAGAACTTAACACATTACACAGGTTGGACTTATTCATGTGAATCAGGCTCTTGTCTCTGCACCTAATACCCAGACAAAAGCAGCTGAAGGTGGTCTGGAAATTTGCTGACAGAGCACTCTTGCACTCTGACGTAAACATTTTCTGCTTATTTATCCCTGGTTGCAGTTCATAAATTCATTTACTTTGAAAACACATTTTTTATTTATAAATGTATATTGCATTTAGTGTTGTTTGTACATGCAGGACTTATAAACCATGTGAATACATATGTAAATAACTGCTAAACTATCAAACTATAATAAGTTCAGGGATAAACCTGAAGAGATACAGAATCTTCGGTAGCATTATCATTTAAAGAATATTACTCCTACCAATCATCGTCAAGTGTAGCCTATTCATCCGCCTTAGGTCAGTGGATACTTGACTAATCAAAGGGTTAAAGTTGATTTGGCTGATTGTATCCACCTTGGGGCTAATTTTAACCCCGAGGTAAATGGCCATATCCACTCGGCGTGGGTCAGAACAATCTATATCCCCTGTACAGATTATCTGAGTCTTTTCCTTGTTTAATAAATATCCTGAGGCTAGGCCATATTCCCCAGCCATTGCTTAGACCTCCTTCATTGCGCTCTCTGGTTCCGTAGTGACGATGGCAATGTCATCTGCGTAGGCCATTACTTTTGTTTTGTAGCCGTTGGTGACTACCGGTATCTGAAAGAGACAATTGGTTATAGATTCCTTACCTTAGAATTACCCCCAGGCGTCGGACTGAATCCGGAGAATTATTTCGTCAGCAGTACCCCTGCGCGTCGAAAGGTGGCGTCGGTCGACTCCGCGTTCGTCGTTGGCGTTGTGGTCGCCGGGATGACGTCGCTGTAGCTGCTTAGAAGCCGCCCTCGCGCGCTGACGTCAGTTCTTTCTTTTTCCGCGCCAGCCAGTGCAGATCCGGAGAGAGCGGTACCTCCAGTCACTTTTTGACTGACTTTTTGCCGACTTTTGTCGACATCGTTTTTGAGTCGGCGACTCCTGGTGCACGTCAGGGATGCCCGGTTTCAAGGCTTGTGGCTCCTGCAGCCGGCTGATGTCGGTAACGGATCCGCACCGCGTGTGCCTGTTTTGCCTGGAGCGCTACCACGACCCCAAGTAGTGCTCCGACTGCCGGACCATGAATCGGAAGTCTTTGCGGGAGCGGTCCCGAAAGCTTCTCGAGGCCCGGCAGTCGGCTCTGCGCCGTTCGAGATCCTGGTGGCGGGGGACCGGTCGCGGAGCCACCACCACCACCAGTCTTCTTCAAAGTCTTCGCACTCCTCAGGTAAGTCGAAGCACAAGAAGAAGTCGAAGAAGCACCGTCGCACTTCGACTTCTCCCCGTCGGTCGGCCAATGCGACGAGGGATGCGAGTGGTGCCCCACCCGCGGCTCCGCGTGCGGAGCCCCAAGGGTCGACTTCGAGTTTCCTTCCCTTCCCGGGACCCGGGGCGACCCCTGCCCAGCTTCGCACCTTTTACGAAGCGATGCTTGCCATCTTTGGGCAGCCCGACTCCACCGGCGCGCCTTCGGGCCCCGCGGACACAGCTGGGGGCCCTCGGCCTTCGCCGGCGGCTCAGGCTCAGGCCCTGGCACCGCAGGGCCCCCTTGGATCCAGGCGTGGATCCGGATCGGCGCCGGTCGACCTGATTACACCTCCCCCGGCGCCGATTCCACCGGCACCACGTCCCCATCCGGCGTCCACCCCGGCCTCCACCCCGATGTAGACATTGAGCAGGACCGGCGTCGGCCGACGCCGACTGGCACTTTTGTGCCCCTGTTCTACCCTGGCTTTTTGAGGCCAGATTGGCAGCCAGAGGAGGGTGAGGAGGACTGGGAGGGGTCTGGAGACTCTTTGACTGACCAGTTGGGTTACAAACCGGACTGGAGAGAGAAACTGGGGGAAGCCAGTGGTCTGGATACCTCACCAGACCTTGGCATGTTGTCTCCTCCTACCATGGCTACGGAGGAGGGAGCGTCTTACGCTGTGGTGTTACGTAGGGCGGCCGAGGCTCTCAACCTCGAGCTACCTACGGTGGCAGTCAGGACTAACCTCCTGACAGAGGTGCTTCAACCGGCAGCGAGCTCTTCGGAGCCCCTGCTACCGTTTAATGAAGCCCTCACTGACATTCTTTTGGGCACCTGGTCCAAGCCCAACACAGGGGATCCTGTGGATAGGATGATTGCCCGACGCCACTGCCCGGCCCCGGGCGACCCCTCTTTCCTCTCCAAACACCCCACGCCTGAGAGCTTGGTGGTCCAAGCCTCCACATTAAAAGGCGCATTCCCTAACGCACCACCTGATAGGGAATCCAAAAAGCTGGACCATCTTGGGAAGAAGATGTTTTCTTCCTCCAGCTTGGGACTGCGGTCGGTAAACACTGCATGTCTGTTGGGCCGTTACACCCACTCCATGTGGGATACGGTGGCGCAGGTGCTGCCCCAGTGTCCGGAGGAGGCCCGGGTCGTCCTCTCTCGTGCAGTTGCCTACGGGAGAGACGCAGCAAAGTTTACCATTCGCTGTGGACTGGATACCACCGACTCGCTAGGCAGGACGATATCCACGTCGGTAGCCCTTCGACGCTACGCCTGCCTGAGGTCGACTGGTTTTCCGGGAATGTCCAATCCACTCTTATGGACATGCCCTTTGATGGCCGTCGCCTGTTCGGCGACAAGGCAGACAACGCGCTAGAGCGCTTCAAGGACTCTCGGGCTACGGCCAAGTCCTTGGGCCTCTCCACCACCCGCCCTGCGCAGTCTGCCTTTCGCCCCTTTCGTGGTTACTGAAGGGGTACCCCACCACATTCTGTCCAGAGCCACAGGCCGGCGCAAGCTGTTCAGCCCCTGCGCGGCGGTGGGGACGTGGGAACCACCGCCGTGGTTCTGGGGGCCAGCGAGCGGGCCAGTCCACCACAGCCCCCTCTGCAGCAGCCTCCAAACCCTCCTAGTCCGACCTTTCAGGGCCACTGATCGCCAGGATTCGCCATCTTCTCCCCCACTGGCGCACCATCACGTCGGACAGGTGGGTTTTGCAGATAGTCCCGAAGGGGCTACTCCCTCCCCATCGAGACTACCCCCCCCCCCCCAGCCATGCCACCTCAGTACCATCGCATGTCGGAGGATCATCGGGCCCTTCTCCAATAGGAAGTTACGGCTCTCTTGGCCAAGGGAGCCATCGAGCGAGTTCCTGCCCCAGAAGTAGGTTGTGGTTGCTATTCCCACTACTTTCTGGTGCCCAAGAAGGACAAAGGCCTGCGTCCTATCTTGGATCTCAGGAACGTCAACCGCTTCCTCCGGAAGGAGAAGTTCAAAATGGTGACGCTAGCTCAGGTCCTTTCTGCTCTCGACCCTGGAGACTGGATGGTAGCGTTGGACTTGCAGGACGCTTACTTTCACATCCCCGTCCTGCCGGTCCACCGGCGTACTTGCGGTTCACGGTAGGCCACGAGCACTTTGTTTACCATGCTCCCCTTCGGCCTTTCCAGCGCCCCTCGGGTGTTCACGAAGGTGATGGCGGTGGTCACAGCTCATCTGTGCAGATCAGGGGTTCCAGTCTTCCCCTATCTCGACGACTGGCCGTTGAAGCAGGGCTCGCCCTAGGCTGTTGTCTCTCTCCTCCAGACTACGGCGGACCTCCTGCATTTGCTGGGTTTCACTATCAATGTGCCAAAGTCACACCTGACTCCCTCTCAGAAGCTCCTTTTCATCGGAGCGGTTCTGGACACGACGCAGTTGCAGGCTTATCCTCCCGAGCAGCGAGTCCGGGATATTCGGGCTATGATTCCGATCTTTCAGCCTCTATCCCGGGTTTCGGTCAGAATGACTCTGAGGCTGCTGGGCCTCATGGCCTCCTGCATCCTGCTGGTAGATCATGCCAGGTGGCATATGTGGGCTCTGCAGTGGGACCTGAGGTTCCAGGGGGCACAGCATCAGGGGAACCTGTCCGATTGCGTCCAGATCTCGGAGGGCACTGCACGCCAATTGCAGTGGTGGCTAACGAACCGTGATTGGGTCATCGGCAGATCTCTCTCCCTTCCCCAACCAGAGTTCACATTGATTACGGATGCATCCCTTCTGGGGTGGGGCGGCCACATGGGAGAGGCGGAGATCAGAGGCCTCTGGCGGAGTCCGGGCTCCACATCAACCTTCTGGAGCTTCGGGCAATCCGTCTTGCACTGAAAGCATTCCTTCCCTCTGTCCGGGGAAGAGTAGTGCAGGTGTTCACGGACAACACCACCGCCATGTGGTACTGCAACAAACAGGGCGGGGTGGGGTCGTGGACCCTATGTCAAGAGGCTTTCCGTCTCTGGACATGGCTGGAACATCAGGGCATATTCCTGGTGGTTCAACACCTGGCAGGTTCACTGAACGCCAGGGCGGACGAACTCAGCCGCAGGTGCATGATGGATCACGAATGGCGTCTTCACTCGGAAGTGGTGCAAGGTCTCTTTCAGTAGTGGGGAGAGCCTTGGTTAGATCTATTCGCCACCGAAGAGAATGCGCAATGTCAGCAGTTCTGTGCGTTGGAATATCCAAGACGGCACTCGCAAGGCGACGCTTTTCGTCGCGAGTGGAGTTGCGGTCTTCTATACGCCTTTCCGCCTATACCACTTCTGCCCAGAGTGCTGAAGAAGATCAAGCTCGACCGGCCCCAAGTCATTCTGGTGGCTCCGGATTGGGCACGAAGGGTCTGGTATCCCGAGCTGCTACACATGGCCATCGATCCTTCGATCAGACTGCCTCTTCGGGAGAATCTTCTGTCGCAGCAGGAGGGGACGGTCCTCCACCCAAACCTGTCCAGTCTCCACCTCCTTGCGTGGAGATAGAGCGGCGGCAGTTGACGTCTTTTGCCCTGCCTCCCGAAGTCTGTGATGTTATCTTGGCAGCCAGGCGTCCCTCCACAAAGACGGTATACGCCTGCAGATGGAACAAATTTGTGGCATGGTGCACAGCAAAGGCTGTGGATCCCCTTTCTGCCCCTCTTTCTGAGGTTCTCTTGTTCCTCCTTTCTTTAGCCCAGCAGGGCTCTGCTCTGGGCACTCTTAAGGGCTACCTCTCAGCCATTTCAGCCTTTCTTAGGCTTCCTAATCAGCCTTCTCTTTTCAAGTCCCCTGTTGTAAATTGCTTCCTTAAGGGCATTACTCATCTTTTTCCTCCTGTTCCCTTCTTAATGCCTCAGTTGGACTTGAACTTGGTTCTTACTTACCTTATGTGCGCTCCCTTTGAGCCGCTTCATAACTCTCCTCTCAGACTTCTTACTCTAAAGACTGCTTTTCTGGTTGCCATCACCTCTGCTTGCAGGGTGAGTGAGCTCCAAGCTCTTTCTTCAAAACCTCCTTTTCTGGCTGTTCATCCGTATAAGGTCGTCCTCCGAACCAGACCTTCCTTTCTTCCCAAGGTGGTTACTTCTTTTCACATTGGTCAAACCATCACTTTGCCCACCTTCTTTCCGCCTCCGCATCCTTCTAAGGAGGAAGAGAGGCTCCACCGTCTGGATCAAAAACGTGCGCTTTCCTTTTATTTGGATCGCACCAAGCAATTCCGGATGGATGACCAGCTCTTTGTTGGCTACGTGGGTGCCAAAAAAGCGTGCACAAATGGACCATCTCCAGGTGGGTCGTTTTGTGCATAAACGCTTGCTACTCTTTGGCAAAGAAGAGCCTCCAGTGGGACTGCGTGCCCATTCCACCAGGTCGACGGCAGCTACCACTGCTTTGGGACGGGGAGTGCCTCTCAATGACATCTGTCAGGCAGCTACGTGGGCATCTCTTCACACGTTCACAAAACACTACTGCCTGGACAGCCAAGTCTGGAGAGACAGCTTTTCTGGCCGTTCTGTTCTCCAGGACTTTCTGGTGTGAACTTAGTTCGCAGACCCACCTCCGGGGTTGGTATTGCTGGGGTATCTATTCTAAGGTAAGGAATCTATAACTAATTGTCTCTTTCAGGTGAACAAGTTACTTACCTTCGGTAACGATATATCTGTAAGAGACATAGATTAGTTATAGATTCCTTACCGCCCCACCAATCCTCCCCGTTCTGCGAACTGACTTCTAGGGTCAGGGAATCCCTTTCAGGGCCCTAGTTTTGTGCACCTGTGGTCAGTGTCTTGCATGGCTCTGCGCTTCTGGCGTGGAATGTCGTGTAAAAGAACTGACGTCAGTCTGCGAGGGCGCGGTCTAAGTTGCTTCCACGACGTCATCCCGACGCCAACGACGAACGCGGAGTCGACCGACGCCACCTTTCGACGCACAGGGGTACTGCTGACGAAAAAATTCTCAGGATCCAGTCTGACGCCTGGGGGTAATTCTAAGGTAAGGAATCTATAACTAATCTATGTCTCTTACAGATATATTGTTACCGAAGGTAAGTAACTTGTTCTTTATTCCCGGATTCATTAAGATTTTCTCAATAAAGGGATTAATATAAAGGGCAAATAAAATTGGGGAACAAGGGCATCTTTTTCTTGTCCCTCTTGCCACTTCTGTTCTTCCTGATTGCTCACCCATTAACTTAAGTTGGGCATACGGGTCAACATACATCGCCTTGATAGCAGTGATCATTCTCGGACCAAATCCCTTTGCCTCTAGAACATCCCATAGATCGAATGCTTTCTCTGCATCGAGAATGATCAGAGCCATCTTATTCCCGGCCACTTCTGCAACATCAAACAGAGAGATAACACGCCTTATAAGGTCAGTGGTCCACCCGCCTGGTATAAAACTGTGTTGCCAGGATGTAACCAGATAAGCTATGATCCTTCCGAGCCGTGGCACCAGGATCTTAGAGTACAATTTGGCATCCGTATTAATAAGAGACATTGGTCGATATGCTGTGGGATTATCAGGAGGTTTTCCCTTTTTTGGGAAGATGGCTATATCTGTACCGTTCCAAGATTCAGGGGCGGGGGGGGGAGGCCTGCTACGTTGTGTCCCTAAAACAGATCTAAAAGAAATGGGGCTAATTCAGTTTGAAGAGCCTTATACAGCTCCAGCGGAATTTTATCAGGCCCTGCCGCTTTTCCAGAGAGGGGTTGATGTAGTGCATTTAATTCTTCTGCAAGCAAAATCTCTTCTTCCAGTTCTTGCCTGATAGTCTGATCTATTTTCCTACCCAGATCCAACCCCTGAGCTATCCTGCACCCACCCCCGAGCTCTCATCCTCATATAAGTTTCGATAAAATTCCTCAAATACTCATAAGATATCACCAGCTTCTGTTACCCTTGTCCCATCCCTTCTTTTAATCGAGGCAATATTATTCTTAATAGTTTTCTGTCTAGTGCTTAGTGCTAGGAGTTTCCCGACAGATTATGCATATTTATATCTGTCGTTCTTATATGTCTGGTATGTTTCAGCAATTCTCTGGGTATAACTGCCTATCTCTGCTTTTAAGATTGTAATTTCCGTCTGAGTTTCAGCTATATCTAATCCCTGACTGATCCGTGTCACATGCTCTTTTTCCAGTGCACTTAGTTTGTCTGAAAGGCTCCTACTCTCGGCCTCTTGCTGCTTCTTGCTGTGTGCCACAAAGCCATTTACTTCCCTCCTCAACCCTGCTTTAAAAGCATCCCACATTATGACCCATGAGGCACTATACCTATTACTATTGAAATATCTGATGACCCAACTTCTCACATGCTCTATAAATGCCTCTTTTACCAGTCGCTTTCTATCGAAAGTCCATCTGCACCTGTGCTTAAAAAAAAACCCTGGGGCTGTGACTTCTAAGATCAAGGGATTATTATCTGACAAAAGCTTTGGCAATTTAACAATCCCTACGTTCTCCAGCATTCTACCAGGACCAAAAAGTAATCCAACCGAACATACTTTATGTGAGGACAGGAAAAATAGGAATAACCAGCATCAGAAGGATGTTTATGATTCCTGACATCTACCAAACCATGGCTACCCATAAACGACGTCAGTGCCCTATTAACTTGTGGCTATTTTCCCTGGTAGCTGCTCGGTTGAGACCTAACTACCGCCCTTTGTATATTGAAATCCCACAGATTATTAATGAGTCAGGCCAACATGTTAATTCTACCTCCAGACCCTCCACCACTTCTGGGTCGTCCTAATTTGAGCCATAGATAGTACATACTGTAAGTCCCATTTCCAGCAACACCAGTGCCCATCTGCCATATTTATCAACCAATTTACGCTTCGTAACCCCTATTCTGTTCCTGGCTAAAAAGGCCCCACCTCTAATATTAGAACTCTGAGTGGAGCAAGCTAACAGGATATATTCTTTAATTGATAGCAATTCTGTCTTGCCCCATGGGATATGTGTCTCCTGTTGGCATATTATATCTGGGGCTATGGCTCTCAAAATCTCTGCCACCCTTAAGCGTTTAGGTCTATTTAGCCCTCCCACATGAACAGAACTTATAGTTATTTTATCCATCCGAAAAGAAGTTGGCATTGTACTTATTCTCTCAATCATATTTTAAAAGGATTCTACAAGTCTCCTTCTGCTCCTTTCACTCTTTCGCTGGTATTTTCTATATTTGCTGACCCCGCTCCCCTCCTCCCTTTCCCCCCTCTACCCCCCCAGCCATCCTCCCCTCCCCACCTTCCCTAACCCCGGACCCCCCTTCCCCGCCCATCTAACCCTCCCCCCCCCCCCCAACCCTGAGAAGAGTACTGACCACACATCGGTCAGTGTAGAGATTAGGGCAGCCTCTTCAACCCACATCGGAATAGCACTACCTTAACATTTTCATCACTCAGCCAAAAAGAAAAAAAGAGAAAAAAGAAGGCCCCCCGGAAAGACAAATGAAACAAATTACTAAGTTTACCTACAAGGGATAAACAGGACAACAGCAGGGGATCGCTGTATAATATACTAACACCCCAGGCTTTTATCGTATCCTGGTCAAAAATTCCTTTGCTTTGATTTCCGAGATGAAAAAATGTCTGGCTACCCCAGACCACCTTCAAACATGCAGGATTCAATAGATATTGCTGCGCTCCTTGTTCTTTGAATGGCTTGATTAACTGCCGTAGACGCCACCTTCTTTCCACTGTTACGTGGCAAAAGTCTGGTCTGACAAAAAATGAAACATCTCCACTCACCCGCTTGACCTCGGGCCTAGCCTTCTCAAAAATTAACTGTCTTAACAAAAAGTTTCCAAAGTAAACCAGGATTGCTTGTGGTTTTGAGTCTTCCTGGACCGGTTGTTTTAAAACAGCTGGTACCCTATGTGCTCTTAGCACCTCCTGGAACAAATTTCGCTCTTCTAGCTCCAGAAAAGCAGTGTGTAATAACTCCACCATATATATCAGAATGTCCTTTCCTTCCTTACCCTCGGGCACTCCCAATACTCGCAGATTATTAAGCCATTGGCGGTTCTCCTGGTCCTAGAGCTTCCACTGGATATCGGTGAGCTGTGACTCTTGCGCCTCTACCTGTGCCTGGGTGCTTGCCATATCAGTTTCTATAGCCTCCGGGCGCTCGCCTATGGAGCTACATATTTTAGCCAACTTTTCTTGTGGCAACTTGAGTTTTAAGACTGTCTTGACATGTTTCTTCACGATGTGTCATTATGCATTGCAAGATGGTATCCAGCATGGGAGGAACTGAGCGGGAAATCTCTTGTGGAGATGCGATGGCTGAGCCAACTAGTTGTTCAGACGGCGCATAATTCCATTTTAGATCTTGGGCATCTAACGCTTGTCGCCTCGCTTTCTTTACCATTTTGCGAGCTGTCATAACAGAGGCGTCGCCGCCAGTATCTGGGGCACTGTCGTTATCGCTGGACCCTGTAAGGGAACCAGATCCATCCATTGACCATTCTGTACCATCAGAGAGTGAGAAGAAACAATTGTTTGCCTCTGCTTCCAGGTCGTTATTCCTGATTTTAGGTCCTTGATTTCGCATTTCTTGCTGCACTTCTTGCTGCTGGGATCCTTTTAAATGCTGAATACTGCTGGGGAGTGGCAAGTCTGGGGGATCTGGGGGGCCTGATGGGTTCTGGTTGCTAGAAGAGGAAGTATTTATATCCACCATGATGCTGGTCGGGGGGCCACCCTTCTGCCCTTTATCAAACCCTGTTTGAGACTGGGCCTCCCTTTCTCTGCCCCCCCCCCCACATCCTCATTAATTTCCACACTCTTGTCACTATAAGTCTTAACCTCAATGGTCGTGGGCACTCCAACACAATCCTTTAATGTCTCTAACAAAGATTGAGGGGTCGAGACTAACATACCTCCTCCTGAGAGGCCCTGGTTTCATCTTTGGTTCCGTGCCCCTGACATGCAGAGGCTGTCGCGGGCAGTTGCAACACTGCATTGTCGAGAGCCTCCTGCCACACCTGTTCGCCTGACTTTCCAGTGGGCCCTCTCAGCAGCTCCAACACCGTGGAACCAGCTGAGCGCTGGGTGGAGACCGCCCCGCGTTTGTTCCTCCTCTCTGCGGCTGTCTCCGTCCTGGAGGCAAGCAGTGTACGTTTCCCGGTCTGGCGAAATACCAATGAGGGGGGAGCCTCAGCTCCGGGTTCCGGCGGTCCGGTCGGGGACACCACAGGAGCCGCCTTTCCTCTGTATGCACCTTTTGATCCCATCCTCACCAGAAAGTAATCACTGCACTCACGGCAGTCAGCGTGCTCCACAACCAAGCGGCCAAACACAATTAACGTTTCCAAGATCAAGCCAGCCCCGGAGCAGCCGCAAGCCGGCAGCAGAGATCCCAGTGGGCATAATACGATGGCCAGGTGAGTTTCCCGTTTTCTGATTATGCTGCGGTTCGAGGTCTGCCGAACGGCCACCTCAATCGTCCGCCATCTTGCTCCTCCCCTTGAACCATGGTACCGTTTGGCCTAAGATCTAAAGATTATGAAATGCTGCCAAGATGTGTTCCTTAGTCAGGTTTTTGACATTTGGAAATGGCAACTTGCTAAATCCTCCATCCATTCCAAAGCCTCTGCCACTAAAAAGTACAAAGTCAAGCTCTCTTTCTCTCTGTGTCAAACCTTGACATATTTTCAGTAACTTGCACATACTTCGAGGCCCCACCCGTCTTTTAGCCAGCAGTCAATCAGGATAAGATTTCTCCGAGCGACGTTTTTGTTTCAGGCCTGCAGGATCTTTCAGTTAAAATGGTTAACAATAAGAGATCTCAATTAATTTAAAGAACTATGGTAGAATTTAAACTTACAGAACAATTTTATGCAAGAAGGGGCTGAATCAATAGACTACTGCACCTACCACTTTTGTGAGAAGAGTTATCAAACACTTAAAATGGTGCACAGAACTGGAAGTTCAGCCCTTTTCACCTTCCAATAGAGAAAAACGCTCCTTAAACATTAATCAATCGAAATGGTTCAGTATCACAATTCTACTGTGTATATCACTTTTTGTTCATAATGGTTCAGCACAGTTGTTATGCAAATCCAAACACACAGTACATATAATTTTCAAACTCAATCAAATAGTTTTTGTAGAAAATTCTTTATTCATATTCTTCTTCTTTTATTGTTTTCCATAAAAAACAGTAGCACACGTGTTTCGTCCTCTTGGACTTCGTCTGGGCTTTATTTCAAGATCCTTTTAACTGAGGCACTGTGCTGGTGTTTGTATCGTTCATAGTGTGTCCATTCCCTTACAGATGCCTTTACTTGTTAGATCATCTAAGGTTAGACCCAAGCATGCCAATCCATGCAATGAGCTGCTATGTAGAATAGTTCCAATTTTCATTAATGAAAAGATTGTTTGGAATTTTTCAGGACTTGCTGATAAAAGTTTCCTAAGTCTAAGTTTCGTGTACCGAAGAGCCAAACTTGTCTTCTGGTGTGTTCCCCGGGACTGTGTTTGGATTTGTTTAACAACTGTGCTGAACCATTATGAACAGAAAGTGATATACATTGTAGAATTGGGGTGCTGAACCATTTTGATTGATTAGAATTTAAACTTACTTTATCTATGAGCCTGCAACAGTCAGTTCCTTGTTAATTTGTTCGTTTTTCATTGACTGGTGAAACCATATAAAGCAATATATGACCAGAATATGATAATATAACAATTTACATGTGTTGATATGGTTATTTCCTAACAAAACCAATAAAACGTTTATATATAAAAAAAAAAAAAGACAGTGCATCTTCTAGTAAAGTGTCAACGCAGGGCCTTCTGTAAATTAATGTGCCATATGATTTGCCTGTGCACTGGAACATGTCCCTTGCTACAATGCCACGTCCCATGCAGACTACTGTTATTGTTTTCTTATTCTTATTTTCTCCCTGTTTTAGAGGTGGGGATTTATGGGCAGGCCCTTTCAGGGTTACTGCCCTGGCTGGTTATTGTTTCTGTTTGCAAGTTTTGCTCTGAGTCTGACTACCACGGGATCTGTCGTTTCTGTATACAACAAACATGAGCATCTGTACAAACTAGGGGGGGACTGGCCCTGTTGCGGTGGGTGAGGCCTCTTCATACACACCTTTTACTAATCTGCATCTCAGAAGCTCATGTTTGGACCGACACTTGACTACCACGTACCGCAATACCAAAACAACAGCTCCTCCCCCCTCCCCTCCCCCCCCCCCTCCCATTTGGGCGCTGCGTCTGCTCGATGGTGAGCACATCGACTCCCAGCTGGCCTTCAGTGCAGGCTCTCGAGTTTAGTACCAAGAGCTGTACACAGCACCCGGTCCCCCGTCCCTGGATAGCATATCTGGGTTGTTTCATGGGCTATCACTGCCTCGGTTGAACCCACAGCGATCTGAACTCAAGGAACCCCTACAGATGGAGAATATTCGTGCAGCCATTTCCCAGATCAAGACCCCGGGCAGCCATTTCCCAGATCAAGACCCTGGGCAGCCATTTCCCAGATCAAGACCCTGGGCACCGACGGGCTACAGATGGAGTATTATGCCACTTTCTCTGTACAGGCAGCCCAACGCCTGCAGGCCATGTTTAACAAGGCCAGGGACCAAGGAGGTCTTCCTTGCTCCCTCCAGGAGGCCTTGAGTGTGGTCCTTCCTAAACCTGGCCGAGCCCCTCTGTATGTTAGGCCGTATCGCCCCCTCTTATTACTAAACCTGGACTGCAAACAATTATTAGCTTTTCCATATCACATTACATTAATGTAGGCATAGCAATTGATTTAAGCAATGCAGTTATACACCATAGTTCCCTGGGCTCCGCAGGGGTGGGTGGTCGTTCTAGGGCCTCAGGATTGGTTATGTGGTTTTCTTGTAGTTCTTATGTGGTATGAAAGTGCGCCTCGTTGCCTTTCTGTTGAGGAACTGTTCGTTTGAAAAAGCACCCGGCCTCTGAAACTACCGGTGTTTGTGGTTAACTGGGGGTTGGAACTTGGGGCAATCATACCTGGGCGGACTTAGGGTGCCTCTGCTGACACCTAGAAGTAAGGACCTTTCTGACTTTGCATGCAAAACCTGGACTGCAAGATACTGCGCAAAGTCCTGGTGAAATGCTTGCCCCCCATCATTCACTCACTTGTACATGTAGATCAAATCGGTGTTATACTGAGACGCAGCATGTTTTTTAATGTCCGACGGTTGCTGATTCTAAGGCTAAGGTATTTTTTTACGAATACTTAATGGCTTATTGCTCGAGCAGATGTGGAGCAACGGCCGTCGCTGTGTCGCTATGGTTACGGTCGAGCGCCCACTGACGGAGAGCAGCCTTAGGGCACCCAACTTCGAACTTTACTATGCAGGGGCCAAAAGGACACATACCGCTTTATGCCCCAGCACTCCCCCTTGCACACCATCCAGACTTGTCTGTAACGCAAGACACTGGGGCTGTGGCTCTACTGAAAGATATCGGCCTTACAACCATGGTGGATGTATTCCCCGGCGGGTCCTTTATCTCATTCCTGAGTTTTCCGCAGATCAACCACAAACCCCTTTTCTAATTTTCACATACCTATGTCTATAAGGCACTATAAAACGGCTATATCCCTCATTTCCTACAGAGCCTTCCAGTCTAGACGCCTTCAAAGCCCTGCTCACTAGCACAACATGTAAACGCCTTACCATTACACTCTACAATGCCACTCTGGAGAGGCATGCTGACAGGCTACAGGTCCTTGACAAATTTAATGCAGTACTAAGCACACCCCTTACTGTTGAGGAAATGGAGCTCCTGTTGTACACTCACTGGCAAGCTTACTTCTAACTGCAATCTCCGCATTATACACTTTAAATAAATATTCAGCAAACATGTTACACTCCAGCTAAACTGTTCAGAGATGGGCTACGAGCAGATTCAAATTGGTCCAGGTACAGAGCAGAACAAGCTGATTTTCTTCACCTGGCCTGGTCATGCCCCCAAATTAACCATTTCTGGACTGAGATAATGAATGGCCTCACAATTATGGTGTCAGACATGGTCCCACATACTCCACAATTGTGCTTTCCAGGTTATATTAAACCACTCCCACCAGATCACTGACGGTTTGTGGCAGTTGCACTTTTGCTCGCAAAGCAGAGAGTAGCTATGAAATAGGGGCAAAATGTTATACCTTAGTTGAAACACTGGATTGAAGACATGATCTACTGCAGGGAGCAGTTAGAGCTCTTTGCTGAAGAATTACCGATATCATCACACCTAAAAGACATTTGGAACCCACTTACAGCATCCTTAATGTCCTCCTCTGATATGTCATAACCTGATTGTTATGTTTCTCTTACTGTATTAATATCAGCGGGATAGTGAAATATCGGGAACATATATTGTATTATTCTTTGCCCATACTGTACTGCCTGGTATACGTGATATGCACTTCTGTATTCTTTTTAGCTGTCTTTGTGAACTGTATGTTAAATGGTTAAAAATTGATGAATAAATAAAAAAACTTTACTCTGCAGCTGCACAACTGCAGTGGCCAGTGGCTTGGTTATGCTCTACTACCTGTCCTGAGCTACCTCTTATTCAAAAAGGGTTGGATGGAGTGAGCATTTACACATGGTTGTCCAACTCCTCCTTTCATCCCTGGCGTGAAACGACCCAAATGGCAGTGGCCTTTGCCTGTTGGCGCAGGTTTATGCACCCTAAGGGTCCCCATCCTCCATACTCGCCAGCAGTTACCATCTGGGAACTACCGCGATTGTATGATGTGTCACGGAGCATTGACAGGATCTTCTGGAGGGACGCGGGAATCGAGCAGTTGGGGGAACTCTGTCTAGAGGGAATCGCCATGTCCTTTCAAGACGTCACAGACTCCTACGGTTTGAGTGCTGGCCAGTTCCTAACCTTTTACAGTGTACAACACACACTGCGAGCCACGTGGAATTGGGGGGGAAGCCTCCTACCTCGGCGGTTCTACAAACGCTTCTGTCATCCGACGGCACACGGCATGATTTCACTACTCTTTACACAGCACTTAACATGGCCCCATCGGACCATGCGAAGGAGGCGCGTGCCAGATGGGATGAAGTATTACCACAGTCTGTCAGACCCGGCTTGGTCCTGGGAACTTCAGGTGGTAAAGAGGGTATCCCATAACCCCAGGTATTGTTTCACACAATTCAACTCCATTCATCAGGCCTACCTTTCCCTTGAGTGCCTGAAACGTATTTTCCCGATGCTCTCACCTGCATGTCTCTGCTGTATATTACAGGGAGCGGGGTTTTATCACATGGTGTGGGAGTGGGATTGCGCGGTGTTTCAACCGGTCTGGCATAGGGTGACCACACCGATGGTGGAGATGGCAGCACATGATCTCACTCCCATGCCTTCTTCCTGCCTGCTGTGGCTTTGCCCCCATTCGAAAGGTGACAAACATTTACATACATTTATTGACCCACCCTTTGTTCTGTTCAAACCTCGGGTGGCAATGCATGGAATGCACCCATGCCTCCTGATTTCCAGCGTTGGCTCCATGGCCTATTGACGTGGGCTCACAGCCTCCAGTGGCTCTGCCCGAAAGGGATCTCCCGCACTGGTGGCGAATGTTAGGAGACCTTCCTGCTTAACGTAGAAGCTTAAAATGAAGCGTGTCCACCATGAGCCTACACCTACATGCACAACACATGTCGGTGCATGTGAGGGTGCATGCGGTGAGTGCTCCCACGAAATGCGCAGGGACCCACTGATAAGTCAGCACACCACACACCTCTGCGCATATGAATGGTCCCCCGCTTCCATTGCGCTTTCATCGACTGTCCCCTCAGGGGTTGTGACCCCTCCCCACCACGTGACCTCTTCACACATCCTGTCTGAACCATACTCTACTCTTGGTGTATGCTGCCCTTGCTGTCCGCCCCCCTCTTTATATACGACATGACTCCCCACACACTTAGTCCAGACTCCTGGGCTCGTTTGCTTTGCTGTTATGTTCTGACTTGTTGTCTCTGTGTTTATTATTGACATTTTTACCATGGGCACATTTGTGCCGCCAGCTGCATAGTTCAGGAAGGAGATATCGCATGTACCGCATGATACTGCAATATTATGTCAGAAGCTATACTATATCTGGAGCTTTTGTTTAACTTTATGCGAAAAATCTAATAAGCACATTAAAAAAAAAAGTGGCAAAGGATTTTATATCCTCAATGTTTAGGTACATATTTAATGGGAACTGTTGAATCAAATGCCCAGATTGTTTTGGATAATAAGCTGAGACTCCTACTGGGCATGTGTGTGTGTGAGAGATAGAGATTGATGTCCTTGTGTGACTAGCACTACTATTGACCTGTCTAGTTCCTTGGCTAGGTGTAGTAATAACGATGATGCGAATATTATTTTAGTTGTCATATTAGCATAACAGTTGGCATGTTTATTAATTATAGGTCCTCTTATTTCTTTGACATTGACCTTTCCCAGGATTATTGATTTCCCCTAAATTAATTGCAAATCTGAAGAGATAGACACAGTAGTGAGCAATTCGTAAGTTTATTACTCATAAAACCACCCACAAAAATACATCCTGCTAGCTTCAGGTTTCTCCCCTAAATGTCCCTCGAACAATTACCACCATGCGATACACCTCCCATTCCGGATACAGCTGCAGCGCTTTCATTTCTCATATCCTTTCCCCTTATTTTACATTTCACCATTAACACTGACTGTAGCTTACATTCTATACATTACAAAGTTACCACTTTAAAAATGCCTTATCTTGAAAATACTTGCACATGCCACATAGATGATGCAACATTCTTGTGTCTCTCTTAAAGTCTCCTTCAGAAGATGCTAATCTCCCAGTTGACTTGCATAGTTGTCAGGGTTTCAGATTGCTATGTGTGACATTTTCATAATTTCAGTGTAATTATGAGTGACATTTCAACGACTGAGTGACAATTTCTCGCGAGCAAAATCAAGCAGTGAAAACGAGCGAAACATACAAATATCAGAAATTACACCCATTTGAGCAAGGAGAAACGGAGAGAAGTTAACTGCTGCGAAGTACCAGAAAAGGAAATTCACTAACTTAGTGCCCTTGTAACCTGATCTTACTGTTAATGGCTGTATTATTTCAAAGACACTCTGACGCTGAGCAGTATACAATTCATTATTACCACTGGGGCCAACCGCCCCGGGGCCGGCGCTCCGCCATGACCTGAGTTTTACCAGTCATGGGTCTAGTCTAAAAAGCAATTTAATTTAGATTAACACGTATGGCACAGAAGTAGGGTGACCAACTGGCATGGGTGCAATTTCAGGAGGGTGAGTGTAAAAATTCAGGACAAAGGGTCAAAATTCAGGACAAAAATTCAGGACAGGAGGTCAAAATTCAGGACAAAACTTCGGGACAAAAGGTACGTTTTACAGACACATCAGAGGAGGTCGCACAAAAGTATATAAGTAATCCCATCTATATCCAAACATATTCATCCATTTGCAAACCCATTCATCATATATCCTTCCATCCATCATTTCACTCATCCATCCCTCCATCCACACTTTCACTCATCCATCCATCCACACTTTCACTCATCCATCCATACACCCTTTCACCCAATTCATCCGTACACTCATTCATCCACTCTTCCACCCATCCACTCATCCATCCAGCCATTTACCCTTTCACCCATCCTTTCACTTACTCTTCCATCAACACAGTCACTCATTGTTAGAAATGGGATTTCTGGTTGGCTAGGGCTTGCGCCTAAGCCAGGCAGAAACCACCACTCTAGTCGGAGCAAGGGAGTTACACGCTGAAGATAACCCCTGCTCACCGCCTTGGTAGCTTGGCACGAGCAGTCAGGCTTATCCCCGAGGCAATGTGTAAAGCGTTTGCGCAACACACCCACAGCAACAACATACTAGGCACCCCACAAAAAGGAACTCCACACAAGGTTATATCAAAAATAGCCTTTGTATTATCATAAACACATTAGAAACATAATCACACATTTACACTGTGCCAACTGGCACTAGGCAATATTCACAGGGGATTATATACACATGACAGGGCCAATTGGGCCACTGTCAGAACCATTAGAATCACAAAGAGTAGATGTAGATCACAGCTAGTAACTACTGGCAAAACACTGTACTCAGCATTATCCTGCAACATAAATCATATTATGCAATCAGCACCACATTAGGCGCAAAACACATTATGCGCCAACCTCACCAGCATAAACACATTATGCAATAATCCTCACCAGCATAAATCACATTAGAGGCATAAATCAGGGTGCATAAATCACATTAGGGCCTGGCGCCCTACCAACCCAACTGACCCCCTGGCCAACTGGCCTTCTCAGAGGGCTCAAATGCCCTATGTCCCAAATGTCAGGGCTGGCTGCCACTGCAACAGAATCCAAAGCGCGCAACTGCGCTGGCCTAAAAGTTGCAGCTGCCGCTAATTGCGGTGCAGCTGTGCAGATCACTGTAGGCCCTGGCACTCACTGTGCCCTCTGGGCCCCCACTGGGGCTCTCTCAACAAATGTGCCCCCACGTTGCAGTTGCCCGCTACGGTGGCGCAACTGAGGTCAATACATCAGAACTGGCACCACTGTGCCTCTCCTGTCCCACTGGGACTAACTAAACAAATATGCCAATCGTTGCAGCTGCCCACTGTCAGGCGGGCAGCTGTGGCAGAAACGAGCACCGACAATGTGCCCCGAACGGCACCAACAATGCCAGTGTGAGCCCCACTGGGCTCTTTAACAAATGCAGCCTCCCGATCGGCCCCACTCACCGGGACTTTGCAGGCTCTTCTCCGCTCTCGGGGGCAGGCTCGGCGGCGTCTGAAGAGCCCCCACTCCTCGGGGACTCTCTCACCTTTCTGGCGCGCAAGCGGGGCTTCCCTCAGCTCATGGGAGCCTCGCCCGATCACAGGCGGCCGCTCTGCCGGCCGGCCACGCTGCCATTGGCGGCCTCGGCAGCCTCTTCCTGGTTTGGGCCCGCCCAGAGTCAGGCGGACTCTGCCTGGCTTCCGGGTCGGGCCGGCAGCTTCTCTCTAAGCGGCAAGGCGGGTGGGCACCCGCAACAACCCTCAAACGCGGGGTAGGCACCCGCTCGCCAAATAAAGCATAAAGCGGGGTGGGCACCCGCTCGAAAGCACCACAAGGCGGGGTGGGCACCCGCCTCCAATTAAAAGTATAAAGCGGGGTGGGCACCCGCTCGGCTGCGCAAACTGCGGGGTGGGCTCCCGCTCCATACAGCAGCACGGGGGGAATCCCTACGCCGGGGATTCCCTCTAGAGGTTGTGCAGCTCAGCGCTGCAGATGCAGGCAACCATGCTCCTCTCTCCTGGGAATAAAAGAAAAGCGCTCACGAGGCGCTAGGAGCCACAGCTCCAGCAGCAAAAGTACTTAGGGATCAAGGGGCATAGCGGGGCCCAGAGAGGCCAGCACACAGGGCCCTCCAGCAGGGAGGCAAGCCCTCGTGGCGGTTCCTCCAGGGCCCCCAGCAGCAGCAAGCCCCCAGCAAGTCCAGAACAGCACACTTTGATGGGGTCACAGCCCCTATATTTATATGGTATATTCTCCTTTGTCTGCAGTACAGGACTTGGGGGAACTAGCAAAAACTGGTTATGGGGGGAATTGGAGCACTCTGTTTACCAGGCTCCTCTTCCCCTTTGTCAGGTGGGGGCTCGTCATCAGACACACCACAGGGGGGCGTAGCCAGCATTGTACAGGCTAGGCACAGACCTATTCAGGGACCAGGGACTTCTCCTCCCACTACTCCAAATGTAGATGTCCCATTCAGCCTAGTGCTGACTCACCCTGCCCCCCCTGGAGCCACACACACCTCACCAGCCCATGTCACTCACAAGCCAGACATGCAATTCACATCAGGCAGACAGACACATAGCACACAGAAATGCCAACTTCTAAAAGTGGCATTTCTAAAATAGTTATAATAAATCTGCGCACACCATTGCGCAGCATTTATTATTACCATTCCAAATATACTCAACATGACCACGCTGCTCCTCTCATATCAGGAATTACCACTGAAACACTCATCAGGGAATCCCCAATGCATTCCTATGGGAGGGCAGCCCCACAGTAGTGAGAAACCAAAATGGCTGTTTGTCTCTACCAGGACATGTCACACACTTAAGGTACATGTCCTATCTTTTACCTACAATGCACCCTGCCCATAGGGCTAGCTAGGGCCTACCTTAGGGGTGACTGACATGCAGAAAAAGGGGGGTCACAGACATGGCACACACTTTAGGTGCCACGTCACAGCGGCAGTAACACTGCGCGCACAGGCCCTGCAATGGCAGAGGCCTGAGATAGGTTTGAAAGGCTACTTTGGTGGGTGGAGCAATCAGCGCTGCAAGCCCACCAGTAGCATTTAATTTACCAGCCCTGGGTATATGAGATACCACTTTACAAGGGACTGACAGGTAAATTAAATAGGCCAAACAGGTGTAGACCAATCTTACCATGTTTACGACAGAGAGCACACGCACTTTACACTGGACAGCAGTGCTAAAGTGCCCAGAGTCCTAAAACCACCACCACCATGTCAGAAAAAAGGCAAAGGAGGAAGGCAAAAAGTTTAGGGATGACCCTGCAAAAAGGGCCAAGTCCAACACTCATCCTTCCACCCATTCACCTTTTCAGTCATCCACCCTCCCTTTCTCTCTCCATTGACCCTGTCACTTAGCCATTCTTCCTTCCACCCATCCTTCTACTCATCCACTCATGAATCCATCCATTGACCCTATCACTCATCCATCCTTTCACTCATCCATCCACCCATTCACTTGCCTATCATCCACCCATCCATCCATCCTTTCGCTCATTATCCATCCATTCACCCTTTCACTAATCCATCCACCCATCCCTTCACTCACTCACTCGCCCACCTTTTCAAATTAATTATGAGCTGAGCCTTTGTCTGCAGAGTTGCATACAGAAGAGGCCCATCAAGAATTTCACCCTTGCTGTAGTTCCTAAAGCAAGGGGTGAGGTGGGGGTAGGGTTCACTATGCCCCTGCACATAGGCAGTCTGAAAAAGTGGAAGTCATGCACGATGCACAGTGCCATGCCATGAGGTGACTGTGACATGGTGTTGTTTCCAGGGCTTTAAGCGGGATGAAAAAAGGGGGGTGGGGGTCTCTCCAAAGGGGGTGTTTGATGTAATTAAGGGCGTGGCTTAAAACACCTAAGCTAAAAATCTGTGCTTAGCATAGTGTGCCGCCGGACTGGTATTTTGCCTCTTCTGTCATTGCATCCAGATATATAACACAACAAGTAACTTTACACCTACAACAAGCCAGAACTATTGGCTTTGTCAATGGTTGTTAGTTGCAAAAAATAAAAATGCAGCAACCATGGCTTCGTTGAATATAATATTGAAAATGCACTTTTCTAAAATGATGAGACTGAAAAAACTCTAGCCCCTTCTTTTTAACTTGTTTCACCAGCTTCTTTGAATGAACTGGATTCTCACGTAGCAGCATTGGCGTTTTTGCACATTCCTTCCATCTGACAGAATGCGCTGCCCTAAACCGTGGCAGGAGGAGGCCACCACATGCAGTAACACTCCAAACTTGCCCATTGTCATTCTGTAAGTGGCAATCAGCCGCATACAGAATGACAATGGGCGGGTGGGGCTGCTCTTGTGCTCCCAGGAAGAGTGGGAGGCGGCCCCATTAGGGTGCTGAGGCTTCATGCAGGGAACAGTGAATGTTCCCTGCAATGCCCAAAATTACGGACAAAAGGCATCCGTAAAAGGGATCCTCACGGACAACGGACGTGAGGTCCAAATTACGGACGGTCCGTGAAATTTACGGACGGTTGGTCACCCTACACAGAAGTGTTTAAATATGTTTTTAACTGGCTCTCACTCTCCCTCAGGCACTTACTTAGTTCTTGATCATTGATGACTCGTGACCGTGGCAGCTGCTGAGTTCGGCTGCCGGCGCCACGGCCAGGTGGGCTGGGGTCGGGTCTTGCTTGCTGGGTGTGATACCACCGCCGGGGTAAGTCCGGGTGCCATGTGACCGGTGAGCAGCTGAGCTGCTATGTTGGTTTTACACTTCTCTTGGTTTTCTAGTCCTGAAAATGGGTTGTCTTCAGAATCTCATTCTGAAGTCAGTGGCTGATTATTGCCACACAAGCCTCCCTAATCACATGAAATGGTATGAATGATCTTTACTATAGGTTCTATCTTATGTCCCCTAGATATGTATCTCAGTTTCTCTTTTATGTATCAGACTCAATCTCTCAAACCTTCTCCCAAAATGCCTCCAGCTTCTTACATGATGCTAGCAAGTGACTCAGTGGCGTCTGAGGGATAACATTTAATTCTGTTGAAAACCACAATAAGGGCAGATTCTTTTTCCCGTAATATTTTTTTTGAATCCTTCACCCTTTCCTTCAATTGCTTAATTTTAGTTTCATGTATTTTTTTCAGAAGCACTTCCTGGGTATTTGAGGTTTTCTTAGTTTTTACTCTTCCCTAAGTTCAGAGTTTGAGTAAGGCCAAATACTTTCTTTCTCGAATTTAGTCTTATTTCCCAGATCATTTGATCCAGAAATCCTTTTTTGCCATACACATTGGAATTAGGAGAGAGTTTTTTCAGGTTTGCATAGTCCTAATAGTCAGTTTCCAAAGTATCCTTTACCAGAGCTGCCTGATTCTAATATGAGCTTCAAGGTTTAGTTAGTGTCCCCATGTCATCTAGCACAGAGAAAATATTGTCACCAAATGTAACACTGCCATCCTTATAAAAAAATAAAAAAAAAGGCATTTTAAACCACAACCTACCTTTCTATTTCTGCCCTTTAAATCATAAGATCTTTTCTGGGCTTACTTAAACCTTTGTTTTCCTGGGGGTGATCTCTTACATTTTCTCTGAAAAGTTGTTTTGGCTTTTGAATGCCAAACATATCTCCTACTCCATTTGAGTTATTTTGAAAAGAGGGAAATGCTTCCTACACTGACGGAGGCAATGTGTCTTTTTACAGCTGAACCCTCTTCAGTGTCCCATGACACTTCTCCTTCACATATGACCATTGAAAAAAGATCCAAAGTATTTTTGTTAGGGCACTCTCATACAATCTCAGACTAGTAGTATATTCCAGAGCACCACCCTGAGCTGTGAGGTTCGTAAAGAACGGTGCTTAACCATCTCCGTTTTAGTTGAACCATCTAGCAGTGTAGTAGAGGGTGGTCTTTTTGGTTGCTCTGTCCCTGCCAAACTGTCGAACCTATCCGTTAGATGAAACATGGTACATTCTGTCGAAATGTTTTGCCTCCGTATGTGTCTCTCCTTTTAACGGTACACACAATAAATAGCCTTTTCCTTATGAGTAATTTTATCAAAGCCCTTATTACTATTCTCTCGTGAAACATGCTGAGCTTTTATCTCTTTTCATCTCCTTTCACTACCAGTAATTGTTTTAGGAGAAAAATAATTATCTATTTCGTGTTCTCAAGTGTTTTGTGGGAGCAAGTTGATATTTTCTTCACATATGATATTGGGCAATAACCACCTTTCATTAACATATCTTGATTTAAATTCTTGTTCAACTTACTAGGCCACTCGAGGGGGAGAGGGGATGGTGTTTTTTTCTTGGGCCCAGTTGCCACACTCCCTTTTATTGGCTTTGAGTTGTCTTTGGCGAGTGCCTGGATAAGCCAGAAAAATACAACGCGTGTTCATGTAAAAAAAAAAAAACGTTCTTTCTCCCCGATTTCTGTAATGTTGTACATTCACGTGACTGTGTGTATTAAAAGTAGCCATTTGTGATACGAGTTTGCCCCTCGATGGTTTTGACATATGGCAACCGAATTAGGATATCATACTATATTGTGAAATGAGGTAAAATTTGAAGTTCTTATGTCTGAGTCATAATTCTGCACAAAAGTGTATTTAAACCCAGACAATGCAGAAATCTATTTCAGAAATACCTTGCTGTGCTTTGTATTGACAGCCACTGGGTGTCCTCTTGGTTTCACTAAAGCATTACTGTAAGCCTTTCATCTTAAGAGGAACATTGATATCTTATGCTATGCAGAGGCTTGATGTGCGGCTTTCAGGTCTGCGTGGTGTTTCCCTACATATTCGGTCGCATTTCACTAGGAATAGAACATTTTGAGATGAGCTAGCCACATCCCCGTCTTAAGTAAATATTTGGGTATTATGCATTATGGGAAGGCTGTAAAGATAAACGCGCAAATACTCGTCTCAGCAAGTTAACGTCGAGTTATGCAACTTACTCGGGCTCTTAAAGTACCTTTAAAAATATGACTTCCGTTCTGTGAAGTTTTCAGTTCGAAAACTGTTGATTGTTTAACATCATTATATTTAATGTATTTTGGAGGAGAGACATATGCACATTCGAGTCTGTGATTGTTGCAAACACTATACCACCAAGCTTGAAAAGAGAGTTGTGTAGATTGTTTCCAATTTTTTGTTATTTGTTGGAATGCAACTGCAATTAGTAAATCTACAATGGCTGTGTTACATGTAAGGGCCTGCCGATGTTCAGAAAGTGTGCCTAGAAAAATGTTTATAGGTGAAAAAGGAAATTGAGTGTGGAAAATTATATTAATTTGAGACCATACCTTCAACCAGAACTGATAGGTGTAGGGACAGGAAAAGAGCATGTGATATAAATTAGCATTCAAAGCATTACATGACCAGCAATTCGGGGCGACTGTAGATATAAATTTATGTAAGGAAGTTGGAGTAAACATAAGTCGGTTTTATAAAAAGAAAAGTGTTTGAGTTGTACTAGCCGATCTTGAGGCTTTACGAATTTTTAACCACAATTTATCCCAAAACATAGTGGTCCACGAAGTATGAAAGTCTTGTTCCCATTGTAATTCAATGTTGGTCTTATTTCTGTATTCTGGAGTTTTGTCAAGGAACTTGTAAATAGATGAAGCACTTGGTCGGGTACTTAATATAGGGAGAATATTACATTGAGATAGTAAAGGGGCGAAATCGAAGATGATGAAGACAAAGAAGGGGATATAATTTGAATCAGAATCTTAAATTTATTAGAGTATGATTTTGGTAGATTATAAAGTGCTTGTGCTTCAGGAAAGGTAAGAAACTTATCGTTTGAGTAAAGCTGATGAACCTAAAGCAGGGCTTTATCGCGCCAAGTCTTCCAAAAAATGGATTATTTGTTAATTTTTATAAGGCGATTATGCCAGATTGAGGAGTTAAGAAATCGATCTTTGTCTGAAAGATGTGAAATAAGCATAGATTGAAATAGCTTATGGGTAGTTTTATGTATGGGCGAAGATGAATAACGTGTCTTGTGAGTAAATGTAAGAGATTCATGGAGAGAGAAAGGAGAAAGGAAGGAGAGTTCGATGTCTTTCCTTATTGGAGATGGAACTGAAGTTGATTGATTCAAACATTTAGAAAGTTGCTTAAGGAGGAAGGCATTATGGTAGGTTTGAAAATCGGGGAAATTTACACCATGTGATTTATTGCGTTTAAGCATGACAAGGGACATACGTGGTTTCTTTTTATTCCATAAAAAGACAGATAAAATAAAAAAATGAGGCAATAGTGAGAGGAATAGCAGAAATAGTACAGAAAACAACAGGAGCAAGCATCATTTTAATAGTGTCAAGTCTGCCCCACCAGGATAAATATAAAGGGTGCCATTTAGAAATGGAGTTAGATAGCGTGGACAGAATTTGACTCATATTTAAAGATAAGGTATGTTTTATAGAAGTTGCAAACCATAAACCTAAATATTAAATTTTTTGGGAGTTCCATGTAAATTTAGTAGAAACAAAATCATGCTTAAAACATAAAACATTTAGAGGAAGTATTTTACACTTATCATGGTTTAACTTGTAACCACAAAGCAAAAATAAGCATTGACTTCTGAAGTGAAAGCTGGGAGAGAATGTTCAGGCTTAGATAAATATAATAAGATATCATCAGCATAGACACTCATTTTAATATGAGTGTTACCATGTTGGAAACCATATATATTTGGGTTTTGTTTGATTTTAGCAAGAAAAGGCTCTAAAGCGAGAATAAAAAGAAGTGGAGAGAGTGGACACCCTTGGCGAACACCTCTTTGTAAAGGGAAGGAAGCAGATATAGAACCATTAGCAAAAATAAAAGCTTTGGGTGAGGAGTATAATAAAGAAATGTAAGAGATAAATTTAGGTTCAAAACCAAACCAGGAAAGTGTGTGAAAAATAAAGGACCAATCCATACGGTCAAAGGCTTTTTCTGCATCAAGAGAAATAGCCGCAAGTGAGTGGGAGTATTTGTTGGCTTTATGCATTATGTTAAAGTTCTAGTGTCAGAGATTGATCTCCCTTTAATGAAGCTGGATTGTTCCTTTGAAATAATGGAAGGTAAAAATGGTTCTAGTCGAAGTGCAAGAATTTTGGCAAATAATTTATAATCAGAATTGACTAAAGAAATTGGTCTGTAATTTTTACAAAGATGAGGATCTCTTCCCTCTTTAGGGATTAGGCAGATAAGAGCTTCTTGAAAAGTACCACTGGAAGCCTTAGATAAGATGAAATGTGTAAATAAAGAATGGAGATGTGGGAGAAGAGATTTATTAACATGGGAGTAAAATTCTACAGGGTATCCATCTGGACCAGGCGCCTTCCCTGTTTTGATAAGTTTCAAAGCATGTGAAATATCTTTTAGAGTGATATCGCCTTCCAATGGTAAAAAGTCAATATCAGTGGGAAATTGTTTGTGTAGCGAAGCAAGATAAGTTTGAATGTCGATAGAAACCGGGATAGATTCAGGGGTATAAAGAGAAGTATAGTATTTCTTGAATTCCTCTAAAATATCCAAATCTTTAATTACTGGAGATGAATCAGAATTTAAGACATAGTCAATATTTGTGCGCTCCTTCCTGATCTTAAGTTATGAAGCAAGACGTTTGCCTGCTTTATTTTGGCCTCCATAATAGCAAGCACTGCCTCTAAGAAGATAGGAGTTAGCATTTTCTGTAGATAATTTATTATATTTACATTTTTCTACAATGAGCTTATTAAGATCGGCTTTAGAGTTAGTGGCTGTATAAAGAGTTTCTAGTAATTTAATATGCTTAAGAATTTCAAGTGCTTTTTGAGAGTTATGTCTTTTCTTTTTAGCAACATAAGATATAATAAAGTCTCTGGCTGAAGTATCCCACACAACAGAGAAAGATGGAACAGAGGATGTGTTGCGATTTAAAGAATTCGGTAATGAAAGATTCAAAAGAGGAAGTGAAATTCTGATCAATTAGTAAAGAAGTATTAAAACGCCATCTTTTATTGGTCATAGTAATAGGGAGTAGTTCTAAATCTAAAATTACTGGAGCATGGTCAGAAAGCAATACAGAACCAATATTTGCCTGTAATATGTGTTGTGTTAATGATTTAGAGACAAATAAGTAATCTATACGTGATTGAGAGAGGTGAGTAGGTGAGAAAAGAGTGTACTCACATAATTGTGGATTACATAGTCTCCAAGAATAAACAAGAGATCTATGAGTAATTAGTGTAGTGAAATGTGCATTGAAGAAGGGATAAAAGGTGTTTTGGAAGTGCAATCTATGTATGGGTCAACAACTAAGTTACAATCGCCACCAAAATAACATATGGCATAGAAATAGACATCAATAGAGTAGATATGTGTGGCCAAAAATGACTGTCTGGCTTAGTAGGGGCATACACATTAAACAAGGAAATAGGTATATTATTAACTTTAAGGTGAACAATTAACCAACGACCTTCATCATCTGAATTTTGAGATATAAGGGAAACTTTAAGTTTTTTGTGACAAAGAATCAATATCCCATTTCTTTTACCCGTACCTGGAGAGGAGAAAATATTTTCTACCCACTGGCGTTTAAGTTTTAAAACTTCTGAAGCAACTATGTGAGATTCATTTAGGAATACAATATCTGACTTCAGATTAGAGCGGTGGGTAAGAACTCTTTGCCTTTTAATAGGCGTACCCAAACCTTTAACATCCCAGGAAACAACACGTAACGTCATTTATCAAAAAGATCAAGAGAGAATATATAAAATCACAGCAAAAGTAATCGAGAACTTGCAATAATTGGAGTAACAAAAGGCAAAGCGCTCAAATAAAAATAAGATAAGATAAAAAATAATAGAAAATGCGAAAAAAGGAAAGATGAGGAAGACAGAAAAGTAAAAGGAAAGAGAAAGAAAGAATAGGTAGAAAAAACAATGAAACATACCAAAAACTCAAACATGAGTGGAGGGTGTTGAGGCCACAAAGAGAAGACGGAACAGCCAGTAAAAAAACTCCGGGAGAAACCATGAGGAGGGTAGTAATCCAGACGGACTATACAACAATGAGGGGAACAGGGAGACGGTACCTGGTAGGGAGAAACATAAGGGAAAAAAGACAATTATTCAGGGCATATCATAGAAACAGTGTAAAATTACATTTGTCTTTAGTAAAAGAGAGTTATTATCAAGTAGAAGATGATCTTGCAAAGCCCATGGACTCCTCTCTACAACTGTCAAGAAATCGTGGAAGTAGGACTCTATCTTCGTAGGTGGTTGTTTTATTCTTATAAGTCACTTTAAAGAGGCAAGGATGGATTAATCCAAATCTGGCATTCAAGGCTTGTAATGCTGGTTGCATGGCTAGGAAGCTTTTCCGTTTATCTGCTGTGATTTTAGCATAGTCTTGTGAGAAAAATAACTGGGAACCTTGCCACGATATGCAACATTTGAATTTGACTGCCTGCAAAACTTTGAGCAAGTCAGTGTATTCTAGGAAGTACAGTATTACGCCTCTTGGTTTGCGCTGGGATGATGAAGCATGAGGAGCATGGCCAAGTCTATGCGTTCTTTGTTTGTTTAACAGAGGGGATTCCGGAAACTCAAGGACCTGTGGAAGAAAAGTTTGAAAGAAAGATATAGGATTGGAGCCTTCCAAACCTTCAGCCAAACCATAGATTCGCAGTCTGCTAAGATTTTCAAGGTTTTCCACTTGTTTCTGAAGTTGAAGGATTTCTACTTTCATAGGGTGAATCTGTTGAGAAGATGCTTGTAAGGACTCTACTTGACACTCCATTGAATTGATTTTGCTGTCAAGAGTAGACCATTTATCTTCTAAGCCTTGTAGACGTGTGTTTGTTTCCTCCATATAGGGTTTGAGAGCTTGTATCTTGTCCAAAAGTAACTCCAAGGATGCTGGTGGTGGAGAATTGGCTGGCGAAGGAGGATCTTTTTTTAATTCTCTTAGTGGATGACAGCACTGAGCAGGGAGTTAATTTAGAAGTGTTTTTCCCATTTGGCAGAGACGAGTGAGAAATAGGAGTGGAAGTAAACGTAGGCGCAATGGTCATTGCTTCTTTAAGGTGGGGTGATACGATTTCCTCTGAGTCCTCCATGTCACTTTGCAATACAGAGAAAGGATTTGAGGTTGATACTGCAGTGGAGTAAGAGTAGAAGTTGAAGCAGCGCCTCTAACAGATTTGGATCTCCCTATAGACATGGATGTCACAGCAATAAAAGAGCAGTTTATGAGTAAAAATTTGAAATATTCGCACACAAACGTTGATGTTTAGGCAGCAAAGTTGAAATAGCATGGCCAGCTGAAATTTTGGATATCCTTAAATATAGTTGCATACACCAAGTTACTGAAAAATTGTAATATTAGAAGTTCCAGGGCATATTACATTTTTGGTAAAGGAAACTTCAACAATTGTTGACGAATATATAGCCAAGTGAACAGAAACAGTCTCGTAGCGTGCCCTTACATAATTTCTCTTCAGAGAGAAAGTTATTTGCAGCGGAGCCGGTATCGCGCAGAGAGTTGCGAAAAAGTAAAAATGGCAACTGCGAATCCAGTCGCGGAGACGCGCCTCACCTTTAGGGCAAAATACGCGATATCAGGGCCTTACCGCGGGTAGTGAAGGGCATCAATTGAGGCAGGAAGAGTTCATAGCTAGAATTCTTCGGACGGGACGAGTGCCGAGACGCTGCCACCGCTTGAAGAAACGGGTCTCCTCGGATTCCAACGCTGAGCGGTGTCAACCAGCCGCCATCTTCTTCAGCGCCAGAGCACGCCCCCATGTTATTTTGTCTAACCCTCCACATGGTCCATAAGAACAGTGAAGCCGCAAAGACTACACACTGACTGGTGTCACAAATTAAGATTCTCAAAGCCTCTCGATGTAACCGAACGCTTAAATTGCGGCACAGTGGGCTAACATACAATCTCCTGAGGGCTTGATACGTTGGGCAGAAAAATAAAACATGGTCAAGCGTTTCAGTGACTTCTAAGAAAGATACACAACGCATAGAAGGGGATCGCAAGGCACCCCCACCTTGCTGTAAAAGAGTAAAGGGGCAAGGACCCATATCTGAACTGCATATGTAGTTTCCTCATGATTATCAGCTCAATCTCATCCAAAAAGTTCTCCAGCCCATAACTATCCTTCCTTTGGAGAAATGTCAGTCAGGGAGCCTGCATCTGACTGGCGGTGTAACAGACTCAGCTTGTAGTCTCAATAAGCATTCTTTACTAGGGCTTTATATGTTCATTAGCTTCTACAGGCTCATCCCAAAGACGACTAAGGCCAATATTAGAAAGAGTAGACCATGCATACTTCAGCCATGGAATATCGGCTGCACCCGCACTTCGTAGTATCTCCAACACCCTGCTTCATAGATGCCTACTCGACCAAAATCTCTTCCAGTATTATATGGGCCTCAGACCGATCACATCCATTATGTTTCTCTGTCCCATGTCTAATTTTAAGGGGCTCAATGGGGTACTAATGGGAAGGACAGATAATTCTTGCAAAAAGCGATTCTCAACTAACCCGAGTGGACACATCCCTGTGCCCCCAAAGTTCCGCTCTGTGCAGAGCTGAGCCAAGGGCTTGACAATCAAATATTTGCAATGTGGGGGGATAGAGCGAAAAGGAAAACCCTTCTGTAGTTTTGTAATTCCCCCCCCAAAGTTTGCTCTAGTCTTAGCCTACTCCTACTTGAGTGCAGATACCAATTAAGATGCTCCGTGAGGGTGACTCCCAAATATTCAAAAGCACAAAAACGTTCCAAGGGAGGCCCTCTAAGGGTGGGATTAGGACGTGTGGTGTTACAGGGGTTTAATACTATACATTTGGTTTTAGATATATTAATATCTAAGCCTCTCAGAGTATAGAAGATATCAAATCTGTCTAAAATCTTTGGTAGGCCCATAGGGTACTTTGAAATGAGTAGCATGTCATCCGCGAACATCAGGGCCGGTACCCTGATGTTTTGCGAGGGAGGGTGCATCAAAGCCACCACAATCCACAAAGGTTGCTAAGTCATTGATGAAGAGGGAGAAGAGGGGTGGGGCAAGAACACATCCCTGCCTCACTCCCCTTTCAACAGGAAAAGGTTCTGTCAATTCTCCCTTCTCGCCTCATCTTACCTGTGCATAATTATTCTCATGTAAGCGCCTAATCATATTCAGCAAATAATCATTATAACATATGGAAAAGGTTCTGCGCTAGTCTCAGTAATGATTGCAGTACTGGTAGGGAAACTAGTTTCAACACCAGATGGTGCACTAGATTCTTGAGGAGAATATAGGTTGGAGAAATGATCAACCCAAGCGATCATAGGTATATGATTTTCAATCTGGGAGCTACCTTCCATGGAACCGGTAGCAACTATGTTCCAAAAGGAACGCGAGTCCCCCTTCTCATGGCTGCCATCAGATTTTCCCACTTCCTGGTCTCCCAGTCTCTCATAGCTTCCCGGATTCAGGCTTTGTACAACTTTCTAGCTTCTTTGATCTTAGACCGATCTTTCAATTTGACGGTGGATGTCAACATCCCTCTGGCCGTTGTGCATTGTATACTATACCAGGTTGGGGGTTTCGGCCTCCTGCCCAAACTACGAGATTCTTTGAAAAAGAAATCACGTCATTTAGAAAACAAATGCAGATGTACATTAGTGAGGTCAGCCCAATTACCTAGCTCAGGTTGAAACTGGTCTAATAGCCTCAGAAGGTCACCCTTGCCCCTAGCAACACAACCGTAAATTCTGCAAATTAATTCTTCCGAAGGTGAGATACCACTTTATTTGACTCAATGCTTGTTGGTAGACAGAACCAAACTTCTGTCAAAGAATTCATTATCATTAGCTTGCACTGTAGGCTTGGTCACCTTCAAGTCTAGCGATAGGGGGTAGTGGTCACTGTCAGTACATGGAATCACTACCATATCTATTAAAGCAGGCCACAACCGGATGTCCAATAGAATAACATCCAGGAGACTGAATCCCTGAGGTCTATTGAATGTCTGACTTCTCTCCCTATCTGAGATAGTCCTGCCATTACAGGCTCTAAATTAAAGCAAGCGCATTTAGCTGAACTGCCAGAGGGGGCCATCTAACTGCTGCTGTGTTCAGCAGTTGTGGTACAGACCATACATGGTCCTGCTCAGGGGAGGAGAGGCTAAAATGAATGTCAAGTGGCTCGTACCGGCAGTTTAAATCACCTCCAACAATTTCATTACCTCAATAGGGAGTGAAGATAAATGTGTAGATAACAACCTAATCACTTCCGACTCGGGCTTACCGCCCCTGGGGCTACAATATACATTATAGATATGGCACAAAGTAGATTCTGGGAAATTCAAGGCTAACGCAAAGTACATCGGGGGAACCCAACTTGACTTCTTTAATGGTAGCTCAAAGGACAGGCTTGACACATATTGTAATACCCCCTGAGGGCCTACCTCTCCCTGCCGAAACAGCCAACTCACTATAAGAAGCAAACCCTTGACGGAAGAGCGGGACAGTAGACCAGGTCTCCTGAAACAAACACATATCATATGAATCAAAAAAATAACACCACTCTGGGTTAGAAAGTTTAGAGTGTAATCCTGCAATATCACAACAGACCAATTTAATTAACGGGGCTGGAGTCGGGCTCACATTACCGAGGGCATCGAAACTCAAATAACTCCTTTTCCACATCATTAAGTCAGTCCACCACCGCCAGGACATCATAGCGGTTGTGGGCCGGAATGCCAGAGAGTAAGGGCATAAGAGAACCCGGGGTAACAACTGGATCATAAAGAGGTTTGAGTACAGGCAAGCTAGGATTCTAAAAGTAACCCAAGGGAAGTGGCAAAATATTGGTAGGGACCTGAAAGCTTCTTTCTTGCCCAAAGAGCAAGTACTCAACCAAAGAGGGTGATTTAAAATTTACAATTATACAATCACCTTATTGGTCCACAGGCCTAGGGCCAATCCAACCCACCCTTCTTGTCAAAATATTGCTTTTCAACTTAGGCGTGAAGTTCCTGTACCTAGTTAACCAGTCTTGCTAAGCAGATCATCATGTGACTCCTGCTGGTCCTTTCGTAGTGGAGGAACTCCCATCAGGACTAGAACATATGGGCAGGAAGCTGGGGGGAGATTAACCACTGGTTGATTAATTGTTTGGATCGAATGCCCCTTAGAACCATGTCTCCTTATAACTTGGCTCTCTTATGTCTCCTTTTGTAAGTACCTTTTTGAATTAGTAACAGCAGCAGTAGCTGCTGAAGGGGTGTATACTAGATTTTGATTTGTTGTTGTAGCCCTGAGCTGGGGCAAGTGGGCATTGAATAGTTTCAGCCTGACAGCAGCCTGCTGCTAGATCAGAGTTTAAGGCTGTTGTTGCAGTAGGATTTGAGCAATCTTCACGCCCCGGCAATTAGTAGATAAAAGTAGGCGTTCGATGACCAGTGATAATTCCATCTGTATCAAAGTTTATATCTTATCCAAGCAATTCTCCAGGAAGGGCTGCTTCTTAGGCATCCAACCAGCAAAACTGTCTTTCCCAACAGAAGAATGGGAGTAATCACAGGATAGATCTAGGGTCAATGCAGGAGTTGGTACAAACACATTTGTCTGAGTGGACATTCCCTTTTGGACGGGTTTAACCAGCTGCTTGGAACGTTTGGTGCCTGGCATAGATTTTAAAACAGACTTTTCCCTGGCCACAGGAGTTGTCACGGGAAGAGCCCGAACTAGCGAGTCTGGAGGCCTTGCTGTGGGAGAGTCCAGGGTTAGGGAAGCAGAGGATTGTTCAAAAGGTGTCGCCATATTCATTAAGTTGAGAGAGAGAGAATTTATCAATTGATGGCGCAGGAGGAGATGTAGATGCAATCAAAGGACCACCAGCCTTTTTCTTCCCCATTGTATTAGGCCAAATATGCCACAGGTAATTTGAAATAATGGCAATTATAGTTTTAAATCACAAAGGATCGCAGGACGTACCTCAAGTCGAAGCCGGGAGGGGGGGCAGCCTCGCCCGACTGCAGCAGGGGGTCCGCAAGAGTAAATATGTACCTCCGGGGGATGTCAGCAGTGTTGGCAGCTTCCTGCAGTGAGGAGAACTGGGGCTTTGAGTCCAGCCCCCACCACCTGCAACAAACTTTGCTTCCTGTGCAGCGGGAGCCCACAGGAGTAAAAAGGCTCCTCTGAGTGCTGTCAGCAGCTTTGCGGCTTCCTGCTGTGAGGAGAACAGGGGCTTTGGTTCCAGCCCCCACCCATGAGTGTAATCCAGGGTTTGTTTTGGTTTGTAATAATTTATGATGCTAATATCGGCGCCGGGGGGTGGGGTGGTTAACGTGTTTTACGTTTGTGAGGAGTCTCCCGTTAACCCTGCCTCGCTCCTATGCGATCAGGTCTTCCAGGTGAGCATCAAGGGGAGCGGGCCAAGTTGCCCGGGAGTTCCTGTCACCACAATGACTAGGCCCAGGTACCAAGGCAGTGTCTCTGTTCCTGCTGCCCAAGATCCCTCAACTCCAGGCCGTCTTCCAGGCCTTTTTGTCAAGGCCAGTTGCTGCCGGTGAGCTTCTCGGCCAATGGATGTATTTTCAGCCTTTGCAGGTCACCGGCCACCAACTGCCTCGCTCAGTTTTGGGTGGGTGCCATCCGGGCTCGGGTCCATCTAGACCACCAGGGCGGTTGGGGGGGTGGGGGGTATGGGGGGGGGAGAGGAAAGCACCACTGTCTAATCTCTAGTCTCCTGCTGCTCGGTACTCAGCAGCTCGGCACCCTGTGGGGGGAGGGGGGGAGGAGTTCAACGCGTCCCGTTCAGCACCCACCGCATCAGGCTGCTCCTGGTTTCTGATGCATCGGGCAGAGTCCACCATCTCCGCGATCAGGAGCTAAGTCGCTCTGGTTGCCTGTGGCCTCCAGTCTCCGTCCCTCTGCCACACCCAGACCACGCCGCGCAAGGGGGGGACGCCCGCTGGGGTCCAGCCGCAGGCAGCGCAGATCAGGAATCTGGCCGATTCTCTCAGGCCACACGCACAGGTACTAGTGCGTCCCAGCACCGCCACAGTCTGAGGCTAGACCGGCGCCATACTACACCATACTGCTACCACCATTTCCAAGCAATTAGTAAAATCATTTTGTGTCTTGTACCAGCTGGAAAAGGTTTTTTAGTTTTAAAAATACAGCTATGTGATTGTGGGTGGAGGTCCTTTGAGACTGGTATCTTAATGCAGAGAAGTCACCCTGATTACTGCAGTTCGAGGAAGAGGCGTATATTTTAGAATTCTAGTTTTGCTATTTTTTTTTGTAAACACATTTTATTAGGCATTTATAGTACAACAATCAATAACATAATCTTTTGGTCTAGGCGTGTAGGGCAATACACAGTCATTTGTAGCAGTTATGTGGCTGGTCACTGCTGCACAGTACTCTATACCCATGCATCAGATTCTCATTAGGTTAATTTATAATCAAATTCCAAGCCCTCATTGATATGTCATGCAAGTTACAAAAAAAATAATCCCCCCCTCAACTTTATTAACCACCCCACCCACCCTCCCCCTCCCCCCAGGCGTGCCGTGAATTCCCATGCTCGGAGAACTTTCCCTGGTCCACTCTGTCATCACTTCCATCCCATTGATACAGTGTCCATGGCCTCCAGTCAATTGCCGATAGAGGAGCACTACCGTATCACAGCTCCCCCGTGCTTCCCTCCATTGCAGTTTACAAATCCCCTACCTATGGGGCATTTCCATCACCCTCATCCGTAATGTCATTCAGCTGCTTGAGATGAAGCGTCAGAGCTTCCCAAGATCTGGCTGCGTCCAACGTCTTCTCACACCCACTACGCCTAGCATCTCTAAGCCGTGCCGTTCCCTCACTGCCTGCCCAGCGCTAGAGTTCCCTCCTCCACCTGTCTATATTAGGACCTCCTCTCGCCTTCCAATGGCTCGCAATATCTCGTTTCGCTAATATCAATCCCAAATCCTGAAACTTACTAGTAACTTTATTCTTGGCAGTGTGTGGAATTCTGTGGAGTAGGCAATGCCCTGGATTCAAGTACACCTCCTTTTCAGTAATGTCTGACAACACCTCCGTCACTTCTCTCCAGAAATGTCCTATCTCCGGACAACTCCAAAACATGTGAAGGAACTCTGCACCTATTTCTCCGCATCTGGGGGCAAGCTGCCGTTACCATATTAAAATACTTATTGAGACGCCCAGGGGTGAGGTACGCTCTATGGAAGACATAAAAATGTATCAGTTGGAACCTAGTGTTCCTGGAAACCTTACCAACCCTCTCCGTGAGCTCCGTCCACCCTTTGTCTTCTATTAACTCCCCTATATCCTCCCCCCACTTCCGCTGCAGCTCTTGAAGCGGCAGAAGCGTCGCTCTACTCAGTCTTCTATACAAACAAGTAACCGCTTTAAACGTCCCTGCCGCCGATACCACATATTGGCACCCTGCATTCAGAGGGGGTTCAGTCAAACCGCTCCCCCAGTGTTTACGGATTGCTGCCGTCAGGGCCGCATGAAGCAAGAAATCGCCCCCAGGTATCTCATTTCGCTCACTAAATGCATCAAATGGCAACAGCACACCATCCTCGTATAACTGCCCCATCGTGAGAATTCCAGCCTCTTCCCACTGTCCCAGCCTCCTCCAGTCTGCCCCATGTGGTAACTCCATACAATACTTCAATGGGATCTCCGGTGCGTATGGTCGCTTTGTTGCAACCCTCTTTAAGCTGCGAGTCCAACACTTGTGGGCTACCCACAATTCTGCTGACAGAGCCCTTTCTGGCACAGGCAATCGCAGCACTATTCTAGCCAGGAGATCTCGTGCAGGGCACCCATCTCCCTGCTGCACTGTACCCCGAAGCTGGCTAGCCACCCATTTCGTTAGCCATTGCAACTGAGCTGCAATATAGTAATATTCAAAGTCCGGTACCGCTAACCCCCCGTCTGCTCTGGGACGCAGCAAAGTCTTTAAGGCCACTCGTCTCCGTCCAGTCCCCCATAGGAACTCCGTCACCAGCGTCCGAAGCTGCTTTAACTTCTCCGCAGGGATCCACACCGGTAGCACCCCAAACACATATAGTAGCCTCAGGAGGGTCACCATCTTTAGTAGGGAAGCCCTGCCCATTAATGACAAGGGTAGTGTGCCCCAAAAGTCAAAACTGGCCTTTACCCCTCGTACAATCTTTCCCACATTTCCCTCCAAGAGATCTGCTCTATCATGATATATTTGCACCCCTAGATACGAGAATTCTAGTTTTACTATTGCTAGTGCTTTTGACAATGGGGTCCTGCATCACTGAAGTGTCTTTCTTGCACGAGATGTTTATTTATCTCACCTGTTATACCTCAGTTGGTTCATGATGGGGATAATGCTTGGTGACGGCGTTATGTAACAGTTTCAACTTGATGAGGGTAACTTTGTGCCTATTTAGGACGTGAATAAAAGTGTCTAAAACCCTTTAGCCCTCTTAAACTGTAACATATTAGATTGGTTTCTGAAGAAATGTACATTGACTTTGGCCGCTTCTCTTATCTCGGAGGAAACATACGCCAGCAGTTTTTTAGGCCTTGTACCCGAACGTGTTATGTTATGTTGTGAGGAGCGCATGGCTACCCAAAGGCTTCCCAGCGCTATGCTTGAGACATGGTGAAGCGAGGGGGGATGGAGGTTAGTCGCATTTGTTAAACAGCCAAGTTTTCAGTTTTTTTCTGAAGGTTGCTTCTGAGGCTGTAAATCTAATCTCCGGCGGAAGTGGACTAGTCTCATCCAATTAAAACTACAAGATTGAGAAGATCTCGAACTTGAAACCACTGTTTTTATTATTGGATGAATGTATTCATTTGAAGATGGCTCCCAGATTGCTAAGGTGCTAAGGTGAGATAGCTCTCCTGACCTATGACAAAGTATTACCATCATCAAGCAATGTCACCCATAAGACAACATAGTGGTAGGACTGGAAACTGCTTGTATAGCTGTTCATTCAGAGCTGTACTACACATGCATATGTTGCATGTTGTCTCCACCTTCCATGCGCAAATGCTTGCTTTCTCATTTGTTCCCTTTTTCTCTCAGAATTGTGTGGATCGACCCCTGCTTCATTCTTACACAAGTGTTGCAAGTTAATCCAGGGAATGTGAAAGTACTTGGTTGCAAGATAGTCTTCCTCCAGTAGTAAGATGTTTCAGTCAGACCTAGTTGTCGCAGGGAAATGATGGTAAGCACCAGGGAGCAGAGGGCTATTTGGACACCAAACACTCTTTAGCGCCTCAGATTACATTGCACTATAAAGTTGATCCAAATGCTAAGTGTGGATGTGCAGTTCCCAAATCACTGTTGCACCATCGGATCAAATCAGCCTATCCTTTTGACCGCTTCTTGTAGGTATGTTGAACTGAGAGAACAAGCAGGTCTCACTTCATGTGTGTGTGTGTGTTTGTCTACCAATTTGCAGTTCAATCTGGTGATTAGAGATATGCAATGGGGAGTGGGGGTGGTGTCTTGCTCTTCCAGCTTAACCAAGCAGGTTCATCTCCTTACTCCTCCTCCAGTCCTATGTTTGAGCAACCAAGTCAGAAAGCAGAAAATATCTCTGCCTTAAAAAGCACAAGATTCCGGCTTCCCACTGTGTTCAGATATGCAGTCCCTTCCCCGAAACATAGGTGGAACAAGAAAACAGTAGAAGTGCCAAGACACACTGTCCCATCCCCGGGCTAGCCGTCTTGACACCCCACTAGCCTTGAATATTCCTTGAAGAGACAGAAGTTGCTTATGGACTTCCAGGAGAAACCACAAGGTTCTTTGGATTCTCTGTTAGTGCTAGTGGTCTGTCTCCTCAGGTCTCAGTCCAAATTTGACTTTTCATCTGTCTGCTATTTGTCTTTCCTTCAGGGGTAGTAAACTTCATGGTAGACAGATCAGACCTCTCTGACCCATTGGACCAGGCACTGTAGGACTAGGACTGGCCCAAACCTTCTCAAAACTTTTGGAACCCAGACCAGACTTTGCCTTCCTGCTTTCCTTGATTCTCAACTTGGAGTCCTTTTTGGGTGTGCTGCATGCAGACCTGAAGGCTAGAGAGTCTACCCCTCAGCTCAGATGCCAGTGCTGATGCAACCCTCGTTCACTGTAAAGCAGCTTCTGGCTGCACCAGTACAGCTTCTGCTTTCCACAGTGCAGCTGCCACCGATCCTAGTAATGGGCCTTGAGGACAAGCCTCACACTAGTCTGTCTTTCCTAACAGTCTTGCTAGTTCAGTTTAAATTGCTGAGCTCAATACTGATTCAGAATGGTCCCTCATGGATGGATGATAGTTCAGTGGATTCATCTTGCATGCCTCCTCCTCTCAAGAGGTTAATTTAGGGGAACCATACACCAACCTGAAGACCTATACTGTTGACTGTAAGACCATGCTCTCATCCAAGTGCTACCCTGGTTTAAATTCCAGGTCTTTGGAAGTGCTGGCAGTTGAGGATCTGACACTCCCCATTTGTTGCTCCTTATTCCATGCAGCAGACCAAATAACTGGAAGTGGACGTACTTTACACCAACAATACACAGGAAGAGGTCTTGGAGATTACTATTTTATTATATTTATTATATTTTAAGTGTCAAGTTATTTCCCCTTTTTAGATCACCATATGGGACCCGATTGGCCAAATGATGAATACAGAATTGATTTTTTTCTGTTTTTTATTTTTTATTGAAGTCTGCTGCAGCTGAAAAGGCATCTACATCTAAATTCCATATTTGTAATGTGCGTCTTATCACCCCTAAGGGTATCCAGACGCTGGGGGCCGTCGGGGAGATTAAGTGAGCTATTGCCCAGAGTCACTTGAAGCTGAGCTGCCGCTGGGGATCAAACCGCGAGCCTCGCACTCAGGATTCAGCTGCTCTGGGCGCCACACCACACCTCACCCCTTCTACAACAAAGGTTGAATATAATCTGGGAACACATCGAGAATCAATCTGGAATACAGAGATCCTGAGATTTATGGCAGTGAATACTCCATTATTACGCTGGAACTACATTATAGTACCTGAAGTTCAAGGGAGAAAAGAATAGAGAGATACAAGTGAGAAGGTATCTGCAAGGCATGAATTAGTAGTTGAATTGCGTGAGTAAAATGATAAAAAGGAACCAAAATGCTACAGCTAGAGGGGATCCAGGAATTGTGCAGTAGTCCCAATCCCTGAGATGTTACTAAACATGACTAGACAATAACAAGTATTGGCAAAGCCGTGGCACTGCACAGATTGGGACTCCTTGAACATAGGCAGGTACAGCTGAACAATATCGGGAGAGTGACAAAGCAGGACTGAGATCCAATTCCCCTAGAAACACAGTTGTAGCTATCCGGGACATAGCCAGAATGGTAGTTAATGCACAGTCCGAGATCAATGAGTTGTCCAAATGCTACCCTCTACACACCCAGGTCTGAACTGAACAAACAAGTTGTAGATTCTTATTTGAGTGTAATTCCCCTTCCTCGTCTTAATACGGCACAGAAAGCTGAACTGATGACCCCTCTTTGACCCGAGGGAATCCAATCGGCGATAACTCAAATTGCCATGGGCAAAACACCAGGACCAGATGGTCTTCCCCTGGAATTCTATGTCGTCTACAGACCGGGATTAGTGGCTCGCCTATTAAAGGCTAATGAATCGGTCGGGGTTGCTGCTCGTCTACCCTAGTATATGAAGAAGGTGCTAATTGTGGTCTTGCTAAAGCCAGGCAGGGATACCCTAGCGGTAGGTTCCTGTCGTCCATTGTCAATGTTGACTCTAGATTACAAAATTCTAGGGAGAGTACTGGCCAACCGTTTGTTACCCTTGGTCCAGAATCTGATACACACTGACCAAAATGGCTTTATTCTGGGCTGTAACACTTTCTTAAATCTTAAACGTTTATTTGGGATCATGGACAAGGCTATGCAACACCTAAAGCATCACTGGGTGGTCTCGCTGGATATTGAAAAGGCCTTTGATACCCTCAGCTGGCCATTATTTGCTGGGGGTACTGCAGCGTTTCGGCAGAGGGACTGAGTTCCTTCAATGAGTGAGTTTGCTGTAAAGAGACCTGCAGGTAAGGGTAAGCAATGGGGGCGCATGTCATCTCCTATTCAGACCGGGAGTGGAACACGCAGGGGTGTTTTCTCTCCCCTCTTATATTTGCTCTAGCTATAGAGCCTCTGGCCTATGCCCTGCGAATGCGGGCACGCTACTGGGGGATCCAGATGCGCAGAGAATGCCACATAGTGTCCCTATATGTGGATGACGTCCTGATGTACCTGCAGGAGGGAATGACTATTTACTTATTTATTTAATAAGGAGTTTTATATAGCGCTAGCCTGACCCGAGGGTATCGGAGCGCTTCACAACAGTTTTTGAGCAAGATACATACAATAAAGCAGTATTCTACATATAGGTTCGGAAGTCCAAGTGTGCTGAGCAGCATTGAGGTAGTACGTGAGTCCTGAGATAGCCTCATAGAGTGCACGTTGTCTTGGGGTTGATACAATAAAGCAGTATTCTACATATAGGTTCGGAAGTCCAAGTGTGCTGAGCAGCATTGAGGCAGTCCGTGAGTCATGATAACCTCATAGAGTGCACGTTGTCTTGGGGTTGAACCACTTAGGGGGGGGGGAGGAGCAGTTAGGGGTCAAATAGCAGGGAGGAGGTAAGTCTTAGAGCTACAATGTCTGGGAGAGACGACGAGCAGGGATTTGCGTTTAGATGGCGGTTATCCATTCGGGAGGGAGCGGTTGAGGAAAAGGACTTTTAGGTGTTTTTTAAATTTTGTGAAGGACGAAATAGTCCTGATACCGACTGGGATGTCGTTCCAGATTTTGGGCGCGTTTCCGGCGAAGGACCGTGCAGCAGTTTTTTGTTTGCGTGTTTTCATAGGGATGTGTAGTAGGGTGCTGGCGCTCCTGAGGTTCCTTGTCTGACCAGCCCTCTTGAGTTTAGCAGCCAAATACTCAGGTTTTCCTGTGTGCAGGGCTTTGTGTGTGAGGCAGGCAGTTCTGAAACTGGCACGCAGTTCGACTGGGAGCCATTTTAGTTCTCTGAGTGCTTGTGAAATGTGGTCGTATTTCCTGATTCCAGTGACCATTCTAGCTGCTGCGTTGAGAGTAGTTTTGAGGGGAGCTAGGTGAGATTTTGTTGTACCAGTGAGGGTGGCATTCCTATAGTCTAGTCTGGATAGCACCAGTGATTGGGTGGCTTGTTTGAAGTCGTTGGTTGGGATGAATGGTTTTATTTTGTTAAGTAGCTTCAGGTTGACGAAGGCACTTTTTGCGGAGTTCTTGATGTGTTTGGCCATGTTGAGTTTTGAGTCTAGGGTGATTCCTAATGATTTAACGGAGTGGGTCAGAGTGTGATTGCCGTTAAGAGCATCCAAAGCTTTTAGCCATTCTGAAATATGAGGGTTCTCTGTTTTGTTGGAGATGGAGTATTTCGGTTTTGTCTTGGTTGAGTTTTAAGTGGTTAAGCGACAGCCAATGTTGGATTTCTTTTAGAGTGACATCTATGGAGGAGGTTTCTAGATAGATCTGGGTGTCATCTGCATAGAGGTGGAAAGGGATGTTAGCATTTTTGAGTAGGGTGGTGAGGGGTTCCATGTATATGTTAAACAGTTGAGGTGAGAGCACTGAACCTTGGGGGACGCCCCTGTTGACGGGGTGTAGGTCGGAGGTAAAGTTTTTTATTTTTATCCTTTGTGAGCGGCTGTGTAAGAAGGAGGAGAACCAGCGTAGGACCACCTCATCAGCACCTACCCTTTCTTGTAAAGCCTTGATGAGAAGTTGGTGATAAACCGTGTCAAAGGCTGCCGATAGGTCTAGGAGAATGAGGAGGCAACATTGGTCGGTATCGAGGGATTTGTGGATGTCGTCTGTGATGTTAAGGATCGCGGTCTCGGTGCTATAGCCTTTTCTGAAACCCGATTGGTGGGGGGCAAGAAGGTTGATGCTATCCATGTGCTGAGTCAGTTGTTGGAGGACGCATTTTTCAAGGATTTTGGATAGGAGGGGGAGATTGGAGACGGGTCTGAAATTATACAGTTCCTTGAAGTCAATGCCTGGTTTTTTTAGTAGTGGCGTGACTTGGCCAACTTTGAGGCATTCAGGTATGATGCCAGTTCTCAGGGAGCTGTTTATGATCTTGCACCAGAACGGGGCTATGGAGAGTTTCAGTTTTTTGGTCAGTTGGGTGGGTATCGGGTCAAGGACGTGAGAGGTTGGTTTGGAGGTGGAGATCAGTTTGAGGATCTCGGTTTCCGGGATGGGGTTGAAGGACTTCCAGGTTTTTGTGGGGTGCTTGGGCGTGCGTGCTATCTACTGTCACTGGGGGCAGGCTTTTGCAGACGGGGTTGACGTTGTTCAGTGAGAGCTCAATCTTGGTGATTTTTTCTTCGAAGAAGATGGTGAAGTTTTCACACAAGTCTTGGAGGCCTGTAGGGAGGATTCCGGGGGTTTGGAGGTTTGTTGCCTGATGATTTTGAACAGTTCGTTGGGCCTGTTTTTTGCGTTGTCCAGGGCGGCGCAGAAGAAGGTGGATTTTTCGCTGCTGATGTGTTTTTTTATATTTCCTTCGGGTTGCTTTGAGTTGTTCGAGTAGGCTTGAGGAGGGGTTGCTCCTCCGTAGTCTTTCTGTAGCTCTTAGTTGTCTTCTTTCGTTAATGTTTGTGGTTTTTTTTAGTTTCAAAGGGGCTACTTGATCTAGAATGGATGTCATGTTTGTGTTGTAGTGGGAGGTGAGTTCTGTTGTGGATAGATCATCCGTGGAGGCAGGAGAGAGTTAACCCTTCCCTCTTGGTCAGTCATGTTAATCTGAGTGAAGTTTCTAGTCCATTTCGGAGGGTCTTGGGTGGGGGGTTTAAGTGTGATCGGCTGAGTGAGGTGGAAAAGGATTAAGTGGTGGTCGGACCAGTCCACGGGCAGGGTGCGGTCTATCGTGACAGTGTCGTGCTGGGCGATAATGGCGTCTAGGATTGCTCCTTTGTTGTGGGTTTCCTCTAAGCAGTGTTGGGTAAGGTTGTTGCTGTGAAGCAGCTCCTTCAGGTTCTGGATTAGCAGGTTGTTTTCTTCATTCCAGTGTAGATTGAGGTCGCCCAGAATAAGGTTGTTCGTGTCGCGGAGAGAGCAGTGGGCAATCAGGTCGGACAGGTGTTCAGTGAATGTGGTGGTGTTGCCTGGAGGGTGGTAAATAAGGTGGCAGATAAGTGTTTTGTTGTTGCTAGTGTTGATGTTGGCGGTTAGGCACTCAAAGGTGTTGTAGTTGAAGGAGTCTATTTCCGTCACGGAAATATTGTTTTTGTCGATGATTGCTATGCCTCCACCTCTTTGATCTTTTCGATCTTTGTTGGTGATTACAAAGCCAGGGGGGACAAGAGTATCCATGAGTGGAAATGAGGAGTCATTTAGCCATGTCTCGGTGATGAATGCTATGTCTATGTCGTGTGTGAGGATGGATTCTGCTAGCTCTGTGGCATGCTTGGTGGCTGATCTGCAGTTTGAGCATGCAGTTTGTGGGGGACGCCTCTGTTGTGGGTTTTTTCGTTCGGGGGACCGTGGGGATGAAAGTGCGTGTGGCCGGGGGTCTAGGGGATTTCGGAGGGGCCTGTTCTCTTCCCAGACCGGTGATCACCTGTATTTTGGATTGGAGGGTGGCAGTAATAGGATTGTCGTACGAGGAAGCGAGAGCTGCCGCTTCACTCGCAGACGTTTCATCTCTAGTTCTTTTCGGTCTCTGTGTCTGATTAGAGAGGGGGGTAGAGATCCCTTTCGGGTGGGGAGCCTTGGAAAGCCTCTGTTGAGAGAGAGAGAGAGGGGAAGGAAGGGAAACAGTGTGGCTTTGGGGGTGCGGCGAGGTTGGTAAGGATTTCACTAAGACCCTGGATTATGGTTGTTATCTGGCTTTCAAGCAGGGTGAGCCGCTGCCCAGTCTCTGTCGGTGTGGGTGTTCTGGGCGGGAAAGTTAAACCTGGGGGGGGAGAGCCTAACGTTGTTAAGTTGCCCTTTTGTGAGTGAGGTGTCCGTGTGGGATCTAGGCGGGGTCGGGGGTGCGGGGGCCATGTTGGGGCGTCGGTGTTAAATTGCATGAGGGACTGGGGAGGGGGTTGGGAGTCACGTACTGTGTGTTGAGGTCGTTCGAAGTGGGTTGGGAGGGATGGAGGGCGGGGGTCGGGTGAGGGTGGTTGCCGGAGGGGGGTAGAGGGGTCTTGTTCTCTCTGGTAGTGTTGGGGGTGGTGTCTCGCGGCGGGTGGCAGGTGTTATTACTAGGGAGCACCGGAATGATGGGTGAATTCTGTTGGCGGGTCGGGTTCTTCAGGGAGAGGAGGATGGGCGGGCAGGGGGAGGAGTGCGTGGGAGGGGGAAGTTCGGAGGGATGGGAAGGTGTCATAGGTTTCTAGATTGTCATTGTTGGCTTGTATCAGGACTGTGCCATTGGAGTAGATGGTCGCAGTGGTGTTCCCATTTCGCCTAGTGTGGTTAGGGGCTGAGAAAGTCAGTTTGCAGCTATGTGAAGTGTTAGTCATTTTGGAGACTACTGAACGAAACTTTCTCCTAGTGATACTAGAGGGCTACAGGACTTCGGCAGGGCCTCGGGCCCCAAAGTGAATTGGGACAAATCTTACCTGTTCCCTTTGACTGCCAGGGAACATGGCAGGCATTGGTCTCGTCCAAACACGGTACTGCATTTAGTGGCTGATACATTCAAACACCTGGAAGTGCACATCTATCACACTGAAAAAGATCTGTTCGATGGTAACTTAGGAAGGGCTATCGCTTTGATCCAGAACTTCCTCAGATTCTGGAATGCCTTACCGTTTCCACACTGGGTTGCATAGTAATCTCTAAAATGTTAATGCTCCCTGGGTTATTATACTTCTTTGCAGCACTCCCACTTGTACTGACACGTCCCTTTTTTTTAATGAGTTGCGTTCCCTACTATCAGTGGTAATATGGACTACTGGGAAGCGCAGGGTGTGTTTGACCGACCTTTATCGCCCCGAAGACGAAGGGAACTTGGCAGCACCCAATTGTGAATTATATTACGCACCAGCACAATTGCAGTGGCCAATTCGATGGCTAGTGGGGTCTGCCGACCCAGATTATACGGGGACACTTAGATGGCTTACTGGTGCTGCTGGGACTTTGAGGAGCAGACGAAAAGCAAACTGCCACCAACCTGCTGTTCAGGACAGCTCGTTGGTGTTGGAAGAAATAAGTGCAGGGTGGTCCCTGAAAGCCAGCGTACACCATGGAGTTGCTGCTTTGGTCTATACTAGAGAGTGCAGCACTGACTGACTTGCATGATAAATGCCTCTGGACGGAGGTGGATAGCAAAGTATGGGGAGATCTGTTCTACGAAGGGACTTTTCAACCCTCTCATGTTGTGCAAGAGACCACTAATCTGGGATTGGGTACTTTTTTTACTCCATACAGCTATGAGCAACCGGCTTTGTGAGCGATGGGTAGTAGGGAGACACGATACCAGCAACCTCAAAACCACTACAAGTATTAGTGACAATTGGTTTTGGCAGGCACACTGTCCCGGCGCTTTATACAACTCTGCTGCATAGCAATGCACAGCAACTGGAGCATCTTCAGGAATGGTGGAAACAAGTGTTGTATGCAGATTTGTTGGGCCAACAGTGGGAGAAATGCTTAGTAATGGGGTCTAAATGAATGCCAGAATGAGGTATGTCCAGTTTAACTACCTCAATCACACCTATTTAACCCCCTCAAAAAATAGGCAGGCGCGGCTCCTCCGCAGTGGTGGAGGAGCATCGCCCCACTGGCAGAGCCAGAATCTAAAAAATAAAACAATATTTGATTATCGTTTTCTTTTAAAGCAGCTGGCTCAGCCAAGGTGTGCAGGGAGGGGCTGGCATGGGAAGGGGGAGGGGGTAGGGGAGTGGTATGTGCACGCTCTCTAAGTGCGCATATGTTTTTGGCCGGCCGTCTCAGTACGATCAAAACACACATGCACACTTATGTTTCTCCATCCCGGCTGGAGAAACCCCACAGACTCCCTGAGCGGAGCGTCTTTTTAGCCCACTCAGGCCAATAGCGTGGGGATTGGACAGGGAGTCTGATGCAGCCCCAGTGCCTGCTGGGACATGGAAGAGAGAACACCCAGCGCGACACGGGACGCGGCCGGCAACTCAAGGTAAGTTTTTTCTTTATTATACTCTCCCGCGCGCCCCCACTACCTTTTGTATGTGGCGGCCGCCACTAAGAATAGGCCACATTTGTCCAGGAGCAGTAACCCCATTTCCTAGATGTGGAGAGGAAGCTACAGATTTACTGCCTATGATATTACGCTGTATGGCAATAGTGGGATATCGGGATGCAGTACTGCAATATATAACAGAACTCACAGGCCAGCAGGTACCTAGAGATAACTCACTGTGTCTGTTGGGGTTAATGATCTGCTCAAAAAAATATAAGCATGTGGCGTTATTTATTGACCTGGCATTGGTGTTTGCTGAAAAGCGCATTGCAATGTCATGGAAGGTGGCAATGGCACTGTTAGAAACGGGTAGCGTGGTGCAGAGCGGGCGGGCCAAACTCCGGAGGAAATGTGTAAAGCATCTGCGCAGCACACTCACAGGCGACACACCAGGCACACTACAAAAGGAGACCACACCAGGTGATGTGAAAATAACTTGTGTATTGTGACATAAACACGTCAGAATGTAATCACAGTTGTCTATACATGGTGCCAACCGGCACTGGGTAGTAATTTGCACGGGGACTATTTACAAGGCAGGGCCAATCGGGCCGCTGCCGGAATCACCACAAGCTATAAACAGGGTAAATGAAAGTCAGTAGTCATGTAGGTGTAATCATCAGCCTGGCATGACATTATATCCACAGAGCCTCATACCAGCTTACTAGGCATGAAATACTAAGCAGAAACAGCACGTCAGTAGGCCTCCAATCAAGTTTAGCATTAGGCGTAACTTTCGCCTTAGGTATCATTGGGGCATCACATAGCAAGGTACACCCTAGGAGAAAACATTAGGCACATTAGCATAACCCTAGGTATGAACACATTTGTGTAAATCACAATGGCCTAAATCAGGATAGGCATGAGCACAGTATGCGAACAGCGGGTATAAGAAACGTCATTAGCATAAGGGCAGTGTCATTAGGCAGGAAAACATAATTGCATGACATTCCTATTGGGCATGGAATCAGCCCTGTACTCCTAAATCACCTTATATATGTGTAAAGCATATGAGGCATAACAACATTAATAGTGGGCACAACCCCATGAACAGAAGGCCTCCTCCGCAGGCAGGAATCACCTTATGGCCAACTCAGCAGCATCCACCTTAGGGGGGAAAACATTAGGCATAACCAATACCTCAGGCATGACATACGAACCATGAGCATGGAAACATATTAGCATGTGGCTCCTCCTCCGCAGGAACCCAATAGGCCTACCATCAGCACTGCAAACCTGAGGGAAAAGCTTTAAGTAGCATCCTAGGACCATATTATGCCATAAATCATATGGGGCAATAGGCCTCGCCAGCATAACGCAGTTCGCCCCAGTCGGGGGCACAACACTGAGACTGGCCCCAGGCCAACTGGCCTCTCTCGGGGCTCAAATGCCCTATGTCCCACACAGTCAGGGTTGGCTGCAAGGGCGGCGAAAACAAAGGTGCGCAAAGCGCTAGGGTAGGAGGGTCCCTCACTCCTCTCTCTTTCCCTTCTGGGTAATCCAATGCCCCCAATGCGTGGCAGCTGCCCCCTGTCCTGCGGGGTAGCTGTGTATACCCAACAAGCACTGGCGCCAACAATGCAGCGATGGGAGCCCCACTCCGGGCTCTAACAGGAATCTGCCCACAAGAACACTGGCACGGTGGAGCCACTCTTCTGGGACTCTAGAATTTCCTAAAATGCCTCTGTCGTGCAGCTGAGGGAGGAAACAAGTACTGGGCACGTTGGAGCCCCCCTCCTATGGGACTCTAAACACAACCAATGCCCTCCAAAGAATACTGGCACCGGGGGCGGGCACCGACAATGTTCCCCGACACCCCCCCCAACCACAGGATGACTGAGCCCCACTCACCGGCAGTCTGGGGCCCCTCTGTATGTCTCTGCAGTCTCCGGGCACCGGCATTGTGCCCCGACAGGTCCCGCTTCTGGGACCTCTCCTGGCTTCACTCTCAGCGGAGCCTTCTCCTCGTCAGCAGCGCGGAGGGGCAGGCACCGACAATGTGCCTCGGGCCCCCTCCGCCGCAGGACTCCTCCTTGCAATTTACATATAGCGCTCACGAGGCGCTAGGCGGCAGGAAAGTTCTTGGGCTGAAATTAAGTTGTAGCGCCCACAAAGCGCTAGGTCCCACACCATAAAGTGGTAGCACTCCCCTTCACTGGCAATGAAATATAGCCCCCGAGGCGCTAGGGAGCAGGCAGGAAGGCACAGTCACTGGAAATATAGCGCTCTCGCAGCACAGCGCTGCAGATGTCAGCTCCTCACCTCCTGGGCAATAAGATAAAGCGCTCTTCTTCTCCAGGCGCTAGCCAGCAGGCAGGGATGGTCAGTCACTTCAAATGTAGCTCTCCTCTTCTGCTGGGCACAGTTATAGCGCTCTCGCAGCAAGCAGAAACATTCAATGCAAATATGGCACTCCGGCAGCCCAGCGCTGCAGGACCCACGCACCTTCTTCTCCTGGGCAGGGCTGGAGGCAGCGCTCTCCTGGTGCAGGAATAAGGTTGTAGCGCTAAGTCCCACAAAATAAAGTTGCAGCGCTCCTCTTCCCCTGTGGCACAGTTATAGCGCTTTAGCAGCACAGCGCTGCAGGCATCAGCTCCTCTCTTCTCCTGGGCAGACCAGGTGCTCACAGGGTGCTAGGCAGCAGGCAGCTGGCAGTAAGATATAGTGCTCACCAGGTGCTGGGCTTAAGACGGCAGGAGAGCAGGCAGGCAATACTGGGCAAGATCAGCAGGCAGTGGGTACTCATCAGAACAGGACAGCAGCTCCTAGAAGCAGTCATCTCCCATAAAGTGGCACTCCTCCTGACAAAGCAGTCTTCACTCCAGTAAAGGGCTCTCACTAGCCCTGTGGACAGCGGAGGGGTGCAGATGGGCACAGGGGCCAGCACACAGGCCCAATGTGGCGGTACCTCCTGGCAGAGTGTCCCCTCTCAATCTAGTCCACGCTCCGTCTGAGCACATGGAGGCACAGCCCCCTCACCCCACCTACCAGAAAGGGCTGGAAGCTTCTGGAAGGTTCCCTGGGAAACCGGTCCCAACTGGTTTAGGGGAGGTGTAGAGCACCCTGGGTGCCAGGCTTCCCTCCAGAAGCTGGGGGTGCTGGGAAACAGACAACTAGACCGCCAACTCACCTCAGACAGGCGGCACATGTGCAGACGGGAAGGGCGTCCATTTTAAAAGTAACATTTTACAAAGGTGCATTTCTACAATGGTGGAAATAAAGGTGCGTGCACCATTGCACAGCATTTATTATTTTCAGTTCAGACACACCATGTCAATAAAAAGGCTAGGGGGAAAAGCGAAAAATTTTAGGACAATAAGGGCCAAGTCCAACACAACCCCCTCCCAGCCAAAAGCCAGGGTAGACCACTCAATGCCTTGATGGGCTTCCCTGCTTGGGGCGAGAAAACGTGGACGCAGGCCTGCAACTGCAGGGGCACCCGCAGGTTCTCCGCCACTCTGGAACCTGATGGTTCCCTCTCTCAAACCTCCCTGGACCAACTAAGCCACCCCACTGGTGCTCCCTAGTCGGTTGCGGCCAGGACCGGCCCCTAGGCCATCCAGATGTCTCTGGCCCTTGCTGTCTCACAGAGTGGGGGGCAGTAGCCCCAGGCCCGTAGTACCCATCGGCCACCCTCCTTCTCCTCCGTGCAGTGCCAAACTGCCACTGGTCCTCCCACCTAGGGTCCGCACCCTCAGGCTGACCAGCAGTCCGGGCGAGGCTCTCCTCCCCTACCTCTCCTTCTGGGGTTCCGCCCTCTCCTCCTATGCGGGGCACCCTCAGAACACCACTCTCTCACTCGTCCAGGGCCGTGACCCTGCATCCGATCCACCAACCCAGGGTCTAAACCCTTAGGTTGCCCCGGTGCCAGAGGCGAGTCCTCCCTCCCTCTGCACCCCCTGCCAGAGTTCCGCACCCTCCCGACTGGAGTAGTACCCCTGGAAGACAACTCCGGGGGGACACTGCTTACAGGCGTCCCTCCCGCCTGGTCAGGCAGTACCTGTCCCTGGCCTCCCAACCCAGGATCGAAGCCCTGTGGTTGAGCCGGTGCCAGAGGCGAGTCCTTCCTCCCTCGGCACCCCCTTCCAGAGTTCCGCACCCTCCCACCTGGAGAAGTAACCCTGGAAGTCAAACTGGTAGGGACCCTGATGACAGGTGTCCCTCCCTCCAGGTCAGGCAGTCCCTGAACCTGGCATCCCAGCCCAGGATCTAAACCCTGTGACTGAGCAGACCCCAGAACCCCTGGAGCTCTGATTACAGACGCCCGGGTTCTCCCGACACTAGGGGATCCCCTTCCATGGATGGCCTCTCGGGACAGCCTAGGCTCCCAACCTGGGGTTCCCTTATGGAACTCTCCAGGCCCTGAGACTGCGGTTGGGGCACCTCGGGACACCTCCCCTTCTCACTCCTTCCTGTAGATAGGACGTGAGGCCCTACAACCCTCTCACTACCCTGGGACCTAGCTGGGCTATTCTGCACCTCTCCCACCTCGCTGGGTTGGAAGATCCCTGCACCATTCCCTTCCGGGTCAGTCCCCAATGCCCTCTCAGACTCTCTGGCACTCACCCAGAGGTCTGCCTCCCGTGCAAGCTCCCTGGGGTCAGAGAGCCCACACTGCAACAGGTGTTGGCGCAACCTGGGAAAACAACTCCTGAGCACATGCTCCTGATAATCAGATGGAACAGCCCATCCCAATCGATCACCACGCCATCCACCACCCAATCCTCCAATGCAGTCCAACACACATCAGTATACTCCCCCCAAGACTGATGGGACAGTTTCTTGCCGCCCCTAAATTCCAACCTGCCCCCCTCCTCCTGGGGATCAGGCACCATCTTCCGGGCTCTGGGAGTGGGACTTCCCACACTGGAGTCACTCTCGCTGCCACCACTGGATCCCACCCTCACTGGTGAATCCAGACTCCTGAAACCACTCTCAGGGGACAACCTACCCTCCTGAGCTAGTCTCTCTCTAGCGAAGGACCTCTCTGCCTCCGCCATCCTTTCCTGTGCTAGGACCCTTTCGGTCTCTAGCATTTTCTCCCGCACCCTCAGCTGTGCTAACTCCTTGGCGTGCTCTAACCTGAGCCTCTCCAAAGCCAGCTGGTGCTCCCTTTCTTCCCTCCTATCCACCCACTCGTCTGGGGACAGGGAAAGGGATGGGGCATTACCCCTGGGGCTGGACCCAGCACGGGACTCCCTGTCTATGGTGTCCTCATTAGCTACTGGCGTCTCCGCCCTGTCATCTTCTTCCTCCTCAGAGTCACCACCCTCCAGGGTTATGGACTGGGAACCCTCACTCTGAGTCCTCCTCACGGTCTCCCCCAAATCCACCCTTTAGATATGCAGAGGGGTAATCTGAAAGGTCCCCACAGGGCTCTAAGTGTTCCCCCCTTTTTAGGGCCTCATAGAAAAACAATTTCCTGCGAATGTTGCCTACTGTGGGTATCCCTCTCTCTCTGCAGAGATCCATCACTTCCTCCTCAGTGTACTCCCAAAGATCATACTCATCATAGAGTAACCCCATCTTGGCGAGATACACAGATACAGTAAACAGGGAAACACAATTCCACAGTGACCCTTTGAGGAGGAAAGGTAATTAAACAAAATAATCCCCAAAACCTGTGATTATTTTAAATGCTCAGTTTGCAGTGCAACCCGTTGTCGCTGTGGTACTGCGCAAACACAAGTCCTATCCCACCACTGAGCACCAATGTTAGAAACGGGTAGCGTGGTGCAGAGCGGGCGGGCCAAACTCCGGAGGAAATGTGTAAAGCATCTGCGCAGCACACTCACAGGCGACACACCAGGCACACTACAAAAGGAGACCACACCAGGTGATGTGAAAATAACTTGTGTATTGTAACATAAACACGTCAGAATGTGTGAGAAGTTGGTCTGGTATATGCTGTTCACTAGTTAAAGTGGACACCTTGCACCAGTACAATTCGACTCTTATGGTAGGTAGGTTTAAGACAACCTTTATAGAAAGCTATCCTAGTGGTAGCTGTGGAGAGCAGCCTTCAGGCTAAGTCTTGGAGGAATGTAAAGCAGCATGTTTTACCACCCAATCTCTTGAATCACCAAATGAAAAGACACCACACAGGTATATATATCAAATATATATGTATTTATTACTAAACAACTCTCTACTAATCTCTTTATGAGATTAGAAGTCAGGAACAAATGTACAAGTCAATGTGTTATCAGAATAAGTTAGCACAAGTAAATATCACAATCTTATCTTGGCTAGACCGTGATCTAGAGCACATAGAATCGAGGGACCCCAAAGAACCCCCCAGGTAGTTGTAGGAGACCCACAGGGGACGGACGCGGTGTTCAGACACTGGTGCGAGTCCTGTACGAGTCTATGCGAGAGAACGCGATTGAGGTATCAATGTTACAGGTCCCTGGCGTGTTCGAGGCGAACACACCGATCGGTCAGTACGAGTCGAAGGACGCGGATACTGATAGTTACAAGGGAGTTGGACGCGATGTGTCTAACACAGACGCGAGCCCTGTACGAGCCAGTGCGAGAATCGCACGGGGAAAATAGGAGTTTTAGGGCACTTCTAGGGTAGCTACAAGCAAGCCACTTACAGGGTAAGTAGTTCTAGGGCCCACACCCACAGGAGCACCGTAGTGCTGAAGTTACCTCACCCAGGGGAGCCAGGTGCCCTTTGGTGTCGGGTCGCGGCGTCGTTTTCAATGGGAGCCAGTGAAGACTTGCTGCTTGCGACGACAGAAGAAGTGTCCGTTGGAATCCAAGCCTGGATTCGGAAGGAGGAAGACCTGAAAGCAGAGGGGACAGTGTTCACAGTCACTTGGCAGTGACTCTGGGCAAGGAAGATGAATGCCCACCGTCGTCGACAGCTTCGGGTCGTTCACGGGTGTCTTGACTCTTCGACCACGTGGTCCAGGCGGCGTCGATGGTGACCAGGAGCTGGATTCGGTGTGTCCCACGACGTCTGCAGCTTACTGAGGTGTCGGCGACTCGATTGGAGCCAACAAGCCTTGGTAGCAGCAAGTCTCGTGGAAAGCGTAAAAAGTCAATGGTGCAGACCAGCAAGGTCTGGGGGACTTACCCAGCAAGGGTAGGTCAGGGCAGGCCTGAAGCAACCAGGGGAGCCCTTCGGTTTCGTTGGAAAGTCTTCTGGGGACCCACAAGCCGGCTGGCAAGGGATCGCGAAGACGCCTCGGGAAGATCCACTCAACAGGGGCCCACGGTCACTCGGGATGGTGTAGGCCTCTGAATTCAGGAGGGATCTCTGCTCGAGGCTGGGACCACACGTGGTCCAAAGCACAAGTTCGTAGAACGTCGTGAAGGGGTTGCACTCGACAATAGTGCACGGTACCCAGGGGCTGCGGTTCCTCGTCGCTTGTGGGGTCCACTTGCCTCAGCTTCGCTGGGGACTCACGATGGCCTTGGAGAAGTCAGGAAATCCTCTTCCTGGGCTGCAGGGACTTCGGGCTCCGGCAGGAGCGGCGTAGTTTGCGACCGTCGTCGTAGTTTTTGGTGCCTGCCAAGCAGGGGAGTCACTCCTTGACTCCAAGGGAGATTCTTCAGTCTTCCAGAGGTAGTGGAACGTTGAAGGTCCAGGATTCTTCTTAAGAGCGTCGTCCAGGAGATCTGGGTTGCAATGCACAGGTTCCCCCTCTTATACTAAAAAGAAGGGAGGGACTAGCTCTATGACCCCACCTATGGGAGGGTCAGGGGAGGGGGTGGCTACACCCACTTCCCTTTGTCCAGTTTCGCGCCAGAGCAGGGGCAGGTAGCCCCTGAGCTGGTTTGAACTGGCATATGCACAGAGGAGCCTTCTGCTCCCCCAGTGCAGGACTTCAAAGCACTCTAGGAGTGCACCCACCCAGCCCCAATACACTAAACCCTGTCTGGGAGGTGGTCACACCTCCTTGGGACAGGATACCTATTGTTGGGCCTCCTCCACTGCGAGTGTGGGTCATCAGCAGGAGGGCAGTCCAGTGTCTGTGACTGGTGGCATCCATTTTGTGATGCCAGGGCTCCTCAGGATTCTACCGCGTTTCCACAGTAGGTACATGTCTATCCCTCTAGAAGGGTGGAATGTTACCCCCGCCGCCAGAACTGGCGGGGGGGGTAGTATTCCAAGATGTTTGACATCAAACACGACATGTTTCCGTGCAGCCATCCCAAAGTTAGCATTTAACGCGAGGTTATAATGCTCTTAAGAGTATATGGTCAGGCTGCACTACAAACAGCCTCAGAGAAGGGTCTCCGAATGCTGCAGACGGGCTCTGCTCATGCAGGGGCACCCTCTCACATAGGAACCAAGCACTCTGCCTTCAGCATTGATAAGGCCTGCCATAGGAGTGACTTATAGGTTTATATGTGTGTATCTATGTAGTGATATAGGTAGCCTATATCACAGTAAGGGGTGCATGCACCACCTTACCCAGGCTGCAGTAGCAGACCTGTGGTGTCAGATTTAGTCTGCTTCCCAGGGGTGGCATAATACATGCTTCAGCCCCTGGTAGGCCTGTGAAGTACCTATGCCCTTGGCACCTAAGGTACCATATACTAGGGACTCATAAGGTACCACAGTATCCAATCACTAGTGCACCTAGAGTGCACTCCAAGTCGTTTAGAGAGAACAGAGAGGCTGGGGCCCTGATTGGCAGGGTCCCAGCCTGACTATAGCCAGAAACCAGTGTAAACATCAGAAAAAAGTGGGGGCAACATAAGAGGCAGATCCTACTCTCCTACACAACCCCCCCATACGCAGGGACACTAAACTAACCTTGACCAGTTGAGTCTTCGTGCTCTAAGTGAAAATACCTTGAGAGTCCATCTGCATTGGCATGTTGGGTCCCAGGCCTATGTTCCACTGTATAGTCCATCCCCTGTAGGGAAATGGACCACCTCAAAAGTTTTGGGTTTTCACCTTTCATCTGCTTAAGCCATAGGAGGGGCTTGTGGTCAGTCTGAACTATGAAGTGAGTACCAAACAAGTATGGCCTCAGCTTCTTCAGGGCCCACACCACAGCAAAGGCCTCCTCTCTATAGCTGACCAACGTTTCTCTCTAGGGGTCAGCCTTCTGCTAATGAAAGCTACTGGCTGGTCTTGACCTTCATCATTCAGTTGAGACAGTACAGCTCCCACACCCAGCTCAGAAGCATCTGTTTGGACAATAAACTTTTTGGTGTAGTCTGGACTCTGTAAGATGGGGGCAGTGCACATGGCCTGCTTTAGGTCTTCAAATGCCTTCTGACAGCTAGCTGTCCACTGAACCTTTTTGGCATTTTCTTTGAGGTCAGATCATTCAAGGGGGTCACTATAGATCCATATCCCTTCACAAACCTCCTATAGTACCCAGTCAGGCCTAAGAAGGCTCTCACCTGTGTCTGGGTGATTGGAGCAACCCATTCCATTATGGTTTGGATCTTGCTCTGTAAAGGCTGAACCTGGCCTCCACCTACAAGGTGGCCCAGGTACACAACCTGACTCTGCCCTATCTGGCACTTAGTGGCCTTGATAGTGAGGCCTGCTTTCTGCAGAGCCTCCAAAACATTTCTGAGATGGACCAGGTGATCCTGCCAGGAGGAACTAAAGACAGCAATATCATCTAGATAAGCTGAGCAATAAGTTTCCATCCCTGCCAGAACTTTGTTCACCAACCTCTGAAAAGTGGCAGGGGCATTTTTCAATCCAAAGGGCATCACCACAAAGTGGTAGTGCCCACCAGGGGTCGAAAATGCTGTTTTGGCTTTTGCATCATCAGCTAATCTGATCTGCCAGTAGCCAGCTGTTAGGTCAAATGTACTTAGATACTTGGCTGAGGCCAAAGTATCAATCAGCTCATCTGCCCTTAGTATGGGATAGGCATCAGTCCTAGTGACTGCATTGAGGCCTCTGTAGTCTACACAAAACCTCATTTCTTTCTTACCACCCTGGGTATGAGGCTTGGGTACTAGGACTACTGGGCTAGCCCAAGGGCTATCTGAAGGCTCAATCACACCTAACTCCAACATTTTCTGGACTTCAGTCCGGATACAGTCCCTGACACGGTCAGGTTGCCTGTAGATTTTACTCTTGACAGGCAGACTGTCCCCAGTGTCCACCTCATGGGTGCACCAGGTAGTCTGACTAGGGGTCAGGCTAAACATATGTCTGTACTGCTGCAGAACTTGTCTGCACTCAGTTTGCTGATGGTCAGTGAGGCTGCTTGCCAAAGCAACACCATCTGCTGACCCATCATCAGGGTTCTGTGAGAGCAGGTCAGGGAGAGGGTCACTCTCCTCCTCCTGTTCCTCATCAGTTGCCATGAGCAAGCCCATGTCAGCCCTGTCAACATATGGTTTCAATCTGTTGACATGGAGCACCCTCAGGGGGCTCCTGGAAGTTCCAAGATTCACCAGATAGGTGACTTCTCCCTTTTGCTCAACTATTGTATGGGGGCCATTCCATTTGTCTTGGAGGGCTGCTGGGGCCACAGGCTCCAACACCCACACTTTCTGGCCTGGCTGGTACACAGTCAGCACAGCCTTTTGGTCATGCCAAGCTTTTTGTAATTCTTGGCTGGCCTCCAGGTTTTTGGTTGCCTTTTTCATGTATTCAGCCATCCTGGAGCGGAGACCAAGTACATAGTCCATCACATCCTGTTTGGGGGCTTGAGAGGTAACTCCCAGCCCTCTTTTACCAAACATAATGGACCTCTTACAGGATGCCCAAACAGAAGCTCAAATGGGCTGTAACCAACCCCCTTCTGTGGAACCTCTCTGTATGCAAACAACAGGCAGGGAAGAAGAAGGTCCCATTTCCGCCTAAGCTTCTCTGGGAGTCCTTTAATCATTCCCTTTAGGGTTTTGTTGAAGCGTTCAACCAAACCATTGCATTGTGGGTGATAGGGGGTGGTGAACTTGTAAGTTACACCACACTCCTTCCACATTGCTTTCAAATATCCTGACATGAAGTTTGAGCCTCTGTCAGAGATGACCTCCTTTGGGAAACCCACTCTGGAGAAAACTCCAATGAGGGCTCTTGCCACCACAGGGGCTGTGGTGGTCCTCAGGGAATTGCCTCTGGGTACCTGGTGGCATGATCCACTACCACCAGGATAAATCTGTGCCCAGATGCAGTTTGAGGGTCAAGGGGACCAACAATGTCAATCCCTACCCTTTCAAAGGGTACCCCCACCACAGGCAGTGGTATCAGGGGGGCCTTTGTTGTGCCACCTGCCTTGCCACTGGCTTGGCATGTGACACAGGAGCGACAAAACTCATTTGTGTCCTCTGACATATGTGGCCAATGGAAATGTGGAACAAGCCTGTCCCAGGTCTTGTTTTGGCCCAAGTGACCTGCTAAAGGGATATCATGTGCTAGGGTCAAGAGGAACCCCCTAAACGTCTGAGGTATTACCAACCTCCTGGTGGCTCCAGGGGCTGGGTCTCTACCCCCAGAATATAGGAGTCCCTCATCCCAATAAACTTTATGGGACCCACTAGCACTCCCAGCAGCCTCAGCAGCAGCCTGCTGTCTGAGGGGTTCAAGAGAGGGGCAGCACTGTTGCTCCTTACTCAGATCTTCCCTAGAAGGGCCCCCTGCCCCCAAGAACTCAACCTGATCAGGCTCAAGTTCCTCTGGGGCAGTTCCTTCTTCAGGATCTGCTCCTCCTCCCTGGGGAGGGGAATCAGTGATCTGAGACAGAGGGGAAGGCACTGCCTTAACCCTACTGCTCCTCCTCTTGGGAAGCATCTGGTCCATAGTTTCAGGATCCAGAGCTGGTTCAGTGTTGTGCATTTTGGCCTGTGACCTGGTCACAGCAAATACCTCTGCAGGGATGCCCAACATCTCAGCATGAGTCCATAACTCTACTTCAGACCAGGCTGAAGTTTCTAGATCATTGCCCAATAGACATTCTACAGGGAGGTCTGCCCTGACTACAACCTTCTTGAGGCCAGTTACCCCTCCCCAGGAGAAATTCGCAACTGCCAGACTATGGTTGGTCCTGACATTGCTTGCATTGGTCACCTGGTACATTTCGCCCAGGATGATCTGTCCAGGGTCCACAAGGTCCTCTGCCACCATGGTGACACTAGCACCGGTGTCCCTAAATACCAAAGCCTCTTTGCCATTTATTACAGGCTGCTGTTTGTATTTGCCCAGATTACTGGGGCTCACCAGGAAGGACATGTCAATGTCTCCATCACAAATCAGCATTGCCTGAGTGGGTACTCTGACTAGGCCAGAGTCCACTTCAGAACCCAGGGTCAACCCTACTACACCCTTATTCTGAGTACCACCTCCACCAGTAGCTGAACTAGGGGGAACAGTTGCCTTAGGGGCAGGAGTGGTGGTGGTTTGGTCTTTCGACTTGTTACAATCAGAAGTCCAGTGCCCTTTCTGTTTACAGAATTTGCACCAGGGCTTCTTTTGGCCTTTTCCCTTGTTGGATTGTGACTCCCCACCAGATGCAGATTTTTGGGGCCCTTGTGAAGACTTCTGGTCTTTTGACTTATCCCCACTTTTCTCAGAGCCCTTAGAATCCTGCTTCTTTGTGTCACCCCCTTGGTTCTGGGTTTTCTGCCTCACCCTGGTTCTGACCCACTTGTCTGCCTTCTTTCCCAATTCTTGGGGAGAGGTCAGATCTGAGTCCACCAGGTATTGATGCAACAACTGGTTCTGGCAATTATTAAGGATCTCTTCTCTCATCATTAGATTATACAATCCCTTGAAATCAGTAACCCTACTGCCAACCCTCCAGAGCCTTGGTTGCACAATCAACAAAGTCAGTCCAGTCCTGAGTCTGTGCCTTCTGGGTGTCTCTGAACTTCAACCTGTACTGCTCAGTGGTCAAGCCAAACCCATCTATCAGTGCACTCTTCAGGACTTCATAGTCATCAGCATCCTCTTCTCTAACAGTGAGGAGCTTGTCTCTACCTTTATCTGAAAAGGAGAGCCACAAGATTGCTGCCCACTGCTTTTGGGGGACCTTTTGTACTCTACAGGCCCTTTCCATAGCAGTTATCCACTTATGGATATCATCCCCACTCTGGTAGGGAGGAACAACCTTGCTCAGGTTCCTATGGTCTGGAATATATTCTCTGCCTCTAGGGACACTGTTGCTGCCACCAGGGGGTTCTAACCCCTCTTTTCTAGAAGCTCTTTGGAGCTCAAAGGCTTCTCTATCTAATGCCAACTGCTTGGTTTTGAGGGAAAATCTTGCTTCCTCATACTGCAGCAGTTTGCACAGTCTTTCAGAGGAGGTCTCTCTTCTTGGGAAGTAGGAGTTCCTCTGCTGGACAAATTCTCTGCCAGAGTGATAGGAGTGTTCAGATTCCCTAGAAAGGGACCTGTGCCTCTCCTCCACTATGTCAGTTCTCTTAGGGAGAATTCCTCTGTCCTTTTCAGGCCCCTGGGGACCTGGCCCTTCAATCACAGTGTCTTGGTCATTCTGATTTTCATCATCTGACCCAGACACTGTAATCGACCCACCCACTGATTCAGACCCATTAGCTCCTAGAGCTAATCTAAGATCATCTGCTGTCAGCAGATCTATCAGGTGTAGTGTGGAGGGACTCTGTCCTAGCTTCAGGTGCCTTGCAGCACACATGGTTCTCAACTCAGAGAAAGCCATGTCCTTATACTGAGGCTGAGTGGATCCACTGGTCCACCCTTTAAGGACATTCTAGTGTTGTGCAGTGTTGTACTACCTACACTAGTTTGTGGCCTACTGATACTAGCTTGAGCTGTAGAAAGGGTGTGCTATCCCTTGGCACACATCTCTAAGTTCAGTAGAACTTATTGATACTAAGCTTGACTTTATATGTACCTTGAGTACCTATAGTGGTTTTCAGTTAGTAATTCAAATAGAGATTTTCTGGTAAAACAATAGCAAGCTGGAATCCCACACGCTGCCACCAATGTGAGAAGTTGGCCTGGTATATGCTGTTCACTAGTTAAAGTGGACACCTTGCACCAGTACAATTCGACTCTTATGGTAGGTAGGTTTAAGACAACCTTTATAGAAAGCTATCCTAGTGGTAGCTGTGGAGAGCAGCCTTCAGGCTAAGTCTTGGGGGAATGTAAAGCAGCTTGTTTTACCACCCAATCTCTTGAATCACCAAATGAAAAGACACCACACAGGTATATATATATCAAATATATATGTATTTATTACTAAACAACTCTCTACTAATCTCTTTATGAGATTAGAAGTCAGGAACAAATGTACAAGTCAATGTGTTATCAGAATAAGTTAGCACAAGTAAATATCACAATCTTATCTTGGCTAGACCGTGATCTAGAGCACATAGAATCGAGGGACCCCAAAGAACCCCCAGGTAGTTGTAGGAGACCCACAGGGGACGGACGCGGTGTTCAGACACTGGTGCGAGTCCTGTACGAGTCTATGCGAGAGAACGCGATTGAGGTATCAATGTTACAGGTCCCTGGCGTGTTCGAGGCGAACACACCGATCGGTCAGTACGAGTCGAAGGACGCGGATACTGATAGTTACAAGGAGTTGGACGCGATGTGTCTAACACAGACGTGAGCCCTGTACGAGCCAGTGCGAGAATCGCACGGGGGAAAATAGGAGTTTTAGGGCACTTCTAGGGTAGCTACAAGCAAGCCACTTACAGGGTAAGTAGTTCTAGGGCCCACACCCACAGGAGCACCGTAGTGCTGAAGTTACCTCACCCAGGGAGCCAGGTGCCCTTTGGTGTCGGGTCGCGGCGTCGTTTTCAATGGGAGCCAGAGAAGACTTGCTGCTTGCGACGACAGAAGAAGTGTCCGTTGGAATCCAAGCCTGGATTCGGAAGGAGGAAGACCTGAAAGCAGAGGGGACAGTGTTCACAGTCACTTGGCAGTGACTCTGGGCAAGGAAGATGAATGCCCACCGTCGTCGACAGCTTCGGGTCGTTCACGGGTGTCTTGACTCTTCGACCACGTGGTCCAGGCGGCGTCGATGGTGACCAGGAGCTGGATTCGGTGTGTCCCACGACGTCTGCAGCTTACTGAGGTGTCGGCGACTCGATTGGAGCCAACAAGCCTTGGTAGCAGCAAGTCTCGTGGAAAGCGTAAAAAGTCAATGGTGCAGACCAGCAAGCTCTGGGGGACTTACCCAGCAAGGGTAGGTCAGGGCAGGCCTGTAGCAACCAGGGGAGCCCTTCGGTTTCGTTGGAAAGTCTTCTGGGGACCCACAAGCCGGCTGGCAAGGGATCGCGAAGACGCCTCGGGAGGATCCACTCAACAGGGGCCCACGGTCACTCGGGACGGTGTAGGCCTCTGAATTCGGGAGGGATCTCTGCTCGAGGCTGGGACCACACGTGGTCCAAAGCACAAGTTCGTAGAACGTCGTGAAGGGGTTGCACTCGACAATAGTGCACGGTACCCAGGGGATGCGGTTCCTCGTCGCTCGTGGGGTCCACTTGCCTCAGCTTCGCTGGGGACTCACGATGGACTTGGAGAAGTCAGGAAATCCTCTTCCTGGGCTGCAGGGACTTCGGGCTCCGGCGGGAGCGGCGTAGTTTGCGACCGTCGTTGTAGTTTTTGGTGCCTGCCAAGCAGGGGAGTCACTCCTTGACTCCAAGGGAGATTCTTCAGTCTTCCAGAGGTAGTGGAACGTCGAAGGTCCAGGATTCTTCTTAAGAGCGTCGTCCAGGGAGATCTGGGTTGCAATGCACAGGTTCCCCTCTTATACTAAAAAGAAGGGAGGGACTAGCTCTATGACCCCACCTATGGGAGGGTCAGGGGAGGTGGTGGCTACACCCACTTCCCTTTGTCCAGTTTCGCGCCAGAGCAGGGGCAGGTAGCCCCTGAGCTGGTTTGAACTGGCATATGCACAGAGGAGCCTTCTGCTCCCCCAGTGCAGGACTTCAAAGCACTCTAGGAGTGCACCCACCCACCCCCAATACACTAAACCCTGTCTAGGAGGTGGTCACACCGGCTTGGGACAGGATACCTATTGTTGGGCCTCCTCCACTGCGAGTGTGGGTCATCAGCAGGAGGGCAGTCCAGTGTCTGTGACTGGTGGCATCCATTTTGTGATGCCAGGGCTCTTCAGGATTCTACCGCGTTTCCACAGTAGGTACATGTCTATCCCTCTAGAAGGGTGGAATGCTACCTCCGCCGCCAGAACTGGCGGGGGGGTAGTATTCCAATATGTTTGACATCAAACACGACATGTTTCCGTGCAGCCATCCCAAAGTTAGCATTTAACGTGAGGTTATAATGCGCTTAAGAGTATATGGTCAGGCTGCACTACAAACAGCCTCAGAGAAGGGTCTCCGAATGCTGCAGAGGGGCTCTGCTCATGCAGGGGCACCCTCTCACATAGGAACCAAGCACTCTGCCTTCAGGATTGATAAGGCCTGCCATAGGAGTGACTTATAGGTTTATATGTGTGTATCTATGTAGTGATATAGGTAGCCTATATCACAGTAAGGGTGCATGCACCACCTTACCCAGGCTGCAGTAGCAGACCTGTGGTGTCAGATTTAGTCTGCTTCCCAGGGGTGGCATAATACATGCTTCAGCCCCTGGTAGGCCTGTGAAGTACCTATGCCCTTGGCACCTAAGGTACAATATACTAGGGACTCATAAGGTACCACAGTATCCAATCACTAGTGCACCTAGAGTGCACTCCAAGTCGTTTAGAGAGAACAGAGAGGTGGGGCCCTGATTGGCAGGGTCCCAGCCTGACTATAGCCAGAAACCAGTGTAAACTTCAGAAAAAAAGTGGGGGCAACATAAGAGGCAGATCCTACTCTCCTACACAATGTAATCACAGTTGCCTATACATGGTGCCAACCGGCACTGGGTAGTAATTTGCACGGGGACTATTTACAAGGCGGGGCCAATCGGGCCGCTGCCGGAATCACCACAAGCTATAAACAGGGTAAATGAAAGTCAGTAGTCATGTGGGTGTAATCATCAGCCTGGCATGACATTATATCCACAGAGCCTCATACCAGCTTACTAGGCATGAAATACTAAGCAGAAACATTAGCACGTCAGTAGGCCTCCAATCAAGTTTAGCATTAGGCGTAACCTTCGCCTTGGGTATCATTGGGGCATCACATCAGCAAGGTACACCCTAGGAGAAAACATTAGGCACATTAGCATAACCCTAGGTATGAACACATTTGTGTAAATCACAATGGCCTAAATCAGGATAGGCATGAGCACAGTATGCGAACAGCGGGTATAAGAAACTTCATTAGCATAAGGGCAGTGTCATTAGGCAGGAAAACATCATTGCATGACATTCCTATTGGGCATGGAATCAGCCCTGTACTCCTAAATCACCTTATATATGTGTAAAACATATGAGGCATAACAACATTAATAGTGGGCACAACCCCATGAACAGAAGGCCTCCTCCGCAGGCAGGAATCACCTTATGGCCAACTCAGCAGCATCCACCTTAGGGGGGAAAACATTAGGCATAACCAATACCTCAGGCATGACATACGAACCATGAGCATGGAAACATATTAGCATGTGGCTCCTCCTCCGCAGGAACCCAATAGGCCTACCATCAGCACTGCAAACCTGAGGGAAAAGCTTTAAGTAGCATCCTAGGTACAAATGCATTATGCAACCATATTATGCCATAAATCATATGGGGCAATAGGCCTCGCCAGCATAACCGCAGTTCGCCCCAGTCGGGGGCACAACACTGAGACTGGCCCCAGGCCAACTGGCCTCTCTCGGGGGCTCAAATGCCCTATGTCCCAACACAGTCAGGGTTGGCTGCAAGGGCGGCGAAAACAAAGGTGTGCAAAACGCTAGGGTAGGAGGGTCCCTCACTCCTCTCTCTTTCCCTTCTGGGTAATCCAATGCCCACAATGCGTGGCAGCTGCCCCCTGTCCTGCGGGGTAGCTGTGTATACCCAACAAGCACTGGCGCCAACAATGCAGCGATGGGAGCCCCACTCCGGGCTCTAACAGGAATCTGCCCACAAGAACACTGGCACGGTGGAGCCCCTCTTCTGGGACTCTAGAATTTCCCAAAATGCCTCTGTCGTGCAGCTGAGGGAGGAAACAAGTACTGGGCACGTTGGAGCCCCCTCCTATGGGACGCTAAACACAACCAATGCCCTCCAAAGAATACTGGCACCGGGGGCGGGCACCGACAATGTGCCCCGACACACCCCCCAACCACAAGATGACTGAGCCCCACTCACCGGCAGTCTGGGGCCCCTCTGGATGTCTCTGCAGTCTCCGGGCACCGGCAATGTGCCCCGACAGGTCCCGCTTCTGGGACCTCTCCTGGCTTCACCCTCAGCGGAGCCTTCTCCTCGTCAGCAGCGCGGAGGGGCAGGCACCGACAATGTGCCTCGGGCCCCCTCCGCCGCAGGACTCCTCCTTGGCAATTTACATATATCGCTCACGAGGCGCTAGGCGGCAGGAAAGTTCTTGTGCTGAAATTAAGTTGTAGCGCCCACAAAGCGCTAGGTCCCACACCATAAAGTGGTAGCGCTCCCCTTCACTGGCAATGAAATATAGCCCCCCCGAGGTGCTAGGGAGCAGGCAGGAAGGCACAGTCACTGGAAATATAGCGCTCTCGCAGCACAGCGCTGCAGATGTCAGCTCCTCACCTCCTGGGCAATAAGATAAAGCGCTCTTCTCCAGGCGCTAGCCAGCAGGTAGGGATGGTCAGTCACTTCAAATGTAGCGCTCCTCTTCTGCTGGGCACAGTTATAGCGCTCTCGCAGCAAGCGGAGCACAGTCAATGCAAATATGGCACTCCGGCAGCCCAGCGCTGCAGGACCCACGCACCTTCTTCTCCTGGGCAGGGCTGGAGGCAGCGCTCTCCGGGTGCAGGAATAAGGTTGTAGCGCTAAGTCCCACAAAATAAAGTTGCAGCGCTTCTCTTCCCCTGTGGCACAGTTATAGCGCTTTAGCAGCACAGCGCTGCAGGCATCAGCTCCTCTCTTCTCCTGGGCAGACCACGTGCTCACAGGGTGCTAGGCAGCAGGCAGCTGGCAGTAAGATATAGTGCGCACCAGGTGCTGGGCTTAGGACGGCAGGAGAGCAGGCAGGCAATACTGGGCAAGATCAGCAGGCAGTGGGTACTCATCAGAACAGGACAGAAGCTCCTAGAAGCAGTCATCTCCCATAAAGTGGCACTCCTCCTGACACAGCAGTCTTCACTCCAGTAAAGGGCTCTCACTGGCCCTGTGGACAGCGGAGGGGTGCAGATGGGCACAGGGGCCAGCACACAGGCCCAATGTGGCGGTACCTCCTGGCAGAGTGTCCCCTCTCAATCTAGTCCACGCTCCGTCTGAGCACATGGAGGCACAGCCCCCCTCACCCCACCTACCAGAAAGGGCTGGAAGGTTCCCTGGGAAACCGGTCCCAACTGGTTTAGGGGGAGGTGTAGAGCACCCTGGGTGCCAGGCTTCCCTCCAGAAGCTGGGGGTGCTGGGAAACAGACAACTAGACCGCCAACTCACCTCAGACAGGTGAGTTGACACATGTGCAGACAGGAAGGGCGTCCATTTTAAAAGTAACATTTTACAAAGGTGCATTTCTACAATGGTGGAAATAAAGGTGCGTGCACCATTGCACAGCATTTATTATTTTCAGTTCAGACACACCATGTCAGTAAAAAGGCTAGGGGGAAAAGCGAAAATTTTTAGGACAATAAGGGCCAAGTCCAACAGGCACCAACACTCAGAGATTGGTTTATGGATCTGCGGAAATGGGCCCAGGCTGAGATCGATATGATGTCCGTCCCCGTGGTCAGAGGGTAAGAGGAACACTGTACGCTGAATGGGACACTTAGCTGGAAAAATTGGGACCTAGATCGAACACACACCCTCTCTGAACAACAGGTACATAGTAGTGGAAGATCAGACATGAGACTGCACAGGGAAGGATGCTATGACGGGGACTATTTAATGAGGGGGATGGTATTACGAAGCATTCGATGACATGTCAGACACCACACTAAAGCCTTACTATATTTTTCCTAATGGTTCCCCTTCTCCTATTACACAGTGCGCTCAAAGGGTTATTGTTAGACATAAGGCACTGCCATAGTTGTTATGCAGGCATACATAATGTTTGCAATATTGTTGATACCTATATGTCTCTAATGTTGTTGTCACCTGGGAACCATACTGGGCTTGAATTGCATGCAGTTTCAGATAAGTGGTCCTAATGCTTTGTTTGTGGACATTCTACAAAATTAATAAAGATCTATGGCAAAAAAAGCAAGTATTGGCAAAGCCAATAGGTATCGCCTTTAGGACCTATTGGTTTTGTCAGTGCCTTTTGGTGATACTGTAAATGGAGTAGCACACTAACGAGAAGGCAACACAGAGCTCCAGGGAGACAGGGAGTTTGGCGGGGGTCGAAAGCACACAAGAGAACTTGCAATACAAGGGAAACAGCCACATGAAGCATGGGGGAGGGTATTTGGCAGCTTAGGGAAAGCATCCGATGGAGAGAGCTAGAAACTCTCATGGAGTGCTTAAGCAAAAAAGAAAAAATAGTTCCTTAAAAGTGAGCTGTTAAAGGATTGAAGCCAGCCATCAGAGAGATGGTAAACAGGCTCTGCACCTGCGGAGGGAAAAACACCAGATGGACGAACTGGCACAAGGAAAGCCATTGAATCAGAGGCAAGCAAATGAAAATGCCAATAAAGGTAAACATAGTAAGCAGTGGATGGTCTGTAAGCCCCTGTAAGTTCTTTGTGAGCCCACAAGAGTTTTTTGTAGCTAGACCGCTTGCGCTGAGTGGTAGGCTCGGCCTAAAGAACAATGAGGTTAAGCACATCATCTCAAAATGAAAAATAAAAGTTTCAGATGGCAGATGAGGTCTCAGCATTGAAAAACTTTGGAATTTCTGGAAGCACTGGGAGTTGACTGTTAAGCTCTTTCCAGTGATAATAGGTATTCCTTATAGGTCATCGTGGGGCAAATTAGAGTGTGCAAATTAGAAACAAAACACAGCAGTTTTGCTCTGAAAAACTATTATTTAGGTTCTTTGATCGCAGTCCTCTGCCACCTACAGAGGTGCCTGTATCATTTACGACAACAAAATAATTTATTCTGTTTCTTGGATAAGTTCCACATATCTAAATAGTCTGCTAATGTGTACATTTATCAATTCTGCTGCCCTGTGAGTTTCTCTAGGGACTTGGTGCCTAGCTTGCATAAGAGGTAAGTTACTATATGTATTGGCATTGGTATGTTGTTAAAGCATATGCATCCTTTTCATATAGTATTTTCCTGGTCTGGTTTTGGCATTGTGTGTATAGGCTCGCGCCATCAGAATCTAAAGCAGCATACCGTGTAACATCTCTGTCAAAAAATGCCTCAAGCTTTTGATATGGAGAGACCATGGGGAGAATCTTAATCCTACCCCATGCACACATTCATTCATTCACATTTTGTGTGGGTCTGTGAATGAACACAAACAATAATGGTGGTCCTCATGTTTGTGGAAGTGGGCATTCACCCACCAAGACCAACAAACTCGTATTGGAGTCACTTAAACAGTCACTAGACCTTTGCAGTGAAAGGCTCTCTAATCTCTATGATAGTTCAGTAGAGCTAGCCTTATGTGAATGAGACTTCCAGCTGCAGATTCCTTACCTTAGAATATCATTCAGGCGTCAGACTGGATCCGGACATTTTCAAGCAGTACTTCTGCATTGCCGGGAGGTGGCGTGGATCGACTACTTGTCGGCCAATCCAAATGTGTTGTGCACGGTATGTTAATAGGCTCCACCCCAGCGCGCTGACATCCGTTATTTTCTTTCTGTGCCAATCAGCGCAGATCCAGAGAGAGCTACTATATTCAATTTTTTGGACCTTTTTTTCAATGTTTTGTCTAACTCTTTTGATCTTTATGCTCCCAGTGCGCATAGGGATGTTCCCTAAAAAACCTATGCAATTAAACCCAGTGGTTCCTGACACAGGCAGATGTTTGTTATGTACCCCTGCCTGGTTTGCCTCTGGTGCCTGGAGCCGAGCCAATACTCCAAGGCCTGCACCGACTGTTTCGCCATGAATTCCACGGTGGTTCAGGAGCGCTCCCTGAAGCTCTTGGCCACCCAACACCAGTTAATTACGTGATGCTCCAGGTCCTAGTAGAGTGGAAGGTCTCTGGCCTGTTCACGGAGCCGTTCCCAACGCTCATCATCGCGTTCAAAGTCGTTGTCAGGTAAGCCACATAAAAAGTCTAAGAAGTCGAAGTGTTCGACTGTGAATTACCGGTCCAAGTCTTTGGACGAGGTGCGGGAACGATGCCACAGGACTAGGCCCCACTCGTCAGCCGCGGAGCCTGGGTATTGGGTCTGCTCCACACCTCCCTGAATTAACGAGCCGGAGGGACCCCAGCCCCATTAAAGGAGTTTCATGAGGCCATGCACTTTGTTTGGATGGGCTGACCCCTCTGGAGCGCCTTCGGACCCCATGGGTTCGGCAGGTTTCCCCACTGGATTCCCACCAATGTGTTCGCCCTCGACGCCAGTCTGCCCCTTTGGACTCGTTCCTGGATCGACTCTGGTCGCAAGACTGTGACCATTTTTAGAGCCCATTCTACTGGCGCTGTTCCCATTGTCATAACACATGACTCTGATACGGAGCCGGATCGACGTCGACTCCGCCGCCGGCCGCAACACAACCTTCAGAGTCTGAGGTAGGCCCTACTTTCTTTTGTAGGCCCTGTGGAGAGGACGATTGGGGAGGATCTGAGGATCTGTATTGTTATCCCACCCCTCAGAAGAGCCTATGAGTAGCTGGTATCAGGAACTGGTGGCTGAAACACAACCTTCAGAGTCTGAGATAGGCCCTACTTTTTTTTATAGGCCCCGTGGAGAGTACGATTGGGTAGGATCTGAGGATCCGTATGGTTATCCCACCCCTTAGAAGAGCCCATGAGTAACTGGTATCAGGAACTGGTGGATGCCAGTGGTTTGCTCACCTCTCCAGGCACTGGCTTAGCCTCTCCTCATAGCATAGCTGCAGAGAAAGGGGCTTCGGTTGCCATGGTGTTGAGGAGGGCGGCTCAGGTCCTGGACCTTACGCTGCCCTTGCTGGTGGTCAAGACAAACGTCTTGACAAAGGTGCTTTAACCGAGTTTTACCCCCACAGAACCTCTCCTCCCTTTTAATGACCCCTCACAAATGCCCTGAACATGGGCTCCTGTGCACAAAATAATTGCCCGCTGCCTTAGCCACGATCTTGTGGACCCAGATTTCCTTACCCAATGCCCATCCTGGAGCGTCTGGTTTTCCAGGTCTCCACATCCAAATTCAACCCAGGCATGTTCCCTACCACACCACCGGGTTGGGAATCCCAGAGGTTGGACACCTTCAGCAAGAGGATGTTCTCTTCCTCCAGTCTTGCACTGCAGTCGGTGAACACTGTGTGCCTCTTGGGCCAGTATTACAACACAATTTGGAATTTGGTTGCGCAAGCACTGCCCATGGACTCGAAGGAGGCTTGAGCTATGCTGACCCATGCTATTGCCGATGGCAGGGACCCAGCAAAGTTCACCATACACTGCGGACTGGATACAACCGACTCGCTAGGCAGAGCGATTGCTTTGTTGGTGGCACCCCATCACCATGCCTGATTGACGTCTACTGGCTTTTCGGGGGAAGTCCAGGCATCATTTATGGTCATGTCCTTCGATGGCACTCTCCTTTTTGGTGATATGGCAGATTTGGCGCTCAAGTGCTCTAAGGACAGTAGGGCCACTGCCCGGTCACTGGGACATTCCTCTTCTGTGGCTACGGTAGAGGCTACCAGTTGTCCATTTCCACCTAGCTACCACGGCCAACAGGCTCCTCGGTCCTTTTGTGGTCGCAGACACTGTTCCCACAAGCGCAATTGGAACCAAGGCCAGAGGTCTTCCATCCCCAGGCAGCTGAAGCCTCCAAACCGCTTTAATATACCCTCTCGACATCATGGGCAGCTGGTTAGCGACAGGATCATGCACCACCTGCCCGATGGTAATCCATCACTTTGGACCAATGGGTGCTTCAAATTGTCCTGCGGGGTTGCACCCATCCATTCACAGAAACCACACCGCCTATTCCACCATGCTTAGACCGGTCGACGGAGGACCGCCTCTTCCTGCTGCATCAGAAAGTGAAGGCTCTTTTGGCCAAAGTAGCCATCGAGAGTTTGCCGACATCAGAATTAGGTTGTGGTTGCTATTCCCACTACATTGTGGTGCAGAAAAAAGGATTGAGGCATCGCCCTATAATAGCCGTGCGCCCTCTCAACTGCTTCCTGTAGAAGGAGAAATTCAAAATGCTCATGTTGGCTCAGGTCCCATCTTCCCTGGATACTGGATGGTAGCGTTGGATTTGCAAGACGCCTATTTTCTAATATTTGCACTGCCGGTCCACAGACGCTAACGACAGTTCACGGTGGGCCAGGAGCATTTAGAGTTTGCTGTGTTCCCCTTTGTCCTTACCAGGGCTCCTTGGGTATTAACAAACGTGATGGCAGTGGTTGCAACCTATCTGCGGATGTCGGGTGTTCTAGTCTTCCCCTACCTCGATGACTGGTTACTGAAGGCGGGCGCGCCCCAGGCAGTTGTCACCCACCTCCAGACTACGGAGGAAATCCTGCATTCGCTGGAGGTTACTATCAACGTATTGAAGTCATACCTGACACTCTTCAGATGCTCCCTTCCATCTGAGCCATTCTCGAGACAGTGCAGTTTTTGGCCTATCCTCCGGAATGGCGAGTCTAGGATATTCAGGCTATGATTCCAATGTTTCAGCCTCTATCCTGGATTTTGGTAAGACTGACTCAGAGGCTGCTGGGCATTATGGCCTCCTGCATCCTGCTTGATAACACATGCCCGCTGCCTTATGCGGGCACTGCAGTGGGGCCTGAAATCCCAGCGGGCACAGCATCAGCTGCATCTTTCCTACCTAGTCAAGATGTCAGAGGGAGCTGCAAAAGATCTGCAGTGGTGGCAGACGAATCGCAATTGGGTTAGCGGCAGAGCCCTCTCTCTTCCCCACCCAGAACTCAGTTGTGACAGATTCTTCACTCCTGGTTTGGGCGGCCATGTTGGAGAGGCGGAGATCAGAGGACTCTGGTCTCCAGTGGAGTCTCAACTCCACGTGGAGCTGAAAGCCAGCTGCTTGACATTGAAGGCATTCCTCTCTTCCATCAAGTGAAGGCTTGTTCAGGTGATCACAGACAACACCACCACTTTGTGGTACTGCAACACGTGGGCTAGGGACATGGACCCTGTGCCAGGAGGCTCTGCACCTCTGGACATGGCTGGAATGCCAGGACATTTTCCTGGTCCTACAACACCTGGCGGTTCTCTGAATACCAGGGAGGACAAACTCGGCCGTCAATGCCTCACAGATCACAAATGGTGTCTCCATCCGGAGGTGGTGTAAGTGTTAGATCGGTCGGTCCTCAGGATCGGTTTGTTGCTCGGAATGGTCCACCTCTTGATCTACCCAAGCTTTAATAGCCGTAATGGCACAGGTCAGCGGAAGGATCAAGTGGGGGAAGGAAAGGAAGGGAACAGCCGGGAGGGAGATCTGCAACGACAACCACAATCATGTATACCTTATAGCCATGGTCACAGAACGCATACATGTAATAACTGTAAATGAGCAGCACCCCCTCCTATACCTGTAACAAAAAGAACGACACCTGTAGAAGAAGATACTTCAATAAATGATGTGCCTTCTGTGTGGTAACTGAAACAAACACAAAGTTCCCTTCTCCTTCTACTCTGAAAACATGAGGATTCGATCCTCTAATTGGATTGGTTAACTTAGTTATAGTAAGGCCATACACTGAGATATAATAAGACTAATTTTACCAGGTTGCTAAATTTAAAGACAAAAATATATAAAATCATACATAGAATAATCAATTTCTAATCAAACATATGAATTCAAAGGAATGTATTATCAATATTGTATTCAAAAGATCATGTTCTATACAATTGATATTAACAAAGTTAAAAACACATTTAAAATCATATATTCATCATATTTTTAAATAAAAGGTAAACAATACGTGCAATAAATACATGAAGAACAACTGTCGACGCGGCGTTTCGGTGCTAAGGTAGATCGTCACCTTCTTTAGGACAATAGTTCAATATTTAAAAATCTATTGATTTATATGGAAGCTCTTATATTTGCCTCCAATGAAGTTTTGGACGGGTTCCTCGTCTGATTTTTACAGTCTCATAGGTGCCGGATGATACCCTATAATTTTCTTTGGAGGGTCTTTGTTTAGTTTTCTCACCCTTCTATTTCTATGAATCCCTTCAAGGAGTAAATGTAATACCTTTATTAGTCACACTTCGATGGGATCATTCACAAATAACTTTTATATTGTCAAGTCCATCTTAACTCAAAATATTGATCTCTAATTAAAATCTTGTTTATTAGATCCACCCACTTTTTCTTCTTTAGGGGTGCTGGTTCCAGTTAATTTTAGTTCTGGTCCAGATTTTATTCTGGTATGAAGTTAAAAGAACAAGCATCTGTCTTGCTGACCTGCCAAATTGGGTCTGGTTTCAGTATCTATACCCATCCCTTTTCCAAGTACTAGGGTACCTCCCAAACCTTTTTGCCTTCTGTGTGGTAACACCACTTGTTGTGTTATAGCTGCAGTGGGAAAAACATAGAGGAAAATACACATTGAGCATATATCACTTTCGGCTGATACAGTCCAATGTTAATGAAGTTACGACATCAATGATACATAGGAGTAACATTACTAGAAACCTACCCTTTTCTAAACTCCACATAACATCACAGGGATAGAGCGTAGTTCCATACCACTCCTATTACCCCTGTTAAAATAGAGCCAGAATAACACATGAGTATAAACCTTGTTCCAGAAAACAAATATTCATGCTAATAACTGCTACTGAGTCTCAATCCACTGATATGGTTACTTCACCAATGATTAGGATCCAAACGATTTTCATAAGAAACAAAGAGCTGAGAATTCCCTGCACAAAGATGTTGCCATTGAGTAGCCACTCTTATCACAGGAACTGCAGTACAGGCTCAGGCACAGGCTACAAGACTGAGAAGCCTACACGAGCTACCAATGTGGATTAACGGCAGCTAGTCCACCACCGGCCGACAATGCCGGGCGAATGCCCAAAGGACTCTGAACCGTCCTCCCCACGAGCAGCAAGCTCACCAACGGAGGACGTTACTCACAGCCGGCCGACAATGTTGGGCGAAACCCCAGGGGCACTTAACCTTCCTCCGCAAGAGCAGGAGGGTGAGCCACAACCAAGTAAAGAGCGAGAGTTGGTGCAGAGCACCCTTACCAGACCTCTCCTCCAGGAACTACGAACCGCAGCTAACTCGGCGTGGGCGAAGAATTTCCGACGCTTTGCCGAGTTCCGCTGCTTCCTTATGGGCCATCTCTTGCGACGTAGTGCGTGACGCGCAAGGCCTCATGGGAGTTGTGGTTCTCAGCGTTAGCGGCATTTGCGATGATAACGGGAGGAATGTTCTTGCCGCGTTACCAGTGCGCTCATTGCTTGCGCATGTAACAGTAAGGTCTCTTCCGCAACTGGGGAGAACCTTGGTTAGATCCATTCGCCACTGCTGTGAATGCACAATGTCAGAGCATTTCATTTTGAGCGGAATGCAGGCCTCTTGTAAGCCTTTCCATCAATACCATTTCGCCCACAGATCTAAACAAGATCAGGAATGACTGGGCCCAAGTCATTCTTGTGCCTCCGGATTGGGCATGAAGAATATAATATCCTGAACTCATGAGCATCGGTCCTACGAACAGGCATGCTCCTTCAAGAGGATCTCCTATCGCAGCAAAGAGGCAGGGTCCTGCACCCGAACCTGTGCATGCTCCGCGTTCATGCATGGAGATTGAGCGATAGCAACTGACCATCTTTGACCTCCCTTCAGAAGTCTGCAAAGTCATTCTTGCAGCCAGGCATCCCTGAACTTAGACCGTATACACCTGCCGTTGGGACAAGTTTGTGGCTTGGTGGACTGCTAAATATATTGATCCCCTCTCTGCACCATTGTCCGAGGTCTTGTTATTTGTTTTATCCTTAGTCCGGCAAGGCTTTGCTTTGGGCACTGTCAAGGGGTATCTTTCGGCCTTATCAGCTCTCTTATGGTTGCCGGATCAACCTTCCCTGTTCAAGTAACCAGTTGTGACCTGTTTCCGAAAAGGACTCCAACACTTCAGGGGTAGTAAGCGCTATATAAATGCAATTACAATACAATAGAATATGTCCCCCCAAAGCCCTTTATTATGCCCCAATGGGACCATAATCCCTTTATAATATTTTTGATGTGCTTACCCTTCAAGCCTATGCACCGTTGCACTCTGTGTCTCTTGACCATTAAAACAATCTTTTTGGGGGTGTGGCCAGGCAAGATGGCTGGGTGGACGTGATCCACACCAGCTCCGGAGCCCCGCAACTGTCGGACACGGCTCAACCATAGAGAGGTGTGGTGCAGCGGCCAGGGCAGCTGACTTCGGAGCACAGGGTTCACAGTTCGATCCCCGGCTCCGGCGGCAGCTCAGCACCATGTGACTCTGGGCAATAGCTCACTTAATTTCCACTACGGCCCCCAGCGCCTTGAGACCCGTAAGGGTGAGTAGCTGCGCTATATAAAAACGGACTTACATTTTTTTTTTTAACCATAGCTAGAGGACCAAATTTTTTTAGATACGGTCCGGAAAGGCTTTGCGACGCCGTCAAGAGCCCCGGAGTCCGAGCCCAGCGCGTCCTCGAGGAGGAATTGATGAATTTATGAAGCGGGCGGAGCGCGGGTCCAAGATGGCGCCGAAGACCTTATCCGCGCTGAGCCCGGAGAAAGAATAAGTCTGCACAGCTTCTACAAGATCCGACCAACGGGCTGAGGGGAAGGAAACGGATCGGCGGGCGCTGCGCAGAGGGGAAGGTGACCCGGCGAGAGACTCCCCTCTGCAACGAAGTGCCCATACGGTCGGAGGGGCACGCGGCCTCGGAGCGGAGCTTCACGTCAATGTGGTGCCCTACCTGTTCCAACGCGCTAAGGAGGTGAGCAGGGTCTGGTGAATGCGGCAGAGTGGCGCACTGAGGCAGCCCGGGGGGGGGACTCTCTCCCCTAAGTTGCACCGCCGAGGCTGAGAGCGTGTGGGCCCTAGGCTGGGCTGCAGGTTGGAAGTACGGCCTGACCTCAAGATGGTGCCCGGACCTTTGTCTCTCCAAGGATAGGGAACAATAACTAAACCAGCAACTGGAATGGGGGACAGAAATTAAAAGACAAAGATCTGAAGTATTGCAACCCTGAGTTAAAAGTGAAAAGGCTGCTACACATCGCGCTGCCACACACAGAGCCACACCATGCGCCTGACCCTAAGATGGCCGCCTCAGGCTGAATTCTGTGAGAATTACTATTGATCCGGCTATCGCCTGGTAGAAGACCACTACACAACAATAGCTTCCACAAAGGGGCCGCAAACCGGAGGGGGGCTTGCCTGCCCACGTGAGGAAGGCCTACAACACAGCCCATATGCCACCGAAAAAGGCGGCGAACAAGGTCTCTAACTTTTTCGCGCCAACAGAGAATAGACAAACCCACGACGAAGGGGGACAGGCCGCACAATGGCTCTCACCAGAGAGGATCTAGTGGCTTTACTCGGGGACTTTAAATCCGAACTATGTGCAGAGATCAAGCAAGACCTGCGGACCTCTATGGACCAACTAAAGGCCAACCTCACTGAACGCATGTCTGCCCTCCAGCAAGATGTGGATGCTGTGGGTTCCAGGGTCCTGGAGATAGAGGACCAGAAACAAGAGTTGGACACTTGCACTCTTAGGCTGCATGAAAAACAACAGGATCTCCAGTCGCAACTCCAGCAGGTGCTCCTGAAGGCGGAAGACTTGGAAAACAGGTCCCGGAGGGAGAACATTCGAATAAGGGACCTCGAGGAGGGCGCGGAGGGGCCAGGTTTGGAGCCCTACGTGGAGGGGCTCTTTGCCAAGATTCTGAGCATTCGCCAGATGAAGATCAAGATTGAGAGGGTGCACCACGTGGGGAACCAGCAGGCGGGTGAGCCACGACGCACACGCGACATTCTTGTCAAATTGCACTCTTTTAAAACAAAAGAAGCGATTCTGCAAGCCGCAAGGAATAAAGAAGAGACCTCTTTCAAGGTTACAAGTGCACACTGTTCCAGGACATGGCCCCCTCTATGTTGGCACGCAGACAACAACTCAGACGGATAACGTCTAAACTCCGAGAAGACAACCTACGCTACAGATGGACTTTCCCCTTCGGGCTGGTCTTTGAACTCAATAATAAATCTCAGCTCATCTCTGACCTGGAGGAGGGTCTCCGCATTTTAGGTCTCCCTATCCCCGAAGATGAGGGTAGCCAGGGTCCTGCGAAAGGATCAGGTGCGACAAAAGGATCTACTCACCAATGGCGCACCATTTCCAAAGGCAATACCAGCCAAAATTTAAGTTACAGGGACAACGAACAGATACCATGAGGGAGGCAACCTCTATAACTTCAGGGCAGCACTACCCCTGGACATATGCAATAAAGGGTGAATTGCTGATGAGATCTCCCATGCACGTTTATCACAATTGACTTTATGCAATGGGCCATAGTTCAACATAATTCTATCTGGTCTTCTCTGCACGAAGCGACCGACGGTCAGGGTTTCGGGCACTGTCCGAGTCGCCCGTTACCATGTCCTTTTTCTTCAAGACTGAATCTGTTGGAAGCCCGTTGGTTGCTCAGCTTAAGTTTTCTGGGGTTTTTTGTTTCTTCTATTTTAGGGGGGGGACCTGGTGGTGGATCCAAGGGACAGTCGGACAAACCATGTGAGATGGGAGTGCAGGGGTTCTCTTCGTTGCCAGCCTGGTCCGTAGCGGAACACGACCGGAGGGTTCGAGGGGGAGGTCGGAGATCACTGAGGGGATGCATGAGAGGAAGAGGGAATAGATGTCTATAAGATGGTTTCAATAGCCTCATGGAACGTAAAAAGTTTAAATTCGCCCCTCAAAAGGCAAAAAATGTGGAAGTATCTAACAGACCACCAGTTTGAGGTGGTAGCGCTGCAGGAAACGCACCTTGAAAAAACCGAAGAGTTACGACTTCGCCACAAAAGCTACCCCTTAGTCTATAGATCATCTGCCAATGCTAAACAGAAGGGATTCGCACTCTTATTCCACAGCACTGCAAAATTCCATAAAGGCAGACAGGGAGGGCAGGGTAATCATGGTAAAGGGGAAATTGAGAGGCAGACTGTACTTTTATTTCCGCATGCGCTCTCAATACAGGGCAAGCAGTGTTTTTGACCTCCCTACTAGACCTGATAGCAGGGTTCGCAGAGGGTCCAACGGTTCTAATGGGCGATTTTAACCTGACCTGGCATGCTGAGATGGACAGCACTCACCCCCACAGGGCGGCCACAAGCAACTTCCCCAAAGGGATCAAACAGAGAATACATGCCCTAGGTCTGAGGGATGCATGGCGGTCGCTCTACCCAACCACCAAAGACTTCAACTTTTTCTCACACGTACACTTGACCTATTCTAGGTTGGACCACATCTTTATAAGTCAATCCCTACTAGGCTCCCTCCAGGCAGCGAAGATACTCCCAATCACTATCTCAGACCATAGTCTAGTGACCATCAGCTTGTCTTGGGGATGTAACGGAGCAGGCACTCACAGATGGTATTTCCCAATCTCGGTAACCAGGGACAGAGTTCTCCGGGACGAGTTGAGAGCAACCATTTCCAATTACTTTGAACTAAATCAACCCCAGGCCACATCACCCCAGAACAATTGGGATGCGTTTAAAGCAGTCCTCAGAGGCAAATGTATTGAATTGAACTCCACATTGAATAAACGGAGGGCTAAGGAAAGCGTGGAGCTGGAGGCGGACCTAGAGAAAGTACAGAGACCATAAGAAGGCGCCATCCCGGGTATTGCAACGACCGCTTAGTGCATTGAAGGGGAAAATCAAAGCGATCTATACAAATAGGGCAGAATACACGTTGTTACGGCTCCGGCAGATATCTTATGCCCAGGGATGTAAGGTGTGGACTCGCCTAGCAAGACAGCTACGCGAAAAAAGGGAACGTGAATACATAGGGGGCATCCGTGATGGAGATGGTACTTTAACTCACACAGATGAAGTAAAAGCGTGCATATTTGGAGGGTTCTATAAAGATCTATACACAGGTACACCCCCAGATACAGACCTGCAACAACACTATTTAGATTCACTGGAGCTGCCCCAAGTCCCGTCATCGGAGTATGACCAGCTAAACGGCCCGATTACTTCCAAAGAAGTAGGAAAAGTAATCTCGAAACTCAAACCACACAAATCCCCTGGGCCCGATGGGCTGACGGCACACTTTTATAAAATATTTGCGTCGGAGCTTATACCCCACCTCACCTCGTTATTCACCGCAATAGCGGAGGATTCCAAGGTATCGAATTCTATGGCTGAGGCAGTAGTCACCCTCATTCCCAAACCGGGGGGGAAAAAACAGAGTTGTGCCTCCTATAGGCCTATTGCTCTGTTAAACTCTAAACGCTAAAATATTCTCTGCAATATTGGCCACAAGACTAGTAAACTTAAGGCCCGCTCTAATCCACCCTGATCAATCTGGCTTCATAAAAGGGAGGCAGAAGCATGACAACATTTGGAGGACTATACACCTGATCGAAAAAGTTTCCAAATTTAAAATTCCGGCGATGTTGGTGGGCCTAGACGCTGAGAAGGCCTTTGACAGGGTGGATTGGTCGTTCCTCTTTCTTACCATGCAGCGTTTTGGTTTTGGGGAAAGGTTCATTAATATGGTCAGGGCTAACTATAAGCACCCACACTCAAGAGTTCAGGTCAATGGGTCTTCGTCACTCCCATTCGCACTTAGCAGAGGCACGAGGCAGGGCTGCCCCCTATACCCTCTTTTATTTGCCCTGAGCATCGAACCCATGGCAATTCAGGTCAGGGCCAACCCGGAGATCAAAGGTATACACTTTGGGGGTATAGAGCACAAGGCTTCGCTCTTCGCGGATGATATTCTGATGACACTCACAGACCCAGGCCCCTCACTACAGGCACTGCAGGCAGAACTGCATAAATGTGAGGCGGTAGCGGGCTTCAAAGTCAATTTATCGAAATCCTTCATCCTAAATCTCACAATCCCTGAAGGAGATGCCCAGCAGCTCCGTGGACAGACCCCCTTTTAATGGGCCAAACGCTCCCTTCAATATCCATAGGTATTCAGCTCACCTCAAGGATAGAGGACCTCTATAAGGCCAACTACCCCTCCCTGTTGTCTCAACTCCAACAAGATCTCAAGCGCTGGAAACCGCTGTACATCTCTTGGCTCGGGCGGATAAACGCCTTAAAAATGACAATGCTCCCAAAGCTACTCTACTTGTTCCAGGCGCTCCCGGTTGACCTGGATCACGATCTCTTGCCCAAGCGTCACTCACTTATCACTAAATTCATATGGCAGAATGGTAGGGCTCGCCTCCCGTTCCATGCATTACGGTGCTCGAAGAAAGAGGGGGAGTGGTGCTACCGGACTTCTCCCTGTACTACAAAGCAGCCCAACTAAGGGTGGTGGTAGAGTGGTCCATGAGGGAGTCCGATAAACATTGGCTACACAGGGACAGGGTGATAGTGGGTAGGTCGATTTGGGACGTGCTTTGGAAGCAGAAAAAAGATAGGCCGGCTAACGCATACATTAGCACACCGACACGAACAACCCTCAAGGTATGGGACGAGGTCACAAGGGAGGGGGGTTAGACATCCTTCCCTTCGCCGTACACCCCTATCCACTTCAATCCAGACTTCCCCTCAGCACTGCGAGAGGACTCATTTGACGCTTGGCGGGAGGGGGGCTGCCTGATGGTCTCGGACCTGTTTCACAACTTTAACGTGCTTACATTTGAGAGCTGCCAAAGAGAGTTTCATGTCCCAAGCAGAGACCAATTCCAATATCTCCAACTCAAACATTGAGTATCCCAGCCTCGGATAAGGGAAGCCGCCACCAGAGAACGTACCCCGATAGAACAGTTGGTACAGAGGGCGGGCACCATGAAAGGGGCGATTTCCTCTCTCTACGCTTTGTTGCTCTCGACAGTACGAGCACCACGGGCGCGCTACATGTCTTTTTGGGAGCAGATGGTCGGGAGGGACATTACAGAAGAGGAGTGGAAACACTTATGGTTGGATATAACCAAGAGCAATCACTCAGTGGCCTTGAGAGAGGCCCATTACAAGACCCTTTTTGATTGGTACCTTTATCCCACTAAACTCAAAAAGATTTTTCCAGAAACCTCCGATCTCTGCTGGCGGGGTTGCGGCCTTCTCGGGGATTTCCGCCACATATGGTGGGACTGCCCTACTATCCGAACTTTCTGGGAGGAGATCCCAACACACATTAAAGACATGCTGGGCTACCCTATACCGACATCGATAGAGGGAGCACTCTTGGGCATCAGGGATCCAGACCTAGAAGACCAGACAAAAGCAGATAAGGCAATAATGTGGGCCTGTCTAGAGGCGGCAAAACGACAATAGCGGCAGCCTGGAAAAAGAGGGAAGCGCCAGCCGTGTTGCTGTGGCGCTCACGTTTATGGATAATTCTCACTATGGAAAGAGTAGCAGATATTTTCAGAGATGAATACAAAAACTTTGAATATAAATGGGGCCCGCTGGTTTACTTTCTCTCACGTGGCCTCCCCTTGGGCGGTATGCCCACCGTCCGTACGAGCCATGCACCTCTTCCAGTTCTAACTCGGTCAAGGCCCGATTATGTCCCTACGCACATGAGGTTTCCACGGGCGATACGGAGTACTAAGTTGAGCTACAGGAGAGCACTGCTCTATTACCCGACACATTTCTGACTATCCAACAGTATATATTAGAAGAACCACCACCACTAGGGAAAGGGAGGGAGGGGATGGTTGGGATTTGTTTACAATATTTGTTTGTGTTAGTAGCCCTAATGCTTGATTTAACAAAACGGACATGACTTGACTTAAGGGAGGGGGGCGTTGGAACTTCTCAAAAAGAGAAGCTGAATCTCTATTAGACGCTACTGCTTATATGAAGTCGTGTATGTTTTCAATGCGTTGGATGTCACTTGAAAGTCATGCTGAATAAAAAGATCTTTGACAAAAAAAAAATCTTTTTAGTGGCAATTACATTGACCAGGAGGGTTACTGAGCCTCAGGCACTCCGTGGGAACCTGCTGTATCATTGATAGCAGAAGTAATAACCAGTATTCAATTTGACCCATGAAGCTCTTCAAGATTACCACAGATTTGGGCCTGATGATCTCCGGTGAATCTCCAGTTACTTTAATCCCCAGATATTGGACTCAGTCCATACTTAACTTAAGTGGGTACTGTCCATTAAATGCAGTGGTATTATCTGTTAGGGGACACATTTCAGAGTTCTCCCAATTGATTTGCAGCCCAGAATGTTCCCCAAACTTAATTACTTCTCTAATGATGGGGGCCACGTTGATTTCCGGTTTCTGTACATACAACACAACATTTTTTGGCATGTAAAAATATCAAGAGAGGTCTGACTCCACTGCATACAGCTCATGGCCGATGTGAAGTTCATGGAGAAAAAAGACAAGGGGGTCTATTGCAAATGCAAAAATCACAGAAGATAATGGGCAGCCCATTTATTGTATCGGATACAATAAATGGATATTGTATCCGAGTATATAAGTTATTAACTTTCACTCAAGCCAGGGGGGCAGTGTATAGTAGACTTATCAGACTCCTGAGAACCTCATACATGAATGGCCAATCTGGAGCATCAAACTTTTTTTAGTATCAAGCCAGCATAATTCAGATCTGTCTGGTGTAGCACAGTCATCAGTGTGTACAAATTAAATGCTGTGGATCTCTGAGGAGTGAATGCCGACTGATCTCTAGTAATGCTAATAACTGCATAAGAGGTTACAATCTCTTCACCAATATTTTGGCTTCAATTTTCTTGTCAAAATTTAACAATGAGAGCAGTCTATATGAAGAACACTGACTGGGTTTGCAGCCTGGTTTTAGGATTATTATGATAGTGGCCTCTAACATTGACAGAGGCAATTTGCCAGCAAGAATATCTGTTATAGACTTCCAGCAACCTGGGGCACGGACAACAGCTAACTCTTTATAAAATACCACTCTGATCCCAGAGCTTTACAGATAGCAAGACTGGCTATAGTGCTCTTGACATCTTTAAGTGTTAGGAGAGATTTGATAATTTCTAGCATGTCACCCTCAATCCATACAACCCCAATATCTTTCATATAGTCAGCTATGTCACCCATAGAGTAATCTATATGAGCATTGACCTGAGTCCCCAGCCCAAAAACGGGCTATTGTCTGTCTGCCCACTAAGGAAGCAGGAATTTGTTTTATGTGGCACATAGAAAAATGTTTTGAGGGTTGCTGTCCCAGGCATCAGGCAAAGCCCCCAGCAATAGGGATGTTTAAGACACTTCTGTCTTTCTAGGGCCAGAAAGCCTATTACATACCAGAGAAAAGAAGTTGGCTGCAATTAAAAAAAAAAAAGGGGGTGGCGGGATCTCACTGAGGCATCGCACTGTGTCCCTACCCCCAGAACAGGCCCAACAATCATTCTGCCTCGCTCAGGGCAGATTGGGCGGGGGTTTGCCCACAATCTGCCCACTAGATGCCAGGGAAAAATATTCCCTAAGAGGAAAAAAAGGGGTGGGGCGGCTCATGAAGGCATTGCACAGTCCCCCTCTTCCCAGAACGGATTCAGCAGTCTTTAAGTTAGAAGGGGGGGGGGGGGGGTGTGTGTGCGTGCATGTGTGTGTGTGTGTCTCTGTGTGTGTCTCTGTGTGTGTGTGTGTGTGTGTGTGTGTGTGTGTGTGTGTGTGTGTGTGTGTGTCTGTCAGTCTGTGTCTGTGACCGAAGCAGGTCCAAACGCTTCTTTTTCATTTGCCAATAAATCAACATTTGATCTAAATACGAGCCTGTTGGTGAGGCTGTTTTTCTTTTACGGAGCAGTAGAAGATTATCAATGCAATATATATATCTATCTCGATCAGTCACCACTGTATAGTTAGGTTAGCTGTTCCATAAAAGACTCTTTTTGTGTTGCAAATAACTTTGGCCCTATTTGAAGAATCTCACAAAACTTTCTAAAAAAGTGCTATTTTTTTTACTAGCTTGTAAATGGAAAGTTTCGGGGTGATCCGTCAAGTGGGGGCTGAGAAAAAAAGGGGTCCCACAACGCAAATCCCATGCATTTTTCATAGACTTCTTTAAGAATGGCTACAGCAAAAACTGATTTACACCAAATTTGGCAGGAACCTAGCTCTTGGTCTGCAGATTGTGCTTTTTGTAATTTGATGTAAATTCGTTCTGTAGTTTTTTTATAGCTCTTGAGTCAAAAATATTTGGACGGTTGGGTCCGCAATAGGCTCGATAGACGCTCTCAGGAGTGCTAATTTAATAATGAAGTTCTGGTTGTCCCAGGGAGTTTTTTTCCCTTGAGCCAATTCGCTCCCGCTGGAGTCAGACTCCCGTGGGAGCGCGTGCTCTGATTGGCTGGCAGCAACATCAGAAAATGTTGCTGGCAGCTATTACAGGAGTTGGGGAATTGGTCCCCTGTCCTGAAGTAGTAAATGAAAAATAATATATGGAAGCAGGCTCCGGATACCCTGCGTCTCCCCCTCCCATCCCCCCCAAAAAATCAGTTTTTGCTGCAATGCCACAGGATTGGAAAAAAACAAAATGCTGGTCCAGGGCTAGTTTCATTAATTAAGGGGAAAGGGGGCACGCGACCCCCCTCCCCAAACCATTATAAGCCCAGGAGAGCCCACCCCCAAGTCCACATATAATAAGGTGAGGGCAGATCCAAGGCTCCTTCCTGAGCCATTTCAGGCCTCTGGAAGCCCACCCCTGGAGCCGCAATCCTTTAAAAAAGTGGGAGGGGACCACACAGCCCCCTCCCTGAGCTGTTGTAGGCCCCAGGAAGCCCAGCACTGGGGCTGAAATTTACCAAAGAAAAGGTGAGGGGGCAGTGCAGCTCCCTTCCCGAGCCGTGAAAAACCCCTGGGAACCCCATCTACAGGGCCTCTAACTCTACAATAAGGGAGTTGGCCAGTGTGGCCCCCCCCCCTCCCTGAGCCTTTAATGGCCCCGGGTACCCCATCCTGGCTCACTTGCTTTGTCCCAGGGAACCTGCCCACGGGACACAGTCGTTTCCCTGCCCGTACCAGCACAGCAGGGAATCATGTGTTTGCTCCCACCTGAAGGGTGCATTTTTAAAACTCCCGCCAAACGGCAGCGAGCACAGAATCTGCTGCCAGCAGAGGGGGAGCTTTAAAAATGATTTTGTTACTAGTGTATTGTAGATGCATAGCAGATCCCGCATCAGGCAGAAGGGCCCACCACAAGAAAGAACCACTGTGCTGACACCTATGCTATTCAATTTGTCATTGTCGCCATCACTGTCTTTATGAGGTCAGAAATGCCTAACACATTTTGGTGTCCCATTACTGCAGCACGACTAAGGAGTTCACAACACCCGTCTGCCTCTCTTACAAACTACTTTATTCACGTGCAGTTTGGCTTCTGTGCTATTTATTTACTTTGTGTTACTTATGTATTTTGTATCTTGTGGTACTTATGCCCTTTGTACTTTGTTACCTAGGTACATTGTTTTCGCTCTGTTTTACTTTTCCAAAAATTTTCAATAAAAACTATTTGAAAAATAAAAATGGTCCTACTAGCTGGGAGCAGACTTGTATTCTGTTTCCCTGCCCACACTGATGTTTACAGGGAAACAGAAGACATATTGTTCCTGGCCGGTGGGAACAGCTATTTATGATGCTCCCTCCGGGTGGGAGAAATCTGTTGCCCTACCCGCATCAGTGCGGGCAGGGAAGCAGATCAAAATATTGCTCTACCTGGAGGGAGAAGCATTTGGAGCTGCTCCCTGCAGGCGGGAACAATGCCAGCTCCTGCTGCATGCGGGGAGCCGGCTGGGGCCGCAGGGGCCTTCGGACTCCCCCGGTGACCCTCAACAATATTATAGTGGGTGCCCTGTGTGGGGACCAGGGCACCCATCTTTAAGTTTGAGGCCCCAGGGACAGGGTCCCCGGGGGCTGAAATCAGCTGTGTTCCCCCTTCCCATAAAAATCTCACCTGGCCCCGGGATGGGGTCCCCAGGGCCCAAATCGGCGGGTGCTGCCTGCCCCCTTTCCCTGAAAAGAACACCGGGCCATGGGGCATGGGTTGTCTGTAGCCGAAATCGGCCCGGGGAGGGGGGCCAAGTGCCCCTCTCCCCCTGAAAGGAACGCATGGCCCCGGAAGATAGGGTCCCCAGGGTCGAAAGGAGGGGCATGTGCGCCCTCTCCCCTTTATTTAAAATAGTCGCGTTGCGGGATGGGGTCCCCGAGGCCGATACCAGCCCTGGGAAATGGGGTGCCCATGGCCTAAAGAGGCTCAGGGAAAGGGGGGACACCCGGCACTCGCCCCTTTATTTAAATAAGTGGCCCGGGGTCCCTAGGAACAGGCCCTGTGGCCTGCCCCTTTCTGCTCATAGTCAAAGGCAGTGCCAAGCGTGGGGTTGGCTAGACCCTGCTGCCAACACCCCAGATTTATGTTTCGTTATTAAATATTACTTTACGTTAAAAAACAAATTCACTTGGGGGAAAATAAAAAATGTTAAAGTAACTTTGTCATTTGAGATGTCATCAGTGATGTCATAAATGATGCCAAAGATCATGTCATGAGTGATGTCATATGTGAGGTCATAAGCAGTGTGTGGCGGGGGCACAAGTTATGGTTAGCTCTGCTTACTATAGCTGGTGAATTTCTGTATGTGTGTTTTTAGTACAAAACGTTAATGTTGTCACTGACAAATTCCCTCAACTATAACGTTACTTTAACCTTTGATTTATTCAGTTATATTTATCTATATATATATATATATATATATATATATATATATATATATAATATATATATATATAATATATATATCCAATGACTGCACAGCAGTCTTGCTCACAGTGAGCATGACTGCTGTGCAGTCAAAACGCGTTTGATGGTGGCCGAAAATAAATTTTGAAAAACCGCACACGGCGTCGTCATCCTTTTTTGAGGAGTGAGTTGGATGTAACGGGACCCGCTCTCGTGGGGTCCTTATCGACGACGCAACTTTCGTTTTGGAGGTGGCAATTGTTGCACGAGGGAAAGTACGGAGGAATATGTGTATATATATATATATATATATATATATATATATATTTGCCACTGGATAGTTATAGTTAAAATTGTGTTCCCATAGGAAATGCATTTTTTTATGTTGGTAATAACTTTGGCGCCGTTCGAAGAATCTTTCCTAAACTTTTTTTTAAAAATATTCTCTTTCGTCTAGTTTACGCATGGAAAGTTTTGGGGTGGTCCATAAAAGGGGGCCCAAAAAGCGTTTTCCCCATTATTTTTCCCGTAGTAACTTTAGACACAGCTGCAGCCTAAACCACTGAATGGATTTACACCAGATTTGGCAGAAAGGTAGATCTAGGCTCAGATTTGTGTTTTAGTGTAAATCCGTTCAGTAGTTTTTGAGCAATTATTGAAAAAAATACTTTGTATATTTTAGGACGCGGAGGCTCTGCGGATTCTGTCCCCCAGGTAGGCCAAGTCCCGACATTTAACTTTTGGAGGAGGGAGGCATGTGACCGCCAGCTCATTTTGGCCCTGGGGACCCCATTCCCTGGCTCCTGGCCACATTGATAAGGGGGCGGGGGCAGGCGCCCCCCTCCCCAGGCTGTGTTTGTACCTGGAGAGCCCATCCTCCGGGGCCAGGCCACGTTGTGAAGGGGGAGAGGGGTCAGTTCCCTGGGCCAGTTTAGATCAGGGACCCCATCTCCCAGGGCCTGAGCCGAATATACAAAGGGGGAGGGTGGTCGGGCAGCCCCCCCTCCCTGGGCCGATTACAGCATGGGGACCCCGTCTCCTGGTGCAGAGCCACATCTATAAAGGGGAGGGGGCCGCGTGGCCCCCCTCCCTGAGCCATTAATAGCCCTAGGGACCCCATCCCCCAGGGCCGGGTCAGTCTATGTCCCGGGAGCCCACCCCCGACCCATAGCGATTTCCCTGCCGGCACTGGCGTGGGCAGGGAACTCTGTGTTTGCTCTCACTTGGCGGGAGCAATTTCAAATCTCCCGCTAAGCAGGAGCAAACACCAAGTCCGCTTCCAGCGGGCGGGAGCTTGAAAAATGCTCCCACCTGCTGCGAGTGCACTTTTAATGTGTTTTCCTGTCTGCAGTGAAGCAGGCAGGGAAACACATGAAAAATTTGTTCCCATCCACAGGGAGCAGTATTCTTAGCTGCTCCCTGCGGGCGGGAGCAATTGCGGCTCCGGCTAAATGCGGGGAGCCAGCTGGGGCTTTGGGGCTGCCCCACGGTCCCCAACAAAAGTGTGATGGGTGCCCTGGGTTTGCACCAGGGCATCCACCCTTTGTTTGCTGGGTAGTCAGCCGAGGGAGGGGGGCCTTAGGGCCCTGGGGGATGTGGTCCCTGGGGCCAAAATCGGCCTGGGGAGATGGGCCGCGTGCCGCCCTCCCTCTTACCGGATGCGACTGGGCACCGAGGGATGTGATCCCTGGTCCAAAACCGGAGAGGGTAGGGTGGCCTTGTGCTTCCTTCCCCCTTCAGATATGCCGCCATGGGATGGGTCCCTGTGGCCAAAACGACCCGAGGAGGCGGCTGTGTGCCCCTTCCCCCATAAATATGTTTGTGGGCCCTGGGGAGTGGGGTCCCTGGGTCCAAATGTCGCTTTGGGGGGAGGGCCCTGTGCCCCCATCCCCTTAAAAGATGCACTGGGGGATGGGGTCCCCAGGGCCAAACGCGGCCTGGGGAAGGTAGCGCACGGACCCCCCTCCCTTTTAAGTATGTTTCTAGGCCCAAGGGGATGGTGTCCCCAGGACCAAAAGCGGCTCAGGGAAGGGGGGCACTTGTCTCCTTTAAATATGTTTCTGGGCCCCAGGGGATGGGGCCCCATGGCCCAAAAGCAGCTCAAGGAGGGGGGGCCAAAAGTCCCCATCTTGCTAAAAAATGTGTTGTGCCCCGAGGGATGTGGTCCCTGGGGCCAAAAGCGGCCCAGGGAGTGGGACCATGTGCTCCCCTACCGCACAAAAGTGTGTCAGGCCCTGGGGGAGGGGCTCCCCGAGGCCAAAAGCCGCACTGGGAGGGGGCCCACTTGCCTTATTTTCCCTATTAAAATGTGTTGGGCCCCGGGAGGTGGCGTCCCTGGGACCAAATGTGGCCCAAGGAGGGGGGCTGCGTGTACCTTTCCTCCTAATTTTAGTTAGTGGCCCTAGGGGATGGGGTCCCCAGGGCCATAATAAGTTCGAGGCAAGGGACAACGTGGTCCCCCTCCTCTTTAAAAAGAAAAGGCCCTGGGGTCCCCAAGGCTAGGCCCTGTGGCCAACCCCCCCCCCCCCCTTGCGCACATGGCTAAAGGCTGAGCATGGTGTGGGGTTGGCTATCTTTTGGGGAGTTAGGCACAACTTGTGGCCAACCGCCCACTGGACACGGGTAAAGGCTGTGTGCAGCGTGTGTTTGGCTGTATGTGGGGGATTGGCCGCAGGCCAGACCCATTGCTAACCCCCGCCATGTACGACCGAACGCCCTGCACTGCGTGGGGTTGGTTGTATGGGAGGGATTGGCCGCATGCCAGGCTCTTTATGCCAACTCCCGCCATGCATGACCGAATGCCCTGCGCAGTGGGTAGTTGGCAGCAGGGCCTTGCTTCAGACCAGGTCATGCAGCCAACACCCTCTGGCTGTGCGCGGCAGGGGTTGGATTAACGTATGGTAATTAAATATTACATTACGTTTAAAAAAAAATTTAAAAACTAGAAATTGACTGAAAAAACAAAGGTTAAAGTAACGTTTTACTTAGGTGAAATGTTCAGTTTTAAACTCTTAAAACCACTGAAATTCACTGGTTATAGTTAGTGATTTCAAGTAACTATAACTCGTGCCCTAAGGTAACTGTAGCTCGCGCCCTCGCCTTGCACTGCAAATTATCCTAGCTATTACATCAGTCATGGCATCTTTGACATCATTGTAAATATCACTCTATATAGCGGGGCGTGAGTTATAGATACCTTAGGGCATGAGTTATGGGTACCTGAGATATCTCTAACTGGTGAATTTACCTTTGTGTTTTTCAGTGGGGAAATATATATATATATATATATGCACATGAAAACTCACCAAGTAATCACTACATGAGAAACAAGCCTCTCCAGTCGGGAATATGTGAAAAACAAATCCCTTTATTGCAGCAGGTAGTTCATGAAATGGCACTACGCGTTTCGACCCGGCTGGGTCTTAATCATATGCCTTTTATGCGAGTCGGTTACTGGTGGGTTTAAATAGGCTGAGGTAGTAAACAGTAGGGAAGGACTAGCCATGCACATTTCATTGATGTAACATCACTTTAGATATACTTCCGTTTTTTAAAGCCATTTGGAGATCAATTTATAACCATCTTCTTAACAGTATTAGACAAATGCATAATTACTGAAATGTTCGAATGGGTTAGTCTCTAATCGTGTGCCATCAATTACCAGGACTTCAAGGTCCATAATGCATTTTAATAGTCTGTAATTATCCCTGGCGTCCTTCCAACAATACCCAAATCTTATGAGTCTTGATAGGCTGTGGTGTCCTTCTCGTCAACATTTCATAAGGAACTTATACTATGGATGTCCGCCGGCTGCCTACGATGGTACAATGGAGGATATGGCTGAGTCAGTGCCACTGCTCACGGAGGTCTTGCCACTGTTGGAGCGGAAGGCCAGCCTGCTATTTCATACAAAGTGCTTCAAGCAGCCAGAGTTTGTGGGGGTATTTACCCTAGCACAGCGGGAATGTGACGACGCCTACATTTTGAACTGCAGGTATTTGCATGATAAATATCGTTTGAAACTAACGTACGAGGAGGCTTCTAAAAATGAAATGCGAGTGAACTTTGGACATGCCCTACATGGAATTGAATCCTTTTGAGACTGGAAGTACAGGTTTTCTCGCATATCAAGACTCATAAGATTCGGGTATTGTTGGAAGGACGCCAGGGATAATTACAGACTATTGCAATGCATTATGGACCTTGAAGTCCTGGTAATTGATGGCACATGTTGATTAGAGACTAACCCATTCGAATATTTCAGAAATTATGCATTTGTCTAATAGCCGGCTGGGTCTTAATCAGCCGGGTCGAAACGCGTAGTGCTATTTCATGAAATACCTGCTGCAATAAAGGGATTTGTTTTTCACGTATTCCCGACTGGAGAGGCTTGTTTCTCATGTAGTGATTACTTCGTGAGTTTTCATGTGCATATTTTGCGGTGACTCTGCGACCAAGCCCCGACTCGCTAGGCTGTGGTGTCCTTCTCGTCAACATTTCATATGGAATAATATATATATATATATATATATATATATATATATATATATATATATATATATATATATATATATATATATATATATATATTCAATATTGCTTGCATTACCCACAGAGTTCTGCAGTCCTCCTCACCCTCCTATCTAAATGAGAAACTGAAAATCTCCGGAGCAAATCGGGGTTTCAAAAATTACATGAACCAGTCTCTCTGGTAGCACCACTAGAATCTGAAACTCTCTGCCTCCCTCAGTTGGTCTAACCACCTGCCTACAACTTTCAAAAAGGAATCTCAAGCTCCTCCTATCTGATAGACATCTTGGTTAATTCACCCTCGACCAGACTTAAGTACTCTCTCCACTGTGCCCTGATCTGCCTTTGTTTAATTGTGTATGTCCTCTGCCCAATTTTTGTAACTGTCTCTTGTGATAACTCCTGTACACATCCACTGATGTAAACGTCATAGTTTAACTACTATTACTATAACCCGCTGTAACCTGTATCCCTTGTGTTGTAAGGCACTCTGATGCTCTCTGGCCATGTCCGTGCTATATAAAATTGCAAAAAGAAAATATACATATAAAATTGCTATACACTTTAAACCCTAGGTATAAATATATACCTAGGGTTTAAAGTGTATAGCAAGTTCTGAAAGCTGACAACTTGGGGAATATCAACCTTTTGGCATACCTGAGCACAGGCATTAAATATTTGTCCACATTTTGTTATTGAATAAATGATTGCATAATAGTAAACCAGACTGATCTTAATAATGCCAGAACTGTTTTTCAGTTATGTCCCTGCTATGTTTATTCAAGTACTTAGACCGAAAGTTTTGTTAGCCAAGCGTCAGACTGCTGTTGTCACTTGGTGCCTAGATGCCATCCGCATCACGGCATTAAGATGGTGCCTCTATATTATGGAGGTATCAAGAAAACTTGAAGTACAATCTTAAATTTTAAGGAGCACCTATCATAGGTTTCATATTTGTGGGTATTTTTTAACTGTTGTATACTCATCAGTCTTTTTAAGCTGACTATATAAAAGTAAATAATCCAGTTCTGCTTTTCTCCCAGAGATGATGATATCAACGATGTTACCTCAATGGCTGGAGTAAATCTAAATGAAGAAAGTGCTCGAATCTTGGCAACAAACTCTGGTTTAGTTGGGACACAAACACATTCCTGCAAAGAGGACCATTTCCTTGCTGCTATTCCATTACATGAGCGGATCTTAAAAATGGGTGAGACACATTTTGTATATTAATTATTTTCATACGATGTCATGGGAGAAGGAAGAGAAATTGTCAAGCCTGTGTAAATATAATACCTTTGAATTACATTTAGTTTGCAGCCATGATATTGTGAAATCCACTCTGTTGTGTAACCATGTAACCTCATGGAAAAAGACTCAAACTTTATCCAATGCGAATAAAGCACTCTGAAACCCCTCGCCCAGTGGCCACAAACATATTTTCTATTGCACGTAAGGCACTGCTTTTTCTTCGGTTTTTAGTTTGGAGTTTGCCACTTTTGTGTTTTTTTCCATCTTTACTGGCTGTTTTCACACTTTAGACCAGTGGAAGGTGTTCTTTCTCCTGCTTCATGGGCGAGTCTACTAAGAATTCTCTATTCCGGGCTAAGAGCACCTTTAAAAAATAAAATAAAAAAAGAGTCTCTATATGGAAGATCCCCAGAAGGAATGCATCTGCTTTCCATACCCAAGACTTAAAGCCAGAGACTGCAAGATCTGCAGAAGGTTGTCTGCAGAAACACTGAATGACTGGGAGGTTTGTCTTTTGATATGTATTCAGTCGGTAGCCCTGCTTCTTCGCATATTCATTAAATGTGTCCCATTCAAAAAAACATAATAAGAGTACATTTAGAAGGTCTCAATGAATGTTAAGTGAAAGATGTCAGCTTGCGAAAGTTAGGTCATTACAGTACTCGTGGAAACCACTCCATTGGACCATTTCTGGGTGAACAGAAGCTTCTCATAGTTCTCATGATGGTTACCAAAAACTAGGGGGAGGGGAAGATATTTAGCAGAAGTGTTTTGGACTAACTGGTTCCATGTTTTCTTGACTCCTCACACCTGTTCCTGAGCCAAATGCGGGAGTCAAGGCATTTTGCAGCTCGGCATTCATCTGAAGCTGGAGTGTCAGATTGAGCCAGAAAGAGATTCCCCAAGAAAGCAGCGCTTTGAAAGCAAATGCTGCTCAGCATTTAAATGAAAGTGTTTATTAATACGTGCGTGGGGTCTCATGTGGTGCTGTTTTATCCTTCTGGACTAAAAGAATATAAGATGCCTAAGCTGTTAGCATGACAAGCTTGAGCAAAAGCAAGGTTTTTTACTAGCATAGCGAAGAAGGCTGAACTTACACACCTCAACAGACCACTGGAGATTTTGCTAAGGCAGCAGGTAAAACAGATAAGTGTAAAAAGATGCACAGGGAATAGGTATTTTTATATAGAGCAAGTAAGAGGTTGAAAGAGTTTAACACTGAAAAGAGGGGACTCCAGGCCCGTGGAAGAAAGAAAAAGCAGTTTAGAGTAGGTTAGCATTTACATCAGGAAGAGATTAATCAGATGGGGTTTCTGAAACTCTTGCTACTGTAGATGCAGAATTATTTCCTGCTTTAATGTGAGATTCGTTTGAGAGGATTGACTCAGCTATAGATTTGGGATGTGCTATATCTAATACAGATATACCTGAGCTGACGAAGAATAAAGAAAGTGCCCAGTAAGTTGTACTTTGCTTTCAAGGGGGTTTATAAGTAGTAGTAATAATTAATAATTAGAATCAGTCTGTTATATCTGTGTCAAATAACCACTTGACTCTTCCAAATGTTAGACCGAAGTGATAAATCAAAATATTATTTAAATTTTTTTTTTTTAAATACTTTTATTGAACAAAAAGATATTTTGACATATAAAATCCTACAAAACGAACATATATTTGATACAAAAAAGAAAAACTAACAATTACACAAATCAATAAAAGTATAAGCAATCAAAGAACAAAAAGACAGCAATGGGGGGGTTCTTCTGTATTTTGCGGCACTAGTCACGGCGCGTCTTGGTAATCATCTACAGGACTTGCATCAAGAGTCATTTGGAGTACAGACCGCTAAATGGAGCACAAATAGGGCTATATCTGGGTCTGGATATTGGTCGGCAGCGGAGGGGGGTCCGTCCCTTCCCCTCCCTGGGGTTCATGTCCTTCCGGGGATGGAGTTTGGGATGTGAGCTGAGTCTGCTGTAAGTATGTGCGAAAGACACACCATATGTCCTTCGGTCTTGAGATTGGGGGCTGGAGTGTGGCATATATTTCTGTCTGCAGGTTACAATAGGACATGCTACACATCCATTCTGCCTTAGTAGGGCAGTGTTTGGCCCCCCAGTGAATCGCTATCTCTCTTTTCGCCAGCATCAGTGCTATGGCTACAAACTGAACTGGGGTGGTGGAGTGAGATAAAGAATGATGATGGATTATACCCAGATCAGTTGACTGGGGGTGAGTGTTTGATTGGCTCAAACGTTCCGTCCATCATCCCCTTTGTATCGCTTTGGTCGACCTTAGTTGGCGGGGGTATGCCCAGACGTGGGTCCCTTGCTCACTTTGCCACTGGATTCAAGCAAGCCTGGCTGATGACGGCTGAAATGCCAGAAACCGGTCCTAGGATGCTTGTTTCCGGTCCAGGGAAGACATGGCTTGGCAGTTCGGGCTGGACTGTTCCCATGAGGCACAGGGTCAGACTGATTTGCATATGGCCATGTCTGAACTGGGGTGGTGGAGTGAGCTAAAGAATGATGATGGATTAAACCCAGATCAGTTGACTGGGGGTGAGTGTTTGATTGGCTCAAACGTTCCGTCCATCATCCCCTTTGTATCGCTTGGTCGCCCTAAGTTGGCGGGGGTATGCCCAGACGTGGGTCCCTTGCTCACTTTGCCACTGGATTCAAGCAAGCCTGGCTGATGACGGCTGAAATGCCAGAAACCGGTCCTAGGATGCTTGTTTCCGGTCCAGGGAAGACATGGCTTGGCAGTTCGGGCTGGACTGTTCCCATGAGGCACAGGGTCAGACTGATTTGCATATGGCCATGTCTGAACTGGGGTGGTGGAGTGAGCTAAAGAATGATGATGGATTAAACCCAGATCAGTTGACTGGGGGTGAGTGTTTGATTGGCTCAAATGTTCCGTCCATCATCCCCTTTTGTATCGCTACAAACCTACAATAGCAGGGTTTGATATGATTGACCAATCCTAGCAGGCCCAACCGTGGAGAGGGAATGAGAGGTGCAGCGATTCTTTTCGCTAGTGTTTGAAATACCTCTACCCAGTAAGTCGTGAGATGAGGACATGTCCAAGTCATGTGAGCAAAATCGGCGTCAAACGCTCTGCATTTGGGGCAATACGACGATTTGGAAGGGTCAAATTTAGCCAGTTGGCGTGGGGTAATGTAGATTCTGTGGACGAATTTGAGGTGAAGGAGTTTGTGCCTATGATTTGGGGAGATTTTTTGTATTTGGTGAAGACAAAAAGCCCTTTCTTTATCTGTCAGTGGGTGTCCCAGATCCTCCTCCCAGCGTTGTCTGACCCTCGTGTCTCGGGCCTGCCTGAGTGCCAAACAAGCCTTGTAAAGCTTGGAAACCAAGTGTGTGCCTTCCTTATCGGATATAAGCACAGTAAGTGGGGTGAAGTCTGATGGTGGGGATGGGAAGGAGGAGACTGTCGAACGTAGCGTACCCAGTAACCTGGCGGCTATGAAGTTGTCCATATATGTCATCTCGGGGTGTGTAGACATTTCCGTAAGTGTGCGTGCCCGGCCATCCGGGAATAGGGACCCAAGGGTGTCCAAGCCTAATTTAGTGAGGGTGTGTTGCACCACCTTTTCGGAGGTATGAGGAAAGAACGGGTTGTTGGGTAGAGGAAAGGCTGAGGAGTAAAGAGGGCCGTCGCCTAGTTTGTTGTTAAGCTTACGACACGCCCAACAAGTGGTTGATAATGGTTGTATGTCATGGGAGTCCAAAGGGATCCCTTTTGGGAGTAGGGCTTCCAATGGGGTGGGAGCTGCCAGTTCGTGTTCAGGTTTCGTGTACGGTATGCGAGCATCTGGGTGGAACCAGTGATGAGCAAATTGTGCCTGGACCACGAGGAAATAGAGTTGTGGATCGGGAACCGCAAAACCACCCCGGTTATATGGAAGTGTTAAAGTGCCCCAAGATAAATCAAAATATTAAGGCATACTTATCATCCAGCCGACCTGGGTAAAAAGAGTACACTAGATGAAGGAGAACTTAGAGCAGGAGAATCAAGTGAGTTGTCTAAAACTGAGATAGTAGCAATGAATGGGAGAAATAATGCTGGCAAAGTTCATGACTGCACTAAACTAGATTCAAGACTCTGTTGACAAAGGTAGAAGCTACATTAGCACAAATTATTGTTTAATTCCAGAAGCAAATGGGGCAGATCACTGAAATAAGGGAAGAGGATACAAAAACTGGTCTTCACGTAGGAGAAATACAAGGGAGGTGCAGAGTAATCTTAGCCCCTACCATTTGAGGTGGTAGGGAGAAAAATCCGATTCTCGAACAGAATTTGAAATGATTGATAAATAAGGAATAACTTAAGGATCTTTTGGGGTCTTGGAAACCGAAGAAGTAAAATCTGCTCTGAAGCCTTTGTTGTTAAATTTCTTAAAGATAATATTTTAAAATGTTACTCGGGTATTAATTTGAATGCAGAAATCCAGAAATGTCATAGGGAAACCTCATTTGACTCCCAGGGAAGTGAGGAGAAAAAGCAAATAGCAGTAGTACTAACATTCAAATTAGTGCTACTATACCTATATTTCAAAGTTGAAGAAGATTCCATTTAGAAAATAGATATTTTAGCCTATCAATTAGAGGTTTATAGTTCTAATCATATAAATCCTCAGCTTTAGCTGTTGTTAATATCCCTACATACCATTTCGGGATTGAATAAACTAATGGTTGCAAATCTGAAGTTATAGTGTCTAAAGTGCAGTTGCGTGATAAAATCTCAGTTTTCGCTTTGTTAATCTTCTAACCACCTAGCTCTTGGAACTCTGAAAAAACTTCAAAAACTCTACTCTGAGCATCTGACCCTGGACGTAAGATTAGCATGATGTCATCAGCTTAGAGAGCTTAATTTTGGACATCTTGTTAATTGGGACCTTGATTTGGTTGTCCTTTATAATAGCAATCAATAATGGTTCAATAAAAAAAAGCATATGAAATGGGGGACATTAGGCATCCCTGTTTGATTACGCGATTGACATTGCACAACCCTGCTTCAGTAGAATTTACAATCAATTGAGCATGTGATCTTTCATAGAGATGAGTTAGTACTGTGATAAATTGAGATGGAAATCCTCAAGCTTCTAAAATAGAAAATTCTTTCCCAATTAACCAAATCAAAAGCCTTTTTTCGACAACTAAAAAAATAATTGAGCTGGGATGTTTGCTATTAAGAAAATCTAGGGCTTCCACTAAGTACTGTGTATCTGAAAGAAACACGTTAGTGACAGATTCCTTACCTTAGAATATCCCCAGGCGTCAGGCTGGATCCAGAAAGTTTTTGCGTAGCAGTACCCTTGCGCGTCGGTAGGCGGCGTTGTGCGGCTCCGCGTCCGTCGTCGGCGTCGTGATCGCCGGGATGACGTCGCGGGCAGTACTTAGACGCCGCCCCTGCGCGCTGACGTCAGTTCTTCTTTTTCCGCGCCAGTAAGCGCAGATCCGGGAAGAGCAGTGCCCCAGTCAATTTTTGACTACATTTTTTGTGAATTTTTTCACTGTTTCTTTCAAGTCTTCATCGACTCCTAGGTGTTGTAGGGATGCCCGGCTTCAAGCCATGCGACGCCTGTGGTCGAATGATGTCGATCACAGACCCGCATCTGGAGTGTCTCTTCTGTCTCGGCCGAGACCACGACACGAAGTCGTGCCCTGACTGCCGGAAACTTCACCCGAAGGCTTTGCGAGAGCGGTCTCGAAAGCTACTCGAGGTCCGGCAGTCGGCTCCGCGCCGCACCAAGCCCCGGTCCCGGAAGAGGTCGAGGGGCCGGTCGCGGAGTCCCCGCCGGTCGTCGGAGTCCAAGTCTTCGCGCTCCTCGGGTAAGTCGAAGCACAAAAAGTCTAAGAAGCGTCATCGCTCTAAGACTTCGCCTCGCCGGTCTTGCGACTCGCCTGAGGCCCCAGTCGGCACCGTCCCCGCGGCCCCGGACATGCCTATGGAGCCGCCCCCGCATTACCCGTCCTTTCCGGGTTCGGGGGCGACTCCGGCCGAAATACAGGAATTCCTGTCGGCCATGGCCCGCCTCTTCGGGCCTCAAGGTCCCTCCGGTGCGCCTTCGGGCCCCGCGGGCCCTGATGAAGTTGCTCCGGCGTCGCCGTCGACTCCGGTCCCGGCGCCGCCTGTCCCACCAGCCTTCATCCCGGCCTCGGCTCCGGCCCCGGCCTCGATCCCGGCTCCGGTGGTACCGCAACCCCCATCGACGCCGGTTGACCTAACTCCGCCTCCGCCGATGTCCCCGGTGCCGTTCCTGACGCCGTCCGGGGCTCCGGACGGCGCCGGTCCTCGGCTCTCTCCGGCTCCGGACATGGAGCCGGACCGACGCCGCTCGACGCCGGCTCCGGCGCCGATGAGACCTTGGATCCCAAATGTCCCTCCTCCTCCATATTTTGAACCTGAGGAGGACCAAGAGAGCTGGGAGGGGTCCGAAGACCCTCTCACACAACAGTGTGAGTAGGACTGGGCTGAGGAACTTGGGGATGCCAGTGGTCTAGACACCTCCCCTGACACTGGCATGCTGTCTCCTCCCATGGCTACGGAGGAGGGAGCTAATTTTGCAACGGTGTTGCGTAGAGCAGCTGGAGCCTTACATCTCCAATTGCCTACTGTGGCTGTCAGGACTAATCTCCTGACGGAAGTGCTTCAGCCGGCAGCTTCCTCCTCGGAGACTGTGCTGCCGTTTAATGATGCACTCACTGACGTTCTTTTGGGTGCCTGGTCCAAGCCCACCACAGGGGCTCCTGTGGATAGGAACGTGGCCCGACGCCATCGCCCTGCTCCGGGCGACCCCTTGTTTCTCTTCCAACATCCCACCCCCGAGAGCTTGGTTGTCCAAACCTCTGCCTCCCAAACCGCCTTCCCTACCGCCCCTCCGGATAGGGAATCCAAACGCCTGGACCAATTTGGGAAGAAGGCTTTTTCTTCCTCCAGTGCTGGCTTGCGGTCCGTCAACACCGCTTGCCTTTTGGGCCGATATACCCACTCCCTGTGGGATTCGGTGGCGGCTGTTTTGCCGCAGTGTTCTGAGGAGGTCCAGACACTGCTTACCCGCGCCATTGCGGAGGGGCGAGATGCGGCTAAATACACCATACGTTGTGGCCTTGATACCGCCGACTCGCTGGGCAGATCGCTTGCAACGACGGTGGCGCTACGTCGCCACGCCTGGCTGAGAACAACTGGTTTCTCGGGTGATGTCCAGAATACACTCATGGACATGCCCTTTGATGGAGTCGGTCTTTTGGTTCAAAGGCAGACCATGCGCTGGAGCGTTTTAAGGACTCACGGGCTACTGCCAAGTCCCTGGGCCTTTCTGTTGTACGCCCTCCGCTAACCTCTGCTTTTCGCCCCTTTCGTGGCCACGGAAGGGGAGCCCAGTCACGTCAGCTGCCCAGCCACCGGCCCGCGCAGCAAGCGTCTTCGCGTGGCCGAGGACGTGGATACCGCCGTGGCGGTTCGGGCAACCAGCGTGCGGGTCAGGCCACTACCTCCAACCCGTCCGCGGCCTCCAAGCCCTCCTAGTCCTTCCTTTCAGGTGCACAGCACGCTAGTAGGGGGCAGGGTCCGCCATCACCTTCACCACTGGCGTCCCATCACCTCGGACAGGTGGGTCTTGGACATTGTCCGAAGGGGCTACTCCCTCCCCTTCGAGACCACCCCCCAGCCATGCCACCTCAATTCCACCGCATGTCAGGGGATCACTTGGTGCTTCTGCAGAAGGAAGTCACGGCCCTCTTGGCCAAGAGGGCCATCGAGCATGTTCCGACCCCAGAAGTAGGACGTGGTTGCTACTCCCACTACTTTCTGGTGCCCAAAAGGACAAGGAGGACATGCGTCCTATCTTGGACCTCCGGAACGTCAATCGCTTCCTCCGGAAGGAGAAGTTCAAGATGCTCACCCTAGGTCAGGTCTTGACTGCCCTCGACCCTGGAGACTGGTTGGTAGCGTTGGACTTGCAGGACGCTTATTTTCACATCCTCGTCCTGCCGGCCCACCGGCGTTACCTACGGTTCACGGTAGGCCTCGAGCATTTTCAGTTCACCGTGCTCCCCTTGGCCTCACAAGTGCCCCTCGGGTGTTCACGAAAGTGATGGCGGTGGTCGCAGCTCATCTGCGCCGGGCAGGGGTTCCAGTCTTCCCCTACCTCGACGACTGGCTGCTGAAGGCGGGCTCGTCCCAGGCAGTCGTCTCCCACCTCCAGACTACGGCCGTACTCCTGCACTCGCTGGGGTTCTCCATCAATGTGCCGAAGTCGCATCTGATTCCTTCTCCACAGCTCCTTTTCATCGGAGCAGTTCTGGACACGACGCAGTTTCGGGCCTATCCTCCCGAACGGCGAGTCCGGGATATTCAGGCTATGATTCCGATCTTTCAGCCTTTATCCTGGGTTTCGGTACGGATGACCCTGAGGCTGCTGGGCCTCATGGCCTCCTGCATCCTGCTGGTCAATCATGCCAGATGGCATATGCGGGCTCTGCAGTGGGACCTGAAGTTCCAGTGGGCGCAGCACCAGGGCAACCTGTCCGATCACGTCCAGATCTCGGAGGGGACTGCAAAACAGTTGCAGTGGTGGCTCTCGAACCGGCAATGGGTCATGGGCAGATCGCTCTCCCTTCCCCAGCCAGAGCACACAGTTGTGACGGACGCGTCCCTTCTGGGATGGGGCGGTCACATGGGAGAGGCGGAGATCAGAGGCCTCTGGTCTCCGGAGGAGTCCCGGCTCCATATCAACTTTCTGGAGCTCCGGGCGATCCGACTTGCACTCAAGGCATTCCTTCCCTCTGTCAAAGGGAAGGTAGTGCAGGTGTTCACAGACAACACCACCGCCATTTGGTACTGCAACAAACAAGGCGGGGTGGGGTCGTGGACCCTCTGTCAGGAGGCTCTGCGCCTCTGGACATGGCTGGAACATCAGGGCATGTTCCTGATGGTTCAACACCTGGCAGGTACTCTGAACGCCAGGGCGGACGAACTCAGCCGCAGGTGCATGATGGATCACGAATGGCGTCTTCACTCGGAAGTGGCGCAAGGACTCTTTCTACAGTGGGGAGAGCCTTGGTTAGATCTATTCGCCACCGAAGAGAACGCGCAATGTCATCAGTTCTGCGCGTTGGAATTTCCAAGGCGGCACTCGCTCGGCTACGCTTTTCGTCGCGAGTGGAGTTGCGGTCTGTTGTACGCCTTTCCGCCTATACCACTTCTACCCAGAGTGTTGAAGAAGATTCGGCACGACCGGGCCCAAGTCATCCTTGTGGCTCCGGACTGGGCTCGAAGAGTTTGGTATCCCGAGCTACTCAGTATGAGCGTAGATCCCCTGATCCGTCTGCCTCTTCGGGAGGATCTTCTGTCGCAGCAGCAGGGGACGGTCCTCCACCCGAACCTGTCCAGCCTCCACCTGCTTGCGTGGAGATTGAGCGGCGGCAGCTGATTCCTTTCGACTTGCCTCCCGAAGTTTGTGATGTGATTCTGGCAGCCAGGCGTCCCTCCACTAAGGTGGTATACGCCTGCAGGTGGAACAAGTTTGTGGCATGGTGCACAGCAAAGGCTGTGAATCCCCTTTCTGCCCCTCTTTCTGAGGTTCTTCTGTTCCTTCTTTCCCTGGCCCAACAGAGTTCTGCCCTGGGTACCATCAAGGGCTATCTTTGTGCCATCTCGGCCTTCCTCAGGCTTCCTGATCAGCCCTCCCTTTTCCAGTCCCCTGTTGTTAACAGGTTTCTAAAAGGCATTACACACCTCTTCCCTCCTGTTCCGTTTGTGATGCCTCAGTGGGACTTGAACTTGGTTCTTACCTTTCTTATGTGCACTCCCTTCGAGCCTCTACATAACTGTCCTCTTCGTCTTCTAACTCTGAAGACAGCCTTTCTGGTGGCCATCACCTCCGCTCGGCGGGTGAGTGAGTTCCAGGCTCTTTCATGCAAACCTCCCTTTCTGTCTGTCCATCCAGACAAGGTTGTTCTTAGGACGCGCCCGTCCTTCTTGCCAAAGGTGGTTACTGCCTTCCACATTGGGCAGACCATCACTTTGCCCACCTTCTTTCCGCCTCCGCATCCTTCCAGAGAGGAAGAGAGGCTCCACCGTCTGGACCCAAAACGTGCGCTTTCCTTTATATCAACCGCACACAACACTTCCGGGTGGATGACCAGCTCTTTGTTGGCTACGTGGGTGCCAAAAAGGTCGGGCGGTGCACAAGAGAACCATCTCCCGCTGGGTAACCTTATGTATCAAAGCCTGCTATTCTTTGGCTAAGAAGGAGCCTCCTGTTGGGCTGCGTGCCCATTCCACCAGGGCAACGGCTGCTACCACGGCCTTAGGCCGCGGTGTTCCGCTGCAGGATATCTGTCAGGCAGCTACGTGGGCCTCGCTGCACACGTTTACCAAGCATTACTGCCTTGACAGCCAGGTCCGGAGGGACGGCTTCTTTGGTCGTTCTGTCCTCCGGGACTTCCTTGTCTGATCTTTGTTCGCAGACCCACCACCGGGGTTGGTATTGCTGGGGTATCTATTCTAAAGTAAGGAATCTGTCACTAACGTGTCTCTTTCAGATGCACAAGTTACTAACTTGTGTAACGATATATCAGGAAGAGACAGTAGTTAGTGACAGATTCCTTACCGCCCCACCCATCCTCCCCGTTCTGCGAACTGATTTCTAGGGTTAAGGACATCCCTTTCAGGGCCCTAGTATTTTTCAGACACCTATGTCAGCTTCTTGCATGGCTCTGCGTTCCTGGCGCGGAAAGTCGTGTACAGAACTGACGTCAGCGCGCAGGGGCGGCGTCTAGCACTGCCCGCGACGTCATCCCGGCGATCACGACGCCGACGACGGACGCGGAGCCGCACGACGCCGCCTACCGACGCGCAAGGGTACTGCTACGCAAAAACTTTCCGGATCCAGCCTGACGCCTGGGGATATTCTAAGGTAAGGAATCTGTCACTAACTACTGTCTCTTACAGATATATCGTTACACAAGTTAGTAACTTGAGCATTAGTAGACAACTGCTTTCCAGCAGTAAAGCTGTTTTTGATTTTTTTATCAGTAGACTCTATCGTATTCAATCTATATGGCAACAGTTTTGTTATAATTTTGTAATCGGAATTAAGCTAACTAATTTGTCTATAGGAGTTCAGGATGATTGGGTTTTTTTATGAAAACTTACAACAATCGCAGTACTAAAAGATGGGGAACACTTCCTCCTTGTAAGATATGATTTGCAAGCTTCTCTCTATATGCATTTAATATTTTTTTTTTGAGTTTAAGAGCTTTATTAAAGTACTTAGAAACATGGGTACAATAAGTATCAATGCATATGAAACATGAAACATTAAATAATCAGCTAAATATATAATCTGGCTGAATAACCAATCCAATAAAACTATCATAAAAGAGAGATGTGCCAAAAGGGGAAAGCAATAAGAGAAATATGTCCCCAAAAGCAAGTAGCATTTTACGTTTTTTAATTTTCAGAGGAAGGAAGAGTCTAAATAAAAAGAAAGGAAAATAGAAATAGAAAAAATAGGAAAGATAAAGAAGAAAGAAAAGAAGGAAAAGATAAGAAAGAAAGAGAAAAGAAACTGGAGGTATATTATTATCATTCATCCAACATTATATTAAAAAGTAAGTCTTAAAATAAACACATTGGTTTCCAAAATCAGAATAATGACTGTATAAATAGTATAATAAAAGACAATAAAATAAAAGAAGAAAGGAGTAAAATACTCATGATGGTTGATAAACAAAGGAAGTGTCTTGATTACGCAATGCTGCTGCCGATACGTAATTAGTAAGTGGAGGCCAGAGTGCTTCTTTACGAATAAGTTGCTGAGAGGTTCTGGCAGAAGCTCGGTCCAATCTGTGGTGATAACATAGAAGGTTCCACCAGGCAGAGAAGGAAACCTTGGAGGCGTCTTTCCAATTAGAAGTAATGACCTGAAAAGCAATAGCTATTAACAAATCCACAAATATGCCCACCTTGCGTGATCCAAACCAAACTACAGAGTTACTTCCCAAAAATATGGAAAATATATCAAAAGGGAAGTTAATAGTACAAATAGAGGAAATTGACTCACATACCCTAGTCCAAAATTGAGCTATATTAGGGCAAAGAAAAAGGAGTGCATGAAAGAACCGGGAATAGAGGGGCATACCCAACAATTCGGGGATAAATTGGAGCTATATTTGGAGATTGATAAAGGAGTTAGGAATAGTCTATGGTAAAAATAATAAAGAGTCTGAGTGGTACTAGAATTACAGAAGGTGTGATGTATATGTGTCCAGATGGAGTTCCAAGTATGCACAGAAAGAGTACGCTGTAAATCAGATTCCCATATGAGTTCGACTTTACTTTTAGAACGGCTAGGGGTAGAAAAATGTAAATATTTGTAGATATGGGAAGCTTTAATGAAAGAAGAAGTGGGTAAAGGTTCTAACAGAGGATCTTGAGAGGAAAGAGACGATCCACGAAGTAGGGAAAGCTGTTCCGTTAAGAGCAAACGTAAAGATTCATATCTTGATAGAGAGGATGCAGATAAGTCAAAAGTGGATTGAACTTCTTGTAAGGAGAGGCATCGAGAATCCCAAATTAATTGTTTAACCTGAAAGATCCCTTTGGCAGCCCATGTCTTCCAAAAAATAGTACGATTAGACAGTTTAATACTTTTATTATGCCAAAGAGGTGAATCCAAAAATATCTGTAAAGAACTTTGAGATTTACAATTAATAAGATGAAAAGTTGAAATAAATTTGGAAATCATTGGACAATTAAAAGATCGAGGAGAATGAGTAAAACCAGTTAAAAGAGAAAAGGGGAAAGGAGAGATCAAAGATTTCTCTAATCTGTGCCATGTTGAGGTAATAGGTTCTTCCACAGCTGATATATATGGTAACATTTGGCGTATTAAAAGGAGGAATGATACTGTCGAAAGTTAGGAAACTGGACACCGCCCCGATCTTTAGGAGCAGAAAGAAGGGCCAAAGAAATACGAGCTTTCCGACCATTCCAAAGAAATTTACTTAGAATGCTATTTAGGGTTTTAAAAATTTTTAAAGGTATTTTAACAGGTAACATAGATAAGTAAAAATTAATAACTGGGAGAATCATCATTTTGATGGTGTCTAATCTACCCCACCATGACAAAAAGAGGGGAGACCATCTGTCAACCATACTCTTAACTTTAGATAAAACCTCTTCCAAATTGACCTGAATCGTTTTTGCAAAAGTAGAAGAGTATTTAATCCCTAAGCAAGTAATATTGTTGGTATTCCATTTAAAATCAATACCCTCAAACATACTTTTTAGACAATATTTATTTAAAGGGAGCACTTCAGATTTGGAAAAATTCAATTTATATCCTGACAGAGCCGCATAAGAGGAGAGAAGATCGGTAAAAGCAGGCAGAGAAGTAGAGGGATCGGAGACATATAACATAATGTCATCCGCGTTAGCAGTAAATTTAATTTCAACAGATTTGTGTATGAAACCTCGAAAAGTGGGGGAGTGTCGTAAAGAGTGAAGAAATGACTCAAGAGAAAGGATGAAGAGTAATGGGGAAAGAGGGCATCCCTGACGAGTACCTCTTTGTAAAGGGAAATAAGGGGATTGAGATCCATTAACGAAAACTGAGGTAATCGGAGAGGAATATAACAATTTAATAAAGGAAAAAATAGAAGGGCCAAAACCGTGCCATTTGAGGGCTCGCATCATAAATAGCCAGTGAACATGGTCAAAAGCTTTTTCCGCATCCAAGGCTACAGCGGCTATAGGAGAGGAACTTTTAGAGGCAAGATGAATTATATTGAGAAAAGTTCTGGAATTATCAGAAATAATCCTTCCCTTAACAAACCCTGTTTGTTCAAAACCAATCAAGTCCGGAAGGACTTGATTAATGCGGAGGGCTAAAATCTTGGCAAATAGCTTACAATCAAGATTAATCAAAGATATTGGACGGTAATTAGCACAACGGGAAGGATCTTTATCTTTTTTGGGAATGAGACAGATCATAGCTTCAAGAAAAGAACCTCTAGCCTCTCCATTTAAAGCAAAATATTGAAAAAGAGATAAAATATGGGGCAGAAGAACAGACGAGAAGGAAGAGTAAAACTCTGCAGTAAGACCGTCAGGACCAGGAGCCTTATCCTTAGGTAGCATGGACAAAGCAGATTTCATCTCAGATAAAGAAATATCCCCTTCTAACATAGAGCAGTCCGGAAGAGAGGAAGAGCGAGGAGGTAATGAATCAAAAAAGAAGTCCAAATTAGCGTCAGAAGGGGAAGATTCAGGGGTATATAGGGTCTTATAGAAATCTGTAAAACAAGTTAATATTTCTTCATCCTTGAAACGAGGAACTTCATGATCGTCGATAATCTTAACAACTCTAGATCTTTGAGATTTCACCTTCAAATAATTCGCCAGCAGCTTACCAGCTCGGTTACGACCACCATAAAATTTAGAGTTTAATTTTAACAATGTCCCCGAAGCCTCTTCGGTGGATTTCTTGTTAAAATCGAGTTTTGCTTGAATCAAAGATTTAAGGGAATCAGCATTTTTGGATGAATAATACGCATGTTCTAATTTTTTAATAGAAGAAAGTAAAGAGACTGATTCGTTGCGAAACTGTTTCCGCTTTGTAGCTACATAATCTATAATAAATCCTCTAGCTGTAGCTTTAAAAGAATCCCAGATAATATGAAAAGGCATATCCGGAGTAGAATTAAGATGAAAGAATTCAGAGACAAAATCTTTAAAGCGGCTGAGAAAGGTGGGATCTTTAAGAAGATAGTTGTTAAAACGCCAACTGCGAGATTTGGGAGACGAAGACGGAAGATCCAAACTAATCAGGACGGGAGAATGATCAGAAATAAGAATAGGGCCAATCTCTGCATGTATGAGGTTTGAAAGAAGGTGTGGGCTTAAAAATATGTAATCAATTCTAGAAGTAGAGTTATGAGTAGGTGAATAAAATGTGTATTCTAAACTGTCAGGATTGAATATTCTCCATGCATCCACCAGACCCCTTACAGAAATGGTCCTAGCAAAGGTTTTTTGCATTTTATTAGGGATATACTTAGAGGAGGATTTCCTGTCTGTGAAGGGATCCATGACTTGGTTACAATCACCACCCACTATAAGGTTGGGGCTCGTACATGCATGTAAAGTATGGGACATGGATAGCCAGAATTGTGAGTCGATGCCTGTGGGGCCGTAGATGTTGAGTAAGGAAACCTGGGAACCATTAATAGTAGTATGAAGAAGGGGCCAACGACCCTCCTCATCCTTTTCTTCTTTTTCTATCGTAAGGGATAAGGATTTGTGAAAAAGTATTACAACACCATTTTTCCTGTCTTTAGAGGGAGAGCAATAAACATGACCTACCCATTGCTTTTTAAGGGAATTAACATCACTAGTAGTAAGATGGGTTTCTTGTAACATAGCAATTTTGCATTGGAGTCTAGATAAATGGGTAAGTACCCGTTGCTTTTTAACAGGATTACGCAGACCTTTTACATTCCATGAGATAATCCGAACATTATCAGTCATTACCAGTCAAATTAGTTAGTACTAATATTAATAATAATAAACAATTCAGCCAGATTATATAATCAATATAAAGGAAACCAAGAACAAAACCATGAATGCATTTAAAAATGAACAATTGGACATAAAAATATAGATAAATGCAATATAGTGAAGATAGATGAACAAGAAGAAGAAGGTGATAGGGGAGAAAAATCAGGAGAAATATGAGGAAAAGAGAGAAAGGGGATATGAGAAAAATATGTAAAAATAAAGAAATAAGACCAGAACGTAAGAAAGAGAAAAGAAAAAGAAAAAAAGGAAAAAAAAGAGAAGAGGAAAAAAAAAGAAAGTACAAGAAGCAAGTGATAGAAAAAGAAGAGTTGACTAGAAGCCGAGAGACTTCAGTCAAGAGCGACGGAATAGATATCCATGTTGAAGAAATTAACATGTGGAGGCGGGGAGCTGCGAGAGAAGACAGACGACAAAATCGATACCAGCATCGAGATCCATCAAGAGAATAACCAATCAAGGGAGACCAATAACATGAAATGGAATGGAATAAAGTTAGCGGACAACTACAACCGAGATAACAATAGGATACACAACACTTAGCAGACATAATAGACATCAATGAATCCTAGGGTCAGGTTGAAGGGGCAGGGAGGAGGGAAACATCTGGGAGAAGAATAAAAACAAGAGGAGGAGCAGCTATAATGAAAGACAATGAAAAAAAGAAACACAATGTAAAATAAAAGCTGAAAAAAAGGCCACAGACCATAATAATCAAAAGAGACCAGCAACAACAGATCCTAAACTACAACAACATAAAGTAGAAAACTCTTCAGAACATTAAAATGGAAATATTGTTCTCAGAAAAACAGACACATAAAAGAACAACAGTATACTTCAAGACCCTCCAAATTCCATATCATCCCCTTTATGGCGAGATATAAATTGTTGCAGATCTTCAGGGCGATCAAAGGAATAAGATCTCTCCTTATAAGTAACTTTGAAAAACAGGGGTGAACTAGTCCATATCTAGCGTTCATGATCGAAGCGCCGGGCGAAAAGAAAGGAAGTCTTTGCGACGCGCAGCAGTAGCGCGGGCTACGTCTTGAGAGAAGAAAACTTTTTGACTGGACCACAACATCTGCTTCCTCAACTTTGCTGCTGAAAGGACCATTAACAACTCGGTGTATTCCAAAAACAAAACAATTATCCCTCGAGGACGATGTACAGGCGATGACGAAGATGAATCTGCAACTTTGGGGCCGATGCGATGGGCACGCTGTAGATTGAGATTAGTGCCGTCCTTGAGACCAACAATCTTGGGAATGTGTAATTTTAGGAAGGCCAGCATGTCGTACCCTTCTTCACCTTCAGGAATACCATAAATTCGAAGATTATTGCGCCTATTGCGATTTTCTAAGTCTTCTGTTTGAATCTTGAGGAGAGCAATCTCTTTGGACATGGCCGCTACTTGAGGTATCAAATCCTGAGTATCACTGATCCTCTGTTCCATCTCAGACACTCTTGAGTCCAAATTAGACCACTTCTCATCTAACCTCTGAAGGGTAGCATTAGTGTCAATGACAAATGGTTTCAATAACTTAATCTCCTCCATAAGGTCTTCCATTGTAATGGGTAGTGGCGACTTGGTAGGCGAGTTAGGTTCTTTCTTCTGTCTTTTAGGTAGAGCGGCCAGGTTGGAGTCTTTGCGAGAGGAAGACATATTTGTTGAAATTAATTTCTGACCAGTCAAGGAAGAAGGCTCCATATGTAGAAAATTATTGAAGCACTGAGACCATCAGAAATATGCAGCACAAAAGGAGAAAAGAGAACCTTTATGAATCTACTTATTTTGCACGACCCCACTATGGCGGAACATAAATTCCTGGCATATAACAAACTACATAAAGGTCAGTCACAACCTAGGAATATTTTAGTCAGAAAAATTGTTGTTGAAGCGGAAGCAATAACCTACCATTTGGCTTGGTAGTGGTAATTAGAAAACCAGTTGAAAAGTGTTAATTAGTCATACAACCTCCTCAGAAAAAGAAAAAAGAAACATTGTGAGGAGAAAGCCTTCACCAGAGTAAAGGAGGTTAAGGGCACTCAAAATGGCGGTCGCAGTGTTTAATTGATGAAACACACCTCATATTAAAGTTAGCTTGCAGGATACTTGGAGGTGGAGGCATGAAAAGTGATGGGCAACAGTCCAGCTCATAGAATGCGGAAAAACGGCGTACCTGCATGATGCCAACTGCCAAATTAATGCGGAGCCGCAATATACACAAAATGGCGGCCGCGATCCTCTCAGGAAGCGCGCCACATTTCCGAGCCGAATTGCGGGTGATTGCGGGATCCGTGAAGCAAGAAAAATGTGTCCTTGTACTCAGCGGACACTCCGACGTCCGCATCTGGCTTCAAAACCGCCGTGAAGCGACTCCATCGGCCGCCCTTCTTAATTAGCGTGATCTCGATCCGGAGCGAGATCAGCCTGCTGCCATTCTCGTCGGCGCTCAAGCCACGCCCCTGCATTTAATATTTTTGAGAACTTTATAAAATGCTAAGCAGGGAGGTCCTCTTTTCCACATGCTTTTCCATTTGATAACATTGTCCACTTCTTCCAGCATAACCACATCCAGTAAGACTTTGCTTGCTTGTCAACCTAGAGCTGAAATTGGTGTTTTTGGTTTTTTAAGTCTTGCATAGGACCAGTTGCCAATGGTCATAAATCCTGCTATAATATTAAAGCACTTTCTCTTGGATATTCTTAATGTCAATGACCTGTGCATTGGCCTCTATATTAACAGTTGATTTAATTACATTTTTAAATGCTTTTTCGCGAGCTTGCCATGCTAAAAACTGGCCTGAATATTCACACTCTTCATAAACCTGCTGCATATAGGCTCTATTGCTTTGGTTAACAACCTTATAGTAATAATTATGCATTTCTTTCTTTGCCTGCTCGAATTGCTGACAGAGCTATTTTTAAGATGCAAATATTTCTCCTGGGCTGGTTATAATTAATCCACTAGATTTTTCTTCTTGTTTGAAATTTCTCCTCCTTACAATATCTTTAGATGTGTAATCGCCGTTATGGGTGCCTTAAATGCATCCCACACTATCTCTAAACTTACTGACTGTATATTCAAGAGAAAAAACTGGGTGATTTCATTTATAATATCTGTAACCCAAAGCTCCTCCTTCAGATATGATCTAATAAAAAGCCACCTTTAGAGAGCGGGGAATTGTCGAATGTCGGCTATATGCATTTCTAACATTGAATGATACGAGAAACCATTCAGGTGCTGTATATATTGTTGAGGAATTATATTGTCAGAAAGCAAAAGAAATCCAGCCTTGCCGCAGTCTTAAATCTAGCCAAAAACATGTATATTCACGTTGTCAAGGGAATTTCACTCTCCAGAGTTCGACCAAATTCAAACTGATCTGATATCTTTGCAGTCCTAGTCTTACTTGTTTACGATTTGCTGCAGATTAATCTAGGCTTGGATTCTGGAGAAAACTGAATTTCCTTCCTAAGATCACTGCCCCAGGGAAGATCCTAAATGACTGAAACAAGTCAATCAATGGTTTGATGTGATCTTCTATTGGAGCATAGAATGTAGCAAATGTGAAACAAGAGCCAGCTATTGAACCATTAGCCCAAGCCCATCTGCCATCTTTATCCAGCTGGGAAGCTACGATCTCTATCTGAAGACACTTATTAATGTAAATACCCACACTTCTATGGGCTGAGGACGAGAAAGATATGCTTTCAAATCGTATCTGAAATATACTAAAATTGGGAGATTTTGAGTTCCTTTAATGGGCCTCTTGTATAAAAATTGTGTCTGAGACATGCCCTACTATCCATTTGCTGTGGCTTGCCTTTTGGGTTTGTTGTTTAAACCATTGGCATTGAATGAGAAGACCTTCCCCATTTCATCCAGATTTGGGAATGTCTGTGTCATTCAGAAAGCCTGGAAGCCATGAGTTCTCAAACACCTGGACATATAAATCAACCATCAGGGCATATATTCCAGTTGCCCGAGCCCAGCAGACATGGTCAAGGAGGTGAAATAGGTGCTTAAAATGCAAAGTGTGCTGAATGTGATAAAGTGCTAAATTCACCATCATCTCTGACAAGTGCAAAATATGTAAAGGCAGTTTCAACTGAATTTCTGTTCAGAGGCCCCTCACCAATTTCCTTCATCTCTTCAAGCGTAATTAAACAGATACAGAAGTGTCAATTTGCAAAAATACACCATTCATAAAAAGTAATATACAGCAAAAGTGCACAGTGCAAAAATCCCAAAGTGTAACATGCCTAATGTGTAACAACGCGTGAAGGCAGTATACTGCCTAAAGTGCTATTTATCCCCAAATCCCCTTGAGGGGTGATGCCTGCTTTCACCCCCAGGGGGTAGGGGCCACTGCCTCCTACCAGTGCCAGGAACTGCACCCCAGGCATTCACCAGGGGAGGATCTGCCCTATCGCTCCGTTCCCCCAAAGAAAAAAAAAAACACACACACAATACACCACACACCACCCGCCCCCCCCCACCACCTAGAGGCAACTCTTTTTGTATTTTGTACAGCGGCCTGCCTGGTCGCAGGATTGCACCACCGCGAAACACTTGCGGGTCCGCGGCTGCTTTATTGGGGCAGCTAACTGTGGAACAGGAGGTGCCTGTTATATGCAGGGGTGCCGGCGCGAACATCGGCAATCCTTTTAAGAAATTTTTAATATGAGTGCCGGCGGCGACCCACTTGGGTTTTACTGAACCACCAGTCCCAGGAAGCATTGCTTCAGGTGGTTCACCTGAGCATAATTATTATGTGGATTTATTGGTGCTTGCCGCATGCCGGCACGTCACATGGTCTGCCACTGAAGAGGGCGTTGGCCCGACTCTTTTTGTATATTGTATATTATATATATATATATATATATATATATATATATATAATGTGGAAAGGGAGTATACAGACAAAGGCCTTCTGGCTTAGCACCAGTGAGCCCGGGATCTTCTCATAATATGACTCTATTGAAACATAGTCTGTCTGCTACTCCGCTACTCTTAACCTGCTGATGAGTTATGTAATGACTTCAGAAAGACTTGTGCTTGCTCAACAGAGGTGAAGACCTGAAAGCTACTCTTATACAGAACTTTTAGCATGGACTGCTGCACAAGGTAGGCCTGCGCACCTGCCGTTCTGAAAGGGTCCAACAATTTCCGAAAGCCTTTCCATCTCTTAACTGCCATCGGGTCATGTCTGAGAAGAGCCGAAGAGAAACTCTTCTATAGTCAATATCCTTGATCAATATCTCTTATTTTATTCGTTAGTCTGAGAAGTTCACCAAAGCTGTTAGTGGGTATTTTGATTGTGGATTATGAATTTGACCTGGGACTAGGCCTGGGCAGAGTTCCAGTGACCAAAAAACTCTGCTGCACTACTTGGAGTTCCGCAAGCAGCGGAGTGCATTAGGGCGTGCCGTTCACACTGATTTTTTTAGCGCCAGGTGTTTGTCCAGCGCAGAAACATCAGTGCGAACAGCACCATGTGCAGCACAAGAGGGTGCTGCTTCTTTCTGCCGCTCGAGTAGATGTTCTACTCAAGCGGCAGCTTCCTCAACGCGAACGGAAGGTTTCTCAACGCGAGCAGCAGCGGCCACCTGCGACTACCGCGTAGAGAAATCTCGCCGGGAGGTAGTCTGGAGTAAGATTTTCCTCGCTTACGCTTGTCAACTTAATGTTGGCGAGCGTGAGAAAACTCTGCTCCGCTACACATAGTGAAGTTTTACATAACTCTGCGCGCTACGCGGAGTGGGAAAAACTCCACGAGTGGAATTTCACACTCGGGCCTACCTGGGACTAGATGCACTCTCGTAATCACAAGATCTGCAGTGAAGTTGAGGATAATGTACTTTTGTATTATCCTCTCAATTTATGAAATCATCCCACCCAGTCTTTCCGCATTTTCCAGAATCCCAATTAACCTTAATTTGGATCGGCATGAATGATTTTCCATTTCTTCTTGCTTTTTCTCAAAGACGTGATTTTTTTTGTTCGTAATGTTCAGAATTTTTCTGAAACTTCCCTTGCTGATCCTCAATGTCTGAGATACTCCATTCTGCCTCACAAAGTCTTTCTGTAGTGAGTGAGAGTTTATTCTCTATGCCAGATAGCCGAGTTTGCAGAGATGACAATTTCTGATCCTGTGAGGTCTTAAATGCTCTAATCTCTTGAAATGTAGTCTCAAATAGCTGAAAAGGTGGCCGGGGAGGTCTGATGGGGTTTTTAAGGAGCTCCAAAGAGGCTGTGGACTTCTGAAAGCGAATGGAATCCATCGATGTCTCAGTGGACATAAGCCTTGTCTGGTGTATGGGGTTCTGCAAAGGCAGCTCGCTATGTGCATCAGTAATTCCTGCAAACAGGGCATAGTATTATCAGGCAAATCGTGTACTGTCCCCAGGCCCATATCTTTATCTTTGTTCCAAAGTTCATTACGCTGAAGCTTTTCAAAAATAGGATATGCTCTGCTTTTCTCTGGTACCCCGTCTGAATATCTTGAGACCCCTGTCCTTGTACTTGACCTGGGCTTGACCTCTCTCCTCTGTGCTCCTTGTTGTTGACTGTCAATTTTCCTGGATTATGGTTATTACACTATCAATGGGGCCTGGATTAGATAGAAGAGCTGGCACTGAGGGAATTATCCGGGCTGGGCAACTCTGTATATTGTACCAGAAAAGCTTTACGTAGTCATGGACTTGTCTATGGTGTTCAAACAAGCTTCCACGTGACCAGGCAAACTAGACCATCTTCAAGAATCTTTACTTGGAGCAGGCTGCTTATTTTTCCGGAAAAGAATTGCGCCTGGTGTGCAGTTTCATTCTTTGCTATACTGCACTATGAAGTTGTCAGCATCCACACACTTCGCCCTATCCTTATATTGCTGCTGCGATGCTGGTATTGCAAGAAAATCCCTTTAAAAAAACCACAAATGTTTCTACAGTACAGACCGTCAAGCCAGCCTCCATCCTAACCGCGTCTCGTGGATTCTGCAACTTGGCCTGCACTGGAATCCCTCACTGGGTAATCATCGCCGCAATTGTAGCTGCTGGCACAGTGTCTACCACCAGGTAACAGACTTGTTAGATGATCCTCGTCTGGATGCGTCCAAAACTCTCAGCCTGTTACTTGCTCAAATCAATGAGCCCTCTTGGCCGGTGTTGCGGCCATTGGTAATCTGCTGTGCCGCTGTGTCTCTCGACTCACCTTCCGCGGAGCCAGGGAATGGGAGAAGCCACTCTCACTAGTTTTAGCCATGGCTGATGGACGCAGGCGCCAACATCCTCTCAAATTTCAAAATATCTTCAAAGACTTACTGAAAATGTATGCTTAGTATTAAGTAATAAAATAGGTTGTCACTTAAACTAATCCCTGTAATTCTACGCCTATTTAATGTAGCATTTGATTACATTTTCTGAAAACAGAAATGTGCCTCCTGTAAAGACATTGTTGAAATACAGAAAATAATGGTGAGATGGAATACAAAAAAAAATCCTGCAAAGCAGGGGAAATTACTACTGAACCATCTGACATATACAGGAGTGGAAACAACTTCGCCAGTCACTTACAAGTCTGTTTGATATATTGATGAAAATCTGTCCTGATATTTCAAAGCGGACTGACTGTCAGTTGGTGGGAACTGCAACTGTATACCACAACATTTAAAGGGAAATGTTATGATGCTTATTTGCAGTATGAGTCGAAGCTGAATGTTATCAGTGACTCGGGTAACTTTGTTCCGTCAAGTCAATTATTATCCTCACTTAACATAAGTAAATGTTAGCATACTTAATAAACTCATCTTTTAGATACAGGATTACTCTCATTTAATCCCTATCCCAGGGATTGAGCTTCATGATCTCTCTCTGTCAGGGGCTCCCAGGAATAGTGGACCATGGGTAGAAAGAGGAGAGGATATGAAAAAGGGTGCGAAGGGGATGTGGCAAGGATATTGAATGGCACAACAAAGAGCAAAAGAAAAGGGTGGCAAAACAGAAGTTGTTTCCGTAAATTTAGTTTACCCTTATGGATAAATTCGAACCCTTCCATTCCCGGTGAGGGAACAGTCTTCGTTTATTTTTATTTTTGGCCTCTCATGTGAAAAAGCTTTTTGAAAGGTCATCGGGAGTGATTTTTAAAAATGTTTTATTTAGCTCTATTTTCTTTTTCTAGTCTTCATCTGTTTGTATCACAGTCACATGAAACTTTTTTCATAGTGTGCACTCTATAAATGACAATCTTAAACTCAGACCCCGTTGATGGTACTGTGTAAAAAGGAATTTTTCTTACAGGTTGTCCTATAACATTTTGGTTGCCAGAAATTATTAAGATTCAAGATGATTTGCAACTGGATCCTTAAACTTTCGAAAGGATGCAGCTATGTATTTTCTATGTTAAATAAGGATTGAGACCTTGAGATCCAGAGATTGTGCAAAACTTTACCCCTTTATCAGTTTGTGAATTAGCAATAGTGAGCTCTCAAATTGGTGTAGTAATTTCTCTGGTGATTCACACGAGTATAGCAACCCCCCTATCATAGTGGTTTTCCAGGAATAAAAATATGTGCACTAAATGCATTCTCTGAGTCTGGTATATGCAGCACAAACTCCATATGTTCATGTTCCCGACCAGGAACAGCACGAAACTAGCCACTGGCACCAAAACATGAGTACATTCTAGTGACGTGGACGCAGTCATGAAAAAACAATACGACCACAAATAATGGGGGAAGATAGCCACTTCTAGGTATAGATCTATTCTAAGGCGAATTTCTCAACAGGTAGAAGAAATCGAGTTATTTTCTGTTCCGTTAACAAGATAACTAATCATTCATCAATGCTGACTATCTGGTAGCAACTTGATTTCCATGGTGCCAGTTTCCTGTTTTATCATTTATGTGAGTTGTCTAAACTTGGTGCATAATAATGGCTGTGAACAACCATGACTGACTAATTAATCAGTGGAAATCTTTCATTCCAGATATTGCTAGTCTTTTCTTTTAATTGAAATATCACGAGTGTTTTCTTTCCATTGAAATGCAACTAGTGTTTTCTTTCAGCTGAAATGCAAAATGAGCATTTTTCAGCAACTTAAAGAATTTCACTTCTTTTTAGAGCTGTGGTGCTCAAAAGATGGAGGGTCTATTAAAAATAAGGAGCGCGTTTTTCAGGATTTTCTCGTTTTCTGCAGCATTGTATCCTCATACTCCCTTTCTGGGCCAGAGTTCTGTAGAGTAGATCTGAAGTGTTCCCCAAAGGCTTTTTCAGAGCATGTACTTCACGCACAAGAATCACAATGTAGCTGTTAAAGTGAGAGCAGATGCTATTTTGTCTTTGGCAGTTGCTACCTTCCAAATGCCTTAAGGGAGTAGTTAAACAAAATAGAAGGCTTTCTTCTTAAAATATTTCCACAGTATCTTTGTCATCCTAAAAGCTTTAATGTTCTTTCTATCAAGGATGTTGATATCGGTTCCATAAATTTGAATTAACGTATGACCAGCTTTTTAATGCAGTTCTTTCACTCAACTATTAAACGGCTCAATTGTTTACATTCATGATGGAAGGCCTACCAACTAGCCTTAATTGTTACTCGTTTAGCACAATATGCATTTGCATCAAATAATATGACAATTGGCAGTGCCATTTAATTCAACATTTATTTGTAATTATTTTCAGTCGGCATGCTGTAACAATATAAAAAGCTTCATCGCTCCATACCAAAAAGATGATTAATATGGATCTTAAAATATTCATCAATGGTTCATAGTCACTGGAAAACAGTTATTTGGCGGTGTACTTCTTTATGCTTACTAAATGGAGTGATATATCTTGATTTCTTAATTTCATGTGCATTCACTGATTAACCGTTGTTTGGGGGAGAAAAGGGTGGGCTTTATGTACGTTATAACTGTAGCTGATTGGTGAAGAATGATAACATTGTACATTCCCATAACAGATAATGGTATAAACAGTATTTTGGTGGTAAATGGGAGAGTTGGATGAGGGTGGTGGTCTTTAGGGAAGGAATGAAGGAGTCCTCCGGGTACACTGGCATAGAATATTTTTGTACTTGAATATATTGCATACATACTCGCTGTTATTTGAGTACTGGTTACAGACAAAGTTGAAACAGTTAAAGCAAGCTCTAGGATCAGAAGTGACACAGCTCATCAACAGAGAATTTTCATAGAGCACGCTGGAAACAGCACAACACTACATCAGTGTTAGAAGCCGGACTTCCCATTAGGAGATGTGCAGCAAGGTGTGTCCAAATAGTTTTAGGCTTAGTAGACCATATACAGTAAGTTTCCTCTGTCACATTCAAATAAACCATATCCCTCGATCAGTCAGGGTATGTAGGTATAGGACCCTAAGCCAACACATAGCGATCTGCCTCTTACCTGTATTGGTAGAATAAAACAGGAATCGCTATCAAAGGATGGGTACCTCAGATAGTCCCAGAATCCATACCTCAGGGCAAACAATGAAATGTTCATCAGTCTTGTTATACAGCCCTCTGCAGATATCTTTCTATACTCATTTATCTGAGGGCGATGCCAAGCCAAATCCTGCTGCACTCACCCCATACCTAGGACAGGAATCCGAGATAATAGGGCCCATCTGAGTCAGTTTAATATGAGTAGCATATGCCTGAAATGCAGTACTTTATGTTTATAATTTAGGCACACCTTTCTTCGCTATAATGATGCCTTAGCCTACTGCGCGTGTACCTAAGCATGCCCTAACTCTGCCTTCCCAGCATGCTAAAAATCTCTCCATGCAGGAGATCTAGCAGACCGCATTATAGCACACACAGTATATACAAGACACTTTTGGTACTCCTAGTTCAAGATGAACCTCACTAGTGTTAACTCTTGGCATTCTAGGGACGCATAGAAACTTCTCCTTACGGGAATTACATAGGTGAAAATAGTAAAATATGGTCAGTGGAGACATTGGACCCTTCTCTCGTAGGTAATCAAATATAAGAAAAATTCCATCAATGTACAGGTTCCATGGTTTTAATCCCTAGCACAACAAATACTTCAATATATTTATTTCAGAAGTTACTTCCAGGCTCGGAACTTTAGAAATGGAGAAGTAGGAGGACACTCTGTCTTGTTACTTGGGGCTCTGTATGTACTGTAACAGACAGACAATGGGTACTTGCTCTTTCCATGTTAACAGAAGGCAGATATTTGGTCAGATGATGCCAATAATATGCATACTGAGTCTGCATAGTGAGGTAATAGCCTTTGAGGTCCTGTAATGGTAGGCCTCGAACGCCATATTGTGCCAAAAGGCATTTATAACTCACTTTTGGAAGTGCCCTGCCCAAAGAATCTGTATAATAGCAAATCTGGGTCATTCTGGAAGAAATATAGCAATTTAGGTACCACAACTGTTTTCATGTGCTAGCTAGAGGAAGACCTATCCATATAGCAACTCTAGTCTTCAATTCAGCCAGTATGGACAGATAATTTTCTTCATGCAATGAAGTCACATCACAAGAAATTGTCACACCTAGGTACATTATAGACGAGTACCGTCGAAATAGGAACCCATCGAGCACTAAATTGGAGATGGGTGAACGGCTGTCAGCTCGATTTGTTCCATTTAATTCTCATCCCAGAATGTACTCTGAACTTACAGATATTAGACAGTATAGGAACCAAGTGCATCTGGGGCTATTTAACATTAAGCAAGATATCTACGTAATAAAGGCTAATAATAGGTTTGTTCACAAAAATCCTGATGATTTTTGTTGCAGTGCATCTCACATGATGGATGCCAGTGGCTCACCAGCCAGTGAAAATAACTAGGGGAAGAGGGGCACCCCTGTATAATCCGCCTGCTCTGATGAATATTCCCAGGGAGCACCAGGCAGGTACAACATATTTAATTTATGGGAGCAGCGTAAAGCAGTTTGACTAATGAAAGAAAATGATTTCCTACCCCTATCCTATGCAGAACCTAAAAGGTATCAAGAGCCACTAACTCTCTTGAGAGAGAAGAGCCTCTGCAAATTATTCTCCGTAGGTCAAGCCAGAATTAAATTTGCTTTATCATGAAGCACATGGAGTAGCATGAATGAAAAGCTATATGTACTATATTTGGCTAGTATCTTATTAGTGTTGATCAAAGAAAGTGGCCTAAATGAGGATCTTTCCATGGCTGTCTTTCCACGTTTTATCAACAGCGGAATGAGAGGTGCTCTAGTAGATTGTGGCAGTTGTCCATTATATAATGCCTCCTTGTACATCAGAAAAAGATCAAATGAGACCAAATCAGAGTATTCAGTAAAATTGAACATTGATAGTGTCATATCCCAGGGCTTTGCCACTAGCAAGAGCCAACGTAAGGTCTTTTATCTCCTTCTAATTGGTATATTTTAATAGCTTTTGCTGCTTAGAATCAATGCCTGCCAAGGCGCCTTGGTCCAAATATGCTCGAATATCAGGCACACTATGAGATCATGTGGAGGAGTGTAATGATCAGCAGAAGCAGCAAAGCACATCAACTGTTGGCGCGGGTCTCTACATTTTTCTCTTCATTCACAACTTTGGTTATCAATCTCCTCTCTCTGTCCTTCCAGAAATCCCAAAATAGAAAGTAACCTAGTCTGTCCCTTTCTCCATATCCCCTTGATGCACCCTTCCTGGCATATATTTAGTTTGAGTCCGCTGCTGCCAGGAGCTTTCAAGAGATGTTCCCAATTTGGTGCAGTAGAGATATACCTCCATTGTCTGCATGTGTATCCTCCAACCAGCTAGAGGTATCCTGTAGTCCTCTCATAGTGCCATGGATGGATTTGAGAATCCCACCTTCCACAGAGATAGACACACTACACATATATACCTTAAAGGCCTTCCATACATGCATGCACTCTCATGAGAACAGTTATTACGCTCAAAATTACTTTACCTCTATCCACAGGTGATGTTTAATTTCCGTATCAATCATCATCTCACTCTAAATCTCTAGACTCTGGTAGGTGCTCATGGAGTGGTAAGAGCCAATTCAGCTATCACTAGCAAGTGATCAGATATGTCCTGGGAAGAATACACAAGTCAAAAGATATCTGGTAAAGTGTACATCCTCAAGAGAAATATCTGTTCTAAAATGCATGTCGTGTACATTAGAATAAGTAGAACTCCTGTTTTTAGGGTTAAGATGCCATATGTCTGGGAGACAATGCAGGTAAGCAGATTTACTGGCTGGTGACCGCTAACCGCTCCTGTACCCTAGTGACAGAGTTGTGGATGGCGGGGGGAGAGATACTGATGGGGGCAGACAATATGGCACAGGGTTTTGCTTCTTATTTCTGGGCCCTATATGCCACTCTGGAGCCCCCACCCCGTGAGAGGGACAAGCCCATAATCCTGTACCTGCCTATGCTGAAGCTATTGGCCCAGGAAAGCTGGGACCTCGATGCACCTCTTACTGCGGAGGAGATCCTACAGGCAGTCTCCGCAATGCCCTCAGGAAAGGCCCCTTGCCCAATTGGTTTCCCACGGGAACATTACAAGTGCTATGCGTCCCTATTGATCCCCCATCTGTTGGCGTTCTGTGAGGAGGTGTACACCGGTGGGTGCCTCCCACGGGACCTCGGGCGCCACGATGTGTTGGCCACTCGGATGGCGGCAGTGGTGCGGTCAGTTGTCAGCACTGATCAAAATAGATTTAAGCCAGGTAGGGGAACTTGCCATTGTCTGCTTCACAAGCATTTGGTGCTCGCCCGGTCGGAGGAACTGGAGGGCGACACAGCACTTCTCCTGGTGGATATTGAGCGAGCATTCGATACAGTGCATTGGCCTTATCTCCTGACTGTCCTCCCCAAAATGGGTTTTGGACCCTGGCTCAGACGTTGGGTATCTATACTGTATACAGACCTGTGGGCTAAGGTCCATGTTAATGGGGCCCTTTCCAAGAGCTTCCTGGTTGGAAGGGGCACCCGGCAAGGTTGCCCTTTATCGCCATTATTGTTTGCTCTAGTGATGAAGCCCTTACAAGAGCTTATCCGAATTGACGCCAGAGTCAGTGGCTTCGACTGGAGGAGAGGGGTGGAGGATCACGTTTCGTTCTATGCGGATGATATGCTCCTCTTTCTCCACAGCCCTTAAGACTCCCTGACAAGGCTGATGGCCATCTTTGAGATGTATGGGGAGGCCTTGGGGCTTAAAGTCAGCTGAAACAAATCAACTGTGGTGCCCATTAGGGGAGCGTTTAGCCGAGAGTGGGTGGATCCTCAACTGCGAATAGCGGAGGACAGTTTCCATTATTGGGCATGACTAGCCCTTTCTCAGTTAAGATACTGGGACCTTAACATAGTCCCGTTAGTGGCCAGGGCCTGAAAGACATGGGTAAGTGGGCCAAGTTGCCGCTTTCCATCGCAGGCTGCAGGGCACTATTTGAGATAGTGGCTCTCCCTCCCTTCTTATACGTGCTGCAGTATTATCCCTATCCACTGCCACCTGCTTTCTTCACAGCCCTGCAGCAGCATATTTCCACTTTCCTGTGGGCCGGGAACAATCCCCAGGGTGTCTTTCGAAAAGTGCCGATTTTCTACGTTCGACGCAGTATTGGGGTGAGCAGATGTTAGGCTGTATTGCTGGGCCTCACAACTGGTCAACCTTAAACGACTGGTTCCAGGCAGATAGGGGTGACCTGGCCCACAGACTGGAGCCATCACTGCTCCAGCCCTACGGGCTACTCTCTTTGCTTTATGGTCGGTCACCTTTGCGCTATTTGCCACCTGTTACACAGGTCCCGATCCATTCTTTGTGTGCGGCATTTTGCCATATGAGATGGTACGGCACTGGGCCCACACTATAGCCAGCATATAGCGAGGATGGGAGTGTATAACGCATACTATGTGCCTTAGATTACACTTCAAGACCATGCTATTAGACATACCGATTTAATTTATTGCAATACGATGGCAGTTATGGGCATATGTCACCCCTCTCATCTTTGGCCCATCCCATTCCCCCCCCCTCACAGGTTGTTGTTACAAGTTTAGGATTTAAATATATGGCTTTTGATCTCTCACCTTGGCAATATATCACAGCAGTATGGCGGTAATAGCATAGCTTGCTTCAAGTACATGCACATACAGGCAGGCAGCCCAGGCATGTATGAGTACAGTTATGCTATCAGTACAGATTATATTTTATGCGTGGGCTCCTTTAGTTATCCGCTTTAATGCTGTGTGTACATGAGGGTTTCAATTTTACTGTCTGTTAAGCAGTCACGTGTACCACTATGAATAATCAGTTTTCCTCTTACATGCAATGTATGCTTTTGTAAGAAACATGTAAGTTTGTAATGCGAATGTTATGCTTTTTGGAAAATCTAATAAACAGATCAAACAAAAAAAATGAGATGGTACGGCACGCTCAAGGGGGAAACTCCCCTCTGGAATGGGACAATGGCATTTGATTGGCATCTTCACACTGGGCGATGTTTGGGGGGAGGGGCGCATACTGTCTTTCCAATAACTGACGGATGAGTTCCACCTGCTCTCCTCATTGTTTTATCACTACCTTCAATTGCGATATGCTCTGAAGACCTACATGGATGGACTGGAGGCTCTCCCTGAATTTAACCCGATTGAATGCAAATTAGTCACTGATGAGTTGTGTGAGGGTGGTATTTCCAGACTGTATAAGTCAATAGTCACAAATACACCAGACCCCCTTAGAACACTGAGGGCACGGTTGGAGAAGGACGTGGGCACCATTGAGGATGCGGAGTAGGTGAAGAGGAAAATGGCTTTGAGAACACTTGCTATATTCTGCTTGGTGCAATTCAAGTATTTTCATTGAATTTATTATTCCCCGATGTTACTGTGGCATATGGAAAAATGCAAAAACAACAATTGATGGACAGAATGTAGAACAATGTCATACATTCACACCAGTACAGAGATTTGGGCCTAAATTCATCATTGTTTGCTCCCCATGCCATTCTAGTTTGAACCCATACATATGCAAATCAGTCTTGACCCTGTGCCCTTGTCCTGGCTGATGAGGGGTGAAACTCCGAAACCGGTCCTAGGATGCTTGTTTCCGGTCCAGGGGGGACCTGGCTTGGCAGTTCGGGCTGGACTGTTCCCATGAGGCACATGGTCAAGACTGATTTGCATATGCCCAGGTCTAAACTGGGGTGGCATGGTGAGCAAAGGAATGATGGATTTAACCCAGATCTCTTGACTGGGGGTGAATGTTTTGATTTGTTCTGCATTCCGTCCATCAATTGTGTGTCTTTTACTGTGGCATATGGGCCATGTTCGAGATCCTGCATGTTTGCGATGTAGCTTGTCTCCGTGCTCCCTCTATCATGTCCTGTGGACCTGCCCGGGTGCACAAGCATATTGGACTGCAATCACTAGTCTGATTGAGAGGATGGTGTGCATACTGCTAGCGCTTAACCCCAAGATTATCCTACTGGGGATCAGGGTTACGGTGAGGGACTCTAGAGCCATGCACTCCATATTTACCACAGCATATATGGTGGCCAAAAGAGACCTAGCCAGGCACTAGCGGGATGTGCAGGCGCCGACACTGCACGAATGGGACCGAGGTATGGACTCCTGCACAGCAATGGAAAAGTCACAGGAGGGGGGTCCCTCGAAAGTACAACCGTATTTGGAGTGCACGGACTGGATTTAAAGAACAATAGGCTGAGACTGGGGGCGGGGGATGGAAAGCTCTTACCATCTGAAGGGACTGCAACTACACTCGCTGTTGGACTAGAGACAATGCATATGTACTTTAGTGTGGGTAACTTTGCTTACCTTAAGTGTCAAGATAGGTGTTTATATGCTGACCCCTCAAGCCTGCACTTTCTACGGTATGGTTTTGTTTTCTTGCTTTTGCGAACAATAAAAGGTGTTATAAAAAAAAAGATGACATATGTCCACCAGGGCATATTATCCAATAAACTAACACATTTTCAAAGCAGCTTTAGATGTGGGAGTGTCACAGCTCCAGATCTGCCTAATGCAACACCCATAATCGTAATAAAATCATACCCCCTTATGACATTATAGTTTTGACTTTGGTGTTTCAATTCAGCCACATGGTTGGCATACTCAGGAGAATAAATATAACATACACCAGCCTTCTGTCATCATCAGACTCTCTGTGAATAAGGGGGAGTTCCAATTCTTTGTGCAGCAATCCTAGAAAATGTTGAGAACAGAGATTAGAATATGTTGCATCTTCAGCTCCTGGCCAGAACCACTCTATACGATCCCATAGGTCTCATTCAGCATCAGTATAACCACCTTGTATCATCTGGCTTAAAAAATAGCATTTCCAGTTTTACAAGGATGGTTACAGTCCATGGCATTCCAGGACATCATGCTCACTGTACTGTGACTGCTATGATGTCACTATTGACCAGACCAACCAGCGGGAACAATTCTGACATTCCACATGAAGGGGAATAGAGAAAAGCAGTAAAACTTCCAAGAGTGTTCCTAACACAGACTGTAAACAATGAATCACCAATCCAACCAAGATTTTCTGCAACACCTTACCTGGTTCCATCACAACGAGAGCTAGTACATTTTCCACAATTGTCATCGGGGCTACTAAATGACTGAACCAGCAACAGCAATAAAAACAGCCCCCACAGCCGTGCCACACACCAAAGCCTAGTCATCAGTGACATTACAAATCCAAGCGCCAGTTTACCTGATGGTATCTAGACAATTATCCATATCTAATATTGCTACAAATTGTCTAGTGCCTCTAAGTGGCAAGAGCAATTAGCAATCCAATTGCGGCACTACGTGCAGGGCCAAAAGTCCTCCTCTGCTGCATTGTACTCTATTTTAACCAGTCCACCCCCCCCCCAGCTCAAAGTCAGAAAAGGCATGACATTTTGTATTTGTAACAGAAGAGCGAGAGCCCACAGAAGCCATATTGGTACCATCAGTGTCCTGCTGATTTAACCCCCTGCCCCCTCACCCAGAGCAAATAAGGCCACCACGATGGCCATCAGTTGTAAAACGGGCCATTCATTATTTGCAAATGCCTCCGAAAAGCAGAAGGTCAGCAACACAGAAATGCTCAAACCATGTATTATTTCTTAACAAGAACAAAGCTCAAACCTCCAGTCCCTTTTGGAGAAAAACAATGACGCGGGTAATCCTTACCCCCAAGTTCAGAATGCATTATACATAGCAAAATAAACTAGGGAAACTGGACTGTCCTACTCATTTCAGTTTCTCAACAAGTGACATTGCTGAAGCAGCGCAAGTAAAACAAAAAGGTGTACACCTTCATCTTGAATTTTGCTCAGTGCACTATGGCATATCTGGTGTTTGTAGTCTTCTTTGATTCCTTTACAGGGTTGTACTAAGTGCCTGTGAGCGTGCTGGACCACAGTTATAAAGTCAAGGTAGACTTTTGTGTTACGGTTTTCAAAAAAGAAGTCCCCACTCTTTCCTATCAAACCTCAGCATAGAGTGACAATCCCTACAATTCATGAATCAAGCAATAATGGGTCTTTGGTTGTCTTCAGGTTTTGGTTTGAGACCCAGTGGAGAGTGTGCTCTTTCAGCAGAAAAGAAAATCCAACAGCTGAGCCCCAGGAAAATCCATACTCAACTTGTCTACAAATTGCTCAGTGGGGTCCTTTCAGCCCTCTCCGGCACACCTGGTAAACTAACAATACTCCTGCTGTCTTTTCTCTCTCCTGAACCTCAAGTCTGGCATGAGGTGTTTTATGGTCTTAGGCTACTGTCAGCACCTTTTTCTCTAATGTGTGGTAACCATCTTCTGTAGCATTCACTCTGGCCTCCATTTGTGTGAGTCTTCCTGTCCGAGTCTAAATGCTTCTCTATCAGGTCCAGCTTGATGCCAGCAATGTCCTCTATGTTAGCTGGCATAGCTTCAAGCCCTCATTTCTGCCGGGAGCGGGAAATACTCAGTACAATGTGTAGTATCTTCATGTTTTGTTATTATGTACTATGTTATCTTGTTCCTAGCTGCTCAGCAAATGTGAGTGTTCTGTGTGGAATGTTGGTGTGTGGGCCATGAGTGGAATGCCTGAGTGACTGGGTATGAGTGGTGACAGTTGGTGGAAGGGCTGAGCAGCTAGCAGGCTGCTCCTGGTGGGGCTGCTGTACAGGATCTAACCTACATGTTTATCTACTTGAATAAACCAACTTAAATGACATCATACCAGTGTGGACTACGTTACTACATTTATTTTGGCGACGAGTTGGAGACTTACTCATGCTCTACAGTGAAAGAAGCTCAAGATGACATCTACAAATTGTCAACATGTTGGGGAGAAGCGTCAGACAACACAAGGAAATTTCCACGACCAGTCTGGGTCACAAGATGCCATACAGAAACAAAAGAAGCCACAAAGTAACCAAGGAAACTGGAACAGCACGCCTTGCAGCCCCACCAGTGTCCATTACATCGGACAGCCCCAGTCCAAGCGTGCTGTACTCTGTTCATCTGGCACATTTTGACAAGAACTGCGACTTCAAGGGAAGTAAGCATTATCAATCTAGACTTTCTACAAGTCATCTCTAATATGAATGCTGCGCAGTTTGAGATGTTAAGGACATGCCTACAACAAGTATTGGCAGCTATTCATTTTCAACAGCTAATCAATTTGTCCTTTTTGATTTGGACTTGGCAGCGTTTAATTGCAGGTAAACAGAGTAATCTGTCTGTAAGGAGTGTTCTGCTGCACTGATTTGTGGCACATTCTCAGCAAGCATGTCTACATCTCGGCCTTCTTTTGAAATCTGGATATGTGTGTCTGCACAATGTGTGTTCAAGCTCCTGACAGCGTTGGTTTGCTGGCTTTCACTCTGGGGGAAGAAGAGTGCTAACGTTATGGCCAGTAGACTTGTATGGAGTTTACAAGCGCAGTGTCCACAAGCTGATTTGTTATCTGCCCTGGAGTGGTAATCGATGCACACTGGGACTTAATATTTTGGCTCATCGTCCTGTGTGGTGTGTCTGTCGACGTTTGTTCTGCTCGTCTTGCCAACTTGGAGTGTTATTGGCATTTCTTAGTTTAAAATGTGAGAGACTTACTATTTCAAGGTGGAATCATCCGATTTCAAAGGTCAGATAACCTATTTTTAAATATGGTTTCACTGGATCGTGAAATTGTCAGAAACTGTTACAGTGAGCCTCGCTCAGATTTTGCTTTGTGTGTGCTTCTATGTATGGGTTTTCAATTTGGCATATTCACATTGGAGACAGCAATTGCCTGTGTAACCTGTGGCTCGTGCCCTGCGTCAGAATCACAGTATTGGGACATGAGTGGTGAGACACTCACCGTCTGTTATTGTTGGTTGTTTCTTGAGCCATCCTGATTACAATTCCAGTTAAACCGCTCCCAGTCTGTTTGAAAATCGGAGGCGCGAGTCGAAATTAGCGCGCGCACACCTTCATGTATTTTCTGTTCATGCAGAGACTTTGCCACGAGAGACTTTGTCCCTGCTGCTTGACGCTGTGCTGCATTAACGTGCTGGGAGCCACCCTGCGCGCGTATTTCTTACGTGCCGCCATCTTTGGGATGGAAGCTGCACGTTTTCAATGTAGCCTTTAACCCCTTCGCTGCGGGGGTAATTCCCCCACGGTGCGGGGGGGGGGGTGAGTGCGGTGTCGCGGTGCTGCGTGACGAGACCAGCTCGTCATGAGTCACAGTGGAGCTGTGCTCATGACGAGCTGGTCTCGTCACAAACTCCGCCCACTCATTAATTCTCCCGCACAGGCGGGGAATTAATCACGCGAGGGCGGTGCGCACCTGTTATGACGAGACCAGCTCGTCATGAGCACAGCTCCACTGTGACTCATGACGAGCTGGTCTCGTCATAAGCACCGAAGGGGTTAAGTGTGCTGCCAAGTTTTTTTTTCATCTGTCCTCTGCCAACCACGTTTTTGGTTTTGTCAACAAAGTTAAGTGGCAGTTGAAACTTACTGGACACGTTGTGATGTGAAGATCGGATGAAATTCATGTTTTCTTGCTTTTGGATGTGGACAGGTACTCTTTTATTTTGTTTAAATAGTACATGTGCATGACTTTATATGGTGCACAGTCGTGGTTCTGCCACGAAGTTTCTTTTTGCTGATACAACCTCTCAGTCATCGTATACCTGAAAAATTTCGACTAGTTAACCTTCATCTGGGAGTGGAGGATGCATTCCTTATTGTACCCACTTTAAGGATCTTGTTTACAGCAGCATATAGCACTGGAACATTTTGGTTTAGCTGCAGTAGTGTTTATGGTGACAATGGACATGCTTTAAAAACTACGTTACCACAGTGTATGGCAGTTTGTCTAGGACTGCTACATGCATTATACATGTGATGGAATCAACCTGTTGTGGGTGTCGCCATAGTGGAATTTCTTGGGTGAGAGGTCGCTCACCGGCGTGGGATATAGTATAAAGTTGTGTTCGTGATCCCATTGTTTACACTTTTCTTTATGTGGGTGCCCCATGTGTTTCAGTGGTGGCAGTCACTGTTGTTTCCCTTGCTTTGGGATGGGAATGGGTTTTAGTCCCATATCCTCACTTTAAAACACAGTACCCTTACAGGAGGGTTGGGTTGAGGGTTTTGTTTCCCTTTCACATTTGTTTACAGTTTACGCAGGGATGGGTTTTAGTCCTATTTCTTTGCTGTAAGCCATGTTACCCTTACATGAGGGTTGGCTTATGGGGTCTGTTCCTTTTCACTCTAGGGATGGGTTTTAGTCCCATGTCCTTACATTACGTCACTGCACCCTTACATGAGGGTTGTACTTGTTGCAAGGTTTTTTTGTTTTTTTCCTTGTGTGCGTAACCCACCTTGTGCCGCACGTCAGTTTTGTTGTAGTGGGTGTTTTTCATTACCTTTCAACAGGGTTTTGGTCCCTTGGGTCCCTTAGTTAGGGGCAGGAATTTGGGTCTTAGTCCCTTTTTCCACATTTTTACATGGTCTTTCTCCTTACATGGGAAGTATACACTTTATATTTATTAAAGGAGGAGGATGGGTATTTTGTATGCATCTTTCCTCCTTGTGTGGTTTTTTCCCTCTCGTGATGCAGTTTCTACTGTTCATCCCTGGGTTATGAACCATTGACTTTTGTTGTACATTGTTGTTTATAGTTTTTATAGTTTAGTTTCATTATTCTTCTATTTTATAGGAAGGAGATGATGTTGTATCTTCATGTTTTGTTATTATGTACTATGTTATCTTGTTCCTAGCTGCTCAGCCAGTGTGAGTGTTCTGTGTGGAATGTTGGTGTGTGGGCCATGAGTGGAATGCTTGAGTGACTGGGTATGAGTGGTGACAGTTGGTGGAAGGGCTGAGCAGCTAGCAGGCTGCTCCTGGTGGGGCTGCTGTACAGGATCTAAGCTACATGTTTATCTACTTGAATAAACCAACTTAAATGACATCATACCAGTGTGGACTACGTTACTACACAGTGTTCAGTAGCATAAAGAGGTGCAGGCAGATTCCCCTGTTCACCAAAGGTGTCTGCAGTTGTTTCCCAGGAGCACTGCCCTGTAGCCCCACAAAGTCTTCTATTTTCTTCTGTTTTTTGGTCAGCTTTGTCTATGTTACAAGCTGGTCTGCTTCCACTGCCAGCCCCTATAGATTGTGGCAGGTAACCTCAGACAGAATGCTTGATTTAATATGCCATACCAAGTCAGCAGGAGCTCAACAGCAACACAGCCTCCTAGTTGGTCAGCATCAACTGACCCTGATGGAGTGGTTTATTGACACAATTGGCACTGAACCAGTCTCCTTTAAAGGCCTTATATAGACACAATTGTCTCTCTGAACCAATCCTCATAAAATACCTTCATAACCTACAACTAACATGGCCCTCCATCTGCTTTTCTATTACCCCATCTGTCGCTGGTACTATGGTGCAGCTGTGCGCATCTCCAGAGATCTGACCCCTCAGGAGTAATAGACCAATGACCCTACAGGGACAGGATGGCAGTTTCTTTCCTTCAAGAGCGGTTTTCGAGCCTCTAACCCACGCCTGTCAATAGTCCCTCAATCTAGTTTTAGTGGTAACCCACGGCAGACTAATACCAAACCTTCTCTGCCTCTAGCCTCAGACTCAATAATGTCATCTTGAACTCCTACCTAGCAGTTTGCTCCTACTCCATGTCCTCATTTTCTTCTACCACTTTGCCAACAGCGTTACCTGAAAGCATCCCACGTTTCTTTTTATTCCTTTTTATGGCTTCTGTTTTCTTCTCTGTCTACACCACTGCTCTCTGTGACATCTTGTCCTTTAGCTTTTCCTACCATATCTTTACTGATGACACACCTATCATCGTCTTCTAACCATTTACCAAGAATAATAAAGAGCAGATGACCACCTGTCTTCCTTTCTCTCTCACTGACCAAATCAGTGACACACTGAGGATCTCAAGGTTAATTATTGAGCCCTACTGTGTTTAATATTAACCTTAATCCTTTGGCCATCTGATTAGATCAAATGGCTTTACCTTAATGGCCTATGAAGACGACACACAATTGATCATCCACTTTTATGACCCGTCGAATCAGGTTAAACAGCATTAGATTTATGGGCAAGACAACAGTTTCTTCTCTGTGGGGGCTCAAATGAAGACTGGACTGATTCATGGTGGCCCCTAGATCATGGCCCTTTGCACATACCTGTTCTGACAGTCAATGACTGAGTTTCCGTCTTGACAGTTCCCAGATGCATAGATTTCAGGTCAACAAAGTTTCATCCTGGGTCTGGCAACATCGAGGGACAACTCCGATCCGTTTTCAGAGGATGTTGGAGGGAGGGAGGGAGACACCAATGGGATTTCCTGTAACTGATCTATGCACTGTGCAATTGCCTTGCTTGCTACATTGGCTGTATACTGAGCAGACTTTAATAAAACAAGGTTTAAAAAAAAAAAAAAAAAGTTTCATCCTCCTGTGTCTTCCTTTTTGCGTCCTAAATGCTGAAAAATTGTGATTTAGGCAATGGTTATTTTGAGACTGAACTACTGTAACAGAGTGAGCTGAGGCTCTCCTAAGGGCTTCATAACCATGTTGCAGCTGATACAGAACTGGACTGTTCACATATTTTTGACCTTCAGAGATTTGTAAATGTCTCTCCGTTCAGAATATTGCTACACTGGCCATCTAAAGGTATTCTGTTTAAGGCCCTTTACCTTACCATGTGTTCTGTCAGCTATGTCCTAATTATGTAAAGGCTAAATTTAAACATTAAATCCCACAAGTTACTTCACTCTGTTTCTTCTGAAAGTGTGATCATTCTATATTGTAGGAGAGAATGAGGTGGTGGGCGTTCATTTTTATACAGGCAGCTAAGGGGTTGAGCACTCCATCTTCATCGTAGACTAACTTCAAATTACTTGAGTTTTAGGAAAGTACTTGAAGGCATTGCTCTTTCAATTAGTTTACTTGTGTCTTGGTGACCTTGGCTTTCTTTTGTCCACAGTCCAGTTAATGTTGGGACACCCTTCAGGTTGCGCTCTATAAAACAATCACCTAACAGAAGACTGAGTTGCATACAACTGTATACTGCCAAAACTGAAATCTGTTACATCCTATCATATTTGGTTACTTATAACACTTTCACTCCAGTTTCATTTCCCCTTGACAATATCATCCTCTTCTCCGTGATCGTGGCCCGAAACCTCAATATCTGCTTTGACATTCACTTATATCTGTCAATCTTCTTGTACTGTGATATTGTTTAGTCCTACTGATAATGTAAATTGTCTTATTTCCACCTTTAGTGTGTATCACTTCACTATGCTGTAAAGAATTTCTTGGCTGCAACCCTGCCCTCAGAAACTTGTATCTTCCTTCAACACTGCTCCTTTATTTCCCTAGAGAAGGTTACCAACACAGTCACTTGAATTAACCCTGTTCAGCCTTCACGGATCCACCTCTCCTTCAAATACCAGGCCAACATGTTACTAATACACTCCAGAGCCCTGTATTTGTTCCTTAGCCTTGTTTCCAAATGTGCCCGTAGTATTGTCCTCCTCATCTATCCCAAACCATATTATAAAGCCCTAATCTTAACATCTTTCCTTTCCCATCAATTTGTACAATCTTTTTCCTTGCCATCTTAGACTTCTTGCACTGAAATTATCTATTCTACCAGACAGGAGCTCCTTCTGAGATGATATGCATATATTTTTGGGTAACCACTTTTTAAATTACGTATGTTCACTTGTTTAGTTGTATGCTTCAAATAGAAATGCACAGTTATCAATGTTGGTAAAATATTTTTTTCAGTGCAACGTAATAATTGAGCTTGCTTGAATATATACATTTTTATAAAATCATGACTTAAATTGCTTTGCTAGTTATTTTAAACAGTGAATAAGATTTTGTAGAAATGACTCTTGAAATCTTGTAGAGACTTCTAGCTGCAGATTCCTTACATTTGAATTTCCCAGTCATCAGACTGGATCCGGAAACTTTTGCTGAGCAATATCCGGGTGGCTCCATTCGGCTCCTCGTGACGTCGTCGGTAGCATCGGGTATGACGTTGCGGTACCTATATAAGCACCACCCAGGCGCACGGACGTCAGTTCTTTTCTTTCCGCACCAGTTAAGCGCTAATCCGGTAAGAGCTACCCCTCGGTCGCTTTTTGAAAGGTTTTTTTCTCACCTTTTGTCAAATTTGGAAATGTTCTATCTTCATGTGCGACGAGGGTTGTCTTCGAGGAAGACAGGTTTCAAGCCATGCGGTGCCTGCCACCACATGATGTTGGTTACCGACCCCCACCTCGTCTGTCTATTGTGTCTCGAGCGCAACCACGACTTGAAGTCGTGCTCGGACTGCCGGGCCATGCCTTCGAAGGCTTTGAGGGAGCGGGCGATGAAGCTCCTTGCGGCCCGGAAGTCGACACCGCCGAGCGAGACTCCGCGGAGGTCTCGGTCCCAATTGAAGAAGAGGTCGTCACGGGACCATTCCCGGACCCATAAGTCCTCTTCGTCCCACTCGAGGTACTCGGAACACTCGGTGAAGAGGCATAAAAAGAAGAAGAAGGCCAAGCAGACTTAATCATCGAGAGAAGTAAGGAGCACCGACGCTCTAGGCACAGTTCCGTGGAGCCGGAGCCTGGTCGACTTCGCGCCTCCCTCCCTTTCCGGGGGCTGGAGCGACCCCCGCTCAGATAAAAGAAATTAACGAGGCCATGCGCTGCGTATTTGAGCGGGCCAACCCTGCTGGCGAGCCCTCGGGCCCGTTGGGTCGGAAGAGGTCCCATTTAGTTCAATGCTGTCGGCCGGGCCTCATGGATTCTCCGGCGTTTGGACCCGAAGTCTGTGCCTGCGACGACGCCGGTGCCCATCGGCGGTGCCAGCCCCATCCTCATCCCGACGACACGGAGTCTGAACAATGTCGCTCGACGCTGATTCCAATGTTCTATGTTGTCGCCTGAGCACTTTGAGGATGTGCTAGGCTCAGGAGAGGAATGGGAGGGGTCTATGGACCCTCTAGAGCACCAGGAAGACTCTGTGGAGCAGTTGGACTAGTATGGGGAACTTGTGGAAGCCAGTGGACTGGACACTTCTCCAGATACTGGCATGCTCTCTCCGCCAACAATGGCAACGGAGGAGGAGGCATCCCATGCCATGGTGGTAAAAAGGGCAGCTGAGGTCCTTGAACTAGATCTACCCTCAGTGCAGGTCAGGACTAATCTCCTGACCGAAGAGCTTCAACCTGGGGCTTCCACGTCTTAACCCCTTTTGCCCTTTAATGAGGCACTTACAGATATCCTTCTAGGCACGTGGTCCAAGCCTAGCACAGGGGCTCCTGTGAATAGGACGGTTGCACGCCGCCATCGCCCACCACTGGGTGATTTGAAGTTCCTCAGCCAACACCCCACAATAAAGAGAGTTTGGGGGTGCAGGCCTCTACTTCCCAGGGCGCGTTCCCATCCGCACCTCCGGACAGGGAATCCAAGAGGTTGGATGCATTTGGGAAGAAATTGTTTTCTTCCTCCAGCCTGGCATTGCAGTCGGTGAATACCGCATGATTAGGTGGAGAAGTGTGGCTCAATGGTTAGAGCGGCAGACCCTGATGCAGAGATCTGGCCCGGGACCAGGGTTCAATTCCCGCCTCGGCGGGTCTTGGGCTCAACTTCGTCGGACCTGATAATTCTCGCCTCTGTGCCTATTCTAATCATGGGTCCCACTCTGCAACTCTGGGCAATAGCTTGCTTAATCTCCACAATGGCCCCACCAGCGCTGGGATGCCTGGCTTCACCTTGGGGGTGCCCAGGAGTGGACATTTCACAGGGAAAAGCCAGGAAGGGTTCCACAGCGTTATGCGTTCAGCGTCAGGATGCCTCAGGGTAGCAGTGCGCTTTACAAGTACAAATTCATTTCATTTCATTATTGAGCCAATTCTCCCTCTCCCTTTGGGAGTCGGTTGTGCAAGTGCTGCCACAAGTCCCGGAGGAGGCCCGGGCTGTGCTCTCCCAAGCAGCAAAATTCACCATTCGGTGTGGCCTTGATACAGCAGATTCACTGGGCAGATCGATTTCAACACCAGTGGCCTTAAGGCACCACGCCTGGCTTAGGACAACTGGCTTCTCTGGCGATGTCCAGGCCAATCTAATGGACATGCCCTTTGATGGAACCCATCTTTTTGGAGAAAAGGCAGATTGGGTCCTGGTCAGGTTCAAGGACTCTCGAGCTACGACCAGATCCTTGGGCCTCTTCCCTACTCCTCGTGGCCAATCTTCCTTTCGTGGCAACAGAAGGGGTTTCAAGCCGTGTCAGCCCTATCCCAGCCACCGTCCTGCACAGACTGCTCAAGCCGTGTGAGGACGCGGTACATTCCGATCCAGAAATGGAGGCCAGAAGTCGTCGGCCACCCTGCCCCCGGCAGCCGCAGCCTCCAAGCACTCCTAGTTTGAGTCTGCAAGACCACAGTACCCCAGTTGGCGGGAGAATTTGTCACCATCTCCCCCACTTGAGATCCATAACATCGGACAAGTGGGTCTTGCAGATCATTCAGGAGGGCTATTCTCTGCCTTTCCTTTCTTTTCCTCCTCCCATTCTGCCAAATCGGGAACGGCTGACGGAGGATCATCTATTTAAGAAATATTTAAGATCGTGCAAGATTTTATGAAACCACAAGCCATCTTGAGCACGATTACGCCATCAACTGACCTATGCAGAGATTTGTCGACTTTTTTCCAGGAAAAGGTTCAATCCATATACTCCTCTTTCTTGGTGTCCGGGGATAGGTTAACCACATCTGTGGCTCCTACTTCTCCGTGTTTTTGGACGCAATTTCAGCCTTTTTGTCCAACCTCGTCCCTGCTTGACCTTGCAAGAATTAAGTCAGGCTCACCTCTTGATCCGTGTCCAGCTAGATTGTTTAACTTGTTGGCTCCTCTCCTTAATCTCCACTTAAATGTCATCTGGAATGCTTCTCTAAGGCTTGGTAGTTTCCCCTCAGTGTGGAAGAAGGCCTTGGTCTTGCCTATTCTTAAAAAGGAAGATGCAGATCCTAGTATACTTAAGAACTTCAGGCCTATCTCGCTCCTTCCTGCTAAAATTTTGGAGAAGGAAGTTCAGAGACAGCTCTCCAATTATCTGGAGTCTAATAATCTCCTTCACGGTTCCCAGTCCGGCTTTAGGAAGGGCTATAGTACTAAGACTGCTCTGCTGGAGGTGGCGGAAACCATCCGAGAATCCCTTGACCATGGTAGCTGTGCCATGCTTGTGCTGTTAGATTTATCCGCAGCTTTTGATACGGTCTCTCATTCGATTCTCTTAGACCGATTGACACAGCTGGGTATCTCGGGGACCATCTTAAATTGGTTCCAATCCTTTCTGGATGAGCGGTCTCAGCAGTTCTTCCTTCGCCCACACGTCTCCTCCTCTTGTTCCATGGGATGTGGAGTCCCTCAGGGCTCGGCACTGAGCCCGACTCTGTTCAATGTCTATCTTGCTCCTCTGGCATCAATAGTGGATCACTGTGGCGTGCGAATAATATCATACGCTGATGACACGCAGTTGGTGTTTTCATTTAAAGACACCGCGAAGGCGGCGTTTGACAGCTTCAGGCATTGCCTAATTAAGATCGTTTCTTGGATGACAGATAATTGCCTCAAGTTGAACACGGAAAAAACAGAGGTGATGTTTTTTAATCAACCTTCTCCTCCATCGGCTGATCTCTGGTGGCCGATGCAGTTGAATCCCCTCCTACTCCGGTCACCTCTGTCAGAAATTTAGGTTTTAAATTTGACTCAGAATTGTCGGTTAAGGCCCAGATTGGCCAAGTTTCCAGAGCGTGTTTTTGGAAGCTCAAAACCTTACGTAGATTTCTCCACCTACTACCGATGGACTGTCGGGCCACAATAGTCCATGCCTTGATTACGTCTCAGCTGGACTATGCTAACAGCCTGTATCTGGGTCTTCCTGCCTATCTCATCCAGAGGCTTCAGATAGTTCAGAATGCTGCTGCCAGGTTTCTTAGAAATGTGCCTCTTCGGCATCACATTTCCCCTCATTTGCGCAGTCTTCACTGGCTTCCGGTGAAAAGGAGAATCGAATTCAAGGCCCTGTCTCTTGCCTTTAGAGCTACTAGAGGTAACGGACCTGGTTATCTGAGGCAGAGACTTCAGAAATACCATCAGAATAGGACCTTGCGCTCGAATTCACAGTTGCTTCTCTGCTCTCCTTCTTTCCTTAAAGCCAGGATTGGAGGGCGGGCATTCGCTGTAAGAACAGCCGCCCTTTGGAATGCTATGCCTCTTTACCTGCGCAAAGCTGAATCGGAATCCACTTTCAGGAGTGCCTTGAAAACATGGCTTTTTGATCTGCCTTAGTCTGTCTCTCTCCCTCTTCTGTCTTTCCTCAGCGCCGGGACACCGCCGTTGGTGGTAGCTGTGCGCTTTATAAATGCGTTGGTATGGTATGGTATGGTATCATCTGAAATTGCTCCAGGAGGAAGTTACAGCTCTCGTGGCCAAAGGAGCTATAGAAAGGGTCCCTGTTTTAGAAGTAGACAGTTGTTGTTATTTCCACTACTTTCTTTTTCCGAAGAAGAACAAAGGGTTGCGGCCTATTTTAGATCTTCGGACCGTCAATCTCTTCCTTAAAAAGGAGAAGTTCAAGATGCTCACTCTAGCTAGACCAAGAGGACTGGTTGGTAGCGTTGGACCTGCAGGATGTGTATTTTCACATCCCCATCCTGCCGGGCCACAGGCGTTACCTGCTGTTCAAGGTAGGCCGCGAGCACTTTCAGTTTACCATGCTCCCCTTCGACCTTACCAGTACCCATCGGGTGTCACCAAGGTGATGGCGGTGGTCGCAGCTCATCTGCGCAGGTTAAGGGTGTCAGTCTTCTCCTACCTCGATGACTGGCTGTTGAAGGCGTGCTCACCCCAGGCAGTCATTTCCCATCTTCAGACTACGGCGGACCTCCTGCATTCTGAGGTTCTCTATAAATGTGTCAAAGTCACACCTGACTCCTTCTCAGATGCTCTTTCATTGGAGCAGTTCTGGACACAGTGCAGTTTCGGGCCTATCCTCCAGGATTTTCAGGTTATGATTCCGATGTTTTGGCCTCTTTCTTGCATTTCGGTGAGACTGACTCTGAGGCTGTTGGGCCTCATGGCCTCCTGCATCCTGTTGATAAAGCATGCCAGGTGGCGTATGCAGGCTCTGCAGTGGGACCTGAAGTTCCAGTGGGCACAGCATCGAAGAAATCTCACCGACATGGTCTAGATCTCGGAAGGAACTGCGAGAGATCTGCAGTGGTGGTTGACGACTGCGATTGAGTCAACGGCAGACCCCTTCCCTTTCCTCAACCAGAATTCACAGTGGTGACCGATGGGAAGGGGCTGCCATCTGGGAGAGGTGGAGATCAGGGGACACTGGTCTCCGGTGGAGTCAGAGCTCCACATAGATCTGCTGGAACTCTGAGTGATCTGATTGGCATTGAAAGCATTTCTTCCCTCTGTCAAGGGGAAGCAAGTGCAGGTGTTCACGGACAACACCACCGCCATGTGGTACTGCAATAAGCAGGGCGGGGTGAGGTCGTGGACCCTTTGTCGAGAGGCTCTGCGTCTCTGGACATAGCTGTAACAACAAGGCACAACCCTGATGGTTCAACATCTGGCAGGTTCTTTGAACGCTAGGGCGGACGAACTCAGCCATTGATGCCTAGCGGATCACGAATGGCGTTTCCAGTCGGAGGTGGTGCGAGGTCTCTTTCAACAGTTGAGAACCTTGGTTATATTTGTTCGCCTCCGAAGAGAATGCGCAGTTTCAGCAATACTGCGCGCTGGGGTTTCCAAGGCGGCTATCGTTTGGCGACACCTTTCGTCACGAGTGGAGCTTAGGCCTGCTGTACGCCTTTCCACCCATACAACTCCTGCCCAGGGTTCTGAAGAAGATCAAGAGCGACTGGGCCCAAGTCATTCTTGTGGCTCCGGACTGGGCGAGGAGAGTCTGGTATCCAGAGCTTCTGAAGATGAGCATCGATCCTCCGATCAGGCTGCCCCTTCGGGAGGATCTTCTGTCGCAGCAGCAAGGGAGGGTTCTCCACCCGAACCTGTCAACTCTGCGCCTCCATGCGTACAGATTGAGCAGCAGCAGTTGATGACTTTTGACCTTCCTCCTGTGGTTTGTAATGTTATTCTGGCGGCCAGTCAGCCCTCCGCTAAGATGGTATATGCCTGCTGTTGGCAGAAATGTGTATTATACTGCACAGAAAGGTCTATTGACCCTCTTTCTGCTTCTCTTTCTACTGTCCTGCTTTTCATTCTAACCCTTGCCCAACAGGGCTCTGCTTTGGTAACTCTCAAGGGTTATCTCTCTGCTCTGTCTGCGTTTTTGCAGCTGCCAGACCAACCCTCTCTCTTCAAGTCTCCTATTGTACATAGATTTCTAAACGGTTTTCAGAAAGCTACCATTAATATAGAAAACATTCTGTTGTTGAGGATGTCATTGTGACCCTGATTACTTAACTTCCAAGGAATTCCATGAGCAGACCTTTTTAGGTGGAGCCTAGCGTTGCAGCGCATGCGCTGCTCGCTCTGCGAGGCATATTGTAGTAGGGACAGATGTAGAAGTGCCGTGGAAGCCCCGCCCATATTTTTCATAGGCTGGCGTCATCGTCCATGGTAAATGTTGGCTTCCGATTGAAAATGAGGCTTCTTAGTCCCTCCTTGTAACCGCCCTGTCTCCTTTTGTGACCGCCCATCCGGACTGGATCTTTGACTTGCGGCGTTACACGGTCTCCTTCATAAGTCGGTAAGCACTATGTTTTTTCAGTCAGTCAGCTTTCGTTGCCATCCACTCTCGTTATTCTTTGAAAAAAGACACAGGCAAAAAGTAAAGCCATGCGCACATTTTAGGTGCAGTATGGTACAAGAAGTAAAAGGGAGCTGGAAGTTCGGAGGGCCTGTCAGACGTAGAAATACAGTGAGGATGGCAGAGCAGGCCCGCCTCCTCCCTTCCACTCGCTGCTGATGCCTTCTGCATTTGAGTGACCCGCTATATGCCATGTTCTTGTCAAACATCAAACGCTTGCCACCCCGTAATGAGGTGTCGCGCGGAAGACTCGCTGTAGAAGTAACGGAAATCCCATTCGAAAGGTCAGTGACGACAATTGTCGCTGATGAAGGTCAACAATGACGGAACGATTTGCAGGGAAAAACAAAAGGAAAAATACAGAAGCGAGAGGCAGTAATCAGCTATCCACCCTTTGTTTTTGGTGAATAGTGGTAAAGGAAGAAAGACTACCTGTGCAAGCCCCTAAGTGAATGCCTGCACTGGCGTTGGCCTCCACAATAAACATAATTACAAAACACAGATGTGCACATCAACTCAGTTTTCTATTTTCTAACATGGGGCATAAAACATGACTGCCAGAGCAAGACCCTGAATGTACTGGCGAAGAGTGACCGGCCGCACTTGATCGGCAAACGGAAATAATTGAGCGTACCAGGGTTATGGGGGCGGGTTCTTTGCTGTCGATTTTGATTGACAGGCAGTCCTCAGCTGGTCCTAAATCCATCATTTAGAGGCCAACCCTTCATTTGCAACTAGCTGTGCTATTCGAAGGTTTCTGACTAAACAGTTAATCAAGTACTGAGGCATCTTTTCTTGACCTGGACTTTTCAGCGCACAATATGGGGGGAATGTCACAATGATTATCAATTGCCAGCGGCGCTTCTGTTTATTGAATGTGGCAGAGCAGCCCCCTGTCTGTGCTCTTCACGAAATAACTGAGCTGTCTGGAAGACTCGAAGAACAAAAATGGTCGCTGCTAACATTTTTTGTTTGCACAGGCCGTTATTTCATATCCGAACTGGGCCGACACAGCTGTTCAATCTCCTGAGGTCGATAAACCGAGTGCTGGTAATGTGTGCAGTTATTTTCCAACACTTAGAAAGGGCCGAATTTGAGATTTTAGGTGCACAGATGCCAAGCAGGTTCAACGTGGAGGCATAATCGTAAGGCAGGTTCAACAACATTTTGCAGCCCACGCACAAACATCGCTCAATCACGTTCAGCAATCATAGACACATTATACCCTGTGCGGCTCATCTGTGCGGTACACTTGTCATGCTTTCAGAATAAAACAAGCATTTGCAATGCAATGGGTCTCGCATTTACGCGAGTTTGAGCTATTGACATTGCAAATAACAATGCCTTTTATTTTTGTTTTCGTTTTTAAAACAAATAAAAGGCATTGTCATTTACAATGCCAATTGCTTAAACTCGCGTAAATGCGAGACCTATTGCATTGCAAATGCTTGTTCAATATTTAGTCCTCATATAACCTTCAGGCATTTATTTGGAGCAAAAGAAAATTGAGGCCATCTAATGAAATATTCGAAAAGACTACCCATCTGAAGTTGATCTTCACCATATCAGAGGGAGTTTGTTCACCCCTCAGATCCACTTTTCGGAGCAAATGGATCATCATAGGTCCTTCTAACATCATTATGACATTCACTCCACTAACCAGTTCTCTAAAAGTGACCATAATTCTGCCTTGTTTCCTGGTCGACTCATTTGCAGGTTAGTCTAACACATTGTAACTAAATTTAAGACACACTTTTCACAGCTCTCCCCCCCCTTGTGAACAGTAATAAATAGAAGAGTAAACATTCCTTTAGTGGTTTTCATCTGTACCAACTACACCCAAAAATACCAAAATGGCACTTACCTTTATTTCCTTTTAACATACAAAGCAAATGCAAATTCTTAATATGCAAAAAAGATCTTAAGACTGGGTAAGAAAGTAACACATTTAAATCATCCACATTTTCTGATAGAGACTTCTTACAGCGGATTCCTCACCTTAGAATATTCTCCAAGCATAAGATTGGATCGGGAAATTATTGAGCAGCACCTCTGTGCGCTGGTATGAGGCGTTGATGGGCTCAGCATTGGCGGTGTCCACGTCGGAAGTGACACTATGGTGCCCTATTAAGCGACACCCCAGCGTGCTGACATCAGTTCCTTGCTTTTTGCGCCAGCAGCGTGGATCCGGAGAGCTACTTCGATCATTTTTTTACCAACGTTTTTTGACCCTTTTGTTGATGATTTTTTAGCTTTTGCTCCCAGTGTGCTGGGATATGTCCCCTGCAAAACCTACAGGGTTTAACCCTTTCAGGGAATGTCACAGACAGATGTCTGTGTCTGATCGCCACTTGTTCTGCCTCTGGTGCCTGGGTTTGGGCTACGACCCTAAGGCCTGCTTTGAGTGCAAGTCGATGGACCACAAGGCGATTTTTCGAGTGGTCAGTGAAGCTTCTGGTGGCATGCCAGAATAAGGCTCCACGCCATTCCTAGTCCCGTTCTCAGTCCTGTTCACGAGGTAGATCTTGGAGCCGTTCCCGGAGCTGTTCCCATGGATGATTGTCTTGGCATTCCATGACCTTCCTCCACGTCCAGTAAGTACAAGAAGAAGATGAAGCATTCTTCATCTTCCCGATCCAAATGCCATGCTTCTAGGCTTACTCCCGCACATATGTATTTTTCTGTTGGTCACTTTTTCATGTTATAATTAAGTTATATGTGGGACACTTATATGTGAAAAGTATTGTGGATTGGATCTTTGTGTTAGACACTATTTTGTGTTTTATGTTAGTCACTTCTGCGTTGGGGCGGTCCCCTGGGAGTGGTGGAAATTGGAGGACTCTGGTCTCCAGCGGAGTCCCAGCTCCACATCAGCCTCCTGGAGCTAAGGGCGATTTGCTTGGCATTGAAATCTTCCTCCCATCCATCAAAGGAAGGTTGGTTCAGGTGCTCATGAACAACACCACTGCCATGTGGTATTGCAGCAAACAGGGTGGGGTGGGGTTGTGGACCCTGCGCCTCTGGACCTGGCTGGAGTGACAGGACATGATCCTGATTTTACAGCCCCTAGCGGGATCTGTGAACACCCTGACAGATGAACTAACCCGCCGATAGTCATGCGGATCACTAATGGCATCTTCATGCGGAGGTGGCGCAAGGTCTCTTCCGAGAAAAGGGGAGAACATTGGCTCGATCTGCTTGCCACGTCCGAGAATGCAAAATGTCAGCACTTTAATAGGTTGGAGTTTCTAAAGCATTTGTCGCTCTGACACGTGTTTCATTTAGACTGGTACCCGGGACTCCTGTACACCTTCACGCCGATACTGCGCCTCCTTGAGTTCTCAAGAAGATCAGGACCGACCAGGCTGAAGTCATCCTGGTGGCTCCAGACTGGGCAAGGAGTGTTTGGTATCCCGAACTCCTGAGTATAAACTTACGTTATGCGATCAGGCAGCCCCTTCGGGAGGACCTTCTGTTGCAGCAGCAGGGCAGGGTTCTGCGCATGAACCTACCCTCACTCCACCTTCATGCGTGGAGATGGAGCTGCAATGATTAAATGCTTTGATCTGCCTTCCGAGATCTGTGATGTGATCTAGTAGCCAGGTGTCCCTCGACAAAGACTATATACACCTACCATTGGTGCTCCTGTCATTAAGTTGATCTGCTCCCACCCCCCTTGTCAGAGGTCTTACTGTTTGTGTTGTCTTTAGCCCACCAAGTCCTTGCCCTGGGTACCGATAAAGGTTACTTTTCAGCCATGTCTGCTTTTTTATGGTTGCTGGATCAGCTGTCACTGTTAAGTCACCCGTTGTGACTCGTTTTCTTAAGGACTAGGAACATTTGTTCCACCTGCTCCTTTCATCATGCCCCAATGGGACCTTAATTTGGTCCTAGGGTTTCTCATGGGCTCACTATTCAAGCCCCTGCATATAGCTGTGCTGTCAGACTTCTAACCCTCAAGACTGCTTTCTTGATGGCAAGTACATGGGCCAGTCTGGCCAGCGAACATCAAGCTCTGTCGCTTAACACTCCATACACCAGCTTCTACCCAGACAAACTGGTTCTTCGAAAATTTGCCTCTTTTCTGCCGAAAATGTTCACTCCCTTTGATATCGGCTAGATCATTATGCTGCCAACATTTTTCGCTTCACCTCCTCTTTCTAAAGAGGAGGAGAGATTTCACTGCATGGTCCCATGGTTTCTACATTTATTACACCAAAGAACATCGGGTGAACGATCAGCTCTTCTTTGGGTCCACTGGGCGAGAAAAGGGCAAGTCGAGGCAGAAATGGACCATCTTTCGGTTACTGGTACTCTGCATCAAGAATTGTTATGCATTAGCTGAAAAGCAGCCTCCTGAAGGCTTGAAGGCCCGTTCCGCCAAGGCTGCTTCTACTGCGTTAGCACGCAGGGTACCTGTCCTGGACTTCAGCCAAGCAAACACATGGGCGTCCCTCCATACGTTCACAAGGCAATACTGCTTGGATACTCGGATATGTCAAAAAAAGCATTTTGTTTGCTCCGTCCTCCAGGACTTTTTGATTTGAGATAGTTCGCAGACCCACCTCCAGGAAGGGTATTGCTTGGGTATCTATTCTAAGGTGAGGAGTCTGCAGTAAGAATTCTCTATCAGAAGAAGAAGTTACTTATCTTCTGTAATGCTTTTTTTGGTAGAGACTCAGTATGGAAATGCCTTTTTTTGCATGACCACCTCTAAAGTTTTGGATTGATGATGCTGGTTTTTCAACTCCGTGCACCGAGGCCTGCTAGCCAGACCTCAGTGTCAGTGTTCTAACCTATTACAAAGTGCATGTTGAATTGGCTTCCCTCTAATTGGTATAAGCTAACTTTCTTATAAGTCTCTAGTATATGGTACCAAGAGTACCCAAGGCATGTAAGACAGAGTGTACCCCCCCCCCCCCAGGGCTGCAGCACTATTTGTGCTACCCTGTGCGGGACAAAGTACAAAACCGCTCCCAGCCTGCCACTGCAGCATGGAAGAGCAGTTTTAAAACTGCTAGTATGACTTTGCCATTTAAACCAATGTCAAAGACCCCTCTTCACTTAATAATGCATTAGTTTCCCCTAAGGAAGGCCTATGAGCCCTAAGGCAGGGAACTGTGTATTATTAAGTAGGACCTAAGCTTTTAATATGTCCTAACAGTGACGCTTCCAAATTGTCGTTTTTTCCTGTGGAAAAGTTGGTTGCCCTGTTGGCTAACACAGAGTTACCGGTTACATCTCAGTACGACTAACTTATGAATGAGACAACTAAAATGGTTACTTTAAGGTTTCAAATTAATCGTGGCATTAAACCCGACTTGATGCCCAAGTCAAATTCAATATCACTTGTAAGGAAAGTGCCCCATTGTTGCCTGGTTTGTCCAGTGGCCTTGCACAGTTGCTGGCCACCAGCCAGCCTTCTGCCCTCCTGTGGAGTCATGAGTGACTCCCAGGCTCAGTAACAATAGTAGCCTGCTACAGGGGGAGGTGTTAATTCCCCCTTGCAGGATGCCACTCAAGGTGTTGGCCCAAAATGCGAGCTTCAAAGATGAAACTGCCTTTGATGGGCAAATGACGATCACAATCATGAAAGACTGCCCTTTGTTCAGATAGACAGGCTGGCTTTGGGAACAGAGGCGTGAAGCCAGTGGCCAAACAAGTATTCCCGTGGGCGTGTAGCCCACAGGTAGCCACACTTCTAGGGTGGGCTACCAAGCTCCTAACATCCAAGGAAGGATTCAGACATCTTGAGAGTGGGAGAATAGTGTACTCTGATTGCTAGATGCCACATATAGCCCAAAGTCGTCACAGGGAGGGATCCTGGTAGTCCATTGGCTAGTGATGGCATCATCCCCCAGTGCACTTTCTGGGCATAAATATGACACCCCTAGCACCCTGAACCTTCAATCACAATGGAACTGGAGAAAGGACCGAAGGACTGCCCTGCTGACCCATGGTCCTGGCAGCGAGGCTGCACAGACTGCTGAACTGCACCTGCCGCACCTTGGGCTAGCGAAAACAGGACTGTGCCTGTGACTCATAGCTCATGGAAAGGTCACTCCTGAGCCCCAGACCAAAGAAGTGACTCAAGGGGTCAATAAGCTGACCCCCTGGAACCAGCACCAGGGCCGCTGAAGCAGCCCATTCCGGCAAGATAGTAGCCACATTCTTTGAATCACCGTTCACTTTCACTGAGAGCTGGGGTCAGGTCGTTACTTCATCCCTGTGCGAGTGGGGTCACTGTGCTTATACAAAAAGACACTAAGTTTTCAGCTCTTTCCTATACATAGGGATCCACAGGGCAGATTTCTAATTTTTCTGGTGGTTGTACGTGATTGCCCATTCTCCTTTATTAATGTCTATGCCCCCAACATGGATTCCCCTGAGTTTTTCGAAGCAATCATGACGATCTCTAGGTAACACGGAGCTGCAAACATTATATGGGGTGGGGATTTCAGCCTAACACTGTCTCAACCTTGACAGTAACAATCCCACCATGGTGGACCACCCACATGGGTATTGAACTTTGTTCTTGAGATGGATGGACTGACTGATGTCTTTGCTCTAGGGCAAAGAAAGAACTGAACTGGGCATACTTGTTTCATTGATCTGTTCGTACTATGCATTCCCGAATGGACTTCTGATTAACTTCAACAGAGACACTGTTATGGGTTACAGACACCTCTTACCTGTCCCACTCTCTGACAATTCCCCCACACTGCTGTGGGTTGAGTTGCCCAACACATCCCTGCATTGCAAAATATGGAGTTTCCCTTAAACACCCTCAATGACATTGTTTTTCAAACTGACATACAAAAGGCTATTGACTTTTTAAAAAATAATGAAGGATCCATGGACAATTTTTCGATGGTGTGGGAGACCTTTAAGATCTATATCCATGGGCTAACCCTGAGCAATTAAGCTCTACTAAAGAGCAACTCTCAGAGCTGTAAAAATAAAAACGAGGAATACCGATATCTGGAGACATTGGCAGAGTTGGGAGCTACATTGCTTACATTTAGAAAACTGGTGCAGCATGAATGCCTCTACATGGGGCAAGATGTTCGGGCGTGTAACTACGGCGGGGGAGGACCACCCTGGTAGAACCCTTTTGTGGCTGGTAAAGAAGGTGCGCCCGAATAGTCTGACACATACTATTAGAGGAGTGGTGGGTGAGCTGTGAGGGGCAGTAAGCAAAGATTATAGGAATTGGTATTTACTACAAAAAGCTACACCTGAACAAATAGAAGACTACCTTAACAGCGTTGCTCTGGCATAGATTGAGGGAGGAGCCAGAACTTCTTACAGGAACCAATAGATGCCCAGAAAATAACACTGGCAGTTAAGGGGCTTGGTGGAGGAAAAGCCCCAGGCACAATGGCTTGATTGCGGAGTTTTATAAAACATACAAAATATTATTTGCTCTCTCACTGGCAGACCTCTACTAAGAGGCAGTTAAAAAGGGGTTGCTCCCCTCCACAGTCAGAGAAGCTATGATAACAGTTATTCTAAAACCGGGGAAGGACCCTCAGGACTGCGGGTTGTATAGATCATTGTTACTAATGAACCTAGATCCTGTCACTTGACCTTGGGGGTTTTGCTGTTTCGCTCCTGGAATGCTTTCATCATGCTTCCCAAACCCACTAGGCCACATACTGGTTTGACCAGCAGAGCAAGTCCCTTCATTTGCCCATTGAGAGGGATCTGATCTAGGGAGGAAGTTTACAAACTAGCATGGTGGTCAAACTCAGCCAGCCTTTACATTACACCCAAACAGTTTGGTGCACTGACTGGTCCCTCTGGACTAGAGTTCGAGCATGTGGATTTGAGAGCATATACTCTCCAGAAGTGGCTCTATTGGACCCCCCCACCCCCTCAACACTTTACTGACGAAAGCCTGTCTGCTCTGGGTCAGCTAGTTCTACAATGACCAAAAATGTATCACCTTAAAACAATTTATGGGCGAGAGGGAAATCAACCCCCTATATATGTTTGATTACTACAGACTAAGACAAACCCCTTGAATTCCTACCTCTAACGCATATGATTAAAGATCTGGCTGGAAGGGGATGCGTCTCCCGGCTCTATAAATTATGGACCGAATCATTCGAGATAGTTGCTCAAACGACGATAGAGAGTGGGAGACTGGCCTGGGGAAGCCAGTTGCACTGGATCGGTGGAGGTACAGTTGTGTTCAAACGAAATAGATTGATATCAACTACAAGCACAAACTATACACTTCAAGTTTTTGAATAGATTGTACTGCTCTCTGGGTTTCCTACATAAGATTGACTTCACTACGTCCCCGAGATGTGAGAGGCCAAACCAGCAGGGTTCTTTCACCTAGAACGGGAGTGCCAGGTGATTGCGAGGTACTGGGAACAAGTTGCATGCACAACCAAGAATATAGCTGAAATGTCAGTGCCAAGTAATTCTTGGATAATGCTGTTGAGATACACTAAACTAATTCCGTTATTGGCCAAAAGACTAGTATCAATAATGTTGTTATTACCAAAGCGGAGGTTATTGATGACATGGATGCGGGGCCCACCCCTTTCAATAGCAGACTGGCTTACAAAATCTTTTCGCTAGTTCCTAATGTGGAAAGTCAGCCAGCAGGATTTATCCTGGAGACCTTCCAGTATGCACTCTAAGGTTGTGTTAGTATTGCACATCATGTAAAACATTTTTTAGAGTAATCTTTCTTTGCTTTTATGCAAAATGATAACACAAACAAAATGTATTGTACATAAGAGCAGATATAATTATGTTGATTAGTGTCTAGGGTTCACCAATACAAGATGTCTGATTATGAATCACTGTAATTAATATAATCACATTGGACCATCGACATAGTAGTCTTACCAGTTTGCCCATATATGTTAATGATGCTTCTGATGGTAACCCTAAACATCTTATACGTGCTGCCCCAGAATTAGGGATGCCTCAAGGCCTGCTTTCCAATCAACAAGACTTGGTGCATTTAAAGTTCTCCATGTCTGAGCTGTGTCCCTTTTATCAATCAGGCCAAGTCTAATTAAGATATATCTATTTGCCTGCAGTTCATCTACATTGTTCAACAATGGCAATGCCCATTGAGATGAAAGAACAATTTTGACATGAGTTATCCTGGATAGAGCATCAGCAAGTGTGTGCCAATACCTTGGCAGTATTCTGAAAACCTCTATGGAGTGTAAGAAGACTCCACGTTCCTCATTACACCACATACATCTAACGGATGCCTCACTTCCATACGGCATAGTCATTTTAATGTGTAATATATACTGTGTAGACATATAATTGAATGTGCCTAAACTGTGCTGAAATAGCCATCTCCTTCGAATCCATGAGGGCCTCCTCTTCCTCCTGCAAACTCTCATCATTCTGAAATATAAACCTTAATTGTGAGAATGTATCTGCAATATGATCCATTTATTTTAAATATTTTCTTTGAGTGAGGGGGCAGTGGTAATTTTGGCTTTATTTGGAGGTACATTCTGGAATGTCTTCTATTGCATTTAGATATGGTCTGAGTTGGAGGTATTGGAAACATTGTGATCTTAGCACATCAAATTCTTCCTGCAGCTCATTGAATGATTTGATGGGCACACTGGAGATTGCATTCCCCCATGTTGATATTCAGAATGAGTTCCATCCTGTTAATCTGTTCAACTTGATTACTTCAGAAATAAATTAGCCCACCCATAATGGGGACTGTGCCTTCAGTTTCTTACAATTACCCATTTCACAATGGATTCTTCCAAAATTATGAGGACTGCCTTAATCGCTGGGGCAGGGGTGTTTGGGGGCGAGCGGAGTCTGCCCCATGTAGAAAAATGTGTTGGGCCGCCACCACCGGGTGCCCAGCATTGAGTGGTGTAGGCCGGTCCAGCCTGTTATTGAATAGCCAGCTGTTGATTACCACTAAGTCCTACCCAATAGTACGCAATTAATTCTGCCATCCCCAATCTCCCCTCTGTTGACTTGCAGCATGTTGCCATACTCACTTGTGAGATTTTATCACACCACAGGAAGACTCAAATCATGGAGAATTGTTTGAAAACTTGTTTGGGAGTCCAATATATGCACCACTCTATAAAGAGGGATCATTGTAATTAAATCCACTTTTACTCATTAATGACATTGCTAGAGTTAGATGTTATTTTTGAGTTTTTCTATCTGTGTAGATATATTTCTGTCTCATACACTCTCTTGGATTTAAACCCATTGGTGACTCTGTGTAAGGAGTATTAGGCTGGTCAACCACTGTTAAAAATAGTCTTCCAGACTGGATACAATTTGGATGTATCCAATTGACCCAAAGGACTGTATAGGTACCAAAATCATTTAAAACCTACATTGCTATTGGTTCATAGTTCTTGGGGCCAGGCAAGCATGAGAAGATCATCTGCACATAGTGAAATTTTATCTTCCAAACCTGTGTCCCATTCAAAGTCTTTGTTTCTACTATGTGCCCTAATTATGGCTGCCAGGGACTCTGCTGCCCTCGCAATAAAGTAGCTGTGAAGGGGCAACATTGACGATTCCCATGTGTAAAGGGTGAAAGGTTATGATAGTGTCCTATTGACTAATACATGTGCTCTGGGTTCAGTATATAAAAGGCAGGTGCAATCAATAAATGTGGCTCCCAATTCCCAGATGTGCAGGTAGCATAAAAATAAAGTGTCAGCCCATTTAATTGAAGAACATTTCCACGTCAAGTTTGAAGATAAGCTACCAGCTCCCTCAATTTATATGATAACAATAAATAGTCTTCAAATATTATGTCTAGTAGGCCTGTTTGTCATAAAGCCACTTTGGTCCCTGCGGATGAGAGTCTACTAGCCAATGTTTTGGCCAATATCTTTGCTTCTGAAATCATCAAAGAAATAGGGCATTATGAGTCACGTTTTTCTGGAGGTCTGCGATCATTGATGATAACCGTAATTACAGCCTCTCTGATATCATGTGCCATTGACTAGTTTCTTTGGCCATGCAACACATTTCCATTGGCTAAGGGGACAAAAGAGTGGCATTCCCCATGTATAGCTCAATGGGAATACCTTTTAGTCCCGGGATCTTGCCGGATTCTAGGAGTTTTATTGCTTCAGTGATTTCCTCAGTAGTTCCTGTTTCAGGCATTCATTTTCTTTTTCTGGAGATTAACTTATTGGAAGTTTTGAGATGAATCTTGATGTCGTACCAAGCTCTCCTACTTCGTATATACTGCCTGAACAATATCCACCCATTGTAAAGGATCAAAGACTTAACTTCTAAAATTGGCTCTCCAGGATAAACCTCAGGAAACTTTGCAGAGAAATGTTTGATGCCGGGACTAATTTAGAACTGTGTCTCACAGGCTGCATGGTTTCATGGCAATTCTGCAGAGTTATCTTTGTTGTGCAGCATACATTGCAGAATCGGAAAACGATCTCTGCTTTCACTAGATGGGAAGCTTGAGAATTGTCTGCCCTGAGAGTGAAGACAAGTAAGACTGCATTTTAGATTTGCACAATATTTCTATGAGCAATGGAAGGGCTCTTATTATTTTTTTTTTTAACTCTCCAAGTGAGATTTGAGTCCCCAGGCGTGCTCTAGAATAAGGGGCCAGATTTCCTTCACTTTCCCTCAAAAACTGTTCCACACACATTTATATGCTACACAGTTTTCTCAAGAAGCATGTTATCCACAAAAAGCTGGAAATAGTCAACAGATATGTGCACGATTGGCTTTCAATCCAGGAAATCCAGTGAAAAGCAGGATTACAGGCTAGAATCTAGTAGTCAGTTGCAAGATCAGCACCCTTGCTGACCTCTGTGTGGCACCTTTATGCACTCTGAACTGTTGTTCAATCCCATGTCTCTTAACAGCATAGATGGCACTTCTGAAGGGACATCACTGTGCCCTGTTTCCTTCATCTAATCACTCTGCCAGATAGAGGTCACAACCCAAAAAAAGAATCCCTTGTGCCCACTGATGGATTTCTGCTCAGCAATTGCAATCACCAAGCAGGAGCAATTGCAAAAGGTAGACTTTTCCCTTTCCAAAAGTACCTCTCCCGTGCTGGATGGCGGCCAGGCAGCTCTCTAAGAGGTGGACCTTGAGGCTCACGAGTCATTAGAGTCTTTGGTTTAGAATGATGACATTTGTTCGATGACCTCACCAATCCCCCACGGAGGGGCCGGGAGCTGATACGGAAGCGCTATCGTGTTGTCCTCCGATGGGGACATAAAAAGGCAAATACTGTGGTGTAAAGCAAAGATTTATTTCTAGCACACAACAACATTTAAATGTCTGTACCTCAACTGTGCAAATATTTCAAAATTTATCAGATTTAGGAAAGCACAAATGAAACAATTTTTCTGTAATTCTGAAGTGTGCAGGAAACAAATATTTTAATGTGTTCAAAACAAATCAAATGTTTGTGCGCTGTATAGTTATCAGTAAAACTGTATGCCTGTGCAAATGTAATGGTCAGTTCAAATGAAAATATGTTCTCTGTAATGGCAGCGCAATACACCATGCATAATCCACTCTACACCACTCCACAGCACCACTCCATTCTACGCCGTTTCACACAACTCCACAACACACTACTGTACTCCATGACACTCTACGACACTCCATTCTACTCTACTACACACTACGCCACACTCTGCCACAATCCACTCTACTACACTTCTGTCTTCTCCATTCCACTTTACTCTATTCTACGTTAAGACACTCCACTCTATGCCACTTAACGCTAGGTCACACTATGCCACTTAACTCTAGGCCACTCTACTGCTCTATACGTAAATCCTCTCTACACCACTCAACTCTGTCACTCGACTCCGTGCCACTCCTCTCTATGCCACTCCTCTCTGACTCTACGCTACTCCTTTCTGCACCACTCCACACTATGAATCTACTCAAGTCGATGACTCAACACCACTCCACGACACTCTTTGCTACATTATGCCTCTCCACTGCAACGCCACGCCATGACACTCCACGACACTCCACTCTGCGCCCCTCCACTCCGCCCCGCTATACTCCACTCTACTCCACCCTACTCTACGTCCCTCCACTCGACGACTCTACGCCCCTCCACTCTACTCCACTCAATGCCAGTCCACTCGGCGACTCTACTCTACTCCACTCTACTCCACTCTACACCCGTCCACTCGGCGACTCTACTCCACTCTACACACGCCCACTCTACAACACGCTATGACACTCTATGGCACTCTACTCCCTCTACCATACTCTTCTCCCTCTATGACACTATACTCCACTCCCTCTACGACACTCTAGTCTACTCCACTCCCTCTATGATACTCTAGTCTACTCCACTCCCTCTAAGATACTCTAGTCTACTCCACTCCCTCTATGACACTCTAGTCTACTCCACTCCCTCTGACACTCTAGTCCACTCCCTCTGACACTCTAGTCTACTGCCTCTGACACTCTGCTCCCTCTACGACTCTCTGCTCCACTCCCTCTACGACACGATGCTCCACTCTACTATCTTCTTAGAAACTAAGTTTTAGCCATGCTGAACAGCAGCCACGCTTGTGTACAACATGGCTAAAACACATTGCCAAAGCCAATAGATCTTGCATAGGTGAGACTTATTGGCTTTGCCAATGCATGTTTTTTTAAAGATGGGTACACCGCCTACTTCTGCACAGATATTCCCCTTGAACGATGGATGAATTGAAGATTAGTCAAGGCTGGCACCCTGAGATGAAACTATAAAATCGTTAAAAGGCCCGGATTCTACCTACTGCTGCAAACCCAGACCCTTTCGAGCTCACCAAGGTATCTCTTGGACAGTTTTTGTATTTGGAAATTTGAAATGTTAACTATAAATGTTTAAAGCACTCTGTCACCCTTTGATTTTAGCAGCAATATATCAAGAACTAAATTAATAAAATACATTTTCCGGATCCGTTCGTGAGTAGTTTATGGCAGCGGTTTAGCAACGGTACCATGGGCCATAATTCAAGTGTGGAAAATCACCCCATAACTTGTTTTGTCTTTTAACGAAAAAAAACAGTAACATTTAGGACGAATAGGTTTCCTCACTCCCCTGTACCCGGCAATACTGGTAGCTGTTGTTTCTGATTTCGCCTCTCCATGCATTTTCTTCGTGTTTTGGTATTTGTAGTACTATTTATCCTATTTTTAAATCGGGCCTACAAGTTCAAGAATGAAAAGAAAAACCTAGATTGCACGAGCTACTCACGCATGGACGTGGTTAACGTAAGATCTCTGAATTATCTGTTCTTTTGCAAGTGCTGTCGAGACTTCAACCATAGGGGTAAACCATTGCTGCTGGGAGTGGTTACACCGGTAGCGAGTTGTGAGTTTCTCCCGCTCGGAATCCAAGCCCAGGGGGTGGCACCGTTCGAGTGTCGGAGCCGTCCTCTCTCGAGCAGCGCTGCTGCAGTTGAAGGTGGCTGTCCACGTGAACGAGCGTTTCAGCGCACCACGTAGGGGGTAGTAAGTGTTATACAAATACCATAATACACAGTGCTTTAAATGGGCCGGTACTCACCGGTACTGAGTACCGGCACTTCTTAGATTTATCGCTCTGAGTACCGGCACTTCTCTACTGCCCTGGAGAGTACCGGTACTCATGAAAAGGTAGGCTCATGGGCTGTGCTGGTGTGCAGGAGTGGAACGTGTCTCTGGCAGCCAAGGCGCCGCTTCTGCAGCCCCGATCTGAGTCCCAGCTGAGCTATTCAGCAGGGCTCATTTGAATAATGTCCGGATGCTCACCATCACGCTGTGCTTGACAGAGCAGGGTCCATTCAGGCCCTGTGCTGTCAATCACATTCACACTATCCTGTGCGTTCGTGCAAGCACAGGAATCATGTCAGTCCCCTGGCAGTGGCAATCAGGCTACGGCCAGTCCGGCCCTGGTGGCAATTAAAAAAGCCAGGGTAGGTGAAGAGAAAAGATGGCTTTTATCATACCTGAGTCTTTTGTGTGTCTGCTATGTTTGTGTGTATGCCTGTTTTTGTAAGAAAAAAGTGAAAGAGAGAGAGAATCAAGACACTCAGGAGGTATTTTAAAGAAAATGTGTGGCACTTTGTTTGTACATGTCTGCTCTGCGACAAAGATTCATAAATAACGTAAAAGGGAGGGTGGGTGGATGAGTGGATGGATGAGTGAGCAAGGGTGGATGTTTAGATGGATGGATGAGTGAAAGCATGCATGGGTGAAAGAGGGTGGATTATTGGATAAAAGGGCGAATGATGGGTGGATAAGTGAAAGTTTGGATGGATGAATGAAAGGTAGGGAGGATGGATGAAAGGGTGGATGATGGATGAGTGAAAGGAGGGATTGAGTGAAAGGGTGGATAGAATAAAGGAGTGAAAGGGTTAATGGATGGATGAGCGAAAGGATTGATGGATGAGGGAAAGGGTGGATAAAGAGATGGATGAGTGAAAGGATGAATGGATAGGTTTGGAGATGGATGGATAGGTTTGAATATGAAGGGAGGATAGACGGAATGGTGAAAAACTGAATGATTGATGAAAGACTGAATAGACGATAGAATGTAAAGGTTAAATGGACATCAGCAGGTAAATGGTAGAATGAATGGATAGATTGATGGAAGAGACAAGAGATATCTTCTGGGGAGGGTCATGATGAGTTGCTTCATTTGCTTGGTGCCATAAGAGCTTTGGTGCGACGTGGGCGTATTTTCAGTTTCTTCCTACTCGCGTGCTCAAAAATATATAGTATTGTGCCAAACAGCAATTAACAGTATGACATTAAGAAGGTGCAACTATTGCAAAAAAAGGAAATGTTAACATATTATCGCATTTCTCTTTCATTTTGTGTAGTGAGTTAACCTGCTTTGTTTATATAAACACATTTCTCATGTGTTTTGGTATGTGCTGCAACTAATATAGAAGTTAAGTATCATCGTGTCTTGCCCTTAGCCCCTAGCCCCGCCCCCTCACTACACCTCTAGCTCATTTTAATGAGTACCTGCACTTATTTTTTCCCCATTTAAAGCACTGATAATACAATTTTAATACCATTCGATATAACTTGATTGTGAACGAGGCAGCTAATAAGAACTTAATTGCCAATGCTTTTTAATGTTAAAAACAAAAATATGATGCAAGGTCAGTGAATAATAAGGTCTAGATGAATCAGCACTTGTAACATCAGTTTAATCTTTGTGGTGCAATACAGATGACGTTTATACAAGTCGCATGGCAGACATATTCAATGTCTTTCTGGGTCCTTAAGGTGAAAAAATAGCCGTTACAATTCTTCTTTCGTGACACAGTCTACTTATTTTTTCAGGAAAAAAATGCGGTACTAATCAACTGACTTTCTAATGTGCTCTGGCCTTAAGAAAGAATAACGTAGTGCCCCCTGCTGGTGAATGGCAGTTCGCTGTTTCTGTAATGTCAGTGATTGACTGTGGAAAACCTATTGCTGACATAAAGCCATGGGTGATGCTGAAGAATGCCAGTTCATTTTAAATCACATCATTAAAATAACAGAAGTAAATATCAATATAAAACTAGTGTTCACTGAATCATCTTCATTGTTGAGACATCTGATGTTTTACCGCTGTTGTTTTTTTTTTTTTTTTAAAGCAGGAGCACTTCTATAATACCGTTCTTTTATACTTACTATTAAGCTAGGGTTCCTGAGTTTGTATAAAACGTTGTGCTTTTTAGGTTTGTTTGTGAGTGATATTCTATTTGTTAAATGTATAAAACTAGAATACCTATGACAGTCTCATCACTGGATTGTATTTCCTGCATCTCAGTATTCTTGAAAAGAAATACGTAAATGACGTCGAACAGGGTTACTCATCACATCTTTGTACTGGTAAGAAGGCACCTCGGAAATATAACTGCAGCAAAGGGAAACAATATTTTACTTCAGTAGCAGATAATAAAAGACGTGTACCAAAGTTTTAATGCATTAGAGTTAACGAATCTCGATAAAAACAGGCTACCTACCAAGTTGTCGTACTGGTTTGTCTTTGAATGAACACCCATTACTGTAAATCTCCGAATTGAAAATATCAGATCCTATTTTATTTTTTAAGTACAAGTCCACATCTTGAGATCAAAACTGCACGGACTTTTATTAAGTCTGTCCATGGTTTGCGTCTAGGGCATAGCGACAAAAAATGAAGTCGGTTGGGTGTTGTGTTCCTGAAGATAAGCTATTTCTATAGGCTGAAGTGGTATTAAGTGGGCCTCCAAATCGTCCTGCTTATTTGTGGCAGCATCATCAGACTCAACAGTTGTAATTCTTCATAGGTCTTGGTCCTTTAACTGTCATTGGTTAGAATTTAAATATGCGAAGCCTATTCTGTGGCCCTTCTTGCAGGGCCGCCGTAACTCACTTAGCATAACCTCCCTTCCCAACCCCGAAACACACACACTGTCTGATTCTGTTAACTAGCTGTTCCCTCTTCTGTGATCCTTTCATAGAGAGGTGTGCACCCGACGACTGGCGGGTCCATGGGACACAGTATGGTGGCAGGGGTAATTACATTTAAGCAAGTTTAATTGGTCAAACGATGGCAACATTTTACCACTGTTGGGGGCTTGGTGTTCTCGCTCAAGGGTTTCTTTGGTGGAAATTGAGAGGCACTTTAGAGCACTAACACTGGTTCTAATTTTGATAGGATTTGAAGTTTATGCCAAAGTAGTATTCAGAGGATTTAGTGAAAATGGTAATTTTGTTGCGTGATGTGTGCACCACATTACAGAACTGCATTGGATCTTTTGTCAGTGATTTTTATGAATTTTTGGGGGGAAAAACCAAGTCGGGCTGAATGTGTGAGGAAGAACCTCAATGGGGAGTTGCTGTGGCCCAGTTGCCGCATTGGAAGATTCCCTCCGCCACCGCCTTGGAAAAAACACATCATTTCTAGAACATGTCCAAACCCGGCCTCTTTGCTGTTCTGTAGATTATTTAAAGTAGAGGTTTGATCGCAGGTGAGTGAGGACCCCAGGGAGGTCGCTGGAAGAGTGAGTCAGTAATATCCTGGGAGCATTTTGAGACTGCTTATGTTGCAGCCAGGAAGCAGAGCCGCGAATTATTCGAGGCTGCATGGCATTGGAATACCACCTCGGGTTCCTCTCCACAGCGGTGCCTTCCTCTTCCTGCATCTGACCGGCCCTGTAGCCTACAACTTGTTCATGCCATCCCGGACGGTGCACCCAGAGGACCTTTAACTCAATTATAGGCCCAGGTGCGCGTTGAGTATTAAACTTCTCCAGTAGATGCTATTTGCCAATTCAGTTATCGCCTTATAATATGCACTGCGCTGGTTTGCAAAAAATTTTAGATCAGGGAGTGGTAATCGATTTTAAGAGTGACGTTTGTTAGATGGTTGTTCCAAATTGATTGGGGTGAAGGGTGCTGGAGACACCTTTATGAATGAAGTTCTGTTTGTGCAGACTGGCTCCAAAGATGTTCATATACTTGAGACTGTTCGTTTTGTTTTATAGCTAAAAGATTTGGTGTGACGGATGTACCAACCGAGGTGGTTACCTTTATTTCGCACGCAACACAGCTTCGATTGCGGGCAGTGGTCGAAAGAGTGACTGTGATAACAAGGCATCGAATGGAGTCCCACAAGGTACGCCCGGTATTAGTCCTTATTATTGCATCCGACAACTAAAAAGAGAAAAATATCACGTGCAATAAAAATCTGCCTTGTGCGCGTATTGCTTTGATTGCGTGTTTTACTAGGGACACATCTGTCAAACTTTTTGCAAACGTGCTTGTAACTAACAATGTCTTAATTTGTATCATTACAAGCAATGTAATCATGCTTTTATAAAGTAAATGGTGTGTATGTGTAATTTAGATTTGTCAGCTATCCTATTAAGTCCTGTGATAGCAGGTTGAATGCTCAGGCATGGATGCTTCACACACCAATGCTTGTTAGCAGCAGCTGCAAAATTGTAATTCTAAGAGGGATGACCATGGACATCAGAGAGCACATCCCCATCTGATTGTCCGCTAAATCTCTGAGCTCGTTATTGATTACAAAACTGTTGCGCAGGCAAACAGACTAGGATCTGATGAAAACGTTTGAAGTAGTTTTACCCCAGTTAAACAAAGTCTCTCCAATTGTACTCTTAGTATACTTGCCTATAAACTGAAATAGAATACTGTTTTGAAAGCAGTATACAATCTGCCAATTTACGTTCAATATCCACCACTTGGAGAAAAGTTAATTTAGTGCTTGAGGACTTTAAAGAGGTAAAGTTGTGGTGTCTTTCTTTATGACATTAAACTGTCACTGCATAACTAGAAATTCCCTAAAGAATTTGTAAAGTTCTATGCATTCACCATGTGATTTACCTTTAAAGATGTGCTAAGCTTCAATTATACATGCACAGTTAAAGAAAAATCCACCTTACAGGTAGTGGGTGGGGTTTTCAGATTTATCAATAGTTATGTGATGCATAGTTAAAGGTGTCCATTAAATCACTACATCACCCTCTGAACCCCAAATGCCTCACCAGACTGACAAGGTTGTACTCATTTGCATTGACAGTGTACTGTGTAAGGGTGCAACATGTGTTGTGGATTCTCTCATTTCCGGATGGATGTATCGTTCAACAGCAAATGGTGGTTGGGTAGATGGGATGTTCTGGCTCTCCATCCGCTATTTCCTGTTTTTGCTTCATAATACATTAGATGCCGGTGCAGACTACACCCTCCTCTGGAGCACCTATAGATAAAGGGGAGAGTACCCGGGGCAACCTGGTGGTAGAGGAGTGTGAGGTGGGTGGAAGGCATCTACCAGGGTCCTCTGTCCAGAATTTCCTCTGGCTAGGCTGACAGGGTGCAGGCAACTAGTTGAGTGTTAATACAAGCAGGACAGAAGGGGTCTCAATATGGGACTGGGTGGACGGCTGCTAATATTGGTTCAGAGTACAAGACTCCCAGATGACTTGAGCAATCTCTTTATTAATGACAAACAAAATCCCTGCTCTAATCTAGATAATCTCCCCCAGCAAAATCTGAGTACATGTGCACCAATTGACCTCTCCATCTTTTCCTAAGTTTTGCCCCCTCTACCTTTGTCAGGTACGTTTCCTTAGGAAAGCGAAGTCTATCCCATAGCGCTGTGAGAAGCTATGTATTTTATACCTTTTCAACATATTGTCCATGCCTTTAATATTCCAAGTGAGGAATGTATACCTTTTACATTGTCCACTGGTAGTCACCTGTGATGTGTATTGTCTCTCCCTCTCTCCCCTCCCCGTCTCTGCCACCCAGACTCCAAGACCATGACTTCTTTTTCACTGGTGATAGACCATCATTTCAACTCCTAGTTCAAGTGCCTGCCTACCACATGTTTATAAAAATACCCCAACATGATGGAATACCCTCTTATGGCACGACCTCTGAATCGGAACAACCCAAACCAAGTAAACATTTGGTACAACCGCTAACTTTATCATAATTTTTCCTACATAACAGATGCATAGTTTTTGGGTGTTATTTCCATGAGCCCTTATAGCGTTCTACATTTTTCTGTATGCCAGTGTCCAATGTGTATGCTGAGGTGATGTGGCTGGACAGAAGAGAGTTTGAGGTGCTGCAGAAATATGGTAAGACGAAGTTCACAAAAGATTGAAACTGATGGGTGAAGAGGATCAAATATTTTATCATTGTAGCAACAAGTGCTACAAGTCGTATACAGTGGGGAAAAAAGCCTGGAAAAATGTCAAAAAATAGCAGAAACCAGTGAATCACAACAAGAATCCGAGTCTTCTGAGAAAGCGACGACAACCCAACCCAATGCCCATCCACATAGAAGATCGAAGACTACCCCTCATACACCTCCAGCAACTGATCAGAAAGCAGAGGATCTTCAATGTGTTATCTGTGGTTTAGCCAGAACAAGGGCCAAAGGGATTGACGAAAGAACAAAGTACAGAGCATGTGAGTCTCAAAGGCAAACATGTTTTTATCTGCAGCTATTTTCTTCCAAGATGAAGTTTTCAGCCGAGTAGCTGGTCTAAACAGCGAGGCGAATGTATTTGCAGTGGATTTGTTTAAAAAAAATATATATATATATATATATTTGTATTGTTTTCATACGCCACACAAAATGACCGCTGTAGCAGTACATCGAGACTTTGACAGATCATAAATCCAGCAATACATTCTGATATTACACTCATCCCGTCCCCTCCCTTTACCGCCTGCGCTCCTAAAGCCCTCCCTGCTCGGTGTGATTTAGGTGTGAAGTCCCATCCTGTGCGGGGCCTAATGAATTGACTCTCCACCTATCTTGCCACCCTCTGCCCCTATACGTCTACCAGGAGTACTAACGAGTGGTCCTTCTTCCATGCCCCATGTCCCCCATATTTTCTGACATTTTGTCTCGCACCCTCTGCCCTTATAGACCTCCTTTTCCATAATTTTACAGCGTGCCATCTCTTCCTTTCAGTGTCTAAAAGATAAAGGTGTGTCGCATACCCATTTTTGAGCTATGTCCCTCTTAGCCACCATGTATCCCATGTTCACCAGGATCTTCTGCTTACCTTGCGAGGTCAGAGGGGTCCCATATACCCAATAAGGCCCTGCGAGGTGATAAGTCAGTCTATCCCCTTCGCCTCCTCCAGAGATTTATTCACTTTGTCCCAGAATGTTCGGACTACGGGGCATTGCCACCAGGTGTGAAGGAAAGTCCCTTCCTCTCCACACCTGCGGAGGCACAAAGGGCTTTCAGTCTTCCCCATCCTGTGAAGCAGGGTTCTGGAATAATATGTCCTTGATTTGTGTTAGCCTAAAGCTTGCCTTTTTATGGCCCCTTCTGCTGGGAATCTCAGGGTTACCTGCCGATTCTCTTCAACAAATTCCTCTAAATCTGCCATCCCCCTTTCTTTGAGGTTGGTCAAAGACCCCTGCATATTCCGCATTAGCATCCCATACGTCAGCGATATCAGTTCATGCCTAATCTGTCCGTCTAATAACCTGCCTTTAAACAGGGACTCCTCCTAGGTCTCTTCCTCCTTAGTAATGCTGTGTGTGAGTGCATGTCTAAACTGCCTATATTTCAATCATTGTGCAGTAGGCATCTGATACCCCTCTTGTAGATGATCAAAAGGGACAACCCCATTTTTGTCTAACACCTCAGCCAACATGTTGTTGCCTATTCTATCCAGCCTAAGAATCCCTTCAATTCAGCCACTTTTCTCAACGAGAACCCTCCCAAAGGGGAGTTCTGGGTATGAACCTTTTGTCCAACTTCATCTCCTTCAGCAAGCTGGTCCAAATATATTCAATCATGGGCTTGGCCAAGCAGGCCTGCCTGTCTAAGGAGCCCCCATATAACACATGCATATAACCCCAATGTACCCCAATATAGGCCAAGGTAGTTGCACAACCTTTTACCTAAATTCGTCCTACCATTGTTCCACATAACTGCTTTGGTGCTGACCTTTTACCTAGTTAGGTGCTGCATAAATGTCGAGTGGTTTTGTCCGAAAACTGGCCTCATTTATTATGCATGAGGATTGTCAGTATCACAGCAGGATTACCATCTTCTGCATAATAACTCTGTATAAGGGTCATCACTATCGTCATCCTTGGCCAACATGCCGATAGTACCATGACACATCTAGGTAGAACCCCTGTGGGTACCTTTTAGGTATATAAGCACCACATCTTCGCTGGGCAAACCTGAGGAGAAAGACTTCCATGCTGACACGCTGACTCGCGACGCTGAGGTCCCTGCACGCAGATACTCCAGCACGCATTGGTCTGACATCCCCCGCGGGTTGTCCAACTCGAGACCAAGATGGAGTCCTTCGCTCTCTCACATCAGGTAATGGGGTTGGCTCTTTCCTAGGGGGATTCTTGGCTATACACCTACATACATAGTAGGTACATTTAGGTACATCTAGTTAGGGTTAGCATCGTAGGAGTACGCATTATTACTGTCATGTATCTATATGCCTGCATATATCCATTGTTTTAGCACTATGGTAGAATTCTACCTTTTATTTTCTCTGTTGGTGCTTATAGCCATATATATCTGTTTCTGTCTTATGGTTGTTGCAGCACATGGATTTTACACTAGAATGACGCTGGTTCAATAAATGCTTATTGAAAACGTCCCCACCGTCCATTCTGTGTATCTCTCTGAGACAAAGTGAGCACGAGTGACTGAGCGAAAAGTATTGTACTGTTTCCACGATTCCTGAGGGGTCAGGGTTGTCATGTTCAATAGTTGCCAGAAACTATTCGCTCCATGGTAAGAGGGGCACATGGTGCCACTGTGAGATTGCTGGTCTACAGACGAACATATCCTTTGGGGGTGTCTGGAATCAGTCTGGACACCAATCCTTTAGTTTATGTTGTCTAAATGCGCAGATCGTATATAGATATGTAGGAACTACACGCCATATGGTCTCCCATTCTCCATTTATCCACGCGAACAGCCGGGTTCTCCGCACCCGTATATGCCCAATCATTTACTACCCCCACCTGTGCTGCCTCATAGTACTTTGTGTCATTGGGCAGACCGCTTCAACGCAGACATTGCTATGCGGGTGACCAGAGGCTTTATCGCCAAAGTGATGAGCATTGGGGAGAGGAGACAACCCTGCCTCATTCCCCTCCCAATAGGAAATTCCTTCTAAAAACAACCGTTCACTCTTACTTTAGCATGGGATTCCTGATAGAGCAATTTTATCCGGTTAATAAAGTGGTGTCCAAAGGCCATCCTCTCCAAAAGCAGGAATAAAAAGTGCCAATCCACTGAATTGAACGCCTTATTGGCGTTTAAGGATACCATCGCCCATGGTTCCCTCTGGGCATTAGACTGTGCTATATTATTATGGAGTCATTGCAGATTCAGCCTGGTGGAGTGGCAGGGTGTAAAACCTGTTTGGTCCAGATCTGCCGCTACCCCGCGCAGTCTACCCGCCTGAGTCTTTGCCAGGATTTTTTGCCTCAATGTTAATTAACGAGATTGATCTATACGAGTAACACCTCTGTGCGGGTTTCCCTGCCTTGGGTATAAGGATGATGGTGGCCAGTCGCAGGGGTTCTGGTGAAGAACCCCTACGTAGGGCATCTTCATACATGAGGAGCATCGGTTTGGACTTTTTTCCAACTACTTTGTGGAAAAATTCCACAGGCAATCTGTTAGGGCCTGGAGCCTTCCCTGTCTGCATCTGCGCCCATGCTTCTGTTAACTCCACCTCAGTGAGGCTCAACTCCAGTCTTTCCCTCTGCTCCAAAAACAAGGTTTTGATGGGGCAGTCTGTCAAAAACTTCCGATTTCCGACTCCATAGCTCGTACCCTGGGGGCATAGAATTCCTCCATGTATGTCGTAAATGTCTCTGCTATATGTTTGCTTTTCTTTCACCACCTGCCCGGAGTCCAATCTCCGTTATGTTATGTTAAGCTGATTTGTAAAGCGCGTAGATACTCAGCAGTGTCCCGGCGCTCCGTTCTTTAACATGTGTGGATTCCCTTACCCAGTCCAATCCAGCAGTATGCCTGCCTTGTCTCCTGCTTCATAAATGCGCTTCTGCTTAGCTAGGAAGGAAGTTTTGACTTTGTGGCGTGCTACCTTCTTATTTATTGCACATTTGCACTCTAGTGTCATAGAGAGGGATGTCTCCGGGTGTTTGGCATGTCTTCTTTCCAAGTCTATGATCTCAAGTTCCAAATTCTCTAGGTGCTGTTCCCTATCCCTCTTGTCTCTTAACCCCCCCGAAATCAGCCCCCCACTAAGCGTGGCCTTATACCACTCCCATATCACACTGGCGCTATCTACAATACCCACATTTTCCTGGAAATACTGGTCCGTGGCCTTGCCTAGTTCCTTCAACACTTGTTTATTTGCTAGTCTTCAGGTGGCCATCCTCCATGAAAGGGGTTCCCTAACTTTGGCGGTAGTTATGATAACCTGTAGGGGGGCACAGTTGGATATCCCCCTTGATAAACATCTAGCTTCCAAGAACCTCCCTGCACTACCCCTGGGTACCAGAAGGTAATCCAGTCTGGAGAACATATGTGAGCAGGAATTAAAAGAGAAGCCTCGTTGTTGCCCATGTAAATCCCTCCATATATCCAGTAGACCAAAGGCCTGCTCAAAGCCCTCCAGTTTTCCTTTTGTACTTTCCCCTTCCAATCTTGTACTCATCCTATCCAGGTGTGTGTCATGAACTGAATTAAAGTCTCGCCCAATGATTGTGAATGCCTATGGGAAACACGTTAAGACTTTACCTATTTCTTGCAGTGTAGGTAATTGGAGATCTGGTGGTGCATAACTGTTGAGGAGAATCACATTTTCACCCTCCCATTCCCCCATTATCGCCGTGTAACATCCATGTCCGTCCGACCATGTACGGAGGATATGGAATGACTGGGATCTTTTCAGTAAAATGACCGCCCAACGTGAACTTGGAGTGTGTTGCGCATATGAGGTCACCCTGTATCTGTCCCTTCCTGAGGCTACTGTGTTGCACGTCTATCAACTGAGTCTCCTGAAGGAGAATTAAGTCTGCCTTATATTTAGTGTAGGCTCTAGCCACCAGGCTTCTCTTCAGTTTATTACCCAGCCCGTTTATATTCCACGAGACTAGGGTTAAGTTATGCGATCGAGCCATAGTGTGCACACTTGTCCCTGTTCTCCATGCCTAGGTGCACAGAGAGGGTAGTATTGTTGCCCTGCATCCTGATTTAATGTCGATGTCAACTCCTGCATGAACTGTAACCCCCAGCTCCCCCCACCCTCTCTTACCGTGTGGTGATCCACAGCTCAACTCTCCCTCAGATTCACGGTATGTGTGAACTCTTGAACCCCAAAACATGTTAACCCTTACATTTTACACTGCTCATGTGGGGGAGTGTCTCCACAGGTGGCCGATTCTCGTACCCGCCCCGACAGTCCCGGAGCCTATCAAGTTATCTTTCGGTCCCCACTGGGACCCATCAGTCACTTTGTACACCTCCTAGGCCCTTAAAGCACATCCAGTACTTAGAGTTTGCCTGCAGTCATTTTTTTTTTTTAAACAAAGTTTTATTGATTTTCAAAAATAATCAGCATGCAATTACACTTTATTATATTTGCCCCCTTCTGATTCTTACTCTCCAACATCATCACATCTTAGTCATTGTCGGTTACAACACTTGCCTATATACATGAGACATTTTGCATAATACTCTCGTTAGTTAACATAAATCCTCGTACTTTTGCAGTTCCTCCGGACTAACTGCGCCCAGGTTTTCCCAGGGATCTCTTTACCTAAATCTTCCTCCCATTTCCCTCGCAAGTCTCGCAGTGGTTCCAGCCTCTCAGTCAGCATGCGCTTGTAAAGGCACGTGATCGCTTTAAAAGTGCCCGCTGCCATTACCACATATTGGCAAGCCATCGAGGTCTGCGGCTCCGATAGTCCCTCCCTCCCTCCAATAGCGTTGTATTGCCGTCACTAGAGCGGAGTGTAATAAGTAATCTCCCCGAGGGAGACCGCACCTGTCCTGTAAGGCCTGGAATGGCAACAGTTCTCCGTCTCCATAGAGATCACCCACCACCTGCACCCCCAATGCTTCCCATTCGGCGAGTGCCGACCAGTCCCCACCGTGAGGGAGGGCCGTACAAATCCCCAGTGGGATCTCCGGAGCATAGGGGTGAGCCACCCCAGCCTTGCGCTGACACGGATTCCAGCAAAGTCTCAACGTCTTTTCCTCACCAGTGAGCTGCCCAAGACTTAACCGTTGCTGGAGCACAATAAAGGACAGAATGTGCCGTTGGACCCATTTCCCGTCAGGGCCATCTGGGCCCTGGAACTCCCGAGCCACCGCTTGAGTAAGCCACTGCAACTGGGCTGCTAGATAGTATAATTCAAAGTCCGGCACTGCCAGCCCCCCATCATCCCTCGGACGCATCATTGTCGTCAGAACAACTCTCCGCCTGCCATTTACCCACAAGAACCCCCCAGTCATGGTACGGAGTTGCCTAAATACAGAGCCTGGGACCCAAATCGGTAGCGTCTGAAAATAGTACAAAAGTCGGGGGAGCGCCACCATCTTCAGAAGTGCCACCCGGCCCGCCACCGAGAGCGGCAGTGTGCTCCAAAAGGCGAAACTGCTCTTGAGGCCTCGCATGGCCTTTCCTACATTACCCTCCAGCAAGTCCTCCGAGGTATGATATATATTGGTGCCGAGATATGGTAAGCATCTAGATTCCCAGCGAACCCCTGTAATCTGATCCAGCTCCACCTCGGACGGCAACACCGGGAACAGGCACGTCTTCTGCCAGTTCACACCCAGTCCGGATACCCTGCCAAAATTGTGGAGCAGCCGCTTCGCTCCCATTAATGCTTCTTCCGAATTTGCAAGAAAGATTAATAAATCATCCGCATATAGGGAAATATACTGCGTGTTTCCATGGAGAGCCAGCCCGGAGTAGTATATCCCTAACCGGGCATGGGCTGCTAACGGCTCAATGGCCAGCGCGAATAACAATGGTGAGAGCGGGCACCCCTGCCGCGTCCCCCGGCCCACTGAGCAAGAAAGAGAAATCGTCGCTCCAGTACGCACGCGAGCTGTCGCCAATTGATATAGTATTGTCGTCCATCTCACGAAGGGGTCCCCAAGTCCCATTGCTCTCATTACCCCAATCAAATATGGCCATTCCAGGCTATCAAAGGCCTTTTCAATGTCTACTGATAGGATCGCCGCCTCGGGGGTCATATTATGTCCCTCCTCCAGAATGCGTAAGAGGCGTCTCACATTAATCGCGGTGGTTCGCTTCGGGATAAATCCCGCCTGATCGCTATGGACCAGCTGCACCATATACGGAAGGAGCCGCGTCGCAAGAATCTTACTAAGTATTTTATAATCGGTAGTTAACATGGACAATGGGCGATACGCCTCCCTAAGCAAGGGGTCTTTGCCCGGTTTTAACAAAGGGATAATGATAGCCTCACGAGTGGAAGCAGGTAACCGTCCCAAGCCCTGGGCCTCCCGGAAAACCGCCAACAGCCTAGGTGCCAGTATATCAACATAAGTCGAGTAAAACTCTATCGGCAACCCGTCTGTGCCCGGCGTTTTATTGCGTGCCATGTGCTTAATCGCTCCCCGTATTTCCCCCTCGGTAATTTCCCATCCCAAGATGTCCGCCTGCGATCTCTCCAGTCCTGGTAGACTTACTTCTGCTAAAAAGTCCTCCAGGTCCTCGGCCGAGGTCTGGAGCCGGCTCTCATACAAGTCTGCATAATAGTCTAAGAACAACCCGTTAATATCCCGCTGAGTATAGACTGGAGTTCCCGCGGGTGATGTCAGAGCCAAGATAGGCGTGCCCCTAGGAACCGGATTAGCCAACCAGGCCAGTAAAGTGCCCGTCTTTGCCTGCAGTCATGGGCACCAAACAAACAATATGATCCGACATCACTGAGGTAATAACTGGCAGGGCCTCATCAGTCTCTGTACCAGAGCCCACAGATTCTGTCCCGTCCCCCCCTGTAGCCCAGGCTCTCCATTTGTTGTCTAAAATGTCCCTGCTGTTCTTGATGGCATTTGTCGCTTGTCCTTTGGCCTCCATCCATTGCCACACCTTGTTCACCGAGAGTAGGAAATACTCCTTCTCCTGAAAGACCACTTGCAGTTACGCCAGGAAGATGAGAGCATATTTGAGGCCCAGTTGGCGCAGCACCTTCTTGATAGGCGTGAATTGCCTTTGGACCAGGGATGTGTAGTCAGGATATACGATAACTTCATGTCCCTCCAGCAGCCACGGGCCATGCCGTCGGGAGAGTTGAAGGATATTGTCCCTGTAGTTCATTCAGCGTGCAATTATCTGTCAGGGAGGTCGCCCCGGGGCCCTGGTCGGTATGTGGTGTGCTCTCTCCACCAAATAAAAGCGTGAGGGCATACCCTGCAGCACTGTCTTCTCCAACCAGTCCTCTACGAAGAGTTCAATATTCTGGCCCTCCGCTCTCTCAGGGACCCCACAAGTCTTACATTGGACCTCCTAGACCTCCCCTCCGTATTCTCAAAATGATCTGTGAGGACAGTCATATCTTTTTCCAGTGTTGCGCATTGCTTCGTGAGATGTTGAATCTCTGGGTGGGCCACGTCTATTTTCAGTTCAGCATCTTAGACCCTCTCCGATAGTTTCTTATGGTCTGCTCGTAGAATGCCGACATTATTCACGACAGATGCAATCTGCCCCTACAGAGACAGCCTCATGTACATAATTGCAGTGAGAATGGCCTCAGTGTGCGCCTCGAGCTCACTCTCCTCAGTGCCTAGGGATTTGCTCCTCCCCCAACTTCCTCCACGGGCGCCTCCGTCTCAGTTGACTTTGTTGCTTTAGGCATTCCCATCGTGGACCAGTCAGTTTCACAGCATGCAGTGGTATAGCCCAGGAGCCCCAGTGAGTCGCTAATTATATGGGCCTTAGACCAAAGGTCCAAGTAATAATGGTTGTTGTGCCTCGCAGCTGTTCAGCCCGCTCTGCTCTCCCTTATATCCAAGAGCGTATCTTCAGTTGTGCAAGTAGAACAAAACTTACACCCCCCCCAAAAAATAAAAGGAGAAACTGGTCACTTCCTCAGCACCATGACTTCCAGGGAGTGTTGGAGGTATAAGTGATTCCTCACAGTGATAGACACTGTTTTTTGCTGTTTCAGTGCCCCTCACTGTCTACATAGAGGTCAGGCCACACAGTTACACGGCGTTAGCCGTCCGATCCAAATTGGGGGGGTCCCAAGCAGCACTATCTAGCCCCACCCCCACATAGCATCTCCATCATTGCTGTTGCTGCCCCCATATAGATCCCGGGGTCCCAAGTATTGAGTTTAATCCACCCTGGGGACCAGAGGGGGAGATTGCCAGCCCTACCTCCCTTTGTATGGGCTTAATCCAGACCCGTATCCGGTCCGCGGGCTCAGGCCTCACCCTCCTCTGGTTCACCAGCAGGCCTCGCCCAACCACACCTCGGCGGTGCCACTCCCTCAGCTCCGTCGGAGGGCGGCTGCTTTCCACCGGGGTTCACTGCCACTAGGGCTCCCTCACCGATGCTCTCGGTATCTCAGCCTACCTCAGATGAGGCTGGAGCGGCTCCTCACTCAGCATCGCGATCTGGGCGCCATTTTGTGGAGGACCTGAGCCACAGCGTCCCGACCTCTTTCTGCTGTCTGGCTTGCGTGTGGGCTGGGAATAGTCCGCAGCGCAACTCCCGCAGCTGTTGTTGTAACTGCCCTTCCGGTGATGCAGGTATCAGAGGATGTATGAGAGGATTCCCAGCTCCAGGGCCTGTCGGACGGCAGGAGTTCAGCCGAGCACATCCGCCGCCATTGCCTGCCAGGCCACGCCCCATGCAGCCGATTTGTATGCCCATCCGAACTGTGTGCATGCATTCAAAATTATGAATGTACATTGAGCACCCAGCAGCAACGTAACCGCCAGCCTTCAGTTAAGTTTGCACTCTTTGAAAAACCAAATGAAGTTTTGAAGCCACTCTTGAGTGCTGGCTACGGGTTCACACTCCGTGAGATCAGAGAAATAATGGTCAACATTGATGAAACTATATTGATCCATAATAATGGAATTAAGATTTTTCTGGTGAGAATGTACAATGATAGAATTTGTTTTTGTCAGTCTAACAAAAAGAATGAGCCACTTATGGTGTTCTCAGCTGACTTGACTCCTGAAGTTCTTGCTGCCAAAATAAGATCACAGGATGCAGTAAAATCAGCAGGAACCATTTTAAGAAATGTCCTGAAAGATTTAGATTCTGGACTTAATGACAAAGTTTTTGAGGCCCCAGATCTCTGCAAATCATGGGAGTGAACTAGAATGCCTGATGTCTTCACATTTTTTACCTAATTGTTTAATATCAGCAAAGCAAAACTGTTACAAACTAAAGTTCTTGAGTTGGGAACAGAAGCCGGCAACATTGATGATGGCTTTGAAGACATAAGCGAAGAAGTGGAAGACAATCCTGTGAACCAACAATTATGCTGTGCAAATGTACTGTCTTTTCCAAATCATGTTCTATGAATACATCACGGCAAAAAGAAAACTCTCCTACACATGACTGCCCACACAATCTCTGATAAGTGCAAAAGTAGGGAGCTAATCACTTCAATGAATACGATTGGTGTATCAACAAGTTATAATAACATAGTACGGACCAGGAACTTGTTAGCAGCTCATGCTGTAAAATTTTGTGAATCTGACAGCACACCACTTCCAAGTCACTTTACCAGGAAATGATTTACAATTGTTGCTCTTGATAATTTTGATTTTGAAGACAGTTCTTCTTTGTCTGGAACATCCAGCACACAGGATACTGCCATGGCACTTTTTCAAGGCTGTACCAATGAATTAGCTGCTGTACAACAAGCTGTGTCAGCTGTAGGCATAAACAAACAAAGCTGCAAACGTATAACTTAACTGCCTTGCCAACGTGTGTAAAATCACTACAAGCCATCAACATGTCCCAATCTACCAGAAAATTTCAAAGTGGCTGAGGACATGGATCTTCTACCCGATGCTGCGAACCGCAAAGCTGGTTCAACTGAATTTATCATATCGCTTATTCGGTGCGGACTGAAGGATGAACAAAAGCCAGTTCCTCCGTGGGCTGGAATTCATGCTCTGATCTCCCAGAATACCATCCCTCTGAAGAAGGTTGGGTTTTTACCAGTATCACCATCTCTAGTCACAAACTACGCAACAGTATACAAAGTTCTGATCAATTTTCAAAATGTGCGTGCTCAGCTTGAAGACGGTGTTTTCCGTATTGTAGCTGACCTTTTTATGAGCAATCCAGTAGACTTTGGCGATCTTTATCCAATGATGTGCGTTTTCCACATGACAAAAGTTGTTTTGCAGTGTGCAGGAAGTTATCTCAGTGGATGTGGCATAGACAATGCACTTATTGAGGCTGAAATCTTTGGAAGCAAAACTGTCCAGTCAGTATTGAGCAGAACTCATTATGTTTGTTTGTTACTAGGTATGCTCATCATATCTGAGGCTACAGAAACATTGCATTGGAATGCTTTCTGGAACAAAAATGACAAATTGGGTTTTGCATATCTTTTCTAAGAAGTGAACTAGGCACAGGGTGCACTTCATTCAAAAGACATAATGCAAAGCCAAGCAATGTTAAATGCACTCACTTCAAAATCAGAAAACCTAAAAACCAAGTTTGTAGAGTTTGTCAACGAATGTGAAGAAAAATCAGAACTTTGCAAGTACTGGGAAATGTTTTACACATGATAGCTCCAGTGAAAAACATGGTACATGCTGATTGGGAAGGTGGTCGAGAGCTGCACATGAAGACTGTGAAGTCACTGATAAGTGTTTTGCGAATTTGAGTTCATAAACTATCTGAGATATGGTTCCTGATATTTGGAAAGAGTGAAGAGGCTAGAGGTGGAAAAACCATACCTCTACAGAAAATTGATCCAAAGACATTTTGTGGTGAAAGACAGAGAGAGAAGGTTCAATGCTGTGGCTCCAGATATGAAATTGCAACAGACGACCGAAAGATCACAGAAAAGCTCCAAGGGAATTGTTGGTCAGACACGTAAAAGTGAATATTTTGCTCAGTGGCAGCTAGTTTACCATTAAGTCCTTTCTATTTGCAATGTTTTCAGAGAGATGACAAATTCAAAATTAATGGACCATTGCGAAACTGTTTCTCACCACGAACTTGTGGGAAAGAGATGGGAACGTTTTAATAAACAATGTCGACAGCCTTTTTCATTTCATGCAGCAGCAAGGAAACCCCTTTGAAATGACTGAGCCTGTGCGATTACACAACTTCATGGCCAAACAATATGTGGATAACTATATAAAGACGCGTCTACTAGATGTTTTGGAACATGCATTGAAACTATACGCAGAACTGAAGCAGGCGAGATTTGTATTGATGGAGAAAAAGCTGTTTGACATAATAATGAAAGCTGAAATTCCACACTTTAGTTGCCATAGTAATTGTTTTGTCCAACCAGCCACTACAAAACAGGTTACAAAAAACCAACTTTTGCAAACACATAGAGAGATGGATGTAGCAAAAGAAAGGGGTGAATTTATCAAGGAGATTCTGTCGCATGATCTTCTTCCAACAAATGTATTATTTAGTGGAGATGCTGCAACCAAACCAGTAAAACACAAACTTGTATAAGAGCTCGAAAAAAACCTTTCACCTGAAAAATTTCAATAAGAAAAGGTGTCTTTATTGAAAACTGCTGTTGTTGTGGACTATATGTCACAATTGTGAATGGTCAAGATTTCATCCATGCAAAACTTCAGAGAGGTTGTTCAGACTGTTCTGCAGATATCAAAGTCGGTGTGCACCTTGCAGTAACTGCATGTTGTCTTTGACAATTATCTTGAACTATCTGTCAAAGAATGTGAGAGAATCGGGCAAATGTCTTCAAGTGTAATTGACCTTGCCTGTGTCAAATATTTGACACCTGTACCTATGCAACTTGATAAATTCTGGTCATCAACATTGAACAAGATGAACCTGGAGATGTTAACTCGCCACATTTCTGATGCGTCAGTGAACACTGAATTTCCAATTATTGCAAGTGGATTGATTGTCAATAAGGAGTTGGTGGGTGCAGAGGGATATTCAAAAGGTACAGGCCATATAGTCCAAGAAATTAACAGCAAATTGGAGGAAGCTGACCTTCGTGTTGTGCCACATGTGGAGTGGGCTATTCGAAATGGTTCCAATCGAGTCATTGTTCTGTCAAATGACAGAGATGTTATTATTGAGCTACTTAAATTTGTTCAGAAGTCAAGGATTGTCGGAGTTATGGATACGTTATGGAGCAGGCGAGAAAAGACACGTAATCCTGCTTCATATTCTGTACAAGAAACTTGACCCAGAGATGCCCAGTGTTCTTATCAAGGCACATATTCTTACGGGTGATGACACTATGAGCAAAATTGGAACAAAGCTTAGAGTTTTAACTGCTGAACCTGTGAAGTTTCTAAAAGGATTTGCTGAGACAGAAGAAGAATGCAACTTTAAATACGTAGAAAAATGCCTTGTGGATGTGTGGAAAACGAGTTCTGACTGTCACACATTTGACGATCTTCGGTACATTGAGTTCAAGAGATCAGTCCCACTAAGTGACCTTCCACCGGCATCGTATTCTGTCCGTGGACACATTAAAAGAGCGTTCTACTTAATCAAAAGATGTGTAAATGTTTTGGATCATGCATATTTAGAGAAAGATCTGTGTGAATTTGGTTGAGAAGATATTGATGTGGTGCTAAAACCCACAACATTTTTAAAGCCTCTACCCACAGAACTTAGTTACATGTATGTGCAAAACCTGTGCTACAAAAAGATGTCCCTGTCGATATATGCTCTTCTCAAATGTTCATCATTCTGCAAATGTACCATGAGCGATTGCAGAAGCAAAGAAATAAAGTGAAATATGTAAAATGTGTCTAAAACAGGAGTGATAAACATTATTTTTTTGTATTAAGATCATAAACAGTGTTTGGTGTGTACATAAAAGGATTAAAAAACATTATTGTTTGTTTAATTTATATCTATATATATATATATATATATATATATATATATATATATATATATATATATATATATATATATATATTAATTACCTACTGGCGGTCGCCAGTAGGTAGTTATAGTTAGGACCTTGTTTCTATTCAAAAAGCGTTTTTTCTTTTGCCAATATCTTTGGCGCTGTTTGACGAATCTAAGCGAAATTTTCCAAACTAATGGTTCACTCAGGTCAGCTCCTGTCTTGAAAGTTTCGGGGTGATTCGTCAAGCGGGGGCCGAGAAAAAAGGGGGGTCTCAAAATGCGTTTTCCAAATGTTAATTTCCATAGGAACTTTAGACAAAGCTACAGCCCGAACTGCTGAATGGAATTACAACAAATTTGGCAAAAAGGTAGGTCTTGGTCCAGAAAGCGACCTTTTTTTAAAATCAATCAATCAATCAATCAGGGAATTGTAAGCGCGCTACTCACCCGTGAGGGTCTCAAGGCGCTGAGGGGATGGGGGGGTCCGCAGATCGGTTTAGCCGAAGAGCCAGGTCTTGAGGGTCTTCCTGAAGGTGTTCAGGGAGGGGGCGCGTCTGAAGTCTGCCGGTAACTCGTTCCAGGTCTTGGCTGCAATGTGAGAGAAGGATCTTCCGCCTGCTCTGGGTTTCGGCCAGTGCAAGGTTGGAAGATCGGAGGTTTCTTTTGGGTACGTGGAAGTTGATTCTGTCGTTGAGGTATTTGGGTCCGTTGTTGTGTAGGCATTTGTAGGCGTGAGTGAGGATTTTGAAAGTGACTCTTTTCTCCACGGGGAGCCAGTGGAGACTTCGTAGGTGTTGGCTGATGTGTTCGTGTCGGGGGATGCCGAGGACGAGTCTGGCGGCTGTGTTCTGTATTGTCTGGAGTTTGCGGAGTAGGGACTTGTTGATGCCAGCGTAGAGTGCGTTTCCATAGTCCAGTCTGCTGGTGATGAGTGCGTGGGTGACTATCTTCCTTGACTCAGGGGTGATCCACTTGAAGGTCTTGCGGAGGATGCAGAGGGTGTTGAAGCAGCTGGAGGTGACGGCGTTGACCTGTCGTTTCATGGTGAGTGATGAGTCGAGTACGATGCCGAGGTTCTTGGCGTGGTCTGAGGGGGTAGGTGGGCTTCCGAGGGCGGTCGGCCACCAGGTGCTCTCCCATGCAGAAGGGGTGGTACCGAGGACGAGGACTTCTGTCTTCTCGGCGTTGAGCTACAGGCAGCTGTTGGTCATCCAGACTGCGTTGTCTTGCATTCCTTTCTGGAACTTGAGTTTGGCAGTGGTGGGGTCTTTGGTGAGGGAGAGGATGAGCTGGGTGTCGTCAGCGTAGGATACGATGTTGAGGCCGTGTTGTCGGACAATGGCTGCGAGAGGGTGGGGCTCAGTGATGAACCCTGTGGGACTCCGCAGGTGATTTTCGTGGGGTCGGAGAGGAAGGGTGGGAGTCTGATCCTTTGGCTTCTTCCGGTGAGGAATTATCGGATCCAGTCCAGGGCTGTTCCTTGTATGCCTGCGTCGTGTAGTCTGGCGACTAGTGTGCGGTGGGAGACTGCGGCGAAGGCCGCTGATAGGTAGAGTAGGATGAGGGCTGCGGAGTGGCCTTGGTCCAGGAGGGTGAGGATGTCGTCTGTGGCGGCGAGTAGGGCTGTCTCTGTGCTGTGGTTGCTTCGGAATCCGGATTGGGACGGGTCGAGGACAGCGTTCTCTTAAATGAATCGTGTCAGTTTCCTGTTGACTGCTTTCTCTGCAACTTTGGCTGCGAAGGGGAGCAGCGAGATGGGCCGATAGTTCTTGAGGTCGGTGGGGTCAGCTGTGGGCTTCTTTAGCAGGGGTCTGACTTCTGCGCGCTTCCAGTCGTCTGGGAAGGTGCCTGTTTTGAAGGTGGTGTTGATGGTGCGTTGTAGTTCGGGTGCGATGGCGGCCGCGGCTCTGTGGTAGATGTGAAGGGGGCAGGGGTCGGTGGGGGCCCCCCCAGTGGATGCTTTTCATGATCGAGGCGTGTTCGGCCGTGATTGTTGTGAATCCGTTCAGTAGTTGCTGAGAAATTCAAAAAATACAAATATCGATATCTGAGGGCCAAGGAGGATTCACGAACCCTCCCGAGCACGAGCTTCATTCTGATTGGCTGTCAACACTCCAAACCAGGAAGTGTTGGCAGCCATCTTGTGACTTGATTTTACAGAGTCACAAGAAAACAGTAAAAAAAGGATAAAAACCAAGAAAAGAGGGCAGGGTAGAAACACCCTGACCCCCTAGGCCTGCTCAGGGGGTCCCACAGGGACCCTGAGGGCCCAAAAAAGCATTTAAAAAAAAAAAAATCATTGGGATTCGTGTAGGGTGCATTTAAAAAAATATATATATTTTCGGCCGAATTCGCGCTGGGTGCATGAATCCGGCCGAAAAGTTTTTTAAAAACGAAGCGCGACCTCCCACACTTTGTTTTCCTTAAGCCCCCGGGTGGGCCAGGTCCCAGGGGCAATTTATTATTGGAATGCGGGGGCCCGCGGGGATTTGGGTCCGGCACCTCCCCGGGGCTTTGTTATGAATGTGCGGGGGTACGCGGTCCCCCTGCAGCCCCGGGGACCGGAACCTCCCTGGGGCTCGTGTCAATTATGCGTGGGGGGGGCTCCTGCCCCCCCCACGCTGCCCTGGGGACCGCCACATCCCCGGGGCATTTAATAATAATGTGCGGGAGCACGCGGCCCCCCCGCAGCCCGGTGGACCGCCACCTCCCCGAGGATTTCTTTAATTATGCGTGGGCGGCACGCAGCCCCCCGCAGCCCTGGGGACCGCCACCTCCCCGGGGCTCGTGTCAATTATGCGTGCTGCCCCGGGGACTGCCACCTCCCGGGCGCATTTAGTAATAATGTGCGGGAGGCCGTGCGGGAGGCCTCGCGGGCCCCCCCATGCCCCGGGGACCGCCACCTCCCCGGGGCTTCAATAATAAAAAAAAATGTATGGGGGGCTCCTGCCCCCCCCACACTGCCCCGCGGACCACCACCTCCCCGGGGCACTAATTAAGATAATGCAGGGGCTCCTGGCGCGCTCTTGGTTGGGGGATGAAGTCCCCTTGCCTCCTGAGGGTCCCTGGGGGCCAACTAGCCCACCAGGTACCTCCAGTAATCCCCACACAGTGGGATTGCTGAGAGGTGGTCCGAGGCCACGCCCCTTTTTACACCAGTCTGCAAATGCGCCTCTTGGCGCACTGCTGGTGGGGCGATGAGGTCCTCTTGTGTCCTGAGGACCTCCGGCCTGAAGTGGACTTAATACCCCGAGCAGCAGTGCCCCAGGAGGCGCATTTGAAGAGTAGTGTAAAAAGAGGGCATGGCCTCGGACCACTCTCAGCAATCCAGCTGTGTGGGGCTTACTGGAGGTACCTGGTGGGCTAGTTGGCCACCAGGGACCCTCAGGAGGCAAGGGGACTTCATCCCCCAACCAAGAGCGCGCCAGGAGGCACGTTTGCAGAGTGGTGGACAAAGGGGGCGTGGCCTGTGTTCCACATATTAGCAATCCCACTATCTGGGGCATACTGGAGGTATCAGCAGGGGCGGCTGGTGGATTTTGAAAGTGGTGGGGCGAAAAATTGTATTGTAGTGTAACGAGCGAGCGAAGCGAGCGAGCCCGAACTGCAAAAGGAGGGTGCAGGGGGGTTTCCCCCCCCCCGCAAGATTTTTTTTCAAAAAATGGATTCAAATGGCGGCTTTTACACCACATATTTACTGCAAATTGTTGCAAACACGGGGTCCAAATATAGCATTTTAAAGCACAAGTGAGAAGAAAACTTTAGAAACACATTAAAAATGTGCCCAATCCTCTAACTGGTCTGCTTGCAAAATGACCCTGAAGCCAAGCAACGGAAACAGGCCCTCTAAGTGTTTACTACCTGTAACACATCTCTGCCTCTTTACTGTATTGGTTCTCTCCCTCCCTCTCTCTATCTCTCTCTCTCTCCCTGTCTCCCTCGCTCTGTCTGTCTCCCTCTCTTTCTCTGTCTCCCTCCCTCTCTCTGTCTCCCTCCCTCTCTCTCTCCCTCTCCCTCTGTCTGTCTCCCTCCTCCCTCTGTCTATCTCCCTCTGTCTCCCTCTCTCTCCCTCCGTCTCCCTCTCTCTCTCCCTCTCTCTCTCCCTCTCCCTCTCTCTCTGTCTCCCTCTCTGTCTCCCTCTCTGTCTCCCTCTCTGTCTCCCTCCCTCTGTCTCCCTCCCTCTGTCTCCCTCCCTCCCTCTGTCTGTCTCACTCTCTGTCTCTGTCTCCCTCCCTCTGTCTCCCTCTATCTATCTCCCTCCCTCTGTCTGTTGCCCTCCTCCCTCTGTCTGTCTCCCTCTGTCTCCCTCGGTCTCTCTCTGTCTGTCTCCCTCCCTCTGTCTCTGTCTGTCTCCCTCCCTCTGTCTCCCTCTCTCTCCCTCCCTCTCCCTCTGTCTCTCCCTCTGTCTCTCCCTCTGTCTCTCCCTCTGTCTCTCCCTCTGTCTCTCCCTCTGTCTCTCCCTCTGTCTCTCCCTCTGTCTCTCCCTCTGTCTCTCTCTCTCTGTCTCTCCCTCTGTCTCTCCCTCTGTGTCTCCCTCTGTCTGTCTCCCTCTGTCTGTCTCCCTCTGTCTGTCTCCCTCTGTCTGTCTCCCTCTGTCTGTCTCCCTCCCTCTGTGTCTCCCTCCCTCTGTCTCCCTCCCTCTGTCTCCCTCCCTCTGTCTCCCTCTGTCTGTTTCCCTCTGTCTCCCTCTCTCTCTGTCTCCCTCTCTCTCTGTCTCCCTCTCTCTCTGTCTCCCTCTCTCTCTGTCTCCCTCTCTCTCTGTCTCCCTCCCTCTGTCTCCCTCCCTCTGTCTCCCTCCCTCTGTCTCCCTCCCTCTGTCTCCCTCCCTCTGTCTCCCTCTGTCTCCCTCTCTCTGTCTCCCTCTGCCTGTCTCCCTCCCTCCCTCTCCCTCCCTCTCCCTCCCCTCCCTCTATCTCCCTCTCTATCTCCCTCTCTCTCCCTCTCTCTCTCTCCTCTCTCTCCCTCTCTCTCCCTCTCTCCCCCTCTCCCTCTCTCTCTCCCTCTCTCTCTCCCTCTCTCTCTCTCCCTCTCTCTGTCTCCCTCTCTCTGTCTCCCTCTCTCTGTCTCCCTCTCTCTGTCTCCCTCTCTCTGTCTCCCTCTCTCTGTCTCCCTCTGTCTGTCTCCCTCTGTCTGTCTCCCTCTGTCTGTCTCCCTCTGTCTGTCTCCCTCTGTCTGTCTCCCTCTGTCTGTCTCCCTCTGTCTGTCTCCCTCTGTCTGTCTCCCTCTGTCTGTCTCCCTCTGTCTGTCTCCCTCTGTCCCTCCCTCTGTCTCCCTCTCTGCCTCCCTGTCTCTCTCTGTCTCCCTCTCTCTCTGTCTCCCTCTCTCTCTGTCTCCCTCTCTCTCTGTCTCTGTCTCTCTCTGTCTCTGTCTCTCTCTCTCTGTCTCCCTCCCTCTGTCTCCCTCCCTCTGTCTCCCTCCCTCTGTCTCCCTCCCTCTGTCTCCCTCTCTCTGTGTCTCCCTCTCTCTCTGTCTCCCTCTCTCTCTGTCTCCCTCTCTCTCTGTCTCCCTCTCTATCTGTCTCCCTCTCTATCTGTCTCCCTCTCTCTCTGTCTCCCTCTCTCTCTGTCTCCCTCTCTCTCTGTCTCCCTCTATCTGTCTCCCTCTATCATTAAAAATTTGCCCAATCCTCTAACTGGTCTGCTTGCAAAATGACCCTGAAGCCAAGCAACGGAAACAGGCCCTCTAAGTGTTTACTACCTGTAACACATCTCTGCCTCTTTACTGTATTGGTTCTCTCCCTCCCTCTCTCTATCTCTCTCTCTCTCCCTGTCTCCCTCCCTCTCTCTGTCTCCCTCCCTCTGTCTCCCTCCCTCTGTCTCCCTCTCTCTCTGTCTCCCTCCCTCTGTCTGTCTCCCTCTGTCTCCCTCCCTCTGTCTGTCTCCCTCCCTCTGTCTCCCTCTATCTATCTCCCTCCCTCTGTCTGTTGCCCTCCTCCCTCTGTCTGTCTCGGTCTCTCTCTGTCTGTCTCCCTCCCTCTGTCTCCCTCTCTCTGTCGCCCTCTGTCTCCCTCTCCCTCCCTCTCCCTCCCTCTGTCTCTCCCTCTGTCTCTCCCTCTGTCTGTCTCCCTCCCTCTGTCTCTCCCTCTGTCTGTCTCCCTCTCCCTCTCTCTGTCTCCCTCTCTCTGTCTCCCTCTCTCTCTCTGTCTCACTCCGTCTCTGTCTCACTCCGTCTCTGT